>CM060683.1:54277147-56677147 GCA_030686995.1 Artemisia argyi | reverse complement strand
AATAATAATAATAATAATAATAAATCAGATTCTATCAAGTGAACCGATCGAACTGGCTTTCAACCAATTTACTTGAAGTTCTGGCTTCACCTTTATGTCTCATAAACACCTCGGCAAACTCATCGATTTTATCCTTGTTCTCATCCTCAATCTTGTCTTCATCAATTTTATTAGTAATGTTTTAAAAGTGGTTACATTTAGGCATGTCTGTAACATAATTATGAGGCCAATGGATAAAATGATAACATTGGTGATCTTTAATCTTTTGTGTACTAGATGAGATTAATCAGATAATGTATCCATTTCACAGATTTCAGCTATCATTCATCTTATACACGTATTTAGTAAAATAAAAACATGCATTTAATTCTAATTATACAAGATAAGGTATGTTGTCTAATTGTCAAGAATATATATAATTTGCGTAATATGACTGAAAATATATATCAAGCATTACAATAATTGACCCAAAGTTAGTGTTTGTTTTATTTAACCGTATACGGTGTCTGAATACATGATTCACTATTAATTATAATATATCTAGTCAATTTTGTTGGCAAAGAGTTTATGTAAAAAGGTCCTCGTCATACAACAAACAAAACAAGTGGTCTAATATATGGTTGATTGCATGCAAAATAAATGTAGTGGGATTTATTGATAAAAACAGGTGGGTTCATGTGACCATGTGAAAAATGACATTCGAACCGACAATTATATATCACACATTATCGTATCCAGCCTAAAAATCTTATATTAATTTATCATTTATTTACTTATTTAGAAAAGCAACAGTTTGTTAAGAATCTAGAAAAGAAACCAAAATACATGAGGAAAATAATTAAAAGAAAATGAGACGTAAAGAAAAAAAACAAACAAAACAAACCTTAAACTAAAACTAAAGAATGACACGAGAAGAAAATTACACGAGGAATGGGCCATCCAAACAGTGACAATCAATACCACATGAGAAATATCATTTCCATTGTCACGCAAAAAAGTACCCAAAACAAAAAAATCTAGTATGATCAATCTAACGTACTATATCGTTCAAAAAAATCTAACGTACTATAACTAGAGATACACAAGTACACAACTTGACAACTGTCTTGGATCTAAATCTAACGGGCACAAACAAAAATGAATGCATGACGGCTAAACTAGCTTGACACAAACTAAAATGAAAACAAATCTGGTACGTTTTGATTTTTGCAGTCGAATCGGAATCAAACCATCATCAAATAATCTAGTGGTAAGCAAGGGCGGTATCAGATAGAGCGAGAAAAAAATGGAGGCAAAAGTAAAGAACGCGTGTCATAGGGTCGGTTCTCGACTCAAAGTAATTATGCTCGGGGTATTCCGTAATTGAATTACCGACTCAAATTAATTATGCTCAGGTTATTCCGTAAATTGAACCAAAATGATTATAGTTTTCACTAAATTCGAATTCAGTGTGATATCTATTTCCATGGAAATATCCAAATTCGATTTCTTAAATTCATAAAAATTCATAATTATTATTGTTGGCGTATGTACCCTCCGGATTTACGCCGAACAATTAAATACGTTACGGATCTATATCAAGCAAAGCATACCTGAATGTATTTAAGCAAGACAGACTAAAATCCGAAAGGTTGGGAATGTCCGCATGACCCCAACCGTCCGGAGGTCCTAACCATTCGGATAAGTCAGTAAGTACATGAGCCAAAGTACAAACAAGTACACCAAGTATATGATAATGGAGCATAAATTAGCAAGCATTAAGGAATTAAGTACAAACCAGCCTGGCACTTCATGTTGAAGGCCTATAAATAGAGAGGAAATCTCCACTTAAAAGTTAACTAATTCTCTCACTCTCTAACTTCATATATACTTTCCTTCTCTAAGAATACATGCTTACTCTCACGCCGGAGGTTGGTCCTGGGATACATTCCTGGGGCGAGACTAACGGACGTACCTGTTTTGCAGATATCCGAAGCAGCCCATTATCAACAAGGATCACTCCGAATCCGGAAGACCAATCCAAAGTCCGAAGGATTCATCTCGCTTGTCTGAAGTAGAAACAAATTGGCGCCATCCGTGGGACCCGTCATTCACTCTACCCGAACCTAGAAATGACAGGTCCTACTCCTACAACACCTGAAGGAAGTGGGAAAGACTCAGAAGTAAATCCCAACAGCATAGAACAAATCCAGAATCATCTCACTGCCTTGAAAGCTTTAATCCAACAACACAATGCCACAGGAGTAACACCGATTAAGCCTATCCAGCTCGACTTCGAAGACGAAGAACCCCAAGATACCGGAGCTCAGAAAGCAGAAGAGGAAACGACGGATGATCTTTCCAAGCCTTTCAAAGCAGCGTCCAAGAGTCCATTCACCCGAAGGATAATTGATTTCTCCGGACCTAAGAACGCAAAATACCTGATGCTTTCTCACATAAAGTTATACGATGGATCCACAGACCCGGACGATCACGTCACAAGATTCGAAGGAGCTGCCAACCAGGGTGCTTGGCCTATGCCCATATGGTGTATGATGTTTCAACAAACTTTAGATGATGCAGCTAGAGGATTGTTCGATAGCCTTCTGCGGGGAAGTATCGACAATTGAGACACTCTATGTGAACAATTTGTGCAAAGATTTGCTCTTCGCAGAAAATGTATCAGAGACCCCATGGAAATAACTAAGATCGTCCGAAGGGCCAATGAAGCCCTGTCAGAATTCAAGGAACGGTGGACTGACGAAGCTAGCCGTATTTCAGGGGTCCCGGAGGTAATGCAAATATCCTCTTTTATGGACGGATGTAAGTGTCCGGAGCTGGCAAAGAGGTTCTCTGAAAAAATTCCCCGGACAGTAACCGAGATGATGATGAGGGTGGATGACTTCATCCGTTCCGAAAGAGCATATCGGTTGACCGAAGTACCAATGAGAGAACGGACAGATAACTACAGAAAAGATTATCATCCTAACCCGTATAACCGAAACAACCAGAACACGCAACGATCCTCCTTCAGAGGGAATCGCAGGAGAGATATCCATCGAGAGGAGTTCCGGCCCCGACGAAATGATCACTATGCACCTTACGGCCAAGCTAGAAATGAAAATCCAAACAAGAATGATTATAGAACGTACTACCGCCGCAATGATGGAAATCGGAGGGATGTCAGGCCCATAGACTTAAATGTACTCTCCAAAGCTCCCAAATAAATCCTCGCAACTGAACACCATCTTAGACTTCCGGCACCACCTCCATTGAGAGGAAGACCTGCCAGAGAAAACATGGATAAGTACTGCGACTACCATGGAAAAAAGGTCACCTCACCAACGACTGTCACAACCTGAAAGAACAACTTAAAAAAGCTATGGAAACAGGCAAACTGGACCACCTAATCAGAGATGTCCGGCAAAGGGAGAGGGTACCTCCAAGAAATAACAATCACACCAACCAAGGACGAATCATCAATATGATCCGATATCCGGAGAGAAAATATAAGCGAAAAATCATAGATCAAGAAGAAGAATGGATGAACACTCCTATAAGTTTCCCTCCAATACTTCCCGGAGATGCTTCCGAAGAACCGCTAATAATTGAAGCAGAGATCGAGGGATACACTGTACGTAGGGTATATGTGGACCAAGGCGCTTCGATAGAAGTGATGTATGAACACTGCTTTCTAAACCTTGACCCCTCCATCCAATCCCGACTGACAAAAACAAACACGCCGCTAGTTGGATTCGCTGGAGAAGCGATAAATCCGTTGGGCAAACTAGAACTAGAGGTGTGCTTCGGAAACGAAGGACTATATCGCCGGACGACTATGAAATTTGCAATAGTAAGATCTCCCCCCCTACAACGTAATACTGGGACGTTCCGGAATCAAGAAATTAAGAGCTATCCCTTCGACAATACATGCCATGATGAAATTCCCAACACCAAGAGGTATCGCCACTTTGGCACCCGATCAGTCATCATACCGGAATGCAGAAAGCTGGAAGAAAAATTCTTGCTGGAAAAAGAAACTAAGGTTGAAAGTCTTCCGATGCCCACGATAGAAGAAGGAACAACGGAAATCGAAGAAATACTGGTTCATCCGGCATACCCAGAGCAATTGGTGACAATAGGAAAAAATTTCTCAAAAGAAGGAAGAAGGCAGCTAATAACGTTACTCAAGAACAGCCGGGACGTTTTCGCATGGGAACCTTCGGACATGACTGGCGTCCCCCGATGGGCGGAGCATAAACTCAATGTACATGTCCAAGACAAGCCTATTGCACAAAAGAAGAGGTTCTTTTCGGAAGAAAAGAATCAAGCCATAAACAAGGACGTAGAAGAGTGGTTAAAAGTCGGGATAATCAGGCCCGTCCGATATCTAACCTGGATATCTAACCCTGTGTTAGTGAAAAGCCGGACGAGAGTTGGAGGATGTGCATTGATTTCAAGAACCTCAACTCATTGTGTCGAAAAGACTACTATCCGCTGCCTGAAATAGATTGGAAGATCGAATCAGTAATGGGGTTCCGATACAAATGTTTCCTAGATGCTTACAAAGGATATCACCAAGTACAAATGGCAAAGGAAGGCGAGGAGAAAACAGCCTTCTATACCGATCATGGGACATACTGTTACGTCAAAATGCCGTTCGGATTGAAAAATGCCGGAGCGACCTATCAGAAGCTAGTAGACTCCGCCTTCCGGACGCAAATTGGCCGAAACTTGGAAGTATATGTAGATGACATGGTCATCAAAAGCCAAACAGAGAAAGAGCTTTTAGCGATATAGCAGAAACATTTGACAATCTCCGAGGGATCAATATGAAACTAAATCCTAAGAAGTGTTCCTTCGGAGTGGAATAAGGTAAATTCCTCGGATATATGGTAACTTCCGAAGGGATCAGAGCAAACCCCAAGAAAACCAGAGCAATTGTCGATATGCAATCACCAAAGTCATTGAAGGAAATGCAAAGCTTAAGTGGTAAGCTGGCGGCACTAAATCGTTTCTTATCAAAATCTGCCGAAAGATCCCTACCCTTCTTTGAAACATTAAAGAACATTACCAAAGACAATAAGGAGAAATACCAATGGACGGAGGAAGCTGAAAAAGCTTTTCAAGAAATGAAGAAGATGATCCTGGAGCTACCATGCTTAACGACACCGAAATCAAAGGAAGACATGTACCTATATCTATCGGCCGCAACGGATTACCTAAGATAATTGTTACGGACAATGGAAGCAATTTTGTAGGAGATCCGTTCAAAAGTTGGTGCGAAAGATTGAATATCACACAAATCAACACGGCTGTAGCTCATCCTCAAGCCAACGGATTGGTGGAGAGAGCAAACAAAAGCCTAATGAAAGGATTCAAGTCACGGCTCGGAAGGGAAAGATCCGGATGGGTAGATGAATTACCAAACATATTATGGGCATTCTGTACCACCCTAAAAACTAGCAATGGAGAAATTCCCTTTAGCTTGACCTACGGAAGTGAGGCGGTCATCCCAGCGAAAATCGGTATGCCCACCTTTCGGACCATGATGGCAAACACAGAAGACAACGACGAGGAGATCGACTTACACCTAAATTTATTGGAAGAAAGGCGAGAAATGGCAGCAATAAGGGAAGCCAAATACAAAAAGAATGTGGAGCAATACTAAAACCGAAGGGTTAGACCTGAAGCGTTCAAGGTGGGAGACTTTGTGTATCGGAAGAATGAAGCCAGCAGCGTGGAAGATCAAGGAAAATTAGGGCCAAACTGGGAAGGTCCCTACCGGATAACGGAAGCCTACCAGCATGGTACGTACAAGTTGCAAACCATGGACGACATAGAAGTACCTCGAACCTGGCATGCAATCAATTTAAAAAAGTATTTTATGTAATCAATTGTTCCGATAGACTTATTGTAAGGCATGAGCCATTTTCCTATCATCAATAAAACATCCTATGCAGTTGGGCCATAAGAAAAGTTGTTTTTATCTAAACGTCTAACTACCTAGTAAGGGAAAAGCCCCAAGTGGGTAGAATCTAAGGCCATGAGCCGAAGGACACAAGTTGTCCGATATAATAAAACCCCAAGTGGGTATAATCTAAGGCGAAGAGCCGAATGACACAAGTTGTTCGATATAATAAAACCCCAAGTGGGTATAATCTAAGGCCAAGAGCCGAATGACACAAGCTTGAAGAGGAAGGGTAAAGGAGTCTCTAATCTTACATGCTAAAGGATGTAACACTAAAGCAAAAAGAAGAGGCCCAAGCGGATCACCCTTTTGCACCCCTTGGTGCGACCATAAAGTATGCACACCATAAAATAATCTGGCAGGACTGGAGTAACAGAATTCCACCCAACATGAAATAGCCGGAACACGAAGGCGAACTTCCCGTAACATAACCGCACGATCCACCATATTGAAGGCGTTTTTAAAGTCCACCAACAACATCGATAGACCCACATAAAAATAATTTATTATTATTATTATTATTATTATTATTATTATTATTATTATTTAATATTATTATTTATTAATGTTAGTTATTATTTATTAATATTAATATTATTATTATTTATTATTAGTATTATCATTTATTATTTTTTTATTTTTTTATAAAAGTTATTATTATTATTATTATTATTATTATTATTATTATTATTATATTTTTATTATTTATTATTATATTAAATTAATTATTATTATATTAATTTTTTAAGTTTTAAATTATAATTTGAATTACATTACATGCGAATCAAGTAAACACATCGATAGATTTCATCAATTACAATTAAAACACAATATAACTCTTGAATTAAAATTACATCAAATTACAATTCCTTTAAAAAATATTCTGTGAACCAAACGCCCCTTTAAAGAATGCAGTTGTTAGGGAGCAAGCATGAATCAAACCCATGTTCTGTTATGTTCTGTTAGGAAAATACAATGTTGCATAATCACTATAGCAACAAGCAATTTCTCGATGTAAATCGAACTCTTCTCTCATATATCCTTTAAAAAATTACACTACTTGTTAAATCTTGTGTACAGTGCCCTTTATCGCTGGTGTATGAAGTTCGTCCAAGCTCAATAATTACACATTATAATATATATTGCCGACGGAGCAGAGAGAAAAAATGATGACATGACATTGCCTTCTTACCGTCGGATTGAAGCAACAATAAATATTGACCATTTAAAATCAAGTTTATTCTTATCTGCAGCTTATTTCCAAATTTTCAGCTAGATGCTCTTTGAATTAACACACGTTTTCTAATATCAAGTGTAGGTTTGAAAAAGTCAACAAATTTTAGTTTGGTTACTTATATCTAAATATCCGAAAATTTGTTAATATAAAACTTTCATTGTTTCTTTGAGGACTATATACAGAGAATGAGCTACTATTTAATTTATGTCATGTCTCATGACAAAATATCTGAAACGATTTTGTATCTTTGTAGGTTTGGCTATGGTTTCACACAAACTAATTTTTCTTATTGACTTGATTATATCAAAGATAGAATATATATGGTTCTAAAATATTCGTGTCTTTTGAGTTCGAAAAGCGTACCACGTTTAGTTTCTGCCTCATTAGTCGACTACATTCTTCCTTCTTAATTCATTATTAAGAACTCTTTACAATGAAAGTCTCAGGTGTTGAGACAATGATTGTTACATGTTAACCAATCCGCTCTACATCTATGAGATGACAAAACGACTAAACGAGGGTTACACTTTTCTAGTTTTCGCCATGTCATTGTCAAAGTAGAACGAGGGATACACTTTTCTGTTTTCGCCATGTCATTGTGGAAGTACGTTGTTACTGAATATCATCCATCATGCCATGCTTTCTTCTCTTCGTTGGTGCCTCTGTTTAATGTATGTCATGTGCATATAAGGTTGAAAAATATTTGTCATATTTTTCTTCAGTTTATCGTGATATATATATATATATATATATATATATATATATATATATATATATATATATATATATATATATATATATATATATATATATATATATATATATATATATAAGTGTCTCACCTCATAAAAGTATATAAATCTAGCCTCATGACATATGTATGTATAATGTATTGGAGAACAAAATATCTGTCATATCAATTATTTAAGAGCATCATTACTACGTATAAAATTCGAATGTTATTTATTAAGTTTGATGTGTATGATTGATTTTATTGGGGTTCATTATTGTTGTTTGTTACTATAATATTTCATTATTATGATTTTTTTTTCTTCTAATAAAAAGAAATAAGTAAGGTTGATAATTAACCTAAGCAGTGCACGGTATAGACCATAACGGGTTTTGCAATAAATTACGATGAGAGATGTTAGTTCTTCACTTTATGTATGGTGAGAGAAGAAATATAGCAGGGTTTTACATTATTCAAGACAATTCGTTGTCAATTATTCGATATCAAACCTTATATGTTTAAACACTCTTAACTTTTACAACGTCGTCAATAAACATGTGTACCCGTGCAACGCACGGGTATTGCACTTGTTTGAGGTGGTTAGAGAAGGACCAAAAATAGTCGTGAAAATATCTGGTTAGACCGTATACATCTGAGTCAAAGACTCGCCTTCTCAAGATAACCTGAACATGAATAACCTCGTCTATTTATCTGTTTGCATCAAACCCGAATTAACGATCCATATCTCAATCTCCAAACTCTACTTCTTCGTCTTTTATTACATCCTTATTCTAATATTATCTTTAAATAAAGTAACATGTAAACCGTGGTTTCTTAGTCGTGATCAGAAATGGATATTCTTGAAAATGAAAAGCGTGTAGAATAAGTTGATGTGAATTTTATCACATACTGATTATAATAGTGAGATTAAAAAAAGTTAAATAAAACACTATCAAGGATCCCGAAATCATAGGTCAGATGACGAATTTACGAACATGGTTGAATGGAGATTGAATGAAACAAAAAGAATTAACAATTCTATCAAATATTGTATTGTATTTTCTTATCAAATGCCAAATCACAATATCACATGTCATACAGTTCCAAAGTAAACCAACAATAATGGAATCTAGAATGTCCAATAATAAAACATAACCTAAAATAATACAAATACAAGTGCCAATTATCAATGGCTACTTGGTTAGTGCATACAACAAAGATGTATACGAAATTGTTAGTTAGACAAAAATGCACGTATGAAAAAAAGACTCGAGTACCATCGTTTTATTCCTTCTTTTTGCGAAAAACAACAGGAAGTAACATTAAAATTACCTCCTGTCACATCATCTTATTTTATTTATTTATTTATTTTGAAAAACCGGAATTAATATTAATATAACTTTAGGATTAAAGTCATATGTTTGGTTCAAGTCCTAAAGAAAAAATGTGTCCTTCAATCCCTCTGACATAATTCTCACCCAAAGGGTGGGTTTTGCTATTTTAATAGGTCTCATGTTTTTATTATATATTTATGTGTCTACTTTTTATATTTTATAATTATAATAATGCATTTTAGCCACATTTAAATATGAGAAAAATCCAAAATATATCATTGTGGTTTGGTCTTTTCTCGCTTTACATCTTTTTTTTTTTTACTCAAAAATCATACCTGTGGTATTAAAGTTGGCACAAAACCATCCCTCCGTTAGTAATATCAGTTAATGAGGACTAAAGATGCAAATTATTTTCCGTTATCTCCTAACAAGAGTTAAAATATTTGCATCATTAGTCTTCATTGAGTTAAAATATTTGCATCGTTAGTCCTCATTGAGACATTGACTATAGATTTAAAATATTTGCATCGCTAGTCCTCATTGAGTTAAAATATTTGCATCGTTAGTCCTCATCGAGTTAAAATATATGCATCGTTACCATCGCTACCACCCACCACCGCCATCACCCACCACCACCCACCACCACCACCGCCACCCACCACTGCCACCCACCACCTCCAGCACCCACCACCGCCACCACCACCCACCGCCACCACTACCACTACCCACCCACCTCCACCCACCACCTCCACCCACCACCCACCGCCACCACCACCCACCGCCGCCACCACCACTACCAACCACCGCCACCCACCACCACTCACCACCACTCACCACTGCCACCACCACCCACTGCCACCCACCACCACCCACCGTCGCCACCTACATCACCGCCGCCATCATCCATCGCCACAACCACCCACCACCCATCGCCACCACCACCCACCTCCAACCATCACCACCCACCACCGCCGCCGCCCACCACCTCCACCCACCACCGCTACCAACACCCACGACCACCCGCTGCTGCCGCCGCCACCACCACCACCATACACTGAACGAATATTATAAGCGGTGGTGGTGGTGGTGGCGGCTGCGGCGATGGTGGTGGTGGTGGCGGGGGGGGGGGGGGGTGGTGGCGACGGTGGTGGTGGCGATGGGTGGCGGCGGCAGCGGCGGTGGTGGAGGCGATGGTTGGTGGTGATGGGTGGAGGTGGTTGGTGGTGGTAGTGGAGGTGCAATTTCAAGTTAAAATCTTACGTGTCTTGATGTAAAATATTATTCCAGACAACTTTTGTGTTTCACACTTTTGATGATTCGGACCATAAACGGGGTCAAGATCGTGAATTAAAATCGATTCAGAAACATTTTAACTCATAAAAATGTGAGAAAAATGGATAAAAACATGAGAAAAATGGTAGGTAGTGGGCGGTGGTGGGTGGCGGTGGGTGGAGGTGGTGGGTAGTGGTGGCGTTGGTGGGTGGCGGTGGTGGGTAGTGGTGGTGGCGGCGGTGGGTGGTGGTGGCGTTGGTGAGTGGTGGTGGGTGGCAGTGGTGGGTAGTGGTGGTGGCGGCGGTGGGTGTGGTGGCGGTGGTGGGTGGTGGTGGTGGTGAGTGGAGGTGGTGGGTAGTGGTGGTGGCGGCGGTGGTGGGTGGTGGTGGTGGTGGGTGGAAGTGGTGGGTGGCGGTGGTGGTGATGGGTGGTGGTGGGTGGTGGTGGCGGTGGTGGGTGGTGGCGATGGTAACGATGCAAATATTTTAACTCAATGAGGACTAACGATGCAAATATTTTAACTCTATAGTCAATGAGGACTAACGATGCAAATATTTTAACTCAATGAGGACTAACGATGCAAATATTTTAACTCTTGTTAGGAGATAACGGAAAATAATTTGCATCGTTAGTCCTCATTAACTGATATTACTAACGGAGGGATGGTTTTGTGCCAACTTTAATATCACAGGGATGATTTTTGAGTAAAAAAAAAGAAAAAGGATGTAAAGCGAGCAAAGACCAAACCACAGAGATGTATTTTGGACTTTTCTCTTTAAATATATAAAAGTAATTAATTTCGTGGGTCCCATTTCTCATTTATTAAATTCAAATTCTACCTCAAATCCAAATCATATCCCAAACCCATCTATATACCAAACGCACTCAAAAACTATTAGAATTGGTATCCTTGATTATCCATTAACATAATGTCTAATATATAGGCTATGTTTGGCACACAAAATTGTGGAGAGATTATGTTTATTTTTTTCAAAAAATAAGCTACTTAAAAAATAAAGATTATTTTTTAAGTAGCTTATTTTTTGAAAAAATAAGTATAATCTCTCAACAATCTTGTGTGCCAAACATCATGTAACTTATTAAAATAATCATTTTTTTATAATCTCTAGCACCAGCACCATCTCCAGTTACTTTCGCCAAATATACACATAGTGCACAACTTAGTTTGGTAAATAAGCTAAGCATATTAGGGTTAATACCTTATTAATCTAAAAAATATAATTGGGCCTCATGTTTATAACTGTCGGCTAATGAATCCCGCAGTTGAAGTGGGAAGTCTTTGAATGTTCAAAACTAGGGAGCCCTTTAGTAAATATGTCGGCATACTGAAACCAAGACGGAACATGCAAGACATGCACTAGACCATTGGCAACAAAATCACGAACACGATGAATATCAATCTCAATATGTTTGGTACGCTGATGCTAAATAAAACTAGACGACATATACATGACACTGATATTGTCACAATAAACTAGAGTAGTAGTAAAACACAAGGCATGCAACTCACACAAAAAATTACATACCAAACATATTGAGATTGATATTCATTTTGGCCAATGGTCTTGTGCGTGTCTTGCATGTTTCGTCTCGTTTTTAGTATGATATTTACTAAAGGGGCTTCGTGATGCATTGTTTTAACATTTTCGTTTCAGTTTTAACGTTCGAAGGTTTCCCGCTCCAACTGCGGGGTGTATTAGCTGACTATTATATACATGAGACCCAATTATATTGTTTTGATTAATAAGGGATTAGCCTAATATGCTTAGCTTATTTATCAGTTGTGTACTATATATTGGACATCATGTTAATGAGATAATCAAGCAGATTTATACCAATTGTAATATGGTATCCAAGCAAGTCTTATCCTGAGACCTAACCATCAATCTTGAGCCAACGTCTCTAGCCACCTGTCAAAACCTAGGCCTCGTTGTTTATCCATTTCCCCAAAAAAAATCAAAATTTTGGACTAAACACTAGTCGGTCACTATTTCAATCATAACTTCCAAACCGTAAGGAGGACTGACGTATTAAACTATTAATAATACATATATCCCACGAGCTTCGTTATCTAACAAAAACTACCTATATTAACGTTCTTATTTTGAGTGTTTTCAGGCTTCTTCTCATAGCTTGAGCTTTGTTATTATTATTATTATTATTATTATTATTATTATTATTATTATTATTATTATTTTTATTGTTATGGTTATTATTATTATTATTATTATTATTATTATTTTGCCTTTTCGGGCTTTTATCTATTTATAATTATCTTTGCCTTAAAAAAACAGTAAAAGTACCTCTTCTAACAATGTTGAAGAAGATGAATAATATTTGAGAATACGAACTACATCAAAAAAAAAAAAAAAAAAAAAAAAAAATCAATGGCTTTTCAAAAACTAAAAGAAACTACAACCAAAGTCGTTTCTACACTTGTCAATAAGATCCTCACACTAAACCAAATGTGAAACTCACAAGCTTCGACAAACAAGCTATGTTCATCTGTTAGTTGTTGCTTAGGGTATGTATTTTTTTATTTTTCTTTTGGAACAACTGGGTTAGTACAACTATAGTTAATGTAGTTAATAAGAGCCCACTCTCATACTTGTACAAGAGGAATTGAAATCACCATTAAAAAACTTGAACTTGAGACCTCTCGCATGAGGAAGATCCCCTGACCAACTTTGTTAGGCAGATATTGGCGCTCAAGGTATGTATTGATACTTAAACAAGTAGTGTACATAATTACATTACACAATAATTACTTTTACATGATTTAATCAATGCATTTATTATCGTTAAAGGACTTTTGAGTTAAGGATCGTGATGTGCATTTAAGGTGCATTTTCAACATTGAATTTATATTTCAATTTTATGTGTATTTAGAGTTCACCTCTGCTTAAAGCACTCATGTAATTGAAATTTATCTTGTAGAAACCTTTCTAAGTCACAATCGTGAATTTGAGTAAACCATTTTCAATGTTGCAAAATTCATTAAATAGAAGAAATTTAAACTTTTATTGGTCGATCAGAAGTATTAATTTCGCTTAGTCAATAACAATTAATTTTGTTTAGTTGACAACTAATTGATTTATAATACAATTCTATCGAGAAAATCTCAAAACCTCGTATGGGCTTGAAAGTCTCACTTTTAGAGTTCAACACCATAAATATGACTATGCATGAGTTTGAAAGTCTCTTCTTCTCTAGTTCATCATGATAATTGTGAAAATAAAATTACGATCCAAAAACAAATCAATCAAAAAATTAAAATTTACACAAGGGCTTGAAAGTTTCATCTTCAAAAGTTTGTAATTTAATTGTTGTCACATCAAAGTTAAAAAAAAGTCTCATCTTCTAAAGTTAATCACTATGATCAGTAAAAAAAATTACTGATTTGAGAACAAATCAATCCCTTTTTATGAGGTTGTTTTAGGTTTATAGATAGTCAAATTATGATATTTGAGGATAATTAATATTCATATGATTTTTAAGGTTCTTGATTATTTTAATCTTCATATAATAAGGTATCAACAAAGTTTAGTGGTAAGGTGTTACCAAAGTGTAGTGCTAATACGTTTATGAACATACGATTTTTAGGGTTCTTGATTATTTTAATCTCTAGATTAGTCTAGTGGTAAAGTGTCAGTAAAGTTTTAAAATAGACTATAAGTTCGAACTTCGTTAAGTGAATATGTGGTGAAAGTCAAGAAAAATTTTTAGATTAAAAAGAGACTAGAGTGCAAACTTCGTTAAGTAAATATGTCGTGAAAGTCAAGTAAAAATTGAAAAATCGTTCACATTAAAACCAGTTAGCCTCTGGCATCAAAGTACAAAAAGACTTCTACATTTGACATGAACATAATTCTCTTTTCGATTACATCAGCTTATGAGGGTTTAAAAAACTTTTAAAATTAGCCTACTTAAAAAATAATTTTTGTTTGTCACACAGACTTATTATCATATTTTTCTTTATTTAAATTTTAACATACGAAGAGAAAAAATCTTTCTAAGCTTATGATATAAGTAAAAGTGTAAAACAATCCAAATAACATAGCACATGGGTAATCCAAAAAATTGCAAAAGAAAAGTTTGTAAAATTTCCAAACCCAAGAAACCCTTCATGCATAAGTTGTACTTCATACATCAAAACTTGTTTATTTCACTAAATAAAACATAAAATCTTAGTAAACCTTAATTAACAAGCTAACCATAAATTTATTTCTTAAAAAACAAGCCTTTCTTAAAAAAAAAAAAAAAAAAAAAAAAACAATAGTTGACATGATAATAGCATTAGCAGCCACGCATGGAGAAAAAGATTAAAAAAAAAAAAAAAAAAAAAAAAAAGGTAAATAAAATAGTACTCTTTATCTCTCTTAAAGCTGTTTCAGTCACTAGTTCACAAGCATCACTTGTGTTCTTTAATGTGTCTTTTAATAAACAAAAGTAGAAAATAAATAAATTTCTTTAAATATTCACACATCTTTATGTAAGTCATTTAATCTCAAATCTTTATCCAAAAATTAACCAAAAAGCACACATTTTTATTCTTATCTTAAACCCTTTAATTGTTGCATGATTTAATGTTTTTAATGTGATTTAAGGTATATGATGTAAATGGGTTCTCTTGAAAATGGAGTGTTACCATTAAAAAGGGAATCTTTATTGAAATCTTTGTCTAAAAATGAAAGAAATAATTCATTTGGTCAACAAAGAGGTGGAAGTATTAGCAGATCAAGATTTGCAAGATTTATGGTTTTGAAAAAGTTGGATTACTTGCAATGGATTTCTGCAGTAGCTGTTTTTATATTTTTTATGTTTGTGTTTCAATTGTTTCTGCCTATTTCAAGTATGGAAAAAGCTAGTGGTAGTGAGTTTTTGAGGCAAAAGAGTTATGGTGGTGATGAGAGGTTGGATATTTTGATTAAAGAAATTGGTGGGTTGGATTTTGGTGAAGGTGTTAAGTTTGAGCCTAGTAAGCTTTTGAGTAAGTTTCATAAGGATAACAATAGAGTTGTGAGATTTGGGCATAGGAAGCCACATCTTGCATTTGTGAGTATTATGTTTTTAAGTTTAATTATCATCTGTAAGTGACAATTATTTGTTTTGGTTTTAATGTTTGTTAGTTGGTTTGTTTAGGTGTTTGCAGATCTGTTGGTTGATCCACAGCAAGTGTTGATGGTCACTGTTGCATCTGCTTTGAGAGCCATTGGTTATGAAATTGAGGTAATTTTGTTGTTATAAGTAGAATACTTTAATTGCTATGATTGTCTTTGAGCTAAGCAGGACTTAAATTTTTGGCATTATGAATGGATATTGACCCTGCCTGAATTCTAATAGCACGGCGGAAGTAGAATTTCAATGGGATAAGTAGCTGACATATGCTGAATACGGTTAGCTAAGCTGCTAGGGTCCCATGGATACACACTTGAAACAAACTTTATAGAAATGACAGCATTTAAGTTGAATTTTAGAGATTGATGTCAATGGCTTAAAAAGATAGGCCTAATTCTAAAGACAACTTCCAAAAGATTAGGTAGTAAATTTAGAAATTTGTCATTTAAGAAGCGGATACAATTAAGTTTGTATTAAATAACACATTAATATAATAATATCACTTTGCAGGAATTAACTTATATAAGCATGAAAGTGTAAATAGGACAATAGTAATGTAGCTTTAAATTACTCTTCTGTTTTAGTTTATGAGGCAGAATAGGAAACTTAATTTGATTTGGTTAGTCATTATCAACATCTTGTGCAGGTTTACTCACTTGAAGACGGTCCTGTGCTTGCCGTGTGGAAAAATATTGGAGTTCCAGTCAGTATTGTGGAAGCTAGCAATGATACAAAAATTATAATCGACTGGCTCAAGTATGTTCTTTTTGTAATTTCACAATTAGTCATCTTTTCGGTTTCATGTTATAAGCTTTAAAGGAATAAAAACGTGATCTTTGCAGCTATGATGCCATACTTGTCAATTCTCTTGAAGCAAAAGATGTCATTTCAAGGTAAGTTGACCACTTTTTGATCGCATTATGATTTCATGATCAAATAATTACATAAACTTAATAAATTTATATGTTCAGCCTCGTACAGGAGCCTTTTAAATCTTTACCACTTATATGGACCATCCATGAAAAGACACTTGCTACCCTTTTCAATAGTTACGTCTCGGATGGAAAAATTCAGCTGATTGATGATTGGAAAGCCACCTTTAATCGAGCTACAGTAGTTGTCTTCCCCAACCATGCCCTTCCGGTAATTTTAGTAACATGTTTATCAATTGAATAATTTTTTACAAGCGTTTATATTTTAATATAATTCATGTTTTTCAGATGTATTATGCCACATTTGATGCTGGCAACTACTTTGTTATTCCCGGATCTCCTTCTGTTGCTTGCAAATTAGATAACTCGACGATTGTTCTTGAAGAAAGTATGCATGTGAATATGAACATTGAGGCCCGTGATTTTGTTATAGTTATAACAGGAAGTCAGTTTCTGTATAAAGGATTATGGGTGGAGCATGCACTTGTCTTACAGGCTTTGTCACCACTTTTAGCAGAGTTTCCTGCTGATGATAGTTCTAGTCAACGTCTCAAGATCATAATTTTGAGTCAAGATTTGACGGGAAATTACAGTGCAGCTCTCGAGGTGGAATTTTTATCCTAAAATCTTTATTTAATCTACTTGGTACTCCTGTTGTCTCATATATTTGTAAAGTTTGACCAAAACATATTTTGATATAAGTGTTGAGCTATTAAATAATAAATATGATGTCCAAATAATGAAGTTCCGACAAAATGACTATAAAAACCCTTCACTGTTTTGAATTAGAGAATTGTATAGACCCAATTAGGATGGGCATGTAGCCGTATACGCAATGTGACTTGCAGTGTTTCAAAAAAAAGAAATAGTTGGAAGCTTTATGGGTTAACCCGACTCGAATCATAGCAAGATTGTCCCTTTTGATATGTTAACCAAACTGACTGATCCGACCGCTTTTGCCTCCTCTATTTGCAGTTTTATTGGGGCGTGTGTAATCTTTGTATTGTGCCTTTTTGGTTCATACTAACTCGATGTCAATTCTTTCCATAGGAAATTGCTTCAAACCTGAACTACCCAAGTGGTACAGTACATCATGCTGCCATTGATGAAGGCGTCTACAATGTTCTGAACATTGCAGATCTTGTGATATATGGGTCATTTCTTGAAGAGCAATCTTTTCCCGACATTCTTATAAAAGCAATGTGCTTTGAGAAACCAATAGTTGCTCCTGACCTATCAATAATCAAGAAATATGTACACTTCTAGAAACTACAACCTTTTTAACTTCTCGAGCACATCTAATTTTTTTTATCTATATATTTATCTTTTGGTAACATATTTCAGGTTGATGACAATGTCAATGGCTACCTCTTTCCTAAAGAGAATACAAAGGCTTTAACACAAATTATGCTTCAGTTGGTGTCTAAAGGAAGATTGTCATCTCTAGCTCGAGATATTGCATCAAAAGGAAAACATACTGCCAAAAACATGATGGTTATGGAATCCGTTGAAGGGTATGCTTCGTTAATAGAAAATGTTATCAACCTTCCTTCAGAAGTTGCATCTCCAAAGGCAGTATCGGAAATTCCATCTAATATCAAAACAGAATGGCAGTGGCGTTTTTTTAAAGCTGTTGCAGACCGTAAATATGTAAATAGAACTTCGAGGGTTTACCATTTCTTAAACAAGGTTGAAAACCGGCGGAACCATACTCTAAAAGAGAGTTCTGCTGGTATTCAGACCAATGAAACGTTTTTGTATAGTATATGGGCAGAAGAGAAAAGCCTTCAGTCAGCAGTAGCTAAAAAGAGAAGAGAAGATGGGGAGGTAATGAATACTTTACACATTGTTTGAGTCAAATGTCTGACTTAATATGAATAATCTAAAACACCTATAATCTTATGGACCCATATCAAAACACAGTTAATTTATGTGTAATGGGTAAAGGGGGACCATTTTGACCCTTGTACCTATTAATGGTTCCTCTCAGGTTATGTTTATCTTTAAAAGGTCAAATGGGGGTTGGTTCAAAGATTTAACTAAAAAAGAAGTCAAATTGGTTGAACTGGTCAGACGAGTGTTTAAAGTGCATTCAATGTATAAAGACATCCTAACACACTGCATTTGATAAGTTAGATAACCGATACAATCGTTATAAACACCTCCAAATCATATTAGCAAAATATTTACTTATAAAGCTAAAAATACTACTAGATTGGAAAAGTAAGTGTGTCTGTGTCGGGCCAACTTCTTGTAATAGACTAATTAGCCTGTCATGGTTAGCACTAAATACTTACCAATATTGACCAGAACCCATCTTGCCACCTCTAGTTGACTAATAGCCAAATAAGTTGCTTCAAATGTATTAATGAATTTGAACATTTTTTGGATTTAGATAATAATATGACTTTCTAATCTTTTTTACATTTTTTGTAGTTGAGGGACAGAAGTGAGCAACCAAGGGGAACTTGGGATGAAGTTTATCGAAGTGCAAAGAGAGCTGACCGCAATAGAAACGATTTGCATGAGAGGGATGATGGGGAGCTTGAAAGGACTGGTCAACCATTATGTATCTATGAACCTTATTATGGTCAAGGAGCTTGGCCTTTTCTGCATCATGGTCCACTTTATCGTGGTTTTGGACTGGTGAGTCACTTTAAGGGATCAAACGGGTAAACATTTTATATGCTTTTTAGCGTCCTTTGTTTTTAACTGCTGTTGGTATTTATTGATGGCATTGTAGTCAACTAAAGGTCGAAGATCGAAAATTGATGATATTGATGGACCTTCACGTCTTCCTCTTCTAAGCATACCTTATTACCGTGATGCCCTTGGTGATTTTGGAGCCTTTTTCTCTATTGCTAATCGGATTGATCGTATACACAAGAATGCCTGGATCGGGTTTTCATCATGGAGAGCTACAGCTAAGAAGGCATGTACCTTTCTTTATCACCTGTTTCCTTATATGTTGCAACATTTGATTCAATGTTATTTTACCGGGGCAACCCTTTACCCAAAAAAAACCATTTGATTCAATGCAAAAATTCCAAGTTATATGGGTATTACACTACAACAATGTAGTTTCTCTTCATTTATGTCTAAAAGAACGAGCTTTTGAAATAAAAACAGACTTCTTTGTCAAGGACTGCTGAGGTTGCTTTATTAGATGATATTCAAGCACGCAGGCATGGTGACGCTCTGTATTTTTGGGTTCGAATGGATGAAGATCCAAGAAACCCAATGCAACAAGATTTTTGGACATTTTGTGATGCTATAAATGCGGGTAATTGCAAGTAAGGCTCTACAACTCTTGTTACGTTTGTTCATAATTTCTTTGGCTCTATGCAAAGTTTCCACATTGTTTTAAAAAATGTTTCATTGTTTGTGCTAATATCTAATATACCACCCATCAACAATGACTAAATGTTTGATTTGTACAAGGTCTGCATTCTCTGAAGCTCTCAAAAAAATGTATGGAGTGAAGGACAACTCGACATCTCTTCCTCCAATGCCTGTGGATGGAGATTCATGGTCTGTCATGCACAGCTGGTCTATGCCAACCAAGTCATTCTTAGAGTTCGTCATGTTTTCAAGGTTTTAAATGATTCTAGTGGAAAATTAATATATAAAACGATTTCCACTTTTGATAAAAAGCGATTGACATTGTCATCGGCATTTGCAGAATGTTTGTGGATGCATTGGATGCACAATATTACGAGGAACATCATCAAAGTGGTCTCTGCTACCTAAGTTTATCAAAGGTAAGTTTTGCTTTTACACAAGATTGGAGTTGCAAATGAATGGGTCAATTCGGTTTATGTTTTAAATCTCCAGGGGTTATTGGACAAGAAATCTTCGGTCAACCCAACCCTTTTTGACCTGCCCATTTTGCCACCACCTCTATTCTGCTCAAAGGGAACCAATTTGATTCATTTTTTAATTTGGTTTTAAATTGTGCATTGCAGGACAAGCATTGCTACTCGCGTGTTCTTGAGCTTCTTGTAAACGTATGGGCATATCATAGTGCAAGAAGGATGGTGTACATAGACCCTAAAACCGGAACAATCCAAGAACAACACAATTTTAAAAGCCGAAGAGGCAAGATGTGGATCAAATGGTTCAATTACAAAACCCTAAAAGCCATGGATGAAGATCTTGCAGAAGAAGCTGACTCAGACCGCCCTAAACAACACTGGTTATGGCCTAAGACCGGGGAGGTGTTCTGGCAAGGTATGTATGAAAGAGAAAGGAGCCAAATGAGACGCCAAAAGGAAAAGCGAAAGCAGAAAAGTAAAGACAAGATTCAAAGGATTAAAAACCGGACCCACCAGAAGGTTATAGGGAAGTATGTGAAACCGCCACCTGATAATGAGACGGTAAATAACTCAAATCCCACTGTAGAAGCAGCAAAGCTTCTTAGATAGCATATATTTTTTGGGTAGAAAATGTAGTTTGATCTGTTCAATTCTTTGTTAAAATCTATAATCTCTTTTGGTTTTAAAAATTGATTAGAAATTTGTTGTTGTGAAGAAGGG
This sequence comes from Artemisia argyi, assembly GCA_030686995.1. Classification (NCBI taxonomy): domain Eukaryota; kingdom Viridiplantae; phylum Streptophyta; class Magnoliopsida; order Asterales; family Asteraceae; genus Artemisia; species Artemisia argyi. The sequence goes on along the minus strand of CM060683.1, from coordinate 56,656,018 downwards.
CTTATTATATCCTAGAAGCTTCTGTATGTAAATTGCATCATTTAGATGTTCAAATGTTAATACATTTCATTTAATGTATACTTAATGTGTTGAAAACTACTATTTGATTCTTGTTTTTTTATACTAAATCTTTTGCAACTACTCGTGGGTAAAGGACAGAACCGCCGATAGCAGTCGGAAATCAAAACTACACGTAACAGTTTTTTGATTGTCTGGATATTTACATATCAGTATGTTCAAAGCATGGTTGTATCCATTTCAGGTATCAATCAAGAAAAATCTCCCTGCCTAACAAAACTGTGTGCAGAAAACCTAAGATATAAGCAAATCCAGCTTAAAAATCTATAAGCAAATCCAGCTTAAAGTTTCAGTTACCATTTTCACAACTTAAAAATCTGTAAGCAAATCCAGCTTAAAGTTTCAGTTACCAATTTAAACTCATGTATAACCCCCAGCCAAAAATTTGCTTGTCTGTTATCTTACTTTCAGATAAACAAATTTTTGCGCAGTAAACTGAATAAGTTGAAAGTTACCCAAATCTATCTTTAATGTTAAATTGTTTTACTTAAAACATTTAGACTCGTGTCATTGTAGCAACTTTGTTTTTGCAGTCATAAGTAACACAATGTACCAATCGTTAATTTATCACAATATGGATAATAAATGTTGGCCAAGCCCGGGCGATTTTTAGCTAAGTATAGGGGGTTTCTGGTTTGTATATTGCTGTTTTAGTTGTTTCCAGTATACCAAAGGGAATTAATTATAGTAAAACTATGTAAATGTTTATAAGGTATATACAAATTTATCAGTTAACCAGAAACAAATAGCCCCACAGATTTGACTTGTAATAAAAAATGACCCAACCCAAGCTAAACCTGCCCATTCCGGCCATCTTGCAACCTCTTGCAAGTAATTTAAACATAAAACTTAATCGCAATGACAAAAAACTTGTAATAAAAACATACTTGAACACTACTTGCTTTTAAGGTACAATGGAAATATTCAACAATCTCATATCTCATCATCTAGTATAGGAAAACCTAGTAAAGTAAAATTAGGAAAGAGCAAACGATTCTGAAAAAACAGTAGTTGCTCGTAACGATCATCCTCGATATAGCTTGTTACAAATCAAATCTCATATTCTTGGAGCTGCAATGAGAATAAAGGAAAACAAGTTGTTAGTTTAATAGAAAAACAGTTGGAAAAAGTTGTTTGCAAGAATCTCTACGAGTGATTGAGTTACCTCCACCCATGGTTGCTTCAGGCAATCTTTCAATCGAATACTTGTGTTGGGTGATATACATAATTGGCACACCAGGAATCTGTTTACCAAAATATTTATTCAAATACGCCGACTTTATCACACAACGTTCATGACAGAGAAGACAAGTCTTTGCGACAAGAAAAAAAACAGCATACCTTGCGAATCCTACGCTTCAAATCTCTATCACATGTCGCTACCATATAGCACTTGTGCTGTTTCAAATAAGAGCTTATAAGGCTTAATAGAATCTATAAACACTGATTTCGACAATTTATCACATCGTTCATAGTTTTCAAACAGCTATCTGAAGGTACTTAAGTATTACCTGAGTAACTCTTTCAACAATACAGTCATCAGCATAAGTTCCTTTGTGAGTGCAGGGAAGCCTCTCAAATCTAGGATCCTTGGCAATTCTGTTAAGGCAACAAATGATATAAAAGAATTCAGAATGACCATCATATGATTTAATCAGGATGCAACTCTTTATTATTTGTTTTGTATCTCACTATAAACCAGAACTACACATCTTACTAATAAGTTCACTTACCTAAGAGCAACCCGATATTTTTGACCAAGCTTCTCAAGTTCAGCCATCACACAATCGGTAATACATGGAGTGCCTTCAGCAGAACAAGAGACAAAATTAAGTAAAGAAAGAAGACCAAAAGGTGTAAGCTAATATACATGATAGTCATTCTAAATCTCTAATCTAAAAGGACATTCTGTCTGTCTCGTAATGAATGCCGAGTTTTACAGGGCGCATAGTTGAATGCAAATGTTTAAATATCAGTTAAATATCTGGAACAGTTCACAATGATGGTATGAATGGTTTAATAGTTACTAATCAGAAAAGAGACAATACTGGACACTCACTAGAGGGGTGGTTGGTTTGAGGAACGACTTTTAACTCTATATGTACTTGAAAATTAGTACCAAACGTACTGCCTATGCATATTCTTAACCATCCTTGGTATACAAACTCATTCGCTAACCAATACCCCACAGTGATTCCCCTTCACAAACCAAACACCCCAAATGGTGAAAATGTCACCTTCGTTTACACTTTGCTGACAAAAAGGACATGACATAAAGTTGAGGCATCTATTTAGGATGGATCAGGTATATACATGCCATGGCATCCCTAAGCCAGACTAACATTGTTCAATATATTATCTTCTTATGCATACCCGGACAAGGCAATGGAAGTCATGATAACATAGCACACAATAGGATTGATGGATAAAACTTACATTTTGCATACAAGCAGTCCATCATTCCCTTCTCCAAGTCCAACTACAGAAAGTTCAAAACTTTTTAGTCCAACATCCAAATAAAAACATCATATCAACAAAAGCTAAAATCTTGACCACTCAACCTAAAAACATTTCTAAAATTAGGCAGAAAAAATGTTCCTCTAAATTGGATCAAGGTTTAGCAATCCCTGTAACGCTCTTTCCCACTTGTGTAACTATCTTTATCCTAGCTCCTTGGTAGCTTTTAAACAAAAATTCCGTTCAAAAAAAGAATCTCACAGCTGCAACTTGTATATATTACCATATGCAAAAATTCTTTAAAAGTGCACTCACAACCTTAATCACTACCAAAACTTTGATACCGAATTTCATAGGTATCATTCAGTGTTGTAAAACAAGGATTACAAGGCCGACTATTACTCTCTACAAGGTCAAAACTCAAACAAGTGTCATTGTTTCTAAACATATTTCTATGGTCCTATGAGCAATACTAAGGTCATATTAACATGCCGTACATATAATTTCAAAATTTATATATACAAATTCCAATCCTAGTACACCCAAAGTCCTCCCCCCTAAACAGATTACTCGCTATACACCTAACACCTCACAAAACAACACCTTTATATAAAACCAATAACTCAACCAATACTCACTTTATTCTGGATGGAAAAATTGATGAAATTAGTATCAACCAAAACCCGATAAGGCGGACCGAGTGCCGTATTATACGTAAAGAACAACGCAGACGATACATAAGGCCTACACATCAAAAAAACCAAAAAAAATCACAATACACACAAAACATACAAAACCCATAAACAAGATACCAAAACTTACACATTTCTTGGAAGATTCTGCTTAGTTAAGTCTTTTTTGTTAGGGTTTAAGACTTGTTCTTTATGTCTGCAAATTATATAAAAGTTAACTAAGATGAATATATGAGATAATGATTAAAAATAAGAGGTGGGTATGAGCTGATTTACTGTTTAATTGCTTTGTGGGAGACTAGTTTCTTCATAGCTGCAAATTTTGGACCCTTTTTTGCTCGACCCATTTTTATGTGTGAAACTGAAACTGTGATGAAAAAGATGTAAAACCCTGCAATATAATATCAGCTATTGTTATTCTGCCATATTTGTTTCCGGAGCCCAAATGCAAGGTTTCCTCAGGCCCAAATTCCAAAATACAAATATACAATTGATAAATAACTTTTGTGTATTGGTTTTGAAATTTCAAACTATATTTGGGTAAAAATAATCGACTACACTTTACTACCGGACATAGTACAATGTTCAAATGTTGTACAATATTACTAACTATAAACCGAATGTCATAAAGATATATGAATATCAAAAAAGTAATCGAACACAACATTTATTTCAGACAAATATACAACACGTGTCGAAAAAAACACACCACGATCTCACAACGAGAAGCCCCGCCAAAGCATTGTTCGTAAATAATTATCGCAAAAAGTTCCTGAAAATCCCCGCTGCAACGCAGCGGACGCCTTCCCACTTGTTAGATATATATAACATACACAAGGACTTTTGTAAAATAGTATTATTTGTGTCACTCAATCGAGCTTCTTTAAAATAACGAGGTGCGGGAACCCGCCGCGTTGCGGCGGGGTGTTTGCTATATTATTTGGTTGTTGCAAGGGTAAAATCTGCACTGCCGAATAGATAGGCAACTGTCCTTTTGCTATATTATTTGTTTGCTATATTATTTGGTTGTTGCAAGTGGAACAAAAAATGTTTGGAACAAATGTTGTGTCAAGCTATATTTGTAGTTCTCGTATGACGTCCTTTTTGGAATAGGTTGTGTCGGACACCAGTGTGTTGCGGCGAGGCTAATTTTGACCCTTATTTAAAAAAAAATTAGGATAATTTTAAAGTTATTTGATAGGTTAATGGTGCATTTTGAAAGTTCTTTTATTTAGAATCTATATCTATATCACACTTTAACATTTTTTATAAAATCGTATGTATGTCAAAAGTATATCAATATTGGGCTTGTTTTATTCGTTATCGAAACGCCTTTTTGCCAGTATTTTTTGTATTAAAAAAATCGCTAGGTATCTGTTAGATATTTGACAAATAAAATTTGTTATATAAAAAAGTCATAAATATTAAGAAGTTTAGGGTGTGTTTTGTAAAAAAAAAAAAAAAAAAAAAAAAAAAAATTCTTTTTTTTACTAATATTTGAAAAAACAATACTACCTACCAACATCGTCATAGGATATAGCTTACCAAAGAAAACTGACGGGCCTTAGCAAACTCAAGTTGGACTACCAGTAAGCTCAGGAAAGTTTAATAGTTAAATATTATTGTTGGTCGATGTACCTTGTATAGTATATATAGAAGAATATATAATGATCCATGAGAGCATGAGCTTGCCACAAATAATATTATTTTAAAGAAGCTGGATTGAGTGACACAAATAATAGTAGTATTTTACAAAAGTCCTTATGTCATGTTATATATATATAATATAATTTGTGGCAAGCTCCTGGTCCCATGGATCATTATATATTCCTCTATTCCCTATATACTCCGTATATATTATAGGCACCGGCTCACATTCTCAAATCAGTAAAATAATATTTTTCTAAAGCCAAAAATAGTTTTTTTGTTAGCATGTTTTGTTTACACCAAAACCATTTTTCAAGCCCAATTGTATATGGATACAACCATCTTAATTACAAGCGTAATACCAAAGCCCAAAAATAATAAAATTAAAAACCAAGGCCCATTCATATATACTATTAAAAGCGTTGATTGCTGCCTAAATAATAAACAATACATTAAAAAACAATTTCTGTAATACAAAACTATTTTTGGTTTGGATTTGCTGATTAGCCCATTCGTGCAGCTGAGGCCCAATATGGAAGTTTGTCCGTTTAATCCCAGTTAAGAACAAGTGTCGTGTATATGTATTGCATGGTATTGCAATTTTTATGAATCATATTGGTTCACAATTAAAAAATGTAACAAACATTTCTTTAATATAAATTTTAGTTAGAAAACACACCCTGAACTTTTTAATATTTACGACTTTTCTATATAATAAACTTTATTTGTCAAATATCTAATAGATACTTACCGGTTTTTTGAATAAAAAAAATACTGGAAAAAAGGCATATCGATAATGAACAAAACAAGCCCAATATTAATAGACTTTTGACGTACGTACAATTTTATAAAAAATGTTGGAGTTTAATATATACATAGTTTCTAAATAAAAGAACTTTCAAAATGCATTCTTAACCTATCAAATAACTTTAAAATTATCATAATTTTTTTTTTAAAACTATAACGGTTAAAATTAGCTCCGTCACAACACACTGTTGCCCGACACAACATTCATTCCAAAAAGGACGTCGTACGACAACTATAAATATAGCTTCACACAACATTTGTTCGAAACAAATACAATACGTGTCGTCCAAAAACATACCACAATCTTACAACGAGAACCCTCACCCCAACATTATTTGTAAAAAATTTTGCAAAAAAAAAAACCCGCCGCAACGCGGCGGGCATTACATTCCTTGTTACTTATTATTTTTGTTGATACAAAAAAATTCAAACCAAGTATTAGGAGATACCTCGAGGCGGAGTTTGATACAACAAATACGACCCACTTTTTTACTTTCGAATACTAACAATAATACGTAAATACATACAAACACCGAACTAAAACATACGACAAATATACCCGTCGCAACGCGGCGGGCGCCAATTCCTTGTATATCTAACTATCTTATAATGCATAAAGGACTACTATAATTAGAATACTTAAAATTAAGCTTTACAAGTTTAGAAGCTTAAAGTACAAGTGATTCAAACACAATTAAACAATTAATACCATAAATAAAATATAATTAGACATTTACAAGTTTAGAAGCTTAAAGTATACACCACTTTGTTTTTGCCATTAAAGTTTAAAATTAATAACTTAAAATTAAAAATTAATGACTTAAAATTGATCATTATGTATATTAAATACAATTAATTAAATAGTCAATAAATACAATTAATACACTTATTAAAACACCCCTTACATAAGAAATACAAATTATCAAGCATATTGTATAACCAACTTAAACACAATTCCTGCATTAAATGTCACTAATACAAATAATAAAACATATTATACAAATTTTTAAGCCCGAACGGGCAATGGGCCAAATGGGCTCGAGCCCGAACGGGCACGGGTCAAACGGACTTAATAAACTAAAATATGTTCACATATTGTACAAACAAAGCAAACTACTAAACAAAAACATAAAATAAATAATAAATAAAATAATACAAACAAAGCAAAATTTCATCAAACTTTTGCCATAAAAAACTAATCAGTAAAACTATTGCCAAAAAACGTACAAATAAAATAAATTATTAATCGAAAAAATTAAATTACAGGGTGCTCGCAGCTGCATCGCGCGGGGGCCCTGCTAGTACTATACAAGCTACATCGATCAACAATTGAATATTTAACTATTAAACTTTCCTGGGCTTACTGGTAGTCCAACTTGAGTTTGCTAAGGCCTCTCAATTTTCTTTGGTAAGCTATATCCTATGATGGTGTTGGTTGGTAGTATTGTTTTTTGAAATATTTGTAAAAAAAAAAAAGAAAAAAAGAAAAAAAAAAAAATACGAAACACACCCTGAACTTTTTAATATTTACTACTTTTTTATATAACAAACTTTATTTGTCAAATATCTAATAGATGCCTAACGGTTTTTTTAATACAAAAAAATACTGGCAAAAAAGGCCTTTCGATAACGAACAAAACAAGCCCAATATTGATGTACTTTTGACATACGTACGATTTTATAAAAAATGTTAAAGTGTGATATAGATATAGATTCTAAATAAAAAAAACTTTCAAAATGCACCATTAACCTATCAAATAACTTTAAAATTATCATATTTAAAAAAAAAATAAGAGTCAAAATTAGCCTTGCCGCAACACACTGGTGCCCGACACAACCCATTTCAAAAAGGACGTCATACGAGAACTACAAATATAGGTTGACACAACATTTGTTCCAAACATTTTTTGTTCCAAACAAATAAAACACGTGTCGGCAAAAAACATACCACGATCTCACAGCGAGAAACCCTGCTCAAATATTATTTATAAATAATTATCGCAAAAATTCCTCGAAAATTCCTGCTGCAACGCAGCGGGCGCCTTTTGTATATACTAATCTACAGCGTTGGTGGGCAATAAATAATATTTACCTATCGCAGCCCACTAGCAAGCCCAATAGTTGGCTGTTAACAAACCCAGCAGGCCCACATCTTGGCGTTAAAAGATTTTGTCCGTTACTTTCTACGAAGACTCCACCGCCATATGGGCTATGGCCTTCCATTTACTTTTGTTGTCAATTTTACCATTATGACTTTCCATTTACTTACCTGTATAACTAGATGATGGTGACATGTTTCAAATAACAGCCAACGAGCATAGCCCGTCTACTGTTCGCAAAAGGACAGTTACCTATCCATTCGGCAGTGCAGATTTTACACTTGCAACAACCAAATATTATAGCAAACACCGCCTCCGCAAAGCGGCGGGTTCCTGCACCTCGTTTACCCAAACATGCCGTATGTCTCTATGAAAATTTCATATTTTCCAATAATTAATAAAAAAAGATTTTCTTTTTTTGCCTTTTTAAAAGATAAAAATACACCGTTGCTCCCTAAACTTTCCTAAAAACATCGCCTAGGTCACAAACTTGGGAAAATCGTTGCCGTGAGTCCAAAACGCAAGTTTTTGAGGTCGAATGTGTCCCTTGACCCGTAATGGTGAGGTCAACGCTCGTTTTGCGTTATATTTTCAAGGGCATAATAGTCCAACCACATTTCTAACTATAATATGGTTAAATCTAACCTGACATTCTTGATTAAATTCTATAAAACCCTAAACTACCAGCAAAATACATTCAATCAAAATAACTAACAATGACACAAAATGATAAGGGGAAGGCTTTGTACAATGGGTTAATGAAAGAGGGTTGCTCCAATGAAGACAGCTTGGGGTGTTAAGAAGGAGCAGGAGAATGCTGCCGACATCGGGTTATCAAAGGTTTCTGATTTAGAAACAAGGATTAAGAATCTTGAAGCTATGTATAAAGTTCTAAAGGAAAGGAAGGAAAATAAGGAACGGGATGACACTGAAAGTTGTGGTTCATGCTAATTGTATGTTTAGATGATAGGAAATTTGTAATGGTTGTCAACATGAAACCGATAAATAAAATTTTGGGTTTTTATTAAATGACAGTGTTTGGCAATCAAGAGTTTGCTTCTTGTTGTTAATTGGTTGGTTTGACTTTTACAAGTCAATTTGGCAGTTTGACTATTAGATGTCTAAGTAGCTAAACGATTTGCCTTTTTGAATATAGTAGGTGTTTGGATTAGCATTTGCATTTTGAAATTACATGTTAAAATATGTAAAGCATTTGCATTTTGAACACATGTAACCTTTTACAATTATTGGGTATGGTTTGAACATATGTTCCATGCATCAGATGTTATGTGTCTAGTGTGTTTGGTTTTGCTGATACAAAAGTGTGATCGTTTGTGCTGATTATACCATGACATTTAGCATTTGCTTAGTTTGACTTTATATATGTCAATTGACAAACTAATATGTATAGTCTAGTATTTTTTCACTGAAATTGCTTATCCATGGGTAAATCTAGATCTCGTAAACAGATCAAATGCTCTAATTGTCATACCATTGGACATAATAAGATAAGGTGTCATAAGGAACAAGTTCTACAAGCACCAAAGGAAAGTAACATACGAGGAAGAAAAAGGCATTGTGACGGCAGAAGGCAGCAAGTATGCATATATTTATCATATGATTGACTAAGGATCTAGTGTGTTTACATTGGAGTTGATGTATGCATATATATATATATATATATATATATATATATATATATATATATATATATATATATATATATATATATATATATATATATTTTCAGTGAATGGATGAAGACGAGATCAGGCAGACTATGGAACAAGAGTTACTTTAATCTTTTTTTTTTTCAAGAAGAAGAACATAAAAGGTTGGATCAAGAAGAAGAGCAGTCAAGGCTGGATGAAGAAGCATTCCAGCAGTTTTTGGAAGAGGAGAGTATGTACAAAAAACTTGAACATGAAAGAGAAAGATAAAAAGCAGAAATGGAAGCAAGGAAAGAGGCAGATTTTTGGAGAAACTATGGACAGGATGTAGATTACACAATATTTATTGACAAAAAATGGTTGTCCTAAATGGAGTTAGTTCTTGTAAAAACAATGTTTGCCCTAAATGGTCCTAGTATGCAATAGTAAAAAAAATTCAAAATGTCAATGTATTGGCTCCATTGTAAGCATTTATGTTGTCTTTAATCCTATCTAGTTGTTCAACAACCACATTGTACTGTATTATATCCTTTTTTCCTACATTATATAATACCCCGGTTATAATCAACTCTTTTATCATATCAATTGCTTTTCACCATGGATGCACAAAATGGTAGTCAAATGGTCTGCATTGACTGCTGGGTTGAAAGTCAAAACAGGGCTCGATTGACCTTTTTTGCAAGGCGTCCCCTTGATGCGTGCGTTGTGTCATATGCAGTATAGGGGTAATTGCCTATTTCAAGTTTTACATTTATATTTAGCCGACTTATCCTATAACACACACACTAACGGACAGTGTATCCGATCAATATGTATATAGCGGTAAGTAGAGTGTCGATCACTAAGAGTGGAACGTAAAGCTTAATTTGTCTATCAGTATTTTAATATCCTAAGTTAGTTTTACAATCTAATCTAACGCAAGGGGGTTTTAGTCTGAGAGACTAGCACAGTTTTGGTTTTATTAAACAGTAAATTAAACTAATGAGAATGAATTAGCAAATAGCAACGTGTACACAGATAAATAATAGAGACTACAAGAAGACCTGTCTTGGTAATTAAGTAGCTAGCCACTTGTTTTATTGCTAGTTTTATATGAAGTGTATCGTAATCTATTCTCTCGCTGGATCGCAATATATCGGCGAGTAAACCCTTAATGATCACTTATGTCTATCCTACTTATCCAAAGACGTTAGATTAAATAGGCGAGGGACAGATATGGCAGTCCACGGGCTCAGCTAGACACAGAGGTTATCAAAGCACTAATATAAGTCACTAAAGACATCAATATATAAACTTTAATTAATGGGAAAGCAATATTAATGGGAGTGTACGATGTTCCGTAGTCACATATCACAAGCCCATCAATCCTGATGAATTAAAGCGTACTATTACAATAAAACAAAACTACTTAATGAATTAAATACATGCAGGACCTTCTTACAGCTCTAATATCTTTGTTTGGAGTGTGTCTTGTGAAGCTTCTTCGACTGAATTCGTCTCCTTAGGGTTATGTTGCACACAAAACTCGTAACAGTCTTGGGGTATTTATACTTTCTGTCTGAGGGTTCGATGCGGCGCATTGACTTGAATTTGCGTGGAGTCCAAGATTAATATATTCTGGAATATTCGTACACCGCCTTTAGATGCGGCGTAACTTGATTCTTGTATGCGGTGTATGTCCTTTAGCGTCTTAGATTATATCTGGTGAAGTCTTGATAGTGATACGCCGTATGTCAGAAATATGATACGGCGTATCTGGAGTAGAACAAGCTTGATCTTCTTCGTTGACCAAAGTTTCATATGTGGCGCATGCTAGAATTGCATGCGGCACATTCTTCAAAGTCAGGCAATTGTCTTTGAATTAATCTAAGTATAATATTGCAGCGTATCTGTTGAGAGAGATACGGCACATCTTCTGGGTTTCAGTAGACTTTTGACATCTTGCTGGTTTTGCTCCATATTTCGTCCAAAATTGTTAAGTTTCACCAATTGCTTGTTTTTACCTGAGAATTACTAAAGTAAATAATTAAGTATCGATTCTCATAGATAATATAATAAAACAAGTCAAATAAATAGGATAAATGATGACAATAAAATGCACTTATTTGAGTTCATCACCCCCTTATACAGATTTCATGTGGTATGTTTGTCCAGTGTGCCTTGAAAAAAGGGGAAATCCATATTATATTGGTAGAGGTGGTGTTACAAGGGAAAACGAAAGTACAACAAATAGTAGTGGATATGTAATTGGCTTACATATTAATGCATCTACTAGAGTTGGTGCTTAATTGGGTAGTGCTGATGAAGAAATTGAACCAACTGTAACTCAAACAGCAAGTGGAGTGTGCCCAAGTGAAGCACCAAGTGAAGAACATGCTACTTAAAAACCAAGTGAAGAATCTGCAAGTCAAACACCTAATGAAGAACTTGCAACTCATAAACCAAGTGATTCACCGGCTAGTCAATTAACCAAGTGAATCAACTGCAAGAAATGCTATGTTGTCTTTTAGTGGAAATGTAACTTCACTGATATGTTGTAATTCATATGTTATAACAATGCAGTTTGGTTAATATTTGTTTTTGGTAATGTTGACTTTATAGGTCAAATTCAGTTATTTCAAACACTCCACTATACTGCATATGCAATTGCAAACTGAAAATTGTAAACATCAAAACCAAAATCTACATACATCAGCAACTAATTATAACATATACAGCAAAATATACATCTTAATAACCATCATTTTGAGTAGCCATCATCTTCCAAAAAAATTAGCATCTTCATTACATAAACAACTAAATGTGAACTTTTTGATGGGAGACTTGGTATTCATGGGGGGGGGGGGACTTGAGGTCCTTAGGGGAGGCAGATACCAATGTTTCCTCTTTCTGCTAGAGCTTCCCACAACCGCAACAAGACCAAGTACAACATTTGTAACCATTTTCCTTTGTTTTGGACTTTTATGAACAAGGGTAATAATAGGTTGTACAACATTTGTAACCATTTCCCTTTGTTTTGTAACCTTTCTAACCATTGATGTGGAAGTAGTATTCTTTAAAGACAACAACCCAAATTCATCATCAGATGTGTCTGAAATAATGATAACATCAACCTCTTTTCCTTTAGAGTTGCTATCGGGAAAGATAGCAAAAATAGAAAGACATACGAGTTTAGCCATTACTACTATCCTACTTTTCAATCATTAAGTCTAACCTTTCGCAACCTCCTTATTCCCATATTTTTCCCCACAAGTCCTCGAGTATCAAATTAGCAATTTCATCTTCTATATTCCACTTATTGCCATAAGTATCCATGACATAGTCAATCATATCACAGAGACTTGTAGTTTGCTAAAATCCATTTTTTTTGCAGAATCTGCTATTGCTTGTATTTCTTGCAAATAAAATAGGGTTATTTAGGGACATAATTGAATGCTAAGCTTAATATGTCAATCACACAAATACAGAAAAATGAACTAACTTTCATCACTTCGGCTTCTTTGGCAAATCTGCATAAAGCCTATACATAAAAAAAACCAAAAAAATCACAATACACACAAAACATACAAAACCCATAAATAAAATACCGAAACTTATACATTTCTTGGAAGATTCTGCTTAGTTAAGTCTTTTTTGTTAGGATTTAAGACTTCTTCTTTATGTCTGCAAATTTTATAAAAGTAAGATGAGTTTATGAGATAAAAAAGGTAAATTAAGATGTGGGTAAGGGATGATTTACTGTTTAATTGCTTTGTGTGAAATTAGTTTCTTTATAGCTGCAAATTTTGGACCCTTTCTTGCTTGACCCATTTTTGTGTGTGAAACTGAAACTGTGTTTGAAGAAGATGTAAAACCCTAAAGTATAAAACCGGGTTTATTTATGGGTACCGTTTTCTTTATAATATAGAAAAATGTTTTTTTTTCTTCTGAAGAAAAAACTATTGGAATTAATGTACACGGTGGAAGCTTAGCTTGAAACGAGCCAAGTTAGAATGAGCTCGAGCCTTTTCTTTTAAGCTCATTTAATAAACGAGCTTGAGTCTGAGCTTCATAATAAAAGCTCGTTTAGGTATGATAGCCTAAGAAATACATGTGTATACTTGTCAATATACTTCTTATTCGTATAATTGCACATATACTAATGTGCAGTTATATAGAAAGGAGCTTAAATCAAATGAACTTGATCCTAGTATTCACGACAAGGAAAGCTTAAGTCGAGTTTTATTTCATTTAGAACTCTCGTAAAAACGAGCTGATGTTGAGATTATAAAATATGTCATATGTGAAAAACTAGAAGGGGGGTTGAATAGTTTTACGTCTTTTTAATTCGTTATAAAAGATATTTTTAGTGTTTTCTTAGTTTTTTAAAATTTAGATTCGATAATATGTGATCTCAAGTCTTGCACAATATAAACAACTATCAATAAGTAAGATATAGCAATGATAAGCAATGAAATAAATAAGAGATGGAAAGATCAAACCGCGAGACAAGAGATTTATAGTGGTTCGGCTACAAGGACACCTTCCTTGCCCTACTCCACTCCCCGAGCACCTAACTCCAGAGTTTTCTTCACTATATCAACAAGCTCCCTTATGGCGGAGAAAACCTTACACACCAATTTACACACCACAACTTCTTCACAACTAAATCACAACTTCTACACAACTTCTTCACACCAATCTACTTCACAACTAACTACTTCACGCCTATCTTCTTCACACCAATTTACTTCACAACTAACAACTTCACACCTAGCTTCTTCACTACAATCTAATTCCTAACTTTTCTTCTTCACACCAAACAACTAACTAATCACACAATCAATATACCTAGCACAACTATCTACAATCAAATATTCACAACAATCTTCACAAATAATTATGTAAATAATCTTGATGATGCACCAACAACTTGGATGTGGAGATCACAACAAGTTGTAATACTTCTTGACTTGGAGGACAGAAGTATTCTTCTCTTGCACTTGAGAGGATGATGTTTGAATCACTTTGAAACAAAGAATTATGTATTTATGATCAAAGGATTAAGAGAATAGAAATGGGGATCTAGAACAGAAAGTTTAGGAGTGCAAAAGGTGAGAAAATTCTGTGGGATGAACCAGTATTTATAGGGAGACAATTTATTGTTCTGGAGCGTGGCCAGTCCCCTTAATTAGGGGGCGGTCCCCTTAATGATTAAGGGGGCCGCCTAGTATAATTAAGGGGGCCGCCCTCCTGAACGTTGGATTTTCTTGTCCTTTTGTGAGGGAAATTTTTCTGGATTAAATTTGCCATTTTTGATTGGAAATTTGAAATCATATATTTATAATGAATTAAACATATTCTTTTAATTCATAAGTAATTTTGTAAAAGATATAGAATGTTTAATACATTTTATAGAAATTCTAGTGATTAGAAAAATTTCCTTTGATCATGAAATGCAATAAACACTTTGTTTATTCATACCTTAAGTGATATGGATGGAAAGACAAATATTAAGCACTAAAAACTTATTTACGTCATAAGTTTTAGATTAATGAGTTTATGCTTTGTAATTATCAAAACATAGAGATATTGTTAATATGCTAACAATGTTTTTAGACATTATTTATGTTAACATCATAAGTCGAGCTCTAGCTAAAAGCATAAGGCTCGAAACGAACTCGAGCTTCATAAACTTAAACGAGCCGAACTCAAGCTTTGAATACTCGAACTCGGTCGGCTGTTTCCACCATACATGTTGTCTAGTCCAAAATTCTCTTTTTTTCTCTCTCTAAGATTTAGTCTTTATGGTTTTAATTCGTTACGATTTCATTATATTTTGTCTAATTCTAATAGTTTGACTTAGCGTCTCCTGTAAATGAGATGGTTAAAAACATTTCTCATCGAACGTTACATACCCGGTGCTTAGTTGGACAAAATTGCCTCTAATTTCATGGTCATATTAACACAATTAGGCAAGATCGACAAGATTCGTAATAGGATAAAACTATAAGGACTAGATACGACAAAAAAAACCCTACTTTGATCTTTATATCCAGTAAACTACATAAACCATTCAAATATTAAGTAAAAATCTTTTATATAAGGGTAAATTGCAAATTTAGTCACTAACATTGTGCAAAAATGCAAAAAAGACATCGAGGGAAAAAGGCATGCAAAAACACCATTAACATTCCATTTTTTTTGCAAAACGGCCACCGAGAGCTAACTTTCGTTAATTTCCTTATTAAGTGCCACGTTACTGAGGGCATAATTATCATTTCACTGTTCCTGGGGTACTATGTATACGTGTCATAACATTGTAGATATAAGGACTAAATTTGCAATCAAAGTTTTTACACACTTTCCACTATCCAATAATTAAATATGACCGTTTCATCACACTATTCAACACAAGTTTTTTTACACACTTTCCACTATCCGGTAAAAAAATGGCCGTGATTTGTGACTGTGGGAAACAAGAAACAATCAAAACAAGCTGGACAAACAGGAACCCAAGATGACGATTCTATTGTTGTCCGTCATGTGGGTTTATTGGATGGACAGATCCTCCAATGTGTTGCCGAGCAGTCGATGTAATCCCTGGCCTCCTGAAGGCAAGGAGTAACCTTGAAGAAGACTTGGAGGAGCAGATGATGTTGATGAGGGAGAAGGATAAGCAGTTGAAAAAGCTCAACAAGTTTCTTCTTTTAAATTGTGTCTTTTTTTTTTATTGTCTTTAAGTTGGTTTAGGTTGGTATGGATGCGTTGTGATATCTTTCTGGGTTGTATCATTACAGGGAATAAGGTCATCCCTAGTTTGTATTGACTTTATCATGTTAATAAAAAGTTTTTGTTTTTGGCATTATAGTGGGATCATCGTAGTTGCTTGTTATTATTTAAAAAAAACCAATGTAGTCAATAAAATTCCTTTTAGTTTCTGAATCACTATGCAAGTAACTTGATTTCTGGTTCCTTATCAACTTTGACTTCCAAATGTCAAAACCAGTTTGGATCATTCGATATACTTAACTTGTGCTAGGCCCACCCAGAAAATCGGATCGGAAGAAAAAAACAGATCGAAACCGAAAATAACCGAACTGGATCCAGGATGGTTTCGGTTTTGGTTCTTGAGTTTGAGATTTTTCGATTCTTGGGTCGGTTCGGTTCGAGTCCACCTGTTCCGGAACTGAATACTCAATAATTCTAAAAACATGTAATTCTCTTTACTTCCTATACTCAAAACATTTCATGGAATACATTTGTTTCTAAAACAATGTGCAAGTCAGTGACACTTCTTGGTTTGATCTAACAAAACCGCAATTTAGTTTCGGTCCGATTCTCTTGTTCTTTTGCTCTTCCCTTAATGCTATCTCCACCGACCACAAAATCAAGAATTAAATACCTACATGATGAATAGACCATGCAACTTGGACATATTCGCATCATTTTCACTTAAATGTTTATCTTAACTTCGAAAAAGGAACAAAATGAAAACATTGGATACTTCTTTAAAGAAAATTCAGAAGTATTTATCGTTACATAATGGTGTTGCATAACAGATGTTAAAAGCATTTGATTTTTTATGTCGATATTCTGATTAACATTGTTGGTTACATGTTCTTCTTTACTATAATAAAACATACATATCCCTCACCAAATAACAAACTCCACACCTCATTTTAAGATTCATTCACTCAAACCTAAGCCTACAATCAACTTTTAATAAAATTTCACCCAACATTTCAACTTACAAAAATTTAAATTTTCCGCAATACATTTTCCGTTTCTTTTTACACATTTTCTCTATAAAATTTTGAAAATTAAGAATCTTGAAATACATACACAAAACCTTTTGCTAGGCCCACCCATGTAACACGGGCTTTATTACCACTACTTTTGGGATGATGGGCTGGACCGCAAAGACAATATCGTAGAAAATACACTATGTTTACATATTCAATCAACATGGTTTTATGTTGTTCCACGAATGTGCGAGAAATCCATCTCTTTACTTTTCTAACAAGGATGACTGCGAACCACCGCGTTGCGGCGGGGTAGTTGTTCTCACTTATGTTTTAGAGAAACCTGGTAGATAGTAACATTGATCTCAGAGAAAGGAGACTAGAAACAAGTGTGCATGTAGCCAGTAACATAATACAATAGATTAAGTGATAACACTGTTGCTAGTTAACAACATTAGCAGATACCAGGATCCTAATACATTACCAGAACTAAGGCTAATACTAATGTTACATATGGTTTTTGGTTTACAGACGATTAGCTACACTGTCATATTATATTTACTTGTACATAGGAGTGGTTGATGAGAGAGTGGTTATACGCACAGATAACTAACTTGGAAAAAGTGGTGCTTACATCATTTTTCTTGCTTTGTCTTTTTCGCACCTGTTGATGTTTCCTGCTGTGTATCATTCTTTAGGAGTTGCCTTCGAACAGAAGTTCTTGTTCCTTCAGTTTTCACAAAGGGTTTACGTATATTCTCACTATGTTCTGTAGTAATAGTAGTTGACAGTTGCAAAGTTTCTTGTGTAGGAGGTGTAGTTGGTGTTCTTTTAGTTGGTGGGAACGTCTCCACTGGGTCTTGTGTGTCAAGCTCCGGGCCTGTTAAAATGATTGCACATGTCTAATCCTTCAAAATAGGTTAATGACTCTAATGCAACATTTATAGATGATAATGCACACCCTGAGGGGAATACTGAAAGTATTAATCAGTCTGATGAAAGTGATGGTGATATTAGCAGGGGCGGATCTAGTTGTTGGCTACGTGTGGCACGTGTCACACACGGTTTTAGCTGATGAAGTATAATATTGTTTATAGGTTGCCGGTTTTTTTGAAAGTGCTACATGTAGTTTGAAGCTAGATGTGCACAAAATAAGAAAAAACCTTGAAGAAAAACTTGATTCTTGACTTTTCAATAAGGAAAAGAAATAAGAAAATGAGATAGAAGAAAGATGAATAGTGACATTTACTATTCTTATCCTTTCATTTAGTTGGTTTTCGTGTCTTTTGTTTTATATATTTGACTGCAAAGTCCAAGCTATAGAGTTAATAGACTAATAGGAGCAGGCTTGTGATTTTGAATTTATAATAAGCTAAAATACTTATGAAGAAACAATGGTCACATTATTGAAAACACTTTCGAATTTATTATAACGATAATTGTAAAATTTAGTAAAAAACAATCTTAGTTTAGCTACGTTATTTTTTTACAACTCATTTAGATTATTAGAATTATGTAAACATGAAAATCAAATCGATCATGAATAGCTTGAACCCGCAAGCAAAAACCGCAAAAACCTTAGTTTTACAGAAGTCAGTGAAAAACTGAAGGTAAGAACTATCCGTGAAATAAAATAAGCCAAATTTGTGCTAAACATAGTTTAAAATTCTAGACCCGCCACTGGATATTAGTCACTTCTTTAAAAATGAGGAAGGGGTTGACCTAACTGATCACATTAACTATGATGATGTGACTGAGCTTGTTAGAAGGTCATCTAGATAGACCAAACTCCTTCAAAAGCGCAATGACTATGTTGTTGATAATAAAGTTAAATTTGGTTTAAACAGGGTTGTTAATTATTCCAAACTATGTGGTGAAAATATATATTTAACTACTACTTTTAACAAAAGCTTTGAACCTAAGAACTATAAAGAGGCCCTTAATGACAATAATTGAGTTGAAGCTACGAACCACTCGTTAGACATTATAGTTCCTGGACAAGATAATGCAGGAGATGCCTTGTTAATAGACGTTGACTCTAATGCAACGCCGACCTGCACTTATGTCCCCAAACAGTTATCCCGAGATGAGTTGCTTAAATTGCTTCCAGAAAAATGGGTAACTAATTACAAACAAATTCATCAAGCCCCTGTCCGCTCGACATCGGCCCCTGAATTTGTTAGACACGAGAATGGCCTTGTTGAAATTAAGTTCTCGTCCCCACAGCCAAGAACATCTGGTATTTTCCCCACAGGGATCCACATGATCACAACAACAGAGCCGGTTCAAGAGATCAAACACATCTGGTGGGATGTGTGCAATTGTGAAAGTTGTTTAGATGAAGCTGAAAAGGTCGACGACGATGAAGATCTTCCTAAGAAACAAAAATATTCTCAACAAAAGCTCAAAAGGAGGTATGAAAATGGTGATACAACAGTTGGACTTCTCGGCGAACCTTCAGGAAAATTTGATTACTATGTTCTGTACCCAAAACCAAAAGAAGAATCAAGCCTTCCATCACTATCAAATAAACCATCACCCCCCACACCACCATCACCACCACCATTACCACAATCACTATCACCATACCACCAAAAGGCTTT
Organism: Artemisia argyi; assembly: GCA_030686995.1. Classification (NCBI taxonomy): domain Eukaryota; kingdom Viridiplantae; phylum Streptophyta; class Magnoliopsida; order Asterales; family Asteraceae; genus Artemisia; species Artemisia argyi. The sequence continues at coordinate 56,636,241 of CM060683.1, read as the reverse complement.
ATCCATCATCCCCAAAGATACACCAACAAAGAAAGATAAAGAAGTGATTCCCCCACCGGTTTTCCCACTAACCACAGATCCCTCCTATTCATACTCACAAGACTATCAAAAGGATTTCCCTGCCCTTACCACTTTTGAACATCCTGAAAAACGCACAAAGCATGATTGGAAGATAAAAAACCCAATGACCATTGGTCCAACGGGTCTCCCAAACACAATCAGTCCTGCTGAAGCCACCTTGAACTTGCAAAGTGAAAATGCGGTTGCTCAAAACAAAGTTCTTGTGAAAATTCTCTCACAACAAAATTTGATCGCAAAAAGTCAGGAGACTCTTTCATCAAAAGTAAGATCTCTAGAGAGTATCATTAATGAACTCCGCTTCAAAATCCAAGAACTTCACCGGGAAATTCTCCAAATCATTCGAACCTCACCCACGGCTCAGACCTTACCTTCGGTCTCTCATAAAGAGGCTGAGATGAAGATTTTAAAAAACCAACTCCAAGATCTAGAGCAACAACACAAACAGAAAAAGATCTCCACTCTCATTGATGATCCATGGAGGTTACCATCCACCCCTTTTGTCGGTGTCTCATTTGATCCACAACCATTACCACGGTCCTACACCCACAACTCACCGTCACTAAACATCTGGGCGTCAGAACAAAGAAAATTAAAACATGCTACAAGCAAAAACCCCACGTCCTCACAAGAATCACAATCAACTGGTGATATGGAAGTATCATCTAAAGATCCTGATGTCCTTCCTATTGAAAAGGTGAACCCTGTTTTATCATTTCTAAATTCACTCACCCAAACCAATTCATAGCCCCCGTTGTCCAAATGGACAATGAAGAATTGGACACTATTGAAGCATTTGAACATTTGTTTATGGCAGAAGGCGACGTTGGAGAAACAACAGAACAGTTTGATCCAGATGAATATATGGCAAGCCAAAACAACCAAAACCAGGAAGACCCCATAGAGTTCCCGAAGTCTGACATAAAACAATACTTCACCTTTGATGACATACCACCATCCAAATGGCGAGAAAGAAGTATCGAAATGCTGACTTGGTGCATTGCAGAAATGTAGTATTATTCCATCGATACGGTCATCAAAAGATTCGTTACCCAGCTTCAAGGGCGCCTCCGAGACTGGTATCAAAGTCTTGGCGAATATCGCCAACTCCAATTGCAACAAGTGAATTCCCCTGAAGAAGTCATAGGTATAATATACTTAGAATTCATTGGCAGCCCATTTGAACATACTATCCATGCTAGAGAAGAATTTCTTAAGATGAAGTGTTGTTCTTTCCAAAAGAAGGACTGATGCGTGGGAATCGCAACAGGCTTTACCTCTCGAAGGATCTCGAGAAGCTTACAACCCCCACCAGGCAGTGTACCTGATCGTTGTAGTATAGTATAGTGACAAGTACCGGGGGATTGATCGTTCAGCTTAGGAATAGTGTCGCTAGGATTAGAAAACCTAATTACTAGTTCTAAAGGTGAGGGATGATTATTTTTGTGTTTTTATATTTTATGGAAAGCAAGTTAAAATCTCGGGTTTTGAAAGAGTGGGCGGAATTAGTTGCTATTCAACTAACCCAAAACTAAGATGCAATCAAAATAAAATACTAAAAATGAAAATAAACTAAATTATACTAAAGTTGTGAGCAGTAATTGGAGAAAATGTGTTTACTTAGATTTCACTACTCCCTAGATATCTTTTACACGTTAATTACTTGTTATAATTGCATGGATGATGGATCATATTCCTTATTACCATTCATGGGGTGGCATACATAACTCTCCAATTCTATGAGCTCTTATCTCCTCCTACACCATGCCCAGCACAACTATAGGGATTGTAAACAGTGGCTCATGCATTAAATACAACCAATAAAGACCTAGTACGCCTCGGTTCATGTTTCTTAAGACGTTCAAGCATGTTACCATTTGGAGATCTGCCAGTTTTCTTAAGCCTAACATATAAATCATTCATCCAAGACAAGAATAAACAAGTAATCAACACATAATCAATATCTAGGTTTCATTAGATCTAAGCAAACACAAAAGAGATCTAGCCTAGCATAATGGAATTGAGACAAGAACAAGATATAGACAACCAACACATAGACATATTGATTGAATTAGAAGAACACTTATCTCAATTACAATGCAAGGTATCAAGGGTTTGGAACCCTTGAAAAACCTGTCAAAGTTGCACCAAAATCGTCTTTAGGGTTTCTCCAAAACTTCTCTTTTTTTAAATGTGAAAAACTAGAAAACTATATATAGGAAAATAGGGATGACGGCGTCAAGAACAAAGGTGTGACGCCGTCATCTCGCCGCCAAATACTTCCTCGGACGGCCTTGATCTACTTCTGACGCCGTCAAGGCCTAGGCCGTCACACAAATTACTCTTGACGCCCTGTGTGTGACGCCGTCATCAACTACGGATTTTAATTCTTGAGGTTTGACGCCGTCATGAATTTACTCTTGACGCCTTCATGTACTGTTCCCAGCATGGAAAATTGAGACTTTGCCGTTTTCTTCACTTTTATGCTCCAAAAACGTCCAAAATGGCTTCTTTTCCAGAATTCACTCTCCAAGTACCTAAAATCACAAAAGGAATGATTTAGGGCAATATTTGATCAAATAAATTCGGATTCGGGCTTAAATGACCCCTTAAAAACGGATCATTTTTCGCCTCATCATATACCCTTACACTTGAGATTTGCTTGTCCTCAAGCAAATGCGCTTTTATTCTACTCAAAATACAAGTTAGGGGTCATTTAACACTAATATAAAAGTAATTACAACAAATAATCGTTCCACTAAAGACCAATAGACAAGCACGGAGGTCATATACAAGCACCTCACAAATAGTGTTTAGATACTCACATCTCTCGGGTGTAATAAAGTAATATAACATTATGGAAATGGAAGATATCTCTCACTACCTGTCATAGCAAAATAGATTACCATAGGCTTGGGAAAGGATCAAACCTCCACCACATGGCGTAAGCACCTAGGATAAACTATCAAAGAGGTCTTTTAAAGGGTTGTAACGTTAGGTATAGGGATATGAATTACACGGTTTTGTTGGATAAAGGAAGTTTTACTGGTGGCGAGTTAACAATCTTGGTTAATTACATGTACAATATGGCGTTGCTAAGCTAAGACTAGACTCGACTTAAGCTAATAAATGAGAAATAACAAAAACATAAAATGAAACGGGATGGTAGTCCGTTTTTTTTTTTTTTTTTTTTTTTTTTTTTTTTTTTTTTTTTTTTTTTTTTGCATACACTCTTACCCTACCATCCAAAATAATACATCATAGGGGATTGAGCATTCCCCTTACACTTGAATCTTTACATACTTTACAATTAAACTATTCTAATGACTCGAATTAAGAAAATCAAAACACTTGGAGCACTTTTAAGATTATCGTACATATGGGGGTAATAAGTGATGTTCTTCCCCATTACTTCATAAAATAAGTACTTACCCATGAGTCCCAATCGTCCCAAAACAATATGTACAAGGATATGACTCGACTTAGCAACCATGTAATCAATTAGATAGTTAACTTAGGGTTTAACAAATAACAATAATGCACTAAAAATGAGCGCATACACGGAAGGCTAAGGCGATTTGGTTGTACATTTAAGTGGGGTGTAACAAATTCTTCCTTTAAGTAAAATGCTTAAAGTTAGAAACGAAAAGATAGGCTCGGAGGGGTGTACTAGGGGTTTCGTGTACTAAAAATGAGTACAACGCTAAGGGTGTGGGAAAAATTAGTTGACTTAACTAGTCAAGTAGTATGAATTAAATGGTCAAGTAATTATAATACGGGTTTAACACAAGGGTAATCCTAATGCCTCTTATCATGTAGTAAATCCTACCACACGAATGTAGTCTCACTAGCGGTCTCGGGATGCATCACTAACGCAAGTTCTAGAATCTAAATGCTACCGGTACACTCATAAGCACTAATAGTAAATGCTTTTCCTATCAAATCTAAAGGCGAACCTCACATATTTGGGTGGAAAATTTTTCTGAATATACGGTTATGTGCTAGTCATACAATCTCCTATCCATGAGACGCTTGCTATGGCTACAGTTTCACTCCTAAATGTTGTAAAAAATTTTAAATTTGGTGCTAAAATTACACTAGAAGAGTATTTCTCATAGTTTTATTACACATCTACCATTAAACAAAACAAACTCAAGCGAAAGTGCATATGTAAGGTATCATCTTTTTACCCTCCCCTTACACTTAAGATGAACATTGTCCCCAATGTTCAAGTAAAGAATGTAAAAGTGAAAAAGTAAAGAGAATGAAATCAAATACTCCCCTGATTCGCTCGGTATGGATTATAGGTTGGTCAGGTTAGATCTTCCTCCAAGAAAACGAACAATCAAAGCTTCCCTTTCAGAATATAAATCATCTCCTTGTCGAACATAACCTGTAAATCCTGACAAAATAGACAAGGACAACCTTGCGTAAAATCGGCGGCATCCTATATAAGTTTCTAAATCCTAGAAAACAAGATAAGATATAATGCTTGTGGAATGAAGTTTGCAGATTTCCTGGAGATTATAAAACTTAATAATTCACAAAAAACCATAAGACTCCGTTAGAAAAACAAAACCGGTAAAATTTCCAGATTTTTATCTCCTGACGCCGTCAAGAGTAATCCTCTGACGCCGTCAGAATGGACCTGCAGAAATTTTTATGTTAAGTTTCCGGAAAATTTCTGGAAAAACTTGGTCCTACTTCCTGGAAAATCCTGCAAAACTTCATTATGACTCAATACAAGCATTTGACTCTAACAAATACGAATATACATGCTCATTTAATATTGTGGAAAATCATGATCGTGTGTTTTTTAAAAACATATTTGGGGTTTCCCCTTACACTTATCTTTTGCAAAAATACTTCTAGGTGGAGTTAAGACTAGGCTAAACAACAAAGTAAAGTATTTCCACTTTTTAATTGAGAAACATGATCTACCAACAATAAAAAATAAAGCATGCATACGGAAGCAAATAACAATCAAACAAATAAAATCACACAAAACATGGGTTGCCTCCCAAGAAGCGCTTTTCTTTATTTACGAGTCTTGTAGCTAGACTCAAGGTCATGGGTTACTACGTGATCTCATCATTGGTTCCACTCTCTAGGTCGTCTTCTAAACCAGTTTTGTATTCCGGACCTAGTTGCAAGCATTCTTTGTAGAAACCAAGCATCCTATTTCTAACATACTCTACTCCTCTACGTCTATCCTCCTCATTCCTATAATAAGCCGCTTGCTTGTGTTCCTTTTCGAAATTAGAGAGAAGGCGGTATTGCTCAATCTTGTAGGGCATTTGATAAGCAACCTCATCATTCTCTTTCTTGAATCTAACTATCCCTAAAGTCGGATCATAACTCATCCTAGTGGCCTCAACAAATGGTTTCCCAAATATTATTTGACTTAGGCAAGCATCTATCACCGGACGAGTGTCCTCAACTATCTTAAAATCGATCTCATAGGTGAGATTCCCTATAATCACATGCAATCCTTTCACTCTTCCCGCAAAATTACTTATCAGGTTCCTATTAGGCATCATCCTAAAATTAAGTTGCTTCTTCATCACCCAATTGTAATAAGTCCTAGTCATGATGTTCACGGGGGATCTAGGGTCGATGTAAGCTTTCCATATATGCATGTGCCCGATATTGCATGGGATGTTAATGTTAGAGGGGTCTCCCATTTTGATAAGGGGTCTCCAAAGATATATGTTCTCTCGGGACTATCGAATAAATCTTTATGGTATTCCCGTTCTTCCTTGGTTGGCAACTTATCAAAGTATTCTTTTATAGGTTCTACCTCCTCTAATTCCTCATCCTTATTAACCTCAACTTCCCTATTCTCATCCTTAGTCTCGGCTTCTATCCTAACTTCATTCTTGTCACTCTCTTCTATCTCCTTATCTATCGGCTTAATGGTGACAACATTGACAAAGTGGACATGTTTGGATGATGAGGGGTCCTTAATTTGGATTCCACTATTGGTGTCCCTAGTGTCCTTCCTAGGTATGATTAATGCTTGGTTGTTGAGGGCTTTCAACAAGTTGTCAATCTTGTTGGTCATCTCCGTTTGTTGTTGGTTGAATTCGGTTTCAAACCTAGCTATGCGGGCTTCTTGAGATGCCATGAACTTTGACATCAATCCTTCAAGATTGTTGGTACTACCATAGTTGTTAGAAGGATTGTTGTTGAAAGTACGGTTGGATGGTGGACCGTTTGGTTGGTAACGGTTAGGCGGATTGGAAGAATTGGGTTGATTTTGTTTCCACCTAGGTTTGGGTGATTTTTCCATGAGGGGTTGTATGAATCACCGTATGTGTTTGGCTCGGGCTTGAAAGTGTACCACTTATCTCCCGCTTCGTCGGTACGCGTGGATGCGTAGTCCGCAAAAGCTGTTCCGGGGAGTTCCACAGAATCACGAGTGTCATGGGGACCACTACATAATTCGCATGAAGAAGTGATTTTGTTCACTTGGCTTGAAGGCTTAGGAGCATCGTAAGATTTCTTGAGAAACTTGACTTGGTCCTCAAGTTCCATGATCCTACGGTCGGGAGTGCTAGAACTGTTCGAAGGCAAAGATATTGCCTTGACCGTTTTGTTCAAATCACGGGGATCATTCCAACTTTCGTTGTCATAGAGAGCAAGATCTTCTATGAGTTCCCATGATTGTTCCGCACTAAGATCACGTAGCTTACCACCGGCCGATTGGTCAATGGTTCACCTCGTGGAGATGTCGATATGGTCATAAAAGATTTAGAGTTGGAGCCAAAGATCTATGCCATGATGAGGGACTTTTTGGAGTAAGTCCTTGAAACGAGTCCATGCTTCATAAAGAGATTCATTTTGACGTTGTTGGAACATCAAGATGTCATTCCTAAGCTTAGTAGTTCTCCCCGGTGGGAAAAATTGAGCAAGGAAACGAGTAGTGAGATCATCCCATGTGGTGATGGATCCCGCGGGTAAACGCTCAAGCCATTGACTAGCTTGACCCCGTAGAGAGAATTGGAATAGGCGTAAACGGGTGGTCTCTCTAGTTTCAACACCTAGGTCTATGGAATCTACGATTTTGAGAAAGTCCTTAAGATGTTGGTTTGGATCTTCGGAACGAAGTCCATGGAATGCACATCCGCTTTGCACCAACCGGATGGTGTCGGATCGCAAGGGGGTCACATTGGCTCCGGTGAGCTCAATGGTGTTTCGGTAGCCTTGGTGGCTAGGTCGGGAGTACTCTCCTAAGGTTCGGGGCCTAAGGGGTTCTAGTGGTGGGTTTTGTTGTGGTGGGATGATGGGTTCAAAGATGTTACCACCTTCCATGATGTCGGATGGTAAAGTGTTACGAACAAAGGCACGAAGAAATAAGATAGACTAAAGAAGAACTAAAAATAAAAATAAAATCTTACTAGAAAGGAATCTAGCAAGTAGACCTAATAAAAAGAAATCCTAACCTAGACAATAACTATTCCCCGGGCTGCGGCGCCAAAAACTTGATGCGTGGGAATCGCAACAGGCTTTACCTCTCGAGGGATCTCGAGAAGCTTACAACCCCCACCAGGCAGTGTACCTGATCGTTGTAGTATAGTATAGTGACAAGTACCGGGGGATTGATCGTTCAGCTTAGGAATAGTGTCGCTAGGATTAGAAAACCTAATTACTAGTTCTAAAGGTGAGGGATGATTATTTTTGTGTTTTTAAATTTTATGGAAAGCAAGTTAAAATCTCGAGTTTTGAAAGAGTGGGCGGAATTAGTTGCTATTCAACTAACCCAAAACTAAGATGCAATCAAAATAAAATACTAAAAATGAAAATAAACTAAATTATACTAAAGTTGTGAGCAGTAATTGGAGAAAATGTGTTTACTTAGATTTCACTACTCCCTAGATATCTTTTACACGTTAATTACTTGTTATAATTGCATGGATGACGGATCGTATTCCTTATTACCATTCATGGGGTGGCATACATAACTCCCCAATTCTATGAGCTCTTATCTCCTCCTACACCATGCCCAGCACAACTATAGGGATTGTAAACAGTGGCTCATGCATTAAATACAACCAATAAAGACCTAGTATGCCTTGGTTCATGTTTCTTAAGACGTTCAAGCATGTTTCCATTTGGAGATCTGCCAGTTTTCTTAAGCCTAACATATAAATCATTCATCCAAGACAAGAATAAACAAGTAATCAACACATAATCAATATCTAGGTTTCATTAGATCTAAGCAAACACAAAAGAGATCTAGCCTAGCATAATGGAATTGAGACAAGAACAAGATATAGACAACCAACACATAGACATATTGATTGAATTAGAAGAACACTTATCTCAATTACAATGCAAGGTATCAAGGGTTTGGAACCCTTGAAAAACCTGTCAAAGTTGCACCAAAATCGTCTTTAGGGTTTCTCCAAAACTTCTCTTTTTTTAAATGTTAAAAACTAGAAAACTATATATAGGAAAATAGGGATGACGGCGTCAAGAACAAAGGTGTGACGCCGTCATCTCGCCGCCAAATACTTCCTCGGACGGCCTTGATCTACTTCTGACGCCGTCAAGGCCTAGGCCGTCACACAAATTACTCTTGACGCCCTGTGTGTGACGCCGTCATCAACTACGGATTTTAATTCTTGAGGTTTAACGCCGTCATGAATTTACTCTTGACGCCTTCATGTACTGTTCCCAGCATGGAAAATTGAGACTTTGCCGTTTTCTTCACTTTTATGCTCCAAAAGCGTCCAAAATGGCTTCTTTTCCAGAATTCACTCTCCAAGTACCTAAAATCACAAAAGGAATGATTTAGGGCAATATTTGATCAAATAAATTCGGATTCGGGCTTAAATGACCCCCTAAAAATGGATCATTTTTTGCCTCATCAAGGACTTAGAGAAGCACTATGATCGCATGTCTCAACGATATTATTGCTTAAATGGAGTTGATGACGTCAACCTAAAGCAAGTCTTTCTTAACTCCTTCCCAGAGTCCCTTGGAAATGAAGCCTACCGAGCATTAGAAGCAAGAAATATCACGATAGCTCTAACAATGCTTGGTGAGCTTTATCAGTTAATTTTAAATGCGTTGGCAAAGCTTTGTAACCAGAAAAAGTTCCTCATTGAATTTGAAAAAATGGGAAAACGTCTTGGATCAGCCTGTGACGACAAATACCTGCAAATCAAATGCAAGGATAAGTCCTCATGTGACTGTACTCATATAAAAAAGAAGTTCCATACTAAAAGGTTTTCGAGCTTCTCTAGTAAGCCCCGATTTTCCTGATGAAGCGAAAAGAAGAAATGGAAGTTCATAAGAAAGAAGAAGCAGCGTGGAAGAACATCTGATAGGTGCTTCATATATCAGAAAAAGGCCACTTTGCAAGAAATTGCCCAGACAAACGAAAATCCCAGGCTTTAATCCAGGTCCTAAGCCAAGTGGAACCAGTAGATCTTTCTGACCTAGAGTCCCTTTACTCTCTTGACGATGAGCCAGGAGACTCAGTTCTGTGCACGGTCGCCTACTCAGATTTTTCATCAGACGATGACTCTGACCCAGATTCATTTGACGATGATTCTGACTTTGGAGTTCACATGGTGAACCCAATCCCTCATGTTTTGCCAGTACAAGAAGATCCTCCATTACCACTAGCCAAAGTTCATCTTCTTACAGACGTATACGCCAAACCTATCCCAGTTATTGCGTTTTTTGATACCGGTTCCTCAGTCTCCATTTTAAATCCTTCAATTCTTCCAGACCACTATTGGAAACCTCATCACCAAAACTTCATGGCTACTAATGGGGAGAAATTTTTCATTGACAAGATAAGTGTCCCTATTAACATTCGGTTATTTCCAAAGTGTGTCATCAGAAAGAGGCTCTTAGGATCAAGCTCCCATGGAAAAGACCTATTGATTGGTTTTGATTTCCTCCATAAGCTACCAAGCTTACGATGGACATGCGAAGGTCTTCATTACAAAAGTTTTTTCTACCCATGGACAGATATGCATCGCCTTTTTGTCGCAACCATTGCTCCTCCAGTGTTCAACATCGCCAATATAAAGCAAAGACTCATCGAAACCTCGTGTGCGTCATCTCATACAGAATTCCTCACCAAACACCCTTCACCATTATGGTTAAATCCTTCATTTTTTGTCTCACTCCTATTTAAACAAAATGAAGATGTTAACCCCATAAAAGCAAGCAACCCTGGAATGAACCTTGACCATTATCAGCTTGCTCTTGAAGAATGTGATCAATTAGTTGCCCAAAACATTATTGAACCCACTTCCTCACCATGGGCATGTGAAGCATTCTACATCAACAAAAGAAGCGAACAAGTTCGTGGGAAATTAAGATTAGTTATTAATTATCAGCCTCTGAACCATTTTTTGGCTGATGATAAATTCCCACTCCCACAAAAGAAGTCCCGGTTTCAGCACTTGGCAAACGCCAAGGTACTTTCAAAGTTTGATCTTAAATCCGGGTTCTGGAAGCTAGGCATCAAGCCTGAAGATAGGCCAAAAACAGCTTTTTGTATTCCAGATCATCATTACAAGTGGAAAGTAATGTCGTTTGGATTAAAGAATGCCCCAACAGCTTTTCAAAAAGCAATGATAACCATCTTTGAGCCGATTCTAGCCAATATACTAGTCTACATTGATGATATTCTTCTGTTTTCTCTAGACGAACAATCTCAAGCAGAATTACTTTCAAAGTTCTACTCTCTAGTCACAAAGTATGGGATCATGTTGTCCGAAAAGAAAATGGAAGTTGGGGTAACCACAATACAATTCCTCGGCATTGAGATTTCTGACAGGAAATATCAGCCTCAACCACATGGGGCTCAAGAGTTACTAAAATTCCCAGATGAATTATCTTCACAAAAAATGATTCAACAGTTTTTAGGGTTAGTCAACCATATGTCTGATTTCCTGCCAAAACTGTCAAATCACACTTCCTTGCTGTTCCCCATGTTAAAAAAGAATCCCCCCCCACAGTGGACGCATAAACAAACAGAAGTGGTGAAAGCAATCAAGCAACTAGCTAAAAAGATGCCTCCACTAAAAATTCCTGTCTCTTCAGAAAAAAGAATCTTGCAGATGGACGCAAGTGATGAGTGCTGGGGAGCTGTCCTACTTGTTCAAGATAGCAATGATAAGAGGCACGTGTGTGGATATAAAAGTGGCACGTTTAAAGTTTCTAAGCAACATTACCATTCCACTTTCAAAGAAATCCTTGCAGTCAATAGGGGAATCGAAAAGTTCCAGTTTCATTTGATAGGGAACGAGTTCCAAGTGGAAATGGATATGTCTTCCTTCCCAAGACTGCTCCAATTTAAAAGAAAAATGCTACCTCATGCACAATTTTTGAGGTGGTCAAACTGGTTCTCACAGTGGAAGTTTACAGTAAAACACATCAAAGGAACAGAAAATGTCCTTGCAGATTTTCTCTCCCTACCAAAGACCTATAAATTAGAAGACAAGAACCCAAAGACTCCACTCCAAACCCAAAAACACACCCCCAACTTTCCCTTGATGGTTCTCTCAGCCACCCCCCAAAATGAAGAAGGATCTTCTTCAACTCCTCAACCACCAGCCCAACCACCAGTCCCTGTTCTCAACCTACCAGAGGAAATAGTTGAAACCATTGCAGATCTAACATCTGAGAAAAGGGCCAATCTGTGCTGCAAGACCTTCCTCACTGTCCTCATAAAAAATCATGGTGTATTCATAAAGGGCCTCAGGTTCCACCCAGACTACCCATTTCTCAATGTGTTCCATATCCATTACTTATGGAGGTTTCCCAAAGAAGCACTGTGCTTCTTCTATTACCTCTTTGAATGCTTCAAAATTGGCATATCGTTTAATGCAGAAAAACTCCTTTCATATGTAGTCAAAGCCAATTCAATGATGTCCTCCCCCCATTCCAAGCATTTCCTTACCATGCTACAATGGTTCATTCCCCACCACCAGTGGACAAAATGGCTAACAACCAAGATCAACACAAAGGGTCCCTACATCCTAGTTATGTTTCGATGACCAGGGTCTTTTCTAGCACCAAATGCTCTCCGTGACGAAGGATCAGCTGTCTACTACTCACCATACTGTTTCATCCATGACTAGTATCATACTAATCTGGCCAGGCGGAAATGTGAAAGAAAATTTAGATCTCTTTTTGCAGAAACAAGGAGTTTGATGGCAAGAGCAAACAACGTCGACCCAGATACGATACCAACTTACATTATGTGGAACGTGAGGACATGGCGTGATGACCATCCGGACTCAAACAAATGGATTGAAGCAAATTATCATTGGCTCCTTGATAATTTTGAAAATGATCCAGACACATCTACAGACGAGGATGATAACCCACTATTCTCATCAGATGACGATGGCGGACATTTTGACCCATTTGAAGACGACCCGACAGAATCTGATGCTCACTGGAGCCCATGAAGAAGGCTAAACTTATAATTTTTAGTTAAGTGTATTTTATTATGTTAAGAGTGTTTTATTTGTCTTAAGTATGTTTATTATTTCTAGTATTTTCTAGTGTGGAATAATGACATATGCAATGATGTCAAGCCTATGTCAAGCCTTATATGATGTAAGCGCTTATGTCATAGGGCAATTGTGTAAAAAAGTATGTATGCTTGTACTATAAGCTTATGTGTTGTACTCCTCAAGGCTATAAATAGCCATGTATCTTGCCATTGTAAGGCATCAAGATTTGAAGTAATATAAGTGTGTTTTCTCTACTTCTCTCTCTACAATCCTCTCTCTACATTTTCTCCATATTGTCATTAGTTCTCTATATTGTTCTTAATTCTTACAGGTCTTATATAGATCTGCCACAACACCCCCTCTCTATGGTTAAAAAGAAGTAAATTAAAACCAATTTTAAGCCATAATAGCCACTATATCTGCATTTTGTGTATCATCTACAAGTATGCGAACATAAAATTGTTTATTATTATTATTTTTTATCATAGATTTTGGCTAGAACTGACTCAACTGAGGTTGAGGCTAAGAAGAAAAAAAAGAGAGAAAGACGGTACTTTTGCCTATCATTTGACTTGTTGAGATTCTCCATATTTGTTGCTTGTATGCTTATTCTATAGGTATGTACGTTGTCATGCACACAGGAACTATTAATCGGATAAGGGAGGAACAAGAGAGAATAAATTTAGAGGTATAAGTGCTTTCACTTCTATTTGAACAGCATAATTACCTTCAAATTCACTTATTTTGTTTCTTTTTACCGTCTTTGATTTGTGCACACATACATAGTGACATAGATCGACATGTACACATGTCCTTCTTTCAGTTGCAAATATCTCACTTTTATGACATGATCCATCGTGTAAAAAAATTAAATGCCATGATCTTATGGTGAAAACTCGACCAGAAATAAATCAACTCTACATTATTTTATGAAGATATTTAGTCCTATATATATATGACATTCATAGGATTCTCCATGTTTTTCAAGTGTAAAGATCTAATTAGAAGTAATTGGCTTGCGATGGCATATTCCTCATCATAAGTTCATAAAACGTGTTTTTTTATGAATCAATGGCTGTTATCAACAGGACTAAATATCTTCATAAAATAATGTAGAGTTGATTTATTTCTCGTCGAGTTTTCACCATAAGATCATGGCATTTAATTCTTTTACACTATGGATCATGTCATAAAAGTGAGATATTTGCAACTGAAAGAAGGACATGTGTACATGTGTCACTATGTATGTGTGCACAAATCAAAGACGGTAAAAAGAAACAAAATAAGTGAATTTGAAGGTAATTATGCTGTTCAAATAGAAGTGAAAGCACTTATACCTCTAAATTTATTCTCTCTTGTTCCTCCCTTATCCGCTTTATAGTTCCTGTGTGCATGACAACGTACATACCTATAGAATAAGCATACAAGCAACAAATATGAAAAATCTCAACAAGTCAAATGATACGCAAAAGTACCGTCTTTCTCTCTTTTTTTTTCTTCTTAGCCTCAACCTCAGTTGAGTCAGTTCTAGCCAAAATCTATGATAAAAAATAATAATAATAAACAATTTTATGTTCGCATACTTGTAGATGATTAAAAAAAACAGATACAGTGGCTATTATGGTATAAAATTGGTTTTAATTTACTTCTTCGTAATCATACAAACACAGAATATAAACGAAATAAATTATGTTAAAAGTATATTAATGTGGAGCTTCTTTTAAGAGCTTTTAAATTGAATTCCCTGTATTGAAGATTAAACTCTATTATGCAAGTTAGTGAAAAAGAGCATTAATGTAGTGTCTCTTGATATATCCCCGAAGTTATTGCTATCAGTTAACATTAGAGTCCCTCCAAATTCACCGGTCCCACCAAACTCCCACTAATCTATATCATCCTCATCTCTCACACTTCACACACCGTTTCTCAATCATCTTCTCTATCTAAAAACCTGACAAACCACAAGCACAAGCACAAGAACAACCACAACCACAAAATAAAGAATTTGGAAACCCGTTATCAGTTGCCATATCTACTGATGAAGTTCGTTGATTCAAGAACTACAAGTATGAAAAAAATTAAATTTTGAATTTTCTTTTTATTTTTGTTTTTCTCTTCAATTAAGTTGAATTTATGATGTTAAATTCACTGGTTATTGTAATTAGAATTTGAGCGAGAGTAATGAAAGGGTGGTTGTGATGAGATGCAGGGTGATTTGAGGTGAATTGGTTGTTTTTGCAGCTGCATAAGACTTAACGGCTGATGTAATCAATGGCATATAGAATAAGGTATGATTATAAAGTGTGTTCATTTTTGTTAGTTCGATGGTGAAATGTTAGTGTTGACTATTTAATAGTTTCCCTACTGTTACTGTGTTACTGTTTGTTGTTGTTACGATATTGTCAATTGTTAATCGCGTAAAATTGGGTTCTGATGTGAGTTTCAAGCGGTTAACATGCAGGTGGTTGGAAGATTCAGTCATGTGAGAAATAATGTTGTTTCATCATGACCCGATAGTCTGAAAAGTCCCGTGCATGGTATAGCTCTTTTTCCTATTTGATTTATTCAGATTTCTGGCCTTTTGTCGCGTCACTAAGAATAAATCAGTTAAACGCCTAGACCTCAAGAAGAGTGTCCCTTAATTTATCTAATCTTGGCATTTGCAGTTTATTCTAAATCTGGCTCATTTTGGTTTCAACAGAATTGCATGACACCGTACTTTGGTTTCATTGTTGGAAGAATCCTAAACAGGGGACATTCACACTCAATGGGACCGATTACACTCTCTCAGTTAACAATGGTCCAAACAATCTCCATGGTATGTAATAATCGCATTTTGGTTACCAAACTTTTAGTAGATAATCCACTTACTGA
This sequence comes from Artemisia argyi, assembly GCA_030686995.1. Lineage (NCBI taxonomy): Eukaryota > Viridiplantae > Streptophyta > Magnoliopsida > Asterales > Asteraceae > Artemisia > Artemisia argyi. Next base: position 56,620,798 of record CM060683.1, on the reverse strand, counting down.
TGCTATTGATTGCCACTGTCCACACATCATCTAAAGGAATTTGGGAGTTTAGGATTATTCTGATTATTTTGTGAACTTATCATGTTTCGTTCAATGCAAGAGTTTTATAAAAAAAATTGTAAGTTGACTTTCAGGGTGAGTAATGACTTGAGTTAGTTTTTCCCAACAACGAAATCACGTATTGTTCTACTGATTTTTTTAGTAACAGTTACACCACTGGGATAAGATATGCATAGTATGCTGCAAAAGAACCACATAAAGATGCAAATTGGATACCCTCCCAGCAGATCAATGCTTGAATCGTTACAAAAGGTATATTATCACATTGATGATTTAATATGTGTTAGTGAAACGGTTTATGACGTCTTACACATTTTTTTTGGCTCAGCAAATGACTCAGCAGTGAATGAACATCAAAGAGTTACAGTATGAACCTTTACCTATTCATTGTATTATATTCAACTTTCATTTTAAGGGTCGTGTGCTTCTGTTTAAGTTACATGCTCGACAAATATAGATGCAAAACTTTTAGAACACCTAAGTAACATCCTAATCTTATTAAGAGTATGATTCATTTGTGAAATGTAAAATTCAAATAAACAGACAAAAATGTATGTGGGTAACTTCAACCCGTTGTCGTGCCTGATGAGACAATATCTTTATCTGTTGAAACTGATGTTAACTCTATCTATATATTGTTCAGGTATCTACAAGTGGATTTGCAAGATCAGGACTGTACTTATAGAATCGGGCAGAACTGCAGAAGACAAGCTAAACCGAAAGTTGGACTAGGAATTGAAGAAGTAAAAGTTTAGAATGGGGAAAAAGGTAAATCTATTATAGGTTTTGATCTTATTGTAGTTATAGATGATGATGTATGCACACATAGGTTTCCAAATGATTCAACTTTTCTCACTAAGAGCATTTAAAATTTAAACTTATTTTATACATTATTGATACCGATCCTGGTCAATTACGTATTGGATTGATAACGCCCTTGAGTATTCTTTTTGAAAAACAAGAATTCGAATGCGAAACATATTGACATTTCATTGACTGCAAAAACCCTTTTTTTCCTTGACTTTTCATTTATAAGTAATCTTTGTTGATATTCTATGAAGCATTCCATGGTGCAAACCTTAATTTACAGATATGATTTTCTCCCTTCGACCCATCCAAACACCCTTTCTGCTAGACCATGGGTATTTGGCTACTGCTGCATCGATACCCAAACACCCTTTGTAGCATGAAGTGCTTTTACACGGAAACTTCTGATAATGCATTCAAGCTCATTAATGGCTGCCCTATACTTGAACATTTATCTCTGGAAATAAGATGAAGAAGACTACAAAATCAATATACTGACTTTGAAGCAATTGACTCTAACAACCCTGCTATCCATGTCAAATATCAACAAAGTTTTTTTAAATGCCCCTGATCTTAAATACGTTTATTTGGATGTTGTATTGTGCTCATTTTATGTAGTGGATTATTTTTCATCTCAAGTTGAGGCAAGAGTAACATGTGACGTAGACGATGATAGCCTAATGGTTGAACATTTACAAGGAAAAAGTGAAGGCAGGTTGTAGAGACACGGGGCTGAATAGTGCTTAGGGTGTTTAATAAGATTTCATCAGGTAATATGGTTTGGGTGGGTTTGGGTCATGAAATAGGGGCTGAAATGGGTGGGTTTGTGGGCTAGAATGGGTGGGTTTGGGTGATGAAACGGGGCTGAATTGGGTATGTTTACGGGCTGAAGTAGGGGCTAAAAAGCGTAAGTTTGGGGATTGCAATGGGTGTGGGATTAGGAGCTGAATTGGGGGTATGATTGGTGCATTTGGGTGTTGAAAAGGGGGCTGGAGTGGGTGCGTTTGGGTGCTGAATTAGGTGAGTTTGGGCCAGCAGCGGAGACCTAATCAAAGAAATGTTACTTTTGAAACACTTGGAGACACAGGGATGTCTCACCAACTAGATAATACATGTACGCCTAGAATCATGAGTTGTTAGTAGTTATAGTAGTCTTCGCATATGTAACATTTAAAAGCATGATAGCTTGGTGCTTATTTCTTCATCTTTTTTTCCCAGTTCAGTTGCGCTCACTTAGAGAATTGTCTTCATGAAACACGAGCAGAGGCTCAAACTCACTGTGCAGCTGATCAAAGAGCATATGATTATAACACATTGCGAAGGACCACTTTATTATAACACATTGCGAAGGACCACTTTAAGAGTGTACAGTCTCTTCGAACGTTTGAAAGCCTGTGTTTCTTCAGTGGGTGTAGATGGTTTTTCCGACTCGCTGAATTCTTTACCTCAATTTCTCACCAAGTAAGTCATCAATCTTTTACATTAATTTCGCAACTGTTAACTATATATATTGCGACTCTACCACTGGAAAATAATATGTTATGAATTGAATACATCGCATATTCCCTTTTTTTAGTTCTGCAAATGAGAATGCAGATGATGTCACTTTTGATGATCGCGAATGTGTTCAGGTGCTTGCTAAAAAATCTGCCATTTTGGCAAGGCATCTGACTGAACTAATGGACGGGTACACCAAGGCTGCGGCTTCCCACGAACAACTTATTAAGGAGCAGTAAAAAAGCATCACCATAATTTTTACTTAAAATGTAAAGCATATATTCGAGTATTCTATTCATTTTGAAGTATATAAATATGCCTTAAGATACATGGAATCAACATTTTGATGTAAATTTTAGTGGGAGGACACTGTGGAACGAAGATTCCAGAACTGCAGAACATATATTGTCAAGCATGTATGTCCCTTATTATCTACTACCAGAGTAAATTTCACCGTTCGTCCCTGAACTTGTCAAGATTCTCGTGAATCGTCCTTAAACTATTTTTTTTTCACTGTCGTCCCTGAACTTGTCAAACGACGGCGCGTTTGGTCCCTGGGAGTGCGTTTTGGCAGACGGACGTTATGTCTGTCCGTTATCTGATGTGGCAAGCTTGGGTTTTTTCGTCTTTTCACGTATTTCAAATTCTCACCGTTCGTCCCCAATGCCTTTTGTATATTGTAGCAAACGCTTTGCATGTTTCGTCCCTAAGATTTGATGCGTGTTATGTAAAAATTCGACCGTTGGCAAGAAGTGAACCATGTAAATACCCGTCCATTGTGCATATAATAAGTATGTAAAACACACATCTTTTCAAAAGAAAAACAGAGCAACGATGGTGGTCTGCACATGTGGTAAACCCGCTGTTGTCAAGACTTCTTGGACAAACAGGAATCCAGGTCGCCGTTTCTTTGGCTGTCCGACAATTGTAAGTTTGTCATTGTCTTGTTTAATTTAAAAAAAATGTGTTGCTCATTTACACACTTTGTTGTTTCAGGGCTCAAACTGTCCTTTTCTGGGATGGTTGGATCCTCCGATGTGCGCAAGGTCAGTAGACATTATCCCTGGTTTGTTGAGGAGGATTAATGCTCTACGAGGTGTTGTTGAAGAGCTTGAAGAACAGCGGTCCAAGTACAAGAAGTATATCATCATCAGTTGGGTTTTGTTTGCATTGTATGTTTATTTAACTGCTTGACATGTGTTGTGTAGTAGTAGTTGTTATTTTGTGATGGTGGTGGGTGAAAGCTTTTAGTATTTTCAAGTAGATGATGGTAGTTGGGTGGTGAAGCTGTCGTTTGTAATGGTTGTCAGTGGTCAATGAAAGTTCTTGTTTGAATAATGGCTAAATCCAAATGGTTTGTGATTAAGTGAATGTGGCTTGTTATTGTCAAGTATTTTGTTTCATTGTTCAATGCATAATATGACTGAGTTAGGGAAGTTAACAAACCATAATGCTGTACTTTGAGTTAGGGAAGTGAACAAACCATTAGGCTGTAGTTTGACTTAATAAAGTCAACTAAGTAAACCATTTTAATGGTAACTATTTGCGCATGGTGCCATAAACCTTTTTTTGGTAATATTAACTAAAACAGTACATGACAGTCAACAAATCCAGATTCATTACCAATAATAATAGAACATAAATCTGTTCTTCATTACAAAAGAGATACTGGTTATACCATGAAAACACATTCGTATCATGAAATGGCATATGTAAATGCTATAAGTTTCCTTTTCCTTGACTGGCTTCAAGGCTTATTTGTAGGAGTGGAGGTTGAATCTTTGTTAGCTTGAAGCTTTAAATACTTGCTATAAGCAGAATCAGCAGTACCAATGACATAATGAGAGCTTGTTGGAATGGTGCCTGAACGTTTTGGACCTATAAGCTTTAAATACTCGGCATAATCAGGATCAACAGGACCAATGATATACTCAGAGGTTGTAGGAGTGCTGGTTGAACCTTTTTGAGCTTGAGTAGTTAAAAACTTGGCATAATCATCATTAATAGGACCAATGATATACTCAGACCTTGCAGGTTTGGTTTCTGCAAATAAGGAAAAAGAGAGCATCAAAAAACAAAAAAATATAGCTTCACAAATAGATAAATGTTAACAGAAAACGACCCTATATTGACCTTTTTTTAATTAAATATAGCCAATTACATATCAAAAACAGAAATAACAATACCTTTTTTGTTTGTGGCCTTCATTTTGTGTGAAGTAACGTTATAGGATACTTAGGTTTAAGAGAAATTTAGGTTATAAGATTGATTATGTGGGTTTGTGTGTGTGTTTCATCGTTTGGGTGGGTATTATATGAGATGGGATTAAATGATATGGAAATATGTGTGGTTGATCGGTTTGGTGGGTATTTAATGGCTTGGGCGGGTATTTAATGTGTTTGGTTGGCTGGCATCACAGGGCTCTATCGGCTCACCAGTACTAAGTTCCATATTTATAGCAGTATTAAAATCTTAGTACTGGTAGTTGATGCGTGGGAATCGCAACAGGCTTTACCTCTCGAGGGATCTCGAGAAGCTTACAACCCCCACCAGGCAGTGTACCTGATCGTTGTAGTATAGTATAGTGACAAGTACCGGGGGATTGATCGTTCAGCTAGGAATAGTGTCGTTAGGATTGAAATTAATCTAACTAGGTCTAAAGGTGAAGAATGATTCTTTTTGTATTTTTATATTTTATGAAAAGCAAGTAAAAATCTCGGGTTTTGGGAGAGTGGGCGGAATTAGTTGCTAATCAACTAACCCAAAAGCTACTATTTAAACTAATTAACAAGAAAAGTAAACTAGGGTTCTACAAGATAAGTGAAGCATGTCTACCTATGATATGTTACTCCTTGCTAGCTATCCAATCCTACCTATTGAATTGTAACCTTGTTTTAATTGACGGGTTGTATTCCTTAATACCATTCATGGGGTGGCATACATAACTCCCCAATTCTATGAGCTCTTATCTCCTCCTACACCATGCCCAGCACAACTATAGGGATTGTAAACAGTGGCTCATGCATTAAATACAACCAATAAAGACCTAGTACGCCTCGGTTCATGTTTCTTAAGACGTTCAAGCATGTTACCATTTGGAGATCTGCTAGTTTTCTTAAGCCTAACATATAAATCATTCAATCAAAACAAGAATCAATAGGAAACAAGGATTATAAACTAAACCAATTAGATCTATCGAAGTGTCACGCCCTAATTGATGAAGATAGACACAAACATCAACAAGGAATCAATAAGATCTAATCAATTATATACAAGTTTCACACAATCATAAGTAGACACAAGGTGAATTAACAAAACATAATCAAAGAAGGACAATCAACAAGAATAATGAAAGACATAGTTGAGATAGAATCATCAAACCAATACATGATGTTTATGGAGTGATTGAAACCCTCTAAGTTGCTGGAAAAACACCCACCTAAACCCAGGAATCGACCTTAGGGTTTAGGGCTTACAAAAAGTGAAGTTATGAAGTTATATTTATAGGCATGTTTTCTGTCGGCCCTTCTTGACGGCGTCAGCCCGTTACTCTTGACGCCGTCAAGACCACTTTTTCACCAAATTGTAAATCTCTTCGTCCTCTTCGCGTGGGCTTTTGAATCACCTAAATCCGAGTTCGTATGCAAAAGTTATGACCAAAACAATATCAGCTACTCCGCGCGCAAGTTTTGACAAGTTTACACGTGACGGCCTTGGTGACGGCGTCATCAACTACGGTATTTTATTCTTGGGACTTTGACGCCGTCAAGAGCAACTCTTGACGCCTTCATGCACTGTTCCCAGCATAGAAATTTGAGACTTTGCCGTTTTCTTCACTTTTATGCTCCAAAAACGTCCAAAATGGCTTCTTTTCCAGAATTCACTCTCCAAGTACCTAAAATCACAAAAGGAACGATTTAGGGCAATATTTGATCAAATAAAGTCGGATTTGGGCTTAAATGACCCCCTAAAAATGGATCATTTTTCGCCTCATCATATACCCTTACACTTGAGATTTGCTTGTCCTCAAGCAAATGCGCTTTTATTCTACTCAAAAGACAAGTTAGGGGTCATTTAACACTAATATAAAAGTAATTACAACAAATAATCGTTCCACTAAAGACCAATAGACAAGCACGGAGGTCATACACTAGCACCTCGCAAATAGTGTTTAGATACTCACATCTCTCGGGTGTAATAAAGTAATATAACATTATGGAAATGGAAGATATCTCTCACTACCTGTCATAGCAAAATAGATTACCATAGGCTTGGGAAAGGATCAAACCTCCACCACATGGCGTAAGCACCTAGGATAAACTATCAAAGAGGTCTTTTAGAGGGTTGTAACGTTAGGTATAGGGATATGAATTACACGGTTTTGTTGGATAAAGGAAGTTTTACTTGTGGCGAGTTAACAATCTTAGTTAATTACATGTACAATATGGCGTTGCTAAGCCAAGACTAGACTCGATTTAAGCTAATAAATGAAAAATAACAAAAACATAAAATGAACATAGAATGAAAAGGGATGGTAGTCCGTATGTTTTTTTTTGATTTTTTCGATCTTTTTTTTTTATTTATTTATTTATTTTTTTATTTATTTTTTTTTTTTGCATACACTCTTACCCTACCATCCAAAATAATACATCATAGGGGATGAGCATTCCCCTTACACTTGAATCTTTACATACTTTACAATTAACTATTCTAATGACTCGAATTAAGGAAATCAAAACACTTGGAGCACTTTTAAGATTAACGTACATATGGGGGTAATAAGTGATGTTCTTCCCCATTACTCCATAAATAAGTACTTACCCATGAGTCCCAATCGTCCCAAAACAATATGTACAAGGATATGACTCGACTTAGCAACCATGTAATCAATTAGAAAGTTAACTTAGGGTTTAACAAATAACAATAATGCACTAAAAATGAGCGCATACACGGAAGGTTAAGGCGATTTGGTTGTACATTTAAGTGGGGTGTAACAAATTCTTCCTTTAAGTAAGATGCTTAAAGTTAGAAACAAAAAGATAGGCTCGGAGGGGTGTACTAGGGGTTTCGTGTACTAAAAATGAGTACAACGCTAAGGGTGTGGGAAAAATTAGTTGACTTAACTAGCCAAGTAATATGACTTAAATGGTCAAGTAATTGTAATACGGGTTTAACACAAGGGTGATCCTAATGCCTCTTATCATGTAGTAAATCCTACTACACGAATGTAGTCTCACTAGCGGTCTCGGGATGCATCACTAACGCAAGTTCTAGAATCTAAATGCTACCGGTACACTCATAAGCACTAATAATGAATGCTTTTCCTATCAAATCTAAAGGCGAACCTCACATATTTGGGTGGAAAATTTTTCTGAATATACGGTTTTGTGCTAGTCATACAATCTCCTATCCATGAGACGCTTGCTATGGCTAAAGTTTCACTCCTAAATGTTGTAAAAAATTTTAAATTTGGCGCTAAAATTGCACTAACAAGTATTTCTCATAGTTTTATTACATATCTACCATCAAACAAAACAAACTCAAGCGAAAGTGCATATGTAAGGTATCATCTTTTTTACCCTCCCCTTACACTTAATATGAACATTGTCCCCAATGTTCAAGTAAAGAATGTAAAAGTAAAATAAGTAAAAAGAATGAAATCAAATACTCCCCTGATTCGCTCGGTATGGATTATAGGTGGCCAGGTTAGATCTTCCTCCAAGAAAATGAACAATCAAAGCTTCTCTTCTAGAATATAAATCATCTTCTTGTCAAACATAACCTGTTAAACCTGAGAAAACAACTACAAAAACCCAAAGCATCAAGCCGAACAAAGATAACTCACAACTAGATGTAATTCCAGACTTAGGAATAAAAACAAAACAATTAAAGATATAATGCTTGTGGAATGAATGTTTGCAGATTTCCTGGAGATTATAAAACTTAATAATTCACAAAAACCATAAGACTCCGTTAGAAAAACAAAACTGGTAAAATTTCCAGATTTTTACACGTGACGCCGTCAGAAGTGACCTGCAGAAATTCTTATGTTAAGTTTCCGGAAAATTTCTGGAAAAACTTCGTCCTACTTCCTGGAAAATCCTGCAAAACATCATTACGACTCGATACAAGCATTTGACTCTAACAAGTACTAATACACATGTCCATTTAATATTGTTGTGGTTCATGCTCAATTTCGTTCTTATAAACAAATTTGGATCTCCCTTACACTTATCTTTTGCAAAATACCTTTATATGCAATTAAGACGAAGTTAAAAACAAAATAAAGCATTTTCACAATTTACTTTGAAACATGAGCCACAAACAATAAAAATAAAACATGCATACGGAAACAAATAAAATCAAACAAACAAACAAACAAACAAACAAATAAAAACACACAAAACATGGGTTGCCTCCCAAGAAGCGCTTGTTTTTGTTCGAGTCACGAGCCTGACTCTACCCTTATTCAATGGAAATAGAGGAGGTTCTCCCTACACTTAGGATTAAGTGTGGGTGAAAGTAGCGATACACACCCTTAGGGTGTGAATATGCCACGTGAGGTGAAGGGGCTGAGTGAATGGCTTCCTTCATCCTAAAACTACCCGGATAATATTGGTTGATGGGTGGGTCGGTTCCTCTTTTGTCTCCTAGAAATATATCTAAGGATGGAAAGGTGTGTAAAGATTGAGGTTCCGGTTCATCAACACTAGGAAATTCCCTAGAACTAGGAGTAAGGTTATCACTACAAGTGTTCAAATCTATATCCTCAAGTGGTGCCTGGTCCAAGGGTTCTACCTCCATTGGAATTCCTAAAGTTTCTTCTACTTCTTCCGGGTAAGTCACGGGCGGTGCGTGTGCCTCAAATGATGGTTGAGTATTTTGTGGGCTTATGTTGTTCACCTCATCATTCCATGTGTCAGGATCTAGCCCTAACATTCTCCCAAGTATCTCACGTGCTTCTCTAGGCATCTCAACTTCTATGTCCGAATCATAAGGATCATCTTCAATATTCTGACTGCTATATACAAATTGCCCAAGAGATTCATCATCTGTTTCTTGAGATTCATCATCATCGATCATAAAACCTAGGTCTTTTTGATCAATGTGATCATGCTCGGCTAAATCCTCCTCAATTGTTTTCTTAGGTAGTGATAATAGCAAACCTAGTGCTTCATCCAACTTATGATTTGTTGCAATGGCTCTCTCCATAATTCCTTGGCAAACTAGGGTTCATTTCCTATTGGCCTCACTAAAACTAGATCTTAAACATGGAGGTTGTTCATAAGAATCTATCCTAGGAGAAGGCTCATATGATTCATAGGTGTCTCTAAATGAGGTATTTTGAACTCTTTGGTATGTTAGCCGCTCAACCCTATCTTGCAATCTTAGAAGTCTAAGTGTAGAGTCCATTTGAAGCAAATTACAAACAAAATCACAAAGAAAAGATAGACTACGAGAAAGCTACAAAAGAAAAAAAAATTTCACTTGATAGGAATCTAATGAGTAGACCTAATAAAAATCAAATTCAACCTAAACAATAACTATTCCCCGGGCTGCGGCGCCAAAAACTTGATGCGTGGGAATCGCAACAGGCTTTACCTCTCGAGGGATCTCGAGAAGCTTACAACCCCCACCAGGCAGTGTACCTGATCGTTGTAGTATAGTATAGTGACAAGTACCGGGGGATTGATCGTTCAGCTAGGAATAGTGTCGTTAGGATTGAAATTAATCTAACTAGGTCTAAAGGTGAAGAATGATTCTTTTTGTATTTTTATATTTTATGAAAAGCAAGTAAAAATCTCGGGTTTTGGGAGAGTGGGCGGAATTAGTTGCTAATCAACTAACCCAAAAGCTACTATTTAAACTAATTAACAAGAAAAGTAAACTAGGGTTCTACAAGATAAGTGAAGCATGTCTACCTATGATATGTTACTCCTTGCTAGCTATCCAATCCTACCTATTGAATTGTAACCTTGTTTTAATTGACGGGTTGTATTCCTTAATACCATTCATGGGGTGGCATACATAACTCCCCAATTCTATGAGCTCTTATCTCCTCCTACACCATGCCCAGCACAACTATAGGGATTGTAAACAGTGGCTCATGCATTAAATACAACCAATAAAGACCTAGTACGCCTCGGTTCATGTTTCTTAAGACGTTCAAGCATGTTACCATTTGGAGATCTGCCAGTTTTCTTAAGCCTAACATATAAATCATTCAATCAAAACAAGAATCAATAGGAAACAAGGATTATAAACTAAACCAATTAGATCTATCGAAGTGTCACGCCCTAATTGATGAAGATAGACACAAACACCAACAAGGAATCAATAAGATCTAATCAATTATATACAAGTTTCACACAATCATAAGTAGACACAAGGTGAATTAACAAAACATAATCAAAGAAGGACAATCAACAAGAATAATGAAAGACATAGTTGAGATAGAATCATCAAACCAATACATGATGTTTATGGAGTGATTGAAACCCTCTAAGTTGCTGGAAAAACACCCACCTAAACCCAGGAATCGACCTTAGGGTTTAGGGCTTCAAAAAGTGAAGTTATGAAGTTATATTTATAGGCATGTTTTCTGTCGGCCCTTCTTGACGGCGTCAGCCCGTTACTCTTGACGCCGTCAAGACCACTTTTTCACCAAATTGTAAATCTCTTCGTCCTCTTCGCGTGGGCTTTTGAATCACCTAAATCCGAGTTCGTATGCAAAAGTTATGACCAAAACAATATCAGCTACTCCGCGCGCAAGTTTTGACAAGTTTACACGTGACGGCCTTGGTGACGGCTTTGGTGACGCCGTCATCAACTACGGTATTTTATTCTTGGGACTTTGACGCCGTCAAGAGCAACTCTTGACGCCTTCATGCACTGTTCCCAGCATAGAAATTTGAGACTTTGCCGTTTTCTTCACTTTTATGCTCCAAAAACGTCCAAAATTGCTTCTTTTTCAGAATTCACTCTCCAAGTACCTAAAATCACAAAAGGAACGATTTAGGGCAATATTTGATCAAATAAAGTCGGATTTGGGCTTAAATGACCCCCTAAAAACGGATCATTTTTCGCCTCATCAGTAGTACAAAATTCCTTGTAACATAATATCATTTATTTAGGGAAGTCAAAAAACCATAACAGCAAGCCTGAGAGGGCCAGTTTTCGTGGAGTTGAACTCAATGCTTTGCTTGACATGTCTACCGATGAGTTGGTCAAGATGTTCACTGCTCGTGCTCCAAGTTGGTTTCAGAGGGATTTGTAAACATTCATCCCATTGAAGTGAGGATGCTACTTGTTTTAAAGGATTATGTTTTTAAAGGATTATGCTACTAGTTTTAAATGTTTACACCTAGTATGTTGTCATTTCAGAAGGTTAACATGATACTTGTTTTAAAGGATTTTGCAACTTTATTTGTTTTGTGTTTTTTAAAAAAACACGTGAAAAAGGGTGTTCGTTGACTTGAAAAAGTCCCCTTTTGTACTACCAGTATTACTTTTTTACTACTGTTTGAAATAAAAAACTTAATACTGGTGAGCCAATAAAGGCGTGTGAAGACCACCCAACACAACCCAACCCATTACATACAGTACACAGATACATTCCCAAATAAAATGGAAATATAAATGTGTTCATATTTCCAACAAATAATTGGGAACCGAAGAGTCCAATAAAAGGCTGTAAAATTTAATAAAGACTCTTGGTTTTCCCCATTATGTGTCTATATATTGGTTACTGCCACATTATGCATCATACTAATCTAATACTAGCAAACATCAAACAATTTAAAGTGTAAGTAAAATGTCAGGAACCAAGAGAGCAAGAGATGCTGTTGCAACCAACAACACAGAAGAAGAAAACAAGGAAGTGATGAAACGAGCAAGGGGAGATCCAAAAGAGCCAGAGGTGCCTTCGTTTGAAAAAGGGTCTAACGATAACGATAAGAAGAAGGTGGATAAAGAAAAGGAGAAGGCTCCTCCTCCAAGCCCTGCTGAAGTTGAAAGACGCAGGCTTGCTGCAAAAAAGAGGGCCGATGAGCATTGGAAGGAGATCAATGCTGTTAGGAGATTAGAAGAAAGGGATAAAAAGAAAAACAAATATGTTAAATGTAATGAAGAAGAGGAAGAAGAATGTTTAGAAACATTCTCGTATGATGATTTGTATAAGTCATATGAATCCGATTAATTTCATCGTGTAATGGAAAAAGTTTGTTTTATAATAATTTTATTGTTGATTTTGTGAGTTTTGGTTTTTTCAATTGCATGTTTTTATTTTTTTTGTATTTATTTATTTTTTGTGCAAATTTTTTTTATGGTTATTTTCATGATGTACGTTTGACTTTCAATTTATGCACCAGTATGACCTTCAGTTTATGGTTATTTTCATGTGTATATCTAATAGTGGTATTATTCACATTATTGACCAAAAAAATATGTTGACTTTCATAGTCGACTCACTTAATTATTCAAAACACGATACTATAGTGCATATGTATTTGGGCAAATATAAATTGTAATTACTTAATTTTACCCATGTAATGTAATGAAAGTAACAAAACAGGTTTACAAGTGAATATTCAATAATGGTTCAGTTAGTTGACTTTATTAAGTCAAACTAGAGCAGTATGTTTATTGACTTCCCTAAGTCAAACTAGAGCCTTATGGTTTGTTTTTATTTTAAAGCACAATCCTTTAAAACAAGTTGCGTCTTCACTTTCTGAAATGATAAAAGACCAACAGGGAACGAAATTAATAGTCTTTCTTTCGAAAGATAAGTGGTAGTACTGAATGGTTTGGTTTGGGTGGAATTCACACGTTTGGAAGACTCAGCAGTACTAACTTCCTTATATCTAACAGTATCAAAATGTTAATACTGGTAGTACAAAAATTTGTCTAACCATATTAACTAGTTAGGCCTGGGACTGTCGTTATCTTTTCAGTAATACATGGTTAGTCTACCATTCAAGTGCTTGAATTACAAATACCCACAATAGTAGTACAAAAGGGTAACAACATGTTTATTCAGGTTACAACAATATTATTCAATCATACCACGTCCTAAATCAACTATTACATTTTCTTTTTACCCTTACCTTTTGGAAAAGGTTTGCCAATTGCTGGAGCAAATGGTTTGATTCCATTCTCTTCACAGAACTGATCACTTGGAAGGCCTAGCACCTTTTCCCTTTAAAAAAAAAGTTGTTTCTCTGTCTTTTTAGGATTCTTAAACTTCCTAGCATCAATCTTTCTTCTCACAGAACCTGAATACGTCTCTGGAAAATAGCCGTCCCAGCTGTTGATTGTAGTTGAGTCACTCCAGTTGTTGATGGAGCTTGAATCACTGCTGTTAACGTAAATGATTTCTGCAACCAGGTTAAGAAAACCATTAAAAAAAAGTATGCTAGAAATGAAAAGGAGCAGGGTGTTGCAATTGAGGGCGTCTTTCAAACAACCTTTGTTCTTGGAACTCATTATTTCAGCAGCTAGGATTGGGTGGTGGAAGACTGGTTGGTGTCTTTGGTTTTATAGAGGAAAACTTATGCTTGTTTAGTGTTTACAAAATGCAAAAGTATTCACGTGACTAAACAGAAAAAAAGTAGTCTTTGGCGCCCTATGACAAGTCATGCCATGTCTTACTTTTATCATGTGTGCAGACATGAGAAGAAAATAGTGTTTGCATAACCAAGGCCAAAATAGTCATTTTCAAACACAAAAATGCCACCACATTCAATTGATGTGAGCATTTAATACTCCTTAACCTACCTCACACAGGGATTCTTCAAACGGGTTTATTTCAAATTAGATAAATATGACACAACAATCCCTGTAAAGTCAATGATCCTACCAAAATTATCCAAACAAAAAAATATGGCACAACCTGAAACTCCCAATTTAAAGACAGAGGCAAGTGGTGGTTTTATAGGTCTGGGTGTTCGAACTGGTAATGATCCACAGGTACAGGTGTTGGATGAAAGATGCTTTATCTGTTGCAAGGACAGACTCTGTTGGAGGCATGCAAACACAGGACCAAGTGTTGTTGTAGTCACAAATGCAGCTAGTGCTGAGGCAAACAAAGTGACTGGTTGTGTTATAGGTCTGGGAATTAGATCTGGGGAGAAAAAGAAGAAAAAAAAATGAAGAAGAATAAAAACCCAAAAAAGTTGATTACAAAACAACCACAAATTTGAATAGCTGTATTGTGGTAGACGACTGTCATGGTTTTGGGCATGTCCAATCTTTGGTTGTATGTCATATGTACGTTACCATTTTAATGTTTCGTGTCTGTATTACGGATTCATTAATGTGATGCTCATGTTTATGTTTGTGATACATATCAAACACACTAAAAAACCTAAAACATATATGAACACATTATTCATTGAAAAACTCCATCATAAGACCCATTACATTAATTAACCATAACATGGTGATCTGAACAAAAGAAACCCATGACCAATGCCCAACACACAATAACCTCATGGATATTTCTTTCTCACAACAAATTCAATCTTCTTAAACATCTTGTCCTTGACTTGGTTGGACTTCGTCAACAGTGCCTTCGCCCGACGCTTATCAATTGTCTGTAATCTCCTAAGCTTCTTGGTGTTGCTCCTTGCAATTCTTGCACGTGAAATGTTTCGAACTTCAGCAATCAGCTCCCCCTACGTTCGACCCTTTCAGAAATTTTTTTGGACTTGTACTCCAAATCTTGTGCTTGCTGCAAGTTTTCAAGAATCTCTGTGTGGTAAGGGCCAAGCATTACTTCAGTAATGCATTACGCGTTACAAACAACCCTTAGATCAATATTAATTTCAGAGTTGTTCATGATTAAGGAAATAGGGAGCTGTGTATTGCAAGTTTTGAGTTGCAACAAAGGATGTAGGTGGGTAGGTAAGTATTGAGTATGAGTAGTAAATGAGACACAACTAAAGCAACCCATTTTGTCTTAAAGGCTTGTCATACCTTTGTGACACATATAAAAATGTTATAATTAACAAAAATGCCATATATAATTAGGATTTTTAAAAAGTACATCATACATTTAAAACATTGCATAAATGTAACATAAAAATTACATAATACTTCAGTTGTAATCCGGGTGATCCCATGTCTGCGAGTTGTTGTACACGTAACCGTCGTCGTAAGTAGCAAAGCTCGCAAACTTATCGGCTTCTAATTGAGCTTCCAACCTGCTAAGCTCCCAATCCTTTTCTTCATTCCAGCCCCCATCATCAGCTGCCACCACATTTTCTTCAAAGCTTGGCTTAAAGTGCTCCAAATGAGAGTGTTGCTCAACAACTCTCGGTGCAACAGATGAAGTAGATGCACCAGCATCACATGCTGCCACATTATCCACATAACTCCAACGGATCTTGTTAGAAATTTGTGCCTGTATTTGAGAAACACAACCCCACAGGGACTCAGCAATGGCACTGTCCTTGCAATATTCATCGTACAGAAACTGGTCGATGACGGCTTTCCTCTCTGCTGAGATATCTTGGCACGCTGTGTATTGTTCTCTAAGTTGGTTTTTAACTTTTTTGGCAACATCAAACTGTTTGATCACTTCAATGATAGCATTCTGCCGAACCGTGTCGCCTTTCTCGGTCTGTTTCTTGATGTATGTTTGTAATTCTTCGACTGTGTGAGGAAGTTTGCAAGCCATTTATGTTTTGAATTGTTGTTTGCAATGTGTGTGCATTGTCTTTACTGGTGGTATTTATAGGAAGTCAATTTGGTAAGTTTGCAAGCCATTATAAAAAATAATATATATTTGTTACTTTCAAACGGTAACAAACAAGTACAACCACATGTTCACTTGTTTGCATTCAATTGACTTGACTTAGTGAAACCCAACAATGATGAATCTTACCCGTTTTGTTACCCATCAAGCACATAACTAGTTTTGGTTGACATAATGTATAAGTCAAAAAGGTCACAAACCATCTAAAGTAGCCACACAATTTGACTTATATAACTTTTCCTTAAAAAGGACTTTGAAAATTGCCACATATGTGGACTTTCAATAACTGCCTATAATAAGCCATTAGATGAGTGCCACAGATGTGGACTTAGAAAATTGCCACATATGTGGACTTTCAATGTCTGCCTATACAAGGACTTAGATGAGTGCCACAGATTTGGACTTTGATGTTTGCCACAGATGTGGCCTTCATGTTTGCCACAGATGTGGACTTTGATGTTTGCCACTTATGTGGACTTTCAATTATAGACGCTTCATAACACCGATAGTACTAAAATTTAAATTTGTCCTGAATTTAAAACATGGCTAAAGGATAGCCCATTCACTGTCATTGACTTGGCTGGATTGAGTTGGAATAGGAGCAGATACTCCTTGGAAACTTGAAGTAGGACCAGGTTGAGACGCACCAGATACTCCTTGCACATTTGACCTCTGACCACCTTCAACAACTACATCTCCATATTGGACAGCTGAACTAGGACCAGCTTGAGCAGACCCATTACCCTTAGCTTGCCGAGCTCCAGCTTTGTTGAAACCTACATAAGAAAACAGGTTATACAAAAGAACCAAATATAAAACAACCAAAAAACATAACTATCAAACTCTAATAATTACCTTTTCTAGGAGGTTGACCTTGTCCTTTGCATGTAGTCTTGTTGTGTCCAGCGTTACCGCATAGTCTGCAAGTAATAACTCTCCCTCTTTTGGTCAGCTTTCCAGAATCTACACAGGGTGCATCCTCAAACTTGGACCTTCTTCTCTTCTTCTTTGGTCTTCCAACCTGGACATGATGCTTTGGTGGCAAGAGCTCTGTAGCATGGGTGGTCTTCTCTCAGTAGTTGCTGCCTCTAATTGGTTCCACTAAGTGAGAGTATACTTCCTTCCATGTGGACAACCAATAACAGCTATGTACCCAAGATTCAGGAGGTCCAACTTGAATGCCATTCGGTCCCATGTTCCAACAGGCTGCAACAGCATGCTTACAAGGTATCCCTGTCAATTCCCATTTCCTGCATGTACATACCTTATCCTGTACATTCACAACACACTGGTCACCCCATGCCCCTGTTACCTGATACTTAACTCCTCCATTCCATATCACCCGCAACGATTCAGCCTCGCTCTTAATCTTTCCCAATATTTTAGCTGCAGTTGGGGTTAGAGGGCCATCAGTTTTGTCAATCATACCTTGTACAGCTACTATCCTCTTCATGCAGTATTCTCTGATGTACTCTAAAAGTGTAATGACTGGCTTGTCCCTTGTTGGAGCTATTTTAGCATTGAACACCTCACAAATGTTGTTGATCAATAAATCTGTAACTGGTCTACCTATACCACAAAAATATGAAACACTTAAATGATATACATGTCTACTATTGAACCACTTTTGTTGAAAACAAACAAACACTTACCAGAAAAATGAGATCTTGCCCAATGTTCAGCTGGTATCTTGCTCAACCATTCGTGTGCTTCCTTCTTCATAGCCTTCAAATGTTCCATACACTTTGCAAAACCAGACAGGGTTGTAACAGATGCACATCTCCACAAAGCTTCCTTATATTCCAAGCCACTAAACTGCTGCCTCATATTTTCATGAATGTGCCTCAAGCAAAATCTATGTTCTGCATTAGGGAAGACAGATTTTAAGGCTGGAATGAGTCCCTGCATAAACCAACAAAGTTAGCAAAATAATAATTTATATTTTGTTGGTTATTAAAGAATTCAATTAGAGGAGCATCAGTTACTAACCTTTTGTCTATCACTCATGAATGTGAAGTTAGATCTAGGGCCTAGATCTATGTCATCACCCAAGCACATTAAGAACCAAGACCATGAACTCTTAGTTTTAGCTTCCACCAATGCATAAGCCAATGGGTAAATCCCATTGTTAGGATCAAGTCCAACAGCCACCAACACTTGCCCTGGATAAGGACCTTTCATGAAACAACCATCTAGCCCCAAAAATTCTCTTTTGCAAGCCTTGAAGCCTTCCTTCAACGGTCCCAAACAAACATAAATTCTTTTAAACACCCTTCTAGACTCACTAGGATTAGCAGAATCTCTATCAATTCCAAGCTTCACAGTCGTATTAGGGTTTGTAGACAGCAATTCACCAATATAGTCCCTTAGCATCATATACTGTAGGTTGTGATCACCTGAAACATCTTTTTCTGCTTTGGCTTTGGCCCTGAATGCTTTTGTCATAGATACCTGAAGATGTAATTCACGCTGGAGCTGGTCTTGAACTGCCTTTCCTGGAATCTCTGGATTAACCTTCACTAGGTCATAGATCTTGTTTGCCAGGTATTTATAAGTGCAGTGTTTGATATCCCTAGATTGAACGCAAGTGTGTTTGTCTCTGTGTGTCTTTACTATCCAGTTTTGCCTAACTCTGTCTTTGCCTACATACAACACCCAGGGGCATCCATCACACACATCATCAGAAGTTCCTACATCTTTTCTCTTTCTTTTGATCCCTCTACCTAATGGGCCACTTGATCCACCAGGCCCAACACCTGTATCCACAGTTAGGCCTGTTGATCCACTTAAGACTGACTCTGTAAAGACATGAATTTGGTTATCACATACAGCTCTTATCCTAATACCATCATTCTTGAGCAACTTCAAATTTCTCCTGGTCTCAACTGCATGCATGTACACTCTTTCCTTCACCTCTTCTGGGGTTGAAAACTCTTGTCCAGTGAAAAAATAATACTTCATAACAGGATTCTCTGCCATGTCAACTCCAATTGCTCTCCTTATTTCCCTTAACTGTTTCCTAACACCAGTATCTGGTTCACCATCACTACCTGATTGACTCTCGAAACCTTCAACACAAACAGGTTCTACTCCTCCGACAACCTCTCCAACTAAACTGCTGTTGCCAATGCTGTCATAAGCTTTATTCCCTGTTAGTCTAAACCTGTTTACTTGATCACCACTGCTGTTGCCAATACTCACAGAAGGATTATCCCTTGCTAAATGAAAACCATTTAGTTGCACAGGAGGCTCAACTCCAGTGTGTCCTTCATCATTCATAACTGCAACCTCTCCATCATCACCTGAACCATCATTGTCACTTGACCCTCCTTCATAATCACTATCATTGACATTATGAATGTCATCCTCCTCATCCTCTAGTGGCCCGACACCATTACCATGCTGAACCTCACCCTCTAGTGCCTCTTGCCTGGTATCCTGTTGACCCTCACCTGAATGTGTTTGGGGATCATCTAGGCCAAAAACAGGCAACCCTACATTTAGGTCCAGGTCACCAACACCAAAAAGTTCATCAGGACTTAATCCAGAAGTGCTGTCAAAATTCATGGCATCCAAATAACTATATGACAGAGGCACATCTAACTCATTCTCTTCAAACTCCATCATCCTGACTATATCAGCAAGTTTCTTTGCCACAATCTCCTTACTAGCAGGTACAACAGGGGTGAAACTTAAATTCAAACTTCCAAATTGTGAATCAATCAGGGGAAGTTCATTGTTTTCATTTTGACCACATTCACTTAAAGTCAGTTGTGTAAAAGGAGTGCCTTGACTTGAGTTGCCAGGAAGTGGAACACTATCAGTATTATCAGGCCATGTGAGGGGCAACGGTTGAGGGTGTTTAGTTTCCTTTGATGCTCTAAGTGGACTAGAACCTAGTTCCTCTATTACTACCCTCGTTTTACCAGTGGCCTTGGAACACCCGTGCTCTATATAGACTTCAATCAACTTGTAACGACCTACCATATAACCCAAACATCTGACATCATCGTCAGATGAAAGGGGAAACAGTCCGTGGTCTAAACTACTCATTGGACTAAGATAATGATAAAATAGAGGCTCTGTCTGACCTGTGTAGCCCAACTTAAGCACCATCTCGTCCAGATCAAACACTGAGAATACATCAATATCCACCATGTCAAATATGTCTTCAGTACCACCAACGTATTCCCTGTTAGGGAAACGCATAAATGCACCACCATGATGTATTCGAATGGTGAATAAATTCCGATTAAATTCTGCAATATAAAGTCAATTACTTAGTACCTAAACATACATAAACACAACCTAACAGCAAAATAAGCTCAAATCAACTGGACTTAAACTCATTACCATAGGCATTCTCACATTGCGCCTCCAACTCATCTGCAGGGACTGACACTCCTCTTGTGCGCATCTTCCACATTGGTGCGGACATTGTTCGGGACGCTTTTCAATGCTTTTGTGATTCTGACGTTGATGTGATTGCGCGGGAAAGTTTTTTGCAGGTGTATCTTGGAAAACGAAAGCTTCAGGAAAAAGTTAATAAAACCTTCTTTATATGCCACTTTTAGGGACGATTTGTGCAAATTACACATCTTGGAGCTATCTTTTAGGGACCAACGGCGACAGTTACTGTTGGAGAAGTTTGGGAGTGAAAAGACGAAACTATCCATGGTATACACGTCAGCTAACGCTGCATTGCAGCGTCCGTTTCCCAAAAGGACCATTCGCGCCAAAATCGACAAGTTCAGGGACGAAAATGAAAAAAAAAGAGTTTAAGGACGATCCACGCCAATCTTGACAAGTTTAGGGACCAACGGTGAAATTTACTCCTACTACCATTTCGTATGAATTTTTTAACATTATCATGTATATGGTACGTGTCATTGTCATAGTTTTGGGATGGGAAGTGATTTGCACACTCCCAAAAATGATTGACACACTCAAATTTTGAGTGTGTTGACATTTATACCCTCACATTGTTTAGACTTATTCTTATCCTGTAAGGGTATGTGAGGGTATAAATGTCAACACACTCATATTTTGAGTGTGTCAATCATTTTTGAGAGTGTGCAAATCACCTCCCTTTTGGGAACCACTAATTCAAAACAAGTGATGGTACACCCATATATTTGTTGATCATTTCTGGAGAGTGCTTCTTCTACCCCACATAAACTAAAGTTCTCAACATTTTTGGATTTTGCTTTACATGGTTTTTCGTAAATATTGCTTTTAGGAGAAAGCATGTTACAAGACAAATTGTTTTTTATTGGTGACCACAAAGAGTTCTTGAAGCTGTCAGCTCATGCCGAGTTTTGAAATATAGAGGTATTCACTTAACATTAAAAGTAAATTACGGTCCTATTCTGCTTAAAAAAGCACCCATTTATAACATTAACTGTTCGTACCACAGATTTACATATATCCGTGAGAGAGGTCAGGTTTAAAAGAGACAAATGGATGGAACCGCACAGACCGTGATCAGGTAAAGATAACCAGACAACATTATCTCTAAAGACATCTCATGAGATACCATCACATGAACAACAATCATTTTGGTTGCCAAACCAGTTAAAAAGGTTGTTAGGAAATACCATGGTTTATATATGTTTGTCACCACACTGGTGCTTCAAACAACTCAATTGTGAAAAACAATCATTTTTTGAACAACAATATATTTGGTTTATACCATTGTCATTGGGAAATACTATGGTTTATATGCATATGAATAGCGGTTTTCTATATTGTTAGTGAAATTTTGCTTATCTATCTATGTGTACTTTAAGCTCCAAGCTCTTTAAATACCGTTGATATTGCTACTTTAACAAAGGTGATGGGTTGGTTTTATGAGAAATGTATGTTCAGTTCATGTACAAGCAATGTAAATGGTTTTATGAGAAATAAACTTTCAGTTCATGTACATGTATAAATACTTCTTTTTCCTATTAAATTAGTTTTATATTTATGAGTTTGCGTTACGATTATAAAATAGACTTCACCTTTGCAAAACTAAGAACCATATAAGATATGTGCATCGCACGGGCATATTTGCAACCAATACCACTTGGAGATATAACGACACAACCGTTGCAGAAGGAAGGAACGACTCGAAGTTGGTACATCATTTTTGGTGTAAGAGGCAAAAGAAAAAAAAAACATAATAATTAAATATGTATAACCCTTGCAAAACTACGCCCACCTCGATCATATAGTACATTAAGTTTTGTTTCCTTTCTCAATAACTTTACAACCTATTGAATATGTTTACCGGAGTGTACGTTTCACCATTGAGTTACAACATGGTTTCTTTCTTTCTACATAAAAAGTGTTGCGCAACCAGTTTAATACCCCGTATAATGAATCATGAACCGTAGCACTTGATTGAAAAAAATGATAATGATGCTAATGGTTTTAATACATATTCATTTCAATATGAGTATCTAATACACGTGTAGACAACATGCTTGATCGGATAGAAAGTAAGTTTTTAAAATGTTAAAGAACCAGTGTTAACACGAGTAAAAAGAAAGCCATAAAGATTAATTATAACTTTTTGTGTGTGTAATACTTACTTTAGGCTTATACAAAACATTTTCTTAATTCTAGATGTAGATTATTCATTCCGATACTGACTTCTATTAAACTCTTAAGATAGTTCAAATAAACTCTTTCAGTCGAGCCCTTTTGATCCTTTTACTAATCCGCAAATTTATTGATAATTTATTTGTATCATATTTGGTGCAATAATATACGTATATATTGAACATTTGATTTGTCATTAGAATAACTAAATTCGTGCATCGTACAAGCCTAAGCATCTTAGTCTTTCCTTTAAAGTGATTCTATTTTTATTTGCATTTGAAACAATATGTCGAATAAATAGTCCACTACGATTTATTTTTAGGAAATTCTTTATTTGCTTATTCATTGATTATGCAATGGTTTGTTACAATAGACCATTGTACTCTGCTTAAATTCAATAAGGCTCCAATATCTTTAAAATATATAAATTGAATTAATATTGAAACAAAGCCCGTGCATCGCAATTCGAAATTCTTTAGTACAAAAGAAACTATCATCGTAAAGTGGTAATCTTTAGTAGAGTGTCAGCATGGAAGGATGATCAAATCGAGGAACCTCAAAGCTGAGAACCGATAAGTAACCAAATCAAACGTGCACTTACTACTTACAACCACGTTTACTAATGGTCAAAAACATCTTTGAGTATATTTGATATGAAACATTTCTATTTGTAAAAGCTTAATAAAGCGAATTTTTTAGTTTAACACTTTAAGTTTCACGACAAATGTTAACACAAGTAATTAACCGTTGCCAGATTAATGCTACTTCATGGTAATCGAAGCCCGTGCATCGCACGGGCTATGCTGTCAGGTAAATAAGTAAATAAATAAATCCGCACATAAGTTTATCATAGAGGGCAATAAAAGCTGAAGATGCCTCTACGTACCAGCTTTTACTCACATTCATGCTTCTTGTTTTATCTGTACTGTCACACATGCCTGTTTCTAGTACATTATATAACGAGTTCACACCATAGAAAGTACCTGCAATGCACATCCACCCATATTATATCTGTTAAATATTTTCTACCTTAAATCAGTTAACAAGATAAGGCAACAAAGAAGTTTCCATCACCTTCTGTCCTTCTATGTGTCTTGATGCATATAAACGAATCAACGGTCAAAGCTAACACGGCAGCTTGAGATGAAACCAAGATAAAGTTCTAGTCCATTCATTTCGGCAGAAACTATTAAAGCTTAATACCTCCGAAGTCCAAACACTTGAAGTATTAAGTTTCTCAAGTTAAATATGGGCCTTCCAGAAAGTGATGCCCAAAACTCCGCTCCTGATGCAGGTAACTAAGCTTTTTGGCACGTCCATATTTTTTTTAGAACGGCAACTAACTATCTCACAACACACCACAAATTATCTCACGTGTCCTAAGCAGAACTTGAACTCACAACCATTTAGTTGGAGAGCTTCTCACATACAGGGGTACATTGGGACACAAGCCCTTTGGTGGCACGTCCATATTGTTTAAAGTTTTTTTTACCATGACTATGTTTAAAGGGTTTTTTTTCCTTCTTCTTCTTTTTTTTTTTTTTTTTTTTTTTTTTTTTTTTTTTTTTTTTTTTTACTTTATGATGCTGCTAATATGAAGTTTCTGTTATTTTGACAGAAGAGGTAAATGATTGCCCAATTGAGCAAGTTAGACTCACTGTCCCCACAGACGATGATCCAACACTACCTTGCTTGACTTTTCGGACTTGGTTCTTAGGGATCATTTCTTGTTGTGTTCTTGCTTTCATGAACCAATTTTTTGGTTATCGCCAAAACGCGTTATCAGTTTCCTCGGTTATAGCCCAAATTGTTGTTCTTCCGGTTGGAAGAATGATGGAAGCAAGTCTACCCACAAAACAAATAAGATTACCAGGAATAAGATGGTCATTTTCATTGAATCCAGGGCCTTTCAATATGAAAGAGCATGCACTTATTACGATATTAGCAAATGCTGGTTCGAGTTCGGTGTACGCAGTAGCGATTATCACTATTGTCAAGGCCTTCTACCACATTAAAATTAATCCACTTGCTGCATTACTGCTATCCCAAAGTACCCAGGTAAGTTTTTACTCGTTTTAGGTCATCAATTTTAACAAAGTTGCAGTGTGACAGAATACCTGCACTTTAGTTAGCTGCTGCTATCTCATGATATTTTCTGGCATATTTTGACTGGGTGAATAAGTAGCTTCTTGGATTTGGATGGGCTGGTCTTTTTCGAAAATTCTTAGTTGACTCACCATACATGTGGTGGCCTGCGACTTTGGTTCAAGTTTCCCTGTTCAGGTTCTTCTATCTCCTTCTCACTCTCACTCTTTCATTCTCAGTCTTAATCTAAAAGGTTGAACACGAATTAAATAATCTATGCTTGAAGGGCATTGCATGAGGAAGAGAAGAGGCAAAAGGGAGGGCTAACAAGGCTTCAGTTCTTCATGATTGTGCTCATAACCAGCTTTTCATACTATGTTGTTCCAAACTATTTATTTCAATCCATCACGGCTCTTTCCTTCGTATGCTGGATATGGAAGGATTCATTCACAGCTCAACAAATTGGTTCTGGTCTTAAAGGATACGGTATCGGAGCTTTCGGCCTTGATTGGGCAACTGTTGCTTCTTTCTTAGGAAGCCCGTTAGCCACACCTGGATTCGCTATGATGAATATGTTGGTTGGCTATGTCATAATATTTTACATAATGGTTCCGTTATCTTATTGGAACAATTGGTATGAAGCCAGACGATTTCCAATGTATGCTTTCAAGACTTACAATGCTGACGGATCAAAGTACAACGTCTCAAAAGTATTAAACCAGACTACTTTCTCTTTCAATCAAGAAGGATATGATGAATATGGAAAAGTCAATCTTAGCATCTTATTTGTTATAGCCTATGGTCTAAGTTTTGCAACATTGGCTGCCACCATATCTCATGTGCTTCTGTTCCATGGGAGGTACCTAATTTATCTTGTATCACTTACAAACTAGTAGTTTTTATGTTCCATACAATTTGATTACGAATTTTGATGTTCTTTTTCTGTTATTTTATTAATTTAAAGCACAATCTTGGAACAAACTAAGGCATCAATCAGTAAGAATATTGGGGATGTACATACAAGGTTGATGAAGAAAAACTATGACCCTGTCCCGCAATGGTGGTTTCATTGCCTGCTAATATTGGTGATAGGACTTTCTTTGCTTACATGCGAAGGATTTGGGAGGCAGTTGCAGCTTCCTTACTGGGGAGTCATCTTAGCAATTGGCTTGGCTTTGATCTTTACATTGCCTATTGGTGTTATTGTAGCAACCACAAACCAGGTGACCATCTGTTGTTGTCTATATATGTGGGCTAGTGTCCATGTATTTAACTATATATATCGGCGGTGATTAATAAGGTGTTTTAATATTTGCAGGGAGTGGGACTAAATGTTATCACGGAGCTGATCATAGGGTATATGTATCCAGGGAGACCACTAGCCAACGTGGTGTTCAAGACTTACGGTGATAACAGCATGAGGCAAGCCTTACAGTTTCTAGCAGATTTTAAGCTTGGGCATTATATGAAAATCCCACCCAAGTCCATGTTCACTGTTCAGGTATAGATAAAAACATTAGAAATCATACTTTAATCAGTCAATACTCGACATTGACTATGTATACCTAAAAAGTTGGTAGGGACAATCATCGCATCCTCTGTCTACTTTGCTACGTCTTGGTGGCTTCTCACAACAGTGGAATTTATCTGTGACCCTGCCAATTTACCTACTGGCAGTCCGTGGACATGCCCAGGTGACGATGTTTTCTACAATGCCTCAATTATATGGGGATTAGTAGGACCTCAACGCATGTTTGGGAATCTCGGGTTGTACTCAAAGATGAATTATTTCTTTCTGTTTGGGATTCTTGCACCCATGCCATTTTGGTATCTTTCTCGCAAGTTTCCAGAGTGGAAATGGCCAAGACTCGTGAACATACCTATCCTAATAAATTGTCCAGGACCACCGGTTAAGGCAGTAAATTATAATATGTGGTTTACTGTTGGGATGTTCTTCAACTTTGTTGTTTATAAGAGGTTCAAGACTTGGTGGGCAAGACATAACTATATATTATCGGCTGGGCTTGACGCTGGTGTTGCGTTCATGGGGATCCTTTGCTATTTGGTTTTACAAAATAGGAACATAAATGGACCAGAATGGTGGGGTTTAGAGGTAGATGACCATTGTCCATTGGCCTATTGCCCTTCCGTCCCTGGTACTGTCCATGTTCCTGGGTGTCCTATAATTCAGTGAAACCTATAAACGGCACCAATCTTCCTTATGTTTGGGCTTTGTAATGTCTTTAAAATAGCATCAACCATACAGACACTTTTTAAGTAGCCAAGGTAATACTTAATACAGCATTTCCATTACATGTAATTTTATGAAATTTAAGTATCATCCCATATATATGTTTTGATCTTGACTATCAACAACGATGCATTATATGCAAGAACCAACAGCATACAAAACATAATATCATGGAATAAGAGAAATTCATAAAATAAGAGAGTGCCATGGTATGAGAACAATTTCACGTGCAATTCTATGTTTTCTGCTGATGTTACATTGTGAGTGTAAGAAAACTACTAAACTTGAATTTACGGTTTTTACCCAACACCCTACGATTCAGCTGGATATCAAGAGAAAATTCGAGTTTCTCAAGTGAGACAGATAAAGAAAATCAGAGCTTCATAAAATTGTTAACTATCAAGATCTAATTAATGCCCCTCAGCCCCTGCATACATACATGGGAATAAGTATTATTGCTAATCACGTTTTCGCATAATTTGAAGGTGTTAAAAGAAATCTGTTGTAGGTTTTTTTATTACACTGAACAATATATACCAAGTTTTCTAAGGGATCGAAACCATAAGAGATGACGTGCACAAAATACATATAAATGAACAGTGTAATACAACTAACCAGATTGTAACTCGAGCTACTAAACAGAATACAAAGTTGTAAGTAAGCAAGGAGGCAAATGAGGAAAGTGGAAGGGTATACAGAGTAGGACGAGGCATGGCTCTTGTTACGACTGAGTGTCCTTACCAATTGGGCTTTTGCTTCCAGTTCCATCACCACCTGCAACTCCTCCTTGGTGACCAAGTGCACCACACCGGGCCACAAATATGCTTAGAATCAGACCAATGTTGATGATCATAATGATGAGGACTGGAAATGTAAGGCGAGTCATAGTTTCACTTGCAAATGAGTTTAGGGATAGACCAAGTTATACATGTCACAGAATGCATATCTTTGTCCTTGATAAAATAAACGGAAAACAAAATCACATCACTCAAATTCTCATTCTCTTTACGCAGTTATTTTTATTTATTAGATAATTACGCCAGTGCCGGTTTTTTCTATATAAACAATCCTATAACTTATTACTTATGGTGAAAAGATATTCTATTTCATTATATGATGTACGATGATGAACAACATACTTTTTTCAAAATCACATTTTTATACTGTGTTGATGGTATATATACAAATTCCATTAGTTGCATATGATCAGTCTTATGGAGAATATAACCTTTTTGCGTTATATAATTTTTAAAACTGTATTTATTGCTAATTTAATTGATTTTTTTTTTTTTTTTTTAGACATAATTGCTTTAGGACTAAGGGGGTGGTAGTGGACTCGGTATGGGGTTCGGTTTGGCCCATACCGAGCGGCATCACCAATGCCACACTATCGGCATGGTTGAATCGGCAAGACAATCGGTGTGTGATACCGACGAGGCATGACATGGAGGTTTAAAAATGTAGCCGTTATTCCCTTTAATGATTTGACCGTTTGAAAAAAAAAAAAAAAAAAAAAAAAAATCCTTTAGAAGATCAACTAAACTTTCAAAGATCATAGCTAGCACTTCTAAACTTTCAACACTAATATAAAAGATCAAGTAAAAATTAAACTATGGTTGGTGTTCTTGGTGGTAATGTGTACGGAAAGAGAGGGAGACAAAAAAGATACGAAAGTTGATATTTCTTTTTGCGTGTACAAAGAATGATATGCAACTTAGCTAGGTGTATAAAAAGTATATAGTTTAGAGCTGACAAATTGGGTACCTGTTAGGACCTGTTAAAACCTGTTAAGGGAAAAAATATACTATGCAATTTTTTATTTTTTAAAATAATTGTTTTTAGTATTCTAGAGTTAATATTTAACCTTTTTGATACATAAAACGTATATCTGTCATACTCAAACCACCAAAACCAAGTGTTAAACGAGTCGTTTTCATGTTTGAAATTTATGTTATTCGCGCGCTCAAAACCTGTTAAGACACGATTTGCCAGCTCTAATATAGTTACAATTATCTAAATCAAGTGATTAGTGTGTTTGATGTATAGAACGTGGCATCATGAGGTATAATAGAATATTTTGTGTCTATCTTGCATTGATATTTGTAGTGTAATGATAGTTTAGTTATCACGAAACTTAAAATCAGGTAACGTATAAATATAAAACTTATAAAAATGTTAAAACTTATCAATGTACTATATATTAGTATATTAGATAAGTGATAAGTTTAACAGAGAGTGTAAACGTTGTTAAAACCTAGAAACATCATTCGGACCCGTGCGTTGCACACGAGCTCTATCTAAGTGTTCATAGTGTAATGTTCAGCACTAATTTTCATCATATTTGAAACTATCATGTTTTGGTGACGTCGCAATTCTTATCCAAATAGTTTTAAAAAAGTTGTGTTAATCTCGAATCTAACATAATCGTTAAGTGTTAAGCCCCAGATTGACTATCAATTCACATAGCGTGATATTCTAAATATTACCTCAAACCTTTAAATTCACAAATTATAGAATGCTCAAATAATAATTAAAAAGGTGAAAGTTATTTTTATAAGTTATGGATATCTCAACTTTTCGACGTACTATGTTTGAGCATGTCTTTGAAATTTTATAAGGAACTTTTAACTCACTCTCATGATTTGTTGTACTTAGAATCTATTGAGCTCTTGCTTATGTCTTATAATTAACTTTTTTTTGTTAATTTGTTATTATAATTTAAAAATGGGTTCTAGCCCGTTTAGATAATCCCCATTTAAGCATGTGTCTGTTCGGGGCCGAACCCGTTTAGACCGTGGCCCGTGCCTGTCCGGCCCGCCCGTT
Organism: Artemisia argyi; assembly: GCA_030686995.1. Taxonomy (NCBI): domain Eukaryota; kingdom Viridiplantae; phylum Streptophyta; class Magnoliopsida; order Asterales; family Asteraceae; genus Artemisia; species Artemisia argyi. Next base: position 56,590,934 of record CM060683.1, on the reverse strand, counting down.
TTGCCACGTCTATGTGTTGTGTACGTGTTTAAATGACGTATAGCTGTATAAATACACAATATCAAAAAGATTATGTAGCGCTGAAGTCACGGTCATAACATTGTGAAACATATAGATGCTAATTTAACATATTCAAACATACACAAAACTACATATATTTTTTACACAATAAGTATCCAAGTTAATACTATTTTACCCGTTGAATGTCACGTCAATTCTAAATAAGCAAATGGTGGAATTACCTCATCAAGTAAACACATAGTATAATACTTTTGTCTTTACCATGTAGAAAAGTAAGTTATTTTACTATAACTATCATATTTTCACAATATGAAGCAATATTTATTAAACACTTCTTTATTGATATTTATTTTTATTACGACTGTTATAGGTTAGTAATAAAACATTTTTGTCGAAAAGTATTATAACTTTAACTTTCACATTGTGAAAATGTGAATAACTAAAATATCAAATTATGTATCCAAAAAATAAATATCGGGTAAAAACATTTGGTCCAATTATTGCCACCCCAGCCCATAACATTTTCAAATATAACTTGCAAGTCCAAAAAAATTGCCAGCCAAATATTAACATAGCCATTAAAATTCAATAATAATATCAATAATAGAACAAATACTATTAATTTTTATGCAAAAATATGTACACGTCTCTTGAAAGTTGGTTTCACTATCAATGTTATGTGGTCTTTAAACAGATGCATAATCGTATAATATCTATATTATATTTTTTCCTACACCCAAAAGAGAATCCACAACCTCTCTTTACACGTATTATATTTTTGCCGTTCGAAGGAAAAGTGCTCTATCCCATTTTTTTTCTTTTGAAAAATAGTCAAACCATAAATTGTAGTAGCTAGGCAATCTGCCAATTGAACAAATTAAGTCATAACTTAGAACCCTCAGCAAACTAAAATCAGTGGACAAATGCATGATCTAAAATATAAAATATAAATAGCGTTTAAAATAGTACATATGCTTTATATTAATATTTTCTCAATAGGTTACATATACAATAGTAACATTCACTTGACTTGGTCCAAGTTTTTCATTGTGTCCCAAGCCCGATCTCAATAAAAATAACTACAATCTTCTACAAAAAATTAGGGTATACAAACTATATTCTCATTTGTGTACACTCAAGAGTCAAGATACTAAAACAACTGCGCCACCTAAACCTAGTTATAACAAATATGCTGTTTCAAATCACACACTACAGACAATACAAAACAAATTTGTGTTTGGTTTCTTTCGAACAACATATGTATCTATATTGCTTTGTCGAAAAACCGCCGGCCGCCACCATGTTGCTTTGTCTCCGATGAAATTTACGTGATTCTAAGGCCGATCCATGTTGCTTTGTCGAAAAACTTTAGGCCGCCGTCCGCCGTCACCAGAATACGCCACCTGTAAACATTTTCCCCCCCGAAAGTAGCTTAGTTTTCTTTTCTTGATGAGTTTAATGTTGATATCATGTTACACATGTCTTACCTTTCACTTCTACTTTGATCTCTAATTTTTTCGATCAACCATAAATCTTGGTTTTAAAAAAGGGGTGGTTTGACGGAGTCGTGTTCTTGCCGGCGCCAGGCATATGGAGTCTTGATGTATTTTCAGGCAATCAAATGCTGATTTATAGTTGAATATATTGTGTAACCTATAAACATTAGACTTTTGAAATTACTTATTGGGCATGTGTTATAATTAGATGGCGACATCAATGTTGTAACTCCATGAACTCTTCCTCTTCATCTTCAGTGTTATAATTAAATGGTGACATCAATTCAGGAACTCTTCATCTTGCCTGCACATTACTTTCAATGCGTGAGACATTAATCATGACCACTTTACATTTATAAGGCTACTTAAGCTTTTAGTATATAAGGCATGTCTGAAATCTTTAGATTTGATTAATCCTTCACACAAGTTGATTGTCCTACATAGTATATACTTTTAAGAGTGAATATGTCTATAAAAGTATGTTCGTGGTATCTAATGCTACAACCATGCATGATGGTATCTATTGATCGTCCTTGAAGCTTTGTTCAAATTTAAATCCTAAAAAACATTCAGTTTCCCCAACTCAACAACCATATGTTCCAAAGCATTGGGTTAAAAAGGATCATGTTCAGCGCACTTCCATCGTTTCATCAAAATAAAAATAATGAAAAGCTAGTGACCTACTGAAAAAGAATTGGAGAGTAATAAGTGAGTTCTACCTGCAACTCCATGTTATGTAGGCTCTATATGTTTCCACCTTCAACATGAGATTTTATATTTTCAGCTGGTGGTTTCTGTATGCATGACTCCTCAAGTCCAAAATCAGCATACAATGCAAGCAGCCAATAATAAAATAAAAGATAGTCTTCAACAAGTCGATCCAATGCATCTTTAATACATGACCTATATAAAATATTAAATTAAGTGAATAAAATTGAGAGTAGTAGTGGAGAGTAAGGGTGCTTGATTCCTCCCGAACCAGTCAAGTTTTATCACACAAGCCAACCGCTTGTGAACGGATGACCGTAACAAAGGCCCTGAGCAGCCCGGGAGGAAAAGCAATTAAATCCATGGGAGTATAGTTATTCCTAGGTCGTTAAGTCCCAACGAGGTGTGAAATCTGTAATATAACGAATCTGTGTCTAGGTGAAGTTAAATATAAAAACAGGAATCTGACTGACTAACACTAGCAATGTGAATAGTAAATAGCTCTTGTCACAGCTATTTCAGTAAAAACGTACAATCAGAAACCCTAAAATGTAAAAGGATAAACAAACGTACGTTTAGATTCAAATAAACGTAAACGTACTAAAATAAAACTGAAAACTGATCAATACAAATCCCACAAATGTGAAATTTATATTTTTGTGATCCTAATAATATAAGAAAATTATTTATGAATTAAAATAATTTTTACAAGTACTTATGTAATTACTATTAATTAAAAACTATTTATTTATTATTTAAATAATTAAACTGATTTAAAATATTACACATACTAAAAAGACTTAGATAATTAAGAAGATTTTTATAAATCTTATTAACCATCACAGGAATCCTAAAAAATTATAAAATGTTAGTTTTATGTATTTCTAATTTATTTTACTAATTATTATTCTAATTATTAATTAATATCTAATTAAACTATTTAATTATAAAAAATAGAAAATGAACAATAAAAAATTCTAGAAAAATTTCTAAAATTATATTATACTATATATAAGCTAGGAAAAATATAAAAACTAGGTACTATTTTATAAAAACTAATTATGCTATTTATAACTTAATTGTTAATTAAAATCTAAATATACTAATTTTAAATCTAAAAATTAGAAACTAAAAGTGAAAATTGCAAAAGTATTTTTTACATATGCTAAATAACTTAATAAAGTTATAAAAATTATAAAAAAATTATCTAGGATAAAATTTAAATACTAGAACTAATTTATTTTTGGCTTTTTTATTTAAACTAATTAAATTAAAATTAAATCTAAAAACTATCTAATGAACAGTAAAAAATATGAAAAAATTATGGAAAGTAATTTACATAGTAAAGAAGCTGGGAAAAATATTATGAAGTACACAGCTTATCCAGATAAGCTGGAATAAGCCAAACAGCTTGTATAAGCTTATTTTAATAAGCTAAGCTATTTGCTACTATAAGAATAAAATTGTGCAAAGGATAACTGAGAAGTGAGCTAGCCTAGGTGGGTTATGCAGTGAACTTGTCACCAATGGAACCTAGGTTCGAATCCTATACACAACCTTTTTGCACTTATTTTATTTTTTGATTTTTCTTTTTGCAAAACTATATAATAAGCTAAAATATGAAACTTTAACAAAGACCACTTTTACAAAACTTGGAAATAAGCTCTGTGTGAGCTTATTTCCAACTCAGTTGGCTTTTTAAGCTTAAACTCCTAAATAGAAGCTATCACTTGTGGTTAAAGCTTTGGTTTTTGGTTTTTCTTTTTATAAATCTATCTAAATACTACTAATATACAGGGATGATAAAAATAGAACTTATATAATCTAGAAATAAGCCATACGTGGGCTTATTACTCACTCAGATGAGCTTTTGGGCTCTCAGTGGAGTAAAAAGCTTGGGATAAGCTTAGAAAAAGCTATACAGTGAAATAAAAAGCAAAAGTGTATATATACAAGTATAATAGGTATATTTGAACAGGAATAAGCACTTGATAGTGCTTATAAGCATGAGCTTAAGGTTTAGACAGTCAAGCCAAAGGCTTGACTTGGATTGAGTGGAGGCTTGTAAAAGCCTAGTATAAGCTCCATACTAGAAATAAAAGATAAAAAGGTATTTGTACAAGTATAATATATATATTTACACAAGCTTATGCACTGAGATTAATTTATAAGCTTATAATAAGCAAATAAGCAATTCTCAATACACTTATATCCAAACACCCCTGCAACTAACTTTAATGGCAATTTAAACTTAGGGAATAAGCTGAAAAGGCCAAACTAAGCTTTGGAGTAGCAAGCTGAGGTGGTTGGCTTTCCAAAAAGCCAAAGCTTATCAAGTGGGGTCCACTGATAAGCTTTTGAGAGGCTTATGAAAAAGCATCCGTTTTACTGTGTATGATGGTATAAGCCAAATACACAGGAAATGGGACAAACAAAAAGCCACTTGCAGCCCTATTGAATAAGCTGCAAGTTTGAAAATAAGCACTGGATCTAAAAACCTAGTTGATAAGCTTCTCAAAGAAACAAATATCATAAGCAAAGTCCAACAGATGAGCTTTTTGCAAGCTTATGAAATTTAGTGATTATAGTAAGGTATGCTGAGGACTTAGCATAGCTTTTCAAGGTGTGATAAGTTAAAGCTAGTTGCAGCCTATGTAAATAAGCTACAAACTGAATTTTGGGCACAGGATCATAAAGTGGGGTTGCTAGGCTTCCTAAAAAGCCAAGCCACACAAGCTTGTGATCACTAATGAGCTTGGTGTGAGCTTGTGGAAATGGTGTAATACCACTGATGTCTCAGGGGTATGTTGTGAATGGGCAAACTACAAGCTCTCATAACTTATCTAAAAAGGCTCCTAAATGCTCAACCTACACTGAGGACTTTGAGTTGGATAGCTTGCCTATCATAAGGCCAAGAATCACAAGCTCAAGGTTAGTGGGGAGACTTTTTAGAAGCTTAGTAAAACAGCATCACTCAACTGTTTGCTTCAGTTGAGTGAGCAAAGTGGAACAAAATAAGTGGGGTTGAAAAGCTATCTAAATAAGCTAAAAACAGACAAATAAGCATACACATAATAACTATGCCACTAGGGCATCACAAAGAAGCCAAGTGTACTAAGTGTGGTCAAGTCATGAGACTTGTACAAGCTCATGAACTTGACAGACCATTAGTGACACAGGGCAAAAACATGCTAAAATAAGCATTAATTTAAGCTATTAAACAGCTAAACTAAAATTTGACAAAAATAATACATAAAGATAAGCAGCTAAACTAAAACATACTACAAGCACAAGTTCTAACATCTAATATTAAATCCTACACAAAATTCTAAGTTTATTCAAAAACCTGAAAAACTACAATTTTGACTTTTTGAGTTTATGATCAAAGTTGACTTTGATCAACTTTGATATGAATTTATTGAACAACTATGATATATTAGATAATATAAACAAGAAATTAAGCAATATAAACAACATTTAAAAAGACATGCAGGGTCCTAGGTTCTATCAATTTCAAAATTCTCACTTTAAAGGTCATCAACTGTCAAATTGACTTTCTTAAATGCCAAACCCTTTGATTAAGGTTCTACTGAGTACAATAGATCATATAAGCAGTACATCAAACAAGAACCACTACAAATACAACATTATACACAGTGTAACCCATAAATCCAAACAACCCTCTAATGGACTAGCATTTAGCTATTCATTACATATAACTGTGTATCCTTAATCCATCAAATCCAGAGGACCTAATATGTCAAATTAGACCTTTTTGAGCATAAATCAATAGTCACAAAGGTTTATACCTAGGATTCTCAGAAATTAAGAAAATTGGCAGTTGAGATGCAATTTCAAGCCATAATCAAATCCAAACATAAACAACCTATATTAAGCTATATAATCATTAACAAACAACAAATAAACATGAAAACATAGAAATCAACACAGAATAGTAAATTAAGCAATATAATGCAAAAATTGTAAAAATGGACTTACATGGTGAATGAGCTGAGACTTTGGAACCAAGGATCAAAACCAATACCTACAGCCTCCCATGAGGCAACTAAACCATGGTCATCCATAATTTGCCATGCTCCAAGCTAAATACACCATGAACATATGATTTTTGTATTTTCATTGATTTTCTCTATTTTTTAGCTATTTTTGATTTTTAAAGACTAATACTGAATTAATGTATCTAAAAGCTTTCTAGGCTTTGTCAGGAGCTTATATGAGCTTATGGAGTCCAATAAAACAACAATAATCAAACAGGAATTGTAAATGACTTAAAAATTAAAGATAAATAAGAAGACTTGAATTGTAAAAGAGACTTGCATTTAAACTGTAAATTAAGGTTCCATTACACTACTTTAAGGTTCATTACACTATGGAAAGCTTGTAAATTACAATAATTAAAGAAAAGCAGTAAAGATTATACTATGATTAAGCTAGTCTAAGGTGACAATGGCTTAAGGCCAAGGTGGTGGTTCCTCTGCTTCTCTTCCTCTTTTTATAGTCTCTAAATGCCTTGGTGACCACTCAGAAGTTTCCACTTCAATCTTGACCCTTGATTCTCTATAATTGATCTCAACCATTCAAACTTTATTTGGCGCCAAAAGTCTTGGTAACAGCTTGAGGCGGTTTGGGTACAATTAATGTATCTTGTATGTTTGTAGAGGTGGAGGGGACAAGATGAGAGTAGTTTGGAGGTCAAGTTGGGGGTGTAAGAAGAAAACAGAGGTTGTGGCATGGTTTGGAGGAAAAAGGAGGTGTGGAAGCATTTATTGTGGTCTGGGATAACTGTGAGGAGGAAAGGTGGGTAGGGGGGAAGTAGGGGATGAGGTGGAAAGTGATGAGGTGGTGGAAAACCACCCTGGTTTCAGGTTTCAGGCTAGGGAGGAGAAGGATGAACAGTGGAGGCGGTTTGGCGGGGTCAAAGGGTCAACGCCCTGGTTTGTATTAAAAATGGGAGTGGGCTGGTTGTTTGTTGGGCCAAGATGGTGGGCTGGTGTTTGTTTGGTTTTTGGATTTGGTTTATATTAAGGGTCCGGATGGTTTTAGTAGTAAAAAGCCCAAGGACCAATCATGTAATTCTGCCAAACTTTGAGGGACCTGATTTGTCACTTTTCCAAACTTCATCAATGGACCAAACCTGCCATAACACAATTACACAAGGACCAAAGTTGATATATTTTAACATTTTAAACTTAAAAGGACCTTTTGTATAAACTTTAGATTTTGAGGGACTGAAAATGTAAATTCCCCAAAAGTTATCAATTTGTTCCAAATTGTAATTCGTGCATAGTACAAGGGTATTATTTGTAAATTTCCAAGTTTTGAATACCCAGGGACCATTTTTGCCAATTTTGATACTTGAGGGGTAAAAGTTGCCAGTTTGTGTAAACTTTTATCCAGGGATGTTTTGTGAACATTTTTGCTTTCCCAAGGACTAAAGTTGACTTTTTACTCATTTAAAACCTTTAGGGACTAGTTTTGCCAATTTGTGTAACTTCAGGGACTGAAAATGACAATTGTATGAACTTTGTGTGTTTTTCACTTGTTTTCAATCTTTTTGTACCCGAATCACATAAAAACACATTTAAATGATATTTGTAACATTTAGATGGTCATTTGTGTGTTTTTGGTCGTTTTGTGGGTTTAAACAGTATAAAATATATGTGTATTTAGACACATATCAAATCCCCCACACTAAACTATTGCTAGTCCCTAGCAATCTTTTATGTAAAATTAATGGATTTGAAAAACTCTTTACCAAAAGCCATCACTTCTGGAGTAACCAAAATGTCTCAGTTCAAGTAAGAACTATGGTCCACTTGATAACCATGTGATTTTGAGCAAACCACCAGCTGTCAACGGATTTGATTTGTCTTTACCAAAAGCCGTTTGCTTCTGGACTAGCCAACTCTTGATGGAATAGTCAACATCTTGGTGAGTTGATTACCAATTATGGTTTTTTCTACTGCCTTTACCACAAGCCATAATCTTGCGGGCTAGCCAACTCATTCGCTTTATGGGATATGGCGAGTTGAGGTACCATACAATTTTGGGCAAATTGCAAGCCATAAACGGATTTGAGATATCTTTACCAAGAGCCGTTTGCTCCTGGATTAGCCAGTCCTTATGTGGGTTAGACATGGTGGATTGATTACCATTTGTTGTATTTAGTGCAAAACACTAATACCAAATGAAAAAAAAATTTTAAATTTTGGCCATTTTTGGGGAAAAGGGCATACAAGGGTATATAAGTGATCAAATTCGCCAGAATTCCCCCCCACACTTATGATGAATATTGTCCTCAATATTCAAAGTCCCGACTATTATGCCGAATCCTTAAACGTAAAAAGATAACATTTAAAACTAAGTGGGGTAACACAACAATTATTTTATTTTTCTGTATTTACAATTTTTCATTTCATTTTTAAGATATATACAACATGTGGGGCACCCCCCACACTTAGGTGGTACACACGGGTGAAAACCCATGTGTATGCTACTATTTTTGATTCCCGAGTCGCTAGCTTGACTCGACCCCGAATTAATTTGTTCATGGGGAAGTGGAGTGGGATTGCCACTCAAAGATTGGTTGAGAAATTGGAGTGGGATTGCCACTCACAGAATTATGAATGATAAGGTAGGGAGAATCTTTTTGATTTTTAATTTTATAATGTTTTTGTATTTTTTTGGTTTTTATATATATATACAAAGAAAAGGAAAATCCTAACAACCGCCCCTCGAAAGGGAATCTGGGCTTGACAGAGCTTAGCAACTGTAAACAGCCAACAACCAAATGTTGTAACTGAGTGACTAATCAAACTGGGCAAGTTGTGTGCAAAGGAAAAATGTTTTTGTATTTTATATTGTTTATGAAATGAAATATGATATAGTATATGTAATCACTACCTCCCAGGCTAGTGTCAGGTTTATCACGCTAGCTAACCACTTGTGAATGATTAACTGTAATAAATATACCCTGACAGCCCGGGAGTTGAATGATAAAGTATATATAATATACATACAAGGATATATATTTCAACTAAATACAAATTCGTTATACGCAGCACAGCCTCCCCGGCAGCGGCGCCAAATTTTGATTCCTCCCGAACCAGTCAGGTTTTATCACACAAGCCAACCGCTTGTGAACGGATGACTGTAATAAAGGCCCTGAGCAGCCCGGGAGGAAAAGCAATTAAATCCATGGGAGTATAGTTATTCCTAGGTCGTTAAGTCCCAACGAGGTGTGAAATCTGTAATATAACGAATCTGTGTCTAGGTGAAGTTAAATATAAAAACAGGAATCTGACTGACTAACACTAGCAATGTGAATAGTAAATAGCTCTTGTCACAGCTATTTCAGTAAAAACGTACAATCAGAAACCCTAAAACGTAAAAGGATAAACAAACGTACGTTTAGATTCAAATAAACGTAAACGTACTAAAATAAAACTGAAAACTGATCAATACAAATCCCACAAATGTGAAATTTATATTTTTGTGATCCTAATAATATAGGAAAATTATTTATGAATTAAAATAATTTTTACAAGTACTTATGTAATTACTATTAATTAAAAACTATTTATTTATTATTTAAATAATTAAACTGATTTAAAATATTACACATACTAAAAAGACTTAGATAATTAAGAAGATTTTTATAAATCTTATTAACCATCACAGAAATCCTAAAAAATTATAAAAAGTTAGTTTTATGTATTTCTAATTTATTTTACTAATTATTATTCTAATTATTAATTAATATCTAATTAAACTATTTAATTATAAAAAATAGAAAATGAACAATAAAAAATTCTAGAAAAATTTATAAAATTATATTATACTATATATAAGCTAGGAAAAATATAAAAACTAGGTACTATTTTATAAAAACTAATTATGCTATTTATAACTTAATTGTTAATTAAAATCTAAATATACTAATTTTAAATCTAAAAATTAGAAAACTAAAAGTGAAAATTGCAAAAGTATTTTTTACATATGCTAAATAACTTAATAAAGTTATAAAAATTATAAAAAATTATCTAGGATAAAATTTAAATACTAGAACTAATTTATTTTTGGCTTTTTTATTTAAACTAATTAAATTAAAATTAAATCTAAAAACTATCTAATGAACAGTAAAAAATATGAAAAAATTATGGAAAGTAATTTACATAGTAAAGAAGCTGGGAAAAATATTATGAAGTACACAGCTTATCCAGATAAGCTGGAATAAGCCAAACAGCTTGTATAAGCTTATTTTAATAAGCTAAGCTATTTGCTACTATAAGAATAAAATTGTGCAAAGGATAACTGAGAAGTGAGCTAGCCTAGGTGGGTTATGCAGTGAACTTGTCACCAATGGAACCTAGGTTCGAATCCTATACACAACCTTTTTGCACTTATTTTATTTTTTGATTTTTCTTTTTGCAAAACTATATAATAAGCTAAAATATGAAACTTTAACAAAGACCACTTTTACAAAACTTGGAAATAAGCTCTGTGTGAGCTTATTTCCAACTCAGTTGGCTTTTTAAGCTTAAACTCCTAAATAGAAGCTATCACTTGTGGTTAAAGCTTTGGTTTTTGGTTTTTCTTTTTATAAATCTATCTAAATACTACTAATATACAGGGATGATAAAAATAGAACTTATATAATCTAGAAATAAGCCATACGTGGGCTTATTACTCACTCAGATGAGCTTTTGGGCTCTCAGTGGAGTAAAAAGCTTGGGATAAGCTTAGAAAAAGCTATACAGTGAAAATAAAAAGCAAAAGTGTATATATACAAGTATAATAGGTATATTTGAACAGGAATAAGCACTTGATAGTGCTTATAAGCATGAGCTTAAGGTTTAGACAGTCAAGCCAAAGGCTTGACTTGGATTGAGTGGAGGCTTGTAAAAGCCTAGTATAAGCTCCATACTAGAAATAAAAGATAAAAAGGTATTTGTACAAGTATAATATACATATTTACACAAGCTTATGCACTGAGATTAACTTATAAGTTTATAATAAGCAAATAAGCAATTCTCAATACACTTATATCCAAACACCCCTGCAACTAACTTTAATGGCAATTTAAACTTAGGGAATAAGCTGAAAAGGCCAAACTAAGCTTTGGAGTAGCAAGCTGAGGTGGTTGGCTTTCCAAAAAGCCAAAGCTTATCAAGTGGGGTCCACTGATAAGCTTTTGAGAGGCTTATGAAAAAGCATCCGTTTTACTGTGTATGATGGTATAAGCCAAATACACAGGAAATGGGACAAACAAAAAGCCACTTGCAGCCCTATTGAATAAGCTGCAAGTTTGAAAATAAGCACTGGATCTAAAAACCTAGTTGATAAGCTTCTCAAAGAAACAAATATCATAAGCTAAGTCCAACAAATGAGCTTTTTGCAAGCTTATGAAATTTAGTGATTATAGTAAGGTATGCTGAGGACTTAGCATAGCTTTTCAAGGTGTGATAAGTTAAAGCTAGTTGCAGCCTATGTAAATAAGCTACAAACTGAATTTTGGGCACAGGATCATAAAGTGGGGTTGCTAGGCTTCCTAAAAAGCCAAGCCACACAAGCTTGTGATCACTAATGAGCTTGGTGTGAGCTTGTGGAAATGGTGTAATACCACTGATGTCTCAGGGGTATGTTGTGAATGGGCAAACTACAAGCTCTCATAACTTATCTAAAAAGGCTCCTAAATGCTCAACCTACACTGAGGACTTTGAGTTGGATAGCTTGCCTATCATAAGGCCAAGAATCACAAGCTCAAGGTTAGTGGGGAGACTTTTTAGAAGCTTAGTAAAACAGCATCACTCAACTGTTTGCTTCAGTTGAGTGAGCAAAGTGGAACAAAATAAGTGGGGTTGAAAAGCTATCTAAATAAGCTAAAAACAGACAAATAAGCATACACATAATAACTATAACACTAGGGCATCACAAAGAAGCCAAGTGTACTAAGTGTGGTCAAGTCATGAGACTTGTACAAGCTCATGAACTTGACAGACCATTAGTGACACAGGGCAAAAACATGCTAAAATAAGCATTAATTTAAGCTATTAAACAGCTAAACTAAAATTTGACAAAAATAATACATAAAGATAAGCAGCTAAACTAAAACATACTACAAGCACAAGTTCTAACATCTAATATTAAATCCTACACAAAATTCTAAGTTTATTCAAAAACCTGAAAAACTACAATTTTGACTTTTTGAGTTTATGATCAAAGTTGACTTTGATCAACTTTGATCTGAATTTATTGAACAACTATGATATATTAGATAATATAAACAAGAAATTAAGCAATATAAACAACATTTAAAAAGACATGCAGGGTCCTAGGTTCTATCAATCTCAAAATTCTCACTTTAAAGGTCATCAACTGTCAAATTGACTTTCTTAAATGCCAAACCCTTTGATTAAGGTTCTACTGAGTACAATAGATCATATAAGCAGTACATCAAACAAGAACAACTACAAATACAACATTATACACAGTGTAACCCATAAATCCAAACAACCCTCTAATGGACTAGCATTTAGCTATTCATTACATATAACTGTGTATCCTTAATCCATCAAATCCAGAGGACCTAATATGTCAAATTAGACCTTTTTGAGCATAAATCAATAGTCACAAAGGTTTATACCTAGGATTCTCAGAAATTAAGAAAATTGGCAGTTGAGATGCAATTTCAAGCCATAATCAAATCCAAACATAAACAACCTATATTAAGCTATATAATCATTAACAAACAACAAATAAACATGAAAACATAGAAATCAACACAGAATAGTAACTAAAGCAATATAATGCAAAAATTGTAAAAATGGACTTACATGGTGAATGAGCTGAGACTTTAGAACCAAGGATCAAAACCAATACCTACAGCCTCCCATGAGGCAACTAAACCATGGTCATCCATAATTTGCCATGCTCCAAGCTAAATACACCATGAACATATGATTTTTGTATTTTCATTGATTTTCTCTATTTTTTAGCTATTTTTGATTTTTAAAGACTAATACTGAATTAATGTATCTAAAAGCTTTCTAGGCTTTGTCAGGAGCTTATATGAGCTTATGGAGTCCAATAAAACAACAATAATCAAACAGGAATTGTAAATGACTTAAAAATTAAAGATAAATAAGAAGACTTGAATTGTAAAAGAGACTTGCATTTAAACTGTAAATTAAGGTTCCATTACACTACTTTGAGGTTCATTACACTATGGAAAGCTTGTAAATTACAATAATTAAAGAAAAGCAGTAAAGATTATACTATGATTAAGCTAGTCTAAGGTGACAATGGCTTAAGGCCAAGGTGGTGGTTCCTCTGCTTCTATTCCTCTTTTTATAGTCTCTGAATGCCTTGGTGACCACTCAGAAGTCTCCACTTCAATCTTGACCCTTGATTCTCTATAATTGATCTCAACCATTCAAACTTTATTTGGCGCCAAAAAGTCTTGGTAACAGCTTGAGGCGGTTTGGGTACAATTAATTTATCTTGTATGTTTGTAGAGGTGGAGGGGACAAGATAAGAGTAGTTTGGAGGTCAAGTTGGGGGTGTAAGAAGAAAACAGAGGTTGTGGCATGGTTTGGAGGAAAAAGGAGGTGGGGAAGTATTTATTGTGGTGTGGGATAACTGTGAGGAGGAAAGGTGGGTAGGGGGAAGTAGGGGATGAGGTGGAAAGTGATGAGGTGGTGGAAAACCACCCTGGTTTCAGGTTTCAGGCTAGGGAGGAGAAGGATGAACAGTGAAGGCGGTTTGGCGGGGTCAAAGGGTCAACGCCCTGGTTTGTATTAAAAATGGGAGTGGGCTGGTTGTTTGTTGGGCCAAGATGGTGGGCTGGTGTTTGTTTGGTTTTTGGATTTGGTTTATATTAAGGGTCCGGATGGTTTTAGTAGTAAAAAGCCCAAGGACCAATCATGTAATTCTGCCAAACTTTGAGGGACCTGATTTGTCACTTTTCCAAACTTTATCAATGGACGAAACCTGCCATAACACAATTACACAAGGACCAAAGTTGATATATTTTAACATTTTAAACTTAAAAGGACCTTTTGTGTAAACTTTGGATTTTGAGGGACTGAAAATGTAAATTCCCCAAAAGTTATCAATTTGTTCCAAATTGTAATTCATGCATAGTACAAGGGTATTATTTGTAAATTTCCAAGTTTTGAATACCCAGGGACCATTTTTGCCAATTTTGATACTTGAGGGGTAAAAGTTGCCAGTTTGTGTAAACTTTTATCCAGGGATGTTTTGTGAACATTTTTGCTTTCCCAAGGACTAAAGTTGACTTTTTACTCATTTAAAACCTTTAGGGACTAGTTTTGCCAATTTGTGTAACTTCAGGGACTGAAAATGACAATTGTGTGAACTTTGTGTGTTTTTCACTTGTTTTCAATCTTTTTGTACCTGAATCACATAAAAACACATTTAAATGATATTTGTAACATTTATATGGTCATTTGTGTGTTTTTGGTCGTTTTGTGGGTTTAAACAGTATAAAATATATGTGTATTTAGACACATATCAGTGCTCATCGGGCGAAAACCGGACCGGATAGAGAAAAACCGGACCGGACCGAGACCGAATCTGGCAAAAAACCTAGACCAAGACCGGACCGAATGTGGTCGGTCCGGTCTCGGTCCAAATAGGCTAAATGTCCGATTTTTAAGCCGGACCGGACCGAGACAAAAATTATAAAAAACCCTAGACCGAGACCGGACCGACCACATTCGATTCGGTCTGGTCGGTTTTGTAGGTCGGTCCGGTCCATCCGGTCCGTTTGCTCACCCCTAGTGGAGAGGGGCGCTGGATGGTGCTTGGCCCTATCTAATAGGTCCAATTACTTACGTATATGCTCTGTTAAATATAAGCCTCTGGCTCATCTTCAAGTAAATGCCCCCTTAATATGTCGGTTTCACTTTAGTCTAGTAAATTAAGAGAACCACTAGGAAATCCTGGCTGCAATTTATTATAGTCTAAGAAATTAAGAAAACCTTTTGCTGTAATTTATATAGGCATAGCTCTTCACACAACATTACATGAAGACTTATTAGATAAGCCACTGTTCTTATTTGATTGTTCATATGTAAAGGGTTTTATATCAGTATATAGCGTATGTAATCCATATGTATATGTATAACCTCCAAATAGTCACCAAACTTTATTATAATGTTTCTCTAGTCAGCCGGTTTTTTAAGGCCGAGACTTCAATTATGTCTGTACTTTCATTAGCCTTTTTAGAATCTCAAGCGATAAATCCATAATCGCTCAAAGAAGAACTCTGTTTATCGATAGATCTAATGTTTTTCGGATAAAATATCTAATTTTACTCTTTGGCTAATACTCTGATAATTTAAGCAAAGCCAAGCACAAAAACACAAACACAAGTATTCAAAAACTACCCAAGCACATCAACATTAACTCAATAATTTCACAGTACCCAAGCACAAAAACAAATACACATGTATTGAATAACTATAAATGAATTACAAATCGAACCCAACACAAACAAAATAATTAGAGGAAATAAACCTAATACATACAAAATAATTATAGGAAATAAACCTAACACAAACAAAATAATTAGGGGAAGTAAAAAATGCATTTAAATCAGTCAAAAATTAATAGTATAGAAATTCAAAAGATGTTATCTACCTTTTTGATTGAATCAAGAAAAGGCCGCAGCGAGGAGACCACCAAATCAACGCCAGTTACATTAGGGGTGATTGATGTGAGAATCATTCAATTAGAGATACTTCCCATGGTAAAACTTTTAAAAGAAAATGCATATTAGGCAATACCCTATTAAGTGTGAAATCGAGATTCGCGGCGGAAATTATGGTAAATTGACAGTATGGGGAGGGAAAAGGAAGAGCCAAAGTGGTGTAATTTTGATTTTGGGGGAAAAGATAGGCGGCATTACTTTTCGTGTTGAATATGGTTTTAGAAAAAAATTGAATTGTAGATTTGCACTTTACATCTGGTAAAAAAAACGAAGTAGTGCTTTGAATTGTGATTTTACTATGCGTTATTTTTTAGCAAATGTCACATGAATTTTAAATTTAATGAATCACAATATATTACTAGTATTATATTTATTTTTGTTTCTATTATAAAACTATCACTTTATTAAAAATTTATAGGATTTATGAAAATTTTAACTTATTTTTATTTGAGTAAATTAATGGCTCTTGAATTTGATAAAAAAAAATATACCGGTTTTCATCTAAACAATCGGTGTCTATCATAAAAAAACGTAGAGACTAGTCTTGTCAAAACAACCAGTGTCTTTGATATAGTGCAAAGACTGGTTTCTTATAATAGAACTAGTTTTAGTATGATTTAGACTAAAGAGTCTGGTTTACTTTGAACAACTAGTTTGTATGTTTCCCATGCTCCCTACTTTTTAACCATAAAAACTAGTTTTTTTTTAAAACCAGTTTCTATTAAGAGGTGTCTATGGCCTTTTGTGTAGTAGTGTGGGGCACTGCAGACCCTTACATGATGGGACGGAGATAAGGTTAACCTTCCAAAGTTAAACTGTTGGACCCTTTTACTTAGTTACGGTTAACTACAAAGTTAATCTAACCAAGTTCCATGGTATAGCAACGTATTGATTAATTATAAAAGCAAATAAACATAAAAGATAAGACACAAAGTTTTTCAATGTTTAATTCTTTATTAGAAATTAATCAAAAGAATTATACCCAAGTCTTTGCGGAACAACAATTGGGATTGAAATGACAAGTATGGTGTACTCCTCACTAAACCCAAACTAAGTTTGAGTGACAACTAAGATCCTGCTGAGCTAACTCAGGGATTGTGTTGTTCTTTGGAGAGAGTAAAGATTTGGTTTGTTAATGTCTAAGCATTAAGTGCACAAACGTAATCTTTACCTCTCTCACTTATTCTCTATTTATACACAAGTAATTTCAAACACTTACCTAATGGACAAAGACTACAAGACAATATTACATCATCCTACATTGGACAAAATACATAGGTATTTTGTCCCTGTTACAATTGGCTATAAGTAGTAAAGGACAAGGATGCTTTCTGGTCTTCAGTGTTGACACACTTCTTGGTATTATACTCATTCAGGAAAAGTTGACCTTTGCATGATAAGGACCATCCCTTATCCATTCAAACTTATCCCGCCTAATCCCGCCTTTACTTCAGTCTTCTTATCTTCAGTCTTTGTTCACTCAGTGATCTTAGTTGGTGAGGAGTCATGGAACTCAGTGAGTTATTGTCATCCCTAACTGAGTCCATCATCCTCTTCTTTGGCTCAGGTATCATTCACTGAGAACCGCCTCACTGAATGGTGAACCTTTCTTCATAGACTCGCCCTGAGCGTCTTGAGGATGACTCACTAAACAACTATACATTCAGTGACTTGTTTGGTGTTCTCGGTTATGAAACACTTAGGATATTTTATGTTCAAATCCTAGATTAAGGAGTTTGGGTTTTAACAAACCCAACAGTCTCCCCCTATTTGGATATACAAATAGCCTGAGTGTTTTCAAGGTTTTGTGAGAGATAGCAAAGGTATTATCTCTATAATCCTGACTTACTATGCATTGTTTAGGACACTGAATGTTAAACAAAACATCAATATTATTCACGATTATTACAATCCTAAACAAAACAAAGTAAATAAAGATAGTTGGTGTTGCAGACATGCTCAGGCTTCAGAACTTTAGACCCATGGCTTCAAGTTTGGCTCTCTTATTATTCAGTAGGTGTTTATCAGGATGCTCTTTGATTTTGTTCTTCAGGTCATGACAGAATCTTGCATTAGCCTCATTTTTGATGGGATTGGCCATAAAGAAGTATCCTGCCATTGCCTTGACTCCAGCTTGATCAATGTCAGCCCATCTTTGGAAGGCTGGATCTCCAAACTCATCTATGAAGAAGAGACCTCTCTCAGGTTGCTCAATGACCAAATTGTTCACAAATGTAACTCCTTCAGGGAGGGCTCTGTTGTAGTTTAGACTCGGAGCACTAATTTCAGGTTCAGTCTCTATCTTCTTCCTTTTCCTTTTAGAAGACTAAGTAGGAGGAGCCTGAATGGTAGGTACTGATGCTAGGAGCAGTGAGGGAATCCCATGTTCCTCATGCTTTTTGGCCAAAAGATCATACCTGATCTTGAGGGATTTCTTTAGGTTCTTGACAACGACATTGTTTTTCTTTGCAATAATCGGACCAAGCTCATCAAGCTTAATGATCCCAAAGTCAGCAAATATGAAGGGATCATGAACTTCAAAGTGTCGTTTGTCCTTACCTCTGTAGACAGTGAGAACAGCTGGTTTGGAGTTCTGATGAATCTTGACATCAGTGATAGTTTCTGGGTTCAGTCTCTGTGTCATGATCCATGTATACTTCTCAATGTTTTGTTGCCTGATTTCAGCTGATCTCTTTAGTTTGGCCTCCCTCTTTTCTTTTAGAGCCATCAGAGCAGCATCCTGAGCCTTTTTGAACTTTTCACCACCTTCTCTATGTGCAAGGTCCTGAGGCTTCAGTCCAATAGATGTGGCTTCCTCATTAACCACCTCAATGAGAGTAGCCTTGCTTTCCTGTTCCTCCAAAGCTACTTTCCTCAGTCTTTCGACTTTATCCATGTGAGCTTGGATTTCCTCTTCAGTCATCATGTATGTAACGCCATTCATTTGAAAAGGAATCCTGATAGGTGCATCAGGGTCCGGTATAATGACTGAGGAAGCAGCAACCAATGTAGTAGTAGGCTCAGACACAATAGTGAGAATGCCTTTGCCCTTATCCGTCTGGATTGATGGTTGAGTGGTTGTTTCAGGAGACTGGAAGGATGAGATTGGAGTGGCTTCAACTATGCGCTCCCCCTCAGCCTGAGAGGAAGGTTGACTAGTGGAAGTATCATGAACGCCTGTTTGTGGGACTTCAGTGGATCTCTCCCCTCAACTGTTGCCGCAGCGTCAGTGAGAGCAAGAGTTGGTGCCACTGAAGAACCCTTGAACGCCTAGTAAAGTTCTGAGAGCATGTTCTTGATGTCAGCAGTGTCCTTCTGAATTATAGACACTTTGGCATCCAGGGAAGCCTGAGAGGACTCAATGGCAGACATCCTTGGCCCAAGATTCCAGGCCAAGGAGTTTGAAGACTTAGCCCAAGCAGCCAAGTTTTTCTCCATTAGGCTGAGTGATGAGCAGATGGACACCACTGAAGAATTGAGACCCTGAAGATTTGCAGCCTTGAGCATATCCACCAACTTAGTGAATTGAGCAGAATTCTGTTGGTAGGTCTGAGCAGCCTGAAGAATCTTGCGGTTGAGTTCAGGGTCATCCTTGACAGACTCTTGAATGGTAGAAATGCTCTTTGTGATTTGGCTGAGCGATTCATTGAACTTGATGAGGTGGCCATTAAGAGTAGTCAGTTTGAATGCAACATCAGCTTGTTGTTCGAAAGTGTTGTCATGATAGGCTTCAACCGAGTCCCTGAGGTTCCAGTAGTGAACAGCCTGCTCAGTGTGCATGTCAAACACATCTTCAGTGATATCATTGTAGATGACTTTGCAGGCCTTTTTCAGAAACTTCATCAGCTTTCTTTCAGTGAGGGGCCTAGAGTCATCATACTTGGCAAATTTTTCAGGAGAGGAAGGTTCTGGTACATTTTCTTGTTGAGCAACAGGAGACAGAGGGGATTGTTCAGTGGCTGTTGCTTCAGTCTCCATATCATCACCAGCTTCATAGAACTCTTCCTCACTGACTTTGCTATCATTATCATCAGAATCAAGAACAGCCTGAAAAGTAGCCATTAAGTCTATCTGCAAAAATGGGTTAGCCGGCTCCTCTTCATAAGAAGACTTGCCTTGGTTATGGTCGCTCCCTGACCCCTCAAATCCAACAGACTGGGTTTTGTCTGTCTGGTCCTCAGGGTCAGTTTGCGAAGAATGAGCAGCTCCGTGAGGGGGTGTAGGTTCCATATCAGTGGGTGGTTTTAATCCCCATTAGTCTTTGTCCCCTGTGACTCCTTCAGACACTGACGGGTGTGCTTCAGTATCATCACTAGGAAACAGTGAAATGTTAAGGCTCCCCGTTCCAACAGACTGGTGCTGGTCTGTCGAAGATTTAGGGGCCGCCACTCCCTGAGACTCTGGTTGTGATGTACCAGAGACGTTAGTGGGATAAGTGGAAGGCGCTCCCCTACCAACGGGTTGTATGTTTCCCTTTGGATCTTTGGGAGTAGTCGTGTGGACCAAGGGCACTGACTGTGATTTGTCAGTGACCTTCGTTGTCCCTGGGGGGTGGTGGAGCCTGGTCAAGGGTGACATTTTTGGGCTTAGGTCTTCTTTTTGGCTTAGAATCCTGTGTCCCTGAAGCCTCAAGGCCCTGTGCCTTGGGTTTGGTTTTTGGCACAGTCTGAGACTTCCATGTCCTCTTAGGAGGGGAAGGTGGGTACACTGAGTCCCTCCGGTTGTTTATGGCAACCATATGGGCCGTTAATTCAATGTTTGAGACTGAGGATGGGTCTTTTGAAAAGTTTGAAGAACTCAGGATGACTGGTAAACAACTTAAGTGTCCATCCTGAGTGTAGTCACAACCCAGTAACCTTTGAAGAGCACATGAGATAAACCTAGGATATGACACATAGTGTATCCTAGTTTTATAAAGTAGCTTGGTTACAAGATCACCATAAATGATCTCTCCAATGTCGACAGTGACCCCGTTCATTAGGCAATAGGCCATCATCATTTGAACAGAATTAATCTGTTTAGTGGATGAATGGTTCCCACCGAGAACCTGAATCACAAAAGTGAACAGGATCTTCCAAGCCATGGGAAAAGAGCTCTTGGTGACAGGGGACTTGTCCAAATATTTTGGATCCAAAGCAATTTTTTCTAACCCTGATTTGACATCACTTGGGTCAGGGTGTGCAACATATTTTCCATTGTTATAATCAAGTCCTATTGCTGAGCAAAAAGTTTTGAAATCCAGGACAAATTTTCTTTTCCCATTTAAAACAGAGAAGCTGATGAGAAATTCCTTGAGGGGCCTGAGTTCGTTCTCATCAGCACTGGGTATCGGGTCAATGGCCTGAGCAGTACACCAGAACTCCCTGAGGAGGTGGTGATACTGAAAGTAGGGTGTTGATGTGAAGGCACTTTTCAAGGGACAATTGTACAAAAATTTTATTATTTCCTTGTAGGAAGGAACATTGGTTGGGTGATTGAAATTGCCTACAACATTGTTTGTTTTGAATTGTACATCAGCCAGAGTCATTTTTGCCCATTGAGGTGCAAGCATGATTCCTTGGTCTTCTGCCATTGTTTAGGTCAGGAAAAGGTTTTGAAAGTTTTTATGGCAGAATATCACACCCCAGATGATTCACAAGTTAAGTCTAACTTGTTTTCTGTTGTGATACGTGTGATATTGTTATCAAGATGTTTGCAAACAGGAAGGATTTCTTGTTGCAAATTTCTTAACCAAGAAAAGATGTTTTGAAAATACCTTTTGGTTTTTTTGAAAAGATTACACACAGCTTTGCAATGGAGAAATTTTTGCAGAGTTTCTTTAAGAAATTTTGTGTGTGTGTTTTGTGATTTTGGAAAGGGGTATTTATAGAGGGTGAGGAATACCATTGGTCTGAAATTTTGAAAATCAAAATGAAGAACCGTTTTTGGATCCGCATTAAATGCCACCACTCCACATACCCAAGTTTTTCGCAACTGTCGAGGTAAACAGTGCAAAGAGCCTGCATAATATGCACTTTTGCAGACATGATGTCACAAAAATATCAAGGGATATTATTTGTGAGGGAAGGCATTAAATGCCAAGTGGGATGTTGATGTGTAAGTGGGGGCTCAGGTATGGATGCCAGTAAGGCAGAGACATATATTCTTATATTAAATAGAAAATTCAGTTACCAACCTAGGACATTTACTAACTAGATACTTGAAGCATTTAGTTATGCATTGAATTGCATTTGTATCATGTCCTGAGCCCCCTGAATGAGAGTTCATTCAGTGTGAATTATTTTGGGTAAGGAGTCCAGTAAGTTACACTCTCAAGGTGTGAAGCTCCCTGTGAGTGACTTTGGTGATGTTGAAGGGTTTTACTGAGGAAGGTTGATTATCAGGGAATAAGAATATACACCATGTAAGATATCTCAATCAGTGATCAATATCTAACATGCCTAGTTCTGCTTTCAGCCTGGTGAAAGTAGGTTCATCCAAAGGTTTAGTGAAGATATCAGCTAGCTGATACTCAGTGGGAATGAAGTGTAATTCAATAACACCTTTCATGATGTGATCCCTGATAAAATGATATCTGATATCGATGTGTTTTGTTCTTTGATGAAGCACTGGGTTGTTTGATATGGCAATTGCACTTGTGTTATCACAAAAGATGGGTACCATTTTGTAATGAATACCATAGTCACTGAGTTGACTTTTCATCCATAACACATTTGCACAACATCCAGCAGCAACATATTCAGCTTCTGCTGAGGACATTGCAACAGATTGTTGCTTTTTAGCACTCCAACAGACTAGCTTTCCTCCAAGAAATTGGTAGGAGCCTGAAGTACTCTTCCTACCCATGCTGCATCCAGCATAATCAGAGTCGGAGTAACCTTTGAGATCAAACCCTGAACATTTGGGATAGTAGAGTCCAAGACTGGAAGTGCCCTTAAGATATCTCAGTATCCTTTTGACAGCAGTGAGATGAGATTCCTTTGGTTCAGACTGATATCTTGCACATAAGCACACTGAGAATTGAATATCCGGTCTTGAGGCAAGAATATACATCAGTGACCCAATCATACCTCTGTATAGAGTAGGATTAACTGGTTTTCCAGCAAGGTCAGGCCCTAAATTGTTGGGAGGTACCATTGGGGTTTTCACTGAGGCACAGTCACTGAGGTCATACTTTTTGAGTAGGTTCCTAGTATACTTTTCTTGACTGATGGAAATTCCTTTCTCAGTTTGTTTGATTTGTAGTCCAAGAAAATAAGTGAGTTCTCCCATCATACTCATTTCAAATTTCTTTGTCATCAGCTTTTCAAACTGTTTACAAAGTTTATGACTTGTTGAGCCAAATATGATGTCATCCACATATACTTGGACTAAAATCACATCCTCGTTTGTCCTATAGGTGAACAATGTATTATCAATTTTGCCTCTGACAAACTTGTTTTGTATCAAGAAGGCTGAAAGAGTTTCATACCATGCCCTGGGAGCTTGTTTTAGACCATAAAGGGCTTTGTTAAGCTTGTAGACATGGTTGAGAAACTCACTTCTTTCGAAACCAGGTGGTTGTTGCACGTATACATCTTCTTTAATGGTATCATTTAGGAATGCACTTTTTACATCCATTTGGTAGACCTTAAAGTTCATGTATGTTGCATATTCAAGAAAGATCCTGATGGCTTCCATTCTTGCAACAGGTGCAAAGGTTTCCTCATAGTCAATACCCTCTTGTTGATTATATCCTTTTGCAACAAGTCTTGCTTTGTTTTTGACTACTGTTCCTGACTCATCTATCTTGATTTTGAAGACCCATTTCATTCCTATGATAAAAACTCCCTGAGGACATTCAACTAAGGTAATGACATCATTTCTATCAAATTGTTCTAACTCATCTCTTATGGCTGAACCCAACTCTCATATTTAAAGGCTTCTTTCACATTTTTAGGCTCTATTTCTGAGATAAAGTCAACATAGAGGCATACATTGGCTGAAGCCGCCTTGAGTTTGGTAGCCATGCTCCTTTTAAGCATGCCTTCTGAAGGTTCACCAATGATGTTAACAAGTTCAATTGTTTTGGACTTGGTCCAGCTATCCTGAGGTCTAGGATAGGAATTGGAACTTGAAGAGGCCTGATGTATACTTGGAGTGGGGTCTGATATGGGTGCCTGAGGTGCTTCAAGATTGAGATTTTCAACAACCTCAGTATGGTTAACTTGTGTTATGGTATCCTGAACAATAGGTTCACTGGTGGTGGTCTCATTGGGGACATGTTGAGTTTCTATGAACTCACTGATGGTGGGTTGAGGTAGGTTGTGTGGATTGATGTAGTAAGAGACATTAGCATCAGCTTGATATTGTGTGGAGAGATTACTCTCAGGATGAAACACATCAGGAGGATATCTTGATGAGTTATCAATACCAATTTATTCCACAGTGGAATTTGAGAATCTAACAGCTTCAGTACTCTCATCAAAAGTAACATGGAAGGTTTCCTCAGTCTGTTGTCTCCTGGTGTTGAACACCCTAAAGGCTTTTGAGACAAGGGAGTACCCTAGAAAGTATCCATCATCAGCTTTTGCATCAAACTTTCCAAGATGGTCCTTATGATTATGGATAAACACAGGACATCCAAACACATGGAAATAGCTGATATCTGGAATCCTTCCTTTAAACAACTCATAGGGAGTTTTGCTATGTCTCTTCACAATAATGGACCTGTTTTGTGTATAGCAGGTTGTTTTTACTGCCTCAGTC
Organism: Artemisia argyi; assembly: GCA_030686995.1. Taxonomy (NCBI): domain Eukaryota; kingdom Viridiplantae; phylum Streptophyta; class Magnoliopsida; order Asterales; family Asteraceae; genus Artemisia; species Artemisia argyi. The sequence continues at coordinate 56,566,205 of CM060683.1, read as the reverse complement.
CAAAAATGTTTGGAGAGAGCAGATCCATTAAGCATTGTTCTAGCAGCCTCAATGAGAGTTCTGTTTTTTCTTTCAGTAACTCCATTTTGTTCAGGGGTATAAGGAGAGGTAAAGTTTTGAGAGATACCCTTCTCATCACAGAAACATTCAAGGTCATTGTTTTTGAATTCAGTTCCTTTATCAGTCCTGATTTGTTTGACCCTGATGTCATTTTGGTTTTCAATCTTCCTGATGAAGGACATGATTTTTTCAGTAGCCTGACTCTTTTTGGTCAGAAAATATACCCAAGTGTATCTTGAGTATTCGTCTACTATGACCAGAGTGTACTTCTCATGATGGATAGCCATTGGACTGATGGGTCCAAAGAGATCCATGTGAAGTAGGTGCAAGTATTTGGTGATAGAGGAATTTTGTTTGGTTTTAAAGGATGCCCTGTGGTGTTTACCTTTTTCACAGGCAGGGCAGGGTTTATCTTTTGTGAATATAAGTGATGGTAAGCCAAGGACTTTTTTTTTGTATGGCCAGGTTGTTTATGTCTTTGAAGTTCAGGTGGGATAGTCTTTTGTGCCAAAGCCAGTTAAGGGTTTCAGTGGCTTTAGCAAAAAGACATGTTCCATTCTGAGTGAGTGAGGACATATCCAAAACATAGACATCCTGCCTCCTTGGTGCAATAAGAACAACTTCTTTGTTTGCATTAAAAATAGTAACTTGCTTATCATCAAACTGAACTATGTATTTAGCATCACATAGTTGACTGACACTGATCAAGTTATATTTAAGACCATTAACATAAGCTATTCTTGTAAAAACTATTCCACTACAGTTTACTGAACCATAACCTTTAGTGAGAAAAGATGAATTATCAACAAATACCACCTTAGGTCCTGGTTCTTCTACATATTTGTGCAGATATTCCTTCATGCCAGTCATGCTTCTTGAACATCCACTATCAAGATGCCAAACAGGATCTCTGGCATGTCTCTGCACAAATGTAAACTGAGTTAGTTTTTCTTGTGAACCCACTTTCTGGTGGGCTTGGCTTTAATGACCTTTTTGAACTGGGATATTGATCCATGATCAGTGGTGGTGTGAATGTTGCTTCCACAGATACTACATCTGGGTGAAGGGGTAGTTTGTTGTGTTGGTTTGGAATTTCCTCTTCTAGACTGAATAACATTTTCATGTCCTGAACTGTCATGAGTAGGATCTCCACAGATATAAAAACTTGGATACATCAAACAATCATCAGGGGGATGATCATTGAATCTACAGTGGATGCAAGGTGTGAAAGGTTTAGCTTTATGCCTTATCTGTTTGGAGCCTGAGGCATAGTTATGAGGTTGAGCATTATGGTAGGATACAACACTTGATGAGATTGTGTAAGATAGATGATCAGAGGTTCTGTGATCATCCTTTTTGCATATCATGCAAAAGAGGATTCTGTAACAGTCATAAGTGGTATGAGGTGCAGAAGAGGATTCTGTGATCATCCTTTTTGCATATCATGCAAAAGAGGATTCTGTAACAGTCATCAGTGGTATGAGGTGTATAACTACACAGTTCACATCTCATTTTTGGTTTAGATGTTGCCTTAGATTTAGTAGAACTTGAGGAAGCTGGTTTAATTTCCTTTTCCAAGGGTTGAGTTTTTTTCTCAAATGATTCAACTTTTTCACTCAACTTCCTAACAAGTTCAGCCAACTGATCAAATTTAGAATCAGGGCTGTCAGTGATAACCTCATTTGAGACTGAGGTTGTGGAGTCATCATTAGTGGTAGAGACTTCAGTGAGTGGTCTTTTCAGGATAGTTCTTCCTACACCAACTTTTTCTCCTGGAGAGTGTTGAGTATACACCAAAGGTGTTAGCTCAGAGCTAGGTTCAACTCCCTGAAGAATTTTCAGTGGTGGGAGTGGACTCTGTGATATAGGTTCAGACTCATTAATGGACTCAGGGAGACTAGACTCATCAGCGACACCAAGCATATTTTTGATGGCCTGACTTTCAGGTTCCAAAATTTTACCAGTGTTAAAGTTTGGCAGTTTGCTATCTGGGTTGACTCTTTTAATCCAGTCACTGGGTTTTGGTACCATTTCCTTATTAAAGGATATGCCTGAAGGCAGAAATGCCTTTTCACCATGATTCTCACTAGAGGATTCAGTGGTTTGATCTTCACCAATAATGGTTTTCTTGAGACTCACTGAGTCAAAAACTCTAGGGTTTTTCTGAGTCCACTTATATATCACAGCCTTTTCTTTCTTAAGTTCTTCTTGAAGAGCCTGATTTTTTTTACAAGTTCAGTGTTTTGAATTTGAAGTGTGACAGCCTCAAGTTTAGCTTGTTTTAAAACCAGTAATTCATCTCGACATTTATTTAATTCAAAAGTTAACTTGTTGAATTTAGCAAACAAACTTTGCCTTTGCTCTTCAACGAACTTAAGATCTACATTTAAGTAGTTTAAAAAGGATTGCCAATCAGCATCATCATCCATAGATAAAAAAATGTTTACCTTTTTCATGGTGATGTTGACCCATTCTCCATTTCTAGCATGGCTTTTTCCAACAACCATCTTGTTGTCATCAGAAAGTGCCATCAGTGCACTGACCCGTACTTCATCATCAGAGGAGACATCTTCCTCATCCCAATCATAAGCCTCAGCAACGAGCACCTTGTTTTTGCCTTGAGCAGGTTTGGTAGGTGCAGTCTGAGGAACTGAGGGAGTTGTCTCAAGGAGAGCTAGTTTAGCTTTTGCTTTTTTGTATTTAGCTTCAAAATCCTTTTGAATGTTTGCATTTTGAAAGTGTTGAGTGGATTGAAGCATTTTTGGTTGAAACTTGCTAGTTCCTGAGGAAGAATTACTACCAGAAGGTTTGTAAGAAGGATCTGAGGTTGTTTTTAAAAAACAGTCTTTAGCAAAGTGACCCTTTTTGCCACAGTTGAAACATTCAGTGGAATCATTTGCCTTAGCTTTTTGAAAATTGAACTTGTTTCTTTTAATAAAACGTTTTGAGTTTGCTAAAAGAGCCCTTTCTTGAAATTCAACTTGAAGATCATTGAGGTACTCATCACTGGTTCTCATATCAACCTCATCATCAGAGTCATCTTGAAAATCCTGCACAACACCATTAGAATAGAAGGCAGTGGATATGGGTGAGACAGTCAGGGCCTTTTTGTTTTCTTGAGCCTTTTCAGGGTATCGTCTTGCGATTAAGTTGTCTTCATAGACAAACTTCCCATATATTTGAGGCAGCTCAAGATTCTGAATGTGATTAGCATTCCTGAGACCCTGAGAGAAGTTTAACCACTTCTCAGGGAGACTGTTGACAAAGCCAACATTGATCTCATGCTTAGACAGTACTACACCATCATTTGAAAGCTCATTGAGCAAGGTTTTGTATCAGATATAGGTCTGAGATAGACTTTCAGATTCTTTGGCCCTGAAAGTGTTATACTCAAGTTTCAGGTCCATGATCCTGTTTTCCTTGGTATCTGAGGGACCTTCAAAGCTATGAACCAAGTCAAGCCAAGTTTGTTTGGCTGTAGGACAGTTAATGACTGATTCCATTGTATCGTCAAGGAGACACGATATAATGATGCTTTTCAGGCGTTGGTCCTGATTGACCACCCTTCTCTCATCAGGATTCCATTGTGCTTCAGGTTTAGGTAAACCTTCAGCAGTCGTTGGGACAAAGCGACCTTCATTGATACACTTGATATAGTATGGTTCCATACCAGTCAAGTAGCAAGGCATACGCTTTTTCCACTTGCTAAATTTCCCAGCTTCTAGGAGCGACAGCTGAATAGCTACCTCCCTTTTTGTCAACTAGCTGGGGTACATCGCTATCAGCCATGGTGGGATCTTTTGATATTAAAAACTGAGCACTCTTTTGTATGAAAGATTTTGAAAGTTTTACAAATCAGAGGCTCTGATACCACTTGTTGGACCCTTTTACTTAGTTACGGTTAACTACAAAGTTAATCTAACCAAGTTCCATGGTATAGAAACGTATTGATTAATTATAAAAGCAAATAAACGTAAAAGATAAGACACAAAGTTTTTCAACGTTTAATTCTTTATTAGAAATTAATCAAAAGAATTATACCCAAGTGTTTGTGGAACAACACTTGGGATTGAAATGACAAGTATGGTGTACTCCTCACTAAACCCAAACTAAGTTTGAGTGACAACTAAGATCCTGCTGAGCTAACTCAGGGATTGTATTGTTCTTTGGAGAGAGTAAAGATTTGGTTTGTGAATGTCTAAGCATTAAGTGCACAAACGTAATCTTTACCTCTCTCACTTATTCTCTATTTATACACAAGTAATTTCAAACACTTACCTATTGGACAAAGACTACAAGACAATATTACATCATCCTACATTGGACAAAATACATAGGTATTTTGTCCCTGTTACAATTGGCTATAAATAGTAAAGGACAAGGATGCTTTCTGGTCTTCAGTGTTGACACACTTCTTGGTATTATACTCATTCAGGGAAAGTTGACCTTTGCATGATAAGGACCATCCCTTATCCATTCAAACTTATCCCGCCTAATCCCGCCTTTACTTCAGTCTTCTTATCTTCAGTCTTTGTTCACTCAGTGATCTTAGTTGGTGAGGAGTCATGGAACTCAATGAGTTATTGTCATCTCTCACTGAGTTCATCATCCTCTTCTTTGGCTCAGGTATCATTCACTGAGAACCGCCTCACTGAATGGTGAACCTTTCTTCATAGATTCACCCTAAGCGTCTTGAGGATGACTCACTGAACAACTATGCATTTAGTGACTTGTTTGGTGTTCTCGGTTATGAAACACTTAGGATATTTTATGTTCAAATCCTGGATTAAGGAGTTTGGGTTTTAACAGACCCAACATAAACCTTGTGAGATTTCAAGTATAGTACTTATTGGTGGCCCGGCTGAGGCAAACCAATGGGAGTTGTCAAACATCCATTAGATCTATCAGCTATACTCGCGTTCACTCGTAAGTGATTATGGTTCATGAATTTTAGTTATGTAATGGTGGCAGAAAGTAACACTCGTGCAATAACCTGCGAAAAAAACTTGTATTCGGTTTTAAAGAAAAGCAAGTAAGCATGTAACCCCCTCACAGGGTTTGTAAAGCATTTAGAAAGAGCGAGGTTATGAAAACTCACGGAATTTAAAAAGTGTGAGGCTATGAACTCACCTGGGCTTTAGGAATGATGTGATTGATGTGAAAAGTGACTCAGAAACTAGATGGCCTTACACACGTGTCCTGAGGGTTTTGTAGGTGTGTTTGTGTGATTAAGTTCCTTAGTTGTTTTAAGTTTCTTGAGTAATTACTCCTAGGGTTTCTATGTTTATAACTTAACACCGTTTGGGCCATCGTAATCCAGAAGTATAACTCCTCATATGAAGCTCCCTACTATTGTATTATGCTGCCAACATAATACCATTCGGGCCATCATAATTCAGAAGTATATAACTCCTCACACGAAGCTCCCTAATTTTGAGTAAGTATTTTAGATTTAATTATAACATAACACCGTTCGGGCCATCATAATTCAGAGGTCATGTAGTATATGCTTAAGGAGCCAGGCACTTTAACTCGTAAACCTAGCAAACTCGTCAAAACGAATACCCAAATAGAACCCCTCATAGGAAGCTCCCTACTATTGTGTCATGCTTTTGTTTTTAGGTAATAGTTTTACTTAATAATCTTCATGTTTCACATATTTACACTTTTTACCCTAAACATATATACTTTATGTAATTTATTTTTCTAACCACCTAGACTCTACACAATTAGTCCCTTTACTTATATATTTTATGAAAATGACAGAAATGACCCTTAGAATTATTAGTTTTTAGAATTTACCATTTATACCCTAGACTTTATAATATTTGCAAAACTAGTCCTTATAAGTTTATAACTTTTATAACTTTTTATCCTAATGTTATGTAACTTTGAAAAAGGGTCCTTATACCTAATATTTCTAAGAAATGTCAAAAATAGTCCTTAGACTTAATAATTTTAGAAAGTTAACATATATACCCCTATGCATGGAAAACTTTGCAAAACTAGGCCTAATTCCATGCAAACTATATTTTTATAAAACAAAAGAGTTTCCTAGCTTATGGTTTACTAATATTAGCTTATCTAAGTGGCCTAAACTAACTCATAGCTTAAGTTAAGGTATTATAGCATGTTTTTAGCAATTATTCTATAATTAGGGTTTTAAAATGAAAAGCTTTAAAAGAAAATGATCAAGGCTCAAGAAAGGGTTCCTAGGCATCCTAATACTAACCTAGTACTGTAATAAGACTATCATAAGCAAAAATGAAGCTTACTTAGAAAGGGGAGGGCTTAACGTGAGAACTAGGGTTTCCTAGGATAAAAATGGAACTCGACAAGCATGCAAGGCTATCCTATTCTACTTCTAAGGATTCTAGGACTTGTGTAATACTACTAGCTACAGAAAGTTTAAGCTGGAAAGGAGTGGAGGTGTGATTTGAAAGGGTGTAAGGTATGGAGGTATTTATAGGGTGCGTTAGGTGTGTTGTGCAAGAAATGGGTGGCTAGGTGGTGAGAGGGGGGGGGGAGAGGTGACTAATCACAGCTTGTGGTGACTCTTAGGAGCTAGAATAATGACTAAGAATGGCTATGGAGTAGCTAGGGGGCGCTAGAAGGAGGTGTTTGGTTATGGTGGTGCCGCAGCACAAGGTGGTCACAAGGGGGTGATCCACGACCTTGTGTGCTAGCTTGGGTGGTGCTAGGGTGTGTGCTTAGGGTGACCAAGGTGCTAGGATAGGTGCTTGAGGTGCTTATGTTTAGGTTTTAACTAGTTTAGGTTTAGTTTAGCCCTAATCTTGCTTAGTGAGAGATTAGGATTTAACTTAAGGTTTAATGCCTAGATTAGGTTCCTATGGGTGCTTAGTGACTAATATTAAGTCTTAGGATGCTTATACTAAGTGGTGGTAGCTTATGGTGAAGTTTTGGGAAGGTTTAACCTAGTTTTGGGACTTGTAAGACCTAGTTAGGGTTTTGTGCTTAAGGGACTTGTACCTAAGCTTCTAAGGGGTTGTTCTAAGGTTTAGGGAGTTTCAAATATCCTAAAGTTCCTAATGTAACTCCTACATAAGCCTTGAACACTTTCAAACTAGTTTAGATAAGCAATTAGGGTTTATAAACACATAGGCTCAATTAGGGTTTGATTAAGGTTTAATTAGGGTTTGTTTTGACATTGTGATAGATTTAGTGTGTTTTGATGATAGATTACTTATTATAGTGTTGTTGTGATCTTAGATTAAGAGTTCTTGTGTTATGGTTGTAGGGATATTTGGCTTTGAGAGGATACGTAAGTAGATCTAGTGAGTCATATGCCATGCATAAGAAAGAAAAGCAAACAAATTTACTTGTGGTAATACCTACAATTGGTATTTTGGAGGAAATGATGTTGATTAGATTTTATGGGTGTTTACAGTCTTACCCCCTTGGAGAAAATCTCGTCCCGAGATTTTGTTAAGTATAAGAGTAGAGGCAGAGAGAAAGAAAGAAAGGGTGAGACTGACGGAAGAAAAGAGTGGTTTTATACAAACGGATTGAGAAATATTTGCACTGATGCCAAATACCTAGACTTATTTGTTTATATCTTGTTGCTTACAAGTAAAGGCATCCCAATTCTTGTAGGCAATGATTTATAGATTCATAGTCTAGTGATCTATAATTTTCTTTTCAAATGAAAAAGCGTCCTGATTCATTTTAGTAAGATGATTATAAATCATTCTTGAATAGTATTGGCAAGAAAGCAGAGAGTTGACCATACTAAGGAAGTATGGGGCATGAATGTTTTTGGGAAAAGGGTGAAGAAGTGTTTTGACTCAGATTTGAAGGTGAAAAACTTCATGAGATTGCCTCACAAAGTTTAGGAAAACATTGTGGAACTTACAATGTTTAGTTTTGAAACCTGTAAGCTATGTGCTTACGGGTTGGACAGAGGATTTACCGGTATTTTAGTCATGTTGGGAGCTCAAGTTTTCTAGTTCTACAATCATTCTGTTAGCAACTAGTTACTTGGTTGTACCCCGAATCATGACTGGAGTAAGGAACGTTGATGATCTCAATCTTGCAACTCTTGCAAGACAAGATGATTTAATATCATAGTCGAGCATAATGAGGACTAAAGCTCGGTATAGATATTCTTACAAGTTCTAACTAATAGAAACTTGTGAAATGACGAGAAATTAGGGAATACAAGTTCTAACTCTAGAACGTTGTAGGAAGACGGCGGAAAAGAGTATGAGGGTAGGGTGATAGAATGACGGAAAAATGGAATGGAGGGATAAGAAGGAAAGGGAAGAAGAGAGTGAAGAGGTGAAAGAGAAGAAGAGAGAAGAACGAAGGAGTGAGAAAAATGGAAGGATTGGGTTGAATGGAAGAGGAGGAGAAGTAGGAAGAAACGGAGGAGTAGAGTGGTAAGAACATAAGAAAATAGGATTAAGCGGTAGAGTGAGAAAACACGTAGGAATAGGATACTTGGAAGAATGGCATCCCGAAGAAGATAAGATTTACTAGATTCCTTTGAAGTTAGTTTCCCTCCTAAAGGTTTTGGTATATTTTATAATGAACTATCTAGTTTCCTATAGACTTAAAATCTAGGGGTGGAGTATTTTACCTAACCAGTGAATAAGATCCTATAGTGGGAAGAAAGCTAGAGGGAGGAAAGTTTCTATGGCTAAGGGCTTGATAGAAGTATCACTAGTTCTAGGTGAAGTTTCTTGCTTAGTTCTTGGACTAAATTTCTCTATCTTATGTCCTAGTCACTTAAAACCAGGTAGGGTAATATCTATAATATCTTCTGAGATAAAATCCTAATATGGGACATATATCTTAAGAAACTAGGTATTGGTAAACTAAAACTTCCTATTGACGTATATATATGATGAAAACTTTAATGAATGCCCGTACAACTAAACTATATAAAATTCTAGGATTCTAGGTCAATAACTTCTAATTCTAATTCCTTGGGGTATTCTCAAGGATTCCTTTTACCTAATCTTAATAACTAATTCTAATATCCTCGATATTAATATAATAATCCTATCATAGGCTAAGTTTATCTATTCGTAATATCTTACTTATTAGATATAGATTTTCTAGTTTATTTCCTAAGAATTTCTATTCTTACTTTCTATTTCCTTGATGCTTTCTTAAAGATAGTTTACCTAGGGGATTTAAGGTATCTTCTATCTATTCTTATGTTTTTCTAAGGGTAATTCTATTTCTAACCTTGAATATAGATAAACTTAGAGAGTGGGTACTACGGGTTTGGTTAAGAAGGGAAAACTACTTTGGAAGTTATAGTAATCTTAAGGGAATAGGGAGTAAAGAGGAAAGGATAAGAGTATGCTTGTATATAACCATTATATACTTGCACATATGTCCCCAAACAGTTATCCCGAGATGAGTTGCTTAAATTGCTTCTAGAAAAATGGGTAACTAATTACAAACAAATTCATCAAGCCCCTGTCCGCTCGACATCGGCCCCTGAATTTGTTAGACACGAGAATGGCCTTGTTGAAATTAAGTTCTCGTCCCCACAACCAAGAACATCTGGTATTTTCCCCACAGGGATCCACACGATCACAACAACAGAGCCGGTTCAAGAGATCAAACACATCTGGTGGGATGTGTACAATTGTTTAGATGAAGCTGAAAAGGTCGACGACGATGAAGATCTTCCTAAGAAATAGAAATCTTCACAGCAAAAGCTCAAAAGGAGGTGTGAAAATGGTGATACAACAGTTGGACTTCTCGGCGAACCTTCAGGAAAATTTGATTACTATGTTTTGTACCCAAAACCAAAAGAAGAATCAAGCCTTCCATGACTATCAAATAAACCATCACCCCCACACCACCATCACCACCACCATTACCACAATCACTATCACCATACCACCAAAAGGCTTTATCCATCATCCCCAAAGATCCACCAACAAAGAAAGATAAAGAAGTGATTCCCCCACCGGTTTTCCCACTAACCACATATCCCTCCTTTTCATACTAACAAGACTATCAAAAGGATTTCCCTGCCCTTACCGCTTTTGAACATCCTGAAAAACGCACAAAGCATGATTGGAAGATAAAAAACCCAATGACCATTGGTCCAACGGGTCTCCCAAACACAATCAGTTCTGCTGAAGCTACCTTGAACTGGCAAAGTGAAAACGCGGTTGCTCAAAACAAAGTTCTTGTGAAAATTCTCTCACAACAAAATTTGATCGCAAAAAGTCAGGAGACTCTTTCATCAAAAGTAAGATCTCTAGAGAGTATCATTAATGAACTCCGCTTCAAAATCCAAGAACTTCACTGGGAAATTCTCCAAATCATTTGAACCTCACCCACGGCTCAGACCTTACCTTCGGTCTCTCATAAAGAGGCTGAGATGAAGATTTTAAAAAATCAACTCTAAGATCTAGAGCAACAACACAAACAGAAAAAGATCTCCACTCTCATTGATGATCCATGGAGGTTACCATCCACCCCTTTTGTCGGTGTCTCATTTGATCCACAACCATTACCACGGTCCTACACCCACAACTCACCGTCACTAAACATCTGGGCGTCAGAACAAAGAAAACTAAAACATGCTACAAGCAGAAACCCCACGTCCTCACAAGAATCACAATCAACTGGTGATATGGAAGTATCATCTATAGCTCCTGATGTCCTTCCTATTGAAAAGGTGAACCCTGTTTCATCATTTCTAAATTCACTCACCTAAACTAACAAAACCCCGAGTACCCAATTCATAGCCCCCGTTGTCCAAATGGACAATGAAGAATTGGACACTGTTGAAGCATTTGAACATTTGTTTATGGCAGAAGGCGACGTTGGAGAAACAACAGAACAGTTTGATCCAGATGAATATATGACAAGCCAAAACAACCAAAACTAGGAAGACCCCATAGAGTTCCCGAAGTCTGACATAAAATAATACTTCGCCTTTGATGACATACCACCATCCAAATGGCGAGAAAGAAGTATCGAAATGCCGACTTGGTGCATTGCAGAAATGCAGTATTATTCCATCGATACGATCATCAAAAGATTCGTTACCCGGCTTCAAGGGCGCCTCCGAGACTGGTATCAAAGTCTTGGCGAATATCGCCAACTCCAATTGCAACAGACGAATTCCCTTGAAGAATTCATAGGTATAATATACTTAGAATTCATTGGCAGCCCATTTGAACATACTATCCGTGCTAGAGAAGAATTTCTTAAGATGAAGTGTTGTTCTTTCCAAAAGAAGGACTTAGAGAAGCACTATGATCGCATATCTCAGCGATATTATTGCTTAAATGGAGTTGATGACGTCGACCTAAAGCAAGTCTTTCTTAACTCCTTCCCAGAGTCCCTAAAAAATGAAGCCTACCGAGCATTAGAAGCAAGAAATATCACGATAGCTCAAACAACGCTTGGTGAGCTTTATCAGTTAATTTTAAATGCGTTGGCAAAGCTTTGTAACCAGAAAAAGTTCCTCGCTGAATTTGAAAAAATGGGAAAACATCTTGGATCAGCCTGTGACGACAAATACCTACAAATCAAATGCAAGGATAAGTCCTCATGTGACTGTACTCATACAAAAAAGAAGTTCCATACTAAACGGTTTTCGAGATTCTCTAGTAAGCCCCGATTTTCCCGATGAACCGAAAAGAAGAAATGGAAGTTCATAAGAAAGAAGAAGCGGCGTGAAAGAACATATGATAGGTGCTTCATATGTCAGAAAAAGGCCACTTTGCAAGAAATTGTCTAGACAAACGGAAATCCCAGGCTTTAATCCAGGTCCTAAGCCAAGTGGAACCAGTAGATCTTTCTGACCTAGAGTCCCTTTACTCTCTTGACGATGAGCCAGGAGACTCAGTTCTATGCACGGTCGCCTACTCAGATTTTTCATCTGACGATGACTCTGACCCAGATTCATTTGACAATGATTCTGACTTTGGAGTTCACATGGTGAACCCAATCCCTCATGTTTTTCCAGTACAAGAAGATCCTCCATTACCACTAGCCAAAGTTCATCTTCTTACAGACGTATACGCCAAACGTATCCCAGTTATTGCGTTTTTTGATACCGGTTCCTCAGTCTCCATTTTAAATACTTCAATTCTTCCAGACCACTATTGGAAACCTCATCACCAAAACTTCATGGCTGCTAATGGGGAGAAATTTGTCATTGACAAGATAAGTGTCCCTATTAACATTCGGTTATTTCCAAAGTGTGTCATCAGAAAGAGGCTCTTAGGATCAAGCTCCCATGGAAATAACCTATTGATTGGTTTTGATGTCCTCCATAAGCTACCAAGCTTATGATGGACAGGCGAAGGTCTTCATTACAAAAGTTTTTTCAACCCATGGACAGATATGCATCGCCTTTTTGTCGCAACCATTGCTCCTCCAGTGTTCAACATCGCCAATATAAAGCAAAGACTCATCAAAACCTCGTGTGCCTAATCTCATACAGAATTCCTCACCAAACACCCTTCACCATTATGGTTATATCCTTCATTTTTTGTCTCACTCCCATTTAAACAAAATGAAGATGTTAACCCCACAAAAGCAGGCTACCCTGGAATGAACCCTGACCATTATCAGCTTGCTCTTGAAGAATGTGATCAATTAGTTGCCCAAAACATTATTGAACCCACTTCCTCACCATGGGCATGTGAAGAATTCTACGTCAACAAAAGAAGCGAACAAGTTCGTGGGAAATTAAGATTAGTTATTAATTATCAGCCTCTGAACCGTTTTTTGGCTGATGATAAATTCCCACTCCCACAAAAGAAGTCTCGGTTCCAGCACTTGGCAAACGCCAAGGTACTTTCAAAGTATGATCTCAAATTTGGGTTCTGGAAGCTAGGCATCAAGCCTGAAGATAGGCCAAAAACAGCTTTTTGTATTCCAGATCATCATTACCAGTGGAAAGTAATGTCGTTTGGATTAAAGAATGCCCCATCAGCTTTTCAAAAAGCAATGATAACCATCTTTGAGCCGATTCTAGCCAATACACTGGTCTACATTTATGATATTCTTCTGTTTTCTCCAGACGAACAATCTCATGCAGAATTACTTTCAAAGTTCTACTCTCTAGTCACAAAGTATGGGATCATGTTGTCCGAAAAGAAAATGGAATTTGGGGTAACCACAATACAATTCCTTGACATGGAGATTTCTGACAGGAAATATCAGCCTCAACCACATGTGGCTCAAGAGTTACTAAAATTCCCAGATGAATTATCTTCACAAAAAATGATTCAACAGTTTTTGCGGTTAGTCAACTGTATGTCTGATTTCCTGCCAAAACTGTCAAATCACACTTCCTTGCTGTTCCCCATGTTAAAAAAGAATCCCCCACAGTGGACGCATAAACAAACAGAAGCGGTGAAAGCAATCAAGCAACTAGCTGAAAAGATGCCTCCACTAAAAATTCCTATCTCTTCAGAAAAAAGAATCTTGCAGACGGACGCAAGTGATGAGTGCTGGGGAGCTGTCCTACTTGTTCAAGATAGCAATGATAAGAGGCACGTGTGTGGATATAAAAGTGGCACGTTTAAAGTTTATGAGCAACATTACCATTCCACTTTCAAAGAAATCCTTGCAGTCAATAGGGGAATCGAAAAGTTCCAGTTTCATTTGATAGGGCACGAGTTCCAAGTGGAAATGGATATGTCTTCCTTCCCAAGAATGCTCCAATTTAAAAGAAAAATGCTACCTCATGCACAACTTTTGAGGTGGTCAAACTGGTTCTCACAGTGGAAGTTTACAGTAAAACACATCAAAGGAATAGAAAATGTCCTTGCAGATTTTCTCTCCCTACCAAAGACCTATAAATTAGAAGACAAGAACCCAAAGACTCCACTCTAAACCCAAAAACACCCCCCAACTTTCCCTTGATGGTTCTCTCAGCCACCCCCCAAAATGAAGAAGGATCTTCTTCAACTCCTCAACCACCAGCCCAACCACCAGTCCCTTTTCTCAACCTACCAGAGGAAATAGTTGAAACCATTGCAGATCTAACATTTGAGAAAAGGGCCAATCTGTGCTACAAGAACTTCCTCACGGTCCTCATAAAAAATCATGGTGTATTTATAAAGGGCCTCAGGTTCCACCCAGACTACCCATTTCTCAATGTGTTCCATATCCATGACTTATGGAGGTTTCCCAAAGAAGCACTGTGCTTCTTCTATTACCTCTTTGAATGCTTCAAAATTGGCATATCATTTAATGCAGAAAAACTCCTCTCATATGTAGTCAAAGCCAATTCAATGATGTTCCCCCCCATTCCAAGCATTTGCTTACCATGCTACAATGGTTCGTTCCCCACCACCAGTGGACAAAATGGCTAACAACCAAGATCAACACAAAGGGTCCCTAGATCCTAGTTATGTTTCAATGACCAGGGTCTTTTCTAGCACCAAAGGCTCTCCGTGACGAAGGGTCAACTGTCTACTACTCACCATACTGTTTAATCCATGACTGGTATCATACTAATCCGGCCAGCCGGAAATGTGAAAGAAAATTTAGATCTCTTTTTGCAGAAACAAGGAGTTTGATGGCAAGAGCAAACAGCGTCGACCCAGATATGATACCAACTTACATTATACGGAACGTGAGGACATGGCGTGATGACCATCCGGACTCAAACAAATGGATTGAAGCAAATTATCATTGGCTCCTTGATAATTTTGAAAATGATCCAGACACATCTACAGACGAGGATGATAACCCACTCTTCTCATCAGATGACGATGGCGGACATTTTGACCCATTTGAAGACGACCCGACAGAATCTGATGCTCGCTGGAGCCCATGAAGAAGGCTAAACTTATAATATTTAGTTAAGTGTGTTTTATTATGTTAAGAGTGTTTTATTTGACTTAAGTATGTTTATTATTTCTAGTATTTTCTAGTGTGAAATAATGACATATGCAATGATGTCAAGCCTATGTCAAGCCTTATATGATGTAAGCGCTTATGTCATAGGGCAATTGTGTAAAAAAGTATGTATGCTTGTACTATAAGCTTATGTGTTATACTCCTCAAGGTTATAAATAGCCATGTATCTTGCCATTGTAAGGCATCAAGATTTGAAGTAATATAAGTGTGTTTTCTCTACTTCTCTCTCTACAATCCTCTCTCTACATTTTCTCCATATTGTCATTAGTTCTCTATATTGTTCTTAATTCTTACAGGTCTTATATAGATCTGGCACAACACCCCCTCTCTATGATTAAAAAGAAGTAAATTAAAACCAATTTTAAGCCATAATAGCCACTGTATCTGCTTTTTTTTGTATCATCTACAAGTATGCGAACATAATTTTTTTTTATTATTATTTTTTATCATAGATTTTGGCTAGAACTGACTCAACTGAGGTTGAGGCTAAGAAGAAAAAAAAGAGAGAAAGACGGTACTTTTGCGTATCATTTGACTTGTTGAGATTCTCCATATTTGTTGTTAGTATGCTTATTCTATAGGTATGTACGTTGTCATGCACACAGGAACTATTAAGCGGATAAGGGAGGAACAAGAGAGAATAAATTTAAAGGTATAAGTGCTTTCACTTCTATTTGAACAACATAATTACCTTCAAATTCACTTATTTAGTTTCTTTTTACCGTCTTTGATTTGTGCACACATACATAGTGACATAGATCGAAATGTACACATGTCCTTCTTTCAGTTGCAAATATCTCACTTTTATGACATGATCCATCGTGTAAAAGAATTAAATGCCATGATCTTATGGTGAAAACTCGACCAGAAATAAATCAACTCTACATTATTTTATGAAGATATTTAGTCCTATTGATAACAGCCATTGATTCATAAAAAAATACGTATTATGAACTTATGATGAGGAATATGCCATCGCAAGCCAATATACTACTAATTAGATCTCTACACTTGAAAAACATGGAGAATCCTATGAATGTCATATACATATGTGATATATATTTGATATATCTATATCTAGTGCAAGTTTACCAAGATTATGCCATAAAAATCCTATTTATCTCAGTTCTAACTAACATATTACATATATTGTACTATGTACCTTTTTGCATGTTCTAGATTTGCAAAATCAGACACCATATGTTCCTATAGCCGAGCAGAATACCTCCAACCAAGAAGCTGTAACTTAAATCAAAAGTTGACAGTTAGAACTTAGATTTCATACTTAATGTGTTTTGCGAAAAGTGACAGGCTATTTTTTCATACTTAATTTGGCTTCTATATATGTCTTTTGTTATTATCTATTGTTACTCAAAGATACCAGCATAGTTTGTTTGTTTTATAAAAGCTTTCTGCCAGACGTGAAGAAGAACTACAAGAGATTACAAAAAGAAAAAGGGTACGTTTGCGAATCATTTTGGAACCGGTTTCTATATGTTTCGATCATGGAGATACCCCCTCCAGAGAGTGGTTCCAAAAAGATTCACAAACGTACCCTTTTTCTTTTTGCAATCTCTTTCAGTTCTTCTTCACGTCTGGCACAAAGCTTTTATAAAACAAACAAACTATGCTGGTATGTTTGAGTAATAATAGATAATAACAAAAGACATATATAAAAGCTAAATTAAGTATGAAAAAATAGCCTGTCACTTTTTGCAAAACACATTAAGTATGAAAATCTATGTTCTAACTGTCAACTTTTGACTTAAGTTACAGCTTCTTGGTTGGAGGTATTCTGCTCGGCTATGGGAACATATATAGTCTAATTTTACAAATCTAGAACATGCAAAAAGGTACATAGTACAATATATGCAATATGTTAGTTAGAATTGAGGTAAATAGGATTATTATGGCATAATCTTGGTAAACTTGCACTAGATCTAGATATATCAAATATATATATATATATATATATATATATATATATATATATATATATATATATATATATATATATATATATATATATATATATATATATATATATATGACATTCATAGGATTCTCCATATTTTTCAAGTGTAGAGATCTAATTAGAAGTAATTGGCTTGCGATGGCATATTCCTCATCATAAGTTCATAAAACGTATTTTTTATGAATCAATGGCTGTTATCAACAGGACTAAATATCTGCATAAAATAATGTAGAGTTTATTTATTTCTCGTCGAGTTTTCACCATAAGATCATGGTATTTAATTCTTTTACATGATGGATCATGTCATAAAAGTGAGATATTTGCAACTGAAAGAAGGACATGTGTACATGTCGATCTGTGTCACTATGTATGTGTGCACAAATCAAAGACGGTAAAAAGAAACAAAATAAGTGAATTTGAAGGTAATTATGCTGTTCAAATAGAAGTGAAAGCACTTATACCTCTAAATTTATTCTCTCTTGTTCCTCCCTTATCCGCTTAATAGTTCTTGTGTGCATGACAACGTACATACCTATAGAATAAGCATACAAGCAACAAATATGGAAAATCTCAACAAGTCAAATGATACGCAAAAGTACCGTCTTTCTCCCTTTTTTTTTTCTTCTTAGCCTCAACCTCAGTTGAGTCAGTTCAAGCCAAAATCTATGATAAAAAATAATAATTATAAACAATTTTATGTTCGCATACTTGTAGATGATACAAAAAAACAAATACTGTGGCTATTATGGTGTAAAATTGGTTTTAATTTACTTCTTCGTAATCATACAAACACAGCATATAAATGAAATAAATTATGTTAAAAGTATATTTGATTAGAGGTTTTCTGCTCGCTTCTATATGCAGTAGAGATATATTTTAGCTAAGTTGGTAGTTTTGTACGTGATCTACAACCAAGTATCACACATGTTTTAAAGATACTTTTCCAACCTTTTGATTGTCCATGTCTGAAATCTTTAGATTTGATTAATCCTTCACACAAGTTGACTGTCCTACATTTTATATACTTTTAAGAGTTAATATGTCTATAAAAGTATGTTCGTGGTATCTAATGCTACAGCCATGCATGCTGGTATCTATTGATCGTCCTTGAAGCTTTGTTTGAATTTAAATCCTGGGTATTGAACCTGTTGGGTCTGTTAAAACCCAAACTCCTTAATCCAAGATTTGAACATAAAATATCCTAAGTGTTTCATAACCGAGAACACCAAACAAGTCACTGAATGCATAGTTGTTCAGTGAGTCATCCTCAAGACGCTCAGGGCGAATCTATGAAGAAAGTTTCACCATTCAGTGAGGCGGTTCTCAGTGAATGATACCTGAGCCAAAGAAGAGGATGATGGACTCAGTGAGGGATGACAATAACTCACTGAGTTCCATGACTCCTCACCAACTAAGATCACTGAGTGAACAAAGACTGAAGATAAGAAGACTGAAGTAAAGGCGGGATTAGGCGAGATAAGTTTGAATGGATAAGGGATGGTCCTTATCATGCAAAGGTCAACTTTCCCTGAACGAGTATAATACCAAGAAGTGTGTCAACACTGAAGACCAGAAAACATCCTTGTCCTTTACTACTTATAGCCAATTGTAACAGGGACAAAATACCTATGTATTTTGTCCAATGTAGGATGATGTAATATTGTCTTGTAGTCTTTGTCCATTAGGTAAGTGTTAGAAATTACTTGTGTATAAATAGAGAATAAGTGAGAGAGGTAAAGATTATGTTTATGCACTTAATGCTTAGACATTCACAAACCAAATCTTTACTCTCTCCAAAGAACAACACAATCCCTGAGTTAGCTCAGCAGGATCTTAGTTGTCACTCAAACTTAGTTTGGGTTTAGCGAGGAGTACACCATACTTGTCATTTCAATCCCAAGTGTTGTTCCGCAAACACTTGGGTATTTTGATTAATTTCTAATAAAGAATTAAACGTTGAAAAACTTTGTGTCTTATCTTTTACGTTTATTTGCTTTTATAATTAATCAACACGTTGCTATACCATGGAACTTGGTTAGATTAACTTTGTAGTTAACCGTAACTAAGTAAAAGGGTCCAACAGAACCTAAAAAACATTCAGTTTTCCCAACTCAACAACCATATGTTCCAAAGCATTGGGTTAAAAAGGATCATGTTCAACGCACTTTCATCGTTTCATCAAAATAAAAATAATGAAAAGCTAGTGACCTACTGAAAAAGAATTGGAGAGTAATAAGTGAGTTCTACCTGCAACTCCATGTTATGTAGGCTCTATATGTTTCCACCTTCAACATGAGCTTTTATATTTTCAGCTGGTTCCTGTATGCATGACTCCTCAAGTCCAAAAGCAGCATACAATGCAAGCAGCCAATAATAAAATAAAAGATAGTCTTCAATAAGTCGATCCAATGCATCTTTAATACATGACCAATATAAAATATTAAATTAAGTGAATAAAATTGAGAGTAGTAGTGGAGAGTAAGGGTGCTCATCGGGCGAAAACCGGACCGGACCGAGAAAAACCGGACCGGACCGAGACCGAATCTGGCAAAAAACCTAGACCGAGATTGGACCGAATGTGGTCGGTCCGGTCTCGGTCCAGTCTCGGTCCAAATAGGCTAAATGTCCGATTTTTAAGCCGGACCGGACTGAGCCGGACCGAGACCAAAATTATGAAATACCCTAGACCGAGACCGGACCGAATGTGGTCGGTCCGGTCTCGGTTCGGTCCAGTCCGGTCGGTTTTGTAGGTCGGTCCGGTCCATCCGGTCCGTTTTCTCACCCCTAGTGGAGAGGGGCGCTGGATGGTGCTTGGCCCTATCTAATAGGTCCAATTACTTACGTATATGCTCTGTTAAATATAAGCCTCTGGCTCATCTTCAAGTAAATGCCCCCTTAATATGTCAGTTTCACTTTAGTCTAGTAAATTAAGAGAACCACAGGAAATCCTGGCTGCAATTTATTATAGTCTAAGAAATTAAGAAAACCTTTTGCTGTAATTTATATAGGCATAGCTCTTCACACAACATTACATGAAGACTTATTAGGCGGCATTAGTTTTCGTGTTGAATATGGTTTTAGAAAAAAATTGAATTTTAGATTTGCACTTTACATCTGGTAAAAAAAAACGAAGTAGTGCTTTGAATTGTGATTTTACTATGCGTTATTTTTTAGCAAATGTCACATGAATTTTAAATTTAATGAATCACAATATATTACTATTATTATATTTATTTTTGTTTCTATTATAAAACTATCACTTTATTAAAAATTTATAGGATTTATGAAAAATTTAACTTATTTTTATTTGAGTAAATTAATGGCTCTTGAATTTGATAAAAAAAATATACCGGTTTTCATCTAAACAATCGGTGTCTATCATAAAAAAAACGTAGAGACTAGTCTTGTCAAAACAACCAGTGTCTTTGATTTAGTGCAAAGACTGGTTTCTTATAATAGAACTAGTTTTAATATGATTTAGACTAAAGAGTCTGGTTTACTTTGAACAACTAGTTTGTATGTTTCCCATGCTCCCTACTTTTTAACCATAAAAACTAGTTTTTTTAAAACCAGTTTCTATTAAGAGGTGTCTATGGCCTTTTGTGTAGTGGTGTGGGGCACTGCAGACCCTTACATGATGGGACGGAGATAAGGTTAACCTTCCAAAGTTAAACTGTTGGACCCTTTTACTTAGTTACGGTTAACTACAAAGTTAATCTAACTAAGTTCCATGGTATAGCAACGTATTGGTTAATTATAAAAGCAAATAAACGTAGAAGATAAGACACAAAGTTTTTCAACGTTTAATTCTTTATTAGAAATTAATCAAAAGAATTATACCCAAGTGTTTGCGGAACAACACTTGGGATTGAAATGACAAGTATGGTGTACTCCTCACTAAACCCAAACTAAGTTTGAGTGACAACTAAGATCCTGCTGAGCTAACTCAGGGATTGTGTTGTTCTTTGGAGAGAGTAAAGATTTGGTTTGTGAATGTCTAAGCATTAAGTGCACAAACGTAATCTTTACCTCTCTCACTTATTCTCTATTTATACACAAGTAATTTCAAACACTTACCTAATGGACAAAGACTACAAGACAATATTACATCATCCTACATTGGACAAAATACATAGGTATTTTTTCCCTGTTACAATTGGCTATAAGTAGTAAAGGACAAGGATGCTTTTTGGTCTTCAGTGTTGACACACTTCTTGGTATTATACTCATTCAGGGAAAGTTGACCTTTGCATGATAAGGACCATCCCTTATCCATTCAAACTTATCCCGCCTAATCCTGCCTTTACTTCAGTCTTCTTATCTTCAGTCTTTGTTAACTCAGTGATCTTAGTTGGTGAGGAGTCATGGAACTTAGTGAGTTATTGTCATCCCTCACCGAGTCCATCATCCTCTTCTTTGGCTCAGGTATCATTCACCGAGAACCGCCTCACTGAATGGTGAACCTTTCTTTATAGATTCGCCCTGAGCGTCTTAAGGATGACTCACTGATCAACTATGCATTCAGTGACTTGTTTGGTGTTCTCGGTTATGAAACACTTCGGATATTTTATGTTCAAATCCTGGATTAAGGAGTTTGGGTTTTAACAAACCCAACATAAACCTTGTGAGATTTCAAGTATAGTACTTATTGGTGGCCCGGCTGAGGCAAACCAATGGGAGTTGTCAAACATCCATTAGATCTATCAGCTATACTCGCGTTCACTCGAAAGTGATTATGGTTCATGAATTTTAGTTATGTAATGGTGGCAGAAAGTAACACTCGTGCAATAACCTGAGAAAAAAAAAACTTGTATTCAGTTTTAAAGAAAAGCAAGTAAGCATGTAACCCCCTCATAGGGTTTGTAAAGCATTTAGAAAGAGTGAGGTTATGAAAACTCACGGAATTTAAAAAGTGTGAGGCTATGAACTCACCTGGGCTTTAGGAATGATGTGATTGATGTGAAAAGTGACTCGAAAACTAGATGGCCTTACTCACGTGTCCTGAGGGTTTTGTAGGTGTGTTTGTGTGATTAAGTTCCTTAGTTGTTTTAAGTTTCTAGAGTAATTACTCCTAGGGTTTCTATGTTTATAACTTAACACCGTTCGGGCCATCGTAATCCAGAAGTATAACTCCTCACATGAAGCTCCCTTGTAACACCCCCAAAATACCGCAGCGGAAGACTGTGTCATTGGGGTGCTACTTCATAATACAAAGTACAAGGTATAGAAAACGAACTCTAAATGAGACGTTTTGAAAAGTTACCATTCGATTAATAAATTCAAAGTTACAACATGAGATTCCAGAGTATGATACATAAATGTATACAAATGTTTTGAATGGTAAATGATAAAAAGTGTAAGTCTTCAGAATATGCAGCTTGACTCTAAGTTCCACGCACTAGCTATCGCCTTACTAACCTGAGATAAACATGCTAAAGTGTCAACACAATGGTTGGTGAGTTCATAGAGTTTGTCTTAAAACAGTTGAAAAGCCTTAAAAGAATGTTCACATAGCAAAGGCATTGTGAATCCACTCAGTTACAAGTCCCGCCATAAGAGACTTGTAACCTGTGTGTTCCCAACCCACTGCTAACATATAGTATAATAAAGACATGTATAAGTTCATCAAGACAATTAAGCAATTAGTAGTGAGTCTCTACTTCATCTCCGAAGACCTCACTTGGGAGCCAATTCCTAAGGACAACTGGGAGCCACTTCCCAAAGATAACTGGGAGCCACTTCCCAAAGATAAAAGATTACTGGGAGCCACTTCCCAAAGATAAAAGACAGTCATGTATGTATGAAATCAAGTATAATGCCATCAAGTATAAGACAATCAAGTATAAAACAATCAAGTATAAATGTTTTGAGTATTTGTACAAGTAAGCAAGTAGTTGAGCATGTATCCCCCCCAAGAGTTAAAACAAGTACGAAAAGAGTAGGGGCTATGACTCACCTTAAGTCTATGTAATGAGAAATGTAAGTGGTAGTCGAATCGCGAAAGTCTCTAAGAACAGCCTATAATAGAACGTTGCGACTTAGGTTTGGAGTAACGTCTAAGAATACGACGAATTGCCCATATATGTCTTGCATAATGTTCATGATGTAGTACTTAGTATATATTGTGTAAGTCTTTGAATATAAGTTGTTTATGAAACATGTATAGGTTGTATATCTCTTACTACCGTTCGGGCCGACATAATTCAGAAGTCATGGAGTAAACGTTCGAGGAGCCAGGACACTTTAATTCGTAAATCCACAACTCATCTCGACGGCTTACTTAATGAACTCCTCACATGAGGCTCCCTACTATTGTAGTATTTGATAACTTATATATATGTTATCAAATACTACAATAGTAGGGAGCCTCATGTGAGGAGTTCATTAAGTAAGCCGTCGAGATGAGTTGTGGATTTACGAATTAAAGTGTCCTGGCTCCTCGAACGTTTACTCCATGACTTCTGAATTATGCCGGCCCGAACGGTAGTAAGAGATATACAACCTATACATGTTTCATAAACAACTTATATTCAAAGACTTACACATTATATACTAAGTACTACATCATGAACATTATGCAAGACATATATGGGCAATTCGTCGTATTCTTAGACGTTACTCCAAACCTAAGTCGCAACGTTCTATTATAGGCTGTTCTTAGAGACTTTCGCGATTCGACTACCACTTACATTTCTCATTACATAGACTTAAGGTGAGTCATAGCCCCTACTCTTTTCGTACTTGTTTTAACTCTTGGGGGGGATACATGCTCAACTACTTGCTTACTTGTACAAATACTCAAAACATTTATACTTGATTGTTTTATACTTGATTGTCTTATACTTGATGGCATTATACTTGATTTCATACATACATGACTGTCTTTTATCTTTGGGAAGTGGCTCCCAGTAATCTTTTATCTTTGGGAAGTGGCTCCCAGTTATCTTTGGGAAGTGGCTCCCAGTTGTCCTTAGGAATTGGCTCCCAAGTGAGGTCTTCGGAGATGAAGTAGAGACTCACTACTAATTGCTTAATTGTCTTGATGAACTTATACATGTCTTTATTATACTATATGTTAGCAGTGGGTTGTGAACACACAGGTTACAAGTCTCTTATGGCGGGACTTGTAACTGAGTGGATTCACAATGCCTTTGCTATGTGAACATTCTTTTAAGGCTTTTCAACTGTTTTAAGACAAACTCTATGAACTCACCAACCATTGTGTTGACACTTTAGCATGTTTATCTCAGGTTAGTAAGGCGATAGCTAGTGCGTGGAACTTAGAGTCAAGCTGCATATTCTGAAGACTTACACTTTTTATCATTTACCATTCAAAACATTTGTATACATTTATGTATCATACTTTGGAATCTCATGTTGTAACTTTGAATTTATTAATCGAATGGTAACTTTTCAAAACGTCTCAATTAGAGTTCGTTTTCTATACCTTGTACTTTGTATTATGAAGTAGCACCCCAATGACACAGTCTTCCGCTGCGGTATTTTGGGGGTGTTACAGATTGGTATCAGAGCCTTGGTTATAGAGAACTAGGTTGCATTTAGTGCCTAGACTATAACTGCTATATACGTTGAGACCTTCCTCTTTATTTGCCTTACACACACTACATACATATACATACGCTTTTTGGTAGTTGTTGGTTTAGTTCCACGCTATTAGATGATGTGACTTTAGTATTATAAGGAGCCCCAGAGATTCGTCGAGTCATTAAAAACATGGAGCTCAGTAATAACTAATTAGTTAACTTGATCTTGTGACAGTTCTTGTTTGATTAGACACAAGATTTGAGTTAAATAATATTATTGCTTAGCTTTAGGGATTTGATGACTTGATTATCTTACCATCGGCCTCAGAAGGCGGATTTTTGTGTCGGAAATTCTTAAGTAGGATGTTTTAGAATCTCCTTATTTAAATGGATTGGGACGCCTCTTCAATTAAATAAAGAAATTGTAAATCACCGAACCATAAGTTTATGAGACCTTACTTACATAAATTTGGACGCTTCTTTATGTAAGTAATGTGTTATAAATAAGTGGGCTTAATTGTAGCCGATACAACTCCTTAACCAGAATCTTAGACGAATCAGAGTAAACACCACTATTTTAGAGATCCTGAAATCCCGAATTCTCTTAGACACACCGTAAGTAGTTAATATCAACTGAACTTCGGGACGAAGTTCTCCTTAAGGGGTAGAGACTGTAACAATTCGCAATTTCAGGTTAACTTTTATTCCCGAAAATTTCACTATTCACTTTTTACTATTCACTTTTCACTATTCATCTCAGAAATTTTTATTTCATATTCTTGTAAGTTAAACTATTTTAACGATAATCCGAGAGTTTGACGCTCGTCGGATCATTTCTGCAAAAATCACAAAGCCGTGTCCAAGATTTACTTTTAGGTTTAAACGTCTTTCCAGCATCCCGATATGTCCATAAAACATTATAAACAATAGAAATATGATTTTCTCTCATTTTAGGACAATTCCAAAAGTTTCGGAATTTTACGTTTTCCAGTTCAGCGTTTTGCGCGAATTGCGCGTTTTAGACCCGTGTTTCCAGATTTTAGCAGGGTTTTAGCACCCAATAGAACCTACCACTCATTTTATATTTTATTATGGAGTATATTGACATGTTTAACCATACTTTCAAGTTTCATATTTTTAGGATACCCGGTTTTACGTTTCGTGGCCTAAAAACTTACGGTTAGCAATTTACGGAGTCGAAACTAGCTACATACTTAGGATATTATCATCCAAAGACCATGACTACTCATCTAGTCACCCTATCCATATACAAACCGACTTAGGGGGGGGAGTCACCATGTGTGGTTAAATCTTGACCATTGATTCTTTAGATCATTACTTAATTACAACTTTGTCACCAAGTTATTGTAATTTCCTAGTAAGCTTCCTAACCTCCTCATTCATAGTATAAATAGCAAGCTAATCTCTTCCTTTCTTCATCACCAAAAACGCCACAACATCAATACCTAGCACCATGATCCTTTGATCTTCAATATACAAGTTACACTACAAAGTTCAAGGTCTTAGTATTCTCTACCTAGTTCTTAAGTTTGTTTGGTGATTCCATGGTTGAATTAGGAGCTACACAAGGTTACTAGGGCTGAAGTTAAATGGTTTTCATAAGGGTTAGATCAAGGCTAGCAAGGGTTACAAGAGTTATGGTGAAGGGTTTACAAGATTAGGTTTAGTGTCCTAGTTCTATACTTGACTTCCTTTCTTTAGAAAGCCAAAAGTTGTAAGAAACCCTTATACACTTTCTTGCTCAATATCATTTTCATGCTCTTTGTGTTCTTTTCATGCTATATATGTTCTTGTTATTGTGTTCATGATGTTTAAAAATGGATAAAACGAGTATTGGTATACATATGTTAACTTATGACAAGCAAACAAGCAAACTAGTGATTTTTATGGAAAACCACGACCATAATAGTATAACTTTGATATTTGACACTTACTTACTGTTAAAGAGGACTTAACAAGGAAAACATAGCAATTTGAATCATCCAAAACGAGTACACGAGTCAAAAGTTATGACCATTTGAAGTTAGCGAAACCAAAACGGCAAAACTGCCTAAATAGCATTCTGATCAAATTTTGATTTTGAAAGTCCCACTTCTGGTCCGATTCATCAAAAAGTTAAAACAAGAAAGTTGTCCGGAACGACGTTTTCGTTCAGGTTTAAAGAAGCTCGAGCCCTGAAAATGCTTTCTGAGTGATAATTTTCTTCAAATTCTTAACAGCCCATTTTTAGACCAAAGTCACTATATAATAGTTATGTTTTACTAAGACCAAGAGGTCTAATGACCTAAAGCCAAGACCACAACCATGGCTAAAGCCAAGGTTGAGTCTCAAGACCATGGTAACAATGACCAAGGTCACGACAAAGCCACGGCTAAAGACCACGTAACTTTTAAAGATCAAAACTTATATATAGTTTAACTTACGAGAATATGAAATAAAAATTTCTGAGATTAATAGTGAAAAGTGAATAGTAAAAAGTGAATAGTAAAAGTGAATAGTGAAATTTTCGGGAATAAAAGTTAACCTGAAATTGCGAATTGTTACATCCCTACTATTGTATTATGCTGCCAACATAATACCATTCGGGCCATCATAATTCAGAAGTATGTAACTCCTCACATGAAGCTCCCTAATATTGAGTAAGTATTTTAGATTTAATTATAACATAACACCGTTCGGGCCATCATAATTTAGAGGTCATGTAGTATATGTTTGAGGAGCCAGGCACTTTAACTCGTAAACCGAGCAAACTCGTCAAAACGAATACCCAAATAGAACCCCTCATATGAAGCTCCCTACTATTGTGTCATGCGTTTGTTTTTAGGTAATATTTTACTTAATAATCTTCATGTTTCACATATTTACACTTTCTACTCTAAACATATATACTTTATGTTATTTATTTTTCTAACCATCTAGATTCTACACAATTAGTCCCTTTACTTATATATTTTATGAAAATGACAGAAATGACCCTTAGAATTATTAGTTTTCAGAATTTACCATTTATACCCTAGACTTTATAATATTTGCAAACCTAGTCCTTATAAGTTTATAACTTTTATAACTTTTTATCTTAATGTTATGTAACTTTGAAAAAGGGTCCTTATACCTAATACTTCTAAGAAATGTCAAAAATAGTCCTTAGACTTAATAATTTCAGAAAGTTAACATATATACCCCTATGCATTGAAAACTTTGCAAAACTAGGCCTAATTCCAAGCAAACTATATTTTTATAAAACAAAAGAGTTTCCTAGCTTATGGTTTACTAATATTAGCTTATCTAAGTTGCCTAAACTAACTCATAGCTTAAGTTAAGGTATTATAGCATGTTTTTAGCAATTATTCTATAATTAGGGTTTTAAAATGAAAAGCTTTAAAAGAAAATGATCAAGGCTCAAACAAGGGTTCCTAGGCATCCTAATACTAACCTAGTACTGTAATAAGACTATTAGAAGCAAAAATGAAGCTTACTTGGAAATGGGAGGGCTTAACGTGAGAACTAGGGTTTCCTAGGATAAAAATGGAACTCGACAAGCATGCAAGGCTATCCTATTCGACGTCTAGGGATTCTAGGACTTTTGTAATACTACTAGCTACAGAAAGTTTAAGCTGGAAAGGAGTGGAGGTGTGATTTGAAAGGGTGGAAGGTATGGAGGTATTTATAGGGTGCGTTAGGTGTGTTGTGCAAGAAATGGGTGGCTAGGTGACGAGAGGGGGGGGGGGGGGAGAGGTGACTAATCACAGCTTGTGGTGACTCTTAGGAGCTAGAATAATGACTAAGGATGGCTATGGAGTAGCTAGGGGGCGCTAGAAGGAGGTGTTTGGTTATGGTGGTGCCGCAGCACAAGGTAGTCACAAGGGGGTGACCCACGACCTTGTGTGCTAGCTTGGGTGGTGCTAGGGTGTGTGCTTAGGGTGACCAAGGTGCTAGGATAGGTGCTTGAGGTGCTTATGTTTAGGTTTTAACTAGTTTAGGTTTAGTTTAGCCCTAATCTTGCTTAGTGAGATATTAGGGTTTAACTTAAGGTTTAATGCCTAGATTAGGTTCCTATGGGTGCTTAGTGACTAATATTAAGTCTTAGGAGGCTTATACTAAGTGGTGGTAGCTTATGGTGAAGTTTTGGGAGGTTTAACCTAGTTTTGGGACTTGTAAGACCTAGTTAGGGTTTTGTGCTTAAGGGACTTGTACCTAAGCTTCTAAGGGGTTCTACTAAGGTTTAGGGAGTTTAAAATATCCTAAAGTTCCTAATGTAACTCCTACATAAGCCTTGAACACTTTCAAACTAGTTTAGATAAGCAATTAGGGTTTATAAACACATAGGCTCAATTAGGGTTTGATTAAGGTTTAATTAGGGTTTGTTTTGATATTGTGGCTGATTTAGTGTGTTGTGATGATAGATTACTTATTATAGTGTTGTTGTAATCTTAGATTAAGAGTTCTTGTGTTATGGTCGTAAGCATATTTGGCTTTGAGAGGATACGTAAGTAGATCTAGTAAGCATATGCCATGCATAAGAAAGAAAAGCAAAAAAATTTACCTGTGGGAATACCTACAATTGGTCTTGTGGAGGAAACGATGTTGATTCGATTTTATGGGTGTTTACAGTCTTACCCCTTGGAGAAAATCTCGTCCCGAGATTTTGTTAAGTATAAGAGTAGAGGTGGAGAGAAAGAAAGAAAGGGTGAGACTGACGAAAGAAAAGAGTGGTTTTATACAAACGGATTGAGAAATGTTTGCACAGATGCCAAATACCTAGACTTATTAGTTTATATCTTGTTGCTTACAAGTAAAGGCATCCTAATTCTTGTAGGCAATGATTTATAGATTCATAGTCTAGTGATCTATAATTTTCTTTTCAAATGAAAAAGCGTCCTGATTCATTTTAGTAAGATGATTATTAATCATTCTTGAATAGTATTGGCAAGAAAGCAGAGAGTTGACCATACTAAGGAAGTATGGGGCAGGAATGATTTTGGGAAAAGGGTGAAGAAGTGTTTTGACTCAGATTTGAAGGTGAAAAACTTCATGAGATTTCCTCACAAAGTTTAGGAAAACATTGTGGAACTTACAATGTTTAGTTTAGAAACCTGTAAGCTATGTGCTTATGGGTTGGACAGAGGATTTACCGGTATTTTAGTCATGTTGGGAGCTCAAGTTTTCTAGTTCTACAATCATTCTGTTAGCAACTAGTTACTTGGTTGTACCCCGAATCATGACTGGAGTAAGGAACGTTGATGATCTCAATCTTGCAACTCTTGCAAGACAAGATAATTTAATATCATAGTCGAGCATAATGAGGATTAAAGCTCGGTATAGATATTTTTACAATTTCTAACTAATAGAAACTTGTGAAATGACGAGAAATTAGGGATTACAAGTTCTAACTCTAGAACGTTGTAGGAAGACGGAGGAAAAGAGTATGAGGGTAGGGTGATAGAATGACGGAAAAAAGGAATGGATGGATAAGCAGGAAAGGGAAGAAGAGAGTGAAGAGGTGAAAGAGAAGAAGAGAGAAGAACGGAGGAGTGAGAAAAATGGAAGGATTGGGTTGAATGGAAGAGGAGGAGAAGTAGGAAGAAACGAAGGAGTAGAGTGGGAAGAACATAAGAAAATAGGATTAAGCGGTAGAGTGAGAAAACACGGAGGAATAGGATACCTGGAAGAATGGCATCTCGAAGAAGATAAGATTTACTAGATTCCTTTGAAGTTAGTTTCCCTCCTAAAGGTTTTGGTATATTTTATAATGAACTATCTAGTTTCCTATAGAGTTAAAATCTAGGGGTGGAGTATTTGACCTAACCAGTGAATAAGATCCTATAGTGGGAAGAAAGCTAGAGGGAGGAAAGTTTCTATGGCTAAGGGATTGATAGAAGTATCACTAGTTCTAGGTGGAGTTTCTTGCTTAGTTCTTGGACTAAATTTCTCTATCTTATGTCCTAGGCACTTAAAACCAGGTAGGGTAATATCCATAGTATCTTCTGAGATAAAATCCTAATACGGGACATATAGCTTAAGAAACTAGGTATAGGTAAACTAAAACTTCCTATTGACTTATCTATATGATGAAAACTTTAATGAATGCCCGTACAACTAAACTATACAAAATTCTAGGATTCTAGGTCAATAACTTCTAATTCTAATTCCTTGGGGTATTCTCAAGGATTCCTTTTACCTAATCTTAATAACTAATTCTAATATCCTCAATATTAATATAATAATCCTATCATAGGCTAAGTTTATCTATTCGTAATATCTTACTTATTAGATATAGATTTTCTCGTTTATTTCCTAAGAATTTCTATTCTTACTTTCTATTTCCTTGATGCTTTCTTAAAGATAGTTTACCTAAGGGATTTAAGGTATCTTCTATCTATTCTTATGTTTTTCTAAGGGTAATTCTATTTCTAACCTCGAATATAGGTAAACTTAGAGAGTGGGTACTACAGGTTTTGTTAAGAAGGGAAAACTACTTTGGAAGTTATAGTAATCTTAAGGGAATAGGGAGTAAAGAGGGAAGGATAAGAGTATGCTTGTATATAACCATTATATACTTGCATATAGGGATAGTTAGGGGAAGAATCTCTAACTAGGGAAGATTAATAGATTTCAGAGAAGTGAAGTTTTAGAAACGAAGAAGGATGCGATTAGATCATTATGATGTAGAATTGGGATTCTCATAATCAGTATCATATAAAATGATAGAGGAATTGATTTAAGGTGTCGGAAGAGGGTAGGGAATAGGATATGGGAAGAGTTGTATCACATGACATACCATGTCATAGGATAACTAGAAAAAAGATCACAATCACATATGGTCATAAATAACTTGTTATAACTAAAAGTT
This sequence comes from Artemisia argyi, assembly GCA_030686995.1. Lineage (NCBI taxonomy): Eukaryota > Viridiplantae > Streptophyta > Magnoliopsida > Asterales > Asteraceae > Artemisia > Artemisia argyi. The sequence goes on along the minus strand of CM060683.1, from coordinate 56,534,875 downwards.
TAACAAGCATCTCTATTTATGCCATATGTGGTTGGAAAAGGATAGAGGTTTTTGGCAGATTTCCGGATAGGGAAAGGAAATGAGTTTTTGTGGGGAGAGGTAAGTATGGGGAGTGGATTTGTTTTTCCTTGGAGCCTACTCTATCAGCACTTGCTAACTGTAATATCCTAGTCTTGTTCTTAAAGTGCCTAAAGTTCAAGAACAATATTGCTAAGCAATATTTCTCTATCTTATGAGGTTTTTGGAGTAAGGTATCAAAATTATCTATCCTAAATACTTAGAGGTTATACTAGGTAGGGCAAATTCTAGGGGGAATTATAACAATTACCTAACTTGTTATGTTTCTTTGAGATGGATACTTTCTAGGGTTTCGGATATCCTAAGTAACTTATTAAAGAGTTGTCTAAGGGGAGTATTTCTATTCTAGGTAGTACTTAAGGATTTCTAATTTAGGGTAAAATATCATAACTTATCTTATAGGCATGTCTAACTTAGGGTAAAGTATCACAACTTATTTTATAGGCATTTCTAACTTATCTATTCCGTGCCTAACTAGTACCTTTATTTATAGTACATATCCTAAGGTGAAATTCTAACTTAAAACTTATAAAGCTACAAAAGTGTGAGGGTTTTCCTAAAACTTAGGGGCTAAAGTCAGAAGGACTTCCTATATCTAATTGATGAAGGACTTGGTTATCATCGATTATCTTTTCTAAGGTAGTGATCCTAAAGCGGGCAAAGGCTATCTTATTGTTATGTTTCATTTGATCCTTTTGAATTTTTGAAATCTGGGTACGGGTCTGTTTAAGCTTATCCTTAAATTTACTAAAATCCTGTTGACTTTCTACTTGCCTATTACTATGCCCTTCTTCTATCTTCTCTAGAAGATCAATAGTAAGTTCATCTAAACTACTTAATATGTTCTCAACTTGATCTTCCTGATTTTCTAAAGGTGTCCTATGGGAATCTCCTCCAACCTAAAATTTCCAAGATGAGTTAGGAAGATTTGTAGGGAAATAGGAAGGTGCTAGGTCATAGGGTCGTCTCCTAAGTAAACTAGGCTCATAACTAGGTAAGTGCGATAGAGGACATGTAGGTCTCCTAGGAAACATTGATCCTTCGGGAATAAAGAATCCTTGGGGATCAAATGTTGATGGGGGTAATATAGTGGGAAAAGGAATAGGGGTTGGTGAAGGAATAGGTGGTGTATTAGCATAGAATTCTCTTAGGTGTTTTAGGTGTGTGTCTTCTATAAAAGGTGTAAATCCTAAGGGTGATGGTGTAACTATATTATTTATAGAGTCGTCTAAAGAGTCAGGGAAAAGGTGCTTTGAGGAATAATCTAGTACACTCGGAGAGGGAGAGCATTCTCCGTATGTAAACTAGATGAGGCAGGGGTAGAATATCGGGGAGTAGACATAACTAGGTAATGAAATAAAGAATTTAGCAATTAGGTACTATCTACTATACTAACCTTTTAACATGTATTGTTGCGGAGGATGGCGGTGGCACTGAGGTCTTTCTTGGACTTTAGAAAATTAGTTGTAGTTTTGGTTTTGACCTTGTTCTCGACAACTGAAGCTCTGATGCCAATCTGTAACACCCCCATTTTTGACAGATCGCAGCGGATTTAGATCTGGGGTATTACCTTATGGAATCACAGTTACAGTAATAGAAAACGACTCGAAAAGAGACGTTTTTATAAAATGAGTTATCATTCATTAAATTATCAGAGTTTTATTAAGAAGAGTTCCCGTGAATCTAAGTTGTGAAAGTTTGAATGATAACGGGGTTGAAAGTCCTCCAAGTTCAGTGCCGCCTTGTGCCATAGATCCGTAACAACTATATACCTAGGATACATACTTAAAAAGTCAACACTAGGTGTTGACTGAGAATCATAGGTTTAGGTGTAGTGTGAATACAAGTTTCCCTAGGGTTTAGATGTTAAACCCTTCCAGGAAAAATGTAGGGTTTTTGATAATTGCAATGCATATACAATTATCATGTGAAAAGTGTTATTGCACTAAGCTCATGAAACCGCACGTTAACAGTCTAGATCATGAGGCACTGCAGACCCTTACATGATGGGACGGAGATAAGGTTAATTTTCCAAAGTTAAACCTTGTGAGATTTCAAGTATAGTACATATTGGTGGCCCGGTTGAGGCAAACCAACGGGAGTTGTAAAACTTCAATACATCTATCAACTATCCTCGCGTTCATTCGCAAGTGATTATGGTTCATGAATTTTAGTTATGTAATGGTGGCAGAAAGTAACACTCGTTCAATAACCAGAGAAAAAAAACTTGTACTCGGTTTTAAAGAAAAGCAAGTAAGCTTGTAACCCCCTCACAGGGTTTGTAAAGCATTTAGAAAGAGTGAGGTTATGAAAACTCAGGGAATTTAAAAAGTGTAAGGCTATGAACTCACCTTGGCTTTAGGAATGATGTGATCGATGTGAAAAGTGACTCAGAAACTAGATGGCCTAACACACGTGTCTTGAGAGTTTTGTAGGTGTGTTTGTGTGATTATGTTCTTTAGTTGTTTTAAGTTTCTTGAGTAATTACTCCTAGGGTTTCTATGTTTATAACTTAACACCGTTCGGGCCATCGTAATCCAGAAGTATAACTCCTCACATAAAGCTCCCTACTATTATATTATGCTGCCAACATAATACCGTTCGGGCCATCATAATTCAGAAGTATATAACTCCTCACACGAATCTCCCTACTATTGATTTAAGTATTTTATCTTTAATTATAACATAACACCGTTCGGGCCATCATAATTCAGAGGTCATGTAGTATACGTTTGAGGAGCCAGGGCACTTTAACTCGTAAACCTAGCAAAATCGTCAAAATGAATACCCAAATGAAACCCCTCACATGAAGCTCCCAACTATTGTGTCATGCTTTTGTTTTTAGGTAATACTTTTACTGAATAATCTTCATGTTTCACATATTTACACTTTCTACACTAAACTTATATACTTTGTGTTATTTAGTTTTCTAACTACCTTGACTCGACACAATTAGTCCCTTTACTTATATATTTTATGAAAATGACAGAAATGACCCTTAGACTTATTATTTTACAGAATTTACCATTTATACCCTAGACTTTATAATATTTGCAAAACTAGTCCTTATAAGTTTATAACTTTTATCCTAAGGTTATGTAACTTTGCAAAAAGGGTCCTTATACCTAATACTTCTAAGAAATGTCAAAAATAGTACCTAGACTTAATATTTTCAGAAAGTTACAATATATACCCCTATGCATGGAAAACTTTGCAAAACTAGTTCTAATTCCATGCAAACTATATTTTTATAAACCAAAAGAGTTTCATAGCTTATGGTTTACTAATATTAGCTTATCTAAGTTGCCTAAACTAACTCATAGCTTAAGTTAAGGTATTATAGCAAGTTTTTAGCAATTATTCTATAATTAGGGTTTTAAAATGAAAAGCTTTAAAAGAAAATGATCAAGGCTCAAGCAAGGGTTCCTAGGAATCCTAATACTAACCTAGAGCTGTAATAAGACTATTAGAAGAAAAAATGAAGCTTACTTCTCAAGGGGAGGGCTTAACGTGAGAACTAGGGTTTCCTAGGTTAAAAATGGAACTCGACAAGCATGCAAGGCTATCCTATTCAACTTCTAAGGCTTCTATTACTTGTGTACTAGTACTAGCTACAGAAAATTTAAGGTGGAAAGGAGTGGAGGTATGATTTGAAAGGGTGGAAGGTATGGAGGTATTTATAGGGTGCGTTAGGTATGCTATGCAAGAAAGGGGTGGCTAGGTGGCGAGAGGGGGGGGGGAGGTGACTAATCACAGATTGTGGTGACTCTTAGGAGCTAGAAGAATGACTAAGGATGGCTATGGAGTAGCTAGGGGGCGCTAGAAGGAGGTGTTTGGTTGTGGTGGTGCCGCGACACAAGGTGGTCACAAGGAAGTGATCCACCACCTTGTGTACTACCTTGGGTGGTGCTAAGGTGTGTTCTTAGGGTGACCAAGGTGCTAGGCTAGGTTCTTGAGGTGCTCATGTTTAGGTTTTAACTAGTTTAGGTTTAGTTTAGACCTAATCTTGCTTAGTGAGAGATTAGGGTTTAACTTAAGGTTTAGTTCCTACATTAGGTTCCTATGGGTGCTTAGTGACTAAGATTAAGTCTTAGGAGGCTTATACTAAGTGGTGGTAGCTTATGGTGAAGTTTTGGGAAGGTTTAACCTAGTTTTGGGACTTGTAAGACCTAGTTAAGGTTTTGTACTTAAGGGACTTGTACCTAAGATTCTAAAGGGTTGTACTAAGGTTTAGGGAGTCTAATATATCCTAAAGTTCTTAATGTAACTCCTACATAATCCTTTAACACTTTCAAACTAGTTTAGATAAGCAATTATGGTTTATAAACTCATAGGCTCAATTAGGGTTTGATTAAGGTTTGATTAGGGTTTGTTTTGAGATTGTGGTAGATTTAGTGTGTTGTGATGATAGATTACTTATTATGGTGTTTTTGTGATCTTATATTAAGAGTTCTTGTGTTATGGTCGTAAGGATATTTGGCTTTGAGAGGATACGTGAGTAAATCTAGTGAGTCATCATATGCAATGCATAAGAAAGAAAACAAAAAAATTTACCTGTGGGAATACCTACTATTGGTATTGTGGAGGAAATGATGTTGATGGGATTTTATGGGTGTTTACAATAAAGGTAATTCTATCAAGGTGAATATTCACGCTTGGAAGGTTTGTTTGGATAAGCTTCCTACAAGACTTAACCTCTCGCTTCGTGGTATCGATATTCCTACGATTTTATGCCCTCTTTGTAATTTGACCCTAGAATCTTTTATATAATAAAACAAAACCCCTAGTGGGTACTTTTTTATTTCAAAGAAATCAAATCATTCCTTATTAAGTAATTATCGTTTTAATTTGATTTTTATATTTAGATGTAAAAGAATAATAAAAGCTAATTATTTCCAAATTTGTCTAAAAAAACTTTAGAAAATGTTTTTGTACTTTTATGAGAAAAAAACTCAAATTACACATGGGCCACAATGCTATTGTTTCAACATTATAGGCATAAAATCTAATTATTAAAAAAAAGGCATCCTTATCATCACAACACATTCATCCTGTCATTCATCAAATAAAATAACCAAACGCATCACTTCCCACATCCACCATCATCTCCATAGGCTGGTCAATAACCCAAATTAATTTTTTAGGGATATCATTTGTTGTGGGAAAATGTCATATATCTCAACTTAACTCATATAACTAGAAAAGTACTATGAGTTAAATTGATACTCTATTCATTCTTTTTCCTAATTAAATTATAGGCATTGGTTGACATAACTTGGGTATACGTTTGCATTTGCTCTTTTTTTCCCGCATTTTTTTGTCTTTCTTATCATAGTGGTAACACAAGTATAAGTTAGTATTTATCTTTGTCTTTCTTATCATACTGTTAACACAAATATAAGTTAGCATATGTGCCTTTTATTTATTTATTTTTTAATTTTTTTTTTTTTTTTTTTTTTTTTTTTTTTTTTTTTTTTTTTTTTTTGTATTTTAAGTTATTAAATTGTGCCTTTTGATGTTAGACACTGAAGGCAGCTTCATGGTTGAATGTGCATTACAATTTCGGAAGCTTGTAGCATTGACATGGCAAAATACAGTCAGTTTTTTTATAACTTTTTTTCCTTCATATTCTTGGACTAGAATGTAAATTTTAGCATAAACTACAGACTTCCTAATACAATACGAATTTGCCTTGTATTACAATTCTTAAAAACCCACAGTTAAACCAACTTTACACCTTATATATACTCAATTCAAAAGCCTGTTCTCTTTTTTAATCCATCAAATGATCACATTTTTTATGATTGCTTTATAACTATCGTATGGTGGTTTTATTTATTAAAGATTCTTAATAGAGATATGAGATTGATTTTTATGGTTGCGGCTCAATGTGTCCAGATAAATAAGGTTTGGAATTGTTTTCACTAGCTATGTTTATGGGTGTTTGGAACAACGATAACAAATTAGACTAATATATACTTGTGTGTTTGTGAGTATCTTATTGGTAGTCACATATGAAAGCGAATCAGTTCAGTTTGACTATTGTTGATAATTGGTTGAACGAGTCAAAAATAACATATACTTACCTATTTTGGCCTGCTAATTTTTAAACCCCCGCGGTTAGTATATAAAGTTCATTTTTAGATCCTTCATTCATATTATATTTGCAGATAATTAGTTGTTGTTTGGGTGGCAATTAGTTTTTTTTTTGTGTGTGTTTATGAGTATGTTAATGGTGCAGTACATATGAAAGTGGGTCTATTCGGGCTGTGTATTATTGATAATTGACCGAATGGGTAGAAAATAGCATACCTATTTTGGCCTGTTGATTTTTACACCCACACAGTTAGTATATAAAGTTCGTGTTTATATTACTGATTTAGTGTCAGTTGAGTACTTATACGAGTGTTTGGAAGAGCGATATATAACTAATTAAACTAACATATGCTTGGCGTTTGTCACTATCTTAATGGTAGAGTTCATAATGTTTGAGACTATTCTGTAACTTTCGTAATAGCCCAAATTTATAGTGCTAATAACATTATAAGTAGCAATAATAGCTGTTTATTGAGCCATTTTAATATATCATTTTACTTTTATACATCATCGTTGTGTCATTTGTATATAAGACTAGCTGCAGAATTGTATTAAGTAAGTATATACTTTTATGAATCATTATACTTTTCTTTTATACATCATTTTGCCTACCTGGTGTCCACGAAACTTGTAACAAACTCCTTTATGCTCAACTTTTGTCAAGCAGATTCAAACAGGTTTGATATTTTCAAACGGGTCAATTTGGGTTAGCTTTATTTCAAACGGGTCTGATAGGTGACAAAAATGGGCCAAAGGAGTTACAAGTACACTAAAACATGTATTTGTCAATGTTTTCAACCTCCCCAATCAACTTGGTAGAAACGTTTTAGCTAGAAACAACAATGCCAAACAGCTTGATAAGACGAAAAGTGTACCGCTTTTAGGAGGTCATTTAAGCCCTAATTCGATATCATTTGATCAAATATTGCCCTAAATCGTTCCTTTTGTCATTTTAGGTACTTTGGAGAAGAAATCTAGAAAAGGAAGCATTTTGGACTTTTTTGGAGCGAAAAGTGAAGAAAACGGCAAAGTCTCCAAATCAAGCTGGAAACAGTGCTTGACGGCGTCATGCTTTGGAGGTTACGGCGTCACGTTATGGCAAAGAGGTGGATAAAAAGATATAACGAGACGCGCCAGAATATTTTTGGACTCTAACACGTGACGGCGTCACCAAGGCCGTCACGTGTAATTTACTCTTGATGGCCATGAGAAGAGTAATACATGACGGCGTCAAATCTGGATCTAGGCAATACGAAAGTTTCTTTGGCGGCGAGTTGACGGCGTCAGGATTTACATGTGACGCCGTCAGCCCCTAAAATCTATATATAGTTTTCTAATTTTCATGTATTAGAGACTTTTGGGAGAACTTGTGGGAAAACTCTAGGCCGAATTTTACCGGGTTTTTCACCCTTTTATCATCCATGTTCTAATAAAGATAAGTCTTCCAATAATCATTCAATATGTCTATGTGTTGTTTGATTCTATCTTATGCTTGTCTTTACTTTAACATGCTAGGCTAGGTTTTCTTTGTGTTTGCTTAGATGTAATGAAACATAGCTATTGATTATGGGTAGGCTGTTTGTTATTAATTGTAATGGATGAATGATTTTGATGTTAGGCTTAAGAAAACAGGCAGACTTCCAATTGGTAACATGCTTGAACGTCTTAAGAAACATGATCGGATGTGTACTATGATTAATTAGTTGTATTTAATGTATAATTAACTACTAAGGAGGCCATGTTAGGAGCTAGTAGTCGGCTCGACATAGGAAGAGGTAGAAGCTTATAGAGTTAGGGAAGATCGTACACGGCCCTACGAATGGTATTAAGGAATATAACCCATCATCCACGCAATTGTAACAAACTAATCAACTAGTAAAAGATAGCTACGGAGTAGTGAAATCTAAGTGTTAGGTCACCATTTGGTAAACACAAGTATAATGATAAGAGAAATGAGATGAGAATGAGAGTGGGATGATTATGAGAAATTTGAGAAAGTGAAATGCAAGAGTTTCCTTAATGTTTTCAAATAACCAACCCAGTTTACAAATACCTAAGACTAGTATTTATAGGAAAGGAGCTAGGGCAACATTCCTACTCCTTCCCTTTACATGAAACGTATGGGCTTGAGGCCCATGGACCTCATTCTTAAGCCTAGTAAACTTAATACAAAATGTAAATGGAAGTAAATAATAACTAAGCAACCTAGTATTATTACAAATGACCGAGACTTGATAAAATAGTAAAACTATGGTTCCAACAATCTCCCCCTAAGGGTCGGTCATCATGGTTGCTTGACGTCTTCGTCTTAATCTTTGACTTTCATAGCTTTAGACGTCTTCAGTAATGATAAGAATAAAGATGGATATACTTTGCTCTTTGTCTTTGTTCTTTGATGATGTTGTAGTGATTGCGTTATGAAGTAATCTGCCGTTTGTCACTCCTGCGTCTGTGGTGGTTGTCCGCCATTCCAACATGCTCATACATCTTTTGAATTCTGACTTATACATGCACATAGTCCCTTTCCTTCACTTAAGATCTTTGGTCTTTATACTTTTGTAGATTCTTCTTTTTGGCGTAGAATCTTACTTTGAACTTTGTGTTGCTTTGATCTTTGAGGGAGCTTTTGATGATTGCAAGATGCATGTATGAGCATGTGGAATCCGTCATCATGGAAGTGAGGTACCTGCGAGTAGACAGTTAGCAATAAATCACCGGTACTTACGGATAAGGAATTAGAGCTCATCAACAGCATATTGTGAAGACTCCTTCTAATCCTTATCCAGGCCGTTCCCATATCAGATACTCCCGAAGGAGCTTACGAGACCTACTAGGTAGCTCAATGACTGGGTGAGTCGCTGGGGATCACTCCACGACTGTAGACCGTAATGGAACCACCGCAAACACTAAGCGTAACCCTTGTGGGATTACCGAAGTGACCTGCTATCAGGGCTGTTTGATGTTGACCCTGGCAGGATTTCCGTTCAATCATTGAGAAATACTTACGTAATCCTCTCATAAACGTTCTAGGCAGATTGCTAAGATCTGCGAAGGACTCGATAATTTACAACTGATGCCCATTGATGTAGAACAGCAGTTGCAGAATTACTAAGTGTACCTAAGAGATTTTGATGTATCTCATGGCTCTAGACTCTATAAGTGCACACCTAGGTTTCCTATGCGGAGACTGGGGATGTCCTTCTTCAATATCAACCGTCTCTAAGAGATAGGTCGATAGGTTACGCGGGTTCCCCTGTGAGAATGAAACAAATCCTTTTAAGAGAACTTGAGTGGTTAAGAAGGTTTAGTGCATTGCGTCACTGGGTCCATGACGACTTAATCTTCAATACCGGCGTCGCCTTAGCAACAACCAGTAGCATACGTATTGAACCCGGTGTCTGCCCTAAGGTTGAACATATGGAGGGCTATTTCTTTTCACCCTTACTTTACTTTTCTTTTTAATTCTTCAACTCCTTCTTTCCCTTTCATTCATTTCTACTTTTTTTCCGTATCATACCTAAGGACTTCTAATTCTAACTATGGGAGATGTCCTTGGGTAGATCCCTCCGGCTCTGGCGGATCATAGGACGGATATTCCTATCTTAATCACCTTATAACTCCGACAGTAGCCAAGAAACCTTTGATTGAAAATTTCTCAAAGTGTTTGTGATAATCAAATATTTTGGTTAACACTTTGAGAGTTTTGCGTACACTTTTGAAGGGCTCCCCCTGCACATGTGCTCATAAGTGTTTAAATAAATTTGCACATGCGGGAGGAGCAAGCACTTTTGAATTGATCCACTTTCTGTGAACACGACCGATTCGAGACACGCTTACATCACTAGCTTGAAATTATTACCCGGCCTGGTCAAGTTCACAGAAAGTTTCTCGAGACGGTACTTTTCTACTAAGACATATCCTTTTCGAGACACGCTTACGTGGCTAGTTAAAGAGATACATAGTCAGCTTTTAGGTGACTACTAGCTCTAGTAACTAACTTGATGTTATTACCCGTCGAGGATAAGTCCTTTCGATGTTACTAACTTGTATAATCTCGTCAATTCCTGGGTAAATACTGAGTCTAGCTCGCACATGATACGACTTAAAGCTTTGACTTCGTATGTTTTAATCACTTTTACATTTTTTCTCCCCCTCAAAAATAGCATACAAAATGGTGTTTTTGACAAACTTTAAGATTAAAATATGCCTTTTGAGTCTTACGGGGAGATTCATCAAGAACTTTTGATATTGAGCAAAGTATTTTGTTTTGACAAGTGCTCCCCCTCAACAAGTGATTAGGTCTTATTGAGGTGAAATACTTGTCCTTTTGAGCAGAATTATGAAAAAATCATAAATGTTTGATTAATTCTACTCAAAAGTAAGAAGCCTTCGCTCCTTATGTTTAGGATTGAGGCACTGAAGCGTACCTCAGGGTCCTTTCATTACAAGCACGGGTTGTACACTGTTATGTGTGCACAAACCCTATGGAAAAATGATTCAATCAATGAAACAATTGATAATGAAAAAAAATTGAATCAAATGTACCAAGTTATTCTTCGTCCGGAAGTGGAGCATCGAAGTTAGTGAACTTTGGTTCTGGTCTTTCGAAGTTTCTGACAGGAAACGATGGTCTGGCACCGATGTAGCTTTCCAGTCGTCTGATCTGTTCCCGTCGAAATAACCTTTTTTCAATCTTTAAGACAAAGTTACGAACTTGTCTTCTGGAGCTGGATTTCCATCTAGGTTGTTCCCCCTTAGCTATCTTACGTCTATCATCATTCAACCTTTTGACAAGCCCATCACGAACTGATTTGAGTGTAACATCACAGAATTTGTGTACTTCATCGAACCTCATGAAGCTTTGTAGCTTTTTGCTGTTGATGTAGGTGAAACCAAATGGTTCTTGGATGAGAGTAAACTGTGGTGTGTCATAGAGACCATCAAAGTAGAATTGTGGCTTTGTCAAATTGATCTTTTGTTGGTAACTTTCCACTCCAAGCTGAAGATCTTCCACTCTTTCTTGAACAATCAGTCGTCGGATGTAAAGAAGTAGCGATGCCATGAAGTTGTACTGAACGTCTCTATCGAATCCGCGCATTCTACTCTGAACCTTTTCAAGATACATATCTTCTATGTCATTGAGATAAAGGTTGGGAAAGTCTGCTTCGGAGAACTTGTACTTCTTTTCATCTTGTCGTTTAACAACAATTTCACGCATGAATAAGTAGTTAAACCGTTTCGACTGCTGAATCTCCAAGATAGTGATGATCTTTGATTTCTGCTTCACATTTTCCAATGATGTCTCTCCTAATCTGCTTGTATAACCGAGACGACGACGATCAGGCCAATGTTGAATTCCGTGTAGAGCATCTCTGTCGTAAGCTACGATGGAGTTGCTGAAAATACGGGTAGTTTCTTCAATGGCTGGAATTTCGTATCTAGCGGCTGGTACTGAGATTGTGAGTGAGGAAGCATATTTCTTCTTGGATATCTCTTGAGTGAGCTGGATGTTACGAAGATCTTTGTTGAAGAAGAAGCTGTAAGGTATCTTCGGTTTGTCAGGAAATCCTTTCAACGGTAATGGTTTGGTCCAGTCGGTGAAGTAAGGTTTTTCATGATTCTTGGAACTTAGATCGATATTCACTTCAGGATTTAACCAGTCAAAGTCGGCAGACATTGCGCTAGCTATATTCTGCATGTGATATTCGTATTCGACTTTGTTTCCAGATCTTTTCTTGAGGAATTCTTGTGCATCCCTATTGATTCTCCTAAGCTCCGCCTTTGTGAGTTTGTTGATGTGAAGATCCTTCATAATGACCTGGGTGAACTGAAGAGTGTTACCAGGAAGAGGTTCTTCTTCTTCCAGAGGAGGTTGAGCTTGGACCATTTCTGTCAGCCAATCATTCTGAGGATTGTCATCATTGTCGAGCCATGAATGACGTGTTTTCTTCTTGGATTTCTTAGACTTGGATGTAACATCTTTGTCTTTGGCTTTGGACGGTGATGATGGACCAGCATGAGAATCATGAGTAGGTGGTGCACGGTAATCGATGTCATGTTGATCTTGGAAGTCATCGGTTTGTTCCATGAACATTTCTTCATCTTCGGTTTGACCTTTACCAGTAGCTGATGGTTGTTGTTGAGTTTCAGGAGGAGTGGAGTCCTTTTGTGGCTGTAGAGAGGATGAGGGACCTGTTCCAGACTTAGGTTTCTTGCCTTTGGAGTTTGGGTCAGGATCGTCATCTTTTCTAGTCCGTTTATGGGTTCCAGCAGCATCTTTGCATGACTCCTTTGATATGTAAGCCGCCATAGCCTCATGAAGTGCTTTTTCTTCAGCAGTTTGTGTGGTTTTGGAGGCAACATTGTCGAAGATTTTGGCAAGCATTTCGTTGAAGGACAGTTCAGGGACAGGTGGAGTCACAGTAGAAGGTTTAGCGGTGTGAAGCGTGAATGGTGTAGTAGACAACATTTTCTTCGTAACACTCCTGATTCTGTGATCCAAGTTGTCATTGATTGGTTTGAGAAGGTCTGCAATGGTAGGAGTGATTATCTCAACCAGATTTACAGTGAGAAAATCATGTGTTGCAGTTCTGATAAAGCCTTCGTAATCAGATTTCAAGAACTTGTCGATCAGCTACGTAGAATCCTGGAATTCCTCAACTTGTTTAGTAAGTTTGGTAACCATGTCGGTGAGTTTGTTCACTTGCTCCTGAAGATCAACTTGTTGTTTTGGTTCATTGATCGAATGCTGTTTAGATGCGGTTTTAGAAGGTGTGGGTGATGAGTGCTCTGGTGATGATTCGGACGAAGACTCGTTGTGAGAGTCTGAAGAAGATGCGGGAGGAGTCGGATCCTTTGGTGGAGAGTCTTGTGGAGGTGGAGGTTGAGCTGAGGAAGTCTGCTGAGAAGATGACTTAAGAAATATGTTGGTGTCGAACTGGTTCTTCTCTTCATTTTCTTTTCTGCGACGTTCTTCTGCTTCCTCTGCTTCTCGAGCAAGAAACTCTGGAGTAATAAGATATTCATGTTCCTGATCCGTAGCTAAGTTCTCTTGACCGCCAACATTCTCCTCTAAAGTAGCAGTCTCTGTCATGTGGACATCTTCAGCCTTGTCAGTATCCTTAACGTTGTCATCAGGTTGTGGAGCTGATTCTGACGTTGTTGGAGGAACCATACTGCTTGTAGCCCCTACATGTTCTGACTGATCAATAGGTGGTGGTGTTGGAGGGTGTGATAGAAGTCGGCTTTCAAGGCTTGCTTTCCTCCGTTCTTTCCTAAGCCGCTTTTCTTCATCTCTAGTGTCGACAACTATACTTTTGAGTTTGCGTTTATCGACCAATGGTTCAACGATTGGTTCGTCTTCATCATCATTCGGCTCATTGATAGTGACTCCTTTTCTTCTCCTTGTCTCTTCTTCATAAGTTTCAAGACTTTGTTGTACGGCAATCTCTGTTGCTAGAAATCCTTCATCAGGTGCTCTGTATCTCAGTTCATAGTCTGGTTCTTCTTCATCAGATTCAGTATCAAACTCGGACTCGGTGTCAGAAGGTGGAGGAGTAGGTTCATCCCGAATAAAGTATTCAGGAGTTGCCTTCTTCTTTGGTTTGGTAGCAGGTTTAGGTTTGGATGTAGGTTTAGGTGTGGTAGTAGTCTTGGGTTTTGCCATTGTAGCAGACTTAGATCTTGTATGAGGTGATCCAGTGGTGCTCGTGGTACTCCCAGACTTTACACTTCCTTTGCTACGAGTCTTTATTGTTGCTTCTTCCAGTTCCCCTTTGTAAGCCAGATCATACAACTTGAAGTTCGCCCTATTCTTAATGCTGTCGTTCAGAAGGTATTCGGGAATCCTCATTCCTTTGATCTTGGTTGAGGAAGTGGTCGATTTGATGAATGAGGTGGTGAAGTCGTCCTCGAAGAGGTGCTTCGGCTCATTAGGATCAGGCATCCTCTTGATGAATTCTGGAGAGCTTTTGCAGAGATGTTCTATGATAAGCTTGGTGAATCTTGTGAATGGTATCATAGTCTTCACACGGTCGGTCTGAATACTGTAGACGATATCATTCATGATAGGAACTGCAAAGTCAATCGGTGTCATAGTCACCATTCCCCAGAATGTTTGCAGGTGTTCGAGCCTTGGATGTTCATGACCACTTTTCCTTCCAGATATAGATCTAACAACCAACAAACAGAATGTTCTCCAAGGCTGAGGGATATACTTGACATTAAATTTGGAAAGCTTGATTAGAGGTTCATCATCATCAACCTCATATCCTAATTCAATGAAGAAGTCAAGAAGTTCCAGGTCAGGTAGTATCGGAGCAAATTCGTTGTCAGTTTGTGGCATGAGAAGGGCTGTTCGAAGAACGTCATGATCTACAGAGTAATCTTGGCCATCTAAGGTAACAGTGAAAGACTCATTATCCAAGTTGGCCTGAGCAGTAAGCCAGAACTGATGAAGATAGAACAGTGGAACTGAAGTAGAGCAGGTGAGAAGTGGTTTGCATGGATGTGCCAGTAGGATATCTTTCACAATCTTGCATGATTTCTCTGTGATATTCAACTTGTTGAAATCAACTCGGGGGTTGTTGTTGCCAAGCGTGACATGGTAGTTCTCGGGAGTGATGTCATCCAAGGTGAGTAATGGAAGAGGTTGTTCTGCGACGTTCTCAGTGTGTTCAGCCATGTTTATCTGAAAAGTATCACCGTAAACCAAACATCCAAATTTGTTATGTGTTAGCACAGTTTAGAGTTTGGATACAGATATCTACTTGAAACAATTAAGCACAAATGCGTCATTTAGTTATGAGTCAAATAATGCATATGGCAAATAAGCACAACATGACAAGCACAATTCACAACTACATCACATTACACAACACTAATGAATCACACCAATGATATAATACCAAACAAGATTTCGAGAAAAATGCATCATGGACCTTTTATCGAGATTACTTTCTTTTCGAAAAAATTAATGTTATCGAAAAAAAATTCTTATAACAACATATCGAGAAACTGGTGATATCGAGAAAGTTTAATAAACTGAATGATTTCGATAAATGAAACATTATCGAGAAAGTGTCGTCTTCGAGAATCATTATCGAGAAACATTATCGAGAAAAAATTGACTTTTATCGAGAAACATTATCGAGATCTTTCCTATGTCAGGTTTTTGCGACAAAAATCAAAGTTTTCGATAAACCTATATTTCGAGAAATTGAAGATTTCGAAAAAATGGAGTTCCCAGAAAGATTTCGATAAATGAAAATTTATCGAGAACTTGAGTTTCTCGATAATTTTTTTCGAAAGATTTCGATATAACACAGATTCTCGAAAACATTCTTATACAAGAATTTAATCGAATAATCATGAGATTACACGTACATATCATTCACAAATCACGTTTCCACTGATATTGGTCTGTCACCAAGGTAGATTAACCATTCTTTAGGCAAACACAAAGATTTCGATGTTTAATCATGAACATGAATTTCGATAACATGAAGAATTTTGAGACAACTGAGTATCATGGGTACTAGCAAATCACAACGGCCATTAATGACACATATCACATAATATAACACATGAGTCATGATAATCTCGATAAAATTCACGAACGAGGTAAACAAGGTATATCGAGAATCATGAACAAGGGTGAGAAACATCCTAGCAAGATTAGGTATGCACATATGAGACCTTTGAAGCAAATCCCACCACTAAAAACAACCTATTAATCACAGAAGCTTAAATACCCACTTCGACCCATTCTTTTGAAATCGAAAACAAAGCAAACATGATTGAATGAGATAATAAACGATGAGAAAGTATTAGAAACAAGTAAAGTGACTAAACCCCATCAAGAATTAACCATCACAACAGGTTACTCGCATTTTCGAAATCCTAACCCTAGTTCTCGACATCACGAATACGAGAGATCTAACCATTGAAAAACCAATTAACCAAGATCCTATGTTTGAAATACCCTAGTGAATCCATAGGAACTTACAATTAAAAGATCAAAGTCGTGGATAGCAAGAATGATTGTGAACCGTGGGTTTAAGACAAAGGGTTTTAGGGGTTTAGTGGTTTTGAAACTGTGGTACGGTTTGTATGTATAAGTTATTTTTAAAACTTTGATTTTAGTCACTTTTGGTCCTTGGACTTGTATATAGAACAAACTAGTGAACTAAAGTTATTGAATCTTTAAGACTTTGACTACATTGGTCCCTTAACTATAAAGTACTTTAACTAGAACCCTAAAGTAACTAGCAAGTCTATTGACATTGAGATGTGCATTCGTTAAGTTGACTTATGAAGACTAAAACCATATAAGACAAAGTGTAGTGAAATAAACCACCCGCACACACTCCGAATCCGTAAAATACGAGAATTATGCAAGTATACCAATTAATTGGTAAAAGATTTAAGCGTGACTCCCCCTCAACACTTGTAAAGTAAGAACAAGGTGTTGAATGGAAGCGATATACTTGCATTAGGTTTTTTTTTTTTTTTTTTTATGAAAAAATTTGTAGTAAAGAAAGAAAAACAAAATATTATACAAAGATAGTTGTGATGTTTGACGATCAGTGGTATTTTAAAAACTTTTCCAGATCCTCTGGTGTCAAACATCTCATACCAATCTGGTGAACTAGACTAGCAAACCTTGATGGTGCCCAGGATTTGGTAAGTAAGTCCGCCAATTGGTACTCAGTTCCAACAAAATAAAGTTCAACTGTACCCCTTTCCACATGCTCTTTGATGAAATGATATCGGAGATCGATGTGTTTGGATTTGCAATGATGCACAGTGTTGCAGGAGATAGCAATCGCACTCTTTGAATCACAGTAGATAGGAATCTTGTTGAATAGGTAACCATAATCTTTAAGTTGTGATCTCATCCAAATGACTTGAGCGCAACAAGCAGACATGGCTACGTATTCAGATTCTGTAGACGACAGTGAAGTGCAGTCCTGCTTCTTAGATTGCCATGACACAAGTTTGTCTCCGAGAAACTGTAATCCACCAGATGTACTTTTGCGTGTGTCTAAACATCCTGCATGATCAGCATCTGAAAAAGCAATTAGTTCAAAACCAGAATCCTTCGGATACCAGATCCCCAAGTTAATGGTTCCCTTTATGTATCGAAGGATTCTCTTGACCTCACTGAGGTGTTTTTCAGTTGGTCTGGACTGATAGCGAGAGCACATGTAGACAGCAAAAACTATATCAGGTCTACTAGCTGTGAGATACATGAGGGACCCAATCATACTTCGGTATTTGGTAGGGTCAACAGGAGTCCCATGTAAATCAGCATCTAGTTTTGTGGTATAGCCCATTGGTGTATTAAAAGTATCACAAGACATCATTCCATGTTTCTTAAGAATTTCGAGAGCATATTTGGACTGATTTATAAAAATACCACGGGGTGATTGATGAACTTGTAATCCTAGAAAGAACGTAAGTTCACCCATCATGGACATCTCAAAATTATCTTTCATTAATTTTGCAAAATCATTAGAGTAACTTCGTTTTGTTGAGGCAAAAATGATGTCATCGACATATATTTGAACAACAAGTAAGTCCTCCCCGTAGGTTTTTGTAAACAGTGTTGGATCCACCGATCCTTTAAAAAATTTATTGGCCAGTAAGAAAGTTGATAGTTTGTCATACCACGCCCGTGGGGCTTGCTTGAGTCCGTAGAGAGCCTTTTTGAGTCGGTAGACGTGATTAGGACGCTCAGGATCAACGAAGCCTTCAGGTTGACTGACATAAACTTCTTCACGGAGTTCTCCATTCAAAAACGCAGTTTTCACATCCATTTGGTAAACCACCATATTCCTATGAGCAGCAAAAGCCAAAAAGATCCGAACAGCTTCATGTCGTGCCACTGGAGCAAAGGATTCAGCAAAGTCTAGACCTTCAAGTTGAGAGTATCCTTTCGCTACCAGACGTGATTTGTTGCGGATGACTGTCCCTTCTGCATCAAGTTTATTCTTCCAGATCCATTTTAACCCGATGACAAAGACTCCGTCAGGTCTTTCAACTAATTCCCAGACTTCTAATCTTATGAATTGCTGAAATTCCTCTTGCATAGATTCAATCCAGTTGTCATAAGTCATTGCATCTTTAATGTTCTTGGGTTCTTCATGACAAACTGTGAGTGCGTAGATGCAAGTTTCTCCATCTGTGTGAAGTCGTTGTCTTGTCATAACAGGTGCATCTGGATGGCCAATAATATGAACTAGTGGATGGTCACGAGTCCATTTATGTGTTGAAGGGTGTAGTTGATACGTATCTCGCATGTTGGCAGGATCCAAGTTGCGTGTTGACGACTCAGCTATATCAGGAACTGTAGTAGCTGGTGCAAACGGATTAATGAACGCATCAGGATCATGCTCTGCGGATTGTGGAACTGATTGTGGTGTTGGATCTTCAGCTGGATGGCAGGGAGTAGAACCAGTTTGTTCTGCTGTTGATGGTGATTCAATTGAAGGACCGTCTCTTTCAACACTTGTAGAAGTTTGTTGAGGTGAGTCTGGTACTGGAATGTGATCAGGTTGAGCAGCGGAATTAGGTGAGACCTCAGTAGGACGGTATTCAATTGTGTCATCAAATAGTGGAGCAAACAAGGTTTCTAATTCTTTGCGGTTAAGTGGTAAAGGTTCAGCTGAAGATGCCGGAGAGTTGAGACGGTTGAATTCGGGTCCTAAGCTGTGTTGCTCAGAAGCCATTTGGGTGAGTTCATCGAAATTAGCGTGAATGGTTTCTTGAATTTCTCTTGTACGACGATTCCATATCCGAAAACCTTTGGAATTATCACAATATCCAACGAACACTCCGATGTCAGCCTTAGCTTTGAGTTTACCTAAATCATCACGATCATTTTTCGGATAGCAAAGTGCTCCAAATACATGAAAGTAATCGATGTTCGGTTTCCTTTTGTGAACAATTTGATATGGTGTTTTGCGATGGCGTTTTGTGATCATGCAACGGTTTTGAGTATAACATGCGGTTGAAACAGCTTCTGCCCATAAGTAATCTGGTAATTGAGCATTAATCAACATAGTTCTAGCAGCTTCCACTAACGTCCTGTTGCGTCTTTCAACCACACCATTCTGTTCTGGGCTTCTAGGTATAGACGTTTGATGTTCAATTCCTACTTTCTCATAGTAAGACCGAAGTGTCTGATTCTTGAATTCAGTTCCATTGTCAGTTCTGACGATTCGTACCGTGTTGCGAAGCTGAATTTGAATTTTGGTGAGAAAGGTGATGATCATCGAAGGAGCTTGATCTTTACTTCGTAGAAAATAAACCCAAGTCCATCTGGAGAAGTCATCCACAATTACTAGTATGTAGCGTTTACCGTTGATACTTTGAACACGCATCGGTCCACACAAATCCATATGAAGCAGTTGTAAAACATGATTCGTACTTTGCTCAGGTCTTGAAGGAAAATGAGCTCGAGTACTTTTTCCTTGTTCACAGGCTGGACATAAGTGATCTTTGGTAAAACGGAATCTTGGAAATCCATCGACAAGTTTATAACGAGCAAGGTCAGTCATGGTTCTGAAATTCAAGTGCGAAAGACGTTGGTGCCATAACCAAGATTTAGTCGATTCAGCTTTGGAGAGAAGACATATCGGAGATGTTGAAATCATATCTGACATTGAGATTGTATAAAGATTGGAGCCGCGTGAGCCAGACATTAGATCGTTTCCTTGTAAGTCACGAACAAAGCAAGTTTTCTCACGAAATGCAACTTCTAGATCCCCATCACAGAATTGACCAACAGAGAAAAGGTTGTGTCCAAGGCCTTCCACATAGTAAACACGACTGATTTCAATGTTCCCGCTGATAAAGTCACCATATCCCATGATAAGTGCGTAATGATCATTCCCGAATCTGACAGTGCCAATGAACTTTGAGACAAAGTTTTTCAACAGTTTAAGATTGCCTGTCATATGTCGGGTGCATCCGCTATCAACAATCCAGAGAACGATCTGTACCACCTGCATCACCAGAAGAAGACACGGGTGGAACAGAAGTAAGGGTGGAACCCAAAGACAATGCGGGTTCCTGTTGGTTAGTAACACATATATTCAACAATTTAGGAATCCATTTAAAGTCTGGTTTGTGTTGTAACCAACGTTGCCAGTTCCAACTAGTTTTTGCTTTCTTAATGTTAAATGCACTAGTAGTTGGCTCAGTCCTAGATTTGTTCTCGGCACCTATGGGGGTAACTGGGACATCATTAGAAACCGTAGAAGACGGCTTTCCTAAGTTATACTTAGAGGCATTAGTGGGCCTAAAAGGAATGCGTGTCCTACGTTTCTTATGACGATTGAGAAGAGAATTAGCTAAACATTTTGTATGATCACCAGATGATACGCTTTTACGACAAAACACACAAGATGCATTAATATTCAAAACATTCAAAGGTTCATCATTCGTTACATTTAGATTTTGATTACAATTTGCCAGATTAGAATCTAAATCTGATGCAACATGAGTTTTATTCAAAGTCCTAAGTTGGTCTTCTACTTCCTGAGCTTCTAGGTGTCCTCTCTTACGTTGCAAGATCCTATTCTTCTTTTTACTTTTTCGCTTGGGTCTGCTAACGCTAGAAGTGGAGACTATTCCTGTAGAAGTGGAGTTATCAACATTAGTGTTTTAAACAACCTTTCCTTTATCAGTTTTGTTTATTTGATACATTCCTGGTGCTATCACCGTGGTGTCAACCATTTTACCTTTTTGAAGTAGCTTAACTTTCTCTTTCAAATCAATGATGATGTGATTTTTGTCCTGAATTTCAGACTCAAGTAAACCATTGCAATATTTGATGTCGTCGCGGTTTTGTTGCCATTTGGCGTTTTCAATTTTTAAATCCGCAATTTCTTTCTCGTATTGGAAACATCGACCTTTTAAAGACTCGTTGTTTTTGCAAATCTGACAAGAGTTTGAAACATTTTTACTTTGAAACTTCAATTCCCTTTCAAGACTTTTAGCTTGACACCATTCAAGCCTTTGATTGAGTTGACAAATTTCTTTTGAAAATTGTTTTGTCACATCATCATTTTTAATTCTCAACTTTTCATTTTCCAGTTTAAGTGTCTCAATTTCCTCATTCAACAAATTATTATCAACACAATGATCATGCTTAAGCATAGAAGTACCAGAATTATAAAGATCATTCATGATAACAGACAAAATATTAGCATTGAGAACTTGTTCCAAGAGTCGATCAGCATCATTTTTTAAAACTCTATTTCTTTGCTTTTGAACCAAAATGTCATTTTCAGTTGCATTGAAAACGTTTATCATATTTTTGACCTCCTTTTGAAGTTCCTGATCCCAACGTGTAGCACATAGACGGAGGTGTTGAACAATTGGCTTCATTTGTTTTTGAAAAATATCTCTCTTTTCTCGCTCGTAAGCGGATTGAAAAGTTTCAATTTTAATTTCAGAATTACGTTCAATTGTTTCCTCCAAAATTTCGATGTCTTCCATAAAAGTTTTGAAATAATTTAAGACACGACACGTTTTCGGTAAAGGTGTAAGTTCACCGGATGATGGTAAAGGACCATTTATTTGTGCTACAGTTTGGACAGGGGCTGCATTGTGAGATGAAACATATGACTCTTCGATAAACCATGATTTCTCAGGTAAATCCTTTTGAGTAACAAAAGATTTAGAAAGAGGTGGAGCTTTTGAATAGTCATATGGTGTCCAGTGTTGAACATAACTCATTTTTGATCGACTCTCGTCTTCCAGTTCTTCTTCTTCCTCAGTATCAAAAACAACAGCACGCACAATTGTATTATCAAACATGTGATCAATACTGTAAA
This sequence comes from Artemisia argyi, assembly GCA_030686995.1. NCBI lineage: Eukaryota > Viridiplantae > Streptophyta > Magnoliopsida > Asterales > Asteraceae > Artemisia > Artemisia argyi. The sequence goes on along the minus strand of CM060683.1, from coordinate 56,512,856 downwards.
CCTTAGGATTTTCTTTGAAAGCTTTGTGAAGAAACATTGATTTAAAATCGCAAAGTGCAAATCCTTTATCGGGTCTCGGTTTTAAAGCAAACTTTTGAATTGTTGTGACAGAGTTCCCGTGTTTGTAAACAATGTGACGAAATTCTTTGAGTTGTTTTTCAAGATCAACAATATCACCAAGTAAATCATCGATATACTTCCTTTTTCGTGTTTTATGTGCACAAAACTCCTTTTTGCAATTTGACAATTCTGTTTCAGTTTTTGAAAGGTCTCTTTGAAGACGGTCAACTTGCATTTTCAATTCACACTTCTCACTTTCAAGTTTCGAAATCAACTTTCCGTTTGACTCAATTAAATCTTGCATTTTTCGTTGAAGATCTTATTCTTTGTTGTAAGAATCTTGAAAAGCTTTTTCAAAACTTTTTGCGTGTTTAATCTTTTCTGCTTGATTTGAAAGCTGAATTTTATAACACTCAATGTCTCTTGCAAATGACGCATTTTGTTCTTTTAAAACTTTGTTTTTCTCGTTGCATTTAATTATTTGCAATTGTTGAGCATCCAGTTGTTTAGATAACAATATGAGGTCAGGGTCTGGATCAAATGATGGTTCATGTTGTTCTAAATTATCATGTTTATCATTCTCAATTGGATCATCAAATGAAACAACTGTGTCATCATCAAATATGACAACTGTGCTTATTTGTTCATCTTTTTGAGAGGATGAAGATGATATAGATGGAACAACTTGCGCCATATCTGATTCAGAAGCAGAAGGTGAGATTATTTCATTAATAAAGCATGCATTGAGGTCATGTACCTGAGACAAGCCGTCAGTGTCATACACTGGACCTGAATCATTGAGCTTAAGTTCCTGCATGTTGGCCATAAGCATCACAGCTGCATTAGCTTCCAGATCTTCCATGTCATCATCATTGTTGACATTTGCCATGAAGTTGTTATCTTGTTCAGGGAAATGTCCGTCTTTTTCATCTTGAAGAGCCATGAGTAATGCCTGCTTGTGAAACTTACTACCCCGAGTTCTCGGTTTGGGACATGTTGTAGCTATATGACCTTGTTCATTGCAATTGTAGCACCAAACTGCATTCCCTGAGCTGGAGTTCCTTGTAGCAACTGAGTCAGACCTTTGTAGAGGAGATGCTGAGTTGTTTCTGAACCCGGTATTGTTACTAAACCTTTGACCATTCCCATAATTTCCTGAAGAGCTTCCTGAACCAGATCGACCATAGCTACGATTCTGAATTTCCACTCTTCCATCATTAACAACAGCTTGATTTCTTGTGTTTGAAGATGAACGTTGACGGTTGTTTGTTTTGTTGGAGAATTTGCTGAAAGCACGAGCAATAAGAGCAAGTCCCTGATTCAACGTATTAAAGTCATCGTCGTCATCATCATTGGAGTTGGAGTAGTACACAGCATCATTGTTGTTTGACGGAACAAGTTGAGTAGAAGAATCTTGTAGAGATGAATCATAAGGGACCATTTGGTTCGAGTTGGAAGATTGTGGATAACTGAAGTAGTTCTGCTCTTGAACATATGCATGATTTGACATTGGTGGTGGAGCATAGGGAGATTGAGCTACGAGAGCCAAGGAATTTGGTGCTGATGTTGGTGTGTATCCTCCTCATAAAGCTCTATCTTTTTCCACTTCAGGTTCATGGTGTTTCAGAAAATCATACAACAACCCATATGGAGCATCATGAAGATTCTTTGTTTGACGAACAAATGTCACATATTTATGCCAATCAGGGCCAAGACTACCCACAAATTCGGAGTTCACAGCGATCCTTGGTACAGTGATTTTGTGACATTCCAGATCATTTACCACATTTGTGAAACGATGATAGTAGGACTCAAGTGACTCTCCAGGTTCAATTGTGATGTCAGTGTATTCCATGTAAAGCTTGGATTCCATGTCATCTTTGTTCAATTGAGTGCCTACCATGAGGAGATGAACGTGTTCCCACATAGCTTTGGCTGTTTTCTGAGCATCGACACTGCGATAGATCGGATTAGGTATACCTTGAAGTATATAAGCCATTGCATACTGATCAGCTTCACGATGTAGTTTTTGTTCTTCAGAGAGTGAAGATTCTGGAAGGGGTCTATCACTAGGAGGACGTGGAGGATCAGCATTTGGATCACCAGCTTCAAATCGTGTTGGCCACTCAAATGGTCCTTCAAGTATCACTTGCTTTAAGAACTGCCCATGAGGTTTCTTTAGTTCAAGAAATCTTAAGAATCGACTTGACCATTGAACATAATTCCCAGGTGTTAGCATTGGAGGTGTTTCAAGTGATCCTGCCTCATGTCGGGATTGTTGAGTTGTAATAACTTCACACATTCTGTCAAACCAGTGAGGTTGTTTGGAGGAAAACTGAGTGGTTTGTTGTAGCACTTGATATGGTTGCTGTTGAGGAATGAGTTGTTGTTGCATCATTAGGTAATGTTGTTGTGGATTGTATTTAGGAGGTTGCTGAGACTGCTGATGTTGAGGTTGCTGAATATGAGGAAAGTAGTGATGCGGTGGCTGAGACATCTTAGAACACTTGTGTAGAAATGGATCTTGTAGAAAGTGTAGAATTAACCAATTATCGAGAAACTTAGCACAACTTCAGATAAGATTTCGATAATATGTTTTCGAAACTTGGCAGATTTTCGAGAAACACAGTTTTCAAAGAAACTTAGTGGATTTATCGAGAAAAGATTTCGAAACTTGTCAGTTTTATCGAGAAATAAGATTTCGATAATGAAGCAGGTTTATCGAAAAAAATAAGATTTCGATAACTAAATAATTTTCTCGATAACTTTTCGAAAAAAGATTTCTCGAAAAGTCACAAAGATTGCGAAACTTAGTTTTCGAAATTATACAATTTCGAAAACTTTCCCAAAAGTCGAAGTACTTAACTTTCTTATACAAGAAAGAAAATACCGAGTCCACACAAACGAAGTCGAGGTAGTGCACTTTGAGAGGATCTCGAAATAGGCAAGTACTAGGTTCTCGATAACTTGTAGAATTTTGTTTTTCAAAGAAAGCAATCCTAAAACTCGTTTTTATTTCAAGATTCTTGTACTTTTGTGTATAAAATGAGTAGATCTTAAAGAAAGTAGACGACTTTAAGAAAAATTTCAAATTTGAAAGTTTTCGATAAAAGTACAAAGAAGCAAAAAATCGAATATTTTTGTAAAAGTTTGGAACTTTATGGTTTGTTTTGATTTTAAACACAAGTTTGTAAGCAAAGATGTGAGAAAAACCAAGAAACAAAACAAAAGTTTAAAATTTCACAAGAAATTCGATAAAAAAAATGAATTTATAAGAAAGAAATCAATGAAAACAAGAACTACGCCTTCCTCTAGCGAATGATACCACTTGTTAGGTCACCATTTAGTAAACACAAGTATAATGATAAGAGAAATGAGATGAGAATGAGAGTGGGATGATTATGAGAAATTTGAGAAAGTGAAATGCAAGAGTTTCCTTAATGTTTTCAAATAACCAACCCAGTTTACAAATGCCTAAGACTAGTATTTATAGGAAAGGAGCTAGGGCAACATTCCTACTCCTTCCCTTTACATGAAACGTATGGGCTTGAGGCCCATGGACCTCATTCTTAAGCCTAGTAAACTTAATACAAAATGTAAATGGAAGTAAATAATAACTAAGCAACCTAGTATTATTACAAATGACCGAGACTTGATAAAATAGTAAAACTATGGTTCCAACACTAAGTGAACACATTTCTCTCATTATTGTTTTTCTCCACATTTACTTTCTTGTTATTTTATTTTTATTGCATTAGTAGTTAATTGGGTTAGTTGACTAGCAACTAATTCCGCCCACTCTTCCAAAACCCGAGATTTTTACTTACTTTCTAAAAAACTATAAAAATACAAAAAGAATCACCCCTCACCGCTAGACCTAGTTTAATTAAGTTTTGATCCTAACGACACTATTCCCTGAGAGAACGATCAATCCTCCGGTACTTGCCACTACACTATACTACATCGGTCAGGTACACTGCCTGGTAGGGATTGCAAGCTTCTCGAGATCCCTTAAGAAGTAAAACCTTTTGCAAGGTTGCAAAACCACACATCACAACTCCTCATTATGTATGACTTCTAAAACACTATAATAGCCTTGAGAAATTTACACATCAGAACAAAATAGTAATTGGGCCAAAATTGCCTCCTTTAGAGATAAATAATTACCCTAATGGACCCACTTATTAGTAAATTGGTCTAAATTGCCATCCTTTATGTATGATTTGTTAACGTCTTAGTCACAAGGGCACCTATGTACTCTTCGTAATTTTAAGTTCGCATCGTTTTGCAAGGACACTTCCCTTTCAGATATGTATGTGGTCAGCTTTTGAGCTGAGTCTGTATATGTAGATTTCATGAGATAATGGAACATTAGGGTGTATTTCTCATTAAGGTACTAACATTTGTCTTTTATGACAATCTCTAAAGTTTAAACACAAAATGGAAAATAACAAGTTTAATTGAATATGGGCTACAAAATACAAGGTTCGTGATGAATACTTATGATGTGTAGTTATTTGGTTTACTAAGTATTTAAGCTGATAGTTTTTGTTGATACAAAAGTTGGGCGTTCTTGTTTGGGTTCCCGTTCTCGTACCAATCAGATCTTAATGCTTGAGACCTGCGCACTAAGAAAGCAAACAAACACCGTTAGGCTTATCGTGGGATTGTCTCCCACGATTATCCTCTGGCGTGAGAGTAAGTAATCAGTTTTAGGGTTGTATAGAAGAGTTAGGGTTGTAAATCGTACCTTTAATGAGAATTATGATATTCTTTATATAGGCACGGAATCCTTGTAGATTTCGTGTTCCTTACTCTTCGGCGTATTACGCCTATCCGGTCTATGGATCTTTATCCCATAAATAAGAGATCCTTATCTAGACCATAAATAATATATTTGGGTTTGGGCTTTCGTAAGCCCAAACCGTTAGCATGGCAACCCAAATCATTGTTATAATACCCACTTTGTGGTGGGCTTGGGCCTTAGTAATGTATATTTACCGGGTTCGTGACCCGAATATAGACTATACGTCATCATGTCCCCCTAGTCTAGTGTGCGCGGGTTGTAGCTGCGTATACTAGACTAATACTGTCAGCGGTAAGCGTGGCGGGGAAAAATTCAAATATTTACCGCCGAAATTTTGGACCATGTATCTAGTCCAAAAAAGTCTCAAAAATACCTCGGTAAATGGGGAGGTTGTCCACGTGTCCTTTGGAAAACGTGAAAAAGTGCTTGTACCTCATGGAATTCTAGCCACATGATTGAGTTAGTGGGATCCACGTGGCAATCATTTTAGGGTTTGGTAACCCTATATAAACCACCACCTTCTTTTTCACTGTGGGTATCACAGTGAAAATTCTCAATTTCGCCATTGTTAATTCCTTTCGTAGCTTATTCAGAAATCAACAACTTTATTAGGTAACAGCGAGTGCGCCGTTAGTAGCAATGGTTCTTTAATTATCCGAGATTGCTTCTGATATAACCGAGGATGAACTACGTCAGTTCTCCTCAGATTATTATATCCCATTAGCACTGCATCCGGAAGTTCCGGATGCGGATGCATCTATAGCGGACTTCCCCAAAGGGAAGGTGGGGGTATACACACGTTTCTTTGAATTCACAAACCAACGTATGCCCATTTCACTTTTTCTTTGCGATATTCTAAGTTTCTATCGCCTTCACATTTCTCAACTGCGCTGTATAGGTGCAGCAAAAATAACCAATTTTGAAGTGAATTGTCGCCTATTGGCGATTAATCCCACCATTCACCTGTTCTGCGCCTTCTACCACACATCGTGGATGAACGGGTGGGTGTCCTTTTCCAAGCGCGCAGGGCGCTTGCAGTGTTACATGGAAAAGTTAGACACCTTAAGGAATTGGAGGGAAAAGTTCTTTTGGGTTGATAAGGCCTTTTTCCCGTGGGAATTTGAGTTCTATACTCAAGGGTCTTTACCGAAGGATGAGCGCCCACTCCCTGGTCTATATAACGTAGCGAATGCGGATACAATAAATACCAACCGCATCCCTATCAGTGTGTACCCTGAAGAGTTCCTGGTGCATATGGGCATCAGTCGTAACTACTTCCAACCGGAGACGGAGGTGCCAACATTCTTGTACGAGGATGGTCGGGGTGGGTGCTTGTTCTTCATTTAGTTTGTCTTGATATTGTAAGTGCTCCTTTCTTGGTATTGCTTTTTAAATCCTTGTTTTTTGTATATGTTTTTCTGCGCATAGATGGATCTGTTCGCTGTAGTGCACTTGGAGAAGCCCAAGCTGGTGACGGTAGGAGTGCGCCCTTTGAGGGAAGGCGAGACGCCAGTTATGGAAACTACCGCGGGGCGCACTATGGAGCTTGATCAAGAGGAGCCTGAGGATTTTCCCCATCCGGCTTTACAAGTGAGTCCAGTGCAGAGTGTTCCCCAATCTAGGGAACAGTCTCCAACAATGACTGAATCGCACACCAATTCGTCCAATAGTGTGCAAATCCTTGAGTCGGTGGCGACTAGCCAAGGCGTGAAGCGTAAGGGAGCGTCTGGTGGTTATGGTGCTGGCACCTCCAAAAGGAGACGCCATCTTATTGCAGACGAAGAGTCATCCGCAGAGGAGGATGTGTCCGCCACTGGTGCGGACAAAGAAATTCTCAAGTCTCCTCCCCTTATGTAAGTAGTTTATGCTATTATTGCTTCAATTCCTTTACCATCTTTAACATTAGCGTATGAACTTGAACTGTTTGTTGTATGTGCGCAGTGTTGAAGATACCAATGATGCTGCTGCTTTTGCGCAAAATTCGCCACCCAGGGCGAGTTTTGTGCCTTCTGATGAGTTTTCGCGGAAGGGCGATGAGACTGAGCCAAGGCCACTGGGTAGCGTGCCCATTGGTTCCTTGGTAGAGAAACTGGAGTTAGCCGCTGCGCAACAGGTCCAATTGGTCGCCCAGCTGAAGGCGCGCTATTCTGATGAGAGCAGCCAGCTGGCGTAAAAGGATGGAGAAATCGCGCTGCTGAAGGCACAGCTGGCGAATGCACATGCTGAGGTGAGGTCTACAAACTTGTATGCTCAGAAGATGGCTGAAGAGAAGGTGTCCTTGCTTGCCCAAGTGAGCCAAGTACGGTCTGCGTATGATGAGTACAAGAGCAATTGTCTTTGGGCTCTGAAGTACATGGAGCAGAACAAGAGCAATCACTTTGCAAAATTGGATGAGCTGATTAAGTTTGTGAATGAAGCGTTGGGGCGTCAAGAGGGGAAGCTACGCAAGCTCAGCATAGAGTATGATGAGGAGCTGTACCCTCATTTGTTATCCACCATTGCTGAGCGCAGGTATTTTTTGTCCGTTTGCTTCATTTGAGTTTCTCAGACTTACTGCCTTTTATTTCTTTGGAATGATCATCTAATGAGGATGTTGTGTTTGTAGGTGGTTGATTAGTCATGGTCTCCGATTAGCTGCCATGGGTAGACTAGAGTCCCAAGAGGTTGTGGAGGCCTTTGGGAAGGTTGTGGAGTGTGCCATGGCGCGTGGCAAGGCTCAGGCTATGGAGGAGCTGTATGAGAGCCAAATGCTGACAGTGCCGCTCGCAGAGGTACCCGGTTATAAGGCTGATGCTTATGCAGAGCTTGTTGCTTCCATGGAGAAAATGAAGCTGTTTGAGCTTCTACGGATCGCGCAGCTGGAGCGCGACTAGGATCAGCCCATTAATGTGATTATGGAAGAGCTAACCTTGGGGAGGCATATCCTAGAAGATGCGGAGGCTCAACATGACTATTTTTTGAAGCCTAACGAGTCGCAGCTGCAAGTTCCTATGTTCGTACAACCGCGTGACATCCTTAACCCGTTCGCCCTTGAGAAGGAGGTTCCTTTGAAAGAGTGCTTAGAAGCTCATCTAGAGAGGCTCGCAAGAAAAAAAGGGTGTAAAGGGTAAGGCAATATTGTGCGGTGTTGGTGCGACACATATTCCGAGGTCTGATGGGGTACCTGTCAGCGTGCCAACAGTATCACAGGAAGATAGTAGCCTGTTGAAAAGGCGTGAAGAGGCTGGGCACATGACGTCTACAGCTAGTAGCTCAGAGCATAGACGTACTCGAAGTGTGTAGAATGCTATCATCTTTTTGTTGTATATCTTATAACTCGTGGTTTTTGTGAATAATAATATTTAACTTTTGTACGTCTTGTTTATATTATTTTGTACTTAGATTATTTGTCTTTTCATGAAAGACTTTCCAAGAGTCAAACTGAAACCAAAACGTACTTAGGAAAATTTGTATTAAGTCCATAACTTAACAAATATATGTGAATAAAAATTCATAAGTGTATGGATAGACTTGCAGCGTGCTGCAAATACCATATCAAGGAACCAAGAGTCTTGGCTCCTAAATTGCTAAACGCGCACAGTGTGCATTATTGCCTGTCCTTCATGGGATGCATATTAAACTTACTTCAACGTCTTGAGAGTAAGGTGTTTAGCAAGGATGCGTGATCCAATGTTGATAGGTTTGCAACCCTCTTACTCAACGAGTTATTTAGTAGGTTTACTCATCCTTTCTGCCATCGTGGGTCTTAATAAGTGTATGCACGCCATGTAGGAAAAAATATAAAGTAACAATATTGATGCATAATTTAAAATGTAAGCAATAAAGTTAAATGTGTTGTGGAGTTAGCTAAAAACCACAATGTTTTATTAATACTTGCAAGTTTCTGAAAATAAAAGACAATTCCCTAAAAGAGAAAATTCAAATACACGGACATTTATTAGGCACTTACTAAAGTGCAGAGCTGTCTATGCGTGGGCCGTAGCCTTTCCTAGATATAGCATCTCTTGAGATTGCAGATATTCCAAGTGCGCGCTAGCTCATGGCCATCCATATCACGCAGTTTGTATGCGCCTTTGCCTAATGCTTCAGTGACCTCGTAGGGTCCTTCCCATTTTGGTCCAAGCTTTCCTATATCTTATGCGTGGCTTGCATCATTGGCACGGTACACGAAATCTCCTTGCCTGAAAGAAGTGTTCCTGACTTTTGCATCGTAATACTTCTTTATCTTTGACTTGGCCTTTGCTTCACGTATAGCTGCGCGTTCGCGTCTTTCTTCTAGCAGATCCAAGTCTATGTGTCGCTCGTCATTGTTTGTTGCAACATTGACTTCCGCCGTGCGGATGGTTGGCATTCCAATTTCGGCTGGTATGACAACTTCTGTCCCATAGACAAGAGAGAATGGTGTATCTCCAGTGCTAGTTTTTATTGTCGTGCGGTGCGCCCATAAAACATGCGACAATTCATCCACCCACCTTCCTTTATGTTTGTCAAGGCGCGCTTTTATTCCTTCGCCCAGACAACGATTCGCGCGTTCAACCAAACCATTGGTTTGTGGGTGTTTAACTGACGCGAAGTGTTGTGTAATGTTTAATTGCGCGCACCAGTCTTTGAACGGGTTGTCACAGAAATATTTTCCGTTGTCTGAAATAATTTCTCCAGGTAGGCCAAAGCGATATACAATGTTGTCCCAAACGAAGCGTTTGACTTGGTTGCCTGTGATACTTGCCACTGCTTTTGCCTTAATCCACTTAGTGAAATAATCTATGGCCACTATGAGGAATTTTAGTCCCCCCGCTACAACTGGAAAGGGACCTGCAATATCAATGCCCCATTTATAGAATGGCCATAGTGAGGTGATGGGTGTCAGCTCTTGTTGTGGTCGGTGCGGGATGGGCCTGTGGACTTGGCAGTCGCTGCACTTCTTTATCATATCCCGCGCATCGCGGTGCATAGTAGGCCAATAGTATCCTGACCGCAAGGCTCATGCCACAACAGACCGTGGTCCTGAGTGCATACTACATGAACCAGCGTGGATCTCTCGGAGTACGTAATCTGCCTGAAGAGGTCCAACGCACCGAAGCCATGGTTGTAGGAATGAACGTCGGTATAGGAGACCATCTCGAAGTTCGAACCTCTGCGTTGTGCGCCGTATCCGTCGAGCGTCTTTCTGTTCTTGGGGTAGTATCCCCTTGCTTATGAATTCGATGATAGGTGTCATCCAAGTAGGATTCTGATCTTCTATCACCATGGATATCTCCATCTCTTAGATGGATTTGTTCTTCAAGGTTTCCACCAATACCTGTTTTGATAGGTGCGCAAAGCTTGTTGATGCAATCTTGCTCAGCGTATCTGCTTTTCTGTTGTCTCCTCTAGGAACTTGTTTGATGGTGAACCTGTCGAAATTCTGGATCAGAGATTTGGTTTTGTTGAGGTATTGGATCATATTGTCCTCCTTAGCCACATATTCGCCTAACACGTGGTTGGCTACTAACCGGGAATCGACATTTGCTTCTAGGTTGCGTACACCCATTTGAGTTGCAATGCGTAATCCAGCAAGTAAGGCTTCATATTCTGCCTCATTGTTTGTGTCTGTGAATTCAAAACACAGTGCGTAAGTGAATTCCATTCCATCTGGGCTAGTGAGGATAAGGCCTGCGCCTGACCCATCCACGCACGAAGATCCATCCGTGAATAGAACCCATGGTTCTTGTATCGTTACTTCGCTCTTAGAAAGTGGAGTATCGGTATCTGGCTTCTCAATAATGAAGTCTGTCAATATCTATCCTTTAATCGCAGTGCGTGGTCTATAAGAGATGTTATGCTCGCTCAATAACACACTCCATTTTTGTAGTCGTCCCGATGCGTCAGGTTTAGAGATAACTTGCTTGATAGGTTGGTCCGTAATTACAGCTATTGGGTTTGCTTGAAAGTATCTGCGCAATCTTTTAGCTGCGAATACTAAAGCTAGGACCAGCTTTTCCATGGCAGTATAGTTAGTCTCTTTCTTCTTTAGCGCTTTGCTTACAAAGTATATTGGTGTTTGAACGGAGTTTCTATCTGTTAATAACACCGCGCTGACCGCTCCATAAGTTGCAGACAAGTACATGATCAATTCTTCCCCTGGTCCAATGAAAGTCTCCCTTTTTTGCTTAAGTTGTTGAAAAGCTTCTTCCACTTCCGCAGTCCAACGAAAGTCTCCCTTTTTGTGCACTTCGTGAGTGTCTTAAAGAGTGGGAGTGACTTATCTGCTGATTTGGACAAGAATCGATTTAGCCCAGCTAATTTGCCGTTTAATGACTGAACTTCTTTCAGTGTGCACGGTGAAGGGAGTTCGATGACAGCTTTTGTCTTTTCTGGGCAGGGCTTAATGCCATCAGGTTCTATCAAATACCCAAGAAACATGCCTTATGTAGCGCCAAAAATACACTTCTTAGGATTTAACTTCATGTTGATCCTTCCCAGTGTTTTGAATGTTTCCTCAATGTCGCGCACTAATTCTTCTTCGGTATGACTCTTTATAACAAGGTCATCGACATAAACTTCCAGGTTGCGACCTACTTGTTTTTCAATCGCTTTATCCACCAACCGCTGGTATGTTGCTCCCGCGTTCTTTAGGCCAAAAGGCATTTTTGTATAGCAATAGACCCCTTGACTTGTGTAGAAGGCTGTTTTCTCCTCGTCTTCCTCAGCTATCTGAATTTGATGGTACCCTTTGTATGCATCTAGGAAACATTTAAAGGGGTATCCACACAAAGATTCTACCTTCCAGTCTATCTCTGGTAGCGGGTAACAGTCCTGTGGACATGCTTTGTTAAGATCAGTGAAGTTTACGCACATTCTCCAACTGCCATCGCTCTTTTTTACCATTACTGGATTAGAAATCCAGTCATGGTAGTAGACCTCCCGCATGATGCCTGCGTCTACAAGCTTGTGTACTTCTTCTAGAATGGCTTTTGCGCGATCTGGAGCCTGGCCGCGCTTTTTCTGTCATATCGGAGGATATCCTTGTCGGATTTTTAGCTTGTGCTCTGTGATATATCGTGGTACTCCAGTCGTGTGCTTTGGTTCCCACGCAAAGATATCTAGGTTCCTTTGTAAGAGTGCGCACACAGCCGCTCTGCCTTTGTCAGACAGCAACCCTACAATTGATATCTCTTTATCTGGGTAGTCAGGGTGAATTGCAACCTTTAGGTTTGACACTTTGCTTGTGTGTTGTTCTGGGATACTCTCCGTTTCACTCGTCACCGTGTTGCATTCTTTAGGTGATACAGCGGTATTGTAGAGAGTCACAATTCCTCCATCTACTGGGAATTTGAGCATCCTATGCGCCGTAGATGGTACAACGCGCATGGCTGATATTCTTGGTCTTCCAATAATGCCATTGTATGGCGAAGGAGACCTGATTACCATGAAGTTCATCCAGGCTGCTGTGAAGCGGTGCTCATTACCAACGACCACAAGTAAGCGTAATTGCCCCATAGGCCATATCTTCTCTCCTGTGAAGCCAGTCAGCGACGTCGTGGCTGGAATTAACTGACTTCGTATCTCAGGTCGCAGCCTCTTGAAACAATGTTCGTACATAATATCTGTGGATGCTCCTCCATCAACATACATGCGGTGGATATCGTGACCCCACGTGTGTATTTCAATAGTGAGCGGTTCCACTACTGCGTTGTCTGCAGTCAAAGTGGGGAAAGAGATTTCACTCCCATAGGAAAACTTTTGGCTGACTTTTTATCTCGTCTTTCGCTGCCATGATTGTATCATGTAGATTGTGTCCGCCTTGTCTTTGGGTGTCTCTTTTTTGCCCCCATTCTTCTGTCTGTCCTTCCCATCTTTGATGTTTTTAACGAGGTGATCCATTTTACCTTCTTTCACTAATTTATCAATTAGTTGGCACAACTGGACACATTCACTGGTAGTGTGACCCTTTTGTCCACGGTATTCGCAGTATCCGCTTCCTATGTGCCTATCTTCTGGAGTACGCATTGGGGGAGGTTTTGGGAAGTTTGCTCCTTCTGTCGCGAATATCTCCCTTGGGGTCTTCGTGAGTGGAGTGTATTTGTCGTTATCCCTTCCACTTCCTTAATTGAGGTAGTTCCTGCTGCGGCTGCTACTCTGGTCATTGGATTATCTCCTAGGCTGTTCTTGTTGCCTATAGGTTGAGTAACCTTTTTTGCTATTGATGAGTGCTCAAACACTCATCATTTTTGGTCAATCTGAACTACAAAAACACTCAAAAATGCATCAAAATACTGAAAATATTCCAAATTTGTGTTTTATATGTTTCAGATGCAAAATGAGTAAAAACAGATGAAAAACGTACAGAGCTTGCATAATTGGCAGTTTCAATCCCCCAACTTTCAAAAATTGGCAAAAATAGTCCCTGAGCACTTATTTTAAAAGATAAGTCACCAAAGGTCCTTTTGAAATCATAAATTGTCATATTTAGTCCTTTGGTGAAAAAATTTAAAAGTTTTGAGAATTTACAATTTTGGTCCCTGTACTTTCAAAGTTGGCAAAAATACTCCCTGGGATTTAAATTTTGGAAATTATCAAACAAGGTCCTTGTGTTATTAAACTTTGTCAATAATGGTCCTTGGAATGAAAGTTTGATGAAATTGACAAGAAAGGTCCCTCAACTATGAAACTTGGCATATTTCGTCCCCGAATTTAAAAAAAAATGAAAAATTTTCATTAAAGGTCCTTATATTACTTACACTTGGCATGTTTAACCCTTGTGGCAACTTTGGAATAATACCAAAACTTACCCCTCACAAAATCAGCAAAGTACATTAATGGTCCTTGGGCTTTTTCTCACTATTAATATAAACGGACCCTTAATATACTTACAACCAAAACCCTTAACCCAACAAACCCTTTGGCCCAATCCCCTTACCAGGCCCAAAACAAACCAACACCGTCCCTTTGATATTAAAAACCCGATCAAACCCTTCGTTGACCTCCCCCTTTCCCTCTCCACTTGGCTACAAACACACTGCAACACTCCACCCCCTCCATCACCTCTGCCATCTCTACCCTTCCCATGTCCCCTCCACTAGCACTAAAACCCAAACTCCATTTATTGCTTCACACCCCTCTCCAAGTTACCCCCCAACTGCCAAGTTGGAATTTGGCGCCAAAATACCTTTTATAGGCTAGGATCAGTTTTAGTGATCCAAGGGACCAGAAGAGAGGTAGGATATGTTCAAGGGGACCCATGGAGCTCCAAACACATATAAAAGATGAAAGATGCAGGAAGAACAAAGAGAGTAGTTTTTAGATTAATGGTAGGAGTAGCATAATTTAGTTAAAAGCCAAATTAGTGTAATCTTTGTTGTTTTTCAGCTGTAACTTCAGTATTGTACTCTGTTAAAGTTTAATTAATATTCAGTCTCCCTTTACTTGTCGGGTTTTAATTTTATTGCTTATTTTCAAGTTTTCTAGTTTCAAGTTATTCTTACTGTTTCATAAGATCACACAAGCTCATATAGCGTTTTTGTGAGTATCCACATTCAGTAGAACTGTTTTAAAGATTAATCTCTCAAGTTTTCATTAAATCCAAAAAGAAAATCCAAAAATATACAAAATAGTGAAAATACCTGAAAAAGAAGAAAAAGAAAATAAGAGAAAGCTGGATGTGATGGTTTAGAGCTTCATGGGAAGCATAGGGTTATGGTTTAAGTTTCTGGTTCACTCAGTTCTGACCTTTGGATAAATTTGTAAGCATTTTTCTGTATTTTTAGCACAAACTGTTAGATATAGTGATTATTGTTAAATGTTGTTTATTATTGTCCATTCATGTTCATGTTTGATTATAGTAATGGTAATTTTCAGTTTCATGTATCAAATATGTCTTGTGCTTCTTTAAATCATCAAAACAGTCAAGATTAGGAGTGTTTGGTTCATGTCAGATTTGCATGATCTTGTTGTTTAATTGCTCTTTTGTTTGCACCAGCAGTTCCCTTGGGTCATATTAGAGTCATATTAGTCATAACATCTGCACTTACAATACAAAAAGTCAAAATTGGCCTTTACATTTTATAGCAGGTTAACTGTTATGAAATTAGAAAGTCATAATCATCAATTCAGTGTATATCTTGTTAAGATTGTTGAAATTAGTCTCATATCATCTTAATACATCATATGCAATCATCTAGATTCATTAAAAGTTCAACTAAGTCAACTGTGTAAAGAAATTTCAAAAAGTCAAATTACCATTAGGCAGAAAAAACCAAAAGTTGCAAGAATTGTTTAGAATTTTGAGTTAGGATCTAGACCTTGTGCTTCTCAGGGAAAGTAGTCTATCACCTCAACTTTGAAGTCCCATCTTCCTATTATTTTTGTAATTTTTCCTGTGGGCCCCACAGTCCCTCAAACACACCTGCAGGGGGATTGCACTACCCTGCTCCCAGGGTGCTCCTTTTGTTCAGCCATCTCCATAAGCTCACTAAGAGCTTAATAGTGGGTCCCACTGAGCATCCTTGGGCTTTTTGAGAAGCCCTTGCACCCAACTCACTATTTCCAGGATTATTTTGGCTTTTCAAGCTTATTTGATAAGCTAAAATTGACCCTGCACTTTGTCCCATCTCTTAGTATATGCTGAGTTTTCAGTGTATTTGAGGCTCTTTCACAAGCTTCTCAAGAGCTTATTTGTGGGTCTTATCCTGTGAATTTAGGTTCTTTGAATAGCTCTTCAACCCAGCTTGCTACCTCAGTGCTCAAGTTGTGCTTTTTAGCTTATTTCATAAGCTTAAATTGACCCTATAATTGACTACAGGCTTGTTTGATTTTCAGTGTATATTGGATTTGCTTATTTGCTTATACAAAGCTTATAAGTATAATCCTTTGTGTTTTTTTTACTTATTTTCAGTCACTTTCAATTGTTCATACTTTAATTTTCTTCTGTTTCCTTTTTGTGAGCTTGTTTGATAGCTTATTTGAGCTTAAATTCCAATATAAGCCAAAAGCTTATGTTCTTAACCATATAAGCACTCAAAGTGCTTATTTTTAAGCATCAGCCCAAGTTCCTTTTCAAAAGTTTCTTAATTTTAGTTGTAAAATAATTTTCAAAAAGAAAAATCAGGAAAATCCAATTTTAAAATAAGTGATAGTTTCTATTTAATTTAATCTATCTTTTTAATTTTCCTTTTTAGTAATTTATTAAGTAACTTGCGTTTTTATATTTTTCTTAATTTCCTTTTATCTTAAAGTATTTTCAGTAATTTTTCCAAATTTTTATATTGTCATTTAGTAATTATTAGATTTAATATTAGTTTTATTAATAATTAATTAATATTCAAGTATTAAATGGCATAATTAGTTTTTATAAAGTAATACCTAGTTTTTATATTTTTCCTAGCTTTTATAAGTTATAAATAATTTTTAGAATTTTTTCTAGAATTTCTACTGTTCATTTTCTAATTTTCTTAATTAATTTAGTTAAATTAGATATTAATTAATAAATAAGTAAATAATTAGTAAAATAGTCTAAATATAAGTTTTAGAAACTGTTGACATAAATAATGCCTAAAAGCATTATTAATATATTATCAATATCTCTATGTTTTAATTATTACAAAACATAAACTAATTGAACTAAAATTTATGACATAAACAAGTATTTAGTGAATAACATTCTCTTTACATCCAAATCACTTAAGGTATGAATAAACAAAGTGTTTATTGCTATCTATGATCAAAGAGATATTTAATTAATTAATACAAAATTTATTTAATTATATAAACATATTATATATTTTTGAAAAACACTTTTGGTAATAAAGAAAAATGTTTTAATCATACTAAATATATGAATTCAAATTTTTAACCAAAATAAGTTAGTTTTTCACCAAATAAACTTTCCCCACTAAAAGACAGAATTTCTGGCCGTTACAGCTGGGCGGCCCCCTTAATTGTAAGGGGTGGTTCCCTTAAAATTAAGGGGACCGGCCATGAATTAAGGGGACTGGCACTCTCCTGTACAGTATTTTCTGTCTTTATAAATACTAGTTCATTTCACAGATTTTCCTTACCTTTTGCACTCCTAAACTTTCTGTTCTAGATCTCCATTTCTATTCTCTTAATCCTTTGATCATACATTCATAAATCTTTGTTTCAAAGTGATCCAAACATCATCCTCTCAAGTGCAAAAGAAGAATACTTCTATCCCACAAGACAAGAAGTATTACAACTTGTTGTGATCTCCACATCCAAGTTGTTAGAGCATTATCCATTGTATCTATCTCTTTGTGTAATTAGTTGTGAATATTTGATAGAAGATAGTTTAGCTAGGTATATAAGTAGTGTGATTGGTGAGTAGTTTGTTGTGAAGAAGAAGAGTTAGGAACTTGAAAGGTGTGAAGAAGATTGGTGTGAAGTAGATAGGTGTGAAGTAGAAAGGTGTGAAGAAGAATTGGTGTGAAATAGATTGGTGTGAAGAAGTTGTGATCAAGTTGTGACGAAGTTGTGGTGTGTACATTGGTGTGTAAGGTTTTCTCCGCCATAAGGGAGCTTGTAGACATAGTGAAGAAAACTCTCGAGTTAGGTGCTCGGGGAGTGGAATAGGGCAAGGAAGGTGACCTTGTAGCCGAACCACTATAAATCTCTTGTCTCGCGGTTCGATCTTTCCATCTCTCATTTATTTCTTTACTTACATTATTATTGATATATCGTACATATTTATTGTTGTTCATATTGTGTAAGAATTGAAATCACATAGTATCGAATCTAAATTTTTGAAAACAAAGAAAACATTCAAACAATCTTTTGTAACAAATTAAATAGACGTAAAACTATTCAACCCCCCTTCTAGTTTTCCACAATTGGTATCAAGAGCCACGTCTAGCAAGATTTTTTAAAATATATTGTATTTTAAAACTTGTAACGATCTATGGAATCTGAAAAATATTTAGATGGGCAATCTATGCAAAGACCACCACTATTTGAAAGTGATGGATTTTTATATTGGAAAAATCGATTCGAAACTTATGTGAAATCAAAAGATCTTGATCTTTGGCATGTTATTACCTTTGGTGATTTTCCTCCCACTCAACAAAATCCGGAAACTAAAAAGGATTAAATTATACCTTTCGAAAAACAAAATGATGATTTGAAAAAGAAACTAGCTAAAAATAATGAAGCTAAAATGGTAATTTATAATGCGTTACCACGTAAAAAATATGAAAGAATTTTTATGTGTAAAACCGCCAAAGAAATTTGGGAATCACTACTTATTACTCACCAAGGTAATAGTCAAGTCAAAGATAATAAAATAGATTTTCTTGTACAACAAGAACAATTTACGATTTCGGAAGAGGAATCAATTGATAATGCTTTTGCTAAATTTAACACTATTATCACAAGTTTAAAAGCACTTGATGAGACATTTTCTAGTAAAAGTTGTGTTAGGAAATTTCTTAGGGCATTGCATCCAAAATGGCGAGCTAAGGTCACGGCAATTGAAGAATCAAAGAATTTGATTACGTTATCACTTGATGAACTTATTGGCAACTTGAAGGTCCATGAAGAAATTATAAGAAGAGATTCGGAAACGGTCAAAGTCAAGAAAGAACAAACCAAATCCATTGTTCTAAAAGCCAAAAAGGAACCTAGTGACGATGATGATTCGAGTGACGAGAGTGAAGACGAAGAATATGCAATGGTCGTAAGAGAATTCAAGAAATTCTTCAAGAGACGAGGAAGATTCACTAGATCACCACGAGACGAAAGAAACCATTCCAAAGAAATAGAAGTGATAACTACGGGAAAAGAAAGTGCTTTAGATGTGGAAGTCCAAATCATCTCATTGGCGAATGTCTAAAGCCGTCGGGTTATAAAAATAAAGGCGCCTTTGTTAGTGGAACATGGAGTGATAGTGACAAAGAAGAAGTGGAAAAACCAAGAGACGAAAAGTGTTTTGTTGCAAAAGCAACCGACGAAATATGTTTTGGAATTGACTTGGAGCCTGATGAATGGATCAAGGATAGCGGATGTTCGAGGCACATGACGGGGAACCGCAAGCTATTTTCTACGTACAAGGCATACAATGGAGGTAACATTATTTTCGGTAGTAACTTACGTGGAAAAATCATTGGCAAAGGTACGATTTCTCAAGACTCACTTACTATTGAAAATGTAGAGCATGTAGATAATTTAACATATAACTTGCTTAGTA
Source organism: Artemisia argyi (assembly GCA_030686995.1). Lineage (NCBI taxonomy): Eukaryota > Viridiplantae > Streptophyta > Magnoliopsida > Asterales > Asteraceae > Artemisia > Artemisia argyi. The sequence goes on along the minus strand of CM060683.1, from coordinate 56,493,813 downwards.
TAGGACAAATATGCGATAATAAATGTAGAGTTACCTTTACCGAAGAGGATAGCGAAATAGTTAAGAATGGAAAAATTATAGGTAGAGGAATTAGGAAAGGAGGCATATATGTTATGAAACTAGGAAACAAACCTTAGGATAGGATATGCCTAACGACCCTAGATGAAAACTCCACATTGTGGCATAGGAGATTAGGACATGCTAACATGCAACAAATACAATCTTTGGCCTCTAAAGAACTTGTTAGAAACTTGCCTAATATAAAATCTGACAAGCATTTTTGTGATGTGTTAGGAATACAAATATTCCTGTAAAAGTCTCGGTCACCTAATGATTGTAATAGCATTAAGTTAGCTCGTAGTTAGTTTGTTTATTAGTTAATTAGTATTAATTTAAGTAACACCGTGGAAGAAGGACGGGTCTTCACCCACTGTATGCCTGATCCACAGCCCGGGAGTGGGCGTTATATTGTAAGTATAAATACCCCTCTCCACATGTGGAGAGGGTTGGACCTTCACTTAATCTCAATCTAATATTACAATTTTCTCTCAAGGTTCCTTTCTTTCTTCCCATCCTCTTCTCTTCCAACGCCACTCACAAACAACACCAATCATGTTTCTAACTTAGTTAGTATTCTACAATTGGTATCAAGAGCCAAGGTTTCATCTTAGGACCTTGTAGAATCGAATTTGATGGTATTTTGTGTGGTCTTGTGAGTTTGGTGTAACTTTCTTGTAAAACCTCTTAGTTTGATCTTCTCTAGTGTTGTTATTCATGTTAGTGATGTACTTTTATGTTCATCTGTGTCTGTGGAGCATTGTAGTTTAGCTTGTGTTACCATTTCCTTAATCTATTTGAAGTTTGGATTGGATTTTGGGCGGAATTCTCAGTTGCGGTTAAGTATACTGTTTCATTGCTTGGCTGCGGTTAAGTCCTATTATCTGCGGTTAGGTTGACTGAGTTTACTATTTTTGGAATACAAACAAATCGCAACGAAAGTGATAGATTTGGATTTTTGTGCACTGCGATTAGATCTTGCGATTAACTATTGCGATCAAGTTGTCTGTGGGTAGATTATTGTGATTAACTCTCTGCGATTAAATTCTTTGCGATTAAGTTTTGTGGTTTGGATATCTTGCGGTTTGGGTGTTCTGCCTCTGCGATTAAGTGATCTGCGGTTAGGTCTTGTGATTAGCACATCTTGTGGTTATCTCCCTACTTGTGGTTAGTCTGGTTCTCATATGAATGGTATGCTTCATTTACAAATGAAAGGACCAGTTTCGTATGTAGACCCTTGTGCACAGTCATGCTCGGACCCTAAAGAGAATGCGACTCCTCAGTCATGCAAACTACTGGAATTGGCAAGAGAATGTCACATTGAATGTTTTCAAACACTGCAGTCACATCTTTCTATGTTACTAGAAGGCAATGGATTCATAATGGGTTTTGAACGTGCATTCATAACGCTATTCTCTCAAGATGTTCAAACATTCACAGAAGTTATGATCTTGAATTTGGATCAACTGAGGCAACAATTGGTCAGAAAAGTAACATCTTATGAGGAATCCTCTGCTGCCGTATGTGTACTCAGCAAACAACTGCACAGCTTCTTCAACTCCAAATCATCCATGATCTATGATTACGACAATCAGATGACTATGAAGTGCTTTGCTGACCACACAAAAATGGATGTGGACAACTATAGAGATAAGCTACGTCAAAACTTGAATAAGGTTAAAGAGTACATCGAGAGACAGCAAAGACTTGAACCAACATTTGATGACAAGGCTGAGACACTTGATGGCAATGCATGTGATAGTTTAGGCGTGGGTTTAACGGTGGATGCAAAGTCAATGGATGGAGAGTGTCTGGATGCAAAGTATGTCAACACTAGACTCATGCATTCTGAAGATGATATGAGCGTCACTTCTGATAAAGTAGTGACCCAGACTATGGTGAACATACCCACACCGGAATCAAGCAATGAGGTACTGTCAATTGATCAATTCAATACACCATCTAACATAGGTCAACATACAGATCAAAGTAATCCCTGTTATAACACAAATATGTTGAAACAGACTAACAGTGTTTTACCTTTATCTAATTCAACAAATATGTGTTATAAAGGGGGAGAAAATGATCTGTATGATGTCTTTAAAAATGATCTGTTTGATGAAAGCCCTTGTCTCAAAGTTGAGTTTTCCAAGACAATGGACTAGAACATGGTTGATAAAGAGACATTTAATCAACTCCAAAACAAGTTTTCACAATTACAAAAACATTGCATTGAACTTGAAATTGAAATACAACGTAAAGAAGAATGTCTTCAAAACTGCAAACCGTGTCTAAATCCGGAATTGCCTGATCTTAATGAATATTTTATGATCAACAATCTGAAAACTCAGCTGCATGACAAGGACTCAACTATCAACTATCTTAAAAATCAGATCAAGATGTATGAGCAACGTAATAATGCCAAATGGAAATACGACGCTTATGATACTAATTGCAAAATGGCAAAATTACGTGCTGAAAATGAGAATCTTAAAGTAAAATGTAATCAACTGTGTGAGTCACTCAAACAGATAAACGCTGAGAACATCAATCTGATTACTCCACAATTTACTAAATGCAATGATTTCTCATTTCAATGTCTGACTTCATGTCCTAGAATTTCCGGTGAGCACACCGTGCCAAGTTATGTTTCAAAAAGTCAAATGAGCCTCAATCTTTCAAAACCATCTATCTTGGGAAAACCTGTCTTAAAAAATGTTGGTTATCAAACTATCATTAGACAACCAAATGCGTTTATTTCTGAAAGACCTAAATTCTCGAATACTCGACGTGTTTCTCAAGTGGATAAAAAACGTGCTTTGACTAAGTCTGTGTGCTCCAAACCCATAATTCATAAATCTAATGGTCTTAAACCTGTAAAACCTCTGAAATATAAACCAAGGAAATATGACCATGGATCAGCTCATCACAAGAAAGTCACTTTGCATGAAACAACATACAGGCTTAGATCCTCTTGGATATGGATACCAACTGGAAGGACATTCGTGATGAATGGTCACAAATGGTCACATGTGTGTACCATTGACAAAGGTTTTACAAAAGGATTACACAACAGGTCAACTAAAACTTGTGTGTGGCTTCCTAAGACACTGACATCTCCTACGACTGGAGATATGTCTACTCACTTGTGAGATGACATCATGTGGACTCCTGTCTAATTTCTTTCAGGACTCGTAATTCTCCTGTTTACCTACTGACTCACACCCTGTATATACCTTATGTCTGTAGATTGTGTTCATGAAGAGTATTTGTTATTTTTATTCACTTTATTTTCATGCTATCTTGCTGTACATATTTGTCTGCTACACTGTGTGTCTATATGTTTGCTCTTCATGTTATGGGTTGCTTTAGGTAGTCGGTTGTATGACTCCATGGTTCTACATGCACATCATGAAAATCATATTAGGAATCTCTCATTACTTCAGGGACCTATCTTGCGCACATGTTCCTTTGTCTAATGACTAGTCATGAAGTACAAGGACTGGTTGTGTCAATAGGTCATAGTTAACCCATCCCATATTTAAGAAGTTTACTTTTTCTTTGTCTTTTGCGTTTAAGAAGTTAACCACAAACATCTCCTACTATCTAATCTCACTCGCTCCTTCACTTACGTTAATTGCGATTAAGTTTTGATTGTTTCCTGTAATTGCTTGTTGATTGGTAAGTCATGATCCTTACCTCTTTCTCACTAGAATTTTACATGATCTTGTTTTCTCACTCGTTGCGTTCTTTTAAGTGGGATCGTGCATTACCTGATTTCTCGTGCATATTGCGTTTATTTGTCAATAGGTTAGATCACGCTTGCTTTTCTTTGCGCTTAATCACTGTTTATTTACAGATGCGTGATGTTTATGGTTGCTTTTTGTGTGTCTTTGGCATCGATTGGGTTGCGGTTAGGATGGTAATACCTTGCGTAGTTCCTTTAGCTTTGTGTAGGGATGTGCATTGTTACTTATCTAGGTTTAGGGTTCTTGGTGTTTTCCATGGTACTAATTGTATGATTTGTCGGGTTGCATCGGAGCTTGTGGTGTTTTCTTTACTGCGATTAACTTGTGTTCTTGACTGCGATTAGTGTGTTCCTGACTGCGGTTAATAAAGGTTATGGACTGTGGCTAGCGTATGTTCTTAACTGCGTGTAGAATAGACTCCTGACTGCGGTTAGCTTATGTTCTTGACTGCGTTTAAGTTATACTCTTGATTGCGGTTAGCAGTTGTTCCCCATTGCGGTTAGCTTAATCTTGCGTTTAACCTGAGTCTGCGATTAAATTGATTGAGTTTATCGAATTGCGGTTAAAATTATTTTGCGGTTACCAGTTCTTGCGGTTAAAAAGAAGTGCTGCGGTTAGCGTAGAACCTCAATTCCGGTTAGCCTAATCTTGCGTTTAACTTGCATCTGCGATTAAATTGGTTGAGTTTATTGGACTGCGGTTAAATTATTTTGCGGTTACCTGCTCTTGCGTTTAAAATGAAATGCTGCTTAATTGTTTGCGTTTATCTTGACTTGTTGCGTTTCAATTGCTTTGAGAATTATGTCTTTGCGATTAACTGGTGTTTGAGGTTAATTAAGATTGCAGTCAATGGTTCTACTTATATCTCTAACCGAGAATTATAGTGACCCACTTTGTCTAGTACAAAATTAGGTGTACGATGCTTATGTGTTAGTAAATGGGTGTTGTATTATCTATGGACTGTTTGACATGATTGGCACTCATTCTTGGTTGAACTAATTGCTATCTTATGTGACGAACGATTTTCCTCATGAGTGCCTATCATTGGTCTAACAAGGCTCTTGGCCCTACCATTTAGTGACATGGTCTTACTAGTTACTAACACTCATTGTCACGTGGTTTGCTTTTCTTGTTGATGTGTGTCAAATGAAGCTAGTATGGCAGAACCCATTCGCGAAGGTCATTTGGCTCCACCCATTCGATCTGACAACGACATTCTGCCTTTCAACAAGTGGGTACCGATTGGTAAAAGCAATTGCTATTTTAAGACAGATAGACCTCAGAATCATCCTATATTCAGAATGACACTGGACATACTGAAAAACACCACCTTCTTCAATGCCTTTACCGCATCCTCCTCAATCCCCTCCATCTACATCCAACAGTTCTGGAACACTATGTGCCTTGATAGAGCTACCAACACGTACAAGTGTCAGTTGGATGAGCATTGGGTGAACATCACCATGGAAATGCTTGGTAGTGTACTGCAGATATTGCCAACGGGTGATAATGTTGAATATACTCCCCCACCTAATCCAGCCACTCTTATTGACTTTGTCAATGAACTTGGGTATCCCACTCAAGTGTCTACACTTTCCACTGTGATCACACATGACCTCTATCAACCATGGAGAGCAATTGCAAGCCTAATCAATTTGTGTCTGACTGGAAAAACATCGGGATATGAAAGACTTAGAGCTCCATCTCTACAAATTCTCTGGGGCATTGTTAACGGTGTGAACATCAACTTTGCTGAACGGATCTTGGAGGAATTCAGTCAGTCCATTCACTTTTTCTTGGTCGATAAGGCTAATCTTGAAGCAAACAAAGACGGTAAGAAAAGATCAGCCAAGCTCGTGATTCCAAGTATACGTTTTACCAAGCTGATCATACTTAGCCTTCAACGATCTCTAAAATTCCACCCTAGAGAAGAATCCCCTCTTCATCAACCCACTGATGAACATCCACTTGGGTTCCTCAAATATGACTCTAAGAGCACTGGCGAGATCATCTTCGGCATGGACATTCCCACTGCCCTTCTCACCCGTGATACACTGACTGCTCAATATTATGAGGAATACCTTAAACTTCTAAAGACAAGTCGGGAAGCATCATCTAATGAGCCCGCCTTATCCACTAAGTCTGCAAGAACTGCATCCAAGAAACGCAAGGGTGGTAATACCTCAGCTGCATCCTCTGAAGGCTCTAAAAGAGTTAAGCAGACCACAGGAGGAAAAAGAACCAGCTCAAAAATTAAACCGCCAAGTGCTGAAGATCCCAAAGCTACACCGTGCACCACACAGTTGCCTCTCACAGAAGAAGAAATGGTACAAATGGCAACTGCTGAAAGCTTGAAGGATGCATATATGCCACCGGTTCCACCAGTCAGTGGGGTCAACATTAGAGAACCTCGGTCACATAAAGCTTCACAAATCCAGCACGTGACAGGAAAAGGAAAGGATGTTGCTAAAGAAGAACAGGCGGCACACACTCTATTGAAAATATCATCTCCTGCCTCCAAATTAACCAGCTCCAAGTTTATCCTTAAAAAACACTCACCAACATCCTCATCTGCTAAGATTTCTTCTGACAATGTTTCTTCACCAAGTCTTGGGCAACCCGCTAGATCAAGTATTTTTGAGACTGACACCAGCTCTGCTCCCAAAGGTGATGAACTCAACCTCGCTACACAAGATGTAACTAGCCATCAACCGATATAGGACAAACCTGTTGAGTCTGTACCTCCTGTTGATCCACTCGATGATGAGTTTGTTTCTACTGCTTATCCGGATCTACAAGGTAACCTCAAAATGAAAACTGATGATCCTAAGCTCGCCGTGGAACCAGACAGCCCTACTGGTACGCTGGCATCATACAAGAATCTGGATACCTTTGGTGATCAGTTCCTCGTGGATAAGCCGGATGATGCTGAAGGTGACAAGTCTGGTGATGAGCATGGAGAAGTTGTGTCAATGGTTGATGTGCCTATTAAGAAAGACAACTCCACCATCCCTACCAGGTCTACACCAACTCCTACTGCTGGTCATGACAACATCGACACTCCACAACCAGCTAATACACAAGAGAAACCTACTGCATCTGCTGCTCCTACTACCACTGAGCAGATGTTGGATATGAACACTTTAGCTGGAATGACTGCCGATATTATTCAAGATAACATTACCATTCATGAGAAGTTGGACAAGCATGCCTCTTTACTTCAAACCCTAGTAAACCTTAATCTGCCAAAAACGATTACCAATCACGGCAGCAGATTATACAAGTTGGAGCATCTTGACCTTGAACAACAAGTATCTCAGGTTATCAACGAACAGGTAGCTGAAGCTGTCAGCATTGCTCTTGAAGCTCCTCTCAGATCCAGATTCAAAGACCTACCTATCAATGGCATGAAGATCATTCTGCAGCACAGTATGTATCAACAGGGTCAACACACAGGACACGAGGCTCATGTCCGGCTGTATAATGCATTAGAGGACTCAATTCAACAAGATGATGCTGAGGAACACGCCCGGGATATGGAAATTGAAAGAAAAAGAAAACAGAGGCGTTAGGGTCATCCCAGGCCACCATCTGGATCACCTCCTCAACCACCTCCACCTCCACCACCTGCTGGGGCATCTGGTCCATCAGGCACTCCTTCACTGCCTGGTGGGTCGCATGCTCCTAGCAGATCATCACAACCCACCTCATCACCATCTCAAAAACATCAGACTGACAAGTCAACCAAGTCACAAGCAAAACAAGTTAAGTATGCTGCTTGGACTACCATTGACGCTGGTGCAACCTCTATTGCATCTCATGTCCAGGACGATCTTGTCTTTAATGAAGCTTTTATCACTCCTCAACACGCTGATTCTTCCGATGACGATGATGATGATGCATCTACAACTCACATCCCTGGGAGACAGTGGTGGAAATCATTCACCAGAACTGACACCAATGATCCACCGCAGGTTCCCTTAACCAAGGTTGACAAAGAGACATGGTGGAAACCTGATGACAACCAACCACAATCACCTGAACCTGACTGGACGGTTCCTTCCTCTGACTTGCCAACCAATGAGAACAACTGGATTAATGTCATCACCACTAGTTTTGACCCACCTTCAGAAGATTCCCTACTTTCCCAAACTGGTGATATGGGAAAGTTCATCACATGGTTCTGCAAGAAACGTGGTCTCTCAAAGCTCACTCAGAAGGATCTGGAAGGCCCTGCCTTCAACATTGTCAAAGCTTTTCATCAGGATGCTAATCATCTACAATACCAGATGGAGGAGTGCCACAAGATGTTCAATGACATTGTGGATGAAGGGATAATGAAGTATAATTACAACACTCCACTTCCCTTGGGTGGACCTCCTGGCAATGTTACTATCCAAGCTGAATTCTTCTTCAACAAAGACCTCGAATATCTTAAGCTTGGGAGCAGACAATGCAAGTCGGCCTTGTCCATCACTAAGATGAAAGCTGCCCTCTATTCTGATATCAGGTTGGAACAGCTTGTCCCCGACAGCATGTGGTGTACTCAAGAATGTGACTACGACATCTCGGCATCTCTGGGCATCTCTCACTGGTGGCTGAAGAAGCAGCAATTCTACATTGATCGGTTTCAAGCTCAAGGTGATCGAAAGTCTGTTCGTTCACCTCTTCAAATCATCAGTGTGGTAAAGGTACAGGTACATCCCATCTACGGATATGACTACCTCAAGAACATAACACTCAAACGAGCTGACTTCAAGGACTACATCATATCCGAAGGGGACTTCAAACACCTACGCCCCAATGATTTCGAAGATCTGTATTTACTCCATCTTCAAGGAAAGCTGCATCATCTACCATCACGAGAAAAGAAGTCTCTTGTGTTTGCTGTACTTCACTAGATCAGGGGTATTGTCATCAGAAAACGGGTTGAAGACTTCCAGCTTGGCATCGAAAGCTACCAATCCCAGCTCAACCTCACACGACCTCTGTGGAATGTCAATAGTCTGGAACGGGTTGCTGACTTTACAGTCATAGAATCTCCCCTGGCAACGGTATTTCGTGACAAATACAACGTTCTTATAGTTTTGCGCTTCAACGAAATACACAAGTTCAGTGACGGTACCTTACGTATGGTCGAAGAGGCGTTAGACTTCAGAGTGAAAGAATACCATGTCTATGACCATGGTACTAGACGTTATACCAATCACTGGACTGCCAATGACTTAACACGGAACAAGAGGTTTTTGGCTGGTATCCGCAAGAGATTGAGGCTGCGAAGAATCTTCCGTAGCCTGGAGTGCTACGTGGGTGGCAGAGTTCGTGATGGGGACTACCGCCTTCTACAACGTACTGAATGATGTGATTCGTGGGTGTGGTTCAATGTCATTTATATGTATTTTGGGTGTGGTGATTGTTTTTGTACTGTAATTTGTTTGTAGCTCTCTTTCTGTATCCTTATAAACATTTCTATTCCCTATTGTATATCCTATTCTACATATTGTACATATATCTCTATATATATATGTACTCTTCTATATATATAAATCCAAAAACTGCAAAAATGCAAAAATATTCTTCTCACGACATGTCTCTTGTATAATCGATATTATGTACGTTTCTAGAAATATCATTCAATAATGACACGGAATCATACATATGCTTGAGCAAGAGTTTTTCGGTTTCAAATAAAGGTTTTTTCAAAAACATGTCGTATCTCAAAACATTCTTAAAAATATGGTTTGTAGTCATTTCAGGCTACAACCCGAACTTAAAAATATGGCTTGTAGTCATTTCAGGCTACAACCCGGTCTTCAAAAATATGGTTTGCTATTACTTCAGATAGCAACCAGTTTTTCAAAATGGGGAAAACACGTCGCCAAAAAGACGGTTGTTCCCTTTACCGGGTGAAGTTCACCTGGGCATGGATTACTTTATATCCATGTTTCCTCGATCTAATGTACGTTTCAGTGCATTATTTCTTGATAAAGAAGAGAAGTCTTCTTTTTATTGCCAAATATTTTCCCTTCTATGATTTTTCCGGAAAATATTTGTGCAAAACTTGGTGGTACCATGAGATTTTGTTTGGAAATCAATTTGCACTCAAACTTTGATGAAATTTTTCACTCAATCAATGATATAACTTATTTACGTTTTAAACATCCGTCATTGATTGAGGGGGAGAGTGATTTCTCAAAATTTTATGTATCATCAAAACTCCCCACACTTTGTACAATACAAAAGCAAGATTTGTGATGGTTATGTGTCAAAATGAGTAAATTTTCAAAGAGTTTTAAATTTTCAAAGAGTTTTCGTTAAAACTTCGAATCTCTTGCAAACTCTTCAAATCTGACACATAACAATCTCCCTCACAGTTTGAGGGGGAGCAAGAAAAAGTTCCTTTTATCAGAAAACATTCAAAATTAACCGCATTTCTCTCCCAAAAGTTTTCTAAAATTATTTAAATCAATTGAGATCAAAAATCTTGAATGATTTGAAATTTTTGATCGGGGGAGAGAATGTGATTTAAATATGAAAACTGATAATCAAAAGTGATATTTTTGACTCAATAATAGGCTCCCACATATGTGCTAAACATTTTCGAATATCGAAGCACATATTGAGGGGGAGCGAAAGGCGTTTGTGGAAGTAATACCTAAGACCGACCATTTACTTTAATGCATGGAGTTATAAGGACGGTTAAGGTTAGGTATAAGCTCCCATGATCCACCAGAATCGGAAGGATCTTCCCAGGGACAATCCATAGATAGATTAGAAGTCCTTAGGAATGATTGAAAAAAAGGAGTAAAGTGAGAAAGGGAAGAGTGCGGACGGAGATAGAGCTAGGACTGGAACAAACCCAACAAGGTTCTAGTGGTGAAGTCTCGGTAAGCACTGAAGGGGTTGAAGAATGAAAAAGAAATGAAATGAGAAAGGGTGAAAAGAAATAGCCCTCCAAATATTCAACCTTAGGGCAGAAACCGGGTTCAATTCATAATCTACTAGTGGTTACTAAAGTAACACTAGTATTGAAGACAAGACGTCATGGACCCAGTGACGCACTACACTAAACTTCCCAACCACTCAAGTTCTCTTAAAAAAGCTTGTTTCATTCTAACGGGGAACCCTGTGCAATGTATCGACCGCTCATTGCGAGCTATGTTGATACCTAAAACAGGAGACGCCTCCCCAGTCTCCAGGAGCGGATCAAAACGCACTATTGAGTCTAGAGCCATGAGATCATCCATAAATCTCGATAGGACACATTCCATATATGCTTATTGTTTCACACAATGTGGAAAATAAGATAAAATATTTAGAGTCCTACGCATTATCCTTGTGGTATTGCCAGAACATCCGAGTGATATGAAAATATTCACAATGAAGATGGAAATCCTTCTAGAGTGAACATCACTCAAGCTCTTGGTAGGTGACATGTGAGATCCATCTTGGATCAATGATCAAGTGACAACTGGAAAGCAATGATGGTGCGATTCATAATTGAATCAAACTTGTTCCAGGATATGGATTGACGGATACTTTTGCTAAAACCTCTCAATGTGCTCACCAACTAATCTTTCGAGCACATTGATTGTGTACAATATCTTTCAAACAAAAGTATTTTTGATGGAAATGTGATTCTAAATGCAAAACTCTCGTTGTGTCTCAAAAATGTTTATCATAGGACACACGAGTGATTTCTATAAATCTATTTCTCATCAATCCGTGAATATTCATTCACCGATTCACTCTATCGTGCTGTCTGCTTTGAGACGTTCCGGTATGAGAACATGCTAAGTATGAAGATTCCAAAGTGGATTCTTTGGAAATTTCATTACTACAAGCTGGAAATTCCTGTCAAGGAGAGTCTTCTTTAAAAGAGACTCTACCTGATCACAGGTCGGTTTTCACAAAACCGGAGGGTAGTATGTCCTCGCAGAACGAATGACAAAGCCATGTTCGTTCTCTATCTTTATTGCTAACTGTTTTATTTCAGGGACACATATAAAGATGGCGTTGATGGCCCCAGTTTCCAGCTGAATCGGGTCAATCCATACCTCATGCTCAGTCATCCTCCACACTATCAATGAAGATGAGAGACTTGCTACAACAAAATGTTGAGAGACTTCTAACAACGTTTCCGCAACTCTGATGAAAAAGTCTCCTGATTCACAAACTCCAATGCAACGTCTCCAGATACAGAAGGGTGTGAGCATGATGGTCCCTTGTCACTACATCACATGAAGGCAATACAACTATGGATGAGCTTGGAGATTTACTTTGGCTGATGATCTCAAAGAAGCTCAAAGATCACATATCTCAAAGGAATTCAAATCACAAGTTCTCTTGCTTGAAGTACGAAGTGTGTTGAAAAGAGAAGAATCAGATCCTACGAGCTACAAAGACTGAAGAATGCTTAAAGACCAAAGATCTTAATTTCAAAGGTGACCTCGCTTAGGGGGAGATTGTTAGGAATACAAATATTCCTGTAAAAGTCTCGGTCACCTAATGATTGTAATAGCATTAAGTTAGCTCGTTGTTAGTTTGTTTATTAGTTAATTAGTATTAGTTTAAGTAACACCGTGGAAGAAGGACAGGTCTTCACCCACTGTATGCCTGATCCACAGCCCGGGAGTGGGCGTTATATTGTAAGTATAAATACCCCTCTCCACATGTGGAGAGGGTTGGACCTTCACTTAATCTCAATCTAATATTACAATTTTCTCTCAAGGTTCCTTTCTTTCTTCCCCTCTTCTTCTCTTCCAACGCCACTCACAAACAACACCAATCAGGTTTCCAACTTAGTTAGTATTCTACATGATGCATGCAAAATTGGAAAACAAGTTCATGCTAGTCACAAAGCTAAGAATATAGTATCCACTACTAGGTGCCTAGAACTATTACATATGGATCTTTTTGGTCCATCCGCTGTGCGGAGCTATGGAGGAAACAAATATACCTTAGTAATAGTAGATGACTACTCACGATACACGTGGACTAGGTTTTTAAGTGACAAGACCCAAGCCTTTGCAAAATTCGAAATATTTAGTAAAATGATTCAAAATAAATTAGGATGCACAATTGTAGCCATTAGGACGGACCATGGTAGGGAATTTGACAATGAAGTACAATTCGGAAAATATTGTGATTTAAATGGAATATCTCACAATTTCTCCGCTCCTCGTACTCCTCAATCAAATGGCGTAGTAGAAAGAAAAAATAGGTCACAACAAGAAATGAGTAGAACAATGTTAAATGAACAATCCATCCCACAAACATTTTGGTGTCACGCTGTAGATACATCAACATATATTATTAATAGTGTATCAATTAGGAGAATTCTAGGAAAAACTCCTTATGAATTACTAAGAGGTAGAAAACCAAACTTAAGCTACTTTAGGGTTTTGGAAGTAAATGTTATATTCTAAACACTAAGGATTACCTCACTAAGTTTGATCTAAAATCATATGAAGGAATATTTTTAGGATACTCACAAAATAGTAAAGCATATATAATACTTAACAAACACTCAATGAAAGTAGAAGAATCACTAAATGTAACATTTGATGAAACACCACTACCTCCTAAAACATTACCTTTAGAAGATGATGACTTAGTCGAAGATGAAGCTATTGAGGTTAGTAAAACAAAACCCATAGGAAATGATAATGAAGACATTAACTTAGGAAATAACGAAATTGTAAATGTTAAAGAATCTAGATTACATCCATTAGATAATGTAATAGGACATCTTAACCAAAGAACCCTTAGGTCACAAGCCCAAGATAAAAATAATTTCTTTTGTTTCCTCTCAGCAATAGAACCTAAGAATATTAATGAGGCTTTAAAAGATGAAAGTTGGGTTATAGCTATGCAAGAAGAATTAAATCAATTTAAGGCAAATGATGTTTGGGAATTAGTCCCAAATCCAATGAATATGACCATCATAGGAACTAAATGGGTATATAGGAATAAGTTAGATGAAAATGGAATAGTAACTAGGAATAAAGCTAGGTTAGTTGCCCAAGGTTATAATCAACAAGAAGGAATTGATTATGATGAAACTTATGCCCCCGTAGGTAGACTAGAATCTATTAGGATATTACTTGCCTATGCATGCGCCCTAGATTTTAAGTTATTCCAAATGGACGTGAAAAGTGCATTCCTTAACGGTTTTATCAATGAGGAGGCATATGTGGCACAACCTCCAGGATTCATTGACTTCGCAAAACCTGATTATGTTTATAAGTTAAAGAAAGCTTTGTATGGACTCAAACAAGCTCCCAAAGCTTGGTATGATCGATTAAAAGCTTTCCTTATTAAACATGATTATTCCATGGGAATGGTAGATAACACTCTTTTCACAAAAAGGAAAGACCCAAATCTCATCATTGTTCAAATATATGTTGATGACATTATATTTGGATCAACTTGTTGAGACATGTGTGATGAATTTTCCAAAATCATGCATGATGAGTTTGAGATGAGTATGATGGGTGAACTTAACTTCTTCCTAGGATTACAAATAAAACAATTAGAAGATGGAATATTCTTTAACCAATCTAAGTACATTAAGGAAATGCTTAAGAAATTTGGCCTAGAAGACTCAAAACCCATAAAAACTCCCATGTCTACGGAAGTGAAACTCACAAAGGATGATGAAGGTGAGTCCGTAGATAACACCAAGTATAGAGGAATGATAAGTAGTTTACTATACTTGACGGAAAGTAGACCCGATATCATGTTTAGTGTTTGCCTTTGTGCCCGTTTTCAAGAGGATCCCAAAACCTCTCACTTAGAAGCGGTTAAGCATATCTTCCGATACATTAAAGGCACTATACACTTAGGATTATGGTATCCTAAGGGATCCGGCATAGAAACCATCGTCTATGCGGATTCGGATCATGCGGGAGACTACGTAGATAGAAAAAGCACTAGCGGTATTTACACGTTTATGGGATGTTGTCTAACATCTTGGTTTTCGAAGAAGCAAACCGCTCTTGCTATTTCTACCACCGAAGCCGAATATGTAAGAGCTGGAAAGGCATGTCAACAAGCACTATGGATGAAACAAGCTCTCATAGACTATGGCATTAGGTTAGAAAATGTTCCCATTATGTGCGATAACAAAGGTGCGATAGATTTAAGTAAAAATCCGGTGCAACACTCTAGGACTAAACATATAGAAATACGCCACCACTTCCTTAGGGATAATGTACAAAAAGGAAACATATCTATAGAAAAAGTTGCATCGGAAGATAACATTGCGGATATATTCACTAAACCCCTTAAGCGTGAATTATTCAATCACTTGCGTTTAGGATTAGGAATGATGGAACAAGTTGACTAAATTCTATTGCATTTAGACATTTTTTTTTTTTTTTTTTTTTTTTTGCATAAAATTTACTTTTCTTCCACTTCTCCATTTCTGAGTCTAGGAATCTATTTTGCACAAAATTAAAGATTGGGAAATCTCATTTTCCTTGCATATACTCTTTTGTAAAACCTAATCAAAGTTTCATGAAAACTATTCTCACATCTAGGAATTACATGAACATCATTTTCCTTGCATTGTTGACAAATGCCAAAAACCTTTTTCCGAAATCATGCATAAACTCTCACATAAATTGTCAAGATATATAATCTAATATATATCTTTGACATTCAAGAATCGAGCAAAAATCGAATCAAGGAGATTTTGGATTGTTTCTTAGGAAACTTATTTTTCTTTACATTTAGGAGTCGAAACAATCACAACTCCACATTTGTTACATATAGGCACACACTAGGACAAAATCACTCATAATGTTGTCATCTTGTTTCATCACTAGTTTTTTACTCACTAGTTACCTTTGTCTTTGATCTAAGATAGTTGCCATAGGAAGATTAAGTGCCCTTGCCTTTATTTGTCTCCTCTAGCTTATTATTTATTGCTTGTGTGTTCTTTTACTTAAGTGTTTTTGCATGCATGCTATATCATGATTAGATTAGATGCTATATTGCCTAAAGGAATTGAACTTGCTTGAATCCAAATCCAAAAACACAACCTTTCTGCAAATTTTCTGCCAAAAACCCAATTCTGGCAATCTGGAAATCACCAGATGGGCGACCCCCTTAATTATGTAAGGCGGACCCCTTAATCATTAAGGGGGCCGCCCCCTAATTAAGGGGACCGGCCATCTGCTGGTCGGGTTTACAGAATCTTTTCTGCTTTTTAGCCCATTTCAACCTACATTTCCCAATTTTCACCAACATATTTGTCCTAATCTCCCAAACAAACTTTATCCATCCATAAACACACAAATCCTACACTATAAATATCCCCAATCTTCAACACTCTCCATTCATCCCATCATGACTTCTCCAAACAAACCAAAACCAAAAGCCTCAAGGCTAGCAAGGATGACGGAGAAACCCGTTTGGCGAAGAAAAAGCCCTCGAAACAAATCCATCATAACCAATGAAGTTGGAAATCACTCAACACCTCCAACCACTTACTTCCCAAACTTTACACCAAATCCACAAGGACATTCATTTGATCCTCTTTACAAACCATACAACATTGGCCAAACATCCTCTTTCATGCCAAACTACACATCTCATCCTCCAACCATTTATAATGATCCATACAAGTTTGATCAACCATCAAACTACAATTCCAACTGCACAAACCCAATTCATCCATATCAACACAATGATTCTCTCCACATTGCCATGGAAAAGCAAAAGTTCTGTGATGAAATAACCCAAATCCATGATCTTAGTGATCTCCTTGCTATGCATCGTGCACAACTCAACAAAGGGCAACCTCCATCATCACCCTATGCAAATTGCCTACCCCACTCTCTCAACTTGGATCAAGTTACAAACTACACCCACTATTGCCCTTGTTGCATCTTCCTTCAAAAACAAATTCTCTACTTGAGTGAAGATATTTCTTGGATTGAATATCTTCTCACTCGTCCTCATCCAATACCACCCTTAACTCGATACAACATCGTAAGATCCACCTCTTCTGCTCCATACCCCTCTCCATCTAACAACTAAGCTTTATGCTTATGTTCCCCTTCAAGCAAATAAAACAATCAACCGTGGGTTGCAAGCAAGTCCAAGTGCTCTCTTAGGCAATATAGGACTATGTCTTTTCTTTTGTTTTATTGTAATCAATATGCTTCAAGCATATTGAATGTTGTAATGCTAATCATTTCTATGATTATATCATATATGCTTGAATGAATCTATCTTTATTTGCGTTGCTTTGCGTATATATGTCTTGTTCTCTTCACATATTTTTTGTAGCCAAGCTTTCCATAGCTCGTTCCCTTGGTGCTCTCAAATGAGGGGGAGCATACATCAAGGGGGAGCATTCTACCCATTTAACTTCTTCTATGAAGCTTACTCGGTTTAACCTTTTTGATTTTACAAAAAGGGGGAGAAGAGAATAGTAAACTCTAAAATACTTGTCTAAAAATAAATTTTAGACCTATTGAGTTTAAGGTTTTGTAATAATAAAAAGGGGGAGATTGTTGACATAAATAATGCCTAAAAACATTATTAATATATTATCAATATCTCTATGTTTTAATTATTACAAAACATAAACTCATTGAACTATGACATAAACAAGTATTTAGTGATTAACATTCTCTTTACATCCAAATCACTTAAGGTATGAATAAACAAAGTGTTTATTGCAATCTATGATCAAAGGGATATTTAATTAATTATTACAAAGTTTATTTAATTATATAAACATATTATATATTTTTGAAAAACACTTTTGGTAATAAAGAAAAATATTTTAATCATACTAAATATATGAATTCAAATTTTTAACCAAAATCAGTTAGTTTTTCACCAAATAAACTTTCCCCACTAAAAGACAGAATTTATGGCCGTTACAGCTGGGCGGCCCCCTTAATTATAAGGGGCGGTCCCGTTAAAATTAAGGGGACCGGCACACTCTTGTACAGTATTTTCTGTCTCTATAAATACTAGTTCATTTCACAGATTTTCCTTACCTTTTGCACTCCTAAACTTTCTGTTCTAGATCTCCATTTCTATTCTCTTAATCCTTTGATCATACATTCATAAATCTTTGTTTCAAAGTGATCCAAACATCATCCTCTTAAGTGCAAGAGAAGAATACTTCTATCCCACAAGACAAGAAGTATTACAACTTGTTGTGATCTCCACATCCAAGTTGTTAGAGCATTATGCATTGTATCTATCTCTTTGTGTAATTAGTTGTGAATATTTGATAGAAGATAGTTTAGCTAGGTATATAAGTAGTGTGATTGGTTAGTAGTTTGTTGTGAAGAAGAAGAGTTAGGAAGTAGAAAGGTGTGAAGAAGATTGGTGTGAAGTAGATAGGTGTGAAGTAGAAAGGTGTGAAGAAGAATTGGTGTGAAGAAGTTGGTAAAAGTTGTGATTAAGTTGTGACGAAGTTGTGGTGTGTACATTGGTGTGTAAGGTTTTCTCCGCCATAGGGAGCTTGTTGACATAGTGAAGAAAACTCTCGAGTTAGGTGCTCGAGGAGTGGAGTAGGGCAGGGAAGGTGACCTTGTAGCCGAACCACTATAAATCTCTTGTCTCGCGATTCGATCTTTCCATCTCTCATTTATTTCTTTACTTACATTATTATTGCTATATCGTACATATTTATTGTTGTTCATATTGTGCAAGACTTGAAATCACATAGTATCGAATCTAAATTTTTGAAAACAAAGAAAACATTCAAACAATCTTTTGTAACAAATTAAAAAGACGTAAAACAATTCAACCCCTCTTCTAGTTTTCCATAGAAATTTTTTATAATTTTGTAGGATTCCTGTGATGGCTAATTAGATTTATAAATTTTTCTTTAATTTTCTAGTCACTTTTAGTATTATTAGTAATTTAAAAATAGTTTAAATAGTTTAATTAATTTAATTAGTAATTAATTAATATAAAATCCACAAAAAGATAAAAAGACATATTTTTAATTTTAAATTTTGGTTTTAGTTATTTTATAATTTTAGAAATTTAATTTTCATTTTTCTAGTATTAAAATAATATTATATTGTATTTAAGTTATCTAAATATTAATAATTAGTATTAAATAGTATTTAATTAATATTAAATAATTAATTAGTGTAAAAATTCATTTTCTTTTTCTGAAAATTTTCTTTCATCCTTAGGTTTGTAAAAAAGTCATTTTCACCCCCTGAGGGTTTTCAGATTTCAGTTTTCACTTTTTATTTTGTACGTTTACGTTATTTTAAATGTAAACGTACGCGTTTTTAGATTTTAAACGTTTTTAAGTATCTAACTTTCACGTAACCATCCATATAGCTTATTTAAGCTATTTCTTCTTATATTCCTTAGCTTAATCAATCACAAACCCCTTTCCTGTCCAAATTCACCCGATCACAAACCCGTTTGAATACAATCCACCCCTCGTGGGGCCGGTGCTCCGCGTTCTATCTAGGTTCCGCTCTTATGTACGCCCGGGGAACCTCTTCAATAGAAGAACCCGTGTGAGTGGGAAATAACTACCCAGGGAAACCCTATACTTCCACGGAGATTGACTCTAGGCTGTTTGACCTAGTTGACCATCTCCTGGTCAATTTAGGTTGACCGTTCAGAGCCAATCAAAATTTGGCGCCGATGCCGGGGGGGTTGTGCGTGTTATTCTAAACGGTTTTGCGTATTAGTGAATCGGGATATACACTCATTGTATATTTACCCATCCTTGTTCATATTTTCTTATTATTATCACATAAAAAAAAACTGTTCCCGAAAACATTTTAAAATCAGTTTTCAACGAACACAAAAAGATTTTCTTTCTTATAATTAAATGTTTTCCAAAAACACCAAAAATATCCTTTTTCACCCTCCTACCCTTTTGATTCTCCATTCCTAACCCTCTATAAACCTTTGATTCTTTCTATGTCGTATCCACACCATTGTGGTTGTCAATGGTGTGGTGGTCCGCATAATGGTGGGAATTGTCCCGGCTGTAGCATGGTAGAATCTGGAGATGGGTCTGTCTATAACCAAGCTCCCTATCCTTACCATGACACATCTGATTCATTCTACCAGCCACCACATCATGAAATACTAACATATCTGTGTGAGTTTTGTGGAGGTCCTCATCAAGGATTTGAGTGTCAATCCGGAAACACGTTTGTCTATGAACAGTTCTCCGGTGATGCTCATAATTTTGGTTATGACCAATATCCATACGATTCACCAAACCAGCCACATCAGTTTTACTGTTGTGATTACTGTGGAGGTCCACACTTCAGCTCAGATTGTCAAACAGGGAATCCATTAACTTGTGACAATTTTGACACATCGTATTATGACCAACCTCCACAGTACCAAATGAATCAAGCAATTCTTCCAGAAATTCAAAATGTACTGGAAATACTTGATGAGCTTAAGGGTTTAGTTAAAGACTTTGCCCAAAGAGACACTCATCAAAAATCCATGGAAGAATTGTTGGCTGAAGAGCAGGCTACTAGAATAAATTCCCAAAATGCCTATAAAAAATCTATTAGGGAATCGATTGCAAAAGAAAAAGCAGCCAAATCTAGCTCTCAGTTCCGTTTCATTCCTGATGACAGTGATGATGAAGATACCCTTGATATTCTTAAATTTTATAAAACATCATCTAGCTCATCAGATACAATTCCTTCCATGGATAATCAGGGAGAAAATAATGTGACGGAGAAATTACTAGCAGAAGATCAAATGGAACTCGTACAATCCATGAATGCTAGCTCCTCTCAACTCCCTCAGTCTTTTGATGTCACACCTGAAGTTCACACTCACTCTCTGATCATGGGGGATGAGCATCTTAGCACTGTTCCTGAAAAGGAATCGGACGAATTCATAAAGTCTAGTGCTGAGAACCTTGTCCCAATCCCAGGAGAGTCACAGGGAACTTTTGATCATGTGTGTGATATCCCTCCTCCTCCTATCTTCCAAACTGATCATGTTGAGATGTTCTCCGATTCTGATGATGACGATTCGTTATCTTGTGGAGACATCGTTTTTATGGAAGAATTACCTTCTGAGCTAGTTAGCTTAGAAGAAGAGAATGATGAGATTGACACTGAAATCAAGGATGAAGCACTTCGTGCAACATTATTGAATGTCAATCTCCTCATTTCTAGAATTGAGGCTTTCAAAGAGAAACCTATTTCATCTCCTATCCCCATTAAGGATAGTGACATTTTCTCCGATGATCCTATTCCGGAGTTTGAAGCCTTCACTTTTGATCATATGGGAGAGAAGATTAGTGGCAGTACCAATTCTCATTCTCAAATTTCTCTCCCCGAATATGAGTCATTCCCCTTCGAGGAGTTCTCCCGTGAACTCAATCATATCATATCTCCACCGGAGTATGATAATTTTTACTTTGATCTAGACAAAGATGATCTTTGTGTTTCGGAGGGAAATATTCTCAGCCATGAGAATTTGTGTGATATCAAAATCCCATCCCTCCCACCCATTATATGTCTAGATCACATGAGCTTTAATGTTGAGATTCATGATATACCAATCATGGATTCTCTTTCTGATGATGATGACTTTATCTTGATTATCATCAAGATCTTTCTTCCAATTTTCACCTACCGGGTGACTTTTCCTGTTCTTCACTCCTTCGGGAATGAAGACATTATCTTTGACCCCGGCATCTCCGCTTATAGTTTATACTATTTAAAGCCGGGATTATATCTCATCGGTGTGGAACTTTCACGTGCTTCAAATGTTTGTCCAAACATCTTGAATGAAAGTCCGATGCAGATTATCTCTTCCACATCATGCTTCCCCAAGAACAAATGAATTCGGGGTCGAGTCAAGCTAGCGACTCGGTAAACAAAAAGAGTAGCATGCATATAGGGTTTTCACCCAAAGTGTGGGGGAGTTACCCCTGCGGTGGTTACCAATAAAGTGAAAAATGGTGTTTCCACATTTAGCTTGTATTGTTGCCCTTTTACGTTCAAAGAGTCGGCATAATAGCCGGGACTTTGAATATTGAGGACAATATTCAATTCTAAGTGTGTGTGGGGGGGGGGGGGGGGGGGGGAATTCTAACGAATTTTATCACAATATATTTTCTAGTACTCCCATTGTTGGCCCAAAATTTTCAAATATTTTTTCACTTTATTTCAAAAAAATTTGTGGTTATCAGTCCGCCATGTCTAAACGACAAAAGGATTGGCTAATCCAGGAGCAAACGGCTCTTGGTAAAGATATATCAAATCCGTTTATGGCTGACAATTTGCCCAAAATTGTATGGTACTCAACTCACCATATCCTAAAAGTAAAAGAGTTGGCTAGCCCGAAAGATTATGGCTTGTGGTAAAGCCAGTGGAAAACCATAATTGGTAATCAACTCACCAAGATGTTGACTATGTCCATCAAGAGTTGGCTAGTCCAGAAGCAAACGGCTTCTGGTAAAGACAAATCAAATCCGTTTACAGCTGGTGGTTTGCTCAAAATCACATGGTTATCGGTGTACCATAGTTCTTACTTGAACTGAAACATTTGGCTACTCCAGAAGTAATGGCTTTTGGTAAAGAGATTAAAATCCATTAAATTTTCAAAACAGTTTATTGCTAGGGACTAGCAATAGTTTAGTGTGAGGGATTGATGAGTGCTCAAACACTCATCATTTTTGGTCAATCTGAACTGCAAAAACATACAAAAACACTCAAAAATGCATCAAATACTGAAAATATTCCAAAATTATGTTTTATATGTTTCAGATACAAAATGAGTAAAAACAGATGAAAAATGTACAAAGCTTGCATAATTGGCAGTTCCAGTCCCTTAACTTTCAAAAATTGGCAAAAATAGTCCCTGAGCACTTATTTTAAAAGATGAGTCACCAAAGGTCCTTTTGAAATCATAAATTGTCATATTTAGTCCTTTGGTGACAAATTTCAAAAGTTTTGAGAATTTAGAATTTTGGTCCCTGTACTTTCAAAGTTGGCAAAAATAGTACCTGGGATTTAAATTTTGGAAATTATCAAACAAGGTCCTTGTGTTATTAAACTTTGTCAATAATGGTCCTTGGAATGAAAGTTTGATGAAATTGACAAGAAAGGTCCCTCAACTTTGAAACTTGGCATATTTGGTCCCAGGATTTTTAAAAAAATGAAAAATTTTCATTAAAGGTCCTTATATTACTTACACTTGGCATGTTTAACCCTTGTGGCAACTTTGGAATAATACCGAAACTCACCCCTCACAAAATCAGCAAAGTACATTAATGGTCCTTGGGCTTTTTCTCACTATTAATATAAACGGACCCTTAATATACTTACAACCAAAACCCTTAACCCAACAAACCCTTTGGCCCAATCCCCTTACCAGGCCCAAAACAAACCAACCCCGTCCCTTTGATATTAAAAACCCGGTCAAACCCCTCGTTGAACTCCCCCTTTCCCTCTCCACTTTGCTGCAAACACACTGCAACACTCCACCCCCTCCATCACCTCTGCCATCTCTACCCTTCCCATGTCCCCTCCACTAGCACTAAAACCCAAACTCCATTTATTGCTTCACACCGCTCTCCAAGTTACCCCCCCCCCCCCCCAACTGCCAAGTTGGAATTTGGCGCTAAAATACCTTTTAAAGGCTAGGATCAGTTTTAGTGATCCAAGGGACCAGAAGAGAGGTGGGATATGTTCAAGGGGACCCATGGAGCTCCAAACACCAATAAAAGATGAAAGATGCAGGAAGAACAAAGAGAGTAGTTTTTAGATTAATGGTAGGAGTAGCATAACTTAGTTAAAAGCCAAATTAGTGTAATCTTTGTTGTTTTTCAGCTGTAACTTTCGTATTGTACTCTGTTAAAGTTTAATTAAGATTCAGTCTCCCTTTACTTGTCGGGTTTTTAATTTTATTGCTTATTTTCAAGTTTTCTAGTTTCAAGTTATTCTTACTGTTTCATAAGATCACACAAGCTCATGTAGCTTTTTTGTGAGTATCCACATTCAGTAGAACTGTTTTAAAGATTAATCTCTCAAGTTTTCATTAAATCCAAAAAGAAAATCCAAAAAAATACAAAAATAGTGAAAATACCTGAAAAAGAAGAAAAATAAAATAAGAGAAAGCTGGATGCAATGGTTTAGAGCTTCATGGGAAGCATAGGGTTATGGTTTAAGTTTCTAGTTTACTCAGTTCTGACATTTGGATAAATTTGTAAGCATTTTTCTGTATTTTTAGCACAATCTGTTAGATATAGTGATTATTGTTAAATGTTGTTTTTTATTGTCCATTCATGTTCATGTTTGATTATAGTAATGGTAATTTTCAGTTTCATGTATCAAAAATGTTTTGTGCTTCTTTAAATCATCAAAACAGTCAAGATTAGGAGTGTTTGGTTCATGTCAGATTTGCATGATCTTGTTGTTTAATTGCTCTTTTGTTTTCACCAGCAGTTCCCTTGGGTCATATTAGAGTCATATTAGTCATAACATCTGCACTTACAATACAAAAAGTCAAAATTGGCCTTTACATTTTATAGCAGGTTAACTGTTATGATATTGGAAAGTCATAATCATCAATTCAGTGTATATCTTGTTAAGATTGTTGAAATTAGTCTCATATCATCTTAATACATCATATGCAATCATCTAGATTCATTAAAAGTTCAACTAAGTCAACTGTGTAAAGAAATTTCAAAAAGTCAAATTACCCTTAAGCATAAAAAACCAAAAGTTGCAAGAATTGTTTAGAATTTTGAGTTAGGATCTAGACCTTGTGCTTCTCAGGGAAAGTAGTCTATCACCTCAACTTTGAAGTCCCATCTTCCTATTATTTTTTTGATTTTTCCTGTGGGCCCCATAGTCCCTCAAACACACCTGCAGGGGGATTGCACTGCCCTGCTCTCAGGGTGCTCCTTTTGTTCAGCCATCTCCATAAGCTCACTAAGAGCTTAATAGTGGGTCCCACTGAGCATCCATGGGTTTTTTGAGAAGCC
Organism: Artemisia argyi; assembly: GCA_030686995.1. NCBI lineage: Eukaryota > Viridiplantae > Streptophyta > Magnoliopsida > Asterales > Asteraceae > Artemisia > Artemisia argyi. The sequence goes on along the minus strand of CM060683.1, from coordinate 56,469,024 downwards.
CTTGCACCCAACTCACTTTTTCCAGGATTATTTTGGCTTTTCAAGCTTATTTGATAAGCTAAAATTGACCCTGCACTTTGTCCCATCTCTTAGTATATACTGAGTTTTCAGTGTATTTGCGGCTCTTTCACAAGCTTCTCAAGAGCTTATTTATGGGTCTTATCCTGTGAATTTAGGTTCTTTGAATAGCTCTTCAACCCAGCTTGCTACCTCAATGCTAAAGTTGTGCTTAAATTGACCCTATAATTGACTGCAGGCTTGTGTGATTTTCAGTGTATATTGGATTTGCTTATTTGCTTATACTAAGCTTATAAGTATAAACCTTTGTGTTTTTTTTACTTATTTTCAGTCACTTTCAATTGTTCATACTTTAGTTTTCTTCTGTTTCCTTTTTCTGAGCTTGTTTGATAGCTTATTTGAGCTTAAATTCCAATATAAGCCAAAAGCTTATGCTGTTAACCATATAAGCACTCAAAGTGCTTATTTTTAAGCATCAGCCCAAGTTCCTTTTCAAAAGTTTCTTAATTTTAGTTGTAAAATAGTTTTCAAAAAGAAAAATCAGGAAAATCCAATTTTAAAATAAGTGATAGTTTCTATTTAATTTAATCTTTCTTTTTAATTTTCCTTTTTAGTAATTTATTAAGTAACTTGCATTTTTATATTTTTGTTAATTTCGTTTTATCTTAAAGTATTTTCAGTAATTGTTCCAAATTTTTATATTGTCATTTAGTAATTATTAGATTTAATATTAGTTTTATTAATAATTAATTAATATTCAAGTATTAAATGTCATAATTAGTTTTTATAAAGTAATACCTAGTTTTTATATTTTTCCTAGCTTTTATAAGTTATAAAAAAAATTTAGAATTTTTTCTAGAATTTCTACTGTTCATTTTGTAATTTTCTTAATTAATTTAGTTAAATTAGATATTAATTAATAAATAAGTAAATAATTAGTAAAATAGTCTAAATTTAATTTTTTGAAACTTTTTATAATTTTTTAGGATTCCTGTGATGGTTAATTAGATTTATAAATTTTTCTATAATTTTCTAGTCAATTTTAGTATTATTAGTAAATTAAAAATAGTTTAAATAGTTTAATTAATTTAATTAGTAATTAATTAATATAAAATCCACAAAAAGACAAAAAGACATATTTTTAATTTTAAAATTAGTTTTTAGTTACTTTATAATTTTAGAAATTTAATTTTCATTTTTCTAGTATTAAAATAATATTATATTGTATTTAAGTTATTTAAATATTAATAATTAGTATTAAATAGTATTTAATTAATATTAAATAATTAATTAGTGTAAAAATTCATTTTCTTTTTCTAAAAATTTTCTTTCATCCTTAGGTTTGTAAAAAAGTCATTTTCACCCCCTGAGGGTTTTCAGATTTCAGTTTTCACTTTTTATTTTGTACGTTTACGTTATTTTAAATGTAAACGTACGCGTTTTTAGATTTTAAACGTTTTTAAGTATCTAACTTTCACGTAACCATCCATATAGCTTATTTAAGCTATTTCTTCTTATATTCCTTAGCTTAATCAATCACAAACCCCTTTCCTGTCCAAATTCACCCGATCACAAACCCGTTTGAATACAATCCACACCTCGTTGGGACATAACGACCCGGGGAAACCCTATACTTCCACGGAGATTGACTCTAGGCCGTTTGACCTAGTTGACCATCACCTGGTCAATTTAGGTTGACCGTTCAGATCCAATCAGCTATCCGCAGCAGCTGCTTCCCCTTGGATAAAGGATCTGGTGCGCTTCATTAGTTCATCGAAGGTTTTGGGGAACTTTATCATTCAATCTCCTTATCAGCTCTGGGTTATTGATCCCATTGATGAACCCTGAGATCTTTAGCACTTAGGGGCACGCCTTGACGTGTATGCATTCATCCTTATAGCGCTCCACATAAGCGCTTGTGGATTCCCCTTGGCGTTGTTTTACTCTGGCCAGTTCAACAGGGTTCTTGGTGCACTTCTTTCTTTGAGTGAAGTTCAAACGGAATGCTTTTCGCAACTCTTCAAACCCGTTTATGCTTCTTCGTGGAAGCTTGCTAAACCAAGTTCGCGCATTCCCTACTAATGTGGAGTTAAACATATGGCACCACACAGGTTGTGGCCAATTTTTGATAGTAGCAGCGGATTCGAAAATTTTTAGGTGGTCATCAGGATCACCCGTTCCATCATATGTTTTAACATTGGTGGGCATGTGCCTTCTCTTGTCATCCGAATAATCGCTGATGCGCCGCGTGAATGCGTCAACCTTTTGACGGCGCCAAGGAAGAGATATATCTTCGTATTCTTCCTCGCGCTGTCTTCCTCTGGACTTCCAGTGTCCTGTTTCTTTGTCCTCGTTGTCTAAGGAGTCGCTTGATGAGGAGTTGCCCCTTTTGTGGCGCTTGCTCCATTTTTCCTCGGAGTCCGAGCTTGGAGGGCTTTCACTTGGGGACATCCGTCTCCCAAGTCTATCATGAATTCTTCTACTTCCAGACCTTGAAGAGCTCTCGCTCGGTGAGCGTTGCCGTCCGAGTCTATCTTGCATCCTGCGGTTACCAAGTCTAGCGTGGACATTGGTACGCCTTCCATTGTCTTCATACTCCTCCGAGTACTGTGAATCAGACGCTTCACCATCTATAGTTGTCCTTCCAACTCTAGCGAATACTGGAAGTCTACGGCTATCTTTTTCGCCCCCCCCCCCCCTTCCGGTAGCGCGGTGGAGATGTTTCGTATTCTGGGCCAAATTTAAGCCGGGCTTGCAGGCTCTGACTTGACCTTCTTCTTGCCTCCTCTTGCAGGAGGGTAGTTAAGGTTTCGTAATTTTGAGACACAAAATTACTTAGCGTTAACTCAGGCGCATCCTCCTCTAGTGCGAGGATATTTGTCTCTACATTAGGTCCCATATCTCGATTAGGAGCGCATGGCGGCACAGTGTTGTCCACAGTAGGTGCCGTTTGATGGGGAGTAGTGAAGAGAGTGCGCTGAAGATCTTCAGCGCTTGGGTCCACCGTAGTGGCCGGGGTAGTCCTTGTGGGCAATTCTACCGTTGGGAGAATTAGGGTTGGGCCCGATTCTTGGTGACCAGGCGTATTGGTTGTTCCAGAGGCCTGCCTAGAGGTTGAATCTTGATGTTTCCTCCTCTGGGGGTCACCATGTGTTTTTTCAAACTGCGGAGTCCGCTGGCTTGAGTTTTTGTGCTTCATCATTCTAGTTCTTAGTGTAGGGTCCCACGGATGGCGCCACTTGTTGATACAAAAGTTGGGCGTTCCTTGTTTGGGTTCCTGTTCTCGTACCAATCAGATCTTAATGCTTGAGACCTGCGCACTAAGAAAGCAAACAAACACCGTTAGGCTTATCGTGGGATTGTCTCCCACGATTATCCTCCGGTGTGAGAGTAAGTAATCGGTTTTAGGGTTGTATAGAAGAGTTAGGGTTGTAAATCGTACCTTTAATGAGAATTATGATATTCTTTATATAGGCACGAAATCCTTGTAGATTTTGTGTTCCTTGCTCTTCGGCGTATCACGCCTATCCGGTCTATGGATCTTTATCCCATAAATAAGAGATCCTTATCTAGACTATAAATAATGTATTTGGGTTTGGGCTTTCGTGAGCCCAAACCGTTAGCATGGCAACCCAAATCATTGTTATAATAGCCCACTTTGTGGTGGGCTTGGGCCTTAGTAATGTTTATTAATCGAGTTCGTGACCCGAATATAGACTATACGTCATCAGTTTTGGTCTACAATTGTTGTTTCGAATATAAATAAGTATTTTGTCACTTTTAATTACGTATTTCGTTTGACTCTTAGCAGACGTATAACACTTCAAATTGGGTTTACCATAGAATTTTAGTCGATAAGCGCGATTTTGCCTATCTGACAGCATTGCTATTTGACACAGGAGTAGTGATGGAAGCCATGAAAGAGAATCCTGAAAGATACGTAATCACGTTGTTATCTAACTGCTCGAACAATGATAAAGTCAACATCATGACTAATTCTGAAGATGAAAAGTTTGGGAAGTCTTTGGCACCATTGAAAGATGGCTGTTGTGAGAAAACTTGTGTATTTTTGGTAACTCAAAGATGATAATGTACTGTCTGAATGTGCCTCTAATGATTTAAAGTTGGTTGTCGAATCTAATAGTGAAAGACAGTGAAATTTGTGGTCCAATACCAACTAAATCCAAAAGTGATGTTCATCATCATCTTTCCAAGGTTTGTACTTATTAATAGTTGTAGGATTTAAATATTTACAATGTCTCTATTGAAGGTCTTTATATCCATTTAATGATACACATGGGTTATTTTTTGTTGAATATGGTTCGTTATAATATCTTCTACTATAGATTTGTTTTCCTGTCAATACCTTTACTTATCTAACATTTTTTTAGGCACCGAGTGCTGGAAAGATGGAAGAGAACACCGCATCAGATATCAACACTGTGAAACCAGGAACCATTAGTAGTCCTCTTGAACTTCCGCTAGACACACAAAGTACACCTAACCCATCAAGACATATCTTCATATAGCATCATAGTGTCCGCAAACCACTTGCAACGTGATGGTGGTGAGTCAAGTTTCTCAATGGCAGGTTCTTTATCGGACTAATAACATTCTATGGGCCTGTATCATGTGCTGGTAGCATATCTCATCGATTTATGGGGTACCATTTTTTTTATTGGCTCCATTGATATACTATAGGAATTGACATAGCTTTTAATATATGATTACACCCCTATTTTGAGCAGATATCGTAGTTCTCAGTTACTCTTTAATTGGGTACCACTTCTTGATATAATAACTGGGAACACTTCTTACTGTCTTTTAGATTGCTTAATGTTGTCAAGGTGGTTTTTCTTTGATTTAAAAAGATGCCTTTTTATGTCTGAATTTCAGTATCTATATTCATATCCAAAGAACATTTATGGTCACATTAGATGAAAATGTAACACATCAAATTGGTCGAATTAAAGACGGGTGTCTTTAAGATGGGTCACTGCAGTTAAAAGGCACGGGTCAGACGGGTCTTTGTATTCAGGTGTGCCAAGTTGCATATGCAATTCCAACACACTAATGAATACATTCAAATGGAGTCCAACCTTGATAACATTAACAAAAGACAACACATATTGCAATATGGACTGCAATAGTAAATATATTTACTTAATAGTTTCTAGTCATGTTTCAAGCGGGCAATATTCAGTATTCACTATTTTAGCACAAATCTAGCAATTGTTGTTGTGATAATAATCAGTTAATAGTTTATATTATGGTCTAACATTTACATGTGTTGGGTTGATATTTCTTACAAGTGTTGGATCAAATTTACATGAACAAAAACAAACCTTTTTTTTTTTTTTTTTACCAAAAACAAACCTTTGTAGGGTCGATATTTGTTATTAAGCTTTAACACCAGAAGTCATTTCCTACCAATTTCTCTTGACACCGCCATGTTAAATTTTATGTTTTCAACTTTAGTTGCAATTGCTGCTTCAAGTTTCTTAACGATGTTTGAATTACCTTCCCTATCAAAGACCTACTTATTATAAAATAGGTAAATAAAGTTTGAATTCTGCAAACTGAATGATTGTTATTCTCCCTCTCAATTAAAACTTTACAAAGTTTTGTGATTAAAACTTTTTAAAATATATATATGTGAACCCTTACCACGTCAATAAAAAATAATTATAATCTAAAAAGTAAGAATCAAAATTAAAACCAAAAACAAAAATAAAACTATTTGTTTTTTAATAGATAAAAAATACATTATTCAAAAAATTAGAAAAAAACCCGTGCGTGTACGGGCTTTATAACTAGTCTACCTCCCATACTTTTTTCTCTTGTCACTTGGCTCGTCAAATATGGAACAAATTACACGTTGGTGGGATATGGATGCTACAGCTTTTGCTTGCTATGATGATTGGCTTATTTGGCTTGGTAACATTCGCTTTCCTAAGCATTTGAAGACTCTCCTTGAAGGCGTTTGCTATATTATGTGGTGGCTTATTTGGCGTTTTAGAAACCAACTCTTATTTGGATCCAAGCATCCTAGGCGAGACCTCTTATTTGATGACGTTGTTCAATTATCTTATTTGTGGATCTCTAATCGTTGTAAGTTTAAAAATTAATTGAGTTAATTGGTTTATGAACCCCAATTGTATTAATTTGTAATCTTTTTAGCTTCTTGCTAGTTTTCTAATAAAATTTGCCGTTCAAAAAAAAAGATAATAATGATGATGATGATGATGATGATGATGATGATAATAATAATAATAATAATAATAATAATAATAATAATAATAATAATAATAATAATAATAATAATGAGGTTGACATTGGGCTTAGTGGGGAAAGGGACAAACCCTATGTCCAGCTGATATGTTACTTTACTCGTAGGATGGTGGGTTTGATGTATGTGTTGATCTGACAGGGTCGTCACCTTTGACGCAAACCGGTATGGTTGATTTTGTGCCAGGTCGTGCGATTATTGAAGCCGCACAACGTAAACGCGTCAAGTACGAGGCTAAATGCGTGGATATTGGATATGGGTTCCTCCCCTTTTCATTCTCTTCTTTTGGAGAACTTGAAAAGGATGCGGTGATGTTACTAAAGCGCATCCGAAGATTCTCAGTGTCTCAAGACATTGGAGCACGGGCTGCGGCTCATATTTTTAGTCGGATTAGCTTCGCTATAGATAGAGGTGTAGCCCGTGTGGGGGCCCAGTTAGTATCTCGGCTCCCACTAATTTCTTGTAAATCATTTAAGTTTTTAATAAAGTGATAATAATAATAATAATAATAATAATAATAATAATAATAATAATAATAATAACACCTGTCTCCTTCTACTGTCTCCCTGCCGTTAGCACCTCATGATCTTTTGATCATTTCTGAAGTTTATAATCTTTTGTATTTCATTAGTGAGATAATTATCTCACAAAGACATCATTTGTGTACTCTCTTTATACAATAAATATTCGGTTGGAATTAATCTAGCCGACTTGTGTTCATTTTAGTTGTTTATACACTTAATTGATATCATCTCACATCATAAATCTAATTCGAACAACACCAGCCCTAGAACACCATAACATCATAAAAAACGGACCATATCAGTGCTCTAGCTAATAGTATTATTGTTATAATTCACAGTGAGCACAATTCTATGTTGTTCAAATCAGGACTCATTTTCAGTTTGATCATTTATCTTGTAAAAAGCAAATCATAAATCTTATTTGAACAACACCGGCCTATAACACCATAAAATCGTAAAAACGGACCATATCGAGTGCTCTAGTTGTTAATGTTCCCGTGAGCACAATTCTAAATTGTTTAATGCAGGACTCATATTGTAAGTTTAATGATTTATCCTGCAAAAGGCAAATCATGAATCTATTTGAACAATTTAGACAAAACATTACTGAATTTGCTCAAGAAGTAGATGAGATCACATATGTAAACATAAGTGATATGATCCATGCGAAAAGAACAAATTCGGTGTGGTCCTTGAAGAGCGGTTTAGCACACGTCGTTTAATTTGTGTTAAGCTTTTAGTTATAGATCATTTCCACAGATTTACCAAGGCAGGAACTTGAAAGTCAACCAACTTAAATTGGCAAAAGGGAAAATTTTATAAACAAACTGTTGGTCTAGTCTCGTCTATGAACAATTGAATAAGGAAAATATACTAAATTGATTTATTGAAAAATCATTAGTTTTACACACTTGGTTTACATGGTACTTATACTTTTCTAACCGACACTATAACTATTCTAACAGACACAACGGTTCAAGTTTAACTGCCATAAGTCATTCGGTGATAGGCTTTATTTTTGACACACTAGGACCCTACACTTTACACTTTACATATACGACTCTAAATACTTGACTTTCATGGATTAGTAAATTAGTATCCAATACTCCCACCTAATTTATTAATCCATGCCTTCGATATCTTCAAGCTCCATCATCTTTATCTTTGAACTTTGGCTTGTTTCCACTTCCTTTGTCTTGATCTTCAACGCGAACTATGTTTTGAACTTCTTCTTCCTTGTCTTCAATCTCATCTCGATCATCTTTGTCTCCTTTGTCACTATCTTCCTTCATTTGTATCATTTCATAATCTTGCATCTCCAATAATCTGTTTCTTGTATCACAATCTTCTGGTTCAGCTTTCTTGTTGCTTGATTTAATGTCTTACTCAATCTGGTTCTCCTTTGTAACTCTTGATGGCGTCTCTTGATGCTTCTTGCATTCGCCCTTGTCAATATTTGGTTCTTCTTCTAGATGTTTCTCATCTAAAATAACTTCATGGTTCTCTTTCTCAAACAGTTCTCTTACTGTCTTTAACTCTTTCATCTCTTTGCTTGTGCAATCTCTCAACTTCTTGAGGTTCTCTAACTCTATCTGCATTTGTTTCTCAAATGTCATTTCTCTATTTCTTATTTTCTTCTCAAACTCTTGTTTTTCCATCTCTAACTCTTGAAGCATTTCGAACATCCAAAACTCTAATTTACTCTTCAAATCAATTTCTATCTCTGCCCGCATATCTTCTAACTTTTCTTTTAGAAATTCATTCTTTTCAATTCCATTTCCATTCCATGTCGCTTCTTTGTCTAAAAATGTAATATCTTTTCCAGCTTTACTAGTAACCATTAATAGTGTTGGTTCGTCGTCTTTGAACACAAGGTTTGCCTTTTCTTCTCTACGGTCTGGTTTTGGACAATTTGCAGCATAGTGTCCAAACTCATGACAATTATAACATTCTATTTCTCTAAAGACTCTCCTATGGTAGTTTTGATCTCCATGGTTTCTCTTGTTTCTATCATAACTATCTTCATTCTTACTATCTCTTATGAATCTTCCTTGGCCTCTTCCTCGTGTCTGATTACCACCTCCTCGTCTATCATTTCCATAGTTGCGTTCATTATTTCTGTTATTCCCTTGACGTGTGAACAACAATTTCTCACTATTATCTTCCTCACTTCCTTTTCTAAACTTAAGCCTTTCTTCATAAGTCTTGAGTTTTCCAATAATCTCTTCTAATTTCACTTTCTTAAAATCTACAACCATTTCAATGGTTGCTACTACTGGTACAAATTTATCTGGTACTGCATTAAGCACTTTCCATACGGGCTCGATCTAAATGTTCATAGTCATGAAAGCCCGTGCGATGCACATTGGCTGTATAGAAGTTTTCAAAGTTTAATACCCGTCTTTTATTTTCGTCATTTTATATTCGAGACGTATTTTTGTTATTATATACTCCCTCCGTCCCATAAAAACTGTCCAGTTTGACTTTTCAGAGTCAAACTGGTTCAACTTTGACCTTAAATATTTTTTATGTGTTATATAATACTTGAAGAAAAATTATACCAATGATAAACACACTTAAAACTCAATCCATTCATATATTTTTCATTAAGTATTATATAATACCCACAAAAATAGATAAGGTCAAAGTTGAACCAGTTTGACTCTGAAAAGTCAAACTGGACAGTTTTTATGGGACGGAGGTAGTATATAAGTTGTCGTGGTAGCATACATTTTGTAAGCATGATACGCATTTAAAATAGTTTATTGACATGTAATCTTTTAAGATGTATTTTTTACGTAATATTTTTTGTCTATTTATTTTGGTATTGACTCTATCGTTTTTTATTGGAACTAACTAATATTAATACATCCGGCTAAGTTATAACTATTTCTTATGATAGTCAACAATGCACGTGCGATGCACATTGGCTGTATAGAAGTTTTCATAGATTTAAAATATGTGCTATGCACATGGGCTATATAGAAGTTTTCATAGCGTAATATTCGGCATTTATTTTCGTCATTTTATATTTAAGTTGTCATGGTGTCACACATTTACTAAGCTTTATACGTATTTAAAATACTTTATTGAGTTGCAAATTGGTTGTATATAAGTTTTTATAGCTTAATCTTCGACCCTTATTTTCGTCATTATATATCTAAGTTGTGATGGTATCACATTTCCAAGCATGTCACACATTTAAAATAGTTTATTGACATTAAAAGAGTATATGTGAAGAGATTTTTTTCAAGATATTACATTGAAAAGAGTCTCTTGAAATGTAATATTTTAATTTGTATAAGTTACATAAATTATTTTAAATATGAAGTGATGATATTAATGTTGGAGACCTTTTATATTCATCCTCATGCGATGCACACAGGTTTGGACTGCCTCGGGACCCATGCGATGCACACAGGTTGGATCTAATTGTTTTTTTCGTAATGTTCGGGACTAATTTTCGGTTCATGTTTGAAACTCTCATTTTTTGTGAAAGACGGACTTCGTTGTTCAAATAAATTACATTATTAAAAGTGAACTATAAAAAAATTTCCTTTTTAACAAAACTATAAAAACATAAAACATTAAAGTAATTATTATATTCAAGAGTATAAATTATAATTCGTATAATAAATTATAGTTCGCATAGTAAAATATTGCATGTTTATCTATATTGACACCGATAGCCATGGCATTGTTCTTGTTGTTCATTAGCATTTTGCATGTTTTGTTCTTGATAGAATTTTCGTGACTTCTCGATCTCTTTCTTTAATGTGAAGAGGTTTTTTGTAAAATATTATATTTAAATGAGGCTTTTCATATGTAATCCTTTAATATGAGTAAGTTACATAAATAATTTTTTAATTAATGCATTATTACAACATTTTTCCATAAACTATAATATCGAATTTGGAGCATTCATTAGTAACTCACTCTAAGTATTTACATTATGACGACATGAATCACATGATATCAAACTCAAATGATGAATAATGCTTACCTCATGATAGGTGTAGGATAACATTTGAAATACAATTTTCTTCTCGTTTATATACTTTTTCGATTTAGAAGATACTTATTGTTAAGATGATCGTGTGAAGATATTTTTATTATATACTACCATTTTCAATTTGTAATATCGACATAATTTACACAGTCATACCAAATATCAAAGTCACGTAATATTTCAAGACATTTAATTAAGAAAGTGACATTAACACACCGCAATACAAAAAACTACATTAAGAGCAAAAATATTGAAATGCACCAACAAAGTGTAGTAATAATTTTTGTCTAAAAATTGAATGCTCGTCAAATAAACTTAATTGCTAATGAATCAATAGTATTAGCCCGTTTAGCGGTATTACATGAAGTAAAATATTGCATGTTTAATTTGTAACGTACTATAAATATGAATGCTAAGTATTCATCCCACCGGTGGCCGTGGTATTGTTCTCGTTGTTGTTGTTGTTGTTGTTGTTGTTGTTGTTGTCGTTGTTTTTGTTGTCGTTGTTGTTGTTGTCGTTGTTGTTGTTGTCGTTGTCGTTGTTGTTGTTGTCGTTGTTGTTGTTGTCGTTGTCGTTGTTGTTGTTGTTGTTCATTGGTATTTTGCATGTTTTGTTCTTGATACAATTTTGTGACTTCTCGATCTCTTTCTTTAATGCTTTTTGACGCGCTACAAAAAACAATTAGATATAGTTGATCATTAGTAATTTAAATACAGTTAATCAATATATTGCATTTTCGATCAAAGTAAAAATATTCGTGCATGTTCCACTTAATTGATAAGACAACGATGTGTAAGATATCTTAAACCATTAGAGAAGATGATGTTACTACCAAACCTCCTAAGCACCATCTTTATGTCCTACATTCTTACACACACAAAACACACATGAAATTTACATAAAATAACATAAATCAATAAGCTAAATAAGTAAGACGATATGATGCTTACTTTACCACCATAATAAGTTGTAGCCCAATATGAATGTGGTGTGGAGGAAGTTGTGCTTTGTTGTGTGTGATTTTTGACACATTATATAGTTGATAAAATATTTGTAACTCATAGACGGGAAGGTAAAAAGACTAACCACTAATTGGTGTGTTTAATTTATGCATTCATGGCATTTTTGGTTTGTATTATTTGAGGTTTAGAGATGCTTGAAACATGTTGTACCGTACAAACTTTTGTGCACGATTCCTCATGCAAAATATATTGTACCGTACAAACTTTTGTGCACAATGACTCTTGTGCATTAAATTAAGCACTCCAATTTTTAGATAGTATAGAAGATATACTTTTTATGTTGCTTAAACTACCTTGTACCATACTACAATTCGTGCACAAATCCTTTTGCACATTAAATTAAGTCACGCAATATTGTGTAATTGATATACTTTTGATGTTGCTTACACTACCTTGTACCGTACAAATTTTTTCAATTACTTGAATCACTAATCTTATGTATTTACCCTTATGCATGACTATTAAATCAATGTACTAACACATGAAGCCTCCACATTTCACTTTTAATTCTTGAGACATTTATTATAACCCCTTTATATTTATAAGACTACTTAAGCTTTATATAATATATAAGATATGTAACACATCAATTAAAAAGATAGATGAACCATTTGTTATAAACATGTAAATTCGAAACAAAAATACATGTCCTTACACACCCGACTGAAAACAGTTATACAATAACTATAACACATTATAAGGTTTCAAGCATGGCGAACACACACCGATAGTAGGATAATTACGTAGTGTGGTGCAATCTATGACGCTTTACAATTATAAACTTTTTTTTGATAGATCTGATGCATTGCAAATTCTCATGCATCTCTTTCTGAAGATACAAAAGCAAACCCTTTTGTTAACTACCAACCCATTTTAACCCACATCTAAGTATCTTAACCAACTAAGCTATTTTAACCACTAAAGGGCTAAGATTAGATATAATACAAAACAATCAAAATCAAATCAGTATCGGTCGATAAAACAACACAATAAACCGATTTATACTTAGTCAGCAAACACTATTTGCAAACTATATTCAAATCCTGCAAAATCATTAAACGTATAAAGACAATTTTAATACACTAAATGACTAAAACAAGTTAGGATCAATTTGGAGCTGGTATTATTAGGGCTAGTTCGATCAACAAATGAAAATCACTTTCATTAACTAATCATAAAGGATAAAAAAAAGCTTAGAGAATAACTTACCTCCAAATTGTGTTCATAAACTTTGGGATTTTTTATCCACCGTTTTTGACGAGTAGATTATATACTTTGCGTGGCTAGTCCATATTTTGGCCCAAAGTCTAGTTGCCAAAACCCTTCCAAATCATATATCGTTATATTTATTATTTTTACCGAAAATAGTATTTTCCTTTTCTTATAGTTTAAAAACTAACGTAATGAGTTTTTCGTTCAATTAATCTAAAAAAACTTTGTTTTATTTGTTATTAATTAGCGAGCGTGAATATAAATATAGGTTTACGTATACGTTGATTTGGTTTTGATTGATTTTATCATGTGGTCCATCAAGTATATATAGTTCGGGTTTAAGGACTAAAATGCTATCCAAGACTCTGTATGTGGTGTAAATTAAGTGATTATGAACTTAGTGTATGATGGTATACAAAAATGATGTAACAAATGTTACAAATGCATGAACTAAACTACAACACGCGAATCTTGTATTCTTCTCTTGCACCTAAAAACTGTTAGTATTTGGATCACTTGAAATGGATTAAAAGAAGTGAGATGATCAAAGAAAAGAGGTATAAAAGTGAGGACAGTATGCAGAAAAATGATGGCAAAAGGTGATTTGCAAGTGGTGAAATGAGCCACTATTTGTAGGAATAACAAGAGTTGGACGCTCCTATACGGCTCCACGGTTCCCTTATCGATAAAGGGAGCCGTCCCCCACCACATGCATCTCTTGTTTGTCTTTTGTGGAGGCTTGCAAATCTTAACAAAATATTTAGTAAATCTAACACAATCTCACAAGATTATTTTACATTTTATTAAAACATTTTTTACTTATACAAAAATAATTTGTAAATTAAATTTTGTAAAAATGCTTTGTGCACATTAAAATTTAATGTAGTAAAATGTAATGTGTGTGAAAAAAAATATATTTGATCATCATCAATCAAGTTTAATATCCATTATTCATACCTTAAGTGATTTTGTGTTGAAACAAAAATTTACGACTAATAACTTGTTTACGCCTGTTTTACGTAGGATATTGTTATATTTTGTTACTATCAAAACGCAGAGAAATCAAAAAATAGAAATAATGTTTTTATTTGCAAAACACTTATTTTGAAGAACAAATGTCGATCTGCATGAATCATCATGTGTTGCATCTTTGCACTACAAAAACAATGACACAAACATATTCAATTCATGAACAAATTAAGCAACTCATATTTGATCAATTTTCTAGCAAAAATCAAATAAAAATAGCTCAGGATAAATTAGGAAGATTAAGAACTTATTAGGAAAAAAATACTTACTTGTTTGATGGCGATTATCTGATGATGATGATGCTGGCTTAGGGTTTTTTTTTAAGAATGATACTGGTTTGGGTTATAACTGGTGAAAGGGTGGGCATAATTTTATGAAACTTGTATCAAAAGTTTTGCAATAGAAAGTTACTTCCTTAATTAGTGCTATTGCAAAGGTTTACAGATTTGAAGTTGCAACATATATTCCAAATTATGTGTTGATTTAGTAGATCAAATGAGAAGTAATCTTAAAATAAGTTGCAACATATATTCCAAATAATGTGTTGGTTCAGTGTTATGCTCGAATTCAATCATCTCCGCTCTATCTCATTTTAAACTACAGATAAGATAAACAAAATGATATGGCGTTTAATTCTTTATCGTGTTTAAAATTCACACATAATATGTATTTAGTACATGTTTAATAGCATATAATTAGGTACATAAGATTATAGAAACAAATTTTGATTAAAAAAAAAGAAATATTTTTGGAGTAAAAAGAAATGTGTTAAAAATAGTTAAAACCAATATCATTGTCACCCACATTGTAAGTTACATTAAAAGAAGAGTTAATGACATCTAATATCAACAAAATTTCTCAAATATTCGTTTATCAATAATGTACCCAATAAAATATCACAATATCCTACAAACTTTTATATTTTGTGTTAATATCATCATAAACTTTTTCTTTAACTTGCAAAATTGAGCAATTGACACGTGTGCATGCCACGAAAGTGCCATGTCACTTCGGTCATCTGCTCCAAGTTTCCGTCCACTTTTTCAGGTCACTTTATATAATTTTCCAACAAACAAAAACATAAATCTAAATCTAAATTACAATTAGACACCTGAAACATACACACTAGATGACTACACACAGTAAAAACACCTACATAAACACAAAGATCTCAATAACTTCACCCACATCAAACAATCTCATCTCATTAACAAACCAAAGATCTAGGTTGTTCTTATTTAAAGATATAATCTTTAAAATTTAAACGACCCATCATCGATCTTGAAAAACTAAATTACTTTTGAAGACGTTTGAAAGAAAACAAGAAATATTCAAAAACAAAATCAAAGATGATTCTAAACAAAACAAAACCCACAAAAACCAATGTTTTAAAAACCGGTTTTTAATCGACCCGGTCGAGTCACCGGTTCACGGTTCAACTGGTTGAACCGCCAGGTCAAACCGATTTCCATAAAAACTTTAAAAACAATCTTTCTTATGAAACGTTCATAAACTCTATCAAATTTTATATCAAACATAAATGGAACATGAAAATTCCAATACCATAATACACAAGAAATATATTTATATATCTAACGAGTGTGAGTTTTAAAGTTTACAACAACATTGCCATAATGCCATTTAAAAATAATCGAATAAAACCAATTTTGAAGTTTAGATATCTTAACTACTTATAAAGTAAAAATAGTCAAAGTGGAAATGTGAAAAGTTAATTTTTGGTCAATGTCAATTATACCCTTGCAAATGTGGAATTTGTAGTTAAGGAAATGTGGAATTCGTGATAAGGTAATGTGATTTGGAAAGTCAACCATGCAAATCTTAATAAGGAAATGTTGAATTAGTATTATACCATGCAAATAATAAGGCCATTGTAGCCTGTGTTGTACAACTTAACCATGCAACTTTTAATAAGGAAATGTTGAGATGCAAAATAGCATAAGTGGGAAAATTCAAATTATTGAACCCTAAACCTTGCCTATATAAACAACCCCAAAAAACTATGGAGATGCAAAATCATTTCTTGTTCGACAAAAAACAATGGAGATGCAAAATCAAAAGAATGTGGATGATGATCCTGAGGTTAGAAATGGTCTTCTTTTCTTTAATCATATTTGCTATTTTAATCCTTATTTACACAAACTTGTTTTTGTATCAGCTTGTTCCCCCTCCTAACCTTGCTCCACATCCGAATCCATTTTTCAATCCTAATTTGATAAATTGAAATTTGGGATGACGTCATTGTCATATCAAGTGATGACGAAGATGATGAAGAAGAAGAAACAAGTCGACCCATCAATCTTGGTCGGAAACGACTTTATTGTTTGGTTGATGAGAGCGAGAGTGATGAAGAATAAAATTTATGTTTTTGCTTTTGGTTTAAACATCTTGTTTAACAATAAAAACGATCTATTAGTTTCCTTAGTTTCTTTTTGGTTTGTACTTTGCTCTTGAATTAGTAAACATACAGTTTGTTACGTTTCATACTGTGGATTCTTATTATTTCATATGTTGTCAGTTTAAATTTTAATCAACTATAAGTTCTCTTAAATTAGTAAACATACAGCGGATGCTTATTAGCAAACATACAGTGGAAGAACCTTTGAAAAACTCAGCAGCAAAATGATCATGTGTCTTGTTTTTAATATGCAGAAAAAACTAGATGTTTAATATACAGAGAAAAACATCATGTGGGATTCTTTGATTTTATTCTCTTTTAATAAAAGTCAACACCGAATCTTAATATATAGCTTCGAGATTAAATTGGCAAATACACTTAGCGAATAATAAAAGTCAACTCCATATCAACTCCACGCATGAAAAGCCCAAGTGTATATGTTAATGATATCAATAACCTTATTTGTGGAATATATATTTTTTGGTCGTAAACATTTCTTTGTAAATGGTAAACATTATAACAATGATAGTGAAAAATCATTAGACAGGGTCACAATCTACTTTGGACCATTCATTCGTGATGAATTCCAATAACACACCCGCACTTGACGTAACTGTTCCGGAAAATCAAGATGTCACCATGCATGACGAACTTGCAAAAATCTCACGGTAATGGAGTAGTAATAAACAAGTTGTGTAAACGATATTCATACATTTTTATTTTGTGGTTTTTAGATTTTTTTAAACAAGTGAGTTATGTATTTACTATTGTATTTCTTGTTTATGTGTTGTTTAATTTATTGTTTGATGTTGAAGTTGATGTCGATTGATGATGCGGTTGATGTTGAAGTTGATGTCGAACAGCTTGTTGGATCGACAACGGTTCAACTTGCTGGAGCGACAATGGCTTAAATGGATTACATATGGGTGGACTTGGTTCATAAAGAGATCAACTAGAACCAATGTTTACCCGGTAAACATTTCGACTATGTTTATGTTCTTTTCGACTATGTTTACGTTATCAATAAACTTATGTTATTCTTAAGTGAATTTTAGTTGTGATTTGAAAACGTTTTACGCAAATTCTTTAGACGTATAATTTATCCATAATTAAATGTGTGTAATGCGAAAAGTTTGAAATGTATCCAGTTGTAATATACATTTCAGTCATAAGTTTGGTCACATAATGCAACATGACTTTGGAAAGTCAACATGTGTACTATTTATATTTATACATAATATCATGTATATTTGTCCATATTATCATGATTTGTAAAGATACAATTTAATGCAACATGCAAATGGAATTGCAAAGTAAACGCATTTAATACACTTTATAAATCTATACAATCTAATAAACGCGAATAATGTACAAGTCCCCTAAAGCGCATTTTGCATTTAATTTTCTGATGTGTCTTGATTCCTATTGGGTGGAGATTAATTGCGTACAACCCTTATTATGCAGCTCATTTAGTCAAAGTTGAGAGGAAATCAAATTTGGTAACTAATTAAATCATTCAAATCTTCATTCAACTAAATCAATTCACGTTTATTTCTGTTTTGTAACCGAATCTCTTCACCCATTCAAAACACAATCAAAAGTCAATCAATATTGAGCTTCAATCACACGCGTTTTTCTCCTTCAATACAAATCTTCTGTTTCAACATTGAGCTTCAATCACACACATTTTTCTCCTTCAATACAGCTTCAATATCAATACACGCTCCAATGTCAATTCAATATCAGTTTCAATCAATTAAATTCAACGATTCAAAAATTCAACAATATCAGTTTCTCGGTTCATTGAGTGTATTTCTTTTGATTTTGCAGGTCTAATTCATTTAAAGCATCAATATATGTTTTTAATTCTGCAGCTTTAACTCAGTAAGTTTTATTTTATCTTGCTTTTCATTAGGTTGATGTGTTAATCTGGTGCTTCTCAATTTCCATTGATTATTAATTTTTTTAGCCTCTTTTGGAAGAAAGGGTTTGATTATAAATTATTATACGGTGTTTTAGTTTTTGCAGTTATGTGTATTCCTTTGTGATTGTAAGTTGATTAAAATCTAATGCAACTGATCCGAATATACATGTTGTTTGTAGGTTGAGAACTGGCAATGATATTGATTAAAGGCAAAACCTATTTTGAGTTTCGATTGTAAGTTCGTTTAATTTTATTTTTAATAAAAAAAATTTCTATATGTTGTGTTTGAATGATTATACTATTTACTTAGGGCTAATGATGTTTATGTATGATTGTTAATTGTTCACTTTACTGTCTAAAGTTTAATTATTATAATTTATTTTTGTAATTTGAGTTGGGGATAATTAATTTGGGAAAAACAAATTTTAGTATCAATAGTTTATGTTGAAACTGAAACTATATTCAAACTGTTTTGATTTACTTATTCAATGAAATTGATATTCAGTTAAAATTGATTAGTAGTTGACAAAAATAGTGTTCATATGCAGGAAATTGATTTCAATTTCAACTAAATTATATTTTTTAAAATGAAGCAATGAATCAGAGGAATAAATGCCAACCAATATATGGCCTTATAGTTTTAGCAACCTTTGTAGTATATATAATGGAGGAGGGCTTTCTCCTAAAAGTACACATCATTCTCCCTCAACAAATTGTGTATAATCGTAAAATATTATGGGTACATTCATTTATGGATACATTAATGATTTGTCTGCATTGAAGGACAACATAAAATTACGTGTCCAAGTCCTTCGTGCTTGGTTGCAGCCTGTTTTTGGCAAGCCCCGCATCAACAATATGGAGCTCCTTCTAATGGATGAGCAGGAAAGTATAGTTGTTTTATTTTTTAGAGTGTATTGTACAATATGGGTCTAACAAAATAATAATAAGAAGAATACATTTATTTTTTACAGAATACAAGAATTCAAGCAACCGTACGGCTGGCTTTGGTGAATGGGTACAAACATCAGTTGGAAGAGGGTAATGCTGTAACACTTCAACGTTATAGCCTAGGTGAAATACAGCCTAAATATCGCATCATGAAAAAAGGGTTGCGTCTTAGTTTTCTAACAAATACAATAATAGAGAAGTGTCCTGATTTCACCGGTTCTACCCATGGTTTTGATTTCTGTCCTTTCAAGACGATTGTTGATCTTCACGCTGAGGAGGATGGACAGTTTGGTATGTTTTCACATTTTCTTATGCAATTGTACTGTATTCAATATTACAAATAAAAAAATACAATGAAAGTTTATTATATGTCCACAGATGTGATAGGCCAGGTTGTTGCGTGTGGCAATTTGGATAACTTTGACAAACATGGAAAGGCTGGAAAGTAAAAACCGATTACTCTCATAGATGTTGAGTAAGACTTAATTACAAATTTGTGCAATTTCATATCCAAATTATTCAACTGATATGCATATTTCTTAACACACTATAACTATTATCGAAGCGGTGTTGAACTGAGTTTCACTTTGTGGGGATCGTTTGCTCAAGAGTTTTGCGATTTTCTGAGTAAGTGTACTGATCATGGCAGGATTATTGCTGTAGTTCAAATTGGAATGATGAAAATGCGGGATGGTAAGTTCTACTTTTTATGTTAGATTATACGTAAGTTGCTCTTATTTTCAAAGTATACAAACACTTTTAATCGTGTCTTAATTTTATTAATCGTCTACCTGTACATAGGAAAAATTGTGTCGTAATTTCCTATAACCAAAGGCACCTACTTACACTTTAGATAAGAATTTTATGAGTGCATTTAAAGGCCCACTAAACCATCACAGCCTTTGGGAGGGTTTTCTTATAGCAATTATTCAGGTACTATGTTTAGAGTGCTTCTTTTAACTACTTATATAGCTATTTATGAGTGCTTATTAAAACTAATTATAAGGGTTGTTTGGGATTGCTTATTGAAATTGCAAGCTCTATGGTCTATTGTATTAGTTTATAGTCTTACGCAAGCTGATTGTGGAATACTAAAAGCAGTGCATATAGAGAAATTGAAGATGGTGTAATCTTTTTGCCAAGAGATTATATTCTTCTATTAAAATCTTATACAATGGGTGTGTGCTCACTTTTGGTTTCATGATTTGTGTGGAGTATCTCTAATAGATATGTGTGTTCAAAAAGAGGATGGGGTGATCTGGGCAGGGAATAACGGTGATACGGGTGTTGCCACGAGGCCAAAATCAAATAAGAAGAATGGTGGATGGGGGACGGTGCGGAGCAAAATAAGTTGATGGCTTATGATATTCTTTTGTACCAGGTATGATTCTTCTCCATTAAGCTTATCATTATCTAAAGTTATTTCTTATAGGAATATAGGGGCTGTTTGGGATTTTCGTATCAGGTTATGAGAAGGAAGTGGCTTTCCCAAAATCCTATTTTCATTGATGCAGAGAGAGAACATAACCATCCACCAAAATTCTCTAAACCTAATTATTTGCTCTCATTTGAGTTGAATTACACACAGCACATCCAATATAAAAAAAATCAAAAACGCTTTTCATTATGATTCCATTTTTAGAACTTAAGATCCATTTGAACTCTGTTTCCATTTATTTGATATTCAGATTCCATCAAATATTCAAATAATCTTCATTCTGATTTCATCAAATAAGCTTCATTCTGATTCCATTTATTTGATATTCTGTATTCAAAGCTAATTTTAATTCAGGTTTTGCTGTTGGTTTAGTTTTCGGGAGTGTGTAAAATAGTTAGTTAAGTTGGTAGAGAATGGAGGATAGAGGTGGTGGTGGATCATTTGTTGCAGTTAGGAGGTTTTTTCATGGTCTTGATAAAACCAACAACACTTATCATACTAATTCTGGTATAATTCAGTTTCGTTTTGTTGATATTCGATTTGATTTAAGATATTGTTTCATATTAGACATGGTTGATTGTTTATATACATGGGATGTACATATTAATAAAAAAATATAGTTTTGGTAAATTTTAGGTTGAAATTATTAATGGCCTACCTGAGGATGAACCAATCACAGATTGCAGATGAAAATGGCATACCATGAGAGCAAGACTATTAATGACTGATATAGTCGAGACTTTAAATCCTTTACAAGACAATATCAAAAGTGATGATCCTATAACATTCATATCTCCTTGACTAGTCGTGGTAGTGCAAGTGGCGGATACACATAGTATTAAACGGGTCGTAGGTATGTTCAGACGGTCATTAGTGTTGGTAGGTGTCGCGCCCGTAACCCGAGCTATTCTCCGAGACCCGCTGCCAGTCGGGTTAGATAGTCAAGGTCAAAACATAGTTTCGCGAGACCTTTATTTTATTTATTTATTTATTTTTAAATAATCTTTAACAGGTTTATATTAATGTGAATGTATACATTGGACTATACATATAATGCATATGAATGTGAATGTATTCATATGTGTTTTGTTATCTCTTAAAAGGTTTATGAAAGAATTTCCATTATGAAGTCAACTAATGTGTTAGCTACTTACCTTTTTATGTCTATGTCTATAAATATCCCTATATCTATTAAGAACTAGAAAATGTACACATTATGATAATTATTTTTATTCTCTGTAATTGATTTAGCTTGTGTTATCGATGTCGATGGGACGCCTACAAAACCATTGAAAAGTAATGAAAGTTGTCCTCTCAAAAAGTGTTTAACTTAGAATCGTGATGGCGAGGCTATACCAGTGTTTAGAGAATCTAACACCAACGGAAAGTTGACCCAAAAGTCAAAAAGGATTGAACGAATGCAACTAGAACTTTTGTTTGTTATTATCTCTTATGTAACAACTTATTCTAAATTATTTATTCACTTGAGTTTCTTTCAAAATATCTTATTGCGCAATACACGATATCGTTTTTACTTTTTATCACTCTTTTAAAACATACATTGAATGAAAATAAAACTTTTAAGCATAAGCCTACCCAAAACACCTTTTTGCTAATGCTCAAGACATGCCGGTCAAAAGAAAAGTGGTTTGAAAGTTGTCATTTGTAAGGAAGATGATAATATCTCAAAAAGTACTACAAACAAATGCCATTGGACTTCTGCTTTCATGTTTTTTTAGAATTGAAAAATTCTAAGACTCTTACACCTAAGTGGTACATATATATATCCTCCAAATAGTAAGTTCATGAGGTTGGGTCAAATAATTCTTTTTAGCTAAAGTTCGAATTGGTCACATGGATGATGATACGGGTCGAAACAATTTTTTTCTAATGTTTACAACTTCATATATGGTTATATTTGAAAAACTTGGATTATTATTGTGATAGCATTAGTTTGTGATATAGAGGAAGTCCAAAACAATAAATAAGCATTTCTAAACACATCAATTGTCATGCTTAACTTTTGATTTCGTATTAGTTCTTTAATTAAACTTGATATTTGACACATTTTAACTGGATCAAATCTTAATGCATTTGGTACATTGATTGCAAATCGTACATTGATTGCAAAACTTAGTTGATATTTCTCCACTGTAATGTTTTAATATTGTTGTTGTTACTTGACTACTAAAAAAATAAAAATCATGCATTCCAGAGGAACTTTGAGGTACTGATGATGAAAAGAAAATGTTGCTTTGTTCTATATCGAACAGCTTATGTGTTCCAGAGGAACAACTTTGAGGCGTTTTCCTGAGATGCCTTACCCAGATGATAGATACATAACTCAGTTTGGTAATCGAATTATATATGATGAGACCCATTATAACCCAGCAGAGTTGCAAGCTGGATATGACTGACTCTACACGGCTTTAACCACCAAATAAAAAGGAGTATATGACACTATCATGACATCCGTTGAAATAGGTATAGGAGGTGTTTATTTGTATACGGATACGGAGGTACTGGGAAGACCTATTTATGGAAAACCCTTGCTGCTGGTACTAGACGAAAGGGTGATATAGTCATAAACGTCGCATCAAGTGGTATTGCATCTTTATTGATGTCGGGTTGGAACTGCTCATTCAAGATTCCATATTCCTATCAATATTGATGAGACTTCTACTTGCTCCATCTGTCCACAAAGTGATCTTGCATCGTTGTTAAAGAAATGCAAGCTTATTATTGAAGTGTTACAATGGTCAATACATACATTTGCTTCTGAAGACAACAAATTGGAGGTCACGAGGCAATGAACGTTTATTACATTGATATTTACAAGCATTGTATTTGTACTATCATTCACTTATAACTTATTATTTGATGACGTATAGTCCGCACTCGGGTCACAAACCCGACCAATGGATATTACCAGTGTTGCAAAAATCGGCTGAGGCGGCCGATTAATCGGCCTCGGCCCTGGAACTTGTAGGAAATTACAAGGTAATCGGCCGAGTCAAGAAAATCGGCCGATTAATCGGCCAAAAATCGCAACTCGGCCCCCGACCGCCTCGGGACCGATTCACGATTTTTGCAACATTGGATATTACTAATACCAAAGCCCATCACGCGTGGGCTATCATGATAAAGATTTGGGCTTACAAAGGCCCAAATTCGAATCTATTATTTATGGTCTTGATATAGGATCTCTTATTTATGGGATAAAGATCAAGGGACCGAATAAGTTGGGATACGCCGAAGGGTAAGGAACACGAAACCAACAAGGATTTCGTGTGTATATAAAGGGCATCTCGGCCCTCATTAAGGTATCATCTCATAACCCTAACTCTTCACTAAAACCGATTGCTTACTCTCACGCCAGAGGATAATCGTGGGAGACAATCCCACGGTAAGCCTAACAGTGTTTTTTGTTCTCTTAGTGCGCATGTCTCAGCATCAAGATCCAATTGATACGGGAATAGGAATCCAAACAAGGAACACCCAACTTTTGTATCAACATTATTCAATTATAGTTTGGATTTCATACCGTTTACGTTCGTTTTCCTTTCTTAGTTTATTCAAGTACTTAATTTTTTTATGCATAAACTATCTAAAACCCTGTGGATTCAACGGGTGTATAAGCTAGTCATGTATATTTGTCCATAATTAGACAATGAACAAAGTAGGAAAAGATATAGACAATGAACAAAGTATTTGTCCATAATTATTGGTTTCAAAGTAGGAAAATATAAAGAAAATGGACAAAGTCAACTTAGACCAAATTGTATCTTTACAAATCTTGTATTCTCTATAAACGAGTAAAGTGGAACTTTACGTACATTCCTAAATACATTCCTATAAACAAGTAGAATAGAGTGGAACTTTACTTATATATAGACATGGGCTGTTAATATTAAATGACATGGGCCGTTAACACGTCTCAAATACATTTCTAAATCATTTTGATATAAACAGCTAATAGTCAAACTTTACTTACTTTGGTTGTGATGTTTTACTTTCAGTTTAATCTATACAGTGATGTAATGTTTTGATATAAATCATTTATCTCATAACTGATGTAATGTTTTACTTTCAGTTTCATTAAATGTTTTGATATGTTTTTTGATCGATGTTAAGAATTTTTTCTGGACTTTAGTTATCGTGTAGTACAACCGTTTGCAATTACATTCTGATCGGTTCACGTTCTATTTTGAATGCTACACAAAACACTCACCACAATATCACAAATCGTTAATTATCTGCCGCTAGAAATTCCGTTGCTATGCATGAGTACTCGCCTAGTATGGTAAAGGTAAAAATGTAGAAGAGTGGTTTTTGTCTTTTGTACCAAATAAGTATATTTTGATTTTGAGCCCACTATTCAGTTTTTAGTTTACACCCCACTCACATCTATGGTTATAATAACTTATCATTAAATTAACTTTAACCTTATGCCCACAACATTCTCCACCAAGTCTCTTTGACTTTAGTTTGTCTTCCTCGTTCTATCAATTCTCGCCATTTATGCCGGTACCGTCATCACCATCAACAAAAAGTAAAAAACCGGTCGGTTTCTGCGAACCGGGTCTGCTAAAACCCGGCGGTTCAATCCGAGTTTTGAATCTTCAGAAAACTGGCTAGTAACCGCCCGGTAACATCACCAATTACCGTTCGAACGGTTCAACCGGTTGGGTCGAACCGGGTTTTAAAACATTGACAAAAACCACTTACCCAGATATATCTCCATTCAAATCCCTCACACGAAATAATTAAATAAAAGGGATTTGTTGGTTAACAAAAAACCTAGAGGATATTTTGATCTATAAAAAAAGGTTTTTGAGATTCGTTATATATCCAAAATTGTGTACACATCTAACTTAAACTTATAATTGCATTGGTTCGGTTGTTAGACATTGGTTAATAAGAAAGCAATTTGATGGTTCGAATAATGAAGTCGTAACCCCTTAACTGGGCCTCACCGAAAACCCAAATTAAAATATACCGCCTAAACAAGTATTCCATAAAACACCTATCGAATAACCTAATAAATATTCATGTCTCCTAATACTATAGTTTAACAACTTAAAGTGGTATAAAAATGTGTTTGAGTAATGTCTCCTAATATTAACAAAATTATATTATAAATTTTTAATAGGAGGTCTTTCTGAAAGCAGTCTTTTTACTCTCGGGTAAGGGCGTGACTGTCTACATCTCACATTCCCCATACCTCGCTCTAGCGGATTAAGTATTGTTGTTGTTGTTGTTTTTGTTGTTGTTGTTAAAAATTTTCTTACTTGAGTAATAAAGAATACCCAAACGAATAAACTGAACTCTTATTTGAGTTGTTCGGCTTAGCTAATCTTATTTTCATAGTGTATTGATGATTGAAAAAAACTTGAATAATCCAAACCAATTACTGAAATACCCCTATGAACCCAACCAAACAAACACTCTTTTAACTTTTTTCTTAAAAAAGTTTATATTTAATTTCAATCGAAACTTACTCTCCACAAGCTGATTAAGAAAATGCCTATCAGTAGAGTTTTACTTTGTTAGGATAATAATGGATCGATTATTTGAGAACTCTAGGCACGAAAACTCATTTAACCGAATGGATTATTTTATTGCTTGCTGTGTACAAATAATATAAAGTTGTATAAACTCATGACGAATTGCGAAGGGAACTATACTAGCTGAATCAAATTAGGGAATGATAGTCACGTTAGTGTTGTTAAGAGGGTGTTTGGCCGTCCTGTTAATTTCCTTGCCCTATGTGACAATTGAAAAACGGACCTTTATATCCAAAAAAGTTCATGAATGATATATTAAATTGTTATGAGCCAACGTCGTGCTCTTCAAATCTAGTGCTTAGATAATGTAAATCCAAAAAAACATTGTCAACGGGTTAAACTTAAAAGCACTCGGTTAAGGAGAAAACCTAACTTGAATGCGGGAATTACTATATGCGCCGTAAAAATTTTTTACTTTCATAAAATTAATCAACTTATTAAAAGGGGACTTATACTATATCACACAAGAACTCATGAACAAATTTATTAGGTTGATAAATAAAGTATAAACTATAAACAACTCAAATTTGTTTATAGCTGGGATGGACTTTTTATTTTATCTTATTTTTTTTTTTATTTTTTTATTTTTTTTTAACGGCAACACGGCAAAAAGGTTGCAACTGATAATCAACCCAAAAAGACAAATGTGTTTAAAACAATTAAATAAAAAGATTTACCAATATCCAAGCCTTTAGGAGGATTCTTCCGGGCGTTCAATGATGAAATTTGCTATAGGCGATGAGCGTGAAAATGTCACCCGTAAGAAATCTCTTTGTATCCTCACTTCTTCATCAACGGAAATTTTGGCATTAAGCAATATCCGTACTTTCTTTAGCAAAGGTGCTTTTGCGAGGACAAGCTTCACAAATGTTACCGTAAAAATTTAGCACCACCAATTTCTCAAGATGATCCAACTTCAAGTCCGAGTAGTCTTGGAGATCAACAAGATCCATGGTCCCCATGGAAGTTCGTTGATTATTTAACTGTGCATTTTAATATATCAAATAAATCACAAAGCATATCAAAATGATAAAGAACTATCTCTATGTCATTGCATTATATACCTTGATAAGAATTCTTTTTAAATTTGGGGAGCTTTTGATCAGCCAAAAAAGAGTAGAAAGCTCATCTTGTGCCATAAAGCACACAGCAAAATATAGATCTCTTAGATGGGCTAATGGAGTCGGGAGCTTTTGTGGTATACCACCTGCGTTAAAGTACTGTAACAGAATACGGAGACCAGAATTAGTATACATAATTTTCTATATGGGACATCATACTTAGCCTACAATATTACCATCATATATTTACATGAGATTGCCATACGCACAATTGAAGGCAAACACTCGAACAACTCAACAAATGCTAACTTGTTTCCTCCTGCAAAATCAGCATCTTGCTCTCCAACCTGCATCCAAATTGTTATTAAGATGTTTTTGTTTAAAGGAAATCGAGTAAATTGCAAAAATCGTCGTGTGGTATAGTAAAATTGCAGGCACAGTCCTTACAACTTCGAAAGTGCAAGCACCGTGCCTGTAGGAGCATTTGATGAGCAAGTATCGTCCTGGCCGAAGTAGGTAACTAAATTACCCTTTCTTTTCATTTTTGTTTGAACTTCTGTTTTCTTTCTTATAAATCTCTATCATCAATTCATCATGAACAACCCAGATTTATCATCCTCTTTAACAACTAACTTAACACTAACCCTAAAAAAAGATAATCACCACCCTCTTTTTAACCCAACCTACCACACCCAACACCACCACCACCACAATCAACTTCACGCAAAACCCCAATATCCTCCTGGAAAAGATTATATCAAACCAAAACTTCAAGTCGCACACATACACACAATCGCGGAGGTGACTGTCTCGACATTTTAGTCATTTCACTTTGGCCAGTGACGAACCTTGCACACCAAAATTCCCCACAGGGACGACAGCTGCACTTTCGAAGTTGTTGCAAATTTTGGCCATACCACTGACACGATTTTTGCAATTTCCTCTTTAAAGGAGCTTTATAATTGGTTATATAGACGTTACCAAATAGAAAGTCTTGAGTTGCGGGCAATTTGTGAGGATAATTTTAAGCATCTTAGCAGTGATATTAACATCGATAAAGTTTAAACACAACAGCTTGCTAAACCCATTAAATGTCAACGGAAGCTCAAAATCACATTCTGAGATTTCTATGTATTCTAATCCTTGTAATGAAAAGAAAGATGAGGGTAACTTGTAGCGATAGGCTGATTGATTCTCCAATTTGAAGTGCTTCAAAGGATTCATCCTTGAAAGATAAAGAATTATCTGGTCAATCTCAGGTGCCATTTGTTAGTAATCGATCTTCACAGGTTGTTTTCTTCTATAATCAGTATGATTGGAACAAGGTTTTTGGGACATAAATATTTAACACAATAACAGAAACTTGTATTGATTTATAACTTGCAACTGATACTTGTTTACAGAACCTAACCTATATATACATATTGAAATGACATTTATGAAGGGTTGTGTTGTTTCATTGGTACCGTTTCATCAACCAACACACCCTTTGAAACCTAACTGCCATATAACAGACACAAACTGACTCTTCTTATGACCCAGCCCAATACATATGGGTTTAAATACTTCTAAAACTAAGATCATAATACATACCTATACTTTCTAATTCATAATTTTCTAACCAAACTATACTAAGTTTAGTTTAACATCCAATAATCCCCCTTAAAACTAACTTATCCAAGGTGAGTCTTCAACTTTCTTGACTTCTCTTTACAGGAGTGCTGGTTCTTCATCATCCCACACGAGATGTGCCTCTTCTTCCTTTTCTTTCTCTTTGTCCCTTCGCTTTTTACATTCGTATGCGAAATGACCATATTCACCACATTCATAGCATTTGAAACTACTCTTGTCATTGCTTGTTTGACCAGCACTTCTTCCACGTCCTGTTCCTCTTCCACGCCCTCTACCATGGCTTTGTCCTTTCCCATGATGCCAACTTTCTAAATGATTATTTCCACTTGCTATTAGAAGTTTTCCTTGATCATTTTCTTCCAATTCGTCATGGCTTTTGAGACGTTCCTCAAACGCTGTTATCCTTCCTACTGCTTCTTCAAATTTCATCTTGTCTAAATCTTGAGATTGTTCAATAGTTGCCACGATCGGTAAAAACTTCTTTGGAACCGAATTTAGTAACTTTCTGACAATTGTCTTATCTTTGAGTGTCGAACCATGGTTTTTAAACCTTGCCCTTATACTGCCCAACCTTCCAGAGAAGTCACTTATGGTTTCATTTTCTTTCATCTTCAAGGTTTCAAATTCGCTCCTTAAAGTTTGTAGCCGTGCCTTCTGAACGAGATCTGCTCCAAGATATAGATCTTTGATCGCATCCCATACTTCCTTTGCACTTTCGTATTGCGCAACTTGCATTAAAGTATCTCCCGGTAACGTTTGGAAGATCATTGCTTTCATTGTATGTGCCTTCTTTTCATCCACCTTTTCTGTTGAATCAATAGTTTCCTAAAGACAATAAGCCTTTAAAATCGTTTCCATCATAATTGCCCACCGGGTGTAATTTGAATCCGTCAACTGTACACATTTAAGTGCTACATTTTCTTGAACTTTAGACATGCTGCTTCCTTCTTTATCTTTCGTCATGCTTGTACCACACATGTTTTCCTTTTGCTTACTTGATCGTACCACACAGGTTAATACCACAAAAGTTTTACCACGAAGGTTTGTTCCACGAAGGACTGTACCACGGAGGTTTGTTCCACGAAGGATTTGTACCACTAAGGTTTTGGATTCTTGCTTACTATACCACAAAGGTTATGATTTCTTTCTACTTCCACGAATCAATCCAAGTGTTTAAATAATATGGGATTCTAGATCAAAACTTAAATGGAATTCCAACTTACTATCAACAATCGAATTCTTAAACGGGGACTCTAACTTGCAAATAAAACTTAAAACTTTTACAAAGGAAACAAACCGAAATTAGGGCAATCACACACAACGTTCTTCTTTTTCTTTCTTTATTAATTGCAGCCCTATACACGTACTTCCTTCCTTGATTGGTAATCAATCAATCCAAACTTTCTGCCTTTCTTTCTGATTTGATGACGGTTCTGTTAGTGCTTTCTTCTTTTGGTCGCTATACACAAAGATGTGTAACAACCCTTTCGCTGTTGATTCTTGTTTTTTTTTTCAATCGATCTTTGCTTGCACTTGTTCTTCCCTGGATCGATTAACTCTTGCTCTGATACCACTGTTAGTAATCGATCTTCACAGGTTGTTTTCTTGTATAATTGGTATGATTGGAACAAGGTTTTTGTGACAGAAATATTTAACACAATAACAGAAACTTGTATTGATTTGATTTATAACGTGCAACTGATATTTGTTTACAGAACCTAACCTATATATACATATTGAAACGACACTTATGAAGGGTTGTGTTGTTTCATTGGTACCGTTTTATCAACCAACACACCCTTTGAAACCTAACTGCCATATAACAGACACAAACTAACCGACTCTTCTTATGACCCAGCCCAATACATATGCGTTTACAGACTTCTAAAACTAAGATACACAATACATACCTATACTTTCTAATTTACAATTTTCTAACCAAACTATACTAAGTTTAGTTTAACATCCAATACCATTGCTAGTTCAAATGACAAACTAAACTCCACTAGCGGACCCTTGTGTAGTAGCAAAACTTGGAAGATAGGATTAGCAAGCTCATGATTCGTGATTTGATTTTCGTAGAAGTATCCTTTAAACAATTTGTCATCCAATACAAGTTTAGGAATGCTTGCCCAACAATATCTCCACTTCCTTGACAAGATGCTCGTCCTCAATACATCTCAAATTGACAAGAGAATTGGAATATTGTCAATTATCTCCTGAGGAAGGGTTCTTATTATATCTGAACGTAAGCGTTGAGCTTTCATCTCGTAATGACTGTCTTAGAGTTTGATGCTTCACAAGGCTGCAATGTAGAATGAAAAGTCACATGGATTTATTGGCATAACCTTTTCTTCTTAATATTGATTGTAACCTTTTCTTCTTAATATTAATCATTACATACGTAACACATTAATTAAAAAGATAGGTGAACCATTTGTTATAAATATTTATGTTCGAAACAAAAATACATGCCCTTGCACACCCGACTAAAACACATTATAAGGTATCAAGCATGGTGAACACACACCAATAGTTGGATAACTACGTAGTGTGGTGCAATCTATGACGCTTTACAATTGCAAACTTTTCTTTTGACAGATCTGGTGTATTGCAAATTATCATGTATCCCTTTTGTTAACTACCAACCCTATTTAACCCACATCTAAGTAACAGCTAAGCTATTTTAACCACTAAAGGGCTAGGATTAGATATAATAACTAAAAGTAATAAACAAAACAATCAAAATTAAATCAGTACCTGTTTCGATAAAATGACATGAAAAACCGATTTATACCAAAGTAGCCAATTGTTCCCTAAACACTATTTGCAAACTATATTCAAATCCCGCAAAATCATTAAAAATATAAAATAACACAATTTTAATAACACTAAAATATGTTAGGATCGATTTGGACTGGTATTAGTAGGGCTAGTTCGATCAACAAATGGACAATGCTTCATTAACTAATCATAAAGCAGAAAAAAATTGAAGCATAGAGAATAACTTACCTCCAAATTGTGTTCATAAACTTTCGGAATTTTTATCCACTGTCTATAACGAGTAGATTATATATATTTTGCGTGGCTAGTCCAAAAGTTTGGCCCAAAGTCTTGTTGCCAAAACCCTTCCAAACCAGTATCTATTGTTTTTACCAAAAATAATGTTTTCTTTTTATTAGTTTAAAAACTAACGTAACGAGTTTCTTGAAATTAGTTTTTTACTCACTCCGTCTCAAAATTATTGTCAAGAGACAAAAATTTTAATAAAAGTTGCCATTTGAATTTTCAACTACTTAAATAGAATATACCTCCACTAAATACTCTGATTTTTACTTAAAAAGGAAAGTTAACAATTATTTTGAGACATTTTGAGACAAATCGAGTATTTGTTATTAGAGTTAACTGCAAAAAATGTCCATTTGGTTTTTTGAATTCGCATGTTTTGCCATCTATTTCTGCAAATTATGTCACTCCTGTTTACTTTTTCTTGCAAATTGTGTCCCTCGACCTGACGAGCGTTAAAAAATCTTGTTAGTTTGAGGACCACGTTGAGCTATTTAGTCATTTCACTTTTCCCGCCTTTAACACCACCCACTTCGCCTTAGTTATATTCCCCACAAACCCTTCTTTTGAACACCAACTACACCAGATGATTGCAATTTACATCCTTGAGGTTTCAAATCAACTAGTAAACTCATGAATTCGAACATGATTATACATCTTGGTTGGCAAATTCGAACGCACATTGACCCGATTCATGATATTGGGTGATTTATGGTAAGTTTTGTATCCCTTTGATTTTCATTATATTTTTTCTTCGGTTTTGTTTTACTTTGCATGTAGTGCATCTGTGTAAACTGTTGTCGCTGATTTTTGAATTATTATGGTTGTTTTTTTATTTTGGGTATTTTGATTATCTTCCTAGATTCGTATAAAAACATGTTCAGTCTGAAAATCCACCACTCGGGTGAGTTATCTAATCCCCCATATAGAATAGACAAGTTTGTTATGGTAGATTACGTAGACCTAATTGATTATGAGGAGTTCACCGTTTATGAGTTTGCTAGAATTTAGGTGAACTTAGTTTAGTGATAATGGTAATATCTTGTTTACCCATTTTAGGGTCCCTGGTCAGTCTTTAGATGGTAATTTGGTACATTTAATGTTGGATCAAGATGTGTTGGCCTTGTTGAAATATGTGCCTAAGTTTAAGGAAATAGATGTATATGTTGAATCTTATTTATCAGTGATAGAAAACACATGATGGAGTGAGGAGTATAGTGGTTAAGAATAGTTAGTCCAAGGATGTAATGGTTCAAATGTCATCGAAAAGGAGGATAATACAGAAGTGCCAACTCAAGCTTCAACCATTAATGGTAATGCTAAGAACGTAGGAATCCTACATTGTGAAAATGAGGTATCACCATCCTTATCCAATGCATTCAGTTACTTAAATCTCTTGGAACAAAATGATCATGAGCATACGGATGATTTTATGCTTGATTCAAGCAATAATGGTAAACAAGCTGAGACATATTATTGAGGATGATTTGTTCCAACAAGATACTACTATGGATTGGGCTTACCATGGATTGGATAAAGAACAAGACATTTCTGAGATGTTTCCTGAGATAATTTCAGGAAATATTTTTCAAAGTATTGAACAACAGATTGATGAAGAGTTTGTAGAAAGGGAAGAACCTATAGGTAATGAAGATGTGAGTGAAAGTGATGAGAGTGATTTTCAGCTTGATGATAATATGATACCATAAACAGAGCAAAAAGTGGACATAGGTGTCTTCCACTTTGAGGTGGATACAAATCTTGTACATATTAGGAAAGAAGATGTTGAAATTGACAGTATTAGTGTAATTAACCTTAATGAATTTGACATTGAGGGTAATGATGGTGATGATGAGCTGCCTTCACGTAAAAGAAAGAAAATGCCGAAAGGAAAAAAGAAAGGTATACATGGGTAAGGAAAAGATTATAGAAGGATATCCTCATTAGCTTTTTGGTGAATTAGGTGTTTGCTGTTATCTACTTTGGATAACTAGTATAGTAGTATTGTTTGATTGCCAATATATTCTGTTCTGATTAGCAGTCTATTTGTGTGATTGGGGAATGTCCAAACACAATAGACTTGCTGTGTATGTTTGTTATATTGGTTGGAGTTATACATATTCACCTTTTTCAACAAAAAAACTTCTTATGGTAATTTCCATCTTTCTTGACAAAAAGACATTTGTTGAAACAAATTTGATCGTATTTTATAACTAAAACTTTAAGTATAAGAATGCACGTATTGCTAGATGAAAATCATCTCTACTACAAAAAATGACATAGAGCCCGGTTGAAAAGGGGCATAAAGCCCGGTTTTGCATGAGGGCACAAAGGGAAGGGACTCTATTCGAAAAGCATATAAAGCCCGGTTTTGAAAACGGGCTCTATTACATGTTATAGAGCCCGGTTTTCATTCAAAAACATGGCTCTATGTGAACAAAAACAAAACAAAACAAAACAAAACAAAAAAAAAAAAAAAAAAAAAAAAAAAAAAAAAAAAAAAAAAAAAAATCCAGCCATTAAATCAAATTCCTTTTGGCCAAATGAAACTTGTATTGATTCAAATAAAAAAAGATTTACTGATATAACAACTTTCTTTCTACAATTACAGTGAGACTAATCTTGCGACTACTCTTGCAAACATAACAATTCAAAAAGCTACAAGCTATCTTAATTGACTACTTGACCGAAAATGAAAGTGAAAAATACACCATTGACGTTACTGTGAAGTCTCGTGATTATGCATTTTCTTTGAGTAACCTGACCAAATGAGACAGGATTTGATGAAGTTGATGACGTCCTAAATCTGTCTTTGCCCATAATAAGTCTTGACTTTGCCCACCATAGTACACGCTCTAAACCACAAAAGTAAAATAAACATAATTTACCTTTTGTTGTGAGGTTCAAACCGCGGAGAGAATACTAAAGACACAATTGCAAGTTTGCAACAGCATGTCATGCTTGACCATGTCCTGTTCCAATATAAGTATAATTACAAGAATGTAAAAATACAATAAATTAACATACAAGTATAAAGTATCTATTATGGCCTTGAACCAAAAGAAAGTCCACACATCAAGCCGGGGGAATAAATTGAAAACAACATTATTACAAAAGCCTATAAAATAATGAATGACTGACCTTCACCATAGTGTCTTGCATGCTATCATATTCAAAAGGTTGCAAACGGAGTTGAAGAACCGGGGGATAATCAATGAACATGGTGAAATAAGAAATATCAATGTGAATATGAATGTGTTGTTGTGGAAATAAAATGCAGAAATACATGCATGATTGGTTTTATTTAAAAAACTGGAACAAAATATACTAAATCAGAAACTGTAGATTTGAATTTGAAGAAAAAAGTATAATGTATCGAGGGGCTTGCCTTTAACGTTTTTCATTATCGTCACCCATATACTAAGATTATTATATGGATCACCTAAGCTAAGCATGTTGGCATGTATCCTAATATGAAATTAAATCCGGCCCAAAACGTGTCGCCAACACCCATCTTATTAACAGAAATATCCTATGTATCTCGAATTAAATAGTCACAAATAAATGAACTGACTCTATTACCACTGAACTTGACCCCTTGACTTGAGAAGACACTATTATCAACACCTACATGATGGGAATATGATAAAACATATAATGCAAGGATTAACAGCCAACAAAGCAACCAATGATTAAGTTCAGACTACTAGTTAACAGTATAAGAAGAACGAAAACTACAGCAGCATAACTTGTGAACATACATAGCTATAACTACCGCACACAGTAGATGCTACTAGAAACATAATATCTGGTTGCAATTAAAGTTATACTACTAAGATAGATCTCTAAATTGTTTCTACCTCTACTTGCACCTTGTCATGAGATACTCAGTTGCAGAGGAGGAGCTACCAGCCAAAATCTCAAAGAAAAGTAACTGAAGATATCTTGAAAATCTACAAGTCAAATCTTTCGGCATTGTTTCTTATAGAAGACGCCCCATGTTGCTGTAATTAGACTAGATAATTAGTTTCACATTTAGATAATTAGTTTATCATGTACACTAATTCCTTACCTGTATATAGGATTAGAAAAGAAAATGACCCGTCCATCCTGCAAATTTTAATATGCTTGAATCAAATACAGTTCAAAAGAATTAAAACACAAGTCTGAAAAATCAAATATATACCTCTCCACATAGACAAACCTATCCTTACCACAAGTCTAATGCGCAACTTCATAAACAACATCACCAGCACACAGAAAGGACACATTGCCTTGTTTTTGAAGTAATTATTATGTTGGGAACAAATCAACATTTCATTAAAGATAAGTCCATGTTTCCTCTCACTTGTATAACTGAGGGAAAAGTACTCACTTGTTGAGTAATGGACTCATGAGAACCTGCAGTGAAAGTATTCATATGATTAACTCATTTATGAGTGACTTTCTTGTAAAAATAAATGAAACTCTGAAGGTAGAAAAGGGCTAACATAAAACTCCACCACATCATGTACAAGGAACAAATTTTTTAAGCTAAAAAGATAATACCATAGCAAGGACTCTGTTAATTCAAGTCATACACCTCCCCACTAAAGGACTTGTTATTCCACTTAACACATCGCAATATCTGAGATGACCACCTCCCCACTAGAAGACTATATTCTTTTTTTTCTTACGACCATCGTTACCTGTCAATTGAATGGGACATGTTAAGCATCTAAATTTATACACTTGTACCATACTAGTTATGAAGGAAGTAGAAGGGGGTTCAAGGTTCCTCATAGAATCAAAGGTGTTGCAATATCAGTAATCAAACACTTAAAGTCCTATTAGATATTTTATCAAACACTTGGATATGATTGTCATATATCACACAAGCATTTCATCAAGCACGTTGTATTCAATTAGATTCCAATACATTTGGGTACTTACTGTGAATCCTTATATGTACTGCCTATCGAAACTCAACAATAAAAATGCCTAAATCAAACTCAACATATTGAAGAACATATACTTGTATCTAATTGCTTGAAAATTGAATGGTAAAAACCATTTAGCTGAATAGTAAATAAAATGGATGTTATACCTCCTAACTAGCAATTATAGTGGCGACACGGCGGTGGTGATGCGCGACGTGGCCGCGGTGGTGGTGGGCTATGACGAAGGCGGTGCTTGTGTGCGATGGCGGAGATAGTGTGGCTGTGGTGATGATATCTAGTTTGAATTATGAAGTGTTTGAGTTGGATATTGGGTTTTATTCTGTGTGTAGATCTAGGAGGTGAAAAGGTGCAAAGTGAAAAAAATAGGAGGGAGAAATCCCGCTCAATGCTCAAATGAAAAATCAAACTAAAAAGTCTATACCTTTTTTGTAATAGGGCCCGGTTTTGAGAGGAAAACACGGCTTTAAGGGTTCTAAACATAAAGCCCGGTTTTTTTGTAAGAGAACATGGCTCTATAATCATAATAGAGCCCGGTTTCTTGGAAGAAAATATGGCTCTATCGGTTTTTAACATAAAGCCCGGTTTCTTACTAGAAAACACTCTAAACCCCTTTTTTTAAGACGGAATCCATTTAGAGCCCGTTTTTCACTAAAATCGGGCTCTATGAAGGGGACTCTATTCTCAAATCTCTAGTAGTTATATCTTGACACTAAAGACTATCACAGATCGGGCATTGAACTAACAAGATAATGAGCACAGATCATCGGGAGTAAATTAAGGATACAATTACAGTAAGTATTTTGATACAACCAAAGTCTGGTAAAAATAACAACTTTTAAAATCATAATAAATCATAATAACATAACCCTAATTACCTCAATGTCATGCTCAACTTTTAAAGAATCGAATAGTCACTTAATTCAAAATCATAATAAATCTAAGTAAGCAACTTTTAAACAACTTTACTGAATGAAAATTATATATTTTAGCGCGTAACTTATATCTTGAGTCAGCTCGTAAGAGACAAAAATAGCATAACCCTTATTACCTCAATGTCATGCTCAACTTCATCAAATACCTTGATTGTTACAGGTTTAGAGATCATTCCATAAAGCAAAAGTGTGTAAACTTAAATCACTTAACACTTTCACCAATAAAAACACACGTTCAAATACTTTATATTAGTTTAGATAAGATAAATAAGTGTGTTTATATAGATTAAACTTAAAAGAGTGGTCATTTAGTTGATTAACAAACTTGTAATAACTAAAAAAAATTGTATTAGATATAAAAGATGCAAGCAAAAGAAAACACATCCCATATTTTGAGAGAGAAGAAAAAAGGAAAACTAAATAGCCTATAAAACAAAGTCTAAGAGAAAGAATTATATAACTTAGAAATATTAAGTTACAACTTGAATATAAATCCTATTAAAAACATATAATTAGAATTTTAAAATAAGCTTAAAAACTTATATAGATTAAGTATTAGCTTGTTAAGCTCGAGTAGTTCGTAAAGCTCGACTAGCTCGTTCGACTAGTGATAATTATACGAGTTTTCAAATGAGCCGAGCCAAATAAATATTCATGTCTTCTAATACTATAGTTTTAACAACTTAAAGTAGTATAAAAATGTTTTTGAGTAATTAAGTATCTGAATAAACATAATGATATTATAAAATTTCTGTCTAAGGTCTTTCTTGAAGTAGTTTCTTTACCCTCGGATATGAGTGTGACTGTCTACACATCTCACCTCTCTTATACCTCGTTACGGCAGGATTGAGTATTGTTGTTATTTTCGTTGATATTATTAATTTTCTTTTACTTGAGTAATAAAGAATGCCCAAACGAATAAACTAAACTCTTATTTGAGTTGTTCGGGTTGTGTAAATCTTATTTTCATAGTGTATTAATGATAAAAAAAAAAAAAAAAAAAAAAAAAAAAAAAAAAAAAAAAAAAAAAAAACCTTGAATAATCCAAACCAAATACCCCTACAGAACCCGACCAAACAAACACTAACTTTTTTTCTTAAAAAAGTTAATATTTAAGTTCAAGAACAAATTTATTAGGTAGATATAAAGTGTAAAGTATAAACAATTGACTTTTGTTTTAGCTGGGATGGACTTTTTTCGTTTTAGCCGTGTGGCAAGTGGTAACTATCAAATTGACGCAGTGTGTATCTTGCTATGCGGGATTTTTTTGTTGGACTATCGGGTTTGAAAAACTCTAAAAGCCTCTACAATAAATACATGAAGTCGTGAACTGAAAACAGTGATATACATTAGTGGATTTAAAAAAGTTATGAGGCCCTTTTTGATTAGTGGCATGTGTACCTGTCCAATTGCCAGTAACCACCGGCTCCGGGTGTTGGACACACTTGAACTTTGAACTGTTCAGCTCGTTTATGTTGTTAATGTAAAATTCATAACAAAGTTTGAACTTTGAACATGTTAACTATAACAGAAAAAGATTTCAGCTTATAGTCTTGACTCTTGAGTTAGTTTATTTTGGAATTAAGCCTATAACAAAGTTCATAGAAACGGAAATCTAAGGGGAACGAAGAGCCCAACTAACGGAGCAAAAAGGTTTTTAACTGCAAAAAGGTAGCAACTGATAATCAACCCAAAAAGACGTGTTCAAAACAATTAAATAAAAAGCTTTACCAAAATCCAATCCTTTAGGAGGATTTTTCCCGGCGCTCAATGATGAAATTTGCTAGAGGTGATGAGCGTGAACATGTCACCCGTAAGAAATCTCTAAGTATCCTCACTTCTTCATGAACGGAAATATTGGCATTAAGCTCTATGCGTACTTCCTTTAGCAAAGGTGCTTTCGCAAGGACAAGCTTCACAAATTTTACCTCTGTAGCTAAGTTATTAAAATATACCATCTCCAATTTCTCAAGATGATCCAACTTCAAGTCTGAGTAGTCTTGGAGATCAACAAGATCCATGGAAGCTCGTTGATTATTTAACTGTGCATTTTAATATATCAAGTTAATCACAAAGCACGTCAAAATGATAAAGAACTATCACCATGTCATTGCATTATATACCACGATACCAATTCTTTTTAAATTTGGGGAGCTTTTGATCAGACAAAAAAGAGCAGAAAGCTCATCTTGTGCCATAAAGCACACACCCAAAAGTAGCTCTCTTAGATGGGTTAATGGAGTCGGGAGCTTTTGTGGTATACCGCCTGCTGTAAAGTACTGTAACAGAAAACGGAGACCAAAATTAGTATACATAATTTTCTTATATGGGACATCATATTTAACCTACATTACCATCATATAATTCCATGAGATTGCCATACGCACTATTGAAGGCAAACACTCAAACAACTCAACAAATGCTAAACTGTTTCCTCCTGCAAAATCACCATTTTGACTTCCAACCTGCATCCAAATTGTTATTAAGATGTCTTTGTTTAGAGGAGAGTAAATTGCAAAAAGCGTCATGTGGTATAGTCAAATTGTAGGCGCGGTCCTTAACTTGGAAAGTACATACACCATCCCTGTTGGGAAACTTTGATGTGCAAGTACCATCCTAGCCGAAGTAAATGGCTAAATCGCCCTTTCTAATTTTTGTTTTGAATTTATGTTTTCTTTCTTTTAAATCTCTATCATCAATTCATCATGACCAACCCAGATTTATCATCCTCTTTTAGTAACTAACTTAAGACTAACCCTAACAAAAGATTATCATCACCCTCTTTTAAACCCAACAGCACCACCACCACCACCAAAGTCACCTTCACACAAAACGTTAAAATCGCCCCGGAAATGATTATATCAGACTTGCACACCAAAACCCCCAATCGCACACATACACACAATCGGGGTGGTGACTATATTGGCATTTTAGTCATTTCACTTAGGCCAAAGATGAACCTTGCACACTACCAGGGATGACGAGTGCACTTTCAAAGTTGTCGGAAAATCTGGCCAAACCACAGAGACGGTTTACTCATTTTAATCTTTAAAAGCAGCTTCATAAGTGGTTATATGGACATTACCAAATAGAAAATCTTGAGTTGTGGGAAATTGGTGAGGAAACTTTTAAGCATCTTGGCAGTGATATTAACATCGATAAATTTTAACCGCAACAACTTGCTGCTAAACCCATTAAATGTTAACGGAAGCTCAAAATCACAACCTGAGATTTCTAAGTTTTCTAATCCTTGTAATGAAAAGAACGATGACGGTAACTTGTAGTGATAGGCTGATCGATCCTTGAATTTGAAGCACTTCAAAGGATTCTTCCTTGAAAGATAAAGAATTATCTGGTCGATCTCAGGTACCATTGCTTGTTCAAATGACAAACTAAACTCCACTAGCGGACCCTTGTGTAGTAGCAAAACTTGGAAGATAGCATTAGCAAGCTTATGCTTCGTGATTTGTTTGTCAAAAGAGGATCCTGTAAACAATTTGTCATCCAATACAAGTTTAGGAATGCTTGCCCAACAGTATCTCCACTTCCTTGACAAGATGCTCGTCCTCAATGCATCTCGAATTGGCATAAAAGTTAGAATATTGTCAATTATCTCCTGAGGAAGGGTGCTTATTATATCTGAACTTAACCGTTGAGCTTTCATCTCTTAATGACCTCAGAGTTTGATGATTCACAAGGCTGCAATGTAGAGTGAAAAGTCATATAGCATACCTTTTCTTCCTAATATTAATGATTACATATTTAACAAATCAATAAAAAAGATAGATGAACCATTTGTTATAAATATGTAATATCGAAACAAAAATATATGCCCTTGCACACCCAACTAAAAGCAGTTATACAATAACTATAACGCATTATAAGGCATCAAGCATGGCGAACACACACCAATAGTTGGATAATTACTTAGTGTGGTGCAACTATGACGACGCTTTACAATTGTAAACTTTTCTTTTGATAGATCTGATGCATTGCAAATTATCATACATCTCGTTCTGAAGATACAAAAGCAAGCCCGGCCCTTCTGTTAACAACCAACCCATTTTAACCCACATCTAAGAGGGTGTTTGTTTAAGCTTACATGTGGCTTGTTTGCTTATTTGTTTTTCGGCTATATATCATAAGCCTCAATTTTTCGGCTTATTTAGAGACTTGTGGGCTTATATAAATTTATTATTATGTAATAAACTTATATAAGCCCACAAGTCTCCATATAAGCCGGAAAATTGAAGCTTATAAAATATAAGCCGAAATCAATAAGCTCATAAGCCAACATGCCTAAACAACTAAGCTATTTTAAGTTACCCAAGTACCCAACTCAAACAACTAAGCTATTTTAACCACTAAAGGGCTAGGATTAGATATAATAACGTATTAAAAGTAATTAACAGAACAATCAAAATCAAATCAGTATCGATTTCGATAAACTAACACAAAAAACCGATTTATACCAAAGTAGCCAAGACTTTCATAAAACACTATTTGCGAACTATATTTAAATCCCGCAAAATCATTAAAAATATACAATAACACAAAAATTTAATAACACTAAAACATGTTAGGATCGATTTGGACTGGTATTAGTAGGGCTAGTTCGATCAACAAAAAGAAATCGCTTCATTAACTAATCATAAAGCAGAAAAAATTGAAGCATAGAGAAGAACTTACCTCCAAATTGTGTTCATAAATTTATCCACCGTCTTTAACGAGTAGATTATGTACTTTGCGTGGCTAGTCCAAAATTTTGGCCGAAAGTCTTGTTGCCAAAACCCTTCCAAATCATATGCGGAGTATTTATTATTTTTACGTATAAATAAGTTGATTTGGTTTTGATTGTTTTTATCACTAGTTATAATACCCGCGCATGCGCGGTTTTTTTTAAAAAAATTTTAATAATATATTTTTATTTATTAAAAAATAAATAATTTAATTTTTGTTTTGTTTGATTTATAATTTTTAATTATAGTTTTTTATTATTAAATATAATTATTTAAAATTTTTAATCCTATTGTTAATTGCATCTTATCTATATTTTTTGTATTTATCTTCTACTTGTGTTATGGATAAATATAAAATAAATAAGGTATGAATGCATTTTTTTGAAATGAAAAATTCTTAATAAGGGTTTTGTTTTATTATATAAAAGATGTGGTCCATCAATTATGTATAGTTCGGGTTTAAGGAAAATTCGAGACTTTTTATGAAAAGTAACACTACGAAGCAAATGTCCATCGAGGTCTCAGACTCTTGGGGGACACCCAACTGGAACCCCTGGCCGTTGTATAGTGTTTAACTATCGATTATTTGTATGTCATTTTTAACTATTTTCGTAATTCATATGTTATCCTAGTTTTTATGGTGACATTATCATCACCTTTACGTCAGCATCATATCATCAATTAATGCATCATCAAACCCATCACCTTTTACCTGTTAAGTCACCACCTTTATCACCACCAAACCCATTTTTTTAACAATAATTAAAAACTAAATTAACCTTTTATTCATAATTAAAAACATAAAATTAAAAATTAAAAACATCATACATATTAACTTAAATTAAACTTCACAAGAAATGTGTTCGACCAAATTAGCACGAAGATTTTGATGCACTTCTGACGATTTGATTTGTTTGATAACTTGTAACGTTTGTTTATTGGTTCGTACGAGGTTGTCTGGTTGATGTGCTTCCTTCAGATACCAATTGGGAGATATCGTCTTCCATTTGTGTTTTCGAATCATATTATGTAATATGATGCAAGTATAAATTATATTCCTTATTCTTTTCAGAAGCATCAGTCGTGCGGATCGGCTAATTAAGCCTATTTTTTCTTTAGAACACCAAACGCTTGTTCCGCATCCTTCTTTCCTGCTTCATGCATTTGCTTATATCGTATTCGCTTGTGGTCATCATCTCGTGGATGTGAATCAACTTAACAAGTTTTACCCATTCTAGATATATCACGTCAACAAGATAATATCCCCATCAGTAACTTACGGCATTAGCCACAAATGGAACCTACGGCCGGTGCTTTTCCGTCTTTGAGATCGTTGAATAGAGACGATTGATGTATAACATTGATGTCATTGTTCACACCGGAAATACCATATAAAACATGTTATATCCATAAGTCTGGTGAAGCAACAGCTTCCAGTAAAATGAATGGATTCGGACCATGATCATGTCTACAATATTGCCATTTATATGCATTCGGACAACCAAACCACTCCCAATCTGTACAATCAAGGCTTCCTAACATTCCCGAAAACCGTGCTTTTCTCCGTGAAACCGATAAATCTTTTCAACGTCAACGTAAGTAGGTTTCGCAAATACTTTGATCCATATATTTCCAAAACAGACTTATAAAAATAATCAAGAGAATCA
Organism: Artemisia argyi; assembly: GCA_030686995.1. NCBI lineage: Eukaryota > Viridiplantae > Streptophyta > Magnoliopsida > Asterales > Asteraceae > Artemisia > Artemisia argyi. The sequence goes on along the minus strand of CM060683.1, from coordinate 56,424,587 downwards.
CGAGAAATTGATGCAGCAATTTGTAAATATTCGTCAAGGGCGTCATGAACGGTGCCGTATGTCATTTGACTAATTGCGGAAGTGCACTTCGTCAATGCCGAAATGCCTTCTCTTCTAATATAGTCAATATTATTACGAAAGCATGCACAATGAATAGTTACTTCAACTATGCTTGTCAATAGTTCTCGACTCATTCCGAACCTCTTCTGAAAATTATATGCATCGTACATCAGATGCGCACTAACATAGGCGACGACTAAATGATCATGACATCATAACGATCTCTATTTATGATGTTTCTCGTCAGACGCGAAGTTTGACCTTGTCGTCTATTCTTAAAAAACAACAACACTCTTTAAAATAATAATAATAATAATAATAATAATAATAATAATAAATAATCCCTACTAGTAACCTCTTCTTCTTCTCCTAATGCGTTTGTGAACATGAATGTTTTGGAATTCATTTGGATAATGAGAAATGATAAATATTTTGTATGAGTTGTGTATATATTTGAGAAAGATGATGTTTGAAGTTGTGTATAAAAATGATAAATGGATGTATTTATAGATAAATAAAATACTAAAAAGAATAAAAAATAAAAATTACTGTATGTTAACGTTTAAAACATTGAGCCCTTATGGCCTTAGTTCGTGAGAGGTGATGGTGGTCATCACCTTTATCTTGATGGAGGTGATAACAGAGATGACTCACCCTCCATAAAAACCAGCTTTAGAAACACTTATCGACAAAATATTAAAAGTAGATGTCGCTCTACAATTAAAGATATACTAGTAACTGTTTACATCATATCCTTCAAACCTCGAATAGCAAACCTCACATAGTCAGGGGCGCAGCTACATAGGGGCGGGAGGGGGCGCCCGACTCCCCGAAATTTTTTTGCGATGTAGAGGGTATATAGTTTTCGTGTAGAAAAATTTCGGTATATTCGATTTCGACCTCTCAAAATTTCGGTATTACACGAAAAATAGCGTTAGGAAAAAAAACATTTAGATCCGACCCTCCACTGAAAATTTTCTAGCTTCGGCCCTGCACATAGTAACCATTTACAAAATAACCACCCCACCCGCTACACATATACCCCTACATCTCTCATCCTCTCAAGATCAATAAATAACAATATCAATCACCCAATTCTTGATCATAAATTCCATAATCTTGATATCCAAACACCCCAAATCTCATCTCCTTGATCTTTCTTTCACAACAATGGCAGAAACAAGAATCTTGGAGATCAACTTAATCTCAGCCCAGAACCTAAAAATCCCAAACTCCGCTAAAATGCGCCGCATCCACACCTACGCTATCGCATACATCGACCCTTCTGCTAAACTACGCACCAGTTTAGACACTGTAGGCGGAGAAAACCCTACATGGAACGAAAAGTTCATTTTTCGCGTCTCGCCGCATTTTATATACGGCGATACGTCTGCGGTCCAGTTCGAGATTTACGCGACTGGTTATATAAGGGATTATTTGGTTGGGAATGTTAGGTTTTTGTTGAGTAGTAGTACGCTGACGTCAGCGAAGACTGGTGCTGTTATTGGTACTCCCGCGTTTTCTGCGGTGCATATTCGGAGGCCCAGTGGACGTGTGCATGGCGTGTTGAATATCGCGGCTACGGTTTACGAAAGCTCCGATTTCGCCGCGTTTAGTGGGATGTCTGCGGTTTGCTTTCGCGATTTGATCGGCGAGAAGGAGAATGAAGAGGTGGCGAAGAGTAAAAGGCGCGAAAGAAGGATGTCGTGGCATTTGAGTAGAGATGGATCAAAACGGAGCGAAAGGAGCGAAAAAAGTGAAAAAAGTTCGGGTACGGATTCTTGTGAGTTTCCAAGATGTGATTCGGTTGAGTTTTCGGACGGGAACGAGTCGACAACGTCTTCTTCCACGACGTCATCAGTCACGGCTGGGGCGTTGAAGGATTTGAACGGTGGGAGATCTGGTAATTTGGCGGGAAAAAAGGAAGGTAAATCGGACGTTGGAGGATTGATGTGTGGGTTGATGCTACAAAGAAGGTTTAGTTTCTGTCCGTCGGATCAGAATCTGTTGGCATTAGCTGGATTTCATGGAAGGAAATTCAACGGCTGAGATTAGATTTGAGATTAAGTGGTTAGTTAGTTAGTTGATTGTTTGTTGGGTGAATTTGGGTAAAAGTTGAAAAATTACTGTTTTGATCTTTTGGGTGAATTCGACTGCTTGTGTTATATGTGTGATGAGGAGGAGATGCAGGTACAAGTAAAAATTCTTTTTTTTGTCAAAAACTGATTTGAGTTATGGAAATAAGGCTTGTTTGGTTTCATTTTTTAGTAATTAGAGTTTCTGTTATTGGTTTCGAAATGTGGTTCGTGACTGTAAAGCGTAAACATTGCAGATCATACCATTGTTTCGACATCTCAGGTTACTTGTATGACATTTTTTGGTGTATTCATTTTGGTCGATTTCTTAAGTTTCTGAGTATTTCTTTTTATCTTATCTAGACTTATACTTCTTGAGCACTATTTTTCGTATGCTGTTATAATCGATTATATAAAGTTAGCGATTGGTACTATGCTCGAAAGCTAATTATATTAACAAGTAAATGGCTCTGCTGTTTGCAACTAATGAAGTCAAAAACAACTGTATTAGATTTCTTTATAAGTGTAAGACTGTGTGAGCAGTGTCTTGTTGAGGTACACGAGTTAGTTGTACACAGCTACATGCGTTGAAGAAGTGCTCTAGAGTAAATCCAAAGTCCAAACCATGAGGAGTACCAAAAGGGTTTCTACTCAAACAAATGAGTCCTTTCTAGTACGAAACTACAATATGAAATTAAGCTTATCAGGCTTTTTAGAGTTAAGGAAACTAGAGTACTGAACTTAAAAGTGTACGAGTATATGAATTTAAGCAGCTACTTCTCAATCTCTCTGGATGTTCGTTTGAGTATCATGTAGCATATTACTAGCTTCTAATTAAGGTGCTCAAAATTAAGATTGTAGTCATTGTTCTATGATATACTTTTTCATGGTCTTATTTATCAGCTCTTTCATCATGGACTTATAACAAGCTTATTGGCTGATTATTGTATCGTAACACACGCATTTCACATGTGTATGTTTTAGAAGATATATAAGAGTGTAACATAAGTAGTACAAAAACATTGTTGACAGGTCCTTTCATCTCCATATCCCGGATCGAATTTGAACAAAACAATATCATGTGTATACCAAAACAAGAATTAATAATAGAAACAAAAAAATGATGGGATGAACCCTTTTGATAACTGATATTTACAAATGAACGGGGTTACATTCTATTTACAGAGATCCTATCTATTTATACTACATGAAACGTTGCATCACAAGAGACACACCGTTTCCTTCTAACCGTCATACCTATTCTAAACGTTGTAACCCTACACTATATAACCGTTCCTTTCTTGTGACCCAGCCCAATACAAAGGGTCGGTTTATACAAACTTACAGAATACATACATAAAATTACACTAAACTACCCTAACTTTTGCTTCTATAACATTATGGTCCAACATTCACCCCCCTAATGTTATAGACGCGAATCGAGGCTTCTTTACTTGACTTCATTCGCCATGCTTTCTTGCTTGCATTCTTTCTTTGACGTGCTTTCGCCTTTCTTGCCTTCTTTCTTCCTATCTTTCTTTCTTTCTTTCTTTCTGGTACGTGCTTACTTACGTATCTTTTTCATTCAAGCGTGCTTACTTACGCTTTCTTTCTTGTAAACGTGCTTACTTACGTTTACTTTGTTACTCGCGTGCTTACTTACGCGTTCTTTAAACAAGCGTGCTTACTTACGCCTTCGTTCTTATAAGCGTGCTTACTTACGCTTATTCGCGTGCTTACTTACGCGTTTCTTTCTTACTTTCTTACTTTGTGAACCACAAGCGATCTTTCAATCTCTCTTTCTTTTGTGTCGGTCTTCAAATGTCGCTTCCAACAAAAAAGTATTTCTTCCTGTTGTGTCGGTCTTCAAACATATGTCGTTCCACAAAAATTTCTTTCTTGATCTTGCCCAAAAGAGCCTCTTTTTTTTCTCTGGTGGTTGTCGACACAGAGAAATAACACAAATGATAGACCCTTTTTTTCCTTACTTCTGCAATCGATGTTGCAGTTCTTCTCTTGATTGATGGTCACCAAAAAACCCACTGGTTTATCTTTCTTTCGTACCAACAAGAACACAAAACTGTCTTCTTCTTCTTCTTCTTGGTTAACCCCCGGTTGGGGTAACCGTTTTCCCTTTTCTTTCTTTCTCTTCAAACGCCATCTTTGTCTCCTTAACATGCTGTTCTTTTTCCTCAAAAAAACAGGTTTAATCTTGATTGTAAAACATGATTTGAATGTTGTTTGATTCCTTCTCTCTGATACCACTGTTGACAGGTCCTTTCATCTCCATATCCCGGATCGAATTTGAACAAAACAACATCATGTGTATACCAAAACAAGAATTAATAATAGAAACAAAAAATGATGGGATGAACCCTTTTGATAACTGATATTTACAAATGAATGGGTTACATTCTATTTACAGAGATCCTATCTATTTATACTACATGAAACGTTGCATCACAAGAGACACACCGTTTCCTTCTAACCGTCATACCTATTCTAAACGTTGTAACCCTACACTATATAACCGTTTCTTTCTTGTGACCCAGCCCAATACAAAGGGTCGGTTTATACAAACTTACAGAATACATACATAAAATTACACTAAACTACCCTAACTTTTGCTTCTATAACATTATGGTCCAACAAACATCTTGAATTGTTCAAACAAAAGCTGTTTTCTTTATTCTTCAATCTCATCAGAAGGGAGTTAGTCATACAATACTACTTATGTTATACTAGAAAGGAAGGCTAATCAATTTCACAAGAGTACTTTTGTTCAAAAAAAAACCCCTAAAGTTCTCTCTAGGGGCGAAATCCGGCCACCCCTCCCCTACCTTCCAATCGCAAAAATTACCATTAAATCCGCCTCTCTATTGTTCTTGTGAATAATATGCAATCGTTTTTAAGGGTAATTATCATCTGGGACGGGGTGTGATTTCGATTTTTTATCCTTAATTTTATGATTTCGTCTCCTATTATCAAAAAAAAACCCTAAAGTTCTCTCTAGGGGCGAAATCCGACCACCTCTCCCCTACCTTCCAATCGCAAAAATTACCATTAAATCCGCCTCTCTATTGTTCTTGCGAATAATATGCAATCGTTTTTAAGGGTAATTATCATCTGGGACGGGGTGTGCTTTCGATTTTTTATCCTTAATTTTATGATTTCGTCTCCTATTATCAAACCCTAATCGTTTTTTATTGTCCGGTTCTTTAATCGACCCTTTATTTAGGGTTTGTTAATTATACCCTAAACGATTACTCTCCTCATCCGTTAATCGCTATGAGGGTTCTCAAAACCCTTAACGATCACTTCCTTCTTGTAATCGTTCTTGAGGGTTTTCTGGTTGATTCGATCGTATAGTCTTATTGGGTTATTATTCAACAATATACTTGTGTTGATGTTTCTGGGTGTTATGGAACCCTAATTTTTAGGGTTTCGCTGTTATTTATATATTGGTCGACATGTGTTGCTGTTGATTCGACTTTGGAAGTGGGTTTTAAGAGAGATTGTAGTTTGTGTTTTGGTTTATCTTGTGTTCGAAACCCTCATTCATCCTAACATTCTATAGCTTTGTGCTGAATATCATTCTAAGGATTGATTCGTTGGGATGTAGGATTTGGATAACCCTAGGTCGTTATAGTAGACCGTTTGTGGTCTGTTTGGCGGCTGGGAGTTTGGTCGATGGCAAGTTAGGATCTCGGTTAACCATGCTTATGTTGTATAGTGCTGTTGGCCATGCTTGGTTGTTACGATTATTATTGAAGTTGATTTCGTGGTCAAGGCATGCTTTGTAACTTGCTGATGTCGCTGCTTATTGGCTTTACCATTTACATTGGTTATTAGCTACGAATGCTTTGTTTTTCTTCTGATTGGGATCGTAGCTGTTGTGGTAGTGCTGGAATGGTTTTGATGGTGGGTTTGTGACCTGGTTATTATTCTGATCGTTGTACGTTTAAGTTAGGGTTCGTTTATACAACCCTAGTATCATGTCACATATCTACTATCATGTGATGTTGTTACTGGAACCTATGGCAGATTATGATACTATTGGTTTGCACTCTGATCTTGGTTGCATTTGGTAACTTATTGGTACTCAAAATCACGCCATTGTGTTGTTGTGATCACACGTGTTTGAAGGGCTGGTGGGCGATTTGCTGTTCAAACTTTATGTGATCATTACTGTTTATATTTAAAGTTCGATTTGCTACGAATTTCACTCTTATTAGGTTATTAGATTATGCATTTTGCATAATACTAATAAAAGACGCAAATGGATTTGGTTTGGAATGAGCAATTGGAAGGCGGGGAAACTTGGTTTTGGGTTTCTTCATGATGAAGATCTGGATCGCTATGATGACTTTGAAGACTTAAGTGTTTATATTGTATTTTTATCTTTAGTCATTGGTAGTCGTATTTGGATTTGTTAGTTATAAAAATGGCCTGTCATTCTTATATAGTGGATAGGTTAATGTCCTGAGAGACTGAGATGAGGGACTTACTCTCATCCGTTGTACTTCAATGGTTTTTGGTTTATATATTTACCACATTTTTTTTTTAGCCCTTCAGCTTGCATCCTAATGTATACTAGGCAGATGATCAAAACATATTCCATTATAGATAATCTAAACATGGTGTATCCGACCACTAATTATTTAAATGTGAATTTATAATGCACTTACAGATCGATAAAATAGTAATGGAGTCAAATTAATTTGCTGAGAACATGAATTTAGCATTTATTTTACTGACAGAATGAATTATATTGCATGACCAAAACTTATATTATCCGTTTGGATCGAACCCAATCACAGTTAGACCATTGCTTTCTTATTTTAGATATAAAGCCAGTATCCAAATGATTTATACCAGATATGGTTTAAGTACCATACAACTAACATGATGTTAACATGGTTTCACACTTTCACCTAATTTTTCTTCGTCAATGTTACCATTAAATCATTCTTCAAGTTCAGGATAACCAAATGATCCTGAGTATCTGGATGCCCATCCACCATTTTGACATTGTAATTGTATGTAATTGTGGCTGCCACTATTTTCAGTTGGATTAGTGATAATTCTTTACCCAAGCAAGCTCTCGGACCTGAATGACATGCTGTGAACTTATAAGACAGCATGTGCTTGATCCCTCCTTGTTCTGATATCCATGTGCTTGATCCCCCCTTGTTCTGATGTACATCTCTCTGGCCTGAACTCCTGTCTTGACCCCATATCGTCTCCATTCTTCCCATTGTATACGAATGTAAGAATATTTTGGTGCCTGGATGAACTCGTTGGCCGCTTGGCATAGTGTCTGCTGCTAGTGGAACTTTTGGGTTGGTGGGGGCATAATGCTGCATGAAGATAAACTAACATTTGCAACTCTTTTGCTCCAAAATTTCTTCATTTCTCACTCTCCTTTATTCCTAAGTGTTCCTGAATCTCTTCGCTTATATTTTTCATTAGGAGATAGAAGAACCAAGTAAGAGTTAGGCTTGTGGTATCTCTCCTGCAATCATAAGATTAAATAAAGTATCATTGATAAATTTGCAAGGGTTACCGTGGTGGTCCTTTATTCCCTCAAAAATCATGTTAGTAACCATACATCTTCGAACTGATCTTTCTCCAAATCATCAGCATAGAGTTGCTTTTCTTGTTTTTCCTTTATTAACTTGTAGAAAAGCTCATCAGCTACCTTGCTGGCATCAGTCGCATGCTTTCTCGTTTCCAATTTGTAGCCGGTATAAAACTTCCAAAACAATGATGGGAAAAAATGTCAATTGAAGATAGTCTTTTGAGACTTGGAGATGGCTGCGTCATATGCATTGTAAGCAGGAAGATCAACTGATAAGGTTTCAAGATCATAGTCAAATAGCAAATTCATGATGACATCAAAACTTAGCCCTCTGGTGTTTTGGAAAATATTTTGTAAGTCCGTCTTTGATCCTTTTTATGATAATGTTATAAAAAAAACAGGCACAATTCAAGCTTTTTGTGCATGTGAGCATGTCAATCCACATGGTTTCTCCACCAGTTTCTTAAATTTTGCATGGTTGATAAGCGACATGGTTGTTTTGCGTTGCAATTCCCACAGCTTGGAATCACTATTAAAGATACCATTACCAAGGATATCTAAAATTTCTCTAATTAAACACAACATCTTTCAGCTCATAATTGTGAGAGTTGGTGGCTGTTAAATACTGAAAGTTGGATGGATCACTCGTGACAAGCATGTCATGGTTGATAAACCAAGGGCCTTTGAGCATGAATGCACCTCTGTTTTGTTTAAAATAATCGGTGACATAATCATGAAACCGATGAAAGTTCCATAACGGGCTCGGTGTCATACCTAATATAGGCCAATTGGTGGGCAATATGGATTTTCGAGTTCTAAGTTTATTGTAAAAGTAAAGAGAAATAAAGCAGCAGACCATGAAAGAAAACATATATGAGTATTGCAGAAATGACATGTTGATAGATACAAATTATCTGTTTAGTTATATGTCATGTATTTATAGAAAAAATTACATGGAAATTATCTGGCAGGGCTTGGTACAAAGGTTCATTTAGTAGTAGACATAATTAAATACAGGAAAACAGCATCTACAAACTAACTGGATTACTCGATATGAAGCACCCGGCCACTATATATAAGAAACTCAAATGATTTTTCAGTGACAGTAGTCGTTTTAGTAAATATAAAATTCTAAAAGTAGCTATATATATCTAGTATGGCATTTCTATCATGTACGTTCCCCACTGAAAATATGATGTCCCAATCAATACTGTAAGAATATACGATATTGTTACATGTAACATTATTTGTGTTTTGTAAGACAAATTTCGCTAAATTTGCTTCTGTATGTATTATTGAAAGTATTCTAACTCTTCTGCCAACCCGAAGAGGCATTGAGGACGAGCATCTTGTCAAGGAAGTGGAGGTATTGTTAGGCGAGCATTCCTGGACTTGTATTTGATGACAAATTGTTTGAAGGATCCTCTTTTGACAAACAAATCACGAAGCATAAGCTTGCTAATGCTATCTTCCAAGTTTTGCTGCTACACAAAGGTCCGCTAGTGGACTTTACTTAATTTGTCTAGTGAGCTCGAAATGGTTTCTGAGATTGACTGGACAATTCTTTATCTTTCATTGCAACAAATAGAACACATAGATGTCTCATGTTTTGAGCCGCATTCAATATTTAAGGGATTTAGTACGTTGAGGTGGCTGAGATTTTCTGATGTTGAGATCACTCCCAAGATGCTTAAGCGTTTCCTCACTAATTGCCCACAACTTGAGCATTTCCATTTGGTAACGTCCATATAACCACTTATGAAGCTCCCTAGAATAAATAAGTTCTAATAAAAGATTTTGGTGCAGGCCGGAAATGCAAAAGATTTTACAAGAGGAAACAAGTTGACATTTGTCGAGTTGTTTGAGTGTTTGCCTTCAGTTGAGCTTTTTTTGGCAATCTCACAGTATTATATGAGGGTAATGTAGGTTTTCTATTTAGATCTCATATAAGAATAATGATTATCGAGTATGCTAATTCTGGTTTTGTTGTCTGGTTACAGTACTTTGGTACACTTGGTGTTCCACAAAAGCTCTCAAATCCGCTAGCCCATCTCACACATCTCTTTTTGGGCGTGTGCATTACGGAGCAAGATGAGCTTTCCGCTACCCTTTGCTTGATCAAGAGCTCCCCACTTTTAGAAAAACTTTATCTCCAGGTAAATGCAATGATTTTGTCCCATTTGTTTTCATATTTGGTCCATGTGTCCATCCCCATTTACCCTTTAGGAATTAAAAGCGAAACTAGTTACATACCTGAAGGACCCTTAGGACCTCAGATGTCAAACAAAAGAATGTGTAAACCATATCCGTAATTAGAATTAGGGGCCATTTCTCTAGAGTTACAAAAGTTAGAGAGATCATGTAATTTATGTCTAATTTACAATGAACAGCTAAAGGTTCCAACACCTTCCATGGATTTTCTTGATATTCAAGACTCCTCGGGCTTTAAGTTGGATCATCTTGAGGAATTGGAGATGGTAGCCTTTAATAACTTAGCTATAGGAGATAAAATTTGTGAAGCTTGTCTTTGCTAGTTCACCTATGCTAAAGAAAGTACGAATAGAGCTTAACGCCGACCTTTCAATTGATGAAGAAGTGAGGATGCTTAGAGACTTTGTAAAGATGTCATTTTTTGGTTGTATAGCTGCAAAACAGTTCCCAGATTAGGGTTAAGATAATCAATAAAGGTACCGGATATTCACTTGAAATCGTGGTATCACTTTCCAATAGAAACTATTCGACCCTATGCCTGGGTTACACGAATATCTCTATGGGATAAGACCAAGTGAAGTTCTTGTTTTAGGCACAAACCAAGAACCAGATGCGTATTGAAGTGTTTAGGGTTTTGTGTTTAGTCGTATTGTGAAAAACGTATCTTCATGCAGAATGATGTGTCCTCTATTTATAATAGAGAATACTCAAAACCCTAGCCCATGGTATTATGTATAATTAACGGCCCATTAATTATAACATAATAATTTCCATAATAATAGGATCAGTGGTTATCAGTGGAAACATTATCACTAGCAGTGGTAATGTTAACACTAGCAGTGGTAACAACAACCCTTGCAGTGGAAACAATAACCCTTGCAGTGGTAACGTTAACACATCAGTGGAAACACACTAGCAGCTGAATCTACTATCAGTAGAATCACACTTCAGTGGAATCACACTATCAGCAGCAGAATCAACTAGCAGCAGATTCACAACACTAGCAGCAGAGTCTACTAGCAGTACCTTGATCAATACATAACCACTATTGAGTCAGGGGATTCAGTGACCAAATGGGTGTATACTCCATACCTCCAAACCCATTACCAGGTGTGAATTGATCCCTCAAGTGCACTAAATTTTCCAACAATCCTCCCCAAATTTAGTTCACTACCTTTGCATGAAAATTCAAACACAAACCAAAACAAGTGCATAAATGAAAATATCCTGAGGATTGAATTTCCACATTAGTACATATACTTTCAAATATTCGAGAATCAGGGTGTTCTAAGAATTGAACCCTTCAACCCATTTGAATACTTGATGATAAATACACACAAGTTTTCAAACACTAAAATACTCCTGATACTATAAAAGCCATGTGTCCATATCCAATTCATAAATGTTGTAAAAGCTAAAAGTCCAAACGCTTCCTGAAGCGGCAAAACTTCAACATTTACATAGGTGGTTCATCTTTAATTCATGCTCCTGCTTAGCACTTTTTCAAAGAAAATTAACCATTAAGAAGTGAAGACTTCATCCTCCTTTCAGCAGGTAACAAGCACAACCTTAGGATGTTTGTGATACATGTGCTTCAGTCCACCAAATGATCAGCTTTCCACATTGAACTCAGCTTCCAAGTTTCCTTAGAAGGGAGTTGGGTATCCTTGCATTCAGTGACTAGTTGGACTTAAACCCATCCCTTTAGCAGACTTCAAAACCAAGTCTCTAGCCAAACCCTTCGTCAAGTGATCAGCTAAGTTTTGTTGAGATTTAACAAACACTATAGATACCACCCCATTCATGATAAGCTCACGAATCATGCTATGCCTGACACCTAAGTGTCTAGACTTCCCATTGTACATCTGGCTATAAGCCTTTGCCAATGTAGCAGCACTATCACAACGGATAGAAATAGGTGCTATAGGTTTAGACCACAATGGAATCTCAAGAAGCAAGTTTTTCAACCATTCAGCTTCTTTGCCAGCAGCAGCTAAAGCCACAAATTCAGATTCCATGGTTGAACTGGTAATGCAAGTTTGTTTCTTGGATGCCCAAGAAATTGCACCTCCACCAAGTAGGAATACCTAGCCACTAGTAGACGAATTGTCTTCAGTGTTACTGATCCAACTTGCATCAGTGTATCCTTCTAATACTGAAGGATAACCAGTATATGAGAGACTATAATCCATAGTTCTCTTCAAATACTTAAAGACCCTCTGAATTGCTTGCCAATGATGAGCACTAGGATTACTAGTATACCTGCTCAGTTTACCCACAGCAAAAGCAATATCAGGCCTTGTACATGTCATGGCATACATCAAGCAGCCAATCACCCTAGAATACTCAAGTTGAGATACAGCTTTGCCAGTATTAGGCATTAGCTTCTCACTTGTATCCATGGGAGTACTCACTGGAGTACAATCAAAGTAATTAAATTTCTTTAACACCTTCTCAATGTAATGAGACTGTGAAATAGAAATTTTGTTACTTTCATGTTTAATCCTTATGCCAAGGATAACATCTGCCTCCCCCATATCCTTCATGGAGAACTTTGATGACAAAAATTCTTTTGTAAGATCAACTTGATTTTGGTCAGTGCCAAAGATCAACATGTCATCAACATATAGATAAATGATGACTCCTTTACCAGATTCATCAATTTTGCTATATACACATTTGTCAGCTTGATTAAGTAAATAACCACTAGACAAAACCACTTCATCAAACTTTTGATGCCATTGCTTAGGTGCCTGTTTTAGTCCATAAAGAGACTTAATCAGTTTACACACCTTGTTTTCATTGCCAGGCATAATGAAGCCCTGAGGTTGGTTCATGTAAACCTCCTCATCTAAATCACCATTCAAGAAAGCTGTCTTCACATCCATCTGATGAATAATCAGATTGTGAATTGATGCCAAAGCAATTAGCAATCTTATGGTACTGATACGTGCCACTGGAGCATAAGTATCAAAGTAGTCTATTCCTGACTTTTGTTTAAAGCCTTGAATAACTAATCTTGCCTTGAACTTTTCAACAGTTCCATCTACCTTCATTTTCTTTTTGAAAATCCATTTGCTACCTAAAGGTTTGCAACCAGGTGGTAGATCAGTCAACACATAAGTGTTATTGCCCATGATAGAGTCCATCTCATCATTAATTGCTTCTTTCCAGAAAGCAACATCCTGGGACTTCATTGCTTCTTCAAATGTTTTGGGATCATCCTCCACAATGAAGCAATAGGAGTATTGGTCAGAGACCTCACTCCTTGTACCTTCAATTAAGTATAATTGAAACTCAGGTCCAAATGACTTTGGAGTCCTCACCCTATTGCTCCTTCTAAGCTCAGGTTCAGGTTGTTGTTCCACAACCTCAGCAGGAACCTCATCAGCAGGAACCTCATCAGTAGGAACCTCATTAGTAGGAACCTCTGAAACACCATTGTCATTGGTTCCATTTGGAATCCTTTGATTTGGTCTAGGGATAGATGAGAATCTGTTCTCATCAAAGATTGCATCCCTTGATTCAATTATTGAGTTAATTGAAACAGACTCATTAGGTTCTATAAAATAAAACCTATATGCCTTGGAATGCTCAGCATATCCAACAAAGATGCATTCAATGCCTCTTTCACCCCAAAGTTTTCTGCTTTGGATCAGGGAGTCTTACAACAGCCCTACAACCCCATATCCTAAGATAATTAAGGTTAGGTTTCTTTTTAGTCCAAAGTTCATAAGGGGTAACTTTTTTCCTTTTGTTGGGAACCCTATTTAATAAATATCAAGCTGTTAACATAGCTTCACCCAAGAACCCTTGACTCAGCCCTGAATAGGACAACATGGAATTAACCATCTCCTTCAGCACCCTGTTTTTCCTTTCAGAAATACCATTTTGCTGAGGAGTATAAGGGGCAGTCGTTTCATGGATTATACCAACAGACTAAAAATACAGAGTATCCATGTACTCACCTCCCCTATCAGTCCTTAATCTTTTGATCAAAGAACTTTGTTGCAATTCAACTTCAGTTTTAAATACTTTAAATTTATCCAATGCTTCATCTTTAGAATGTAATAAATAAACATGACAAAACCTAGAAGCATCATCAATAAAAGTCACAAAGTATTTTTTATTCCCCAAAGAGGGAGTTGCATGTAAATCACAAAGGTCACTGTGAATTAACTCCAAAACTTTAGTTTCCCGTTTTACTCCTTGAAAAGGTTTCTTAGTTATCTTGTTCAATATACAAGTTTTACACTTTTCAGTGTTCACATCAAAGGCTGGAATTAACCCATCCTTAGACATATCTTGCATTCTTTTAAAGTGTACATGGCCAAGTCTTGCATGCCATAGGTTTGAATCATAAAGTTTAGATGTAGATATAAAAGCAGAATCAATATTATCATGAACAATATTAAGTCTGAACATTTGATTACATAAATAACCAAAACCAATAAACACACCATTTTTAGACAAAACAAACTTATCAGATTCAATAACCTGTTTATAACCACAATTATTCAAAACACTACTAGAAACCAAATTCTTTATAATATCAGGAATATGTAAAACATTAAATAAAGAAACAATCTTTCCAGAACTAAACTTCAACTCAACACATCCTTTTCCATGCACCAGGGCAGTTGACTCGTTTCCCATGTGAAAAATAGAACCATCATTCATTGACTTGTAAGTCTTGAACCAGCTTCTATCTTTACACACATGAATTGTTGCTCCAGAGTCAACCCACCACGCAACATCATCATCCTGCACAAAGTAAATATCAGATATATATGTAACATAATAAATCTTAAAAGACTTATTAAACACATTCTGACCTTTCAGAGAATTGGTGTTACCATTCCCTCCACTTGTGCCTGATCCATTGGATTTGTTTCCAACTTTACCACCCTTGCAATCTTTCCTGAAGTGTCCAGGTTTCCCACACTTCCAACAAGTCACCTTAGGTTTCTTGTTAAGATCAGATTTGGTGTTATCTTGATGCTTACGCTTGCCCTTGTTGTCATTGTTCTTGGAGGAGTTGTTATGCTCAACCATATTGACAACTGATGGACCAGTAGCAGTGCTACTCTTTGGCTTGTCAATATCTTGAGCCTTGAGTGAATCCTCAATGCGCAAGTGACTGCCCAACTCAACAAGAGTTAACTCCTCTTTCTTATGCTTAAACATATGCTTAAACTCTTTCCAAGAGGGAGGTAGTTTATCGATGATACAAGAGACTGAAATAGCCTCATCCATGTTTATCTTGTGTTGTGTGAACCGACCAAGTATACTAAGAAGTTCATTGTATTGTTCCATGACAGGTCTAGAATCAACCATTTTGTAATTGTTAAAATTACTTACAAGGAACTTCTTACTTGATGCATCCTCAGCCATATACTTGGCTTCCAAGGAATCCCATAGTTCTTGAGAAGTTTCAACATTCTGATAAATATCAAATAGAGAATCAGACATACCATTGAGAATTAAACCTCTGCATATGTAGTCATCATTCTCCCACTTGCTCCTTGCCCTCATCTGATCCATAGTAGCATCATATCCATGATCTTCTGGAATCTCAGTCGTGAGAACATACACCACATTCATACTTGACAATAAGAAGTGCATCTTCTTTTGCCATCTTCTGAAATCAACACCTTCAAACTTTTCCAACTTGGAAAAGTTAGCAGCCATTTGTCTCATAGCAGCAGCCATTGATTATCACCAATAGTTTCTATTGATTGTTGGTTGTATAGCTGCAAAACAGTTCCCAGATTAGGGTTAAGATAATCAATAAAGGTACCGGATATTCACTTGAAATCGTGGTATCACTTTCCAATAGAAACTATTCGACCCTATGTCTGGGTTACACGAATATCTCTATGGGATAAGACCAAGTGAAGTTCTTGTTTTAGGCACAAACCAAGAACCAGATGCGTATTGAAGTGTTTAGGGTTTTGTGTTTAGTCGTATTGTGAAAAACGTATCTTCATGCAGAATGATGTGTCCTCTATTTATAATAGAGAATACTCAAAACCCTAGCCCATGGTATTATGTATAATTAACGGCCCATTAATTATAACATAATAATTTCCATAATAATAGGATCAGTGGAAACATTATCACTAGCAGTGGTAATGTTAACACTAGCAGTGGTAACAACAACCCTTGCAGTGGAAACAATAACCCTTGCAGTGGTAACGTTAACACATCAGTGGAAACACACTAGCAGCTGAATCTACTATCAGTAGAATCACACTTCAGTGGAATCACACTATCAGCAGCAGAATCAACTAGCAGCAGATTCACAACACTAGCAGCAGAGTCTACTAGCAGTACCTTGATCAAGCAGTACCTTGATCAATACATAACCACTATTGAGTCAGGGGATTCAGTGACCAAATGGGTGTATACTCCATACCTCCAAACCCATTACCAGGTGTGAATTGATCCCTCAAGTGCACTAAATTTTTCAACATCATTTCCACATGCATTACCTTCCGCAAAACTAATCATTGAACGCCCGACAACTTCTTCCTAAAGGTTGCTACCTTGGTAATGCTAAGACTAAAGATTATAAAGCACATTGCTTTTAAGACTATTCTAAACATGTTTAGATCATGTGATTTTTGGTTGATCATGAATTGTTAACCTTTCGCCAAATTTTGTTCTCTTTGGAATTCGGATTGTGCTAAAACTTTTTTTGTACACGCACATTGAATGGGCAAAACCCGAAAGTTTGTAGTATCTTCATGTTTTTAAGTTTTTAGCCATAAACATTGTAATTTATCAAAACAATCGTTATTCTTACTCAACGGTCGACTTAAACACAAGAATCATCAAACTTATAATGTTATTCACTTTTTTGTGTTTTCTACATACAGTACAAGTTAGGTTTGAAACACGTACTAGACCAAAATGATTGGGCTTTCGATTCTAAGCCCAACATAAATCACATTTGCTTTTTCTTTTTCTTTTTTTTTTTCTTTTTTTTTTTCTTTTTTTTTTTTTTTTTAACAAATCCCATTAGAGGGGAGGGAGTGGAGTCGGTGTTTGTCGGCAAAAGGTCGGTGAAGCTCGGCAACACCGCCGCCACCACTCGGTGAAAATCGGCAAAAAAAAAATTCGGTAACTTTTACCGAATGGTTTGTGTGGAAAGCAAGGACCAACGGTCGAATTTTTTGAACGAAAAACTAAACAAAATCCCTTTTTTAACTATATATACATACACCATTTTCTTCTTCCCAAATCAACCATTTCACATCTTCTTCCCAAAACAACTACATACATATAATTTTCTTCCAAATCAACTATGGATTCAAGAAAGTCAAAAAACCCGATCCCAACCAAACAAACCCGATCCCAACCTAGTCGATTGGTTTATCCGCAATCACAAAATTTTCTTCCAAATCAATTTTCTCAACCATCCCCAAATCAATTTTCTCAAGCATCTCAAACATCCCCAAATCAATTTTCTCAACCATCCCCGAATCAATTTTCTCAACCATCCCCGAATCAATATTATGTGCCAAACCCCGCGTCTCCACATCTATTGTTTATGGGCAATCCTCCGATGAATCCACAACTCTACAACATGTCAAGGTCGATGGATTTGGACGAACTTGGTATTTTTAACAATCGTGAAGATGATGAGGTCATACCCGAGACACAAGAACCAAAATCGTTTGGTATATTTTCTTTCCTTTAATAATTTGTCTCGTTTTTTTTTTTTTTTTTTTTTTTTTTTATGGATCGTTTAATAATTTTTTTTTTATGGATCGTTTTTTTTTTTTTTTTTTTTTTTTTATGGATCGTTTAATATTAGAAATGGAAGATGAAGACGACAACGAAGAAGTTCAAGAAGTGGATGCAAGAGGCAAGAAAAAGTTTGGTACAAAAAAGCCGCGAGAAACTTGGACGGAAGAGCAAGAGGTTGCATTGGCGAAAGCATGGGTTCAAGTATCCGAATGTAAAAAATTCGGTAATGATCAAAAGTGTGATAGTTTTTGGAACCGGATTTTGGAGCATTACACGACAACTCTTGGATCAACTTCACGGACATTTCATGGCTTGAATACCAAGTGGAAGACACTGAACGCGGCCATGGGACTTTTTAACGGCTTTTACCAACAAGCGGTATTTTTTTGTTTTTTTACATGTCTCGTATTTTTTTTATTAACATGTCTCGTATTTTTTTTATTAACATGTCTCGTATTTTTTTTATTAACATGTCTCGTTTTTTTTTTAACATGTGACGTATTTTTTTTTTAACATGTCAAATATTTTTTACATGAAGGATCGTGCTAAGAAAAGCGGGTGTAACGACTTGGATGTAATGAAGGTTGCATTCGCCGATTACCGAACAAAAACAAAAAAAAAAGTTCGGTCATGTGGCTTCGTGGGAGGTTGTGAAAGGGCATGACAAATGGCTCGAGCAAGATTGTTTTCAACAAGTTGGCGGTTCGAGGACAAGCGGGAAAAGAAAGTCGGGAGAGTATGAATCAGCAAGCAACGAGAATATCTTGCCCGACATGAATGAAGACCCCTTCCCTTCTTATGATTCAAGGAAGTCAAAGAAGAAGCAACCCGCATCCTTCACTTCGATCTCAAGTGCCGCGGAAGACATTAGCTCGTACGCAAAAAGCAAGCAACAATTTTTGCACGAGAAACGCGAGAAGGACAAGTTGGCGGCGGATTTGTTGGCAACTCAACTCGACGGGGCAAAGTTCAAGAACCGACAGCGCGAGATGAAGTTTTTTTACGAGCCCCATGATCACATTACCAACGAAGAGCACTTGAAAGCCGTTCTTGACGACAAGCGGGAAATTGCGAAGAAGAACGGATGGAAAATTTGGTTTTAGATTGTATTTGCGAATAAGAACGTATGAAATGTGTGTTTTAATTTTATGTAGTTTTAATTTTATGTAGTTTTTTTTTTTTAAGTATTGTGTAATGTTTTTTTTTTGTTATTAATAAAATGTTATGTTTTAATTTTATATATTTTTTGTTGGATTATATGTATTAAAAAAATATGATGTGGAAAATGTGGATTTGGTAAACTTTGGCAACACCGCCGCCACCATTTTGGTAAAGTTTGGTAAACTTTGGTAAACTTTGAGTTGGAAGGTTGTGATTGGTAGATGATGATGTGGCAATTAGGCAAAGTTTGGCAATTAGGTGACCACTCCCTCCCCCCTTATGCTTAATTTTCAGCCATTTGGGTAGTTAAGGAGGCGGCGCATTGACACGTTGGCAGCTGTTTGCCGACAGCAACATGACAAGCAAGATCTACTTTTGACACCCACTAGTAATTTAATAAGGAAAATGATTTTTATGTGTAAAAAATAAAGTTAAATTTAAACATAAATATTTGTTTGATGCATTTTAGTAGTTGGTGAAAAATGATAGAGAAAGTAAATAAGTGTATTACACTATGTTATGAAATGAAGAAAGTACGCGTAACTTTAGGTCTTTTTTGTAGGCATATATAAGGTGGTCTTGCCGTTTTTTGTAGACCTAGGCAACAACAACAAAGAAGCTCGTTACACTTATAAAGTAAAAATAAAAATTGCACATAAACTTAAATTATATGACTCTTAAATGTGTTTAATATTATACGTTTTTATATGAAAAAAAAATAAAAATATGATCATTTTTAAGTGGAGGACCTGGGCGATGCCACATATTGCACACACCTTTCTAAAACCCCTCTAGGCATATATATTAAAACTCACAAAAGTTAAAACAGCACGGTCACCTCGCTAGACGTGTATATTTAGGTTGACAAGTGAAACATCGGAAACATGTCGGGGATTAAATAGGTGATGCACCATACATTTAAATAAAAAAGGTTCGCTCTCTCCGAATAACCTCCACAGTAAAATCACTATCGTTAATCATTTACCCAAAAATAAGAAAGTAAAACAGTTGACAGTGGGCTGTTCCTCTGCACGCCACCAGCCTAATGAATGGTGTGCCGCCATAAAGAGCATTGACACAGAGTGTGTGACAGGCCCACTATTATTTGTGGTGAACCACCATTCTAACTTTAATTTTAATACTATTGTGGATGTGATGTGGCATGTATCGTTACTTCTGATTGGACTCCACTTATATCCAATGGACAAATACTATGCTACTTACTATTCTAAAAAAATATTGTAAACAATTTTACCCAATGCTTATCGAGTTACATAGTGTGAACATGTTAGACCATTCGTAGTGCATCAGTGGAAGACTTGGTCGACACCACAAAAGACGCATCCGCCCCACTACCCTGCACCCAATCCGACGCCTCCTAGGCCAAGGAAAAGGAGAACTTGGTCGTAAATAAAATCAGGTTGTGCGAGCATGTTTGTGTGTGTGGCCGGTGTTTTATTCAATTGATTTTTGTAGGGTATGTTTTGATGGTGTCTTTGATCTTTTGCATTACACTAAGTTAATCATGAAATTATTATAAAAAAAGAAAGCTAGGTGACAATGATGTCCTCGGTCCTGTTGTGATAACCTCACTCATCTAAACATTTTCAATTGATGGGCAAAAAAAACATTGCAACCATAGCGGTATCACCTTACTTTTCTATCACTTAGCCATTGCTCACACTTTTTAACTTTCATTAACAATTTATTTATACTCATTGCCTATTTAATAAAACAAATACAAACTAACACAACGCTCATAGACAGAGATTACCAAACCATCGCAAAAGTCATCCCTCACATATGAAACAAATGGCTCCCCAATTAAAATGAACTTATGACTAAAAATAATGATTGAAGTGTTTCATAACCTTTTTAAAAGCAATTTAGACTCCATCAAATGGTTTTAATGTACAGTTGTGCAATTAGAACAAGATGGTGAATTTTGTATAAATTTTGTCATAACTTTTAAGTGATCATATACTTGAACAATTTAATTTGCTACTTATAAGACTAGGTTTAATTATATGGGGTACGGGTTATCATGCAAGACCACACATACTCTATTAGAACACCACCATCACCACCATCACGTATGGTGGGTGGATTTTTTTGGTTGGTTTAATGATCCTGATAATCATACGCGCTCAAAAGTTAAGAGTGGTAACCAACGGTACGGTTAAATCTGTGAGTGTATCGTAAGGTATATATGTGTTTAAGTAAGATATGTTTTTGTGTTGGGTTTGATGTTAATTACTACAGGCGTTTAGTTGTTGGTTTAGTGATGAGAGAGGTTCCTGATTCGTAGTTGATTTGACACCCAACCACACCACCACAACCACCACCATTGATAAAGATTACTCTATTGCTAGCATTAATGCATCATTCCCCCACCTTTTGACCTTGATAAACTCAATTACAACTCATGGAGTGAGCTTTTTAAATGTTTTTGCAAGACTTGTGGTATCCAAAAACATCTTGAGGACACTTCATCTAGCACACCGATACCCAAATTTGCCAAAACCGATTCACTCGTTGTCCTATGGTTATATGCCACTATATCTCCCAAGCTAGTCGACATGTTACTCGATATGGATGCATCAGCCTACGCCATTTGAGACTATCTATAGAAAATATTCCACGACAACAAACATAATCGCATTATTCAATTGGATAATGATATTCGGAACATGCGCTTAGGTACTCAAAAAGTCTTGGATTACTTTCAAGATATCAAGAATAAGTGGACCGTCTTGCTAATCTTGGAGCACCCGTAGCCGATTCTAACCTTGTCACATATGCTATCAAAGGCCTTGGTAAGAAGTTTTCTCACGTTGCTCGTATTGTTAGACATCACGATAAACTTCCCGACTTTTAGACTATGCGGCTCATGGTCCGCGTATACTTACTCTAATCGTCTTAAAAAGTAAACATTTTAATTATTATAATTGGGACCCAGAGTTACTTTATTTTGCATACTCTAATTTTGGTGCATACCAAAGGATAAATATCCACCATTCATCTAGCTTGATCTAATGGTAGAGATTAACCTAAGATTTAATAAGGAAACCTAAGTCCATGTTTTTTTCTTCCACTATTTTCTTTGTCTTTCTGTTATTATTCATTTATTTTAATTATTATTTTTTTTGTTTCCTTTTTACTATTCATGTTTTGTTTTTTTTGTTTTTTTTTTACAATTCATTTTTTTTTCTTTTTAGCTTTTTCCTTTTTTTTCTCTATTACTAATTTTTTTTTCACTTATTTTTTTAGTTCACGTTTTTTTTTCTTTCTTTTTTTCTGTTTTCATACGTTTCTCTCCGTTTTAGTCCGTTTACGTCTGATTTCATCTGTTTTCTTACATTTTCGTTTGTTTTCATACGTTTTTGTTCGTTTTAATACGTTTTCATCCATTTTCTTTGGTTTTCGTCCATTTTCCATACGTTTTCGTCCATTTTCTGACGTGTTTTTACGCTTTCATACGTTTTGTCCGTTTTCTTGCGTTTTCATCCGTTTTCTTATGCTTTCGTCTGTTTTCATACGTTTTCGTCCGTTTTCTTACTTTTTCATACGTTTTCATCCGTTTTCTTTCGTTTTCGTCCATTTTACATACGTTTTCAGATGTGTTTTTACGCTTTCATACATTTTTGTCCATTTTCATCCATTTTGTTATGCTTTCGTCCGTTTTCATACGTTTTCATTCGTTTTCATATGTTTTCGTCCATTTTCATCAGTTTTCTTTCATTTTCGTCCATTTTCATACATTTTCATCCGTTTTTAAATGTTTTTAGCCATTTTTATACGTTTCTGAATATCACAAGTGATATCCTGTGATATCCAGAATATCACAATTGATATTCTGAATATCATAAATAATATTCTTAATATCACAAGTGATACTCTATGATGTTCAGAATATTACTTACGGTATTCAGAATATCACAAGTGATATTCTGAGTATCACAAGTAATATTCTGAACATCACAAGTGATTTTCTGAATATCACATGTGATATTCTGTGATTTCATGAGTATCACATGATATTCTGTGATGTTCGGAATATCACAAAGTGATACTCTGAGTACCAGAAATGATATTTTGAGTACCACAAATGATATTATGAATATCATAAGTGATATTATGAATATCACAGGTGATTTTATAAATATCACAAGTGATTTTCAACTAATGTTTTGTAACATGAAAATCACAAGTAATAGTTATAATATCACGAGTGATAGATATTCAGAAAATCACAAGTGATATTCTAAATATCAATTGTGATATTCAAAAGCATATAAAAACGGACAAAAACGTAAGAAAATGGACGAATACGTCTTAAAACAGACGAAAACATAAGAAAATCACAAGTGATATTCTGAATATCGCTTGTAATATTCAGAAACGTAAGAAAATTGACGAAAACATAATAAAATGAACAAATACGTATGAAACGGACAAAAAATGCATGAAAGCATAAAAATACGTATGAAGAAGGATAAAACCATATGAAAAATGGACGAAAACAAAATAAAACGGATGAACAAGGACAAAATCATATGAAAACGAACGAAAATGTAAGAAATCAGATGAAAACGAACAAATATCACAATTGATATTCTGAATATCATAAATGATATTCTTAATATCACAAGGGATATTACTTATGATATTCAGAATATTACTTATGATATTCAGAATATCACAAGTGATATTCTGATTATCAGAAGTAATATTCTGAATATCACAAGTGATATTCTGTGATATTCGGAATATCACAAGTGATATTCTGAGTACCACAAATGATATTCTGAGTACTACAAATGACATTATGAATATTATAAGTGATATTCTGAATATCACATGTGATTTTCTAAATATCACAAGTGATTTTCAACTAATGTTTTTTAACATAAAAATCACAAGTGATATTTAGAATATCACGAGTGATAGATATTCAGAAAATCACAAGTGGTATTCAGAAAATCACAAGTGTTATTCTGAATATCAATTGTGATATTCAAAAGCATATGAAAACAGACAAAAACGTAAGAAAATAGATGAATACGTCTTAAAACGGACGAAAACATAAGAAACTCACAAGTGATATTCTGAATATCACTTGTAATATTCAGAAACATAAGAAAATTGCCGAAATCGTAAGAAAACGAACAAATATGTATGAAAATGGACAAAAAATGTATGAAAGTGTAAAAACACGTATGAAAATGGATAAAACCATAAGAAAAATGGACGAAAACAAAAGAAAACGGATGAACAAGGACGAAATCATATGAAAAACGAACGAAAATGTAATAAATCATATGAAAATGAATGAAAATGGGCAACAAACTTAAGAAAACTGATGAAAACGTATCAAAACGGACGAAAACAGACGAAAATGTGTGAAAGCATAAAAACACGTCTAAAAACGGACGAAAACGTATGAAAAATGGACAAAAACAAAAGAAAACGGACGAAAATGTATGAAACCGAAAGAAATGGACGAAAACGTCAAAAGACGAACAAAAACGTCTGAAAGCGTAAAAAATGTCTGAAAACGGACGAAAACGTATGAAAAATGGTCGAAAACGAAAGAAAATAGATGAAAACGTATTAAAACGAACGAAAATGGACGAAAACGGGCAAAAACTTATGAAAACGACGAAAACGTAAGAAAACAGACGAAAACGTAAGAAAATAGATGAAAACAGACATAAACAGGCGAAAACATAAGAAAACGAACGAAAACGTATGAAATCGGACGAAGACGAGCAAAAACGTAAGAAAACAGGCGAAAATGTATATAAAATGGACGAAAACGTATGAAAACAGACGAAAACGGGAAAAAAAAATGAAAAAATGAAAAAAAAAAGTGAATTAGAAATAGAGAAAAAAAAAGAAATACAAAAAATGTGTAAATGGACGAAAATGTATGAAAATAAACGAAAGCGATAAAAAAAAGACAAAGAAAAAAGGAAAAAAAAAGTGAATTAGAAATAGAGGGAAAAAAAAAAGAAATACAAAAAACGTGAGCTAAAAAAATGAACTGTAAAAAAAAGAAAAAATGAACAACAAAAAAAACAAAACGTGAATAGTAAAAAAGAAGAAAAAAAATAATAAATAAAAAAGACAAAAAGACAAAGAAAGGGGGGAAAGAAAAAGAGGAAAAAACATGGACTTAGGTTGTTCTATTAAATCTTATGTTAATCCTCACCAGTAAATTAAACTAAAGATAATAAGAAGTATTTAATTGAAGTAAACTAAAGATAGATAGTGAGGATTTGTCTCTTGGTATGCACAAAAATAAGGGTATGTAATTGAATTTTCCTCTTGGGGACACATAATGTTTTTTTGAAGGTAATAAAAGTAAAACTAAAGAGAAGTATTTTTTAGATTTGTAGGAGTAATTATGTGTTAAAAATTAGTGATTTAAAAGGTATTTGTGGGATTTTTAAAGGGTTGAAAATTGAGTAAAATTTGTGTTTTTGTAAATAATAATAATAATAATAATAATAATAATAATAATAATAATAATAATAATAAATAGTGGGTGCAATTTTAAATGCTACCACTATTTTTTCATTTAAACAAAAAACTATCGTTGGAGTTTAATATAAATAAATAAATAATGTGGTTGGTCACCACAAGATGCTATAACAAGAGGAAGGGTGTGGTTTGCTTGCGTTATAGGCCGAAAATGTGGGCAATAACGCCCCATACCGCGAGCTCTAAATTTGATCTAGTCCGCTAATATAATGGCTGAAATGAATCAAAAGAATTATGAAAATTTAAAGCCGGGTTTATGGAATCGTTAAGCCGTTATTGACTCCTTGTCGACAATAGTTTTTCTAATATAAACAAATAGCGTAAACCAAAGTTTGTGGAATCCTTTCGATATTGTCATAAAAGTAATTAAAACACAATATTTGCTTTTAGCATTATAATATAATCCTCAATTGTATCAATTGAATTTTGTCCTATGCAACCAAAAATATTATAATAACGCATTTTACTAAAATTTGTTAAATGAATTGTTGCAAAGTGGTGAGACATGAGACATGAGTCATGAGTTCATTTGTCCAAAAGTTGGCATTGCTGGAAAGTTATTTGCGTTGGTTTATAGTGGAATTACATACTAACCACATATGTCTAGACATATTTTTCTAATAATCTTGTCTTCATTGCACTTGTTAATTCCTAAAGCTATCGTATTGGCCATGAGATCACCCTTTTTAACCCTTTTAAGACCTTAATTGTAAAGTTTGCAATATTTGAAATGATGTGTTCCGAATCTTTACTATAAGTAATAGTGATGAAGCAAACAGATGTAGTTCCGATTGTGGCATATATACTCTTTTAAATTGCATGTTGTTGTCTTTGAATATGTCCATTGGATCATTTTCCTTTTGATAAAGATTTGTGTTATGTCAAATGTAATCAACAACCGTTATAGAAGTAGTACATATAATTGCCAAAAAAAAGAGGTAGTGCATATTTGACTTATTTTAATTTTTACACAAGATATTAAATATTTGGTAGCCCCTTACCCCTCTTGCCAACGCTAACCCTCCTCCCCTTTAGCTATTTTATTGATAAGATAAAACACTATTCTTTTTAAAATTTTTTTGTTTGTTTTTTTTTTTTTTAATTTTTTTATTATATTTAATTTGTTAAACGTTATATTTTATGAATATTAGACCACCTTTTAACATTCCTCCAAATTTTCGTGGCAAAATTGCATTGAAAAATGATATGAATATTAGGGTTCGTTTGGTAGGACATAATAAAATGTTAAATGAATGGAATAAGCGACGTAATGGAATAAATGATGTAATGTAATAATTCATTATCCTTATTAACAATGTTTGGTTGTTATGATAGGACGGAATGCAATCGATAAGGAAAAGACAAAAATGGTCATAGTTAATAAGAAGTGTATTTAATATAGTTAGTTAATGGTGGGCTTTTATGTAATTTTGATTACATTATGGACGTAATGAAAAAAAAGAAGGAAGGAGCCTCTATGGAATGAAAATGATGGTTTTTGATGTAATGAGTGATTACATGTAATGAGTCATTGCATTCCGTAATTAAAAACAAACATAGGGTCTGTTTGGTTAGACGTAATGGATCGAAAAAGGAATGTAATTGACAATGTAATGGAATGAACAAAGTAATTGAATGAGTCTTTACAATTCCATTAATCTATTTGGTTGCCATGTTGGAATGTAATATAGCATTTACGCATATTGTTTGCTATGATGTAATTGACATTGGAAATGAATGAAATGAATGAAATATATGAAATATAGCAACATGTGATTCCATGTCGTAATGGAATGAAAAAAAACTAAGGGGTGGCTATGTAATGAAATTGGTGGTTAAAGATGTAATGGAATGAACAAATGAATAAACCATTCCATTACGAAACTTAAAACAAACAAAATATTTTCATTCAATTGTAATAATTTATTCCATTCCAACTTCAATTCATGCATACCAAACGCTACGATAGTTTTCACATTTCGTCGTAATGTTCTTTTCCATTCCTGCTCTTATTATGATGTACCAAACACTACGTTAGACTCCACATTTCCGTTGCAAGAGGGACAAGATATCTCTGGGATTTCAATACCTTTAGAGTAAAGATTAAGTCGATGTGGGAGCTTATCTAACTTCAGTAGCCAAATAAAGATACTAACTTTGCGTGGGACAGACTTATCCCAAGTCGTCTTGGTGTCTAAAGAAGGCAAAGCGTGTTTGTCGATTAGGCATCTCAATTCTCCAACATTAAAAACCGTATCATTCGCTAGAGACCAGGTACATTTGTCCGCATCAACTCTAATGCGAAGAAGACTAATTTCAGTAAGCAAATTATTAAGGAGTGCAGAATTTCGAATCCCAAGAGTGCCACTAGACCAGTTCCAGGACCATTGTCCATTGGAAATACTATTCACAACCAAGCAATTTTTGTCTTGTTCTAAACGGAACAATCTGTTGAAGCTAATGGACAAAGGAGTATTGCCAAGCCAAATATCCTTCCAAAATCGTATACGAGAGCCACAACCCACCTGAAAACAAATGTCATAATTACCACGGATAATGTTGTTCAAATCGTGTGCACTCCAGTCCGTGGTAATTATGACATCATCGGCAAAGAACAAGTGGTTGAGGTTTAAATCTGAAGTACCAATATTAATACCACGAATTAAACCATTTTGAGCGGTTTCTGAAAGCGCCAAGTGATGATAATCAACAACAACAAAGGAGTTAGGGGGATCTCCTTGTATCAAACCTCGTCTAACATTGAACTCGGAGGTGGGGCTGCCGTTGATCAGGATTGATGTCCGAGAGGATTCAAGACAAGCTTTAATCCATGGTGTGTGCTTATTCACACACCTTTTTCTGTCCATATTAAGACCAAAACAGACACAAACTAACCATAATTGCCAAAGATATTGTGTTTCTGTGTTTGTGATCGTGCAGGAATGGATATTTCAGAAATTGGCATTAATCAGGCCAAAAAGGACAAAAACGAGCATGAGTTTGCAAAGTTGTCAGCTTCAGTCTTTCAAGTTTAGAAATTGGCAGAAATGGCCCCTGAACATTGGATTTTGGAAGAAAAAGTCAATTATGGTCCTTGGAGTTCACAAGTTCACAAGTTTAGTCCCTGGGTGAAAATTTTGAGAAGTTTACAAGTTTGGTCCTTGCAGTTTCATTGTTGGTATAACTAGTCCCTCGGAATTTCAACTTTGGAAAATTATCATTTATGGTCCTTGGATTATTTACATATGGCAAGATCAACCCTTATGATAAATTTGGAATGTTGGCAAAAACAGCCCCTCACTTTTCAGCTTTTTGCAAATATGGTCCTTGTGAATTTATTAAACCAAACAGACCTTATTATCCTAACCCAAAATCCAAAACGAAATACAAACACAACCATCATCCCTGATCCACCCAAATCCAATATCCAAGCCCATACCCTAAGCCCAAACCCAATCCCACGTTTTAATAATACCAGGTTCAAACCTCGGTCAAATACCACTCACCCCTTTCACCCCTTTCCCTCCAATACCACTGCAACAATATCATCCCCACCATCACCACTTGCCCTGCTACCCTGCACCACCACCTCCCTTATCTCTTCCATATACCACATCCCAAGGGCATTTAATGCTTCTCCCTCCACCCTACGCTATCACAGACCCAATTGACTGAACCAAGTTTTCCTGCCTAAATTAATTTAAGGGTCAGGATGATCCCAAATGATCCAATGGTCCACAAAAGTGATGGGAAAGCTGCAGGGAGTCAGTGGAACCCTAAATGGTCACTACAAATACAAGGAGAAGCAGAGAAGAAGAGTAGTAGTTGTAGTGTAGATTAGGATGTCGTATTAGTAAATTCTCTAAATCCTAGTGTTCTAATTAATGTCATAGTTGTAATTTTAATGTTTCATTGTAATCTGAACTCATTTCAATAACCAATTTCAACTTTCTCAGTTTGATTCAGTTTTTAGCATTTTTAACTTAAAATCTCATTTATTTCTAATGTTGTGACAAGCTGTTCTTTAATGATCCTATAAGCTTATTTAAGTCTCTGATAAGCTTTTGTAAGCTCATGCATTCATTTAAATCAAGTTTGTTTAAAAAATCAAAAATTCATAAAAATACCATTTAAATAGTCCATAATTCAAAAATCACTGTGGATAATGAAGAAGGCATGGAGCAGGACAAATAATGGATGGTCTTGGGTTAGTTGCCTCATGGGAGGCTTTAGGAAGTGATTTGGGTCCATGGTTCTCAGTTTCATGCTTGGAGGCATTTTGTAAGCCATTTCTCAAATTTTAGCCTTTTACTGTAGCAGGGCTTATTGTTGCTTATTTGTGTGCTTTTTGTGCCTAGTTAGTATACTTCAGTCATATTGGTGCTTAATATTGTTTGCTTGTTCAATAGTTCCCATTGTGCTTACTTTCCATATTTTAACTGCCAATGTTATATATTGGCTATTCATGAGTGGTTACTATCATTGTTGATGTTCATGTGTTCATTTAAGCTTGTTATATCATATTGTAACCTTGTGTGTCAGTTGCATGGTCTAAATCATTTTATTTCTTTGAAAATCAAAATATCACTTTCATAAAGGAGTGTTTAGATTAGTACTGTTCTTGGTGGTATTGTTGTTGTTTTGGCTTGAGCAGACTACAATAGGCCAATATAGGTTAGTCAAACCTTAAAATCCAGGTCTTCAACAGTAAAAAGTCAAAATCAAGGTTTTAGATTCATATGTAGTCCACTGATAGATTTTAGGGTTTGTAATCTCATCATTTCCATTCATAAGTTGTTGGAGTAGCTTGGTTCAGTCTTAATATAGCTTATTTTCACCATTTCAGTTATTAGGACCAGATTTAAATCCATATAAGTCAACTAGATTAAGTTCCATAAAAAGTCAAAATTTACATAGTTTGGCAGAATTCCAAAAGTTCTAGGATTTTTCATGATTTTTATGTTTAAGATTAGTCTTTGAAATTTTTACAAGTTATTGTCCCCCAGCTTAGCTTTATAAATCCATCATTAGCTTAATTTTAGGATTTTTCTTAAAGGCTTTTTAGACAGCTTAATTTCGCCTGCAGGGCAAAGTATTGCCTTGTATTAGGGTTTTCACCCAACCTTCATGGGCTCACCCTGACTTCACATGTGGGCCCCAGACCTCCATTTCTAGCTTTTTGGAAAGCTCACTAGCTATTCTTGTTATTCCAGTGCTTATTGTGGCCTCTAAACCTCTTGCCCATAGCTTATTGTGCTTTCCAAGTCACCCACAGCTTATTACAAACACTGAGTGATCAGTGTTTGCAAGCTTTTTCACAAGCTTCTTGTGAGCTTATTTGTGGGACTTGGGCTTTGGTTTTTGGCTTATTTGAAAGCTCCCCAGGTTGGCTTATTGGTTCAAAAGCCCTTTTGGACCCCTGAGCTTATTTGAGGGCCCCACAGAGGCCTGCATTAGCCCTCATTAAACCAGTTTGGTCTGTGTGGATTTGGAATTGCTTATTTGTTTCCTTTGCTTATTCAGTGTGCTTTTCCAGTTCTTTTGGCTTATTTTGTGTGCATTGCATTTGGTAGTAGCTTAATTGTACCTCTGGTTTCATTGTATAGCTTATTATTGGCTTGTACATCATCAAATCTCATAAATATTAAACTGTCAACAACATAAGATTGTACATAGCTTATTTTTATGTTCTAAAAAGTTTGTTTTTGTAAAATTTGCTTATTTTTAGTGTATAATCAGTTTCCAAAAAGAAAAACAAAGAAAAACCAAAATTAAAAAAAGTGATAGTTTCTATTTAAGCCATTTGGCTTATTTTTTAGCTTTTTCAGAAAGCAATTTCTAATTTTATAATTTTGTTTAGTTCCTGTTCACTTGTAGTATTTTTAGTAATTTTCTCAGATTTTTATCTTTTCATTTAGTATATATTATAATTAATATTAGTTTAAATAATAATTAAGTAATATTAGTTAATTAAATAGTTTTATTAATTTTTATTAAACATTAGTATCTTTTTATATTTTTCCTAGGTTTTATATATTATAAAGTATTTTTAGAAAATAGTTTCATAATTGTCACTATTCATTTGCTATTTTTCTTAATTAATTTAGTTTAATTAGCTTTTAATTAATAAATAAGTAAATAATTAATAAATTAGTGTAAAAATAATTTTTATAAACTTTTTATAATTTTTTAGGATTCCTGTGATGGTTAATTAGTTTTATAAAAATTTTCATATTTTTTTTAAGTCATTATAGTATTTTTATTAAATTTAAATTAGTTATAAATTAGTTTTTATTAAATATTAAATAGTTTAAATTTGTTTTTAATTAATATTAAATAATAAAATAATTAAAAAAAATAATTTTCTTTTTAATTTAATTTTCTTTTAATATTAAGTTTGTAAAAGTTTCATTTTCACCCCCTGTAGTTGTAAATTGTTCAAAACTCACATTTTCTTTTGTTTGTAAACGTTTCTGATTTTTAATTTGCTTACGTTTAATTATATCTGTAATTCTGTAATTGTTAATACTGTTTCATTATCTTAATATCAAGAAATCAGTAGTGTAAATCAATCCAAATCATTATCTGTTACTATTCCCGATCACTATATCTCTTAAACGTTTCTAAAAGCACAATTTCAATCTCGTTGGGACTTAACGACTCGGGGATCTCCCTGTACTTCCACGGATTATATATCTTGCACTTTCTATCAGGGTTGACCTGTTGACCTCACCTGGTTGACTGGTTAGTTTGGAACGAGCCAAATTTTGCCGCCGATGCCGGGGAGGTTGTTGCGTGTTTCAAAACGTTTTTAGGCTTAGTGATTTTTCAAAACCATCCTTGTACAAATTTCACCACTTTGTAAAAAATTTTGTAAAAATCTTAATCATATCAAAAAGTTCATTAACACTTTTCCTAAAGTGTTAACAACACCAAAAAAATCATAAACAACAAAACAAATCGTGAAGTTAAATTACTTCGGTTTCTTTAAGATTACAACCTACACAGGTGGTAAACGGAAATTCTGACATTAAATTGCGAACTGAAAAGAGATCCATGGTCTAACATTGAAAAATATTTCGGTTAAAGAAAACGATAATTTTAAAGAAAACGACTTCGGTTAACGAATCGATACCAAAAATATTTCCAAACGTTTTTTTGCACATACACCCAAAAATCCAAAAACATTTTGTTTTTCTGTTAATAATAAATACATAAAATACATTGTCGCAAACCAAGACAGAATACTACCTAACTGGGGGTATGAACATTAATAAGTTCCCAAACTAAAGATTAAAACTTGCCTTTGTATCCTTGTGATTGGTATACGTTTTTCAAAGAAGCCAATCATACTGTGATTATTGGTTAAAGTTCCCTGTTGTTTTGCCTCTGTCTTGTTTTAATTGACTTTATTTTTTAGTGCATTGATTGGTTCCAAACAGTCAACTAAAGTCAACCACAGATGTGATCAATATAGTTAAACTACCTAGACCAATGCTTCCGGGTAATATAGGGTATCACCAGGTCGTTATGTCCCGACGAGGTGTGAATGGTACTTAAGCGTGCTTGTGATCGAGAAATATTTGAGAATTATGAAATGAAATATCTTAGGAAAGCTATGTGATTGATTACGTGAAATTAGATTAAGAAGAAACGAGCTAAAACCTAAAAACGTTCGTTTTAATTACAAACGGGTACTTATGTACACAATAAAAAGTGAATCTGAAGAAATAAAACGGCTATGGATATGAAATTGATATTTTTACAATCCTAATAAATAAAGAAAATTTTTAGAAAAAGAAAAATAATTTTTACACCTTTTAATTAATTATTATTAATTAATTACTATTTTCTAATTACTTTTTAATTATCTAAATTACCCTAAATTATAATTAATTATGAAATTACACTAGAAAATTGAAAATAATATTTGGAAAAATCTAAAATATCTTAAAAATAATTTTAAAATTAAATTTGTATTTTTATGATTTTTAAATTAATTATTATTAATTATTAATTATTAAAAAACTAAGTTAAATTATAAAAAATACCAAATGATAAGAGAAAAATCTGAAAAAATTACTAAAATTATTTTAAGCTATAAGAAACCTAAGAAAAATATAAAAATGAGAAAAGCTTATAAATAAGCTGAAAAATAAGCCAAATATCTTAAATAGAAGCTATCACTTCTATTAATTTTGACTTTTTTGGATTTTTCTTTTTCAAGACTATTTATATACTGATTTTAGACAACTTAACAAAGGGACTTTTTATGGAAACTACAAATAAGGAGAATGAAAAGCTTATTATATATACAGTTAAGCTTGTTAAACTTGTTAGGACTTATTCGTGTTTGAATAAGCTTGCACAAGGCCAAATAGTAGAAACAAAGGATCAAATAAGCTATAACTAAGTTAGGTACACTAGGAATAAGCAGAAACAAGCAAGTGATGGCACTGAATAAGCTAAAAAAAATTGAATAAGCAATCCAAAAAATCAAATAGATTCCACAGGCCAAAATGGCACTAAGCAAGCCAATGTGGGGTCCACTAAGAGGGTCAGGGGTCCAAAATTGAACTTGGACCCTTCTTATGGTCTGGGAGACTCTTCAATAAGCCAATAAGTTCTCAATAAGGCTCTCTAATACCCTAGAGAAGCCCTAAAAATAGGTTCAAAAACCTGACGTCAAAGAGAAACTTGGTGAACCAGGCTAATAATAGGCCCTGGTTTGGTGGTCAATTGAGGTCAAAGGTTCAAAATGAGACCTGATTTGGAAGATTTGCTTATTGGGATTACAGATAAGCCAAAAACTACAGGGTGGGGCCCATTATGTAACAATAAGCAGGCCTTTGAAATTGGTCTTAAAAACTAAGCTCTCAGTATATGTTTTGAGGACAGGGTACAAAAGGTGATCAAATAAGCCAAGACAATTAAGCCAAACCCCAAAATAAGCCATGATCTAACAAGCTCTACTGATGAGCTGCTCAAATAAGCTAAAAGGCCAAGGTGGGGTCCACTGGTTTGGTCTTTATAAGCCAAAGAAAATGGGCTGACAGCCCTGGTGCAGGGGAGGTTAATGACCCTGCACCCTCAAATAAGCAAATGCACAGAACTCATAAAAATTCTAAAAAATAAGGCAAGTTATGATTCCTGTAGTTTAGCTGGTACACTTTTATCTTTGAAAATTTTGAAAGCTGAATCTCATTACAAAAATCTATAAAATTCCTACAGAAATAGGATTTCTGCTCAAACTTGTAATTTTGATTTTTTGAGATCTTGTTCCTAATTGACTATTGTGAGTTTTGATTGATTACAGATGACTACTTGATGTTTATTAAGCCTAATGCTAACCAAATCTACTAAGCTAAACTAATTTTGAGTTGATTCACAAGATTTGAGAAACCAAATCACAACAGTTAGGCTGTTGTGATTGAAACTTTGTGATTTTGACTTTTTTTGATACAAATGACCAAAGAAATGGTTAATGTAGGCTGTTATGATCTTAGATAACTTACTTGAACCAAGAACTACACTAACAAACAACTAGCACATGGCAAGATAGCATGATCCAAACACCCCTATTAAAACTGATTATACTACTCACTTAGATTATAAAACTAATTAGACTGATTCTAAGACTTACAACAGATTAAATACATTAAATGAAACTTAATGATACGTGGGAATCGCACTAGGTTTTATCTCTCGAGGGATCTCGAGAAGCTTACAACCCCCACCAGGCAGTGTACCTGATCGTTGTAGTTTAGTATAGTGACAAGTACCGGGGGATTGATCATTCAACTCAGGAATAGTGTCGCTAGGATTAGAAAGCCTAAAAACTAGGTCTATAGGTGAGGGATGATTCTTTTGGTATTTTTATATTTTTATAAAAACAAATAAAATCTCGGGTTTTTTTGGAAGAGTGAGCGGAATTAGTTGCTAATCAAGTAACCCAATAACTAAGATGCAATCAAAATAAAATAACATAAATGAAAATAAAGCTAATTAAACTAGTGGTGTGAACAATAATAGGGAAAATTGTGTTTACTTAGGTTTCATTACTCCCTAGATATCTTTTACAGGTTGATAGTTTGTTACAATTGCGTGGATGACGGGTTATATTCCTTAATACCATTCGTGGGGTGGCGTACGTACTTCCCCAACTCTATAAGCTCCTACTTCACTCCTATGTCGAGCCTGCAAGAAGCTCCTAACATGGGATCATTAGAATTCGCTCATGCATTAAATACAACCATAATAACCTAGTACGCATTGGTTCATGTTTCTTAAGACGTTCAAGCATGTTACCCTATGGAAGTCTGCCAGTTTTCTTAAGCCTAACATCGAAATCATTCATCCGTAACAACTATAAACAAATAATCAACCCATAATCAACATCTAGGTTTCACTACATCTAAGCAAACACACAAGAGATCTAGCCTAGCATGTTAAATTCAAGACAAGCGTAAGATATATTCAAACAACACATAGACATATTGAATAAATTGAAAGGATACTTATCTCAATTGAACATGAAAGGTTTCAAAGGGTAAAAACCCTTGAAATAATAGTAAAATTCGTGCCAGGGTTTCTCCAAAGTTATCCCTCTAAAGTTATACACCAATGAATGAAAATTGCAAAACTATATATAGATTATACAAGGTAACGGCGTCAAGAAGAAATGTCTGACGCCGTCAACTCGTCGCCCACAATGATATCGGATTGCCTAGATTCAGATTTGACGCCGTCATGTGTAATTGAGTTCTGGGCCGTTACCATATCTTGAACCTTGACGGCCATACGTGACGCCGTCACGTTTTCTCTGGACCATCACCATTTCCAACTCTTGACGCCGTCATATGAAGACTCTTGATGCCGTCAGGTACTGTTCCCAGCAAGGAAAATTAAGACTTTGCCGTTTTCTTCACTTTTATGCTCCAAAAACGTCCAAAATGCTTCCTTTTCCAGAATTCACTCCAAAAGTACCTAAAATCACAAAAGGAACGATTTAGGGCAATATTTGATCAAATAAATTCAAATCCGGGCTTAAATGACCCCCTAAAAATGGTTCATTTTCGCCTCATCATATATCCTTACACTTGAGATTTGCTTGTCCTCAAGCAAATGCGCTTTTATTCTAATCAAAATACAAGTTAGGGATCATTTAACACTAATATAAAAGTAATTACAACAAATAATCGTTCCACTAAAGACCAAAGACAAGCACGGAGGTCATACACTAGCACCTCACAAATAGTGTTTAGATACTCACATCTCTCGGGTGTAATAAAGTATATATCACAATATGGAAATGGAAAACATCTCTCACTACCTGTCATAGCAAAATAGATTACCATAGGCGTGGGAAAGGATCAAACCTCCACCACATGGCGTAAGCACCTAGGATAAACTATCAAAGAGGTCTTTTAAAGGGTTATAACGTTAGGTGTAGGGATATGGAATACACGGTTTTGTTGGATATAGGCAATCTTTACTGGTGGCGAGTTAATCATCTTGGTTAATTACATGTAGAATATGGCGTTGCTAAACCAAGACTAGACTCGACTTAAGCTAATAAATCAAAAATAACAAAAACATAAGATAAATATAGAATGAAACGGGATGGTAGTCCACATTTTTTTTTTTTTTTGCATACACTCTTACCCTACCATCCAAAATAATACATCATAGGGTTACACTTGAATTATTACATACTTTACAATAAACTAATCTAATGACTCGAATCAAGATAATCAAAATACTTGGAGTACTTTTAAGATTAACGAACATATGAGGGTAATAATATGATGTTCTTCCCCATTACTCCATAACACAAGTACTTTACCCATGAGTCCCAATCGTCCCAAAACAATATGTACAAGGATATGACTCGACTTATCAACCATGTAATCAATTAGATAATTAACTAAGGGTTTAAATAAATAACAATAATGCACTAAAGATGAGTGCATACACGGAAGGCTAAGGCGATTTGGTTGTACATTTAAGTGGGTTGTAACAAATTCTTTCTTTAAGTAAGATGCTTAAAGTTAGAAACGAAAAGATAGGCTCGGAGGGGTGTACTAGGGGTTTCGTGTACTAAAAATGAGTACAACGCTAAGGTGTGGGAAAAATTAATTGACTTTACTAGCCAAGTAATATGACTTGAATGGTCAAGTAATTATGATACGGGTTTAACACAAGGGTGATCCTAATGCCTCTTATCATGTAGTAAATCCTACCACACGAATGTAGTCTCACTAGCGGTCTCGGGATGCATCACTAACGCAAGTTCTAGAATCTAAATGCTACCGGTACACTCATAAGCACTAATAGTAAATGCTTTTCCTATCAAATCTAAAGGCGAACCTCACATATTTGGGAGGAAAATTTTTCTGAATAGTATGGTTTAGTGCTAGTCATACAACTCCTATCCATGAGACGCTTGCTAAGGCTAAAGTTTCACTCCTAAATGTTGTAAAAAAATTTAAATTTGACGCTAAAATTACACTAACAAGTATTTCTCTTAGTTTTATTACACACCTACCATCAAACAAATAAACTCAAGTGCAAGTGTATTCTATAAGGTATCATCATTTACCCTCCCCTTACACTTAGGATGAACATTGTCCCCAATGTTCAATTAAAGAATGTAAAAGTGAAACAGGTAAAAGAATGAAATCAAATACTCCCCTGATTCGTTCGGTGTGGATAGTGTGGTAACAAGGTTAGATCTTCCTCCAAGAAAATGAACCATCAAAGCTTCCCTTCCAGAAATATAAGTCATCTTCTTGTCATATATAACCTGTTAAACCTGAGAAAACAAACAAGGCAACCTCGCGTAAAATCGGCAGCAATCTATATATACTAATAAATCCTAGAAAACAAATTAAGATATAATGCTTGTGGAATGAATGTTTGAAGATGTCCTGGAGTTTATAGAACTAAAGAATTAACAAAAACCTTAAGACTCTGTTAGAAAAACAAAACTTGCAAAATTTCCAGAATTTTACACATGACGCCGTCAGGAGTTAACTCATGACGCCGTCAGAAGTGACCTGCAGAAATCTTTACGTTAAGTTTTCGGAAAATTTCTGGAAAAACTTATGTCCTACTTCCTGGAAAATCCTGCAAAACATCATTATGACTCGATACAAGCATTTGACTCTAACAAATACTAATACACATGTCCATTTAATATTGTAGAGAATCATGATCAATTTCGTTCTTAAAAACAAATTTGGGGTTTCCCCTTACACTTATCTTTTGCGAAATATCTTTGTATGAAGTTAAGACAAAATTAAACAACAAAATGAAGTATTTTCACTATTTTATTTTGAAACATGATCTACCAACAATAAAAATAAAGCATGCATACGGAAGCAAATAACAATCAAACAAATAAAAATCACACAAAGCATGGGTTGCCTCCCAAGAAGCGTTTTTCTTTATTTTACGAGTCTTGTAGCTAGACTCAAGGTCATGGGCTATTACATCACCTCATCGTTGGTCTCATTTGCCGATTGTTGTCACAACTCGTAATTTCAGGTCCCTTTTTCGAACGTCGAAATTTCATTTTTCATCTCGGGAAGTTACTATTCATTTATACTATTCACTATTACTATTCATTTTCACTATTCATTTCTGAAATTTTTATTTCATATTCTCGTAAGATAAACTATTTTAATGATAAACCGAGAGTTTGGCACTCGTCGGATCATTTCTACAAAAATCACGAAGCCGTGTCCGAGATTTACTTTTAGGTTTAAACGTCATTCCAGCATTCCGATATGTCCATAAAACACTATAAACAATAGAAATATGATTTTCTCTCATTTTATGACAATTCTAAAAGTTTTGGAATTTTATGTTTTCCAGTTCAACGTTTTACGCGAATTACACGTTTTAGACCCGCGTTTCCAGTTTTAACAGCGTTTAAACAACCCGATGGAACTTACCATTCATTTTATATTTTATTATAGAGTATGTTGACAAGTTTAGTCATTATTTCAAGTTTTATATTTTTACGATACCCGAATTTACGTTTCGTGGCTTAACCATTTATGGTTAGCAATTAGCGGAACCAAATCTGACTCCGTGAACTAGATAATTAGCCAAGCTTTCCACATACTCTTGTTTTTATCCCATGTGCCACCCCCTTTCCATGATACTTCTACTTGATCACTTATTTACCAAATTGCCATAACTAACTAGATATTTCATAAACACCTATTATATACATAAGTTACTTTTACAAAAATCATAAAACAAGGTTTTCTCTCATCTTTTCCTCTCTACCATGATCGACCAAAGCAAGAACACCAAGGAGGATCCATCAATTTTTCAAGAACCAAGTATTTATCAAGTCCAAATAATGATCTAATTAGGGTTTTGAAATAAAAACCACAAAGATTAAATGGGTTTTCATCACCATCTTTCAACAATCATCACAAGTAAGTTACTAGTTATTTTTCTACTCTTTCAAACTATTACATGATGCATTTTCAAGTTTTATTAGCAAAGCATACAAATATTTATGTTATTCATACCACTTTACAAGTTTTATGGTTTTTATAAGTGTATATATAAAGCCTATGATCATTTCTTTGAAATCCTACAATATTTTGTGAAGTTTAGGACCCATGACACCCTAAGAAGGTGTATGGTAGGATTGAGTACTTGTGGAGTTGATTTGAAGTAGTTTGGTTAAGTTTTGAACAAGTTATAAACTAGAAAAATCTATTTTTAACACTATATAAATGTTGCTGTCCATTTTTGTAAAATACAGAAAACTCAAGGGTTTCTGGGTAACATTGGGCTAGAAATTCATAAAATACATTCAAAAACTAAGTTATGGGAAAAAGAACGGATTAAAAAGAGTTTATAACGAAGGAGTTATGATTTTACCAAGTTTAACGACGAAAAACCGTTTTCTGAAAATACCTTGCTGATGAACAGTTGTCACGGACTGTTTTGAGGCGTAAAACTAAATCTAACCATCCCGACTTATCAAAAATATGTTAGTATGTTGTCCCACGATTCCGGGGATATAAAGAACGTAGAAAACGAGCTTATAACGATCAAGATACAAGCGTTTGAATTTTAGACGATTTTAATATTTTCCTTCAGCCCAACACTTAAGAAAATTTTCCAAGTATTAATCATTTCACCAAGTGACCAGGTTGAGAGCCATTTTTC
Organism: Artemisia argyi; assembly: GCA_030686995.1. Lineage (NCBI taxonomy): Eukaryota > Viridiplantae > Streptophyta > Magnoliopsida > Asterales > Asteraceae > Artemisia > Artemisia argyi. The sequence continues at coordinate 56,384,000 of CM060683.1, read as the reverse complement.
TTATTGATAAACTCCTTTATGGAAAATTTACATCATTGACAAAAAGTTAGTTCACCCAGACTAGTTTTCAAAACATCCTACCGTTTGTAAAAAGGATTAATGACGAATAAAATATGATCTTCCAAACTTTCCCGAAAACTGCCCAGAATCTGCCAAAACAGCCCAAACACCTCACTTCTCGGCTATTTTTCTTTATGATCGAGACCCGTATGGACAAACTTCAGTTTTATGACTTTTTAGATAATGTGAAAAGCTTCCTATAACTACTGAGCTTATTTCCTAACTCTTAATATTCACTATTTCGTGACTAGTTTTGCGAGGCCATTTTAGTCATATTTTCAAGTAATGAAAATGTTATTTTTGCGACGAAAACCTTACTTATATTTGCCGATAGACACCAAACAAGGATCGTGGAGTACCGTTTCAAAATATTTACATGAAAAGTGTTTATTAAGTTAACGAGACGTCAAAAATGTATTTTTCGATGATAAACATTATTTTCAAATTTCACGAGTGGTATCGCTAACATACGTATTTGCATGTGTAGCATCATTTCATTGCTTATATTAGATCATATCATTCATATTAGGTTGCGGTTAGAGATCGTACCTCATTCTGTGTATCCACTTTTATCATCGTAGCTATCGCACCAGGTGAGTCATAGCCCCACTTTTACTTGTTTAATTTCTTTGTAAACTCTTTGGGGGAGATACATGCTTAAATACTTGTTTTATACTTTTACATGTCTTCTCAACTACTTGCTCATTTCTGTGAGTTTTCATAGCCCCGTTTTAATTCAATATTTTGATTTCAAATCCCACGGGGGAGAATACATTGCATCACTTATTTTTTTGTACATGCCAAAGTATAAATTCCTTACATTGCTTAAGTTGCCTTATTACCATGTCATGACAAGTCCCTTTTATTATCATGGACTGTTAATTAATCTACAAGCAAGAGTGAGTGAATAGATCTATTGAGGTTGACTCCTCCATCCGTGTTTGGGTTGCTCCAATGGGAAAACGGATGCATTTCATGTCTAATATCTTTAGAGTGTCTAGTAAACATTTATTTGGGGCCAAGTAACGTCTAGCTTAGGGGTCATGAGCTTAAAAGCCAATGTAGTTTTATTACTGAAATCTTATTACTTTACTTTTTACTTATGGCTATTGTACATACGATTAAAGTTATATTTATGATGCCTTTGCATCAACCTTATTACTGAATTACAATGCCTTTGCATCAACCTTATTACCGAATTACGATGCCTTTACATCAACCTTATTACGGATTTACGATGCCTTTGCTGGGAGATCTTCTTTCAAATGTTTTACATTACATACTTGTTCACTAAACTCGATGAACTCACCAACCTCGTGTTGACACTTTAGCATGTATTTTCAGGTATTAAGCAATGGAACGCTATTGGAGGTTTTGGCAGGGCATGGCATGGTCATAGAAGACTCTGATTATTCATATGGGGACCGTTTAAACTATTTTAATGGCCTACTTCCGCACTACTTTTAACAATGTAAATTCAACACTTTTGGTTAAGCAATTTTATTTTAAATGATTGAAATGAAAACCATTTTGTACTTGTGTTGTGGTACCGATTAAGTTAACACCCTAGCTACATGTATGTTTCCGCTGGACCCAATTTTGGGGGTGTGACAATTGTAAGTGTTCTTTATAGAGACCAACTACTCTATTCATAACATATTCTACTCCTCTACGTCTATCCTCATCATTCCTATAGTAAACCGCTTGTTTGTGTTCCTTTTCTATGTTTGATAAGAGGCAATATTGTTCAATCTTTTAGGGCATTTGTTAAGTAATCTCATCATTCTCTTCCTTGAATCTAACTATCCCTAGGGTCGGATCATAACTCATCTTAGAGGCCTCAACAAACGGTTTTCTGAACACTACTTGACTTAGGCAATCATCTATTACTGGACGAGTATCCTCCACTATAAAGTCGGTCACATAAGTGAAGTTTCCTACAATTACATGCAATCCTTTCACTCTCCCAACAAAAATGCTTATCAAATTCTTACAGGGCATCATCTTATAACCAAGTTGCTTCTTCATTACCCAATTATAATAAGTCCTAGTCATGATGTTTATAGGAGACCTAGGATCGATATAAGCTTTCCATACATGCATATGCCCAATGTTGCATGGTATGTTGATGTTAGAGGGATCACCTACTTTAATAAGGGGTGAACCAAGGAAATATGGTGTCTCGGGATCATCGAATAAATCCTTGTGATATTCCTGTTCTTCTTTGGTGGGCAACTTATCAAAGTACTCTTCTACATTTTCTACTTCCTCTAACTTTTCTCCCTTATTAACCTCAACTTCCTTAAGCTCATCCCTAGTCTCGGTTTCTACTTCAACTTCATCCTTGTCACTTTCTTCTATATCTTCATCTTTTGGCTTAATAGTGACAACATTGACAAAGTGGACGTGTTTGGATGACGAGGGGTCCTTATTTTGGATTCCGCTATTGGCGTCCCTAGTGTCCTTTCTAGGTGTAGTTAGCGCTTGGTTGTTGAGGGCTTTCAACAAGTTGTCAATCTTATTGGTCATCTCTGTTTGTTGTTGATTGAATTCGGTTTCAAACTTAGCTATGCGAGCTTCTTAAGATGCCATAAACTTGGACATCAATCCTTCAAGATTATTGGTACTACCATAGTTATTAGTAGAATTGTTGTTGAAAGTACGGTTGGAGGGTGGACCGTTTGGTTGGTAACTATTAGGCGGATTGGAAGAATTGTTTTTGTTTTGTTTCCACCTAAGGTTCGGGTGATTTTTCCAAGAAAGATTGTAGGAATCACCGTAAGGGTTTGGCTTGGGTTTGAAAGTGTACCACTTGTCTACCGCTTCGTCGGTACGCGAGGATGAGTAGTCCGCAAAAGCTGTTCCGGGGAGTCCCACGCAACCACGAGTGTAATGGGGACCACTACATAATTCGCATAAAGAAGTGATTTTGTTCACTTGGCTTGAAGGCTTAGGAGCTTCGTAAGATTTCATGAGAAACTTGACTTGGTCCTCAAGTTCCATGATCCTACGATCGGGAGTGCTTGAATTGTTCGAAGGAAAAGATATTGCCTTGACCGTTTTGTTCAACTCACGGGGATCGTTCCAACTTTCGTTGTCATAGAGAGCAAGTTCTTCTATGAGTTCCCATGATTCTTCCGCACTTAGATCACGTAGCTTGCCACCGGCCGATTGGTCAATGGTTCGCCTTATGGAGAGATCGATATGGTCATAGAAGATTTGGACTTGGAGCCAAAGATCTATGCCATGATGAGGGACTTTTTGGAGTAAGTCCTTGAAACGAGTCCATGCTTCATATAGAGTTTCACCTTGACATTGTCGGAACATCAAGATATCATTTCTAAGCTTGGTAGTTCTTCCCGGTGGGAAAAATTGAGCAAAGAAACGAGTGGTGAGATCATCCCATGAGGTGATGGATCCCGCGGGTAAACGTTCTAGCCATTGACTAGCTTGATCACGTAGAGAGAATTGGAATAGGCGTAATCAGGTTGACTCTCTAGTTGTAACATCAAGGTCTATAGAATCTACGATTTAAGGAAATCCTTGAGATGTTGGTTGGGATCTTCGGAACGAAGTCCATGGAATGCGCATCCGCTTTGCACCAACCAGATGGTGTCGGATCGCAAGGGGGACACATTGGCTCCTTGGGTGAGCTCAATGGTGTTTTGATAGCCTTGGTGACTAGGACAGGAATACTCTCTTAGGGTTCGGGACCTAAGAGGTTGGTTTGCTAGTGGTTGGTTTTGTGGGTGGTTTTGTTGTGGTGGGTTGATGGGTTCAAAGATGTTACCACCTTCCATGATGTCAGATGGTAAAGGTTACGAACAAAGACACGAAGAAATAAAATAGACTAAAGAAAACCTAAAAATAAAAATAAAATCTTACTAGAAAGGAATCTAGCAAGTAGACCTAATAAAAAGAAATCCTAACCTAAACAATAACTATTCCCCGGGCTGCGGCGCCAAAAACTTGATACGTGGGAATCGCACCAGGCTTTACCTCTCAAGGGATCTCAAGAAGCTTACAACCCCCACCAGGCAGTGTACCTGATCGTTGTAGTATAGTATAGTGACAAGTACCAGGGATTGATCGTTCAACTCAGGAATAGTGTCGCTAGGATTAGAAAGCCTAAAAACTAGGTCTAGAGGTGAGGGATGATTCTTTTTGTATTTTTATATTTTTATAAAAACAAATAAAATCTCGGGTTTTTTTGGAAGAGTGGGCGGAATTAGTTGCTAATCAACTAACCCAATAACTAAGATGGAATCAAAATAAAATAACAGAAATGAAAATAAAGCTAATCAAACTAGTGGTGTGAACAATAATAGGGAAAATTCTGTTTACTTAGGTTTCATTACTCCCTAGATATCTTTTACAGGTTGATAGTTTGTTACAATTGCATGGATGACGGGTTATATTCCTTAATACCATTCGTGGGGTGGCGTACGTACTTCCCCAACTCTATAAGCTCCTACTTCACTCCTATGTCGAGCCTGCAAGAAGCTCCTAACATGGGATCATTAGAATTCACTCATGCATTAAATACAACCATAATAACCTAGTACACGTTGGTTCATGTTTCTTAAGACGTTCAAGCATGTTACCCTATGGAAGTCTGCCAGTTTTCTTAAGCCTAACATCGAAATCATTCATCCGTAACAACTATAAACAAACAATCAACCCATAATCAACATCTAGGTTTCACTACATCTAAGCAAGCACACAAGAGATCTAGCCTAGCATGTTAAATTCAAGACAAGCGTCAGATATATTCAAACAACACATAGACATATTGAATGAATTGAAAGGATACTTATCTCAATTGAACATGAAAGGTTTCAAAGGGTAAAAACCCTTGAAAGAATAGTAAAATTCGTGCTAGGGTTTCTCCAAAGTTATCCCTCTAAAGTTATACACCAATGAATGAAAATTGAAAAACTATATATAGATTATACAAGGTGACGGCATCAAGAAGAAATGTCTAACGCCGTCAACTCACCGCCCACAATGACATCGGATTGCCTAGATCCAGATTTGACGCCGTCATGTGTAATTGAGTTCTGAGCCGTCACCATATCTTGAACCTTGATGGCCATACACGTTTTCTCTGGACCGTCACCATTTCCAACACTTGACGCCGTCATATGAAGACTCTTGACGCCGTCAGGTACAATTCCTAGCAAGGAAAATTAAGACTCTGCCATTTTCTTCACTTTTATGCTCCAAAAATGTCCAAAATGCTTCCTTTTCCAAAATTCACTCCAAAAGTACCTAAAATCACAAAAGGAACGATTTAGGGCAATATTTGACCAAATAAAGTCAAATCCGGGCTAAAATGACCCCCTAAAAATGGTTCATTTTTCGCCTCGTCACTTAATTATCACAAAATTACCACATATAACAAGAGGAATAAGAGTATGCAAAAAATCAAATTGTGACTTACAAATGGTATTTATATGAGAATCTAGTGACCAATGAACCAAACCACAGCCTAAAGCCTCCCATGAGGCACTAATACCATGATCCATCCATTTTTAACCAAGTCCCTTGCATCATTCTCCTTCTTCACTGATTTTTTTTTTTAATTTTTACACTATTTTCTTTGATTTTTTTGTATTTTCCTGTTTTGACCTAAAATACTTCTAAAATGATTCTCAAGCTGAGAAAAGCTTATAAACAATCTTAGATAAGCTCAAACAAACACTAAACACTGATTTTAACAAATTTGAATGGAATTGAGATTTTTCAAACAGTACTTCACATTAACTGAGATTTGAATTTTACAACTGAATTACTAAATTGAAACAAGTTTAATAAACACTGATATGACTAATAGTACACTTTAAATGCTAAACATCACACTTAAATTAGAGAGTACATAAAAACGATTACAAATTTTCTAAATTAAACTACTACTCCTTACTAACTGCTTCCTTTTCTTCTTATAGGAGACCATTAGGGTTTTGAAACCCTTCTGAGTGAATCCCACCAAGATTCTGAGCCGTTGGATCACTCAAGGTTGATCTTGACCCTTGAAACGATTTTGGTGCCAAAAAGTCCAATGTGGCAGTTGGGGTTGCTTGGAGGGAAAATTGAAACAATTAAGGATTCTTGGAGCTTAGTTGAGAGTCAAGGGAGCAGGGTATGGGGAGGTTGAGGTAGAGGAGGGGGGATATGCAGGTGAGCAAGTTGCAAGTAGGAGAAGGTGGGGGAATTGTTTTATTTATTTTGGTGGGAGGGAAAGGATAAAACGGGGTGTTTTTTTTTTTTTTTTTTTTTTTTTTTTTTTTTTTTTTTTTTTTTTTATGGATTTGGGCCGGATGGTGGGCTGGGTGAGTGTGTTGGGTTGTGTTTGTGTGTGGATTGGATAGATGGGTCCATTTGGTTTGTTGTAAATAATAATACAAGGACCAACTTTGAAACAAGCCGAAACTTAGGGACCAGAATTGTAAACTTCCCAAAGTTATTCCAAGGGACCAATCATGCCAAGTTGAGTAATCCAAAGGACTAATTATCATTTATAAAATTTGAAATCCTAGGGACTATTTTTGCCAATTGTGAAACTTCAGGGACAAAAATTGTAAATTATCAAAACTTTTTACCTAAGGATCATTTTTGATAATTTTTTACTTTTAAAGGACTTGGGTTGACTTTTCTTTCAAAATAAATGCTTATGGACTAATTTTGACAAATTTTGAAAGTTGGGGGGACTGAAACTGCCAATTTTGAAACTTTGTTCATTTTTTATCTGTTTTTACTCATTTTGCATCTAAAACATATAAAACACAATCCCTGAGATATTTTCAGTATTTTGAAGCATTTTTGAGTGTTTTGAATGTTTTGCAGTTCAGATTTGACCAAAATGATGAGTGTTTGAGCACTCATCAATCCCCCACACTAAACTATTGCTAGTCCCTAGCAAGCTTTCGAGAAAACTTAATGGATTTGAATCTCTTTACCAAAAGCCATTACTTCTGGAGTAGCCAAATGTTTCAGTTCAAGTAAGAACCATGGTACACTGATAACCATATGATTTTTAGCAAACCACCAGCTTTCAACGGTTTTGATTTGTCTTTACCAGAAGCCGTTTGCTTCTGGACTAGCTAACTCTTGATGGACACAGTCAACATCTTGGTGAGTTGATTACCAATTATGGCTTTCCACTGCCTTTAACACAAGCCATAACCTTGCGGGCTAGCCAACTCTTTTACTTTTTAGGATATGGTGAGTTGAATACCATACAATTTTCGGCAAATTGTCAGCCATCAATGGATTTGAGTTATCTTTACCAAGAGCCGTCTGCTCCTGGAATAGCCAATCCTTTTGTCGTTTAGACATGGTGGACTGATAACCACAAATTTTTTTTTTTGAAATAAAGTGAAAATAAATTTTAAAATTTTGGGCAAAAAACGGGGGTACTAGAAGGTATAATGTGATAAAATTCGCTAGAATTCCCCCACCCCCCACACACACTTAGAATTGAATATTTTCCTCAATATTCAAAGTCCCGGCTATTATGCCGACTCTTTGAATGTAAAAAGGCAATATTCTAAGCTAACTGTGGAAATACTATTTTTTTCACTTCATTTATATATACATTCAAACACATTTTTTTTAAACTTACATACATATATACATTGCAAACAGCAGGGGACGACCACTCCCCCACACTTGGGTGTTAGAAAGTAGAAAGAAGTTAGAGATATGGGTGAAAACCCATATTGTGCTACTGTTTTTGTTCATCAAGTCGCTAGCTTGACTCGATCCCCGAATTCATTTGTCCTTGGGGAAAGTTTGGAGATCAGGGACAACCATGGATGGTATGTCCTCTCCAAAGTAATGTTTCAAACGATGCCCATTCACTTCGAAATTTGGACCGTCATTTTGAGATAATTCGACGGTTCCATAAGGATAAACCTCTGCGATAGTGAATGGGCCAGTCCAACGGTTTTTAGTTTTCTCGAGAAGATCTTGAGTCTAGAGTTGAAAAGAAGGACTCGGTCACCAACGTTAAAAACGCGGTTCTTGATTTTTGAGTCATGAATCTTCTTTGTCTTTTCCTTGTAGATCAAAGAGTTCTCGTAAGCTTGATCACGAAGTTCATTTAATTCATTCAGTTGAACTTTTTGATGATCACCCACAGTTTTGAGGTCAAAATTTGCATACTTGAGGGCCCAATAGGCTTTATGCTCAAGCTCGATCGGTAGATGGCATGCTTTCCCGTACACAAGCTTGTAAGGCGTACACCCAATGGGTGTTTTGTAAGCTGTACGGAAAGCCTAAAGTGCATCATCTAATTTATCTGACCACGATGCACGATTTTCGCCAACCGTTCTTTCCAATTCTTTTAATGCCTTGATTGGAAACTTCTACTTGTCCACTTGTTTGAGGGTGGTACGCAGTAGAAAGACAGTGAGTTACACCATACTTTTGCATGACTTTATCAAATTTGTCATTGCAAAAATGCGTACCACGATCACTGATAATAGCACGTGGAGTTCCAAATCGAGCAAAAAGAGCTTTCAAGAATTTCACAACAACTCGGGCATCATTTGTGGGTAAAGCTTTCGCTTCAACCCATTTTGACAAATAGTCAACAGCCATGAGTATGTACTTGTTACCATGAGATGACGGAAATGGCCCCATAAAGTCGATGCCCCAGACGTCAAAGATTTCACAAACTTGAATTGCATTTTGAGGCATTTCATTCTTTTGTGAAATGTTCCCGTAACGTTGACAAGCGTCACATGATTTGACCAATTCCTGGGCATCCTTATAGATCGTGGGCCAATAAAAACCGGAATCAAACACCTTTTTGACGGTGTAGTTTGGATTGTGGTGGCCCCCCGTGGGACCAGCATGGCAAGCCTTTAGAATTTCAGTGGCTTCCTGACCATAAACACACCGCCAGATGACTTGATCTGCACAGATTTTGAAAAGGTAGGGTCGTCCTAGAAATAGTGTTTCACATCTTTAAAGAATTTATTTTTCTGTTGGGACGACATCCCTTTCACAACAAAGTTACCCGCATGGTCATTTGCAAAGTCGGCAAACCATGGGGTAGTCGCATCTCCACGAAAAGAAACCGCATTGAGGGTTTCGAGAGGAAATGTTTCGTTTATTTCCTTTTTCTCGAAAGCATCTTGGTGAGGGTTTTCAAGACGGGAGAGATGATCAGCAGCTCGGTTGTCAGCTCCTTTTTTTTATCACGAATTATGATATCAAATTCTTGCAAGAGGAGAACCCAACGGAGTAGTCTCGGCTTTGCATCTTGTTTTGCAAAGAGATACTTCAAAGCTGAGTGATCCGTATACACTATGCACTTGGTCAATATCAAATATGGCCAAAATTTTTCAAAGGCATACACCACTGCTAATAGTTCTTTTTCAGTGGTGGTGTAATGACTTTGGGCCTCGGTCATCGTTTTGCTCGCATAGTGTATATGCTGAAAGTGTTTTGATTTGCGTTGCCCCAAGACTGCCCCTATCGCATAATCACTAGCATCACACATGAGTTCAAAGGGTAAGTCCCAATCGGGGGCAACAAGAATCGGTGCCTCAGTAAGCTTTTTCTTCAATGTTTCAAAAGCTTCAATGCACTCGGGGGAGAAGATAAAAGGAGCATCCTTCTCGAGGAGATGGGTCATAGGCCGGGCGATTTTTGAAAAATCTTGAATAAACCTACGATAGAAACTGGTATGACCCATAAAGTTCCTAACACCTTTGACGGTAGTGGGATGAGGTAATTTTACGATAACATCCACTTTGGCTTTGTCAACCTCAATCCCGTTTTTTGAAATTTTATGGTCGAGGACAATGCCTCTTTGACCATAAAGTGACTCTTTTCCCAATTTAGACATAACCTTGTGTCTTCATAATGTTTGAGCATGTTGTCTAAATGGGAGATACATGATTGAAATGAATCCCCAATGACCGAAAAATCATCCATAAAGACCTCCATAGTTTTCCTGATCATGTCGGAAAATATGGCCATCATACATCTTTGAAACGTGCCCGGAGCATTACATAAAACAAATGGCATATGTTTATAGGCAAAAGTTCCATAGGGGCACGTGAAAGTGGTCTTTTCTTGATCCTGCGGATCAATGGGAATCTGAAAGTAACCCGAGAAACCATCGAGGAAGTAATAGTACTCATTCCCCGCTAGTCTTTCGAGCATCTGATCCATAAAGGGTAGAGGAAAATGGTCTTTGCGGGTGGCGTCATTTAACTTGCAATATTCAATGCAGACACGCCAACCCGTAACCAACCGAGTTGGAATCAACTTGTTTTCTTCGTTAGTAACAACAGTAATGCCACCCTTTTTTGGAACACAATGTATGGGGCTAACCCAAGGACTGTCCGAGATATGGTAAATCAGACCGGCATCAAGAAGTTTTAAAACTTCTTGTTTGATGACATCATGAATTTTTGGATTCACCCTTCTTTGTTGTTGGACTGCTGGTTTGAAGTCATCCTCCACTAAAATCTTGTGGGTACAAAATTCGGGGTTAATGCCCTTGATGTCGTAGAGTCTCCAAGCAATTGCTTGTTTATGTGACTTCAAAACCTTTATTAGAGCAGCCTTTTCCTCAACACTTAAATCTTTAGCAATTATGACGGGTAATTTATCATCACCCTCCAGAAATGCATATTCAAGATGAGGCGGCAAGTCCTTAAGTTCGACCTCAGGAAAGTCATCAGTTTTCTCAACATTTTTGACTTCCTCCTTATGAAGAGTTTGTGGTAGAACAGGAAGAGGAGAGGGATCTTCGTTTAATAATTTTTCAAGTAGGAGAATATCCCTCTCGGGGTCAATCTCTTGGTTATCGATTCCATCGGGAATCGAATCACTCTTAAGAAAGGCCTCAATTTCTTCTAAGACGAAGTCACTTCCCTTAAACGGAGTGAGGGAAGGAGAAGAATTGGCAATGATGGGATAAGAAGATGGAGTGAGGTTTTCACTCGAAGAATCATCAACGAAACCTAAAACCTCTTGAGAGTACTCCTCAGCAGCAACATCGATGACATCTATTCGGTTTACCGATTCAGAGTCATAATTAGAGGAGTACCTCGAAGTTTGATCGAGGTTGAAGGTGAAGGCTTCCGTTCCAACACGCAATGTGATTTCTTGCTCAAATACATCGATGAGAGCACACACAGTTATAAGGAATCCCCTTCCAAGAATGAGAGGGACCCTTGAATCGGCATCAAAGTCAATAATCACAAAATCTGCCGGAAAATGGAACTTTCCCACTTTAACGAATACGTCCTCGGCAATGCCAAGTGGACGAGAAATTGATCGATAGGTAAGCTCTAAAGTCATGCACGTGGGAGTAAGTTTGGGAAGAGAGAGTTTCTTCCACACAGAATATGGCATCAGGTTAATGCTAGCACCCAGATCGGCCAAGGCGAAGCATTCAACCATACCCGGAAAAAATACAAGGAATGAGAAATTTCCCGAGGTCTCCAAGCTTCTCGGGAAGCTTTTTCAAAAGAACTGCTGAGCAGTTCTCATTCAACGGAGTTCTAGCCATTTTGAAGAGTTTTTCCTTATTACTTAACATATTTTTGATTGTTGATGCAAACTTGGGCATCAAGAGAATAGCGTCCGCGAAGCTAATGTCAAAGTGCAAATCTTGAAAGATTTGGAAAAATTTATCCATTTGGTGACTAGCCTTTTCGCGGAGCTTTTGTTCATTGAGACGTGATGGGTAAGGAATAGAAGTTTTGGATTTAGGGTTGTCCACTAGAGTTTCTGGTGGTTCAAAGACAATTCTAGGCTTACATCTGGTTTCTGGAATAACCTGAGGTTGGACGTGTGCTGTACTTCGTGAGCTAGGAGATTGCACTTTGTCCGTTGTCACCTCAGGTTCACGTTCCACCATCTTTGGAGGAGAGGAAGAAGAGGTAGTAGGAATCGCGGGTTCATCATATGAACCACCACTTCTTCTTGTGATCGCTTTAGCATCGCCCCTCGGGTTAGCGATCTTGTTGCTCGGTAAAGTAGTACCTGAGCCTGAGGGTCGATCATTTAAAGACTTCTTGATATCAGAAATCTGGCTGACCAACAACTTGTTCAACTCTTCTTGGGATTTCATGAATTGCTTTAACAACTCGTCAGATGAAGGCCCAGTTGGAACAATGGCTTGATTCGGATAAGAAAAATTTGGAGCTCGGTTGTTCGGATTGGGACCTTGATTTTGAAAATTACCCTGATTAGGGTTGTTGTTTCCATGAAAATATCTTGGATTGAAATTACCCTGAACTTGGTTTTGATTAAAGTTTCCTTGATTTTGGAAACCTTGGTTTTGATTTTGAAAACCGTGACCCTGATTGAAGTTACCTTGGTTTTGGAAACCTTGGTTCATTCTATTTTGATTTTGGTTACGGTTTTGGACATTTTGGTTTTGATTAAAACCGGGAGGTCCAGGGTAGTGGTGAGGACGATAGTTCGGGTCCATAGGAGGGTAGTATTGATTGCCTCCTTGATTAAGGGACCCGGCAACAGCATGAGCTTCATATGGAGTACCATCAGTAACTGTGTAATTGTAGTAGGCATGCGGCCCACCACAAGTTACACAGACTTTCACTTTTTTAACCTCAGCAGGTGGAGGTGTGTGTGGAAAAGAAACTTTCTTTTGTTGGGCGAGAACCAAAGCTTGAATAGCTTCAATGAGCTTGTCAATCTTAGCATCCGTGCTAGACTGACCCATAGAAGATGAAGTAGAAGGACCTGCATTGATTTGGGAAACAACTGGATTGCTTCGTGTAGAGCGGACCTTGGACTTGTTTTCTATAATTTTCAAAGCTTCTTTGGTGGTTCTACTCAAGAAGTTACCTCCCGCGGAGGCATTGAGTGAATCCTGATCAGCTTGGCTCACACCATTGTAGAAAGTATTGAGTTGCATCAACTCGGAGAAACCATGATGTGGACACTTGCAAAGTAATTCTTTGAAATGATCCCACGCTTCACCAAATGATTCATCATATTTCTGAGTGAACTTGGTGATTTCGTTTTCAAGACTCGTGGTCTTGGAAGGTGGGAAGAATTCATTCACAATTTTTTTCACAAGATCTTCCCATGTCTCAATAGATCGAGGAGGTTGTTTTTCAAACCAAATCCGGGCTTGTCCCTCGAGTGAGAATGGGAAGAGAAGAAGTATAATTGCTTCAGATGGGACATTCTTGTACTTGATGGTCGACGTGATTTTATTGAACCATCGAATGTGAGCATGAGGATCGTCCCTCTCAAAACTGTAAAATTGACTTGAGGTTACAAGGTTGAGTAACCCGGTTTTGAGCTCAAAATTATCAGCCACGATGCCTGGAACAACAATGGCGTCTCCGTAACCCTCGATGGGTGCTTGGAGAAGCTCACACATGGGGCGGTCTTCCGCCATGGTGACAGCAAATGTGGAAACAGTACGGAACTCTGATCCGACTGTTGGTGCTGAACGTCTACGAGTTCTTCGAGGTTTAACAAGCTCACGTAATGGGCTCGTGGACCTTGAAGAACGAGTGCGCATGCATTAAAAAAACAAACTCACTCAAAACAAAATCGAGGCAAAACGACAGTGAACTTAAACCAATAAACACAAGTAAGTGGCTTCTTTAAGAACGGTACACCACTCACAGGGATACAAAGACAAGTTTTGATCCTATGTTTGGGAACTTATTAATGTCCACACCCCCAGTTGGTAGGTGTTCTGCCTTGGTTTGCGACGGTTTATTTTTATGTATTATTCTTCACAAGAAAAAGACGGATGTTTTTGGGTTTTTGTGTGTATGTGAAAAAAACTTTTGGAATTATTTTTGGTATCGTTACGTTACCCAAAATCGTATCTCTTTAAGAATCACCTTAAAAGAAACCCGATTTAGAAAACGTTACGATCTGTTTTGTTTGTTTTTTATTTTTTGGTGTTGTAACACTTTAGGAAAAGTGTTAATGACTTTTTTGTATTTCTATTTAAAATTTACAAAAGTGATGGTATTTTTACAGTGATGATGGTGAAATAACACTAATCTCTAAGATGCTGCAGAAACACGCACACCTCCTCGGCAGCGGCGCTAAAATTTGATTGGTTCCAAACAGTCAACTAAAGTCAATCACAGATGTGATCAATATAGTCAAACTACCTAGACCAATGCTTCCGGGTAATATAGGGTATCACCAGGTCGTTATGTCCCGACGAGGTGTGAATGGTACTTAAGCGTGCTTGTAATCGGGTGATTTTCACAGGAAAGGGTTATGATGAGAAATATTTGAGAATTATGAAATGAAATAGCTTAGGAAAGCTATGGGATTGATTACGTGAAGTTAGATTAAGAAGAAACGAGCTAAAACCTAAAAACGTACGTTTTAATTACAAACGGGTACTAACGTACACAATAAAAAGTGAATCTGAAAAAATAAAAAGGCTACGGATATGAAATTGATAGTTTTACAATCCTAATAAATAAAGAAAATTTTTAGAAAAAGAAAAATAATTTTTACACCTTTTAATTAATTATTATTAATTAATTACTATTTTCTAATTACTTTTTAATTATCTAAATTACCCTAAATTATTATTAATTATGAAATTACACTAGAAAGTTGAAAATAATATTTGGAAAATTCTGAAATATCTTAAAACTAATTTTAAAATTAAATTTGTATTTTTCTGATTTTTAAATTAATTATTAACTAATTATTAATTATTAAAAAACTAAGTTAAATTATAAAAAATACCAAATGATAAGAGAAAAATCTGAAAAAATTAATTACATTATTTTAAGCTACAAGAAACCTAAGAAAAATATAAAAATGAGAAAAGCTTATAAATAAGCTGAAAAATAAGCCAAAGGGCTTAAATAGAAGTTATCACTTCTATTAATTTTGACTTTTTTGGATTTTTCTTTTTCAAGACTATTTATATACTGATTTTAGACAACATTAACAAAGGGACTTTTTATGGAAACTACAAATAAGGAGAATGAAAAGCTTATTATATAGACAGTTAAGCTTTTTAAGCTTGTTAGGACTTATTGGTGTTTGAATAAGCTTGCACAAGGCCAAACAGTAGAAACAAAGGATCAAATAAGATATAACTAAGTTAGGTACACTAGGAATAAGCAGAAACAAGCAAGTGATGGCACTAAATAAGCTAAAAAAACTGAATAAGCAATCCCAAAAATCAAACAGATTCCATAGGCCAAAATGGCACTAAGCAAGCCAATGTGGGGTCCACTAGGAGGGTTAGGGGTCCAAAATTGAACTTGGAACCTTCTTATGGACTGGGAGACTCTTCAATAAGCCAATAAGTTCTCACTAAGGCTCTCTAATAAGCCCTAGAGAAGCCCTAAAAATAGGCTCAAAAACCTGAGGTCAAAGAGAAACTTGGTGAACCAGGCCAGTAATAGGCCCTGGTTTGGTGGTCAATTGAGGTCAAAGGTTCAAAATGAGACCTAATTTGGAAGATTTGCTTATTGGGATTACAGATAAGCCAGAAGCTACAGGGTGGGGCCCATTATGTAACAATAAGTAGGCCTTTGAAATTGGTCTTAAAAGCTGAGATCTCAGTATATGTTTTGAGGACAGGGTACAAAAGGTGATCAAATAAGCCAAGACAATTAAGCCAAACCCCAAAATAAGCTATGATCTAACAAGCTCTACTGATGAGCTGCTCAAATAACCTAAAAGGCCAAGGTGGGGTCCACTGGTTTGGTCTTTATAAGCCAAAGAAAATGGGCTAACAGCCCTGGTGCAGGGGAGGTTAATGACCATACACCCTCAAATAAGCAAATGCACAGAACTCATAAAAATTCTAAAAAATTAGGCAAGTTATGATTCCTGTAGTTCAGCTGGTACACTTTTATCTCTGAAAATTTCAAAAGCTGAATCTCGTTACAAAAATCTATAAAACTCCTACAAAAATAGGATTTTTTTCTCAAACTTGTAATTTTGACTTTTTGAGTTCTTATTCCAAATTGACTATTGTGAGTTTTGATTGATCACAGATGACTACTTGATGTTTATTAAGCCTAATGCTAACCAAATCTACTAAGCTAAACTAATTTTGAGTTGATTCACAAGATTTAAGAAACCAAATCACAGCAGTTAGGCTGTTGTGATTGAAACTTTGTGATTTTGACTTTTTTGATACAAATGACCAAAGAAATGGTTAATGTAGGTTGTTATGATCTTAGATAACTTACTTGAACCAAGAACTACACTAATAAACAACTAGCACATGGCAAGATAGCATGATCCAAATACCCCTGTTAAAACTGATTATACTACTCACTTAGATTATAAAACTAATTAGACTGATTCTAAGGCTTACAACAGATTAAATACATTAAATGAAACTTAATTATCACAAAATTACCACATATAACAAGAGGAATAAGAGTATGAAAAAAATCAAATTGTGACTTACAAATGGTATTTATATGAGAATCTAGTGACCAATGAACCAAACCATAGCCTAAAGCCTCCCATGAGGCACTAATACCATGATCCATCCATTTTTAACCAAGTCCCTTGCATCATTCTCCTTCTTCACTGAATTTTTTTATTTTTACACTATTTTCTTTGATTTTTTTGTATTTTCCTGTTTTGACCTGAAATACTTCTAAAATGATTCTCAAGCTGAGAAAAGCTTATAAACAATCTTAGATAAGCTTAAACAAACACTAAACACTGATTTTAACAAATTTGAATGGAATTGAGATTTTTCAAATAGTACTTCACATTAACTGAGATTTGAATTTTACAACTGAATTACTAAATTGAAACAAGTTTAATAAACACTGATATGACTAATAGTACACTTTAAAAGCTAAACATCACACTTAAATTAGAGAGTACATAAAAACGATTACAATTTTTCTGAATTAAACTACCACTCCTTACTAACTGCTTCCTATTCTTCTTATAGGAGACCATTAGGGTTTTGAAACCCTTTTGAGTGAATCCCACCAAGATTCTAAGTCGTTGGATCACTTAAGGTTGATCTTGACCCTTGAAACGGTTTTGGCGCCAAAAAGTCCAATGTGGTAGTTGGGGTTGCTTGGAGGGCAAATTGAAACAATTAAGGATTCTTGGAGCTTAGTTGAGAGTCAATGGAGCAGGGTATGGGGAGGCTGAGGTGGAGGAGAGGAGATATGCAGGTGAGCAGGTAGCAAGTGGGAGAAGGTGGGGGAATTGTTTTATTTATTTTGGTGGGAGGGAAAGGATAAAACGGGGTGTTTTTTTATTTTTATTATGGATTTGGGCCGGATGGTGGGCTGGGTGAGTGTGTTGGGTTGTGTTTGTGTGTGGATTGGATAGATGGGTCCATTTGGTTTGTTGTAAATAATAACACAAGGACCAACTTTGAAACAAGCTGAAACTTAGGGACCAGAATTGTAAACTTCCCAAAGTTATTCCAAGGGACCAATCATGCCAAGTTGAGTAATCCAAAGGACTAATTATAATTTCCAAAATTTGAAATCCCAGGGACTATTTTTGCCAATTGTGAAACTTCAGGGACCAAAATTGTAAATTATCAAAAAATTTTACCCAAGCATCATTTTTTATAACAAATGCTTAGGGACTAATTTTGACAAATTTTTGAAAGTTGGGGGACTAAAACTGCCAATTTTGCAAACTTTGTTCATTTTTTATCTGTTTTTACTCATTTTGTATCTAAAACATATAAAACACAATCCCTGATATATTTTCAGTATTTTGATGCATTTTTGTGTGTTTTTGGATGTTTTGCAGTTCAGATTTGACCAAAAATGATGAGTGTTTGAGCACTCATCATGCATGCGCACTAAGCATGTTTCTCAAAAATACCAAAAATATTCACCGTCACCCTCTCACCTTTTTGATTCTTTATCCCTTACCCTCTGTAACCCTTTGATTCTTTCTATGTCTTATCCCCACCATCTTGATTGTGAATGGTGTGGTGGTCCTCGTAATGGTGGTAATTGTCCCAATTGTGGCACGGTAGAGTCAGGAAACGGGTCTGTCTATAACCAGAATCCCTATTCTTACCATGAAACAACTGATTTATTCCATCAGCCCCCACACCATGAAATACAGAAATATTTGTGTGAATTTTGTTGAGGTCCTCACCAAGGATTTTAGTGTCAAACCAGGAACACGTTTGTTTATGAACAGTTTCCTGGTAACAATCAAAGTTTTGAAAATGAACAATATCCATATTATTCACCGAATCAGTCACAACAAACTTATTGTTGTGAGTACTGTGGAGGTTCACACTTTAGCTATGATTGTCAAACAAGGAATCTATTTCCTTGTAACAATTACGACTATTTGTATCAAGACCAACCTCCGCAGTGCCAAATGATTCAAGCAACTCCTCAACAAATCCAGCAAGACCCTTTTCTGGAGGCTCTTGAGATATTGAAAGAACTTAAGGAGTAGTTAGCTAATATATCGTTTCGAAATTCTTGTGAGAAATCTATTGAATTACTTACAGAAAAGCGAGATACTAGCATGGAAGAATTACTAGTCAAAGAGCATGCAGCTAAAATACGAGCCACATTTTGCAATGCTGCTCTTCTCTACGACGATGATGATAGTGATGATGAAGATACATTAAAAGTTTGTAATGATTCATCAATTTCATCAGTTGAAATTCCATCCATGGAAAATCAGGGAGAAAAGAATATGACTGAATTACTAGTAGTAGAACAAATGGAACTTGTAGAATCCATGACTGCTAGTCCATCTCAACTCCTTCAGTCTGCTGATATCACACTCAAAGTTCCCACTAACTCTCTGAGCATGAGGGATGAGCATCTTAACAGTATTCCTAAAAAGGAATTGGACGAATTCATAAAGTCTAGTGTTGAGAACCTTGTCCCAATCCCAAGTGAGTTTCAGGGAACTCTTGACCAAATGTGTGATCTACCTTCCCCTCCTGAAAATCAAAAAGATCATTTTGAGACTTTCTCCGATTTTAATGATGATTGTACATCTTATGGAGAAGTTGAATATGTCGAGGCATCACGGCCTCATTCTGATGTTGACCCTCTTCTTGAGGAGTTCACCGATGAACTTACTCACATCAATCCACTTCTATTGGGAAGTGATGATGATTTGTTTGACTTCGAAGCCGATCTGCGAGAAATTGAAAATCTTTTAAATTCTAATCCCAACATCGAGCTTAGTGATTCACATACTGATGAAAATTATTTATCTTGTGGAGATGATGAGGCGAAAAATGAACCGTTTTTAGGGGGTCATTTATGCCTGGATTTGAATTTATTTGATCAAATATTGCCCTAAATCATTCCTTTTGTCATTTTAGGTACTTTTGGAGTGAAATCTGGAAAAGGAAGCATTTTGGACGTTTTTGGAGCATAAAAGTGAAGAAAACGGCAAAGTCTTAATTTTCCTTGCTGGGAACAGTACCTGACGGCGTCAAGAGTTGGAAGTGGTGATGATCTAGAGAAAACGTGACGGCGTTACGTATGGCCGTCAAGGTTCAAGA
Source organism: Artemisia argyi (assembly GCA_030686995.1). Lineage (NCBI taxonomy): Eukaryota > Viridiplantae > Streptophyta > Magnoliopsida > Asterales > Asteraceae > Artemisia > Artemisia argyi. The sequence continues at coordinate 56,364,448 of CM060683.1, read as the reverse complement.
TATAGTGACGGCCCAGAGTGATATTACACATGACGGCGTCAAACTTGAATCTAGGCAATCCGATCTCATTATGGGCGGCGAGTTGACGGCATCGGAAATTCCTTCTTGACGCCGTCACCCTGTAAAATCTATATATAGTTTTACAATTTTCATTCATTAGTGTGTAACTTTAGAGGGTATAACTTTGGAGAAACCCTAGCACGAATTTTACTACTCTTTCAAGGGTTTTTACCCTTTGAAACCTTTCATGTCAATTTGAGATAAGTACTCTTTCAATTCAATCAATATGTCTATGTGTTGCTTGAATATATCTTACGCTTGTCTTGAATTTAACATGCTAGGCTAGATCTCTTGTGTGTTTGCGTAAATGTAGTGAAACCTAGATGTTGATTATGGGTTGATTGTTTGTTTATAGTTGTTACGGATGAGTGATTTCGATGTTAGGCTTAAGAAAACTGGCAGACTTCCACAGGGTAACATGCTTAAACGTCTTAAGAAATATGAACCAATGCGTACTAGGTTATTATGGTTGTATTTAATGCATGAGCGAATTCTAATGATCACATGTTAGGAGCTTCTAGCAGGCTCGACATAGGAGTGAAGTAGGAGCTTATAGAGTTGGGGAAGTACGTACGCCACCCCACGAATGGTATTAAGGAATATAACCCATCATCCATGCAATTGTAACAAATTATCAACCTGTAAAAGATATCTAGGGAGTAATGAAACCTAAGTAAACACAAATCTCCCCATTATTGTTCACACCATTAGTTTAATTAGCTTTATTGTCATTTCTGTTATTTTATTTTTATTGCATCTTAGTATTTGGGTTAGTTGATTAGCAACTAATTCCGCCCATTCTTCCAAAAACCCGAGATTTTATTTGTTTTTATAAAAATATAAAAATACATAAAGAATCATCCCTCACCTCTAGACCTAGTTTTTAGGCTTTCTAATCCTAGCGACACTATTCCTGAGTTGAACGATCAATCCCCCGGTACTTGTCATTATACTATACTACAACGATTAGGTACACTGCCTGGTGGGGGTTGTAAGCTTCTCGAGATCCCTCGAGAGGTAAAGCCTGGTGCAATTCCCACGCATCAAGTTTTTGGCGCAGCAGCCCGGGGAATAGTTATTGTCTAGGTTAAGATTTCTTTTTATTAGGTCTACTTGCTAGATCCCTTTCTAGTAAGATTTTATTTTTATTTTTAGGTTTTCTTTAGTCTATCTTATTTCTTCGTATCTTTGTTCGTAACCTTTACCATCCGACATCATGGAAGGTGGTAACATCTTTGAACCCATCAACCCACCACAACAAAACCACCCACAAAACCCACCACTAGCAAACCAACCTCTTAGGCCCCAAACCCTAGGAGAATATTCCCGTCCTAGCCACCAACGCTATCGAAACACTATTGAGCTCACTCAAGGAGCCAATGTGTTCCCCTTGCGATCCGACACCATCCGGTTGGTGAAAAGAAGATGTGCATTCCATGGACTTCGTTCCGAAGATCCTAACCAACATCTCAAGGATTTCCTTAAAATCGTAGATTCTATAGACCTTGATGTTACAACTAGAGAGTCGACCTGATTACGCCTATTCCAATTCTCTCTACGTGATCAAGCTAGTCAATGGCTTGAATGTTTACCCGCGGGATCCATCACCTCATCTCACCACACGTTTCCTTGCTCAATTTTTCCCACCGGGGAGAACTACCAAGCTTAGAAATGATATCTTGATGTTCCGACAACGTCAAGGTGAAACTCTATATGAAGCATGGGCTCGTTTCAAGGACTTACTCCAAAAAGTCCCTCATCATGGCATAGATCTTTGGCTCCAAGTCCAAATCTTCTATGACCATATTGATCTCTCCACAAGGCGAACCATTGACCAATCAGCCAGTGGCAAGCTACGTGATCTAAGTGCGGAAGAATCATGGGAACTCATAGAAGATCTTGCTCTCTATGACAACAAAAGTTGGAACGATCCCCGTGATTTAAACAAAATGGTCAAGGCAATCTCTTTGCCTTTGAACAATTCTAGCACTCCCGACCGTAGGATCATGGAACTTGAGGACCAAGTCAAGTGTCTCATGAAATCTTACGAAGCTCCTAAGCCTTTAAGCCAAGTGAACAAAATCACTTCTTCATGCGAATTATGTAGTGGTCCCCATGACACTCGTGATTGCTTGGAACTCCTCGGAACAGCTTTTGCGGACTACGCATCCTCGAGTACAGACGAAGCGGGAGACAAGTGGCACACTTTCAAACCCGAGCCAAACCCTTACGGTGATTCCTACAACCCTTCTTGGAAAAATCACCCGAACCTTTGGTGGAAACAAAACCAAAACAATTCTTCCAATCCGCCTAATCATTACCAACCAAACGGTCCACCCTCTAACCGTACTTTCAACAACAATCCTTCTAATAACTATGGTAGTACCAATAATCTTGAAAGGTTGATGTCCAAGTTTATGGCATCTCAAGAAGATCGCATAGCTAAGTTTGAAACCGAATTCAATCAACAACAAACTGAGATGACCAATAAGATTGACAACTTGTTGAAAGCCCTCAACAACCAAGCACTAACTACACCTAGAAAGGACACTAAAGACGCAAATAGCAGAATCCAAATTAAGGACCCTTCGTCATCCAAACACGTTCACTTTGTCAATGTTGTCACTATTAAGTCAAAAGATAAAGATATATAAGAAAGTGACAAGGATGAAGTTGGAGTAGAAACCGAGAGTAGGGATGAAATTAAGGAAGTTGAGGTTAATAGGGAAGAAAAGTTAGAGGAAGTTGAAACGTAGAAGAGTACTTTGATAAGTTGCTCACCAAGGAAGAACGGGAATATCACAAGGATTTATTCGATGATCCCGAGACACCATATATCCTTGGTTCACCCCTTATTAAAGTAGGTGACCCCTCTAACATCAACATACCATGCAACATTGGGCATATGCATGTATGGAAAGCTTATATCGATCCTAGGTCTCCTATAAACATCATAACTTGGACCTATTATAATTGGGTGATGAAGAAGCAACTTGGTTATAGGATGATGCCCAACACGAATTTGAAAAGAAACTTTGTAGGAAGAGTGAAAGGATTGCATGTAATTGTAGGAAACTTCACTTATGTGACCGACTTTGTGATAGTAGAGGATACTCGTCTGGAAATAGATGATTTCCTAAGTCAAGTAGTGTTTGGAAAACCATTTGTTGAGGCCTCTAAGATGAGTTATGACCCAACCTTAGGGATAGTTAGATTCAAGGAAGAGAATGATGAGATTGCTTACCAAATGCCCTATAAGATTGAACAATACCGCCTCCTATCAAATATAGAAAAGGAACACAAGCAAGCGGTTTACTATAGGAATGATGAGGATAGACGTAGAGGAGTAGAATATGTTATGAATAAAATACTTGGTTTCTACAAGGAATGCTTGCAAGTAGGTCCAGAATACAAAACTAATATTGGAGATGACCTAGACAGTGAGACAAATGATTAGGTCACGTAATTGCCTATGACCTTGAGTCTAGCTACAAGACTCGTAAATAAAGAAAAGCGCTTCTTGGGAGGCAACCATTGTTTTGTGTGATTTTTATTTGTTTGATTGTTATTCATTTCCGTATGCATGCTTTATTTTTATTGTTGGTAGATCATGTTTCAAAATAAAATTGTGAAAATACTTTATTTTGTCGTTTGACTTCGTCTTAATTTCATATAAAGGTATTTCGCAAAAGATAAGTGTAAGGGGAAACCCCAAATTTGTTTTTAAGAACAAGATTGATCATGATTCTCCACAATATTAAATGGACATGTATATTAGTATTTGTTAGAGTTAAATGCTTGTATTGAGTCATAATGATGTTTTGCAGGATTTTCCAGGAAGTCGGACATAAGTTTTTCCAGAAATTTTCCGGAAACTTAATGTAAAGATTTCTGCAGGTCACTTCTGACGGCGTCAGGAGTTAACTCCTGACGGCGTCATGTGTAAAATTCTGGAAATTTTGCTAGTTTTGTTTTTCTAACGGAGTCTTAAAGTTTTTGTTAATTCTTTAGTTTTATAAACTCCAGGAAATCTGCAAACATTCATTCCACAAGCATTATATCTTACATTGTTTTCCAGGATTTGTTAGTATATATAGATTGCCGCCAATTTTACGCGAGGTTGCCTTGTTTGTTTTCTCAGGTATAACAGGTTATGTATGACAAGAAGGTGATTTATTTTTCTGGAAGAGAAGCTTTGATTGTTCATTTTCTTGGAGGAAGATCTAACCTTGTTACCACACTATCCACACCGAGCGAATCAGGGGAGTATTTGATTTCATTCTTTTACTTGTTTCACTTTTACATTCTTTAATTGAACATTGAGGACAATGTTCATCCTAAGTGTATGGGGAGGGTAAATGATGATACCTTGTAGGATACTATTGCACTTGAGTTTGTTTGTTTGATGGTAGGTGTGTAATAAAACTAAGAGAAATACTTGTTAGTGTAATTTTAGCGCCAAATTTAAAATTTTTTACAACATTTTGGAGTGAAACTTTAGCCTTAGCAAGCGTCTCATGGATAGGAGTCGTATGACAAGCACAAAACCGTACTATTCAGAAAAATTTCCACCCAAATATGTGAGGTTCGCCTTTAGATTTGATTGGAAAAGCATTTACTATTAGTGCTTATGAGTGTACCGGTAGCACTTAGATTCTAGAACTTGCGTTAGTAATGCATCCTGAGACCGCTAGTGAGACTACATTCATGTAGTAGGATTTACTACATGATAAGAGGCATTAGGATCACCCTTGTGTTAAACCCGTATCATAATTACTTGACCACTTAAGTTATATTACTTGGCTAGTAAAGTCAACTAATTTTTCCCACACCATTAGCGTTGTACTCATTTTTAGTATACGAAACCCCTAGTACACCCCTCCGAGCCTATCTTTTTCGTTTCTAACTTTAAGCATCTTACTTAAAGGAAGAATTTGTTACAACCTACTTAAATGTACACCCAAATCGCCTTAGCCTTCTGTGGATGCACTCATTTTTAGTGCATTATTGTTACATGTTTAAACCCTTAGTTAATTATCTAATTGATTACATGGTTGCTAAGTCGAGTCATATCCTTGTACATATTGTTTTGGGACGATTGGGACTCATGGGTAAAGTACTAATGTTATGGAGTAATGAGGAAGAACATTATTTATTACCCCCATATGTGCGTTAATCTTAAAAAGTACTCCAAGTATTTTGATTATCTTGATTCGAGTCATTAGAATAGTTTATTGTAAAGTATGTAAAAATTCAAGTGTAAGGGGAATGTACATTCCCTATGATGTATTATTTTGGATGGTAGGGTAAGATGTTATGCATAAAAAAAAAAAAAAAAAAAAAAAAAAAAAAAAAAAAAAAATATATATATATATAGAAAAAGAGAAAAGAGAAAAACATACGGACTACCATCCCGTTTCATTCTATGTTTATTTTATGTTTTTGTTATTTTTGATTTATTAGCTTAAGTCAAGTCTAGTCTTGGCTTAGCAACGCCATATTGTACATGTAATTAACCAAGATGATTAACTCGCCACCAGTAAAGATTGCCTTTATCCAACAAAACCGTGTATTCCATATCCCTACACCTAACGTTATAACCCTTTAAAAGACCTCTTTTATAGTTTATCCTAGGTGCTTACGCCAGGTGGTGGAGGTTTGATACTTTCCCATGCCTATGATAATCTATTTTGCTATGACAGTTAGTGAGAGATGTTTTCCATTTCCATATTGTGATATATACTTTATTACACCCGAGAGATGTGAGTATCGAAACACTATTTGTGAGGTGCTAGTGTATGACCCCCATGCTTGTCTTTGGTCTTTAGTGGAACGAGTATTAGTTGTAATTACTTTTACATTAGTGTTAAATGACCCCTAACTTGTATTTTGATTAGAATAGAAGTGCATTTGCTTGAGGACAAGCAAATCTCAAGTGTAAGGGTATATGATGAGGCGAAAAATGAACCATTTTTAGGGGGTCATTTAAGCCCGGATTTAAATTTATTTGATCAAATATTGCCCTAAATCATTCCTTTTGTCATTTTAGGTACTTTTGGAGTGAAATCTGGAAAAGGAAGCATTTTGGACGTTTTTGGAGCATAAAAGTGAAGAAAACGGCAAAATCTTAATTTTCCTTGCTGGGAACAGTACCTGACGGTGTCAAGAGTCTTCTTATGACGGCGTCAATAGTTGGAAGTGGTGACGGTCCAGAGAAAACATGACGGCATCACGTATTGCCGTCAAGGTTCAAGATATGGTGACGGCCCAGAGTGATATTACACATGACGGCGTCAAACTTGGATCTAGGCAATCCGATCTCATTATGGGCGGCGAGTTGACGGCGTCAGAAATTCCTTCTTGACGCCGTCACCCTGTAAAATCTATATATAGTTTTACAATTTTCATTCATTAGTGTGTAACTTTAGAGGGTATAACTTTGGAGAAACCCTAGCACGAATTTTACTGCTCTTTCAAGGGTTTTTACCCTTTGAAACCTTTCATGTCAATTTGAGATAAGTACTCTTTCAATTTAATCAATATGTCTATGTGTTGCTTGAATATATTTTACGCTTGTCTTAAATTTAACATGCTAGGCTAGATCTCTTGTGTGTTTGCTTAGATGTAGTGAAACCTAGATGTTGATTATGGGTTGATTGTTTGTTTATAGTTGTTACGGATGAATGATTTCGATGTTAGGCTTAAGAAAACTGGCAGACTTCCATAGGGTAACATGTTTGAACGTCTTAAGAAACATGAACCAATGCGTACTAGGTTATTGTGGTTGTATTTAATGCATGAGCGAATTCTAATGATCCCATGTTAGGAGCTTCTAGCAGGCTCGACATAGGAGTGAAGTAGGAGCTTATAGTGTTGGGGAAGTACGTACGCCACCCCACGAATGGTATTAAGGAATATAACCCGTCATCCATGAAATTGTAACAAATTATCAACCTGTAAAAGATGTCTAGGGAGTAGTGAAACCTAAGTAAACACAACTCTCCCCATTATTGTTCACACCATTAGTTTAATTAGCTTTATTTTCATTTCTGTTATTTTATTTTTATTGCATCTTAGTATTTGGGTTAGTTGATTAGCAACTAATTCCGCCCACTCTTCCAAAAACCCGAGATTTTACTTGTTTTTATAAAAATATAAAAATACAAAAAGAATCATCCCTCACCTCTAGACCTAGTTTTTGGCTTTCTAATCCTAGCGACACTATTCCTGAGTTGAACGATCAATCCCCCGGTACTTGTCACTATACTATACTACAACGATCAGGTACACTGCCTGGTGGGGGTTGTAAGCTTCTCGAGATCCCTCGAGAGGTGAAGCCTGGTGCAATTCCCACGCATCAGGAGACATCAGTCATGTGGAAGGATTACCTTCTGAGCTAGTCAGCTTAGAAGAAGAGAATGATGAAACTGACACTGCAATCAAAAATGAAGATCTTCGTGCAACATTATTGAATTTCAATCTCCTCATTTCTAAAATCGAGGCTTTCAATAAGATACCCATTTCATCTCCTATCCCCATTAAGGATAGTGACATGCTTTCCGATGATTCTATACCGGAATTTGAAGCCTTCCATTTTGATTATGTGGGAGAGAAGATTAGTGGCAGTACCACTTCTCATTCTCATAATTCTCTCCCCGAATATGAATCATTTACCTTCAAAGAGTTCTCCTGTGAACTCATTCACATCAATCCAGAACATGATTCATTCATCTTCGAGGAGTTCTCCTGTGAACTCACTCATATCATATCCCCGCCGGAGTATGATAATTTCTACTTTGATCTAGACACACCCGGGATACGTCTTGATCAAATGAGTTTAAATAATGAGTTTCATGATATTGAAATTGTGAATTCTCATTCTGAATCTCCTCCTGATGATGATGAGTTAGTCATGATGTTTATCATGACTTTCTTTCTCTTCTTCGCCTATCCCGTGACTTCCCCTATCCTTCACTCCTGCGGGAGTGAGGATACTATCTTTGACCCCGGCATCTCAATTTATGAATCTTTTGAGCTGGGTTTATCTCATTGGTGTGGAACTTTCACGTACTTTAATGTTTGTCCAAACATCTTGAATGAAAGTCCGATGGAGATTATCTCTTCCACTTGCTTCCCCAAGAACCAATGAATTCGGGGATCGAGTCAAGCTAGCGACTCGGTAAATAAAAAACATTAGCATGCACATGGGTTCTCCCCCATGTTTCTGACTTCTCTCTTCTTTCTAATAAGTAACGGGAAGAGGGTAACCTCTTCTGCATCTTTTGTCTGGTGGATGTTGTGTTTGTACAGGTAATTGTTCCCGAAGCATGAAGACTCTCGTGCTCGTATTTTTGTCCTTACTGTTGAGGCAACATGATCAAGATCTCTTTATGTTTTAATGATGACAAACGAACCATCGAAACACATAAAATAACAAACGTTAGCTCAAAATCGCCGAAGCCAATGTCTGCTCCTGGCGCGCTGCCCGCGCGTCAATGCGCGGGTGACGCGCCAGGAGTCTGTATGGTTCCGGGCGAATTTTGAAAGTCGACTTTCCCCTTACCCGACAAATGTGGATCTTTCAAAACAGGTATGAATATGTTATGCGCTTAATTGAGAAAACTCAAAACGAGTTTTGAGACTTGAGAGATCCTACTTTTAAAACACTCATTTACGGGAAAACACCAACTCATGTTTTCTAACTATCGCCTCTAGCCAAGGATTTTCTAAACTTAGGGAGCTTGTATATTTCACATAACATCGTGTTGAAGCATCGATATGCTCATATCCCGTGCTTAGGTCTTCTCTAATTACGTAACGGGTTTACTCCCTTATTGGTCAAACTAAGTCAAAGGTCACTTTGCGTAAATGCATCCTTTCCCACTTGGGTTATGCTTTACATCAAGGCAAAGCACTTAACTTGTTTGAACCAAGGTATTAGTTGAGAACGTCGAGTCGTGGAAAGTCACGAGATATGAAACTATGGATTCTCAACGTTGTGTTACTTGAACTTATAAGTAACCTATGATTTTCTCAACTTATAATCTTAATTGTCGAAATCTTTTCTTCTTAATGACAATTAGATTATGCCTTAATCCTCTCTTAATCCCATTTATGCATAAGACAAAACCAATCATATCCAAATCAAATATTCTCTTACACAATCTCTTACACCCTTACATATTCCCTTACACACTACATCCTAACCATCCATTCCCTTACAACACATCCCAACCCTTCATTTTCAACACATGCCAATTGTTGGAAACCCTAATATGGCTCCTCTCATCCTAGCCATTGATTTCAAATTACAACAAATCACAACCATCCATCCAACCCCTCATCTCTATATCATCACATGGGTTTCATCCTAGCCATTGAATTCAAATCAAATACATCTCAACCATCCATCTAATCCCTCTTCCCTATACCACCACATGTGATTGATCTTAGCCATTGAATTCAAACCAAAACAATCCTAACCATTCATCCAACCTTTCCCCCCAAGCAAAAGAGGCTCCCTTTGATCTCATCCATCCAATTCAAATGAAATCATCTCAACCCATCATTTCTCCTTTCCCCCTAAGCAAAGCATATTCCTTGGAATATCCTGTTCAACCCTAACCTAGGCATACTTGATCTTAGCCATCCATTTCTAATGAGATCATCTCATCCATCCACATTCTCCACATGCCAAATTGTTTGAAAAAGCAAGGGAGGCTCCCTTTGATCCTAGCCATCCAATTCAAACCATTTCATCTCAACCCTCCATCACATTCTTCCCCCCAAGCATTGGAATATTCCTTGGCATATTCTTTCTCTCTTTTCTATGCCATATGAGGAGATACACTTCTACCCCTTCCAAATTACCCAATCTACACTTTAAACCCTTGGTAATTTGGTTTCTCTTTAAGTACTTCACAAATGATTTCCAAGTTTGGGTTCTTGGCCTATAAATACCACCCTTGCCTATTGTATTCCTCACCCCTTGCCATTATTCTTTCACTCTAGATTCTTTCTCTCTAAATACTCTCAAATCTCTCAATCTCTCTATCTCTAATCTTGTGTTCTTGATTTTCACACTAACATCTTTGGAAGAACACATATCTTTGCTAGGGAAGAATCATAAGAACCTAATCCACTCTTGTGATTGTGTCGAGGGTCTTCTTATCTATACCATTTCTATTACAATCGAGTCTCTAGGTTAGGTTAGGACTTGGTTGATAAATAAACATTTATTCTTTCACTTGTTTGTAAGGGAAGTCTTGTGTCTTGGTGACCAAGCCTAGATCATTGGGGATCTAGTTAGGGTTTGATACTTCCGGGTGGAAGTCTTGGTAGTGATCTTTGTGATACTTAGGTAAAGTCGAATCGTGAGATTCTTTTGGGTGGTTTCTGAGGGCGGAATTCCGTTGGTGAGTAACTCCTTCTTTGTGAGCAACAATATTGGTGAATATTGGTGGAGTGAATTTTAACGGTTTATAGTCCACCGAAAGGATTATACTAGTGAATAGTATCGGAGTCGCGGATTCGCAACTGGATGTACGGATGGTATAAACCCCCCATCCCGAACCAGTATATATCGTTGTGTTCTTTACTCGCTTTATATACTTTGATTGTGTTTGTTGTTGTTTGGATTGGTTATACAACCACTTGGTTTTCTTTGAGGCTTAAAGTTTTTAAACGTCTTAAAAGCCAAAGAAACCGTATTCACCCCCCCCCCCCCCTCTACGGTTGTACACTTACTTCATAAAAAGCTTCATCGTTAAAGAATCTAATATCCTTTACTAACGTTATCTTTTGGCATAATTAATAAACGGCCTTAGATACAATGTAGGATGACCCTCGCCATTGAAACATTGAGGACAATGTTTAACTTTAGTCTGGGGGGTATCTTCGATTTGACTTGCACCTTTCATGTGCCGTTTACTCATGCAACTCTGTTTTTCTCAAAAATCCAAAAAAATTTGAAAAATTTGAAAATTTTCTGCAAAAACATAATCTATACATATAAAGCAAATTGCACTCTCTCTCCTATTGATTTTTTAAGATTTCCTTATATAGATTTTAAGTAAAATACAAATGATAAAACATAAAGAACAAGTATTTAAAGGACACATAAAACTAAAAACACACTACTCATATAATACAATTAATACACTATTAAAAGCACCCATTCATCTAAAAATACAACTATTTAACCACAAAGTACAATATAATTAAGCTTTCAAAACATTATTCAACACATACAATTAATACACAAATTAAATCACTCATTCACTATACAACTATTTTTCCACATAATGCAATCTAAACAAGCTAATCATCTATTGTTAAAAAATAATAACCCAAGCAGATTCTGAGATCGGTTTAAATGAATTTGAATACTGATTTTTTTCTCTAACATGTAAAATAATACACACCAATACACCATACGAAAGACAAATACTAACATACATAAAACTAACACATATGAACGATCAACATTTTTTTATTGTGCATCCAAGAGTCCCATACACACTGGTTCGTGACTCATATCAAACCCAAAATGAAACATAAGGGATGTTTGTACTTCATTTATGAACAAGATATAAAAAACGGGTATTGTAATTTCGAGTTAAAATTAAAAGGGTTGTGTTTGTTGTGGTGTGGTTCGAATAATAGCGACGAGAACCATAAGAAAATCATAATGTGATTTGTGGTGTATGAAGATCTTGGTTTTCATAAGAGAGAGAAACCAAAAGGGTGTTGGTGGCTGCAAAATGAAACAAAGTTGTGATATGAGTTGTGTGAAAGGAGAGTTGGCGCCTGGTTTGTACATTGTAGGGTTAGGATAAAAAGTATTAGATTTAAGTTTATTAATTGGGCCAAGTGATACACATAAATATTTTGGGCTGCTATTGAGCCAAGTGAAATAAATTTGGTTGGGTTTGAGATAATTTTGGGCCGAGTTTTATCGCAAGAAAAATATTGGGCTTAAACAAAATAGTATAACAAATAAGGTTAAGACAAGTTGGGCCGAATTTTGTGAATATTCTGAGCTGAGTATTGGGCTAATATATTGGACTGCAATTTCGAATGTATCATACGGTTCGAAACCTAATAAAGTGAATACACCTTTTTTTAGCTACTTGCGATTGCAAGACATTATCAATCACTTTGACCTCCTATCTCCATTTTTTTTCGACTGCTGCATCCATATTGATGGAACATCACGTGAGTGCATTAATATTTATGTATAAAATAATATGTTATTCTTTAAAGATATTACAAAAAAAATCTATTTTCTATAAAGTTATTGTCACGGTAAACATATAATAGTTAAATTTGTTCACTAAAAAATTTAATTACAGGGTACATGCCGTAGCATCGCGCGGGTACCTTGCTAGTAAGTTTTAATAAGTTTTGACACTTTGTTCTGACTTTCCGCTGGGTAGAGTAGGAATAGAAATTTTGACCTGACCGGACACATTGAGCCCTGGCTATTCCCTTAACTCTGTGAGGCTAAGCGTTCACGAATCTCATTTCTTGAGGTAGTGACCATCTGATTACTAGATTAATTGACTAATCGCGCCAGCGAGCTAGTGTATGACTTGGTGACCATCCGTTATGCAAATAACGCACCAGCGAGCCAAGAAGTGCACTAGTGACCATCCGTTAGTTGAAGCGTCGAAATGTTCGTGCCAGCAAACTACTAATTGAGTTTGTTTAGAATTTAGATGCTAAAAGTGGAGTAGTTGGTTCTCTTTAGAGCTCATCGTAGGTACTTGTGGCATTTTGCTCCCACAAAATTGTCTCACGATATATCTGTAAAAATAATAATTAAAGACATTATGTTCTGACGAAACTTAGTTTTGTATCTTCTTAAAAGAATCTTTGTTTTAAAAGTTGGGTACACATCAATGTGTTTGGTCTTGATCTTAAACCTTTAAGTCCTCATTTCAAAGTAGAAATCCAAGTGAAAACTCCGTTATGTATGTATAGTCATCTATCCTTGGTTCAAAAAAAAAAGAAAAGAAGAAAATATGTGTTATGAATAAAAGTGAGTTGTATGCTTAAGTGTTAGAAAAAAAGTGATGGCGCGTGAGGTGCATGTGCAAGGTCCTAGGCCAGATATATGAGATGCACGTGTATTTCTCCTCAACTAATGTCTATGATTCTACCCGAATCCCAACTCTTTGATATGGACCTCATTTTTAAAAGCATTGATTCTCAAGAAAAGATACAAAACTACTTAGCGTCTTAATATCGTATCTTTATCGGACTAAACATTATCGAAACGAGAAAATATGAAGAAATTCATCTCTCACCAAAAATAAAATAAATAGAGAAAAATAGAAAAATGGGAGCCAGAAGTTTTACACAAGTAACTTCCATGAGTAGTGTTAGCATCTACCTTGTATTCAAGCTATGACTTCGTTTTTACTTTTAACATGGGAACTGGTGAAAAATCAGGAACGATGAATTCTATCCGTATGAACACTTTTGTGTTTTCTACTCTGTGACCCTAAACGTTATTCCAAAATGATGAAAGTCAAAACATCCCGTCACCCAACAAGTCTAAAAAGTACGTAAATATTAGTGTAGGAAATAAAGCTGAAAAACGGAGCATTCTCTGAAATAAATGATTTTGTACTCTCTTTTGAACATTTTGCTACTTCTTCAATGTCAGTAGAAAGAGTTATGAAAGTTATTTATCTCAGGGGGCGTGAAATGATCCCATTGCGTGAGGACACACAATACCTTAGTCTGGGGAATTTTGGTGTGTGCTTATTCACACACCTTTTTTTGTCCATATTAAGACCAAAACAGACACAAACTAACCATAATTGCCAAATATATTATGTTTCTGTGTTTGTGATCGTGCAGGAACGGATATTTCAGAAATTGGCATTAATCAGGTCAAAAAGGACAAAAACGAGTACGAGTTTGCAAAGTTGTCGGCTTCAGTCCCTCAAGTTTAGAAATTGGCAGAAATTGCCCCTGAACATTGGATTTTGGAATAAAAAGTCAATTATGGTCCTTAGTGTTCACAAGTTCACAAGTTTAGTCCCTGGGTGAAAAATTTGAGAAGTTTACAAGTTTGGTCCCTGCAGTTTCATTGTTGGCATAACTAGTCCCTGGGAATTTCAACTTTGGAAAATTATCATTTATGGTCCTTGGATTATTTACATATGGAAAGATCAACCCTTATGATAAATGTGGAATGTTGGCAAAAACAGCCCCTCACTTTTCAACTTTTTGCAAATATGGTCCTTGTGAATTTATTAAACCAAACGGACCTTATTATCTTAACCCAAAATACAAAACCAAATACAAACACAACCATAACCCCTGATCCACCCAAATGCAATATCCAAGCTCACACCCTAAGCCTAAACCCAATCCCACGTTTTAATAATACCAGGGTCAAACCCCGGTCAAATACAACTCACCCCTTCACCCCTTTCCCTCCAATACCACTGCAACAATACCACCCCCACCATCACCACTTGCCCTGCTACCCTGCACCACCACCTCCCTTATCTCTTCCATATACCACATCCCAAGGGCATTTAATGCTTCTCCCGCCACCCCACGCTATCGCAGACCCAATTGACTGAACCAAGTTTTCCCGCCAAAATTAATTTAAGGGTCAAGATGATCCCAAATGATCCAATGGTCCACAAAAGTGATGGGAAAGCTGCAGGTAGTCAGTGGAACCCTAAAGGGTCACTACAAATACAAGGAGAAGCAGAGAAGAAGATTAGTAGTTGTGGTGTAGATTAGAATGTCGTATTAGTAAATTCTCTAAATCCTAGTGTTCTAATTAATGTCATAGTTGTAATTTTAATGTTTCATTGTAATCTGAACTTATTTCAATAACCAATTTCAGCTTTCTCAGTTTGATTCAGTTTTTAGCATTTTTAACTTAAAATCTCATTTAGTTCTAATATTGTGACAAGCTGTTGTTTAATGATCCTATAAGCTTATTTAAGTCTCTGATATGCTTTTGTAAGCTCCTTCATTCATTTAAATCAAGTTTGTTTAAAAAATCAAAAATTCATAAAAATACCATTAATAGTCCATAATTCAAAAATCACTGTCGATAATGAAGAAGGCATGGAGCAGGACAAATAATGGATTGTCTTGGGTTAGTTGCCTCATGGGAGGCTTTAGGAAGTGATTTGGGTCCATGATTCTCAGTTTCATGCTTGGCATTTTGTAAGCCATTTCTCAAATTTTAGCCTTTTACTCTAGCAGGGCTTATTGTTGCTTATTTATGTGCTTTTTGTGCCTAGTTAGTGTAACATAAACATCAAGTCACAACACAAACAATAATATAGTGCAAGTATAAAAGTAAAAGGAAAGAGCAAACCGAACATGATGATTTATAGTGGTTCGGTCACGGATCTCCTTTCCGCCCTACTCCACTCCCCGAGTACCCAAATCGAGAGTTACTTCACTAGATCAACAAGCTCCCTTCTTAGTGAAGAAAAGCTTACAATCGTCGCTTACACTTTTTCCGGTACAAAGCTACATACCGGGTTCTTTTACAAGGTACAACCATTCCTATCGTCGCCTATACAATATTTCCGACACTAAGCTAGATGTCGAGTTCTTTTCCAAGGGTACAACTACTCCCGCTAGTTCTTTTACAAGGGTACAACAACTCCCGCTATGTTTTGTGGCCCAGTATAGAAACCTTGTGTTTTATGGCACAAACACATAAACCATCTAATCTATAATAAAGAGTACAATGATGATCCAAGACATATATGTCTAATAGATATGAATAACTAATCTAAAAGAACTTCCATTGATAGAAAGCCTTCAATGAATGAGGATCACAAGTTCTCCAATCTTGTTGTGATGGATCTTCATATATGCATGCATGTGGTGGATGATGATGGCAAGATCTCCAAGTTTCTTTGGTGGATCAAGATGTATGATATGCTTACAACAAAGATGAATGTTAGAAGCATTATGATCATGATAATGAGGGTGATTGATTGTGTTTTCTACATAGTTTTCTATTGATCTAAGATCTATGCAATTTGTAGAGAAGTGTGTGTTTTTCTTTTTCTAGTTTCATCAAGTTGTTTGAAAAACCATGAGCTACTATTTATAGGAAACAAGTAAAGAGGTTTTTCCAAACCATGTTCCAAAACCATGTTCTAAATATCTTACTATATTTATCTATAATCACATCAAGATCTTCTAATGTCAACTACAACATTCTCTTACAAAATCTATGACATTTCTTACAAGATCATTTGGAAAGATATACATTCTAGAAGACACTATTCATGAGGTAATAAAAGAGTGTTTTCCATATTATGAAAAATACATTTAGACAAATGTATATACTAACTTAAAAAGGTAAGTTACTTGTATATGAAAAATATATTAGCTAGCTATATAATATTTAGCAAGTTACTAAAAATGTTTTATGTACTTATGTTGTTATAAGACACATTTTTATATATTGGAAACTTACTAATATTATCTAGACACCTAATGTGGCACTTATTCTATTTAACACCTAAAGTGTATTTTGACACCTAAAATAATTAAAGACCCTCAAAGTATTTTACTCATTCTAAATGGTTGGTCAAGGGGTTTGATCATAGTGCCACATAACAAACATGTACGAACCTGTGTTGTAGCATACGAGGACTCGAGCCGTTGAGAGGTGTTGAATGTATGTTGAGACAAAATAAGATTACAAGTAACTTGTACATTTTACGTTATGTATCAAGTTATATGTTTGTCATCAAACAAAACAAACGAGACTGTGTAGATCAAATATCGTAATATTTGCACTAACAATCTCCCCATTTTTGATGATGACAAAATATGTAAACGTGATAGATAGTAAAATGTAAAAAGTTACTTGTGTCCGTATTACTTACTTGTATCCTTTACACCTTCTACATTTCCTTCTCCGTTTACATTCTTCTCCCCCTTTTGTCGAAACAAAAAGGGTGTGTCCTTGGAGTTAACTTCATATCTCCCCAAAATGGCGAGCTTGCATCATCCCTAGTGAAGTTTAGTCTTCAACTCCAATTTCATAAGGTTGTTGCGTCCATGGATCAAATTAAGTTCCTTAACCTACATCAAGGTTAGTGTTGTGCAACATAAAAATTATACGAAAAATGCATGATGAATGAAATGAATGTTGGACTATGTTGACTTATCTCCTTCTTTTTGTCAAAACACATAAGTGTGACAAAGAATGAGCGTAAAAATGAATGCGTGCATGCTTCCCCTATATTGTAGCTCCCCCTTGATCAATACTCCCCATTGCTAGGGTTCCAACATAAAAGATACAAGAAATAAGAAAGCTACACAAGAATAAAGGTTAGTTCATGATTATCTCCCCTTTGATCAATACTCCCCGTTGCTAGGGTACCAATGTATATGATGCAAGGATGAAGAATCCTACAAAATAAAGGTTAGTGTAAGACAATAATTGTCCTATAATGAGTATATGTTATATAACAATGTGTGTGTATGATGCATTCTAAAAATGCTTGACGAAAGCTCCCCTTGCTTTAGGGCGTCAATATGAACCTACAAAACAAATATTAGTATACTAGAAGCTTTGTTAGTAGACACATATGTCATATACAACCAAGTGTATAGACGAAGCAATAAGAGTGCTTGATGAAGCTTCCTCCTTGTTCGAAGGTGCAAAGAAGCATCTAAAATAAGAAAATAATTGATGCAAACAACATCCCTAGATGAGTTTGCTATATACGAAGAAGTATATATGATGAACCTACAATGAAAAGATTAGTGCAATATATTTTATTTTAAAGAAAAATAAGAAAACTAAGGTGTATTCTTCTAATAAGAAATACAATAAAAGAAAAATGTGAATATAATATGATAAAATCCTACAAGATAGTGCCTCGAAGGAAGATATAAAGTGAGGTTGGAATATTGAGAGTTAGAGTGAGTGGTGCTAGTGTTGGTGTTGGTTTACTAGAAGGATTCATGTGATGATAACTCGATAGACGAAGGGTTGATAAAAGCAAATTTTTGCTAATTCATGGTTGTGATGATTAGTGAAAGTGATGATGGAAGATGGTGGTGATAACGTAGACAACTATTTAAAGAATTAGAAACTCGTATTTATAGCAAATGCTATAACGAATAAAGATTGAACATATGGACTTATGCAATCTAAAATTCACAACTTAAAGATAAAGGAATACGACTTACGTAATGTTAAGAGAAAAAGGAAAATGTGAATGGACATTGATATTTAATGATGGCTACGGGTTATGATTTGATCGATTTGGATTGATGCTAATGAAAACGAAACACGTTTAGAAATAATGACCGATATCGAAAGAAAATGGATGAAAGAGTACTAACATTGTTTAGTTCTACATGACCTTTAATGACATTATCATCTACCAAAGATGATGTATCATGCCATAATTTATGCTTGAAATGATTCAAAAAGAAGTGAAGACAATAAGCACCTAGGAACAAACATTTCATAAGAAATGAATAAAGAATACTAAGAACCTATATGAGGATGAGAATGACATTATGATATGGGAGAGTGTTGGTTAAACCGATGTGTTGAGAAAGTGTTGGGAATGACAGTTTTGATTAATATATCGTTTGCACTGACAATGACATGCATGATATGTGTTGAGTACGAAAGGATGTGATCCTACGATGGTGTTCTAGAAAATGAAGTTGTGAAATCCTAGTTTAATAAAGATCCTAGACTCCATTAGTTGTTGGTTGTGGAGATGAAGAACTTTGTCAAACACATGATGAGATATTGGTACAAACTAGTGATGTTAGGTTAAAAGGGCTTGAAACACTTGTGGTTTTGTGTGCCAATTTTAACTAAATGGTGTGTACCTATGTGTTGGTATTTTAGGGTGCAGGAAACATGAGTAGATGTTCTTTAAATACATTTTGACAAAATACAAATATGTGAATGAATTTCTCTCCGCCTTAATTAGTGGACATCCAACATATTATGTAATGCATCGTATAAAGAATGATGATGAAGTGTTTGGGAGGTTGTATTGTTAAGGCTAAATAGTGATGGAAGTGATTTTTTGAAAGCGAAAGCAATAATGCGAATTAGAAAGAGGTTGATTGAAAGATATCCAAACACAAATTTCAAATCTCTAAGACTCAATCCTATTAGCTATGAGCTTAGTAATGTTTTTGCGGATGTTGGTTAGCATACAAAGAACTTTATCCTTGAAGTCGTGTAGCTCTTCTTTATCAATGCGAGATAATCGCATGACAAGGCATGTGGTTTTCTCAAAGGAGGTGGAAAGGATTAGAGTATTGTTATCCTCAATCCTTATAAAACTATATGCACGTGTAGGGATTACAGTTATGCGAGATGAGCATATAAAAGCTAGAACAAAATATTCATGTAAACTGTGTTTAAAAGATAACATTTTGGAGCATGCATCATTAAAATATCCTACGTATATATTTAATAAGTGTAAAATATAGATACAAAAGAATCATGTATCAAAATTGCATATCATAAGTTAACAAGCAACATGTTAATCTTGCAAAGTATCATACAAATCATGCTAACATTTAGTTGCATGAAACAAATAAGCATGCAGACAAAACCTTTCCAAGGTTTACATATTAATCAATAAAATAGTTATTATGTCAAGATACCCAATTATATCAAATAAATAACATTTAATCGACACATATATGTGTAATGCAAGTGATTCTTAATAAACTAAAGAGAAACTCAAATCTACTTCTTGTTTGAATAATATTTCTAAGACAAGATGATTAATACATGATTTAATGAGACTCAACTATATTTAATAAAACTAAGGTGATGAAGATGTCATGTTTTATATGGAAATTTAACAACTATGTGTCAAAAAAAAATTTAATCTATGTAATTAATTCGTATGATAAAACGACTTCTAAATGTTTATCATACCAAAAGTACTTTGACAAATTATAAGTGCACATGTAGTGAACACATAGTGTGACAAAGAAACAAGATGAAAAATTTATGCAACCCATGTTTAAATGATAACATTTTAGAGCATGTATTATATAGACCATCCTAAGCATGGATCTAATGAATGATAGAAAAAGACACAACCATTCAAATATATAAATATCATATAAAGACATAATGTCTCAAAATGACATACCATGAGTTAACAAGTAACACGTTAATCATGCAAGACATCATATACATAAAGAATGAAAATATCATATAAATCGTGTTAATATATAGTAACACGAAACATATAAGCATGCAGGCATCATAAGTAAATAACCAAGGTTTACACATGAATCAATTAGATAGTTATCATGGTTATGTTAAGATGTCCAATCATTATCAAACAAATAACATGTAATAGACACATGTTTGTGTGATGCAAGAGATTTTAATTTTTGTTTTTGGAATCTACGGTTGAATGATCTAAAAGGTGACATCTTTAAGCATGTGTTACGCAAGTGATTTGGTCATCCAAGACCAGGAGATGTGTGATAATGAAATATGATAAGAACGTTCTCAAGAAAGCTCTTTGGAACAGGAATCTAAGTGAAGTTACGAACTTCAATAGATCTTGTGTATGCTCTAGAGATAGGGTTTGAACTAGGTTATGAGCAAGGTTTGGTTATGATGAACGCTTGAAAGAAATAGATGCATATAGTGTCTTTTAATACGTAAGATTATCTTGTGGAATAAAGTCATCATGCTTATGAAGACAAGTATGACAAGATGATGGGGAAGCTCTAGTTCATAGAACTTGCAGGTGTTTATTTAGGATCATTAACCCGATGAGGTGTAATGAAATCTCATGTAACACATTCGTTCATGTTTCAAGGAGAGAATGATGCATAGGATATACAATATCCTTTTAACAGGATGAAAACTTAACGCATGATTTCTTAAGCATAATGTCTTCCAAAACATCATGTTTTCCTAAATGAAGATATGAAGCCAAAGTGTTTGAATCGGATAG
Organism: Artemisia argyi; assembly: GCA_030686995.1. Taxonomy (NCBI): domain Eukaryota; kingdom Viridiplantae; phylum Streptophyta; class Magnoliopsida; order Asterales; family Asteraceae; genus Artemisia; species Artemisia argyi. The sequence goes on along the minus strand of CM060683.1, from coordinate 56,343,404 downwards.
TGCTATCTAAATATACTTGGTCTCAAGATTATACTAGATGATGACAAGAGTAATTAACTCGAGTTTCTTATGTATACTCCTCAAGAGTCATTGTTGCTTGGGGTATATGAGGATGGCTTTGAGATTACATTTTAACATATGTTGTTGAAATGTTGATTTGAAGTTTAATGAGACTTATGCAAAAGTTAAAAGTATTACCAATACTTTGCTAACTTATGAAAGTTGTACTACTTAAACCTAGTATAACTGAATGTGAGCTTCATGCTCATTTGATGGTAAAGGTTCTAATCCTATACGTGGTAAGGTATGGTTGAGTGTTTGGACAAAGGGCTTTTTTGAGCAATGCACTCAATGAATTCAAACGATGATAAGAATGGTGGATTGGTTGATTGAGGTGGTAGGTCTTCTAATGTGTCTTAATGAAGATGTGGTAATGTAGAGGTTTGTTGTGCTATGGAAGTACTTAAGTTTCATAGATGTTGAAAGTAAAACGGATAGATACTAAGCCTTGTGGTCCATAACTCGTGAGTGAAGTTCTTGAGGTTTTGGTTATGTTTGTGAAACTTAGGGGCTGAGATATATCATAGAAGTGAATGAGATGATGGTGAATGAACAAGTGAACTTTAGTACTCAATGTTCAATGATGAAGACCTATTGTCATTTGTTTTATCCCTATTGATTGAGAGAGTGTTAGGATAAGTGTTTTAACATATGTTGTTAAAATACTTGGGTGTAGATTCTTTCGGATGTGACTTTTAATGACTACAATCGTAAGTCATATTTACTTGAATATTTTGGAAGAAATACTTAATTTGTCAATCCTACTTTGTTTAGATTAGATAGTACTAAAGGATAGCAAGACTTGATAATACATCTATAACTTAAGTGTAAGTTATGACTTGATGTAAATCCTTATCGTCTTGAAGGATGACACATTACTTTCATATTAACCAAGAGAGGTAACATATATAGATACAAGACAATATATATAGTCACAAGTTAGACTTGTGATTTTGATATTATATGTAATCTATGTAAGTAACAAGTACGGATTAGTTAGGAAGTTTTCAAGTCACCAAATAAGTGAAGCTAATGGATGAAGGATGAGTTAAGGATGGAAGAATGTAGTAACCATGGGTAATGACTACAAAACATTTATGGTTAGGGACCCACGGATGGCAAGGAACCAAATAAAGGGTTCCTTGGGTGAGTTTTGTTTGAATTGAGTTTTTGACAGGAAGTGGTTTCCAATTGGTTATAATAAGTAAAAATGATCCTAATATGCTTAATGAATACTGAGGAAAATGTTTCTCACTAAAGTGAATGACTTGGTGTGTTGGCATTGCAAGATTTTGGAGATGGTATTGGAGTAGCAAGGTTCAGGATGTTTGTATCTTTGATGGGTGAGGAAATGTTGAGTGATGAATCACTTGATGATGATGAGCTTAATTGAATGGTTTTGTTAAAGCAGCATGGTTTTATACTAATCCTAGCGGTTTTCCTAATAGGTCTAGATGATTCGGATGAGGTGTTGGATTAAGTCATTTCAAGACTTTGGTTAGTTAGAATTATAAGAATAAGAGAGGTGATGGTGATGGTGTGAATTGGAAGTATGAATGTTGGTCAATTTATAGGAATAACATGTTATGAAAAGTAGTGTTTGGATTAGATGTTGTTTCATACACATTTGGAGGTCCCTAATCATTTGGAAGAGTACAAATCATTTTAAGTCAATCCAATGGAGTTGGGTGGAGTGAAAGACTAAGTGGAGAAGTAAATGCTATGTGATCATGAAGGATACATGTTGTCAGGTTGTTCCACGGATTTGGAGGAACCAAAGGAAGGGTTCCTTCCTTGTATCAGAAAGGTTCCTTGGGTTAGTTTAGGCAAATTTGAAATTTTGGCGGGAATGATGATCCTATTGTTTAAAGTGTGCTAAGAAAGCTCTATAATTACTGATAAATACTAACTAGCATGTAGGAAGCAAGTTTGGAACTTAAGGATTACTAGAAAAAATCAAAAAATTCAAAGATGAAATTTTGCTGTATGACTGAAGGAACCAAACGACAACACAGGCGGAACCAAGTTTTGGGTTCCGCCGTATCCGCTGGAAAAACTTAGCGGAACTAAGTTGTTGAACGGACGGAACCAAACATTGGGTTCCGCCGTTTCCGTGGAGGCTTAGAATTGAGACAGAGTACTTTTTTCGAGGGCGAGACATTTTCCGATTTTCCAAATTTTTCTTAAAACTTAAGTAATCAATTATTTGTAGTTATAGGATACAAAAATTGAAGGTAGAAACATGCTTACCGATAGAGTTTACAAGAGCGATCCTAGCTTTCATATTATTAGCCGAAAATGGAAAATGGTAAAGTACTAAAAAGTTATCCCCTGCAAATATTGTTAGTACACACATAATCCAGAGACATAGTATCATCCTACAACATCTTAATAACATAAAATAACATTGTTTCAATGACCAAATAGTTCAAATGCACCCTTGTGCCAAACACTCCTTACAAGGGACAATTATCGACTTCTGACACCCGTTAAAACATCCTAATAATACTTGAAACATATGCACCTAATTAGATGTGATAGATTAAAACCAAGAACACATATTCTAACACATGTTAGCATATAGATCAAGTCGAGAATTATGAACTTACCATAAATGGAAATTAAGCCACACACGGAAAATTGATAACACCAAAGTGTTATCGTCCAAACATGACATGGTTAGTTTACATGATTAATCAAAGATGAGTTTCTATCTTATAGAACGATATTTATAAATCACAAATAAACAAATGCAATTACAACTTACAACAAGTAAACAACATGTATGCAAAACAACCAAAACAAGTAGTCACATAGCATGGCATAAAACAAAGATACTTATCGTCACTTTGTGTTTAAACATGACGATGTATACCAAGCTTGATTAGTTTCCTTTACATATATAAATATTACCAAATTCTTTAGTTTCAAAAGAAATCATATTAATGTTCGTAGGATACTAACTAAAATTGCCTAACTCAAAAGTTTGAGTTTCTACGTCAAAACGAAACTTAATATTTTGGATACACTATAGTATTTGGTTTATTCTTTTGACTTCAGATTAGATTTAGGCCATAACATTGTTTTTAATAGAAAGTAGACTCAATTACCTTTAAAATAATAGGTGGCGCGACTCCTACGGACTTACGGTTAATTAGTTATGAATTTTTGAAGTTGGACAAAAACTGTTTACTGATGCGTGGGAATCGCAACAGGCTTTACCTCTCGAGGGATCTCGAGAAGCTTACAACCCCCACCAAGCAGTGTACCTGATCGTTGTAGTATAGTATAGTGACAAGTACCGGGGGATTGATCGTTCAGCTTAGGAATAGTGTCGCTAGGATTAGAAAGCCTAATTAATAGTTCTAAAGGTGAGGGATGATTATTTTTGTGTTTTTATATTTTTATGAAAGCAATTAAAATCTCGGGTTTTGAAGGAGTGGGCGGAATTAGTTGCTATTCAACTAACCCAAAACTAATATATAATCAAAATAAAATACTGAAAATGAAATTAAACTAATTATTACAAAGGTTGTGAGCAGTAATTGGAGAAATTGTGTTTACTTAGACTTCACTACTCCCTAGATATCTTTTACACGTTAATTACTTGTTATACTTGTATGGATAACGGATTGTATTCCTTAATACCATTCGTGGGGTGGCATACATAACTCCCCAACTCTATGAGCTCTTATCTCCTCCTACACCATGACCCAACACAACTATAGGGATTGTAAACAGTGGCTCATGCATTAAATACAACCAATAAAGACCTAGTACGCCTCGGTTCATGTTTCTTAAGACGTTCAAGCATGTTACCATTTGGAGATCTGCCAGTTTTCTTAAGCCTAACATATAAATCATTCATCCAAGAATAAGAATAAACAAGTAATCAACACATAATCAACATCTAGGTTTCATTAGATCTAAGCAAACACAAGAGAGATCTAGCCTAGCATAATTGAATTGAGACAAGAACAAGATATAAACAACCAACACATAGACATATTGATTGAATTAGAAGAACACTTATCTCAATTACAATGCAAGGTATCAAGGGTTTGGAACCCTTGAAAAACCTGTAAAAGAGGCACCAAATTCGTCTTTAGGGTTTCACCAAAACTTCTCTTTCTTTTAATGAAAAAACTAGAAAACTATATATAGGGAAACTGGGCTGACGGCGTCAAGACAAGCATGTGACGCCGTCACCTCGCCGCCAAATACTTCCTCGGACGACCTTGATCTACTTATGACGGCCTATGTGACGCCGTCACCACCTACGGTATTTTATTCTTGGGACTTTGACGCCGTCAGGATGGATTTTGACGCCGTCATCAACTACGGTGTTTTACTCTTGATGTCTGACGCCGTCAGGGTGTAACTCTTGACGCCGTCACCTAGTGTCTTCAGCATGGAAAATTGATACTTTGCCGTTTTCTTCACTTTTATGCTCAAAAAACGTCCAAAATAGCTTCTTTTCCAGAATTCACTCTCCAAACACCTAAAATCACAAAAGGAACGATTTAGGGCAATATTTGATCAAATAAAGTCGGATTCGGGCTTAAATGACCCCCTAAAAACGGATCATTTTTCGCCTCATCATATACCCTTACACTTGAGATTTGCTTGTCCTCAAGCAAATGCGCTTTTATTCTACTCAAAAGACAAGTTAGGGGTCATTTAACACTAATATAAAAGTAATTACAACAAATAATCGTTCCACTAAAGACTAATAGACAAGCACGGAGATCATACACAAGCACCTCACAAATAGTGTTTAGATACTCACATCTCTCGGGTGTAATAAAGTAATATAACATTATGGAAATGGAAGATATCTCTCACTACCTGTCATAGCAAAATAGATTACCATAGGCTTGGGAAAGGATCAAACCTCCACCACATGGCGTAAGCACCTAGGATAAACTATCAAAGAGGTCTTTTAAAGGGTTGTAACGTTAGGTATAGGGATATGAATTACACGGTTTTGTTGGATAAAGGAAGTTTTACTGGTGGCGAGTTAACAATCTTGGTTAATTACATGTACAATATGGCGTTGCTAAGCCAAGACTAGACTCGACTTAAGCTAATAAATGAGAAATAACAAAAACATAAAATGAACATAGAATAAAAACGGGATGGGAGTCCGTATGTTTTTTCTCTTTTTCTTTTTCTATATTTTTTTTTCTTTTTCTTGATTTTTTCGATTTTTTTTTTTTTTTTTTTTTTTTTTTTTTTGATACACTCTTACCCTACCATCCAAAATAATACATCATAGGGGATGAGAATTCCCCTTACACTTGAATATTTACATACTTTACATTTAACTAATCTAATGACTCGAATTAAGAAAATCAAAACACTTGGAGCACTTTTAAGATTAACGTACATATGGGGGTAATAAATGATGTTCTTCCCCATTACTCCATAAAATAAGTACTTACCCATGAGTCCCAATCGTCCCAAAACAATATGTACAAGGATATGACTCGACTTAGCAACCATGTAATCAATTAGAAAGTTAACTTAGGGTTTAACAAATAACAATAATGCACTAAAAATGAGCGCATACACGGAAGGCTAAGGCGATTTGGGTGTACATTTAAGTGGGGTGTAACAAATTCTTCCTTTAAGTAAAATGCTTAAAGTTAGAAACGAAAAGATAGGCTCGGAGGGGTGTACTAGGGGTATCGTGTACTAAAAATGAGTACAACGCTAAGGGTGTGGGAAAAATTAGTTGACTTAACTAGCCAAGTAATATGACTTAAATGGTCAAGTAATTATAATACGGGTTTAACACAAGGGTGATCCTAATGCCTCTTATCATGTAGTAAATCCTACCACACGAATGTAGTCTCACTAGCGGTCTCGGGATGCATCACTAACGCAAGTTCTAGAATCTAAATGTTACCGGTACACTCATAAGCACTAATAGTAAATGCTTTTCCTATCAAATCTAAAGGCGAACCTCACATTTTTGGGTGGAAAATTTTTCTGAATATACGGTTATGTGCTAGTCATACAATCTCCTATCCATGAGACGCTTGCTATGGCTAAAGTTTCACTCCTAAATGTTGTAAAAAATTTTAAATTTGGCCCTAAAATTACACTAACAAGTATTTCTTGTAGTTTTATTACACATCTACCATCAAACAAAACAAACTCAAGCGAAAGTGCATATGTAAGGTATCATCTTTTTACCCTCCCCTTACACTTAAGATGAACATTGTCCCCAATGTTCAAGTAAAGAATGTAAAAGTGAAAAAGTAAAGAGAATGAAATCAAATACTCCCCTGATTCGCTTGGTATGGATTTTAGGTTGGCCAGGTTAAATCTTCTTCCAAGAAAACGAACAATCAAAGCTTCCCTTCCAGAATATAAATCATCTTCTTGTCAAAAATAACTTGTAAATCCTGACAACAATAGACAAGGCAACCTCGCGTAAAATCGGCGGCATCCTATATAAGTTACTAAATCCTAGAAAACAAGGTAAGATATAATGCTTGTGGAATGAAGTTTGCAGATTTCCTGGAGATTATAAAACTTAATAATTCACAAAAACCATAAGACTCCGTTAGAAAAACAAAACCGGTAAAATTTCCAGATTTTTGACTCCTGACGCCGTCAAGAGTAATACTCTGACGCCGTCAGAATGGACCTGCAAAAATTCTTATGTTAAGTTTCCGGAAAATTTCTGGAAAAACTTGGTCCTACTTCCTGGAAAATCCTGCAAAACTTCATTATGACTCAATACAAGCATTTGACTCTAACAAATACGAATATACATGTTCATTTAATATTGTGGAGAATCATGATCGGTTTGTTTCTTGAAAACATATTTGGGGTTTCCCCTTACACTTATCTTTTGCAAAAATACTTTTAGGTTGGAGTTAAGACTAGGCCAAACAACATAGTAAAGTATTTCCACATTTTAATTGAGAAACATGATCAACCAACAATAAAAATAAAACATGCATACGGAAGCAAATAACAATCAAACAAATAAAATCACACAAAACATGGGTTGCCTCCCAAGAAGCGCTTTTCTTTATTTACGAGTCTTGTAGCTAGACTCAAAGTCATGGGTTATCGTGTATCGCTTATGCTCACATAACCAAGTGTGAGCCATCTAATAGTTACCTCATCTTTCCTATAATCATCTCCTAACTCTAAGCATCCGCGATAGTATCTTTTATTCTTTTCATGAGTATACTTAAGTCCTCTTTTCTTATCATTCTCACTTAGCATTTCTATAGGCGGATACCTACTACACTTTTCCATGGAAAAATCCTTGAACCTAGGGTGTGTGCGGGGTATTTGATAGACAAATTCTTCATCCCCATCCGAGAATGTAATTAACCCTTCTATGAGTTTTTCATTGAGGTTGGTCAACCGTTTGAAAGGTCTTCCAAACACAACTTGGGTCAATTTATCATCAATAAATTCTCCTAGATTCTCCATAACCATGAACTCAACAAGATAAACCAAACTTCCTACAAACACATGCAGTGGTATTGCCCTAGCTACAATATTTTCCCCTTTGTATTCTAACTCATCTACCATGATTTTATTGTATTCATTACGTGAGATTATGTTCATTGGAAGAGATGAGTTGAGATAGGCGTTAAAGCTCTTAAATCAAATCTTACAAGGGAATTGCATGTTAAATAAACTATCGCACTCGATTCTAGTTCTAGGGTCAACATACCTAAGGGGGTTTATCTCCTCCTCCATTCTATCCTCATTAATCACATCACCATCATCAAGATCCTCATCGGAGTCTGAATAGTAAAAAGGACTAGCCCTACGATCATCGTCATGATCAGACTCTTCTAGCTCAGAATTATTGCCAAAATGGTGGTTGGGTGAGAGGTTAGGTGGGTTCTCATTTTCTGCTAAAGGAAGCGGGGCGGGCATTTGGAACATCCTATGACGGAAAACACGAATAACAGGAATCAAACGATCAATGTTATTGTTATCCATCGAAACAGTTTACGAACAAAGACACAAAGAAATAAGATAGACTAAAGAAGACCTAAAAATAAAAAATAAAATCTTACAAGAAAGGAATCTAGCAAGTAGACCTAATAAAAAAGAAATTCTAACCTAGACAATAACTATTCCCCAGGCTGCGGCGCCAAAAACTTGATGGCGCCGCACTCTATTGCGAAAGTAGGAATAAATGTAAAGATAGACAATCCCCGGCAACGGCGCCAAAAACTTGATGCGTGGGAATCGCAACAGGCTTTACCTCTCGAAGGATCTCGAGAAGCTTACAACCCCCACCAGGCAGTGTACCTGATCGTTGTAGTATAGTATAGTGACAAGTACCGGGGGATTGATCGTTCAACTTAGGAATAGTGTCTCTAGGATTAGAAAGCCTAATTAATAGTTCTAAAGGTGAGGGATGATTATTTTTGTGTTTTTATATTTTTATGAAAGCAATTAAAATCTCGGGTTTTGAAGGAGTGGGCGGAATTAGTTGCTATTCAACTAACCCAAAACTAATATATAATCAAAATAAAATACTGAAAATGAAATTAAACTAATTATTACAAAGGTTGTGAGCAGTAATTGGAGAAATTGTGTTTACTTAGACTTCACTACTCCCTAGATATCTTTTACACGTTAATTACTTGTTATACTTGTATGGATGACGGATTGTATTCCTTAATACCATTCGTGGGGTGGCATACATAACTCCCCAACTCTATGAGCTCTTATCTCCTCCTACACCATGACCCAGCACAACTATAGGGATTGTAAACAGTGGCTCATGCATTAAATACAACCAATAAAAACCTAGTACGCCTCGGTTCATGTTTCTTAAGACGTTCAAGCATGTTACCATTTGGAGATCTGCCAGTTTTCTTAAGCCTAACATATAAATCATTCATCCAAGAATAAGAATAAACAAGTAATCAACACATAATCAACATCTAGGTTTCATTAGATCTAAGCAAACACAAGAGAGATCTAGCCTAGCATAATTGAATTGAGACAAGAACAAGATATAAACAACCAACACATAGACATATTGATTGAATTAGAAGAACACTTATCTCAATTACAATGCAAGGTATCAAGGGTTTGGAACCCTTGAAAAACCTGTAAAAGAGGCACCAAATTCGTCTTTAGGGTTTCACCAAAACTTCTCTTTCTTTTAATGAAAAAACTAGAAAACTATATATAGGGAAACTGGGCTGACGGCGTCAAGACAAGCATGTGACGCCGTCACCTCGCCGCCAAATACTTCCTCGGACGGCCTTGATCTACTTATGACGGCCTATGTGACGCCGTCACCACCTACGGTATTTTATTCTTGGGACTTTGACGCCGTCAGGATGGATTTTGACGCCGTCATCAACTACGGTGTTTTATTCTTGATGTCTGACGCCGTCAGGGTGTAACTCTTGACGCCGTCACCTAGTGTCTTCAGCATGGAAAATTGATACTTTGCCGTTTTCTTAACTTTTATGCTCCAAAAACGTCCAAAATAGCTTCTTTTCCAGAATTCACTCTCCAAACACCTAAAATCACAAAAGGAACGATTTAGGGCAATATTTGATCAAATAAAGTCGGATTCGGGCTTAAATGACCCCCTAAAAACGGATCATTTTTCGCCTCATCATTTACTGTACCGACGGATTTCAAGGAACCAAATAAAGGGTTCCGCCCTTTATATCGTTTGGTTCCTTGGCATCTATGACAGATTTACCAAAACTCATTTTTTAACATAAAGAAAACATGTATGACTTACTAGATTTGATAACAAACATGTAATACACTTATTTTACTTCATTTCTACTGATGTAACTTATCTAATCATTTATCTTTCAAGGAAACCTACAAGCTTGTATACAAAGTAATATTTAACCACAAAATTTCTAAGTATACTTAGCGAAACATTTTTCATATTATATTCCGCTTCAACGGTAATTTGATACATGGATGGTGCTCTATTTTAAAAACCATTTGTTTTGAAAATAAGAGCTACGAAGCTCTGATGCCAATTGTAAAATCGCAGAGGGGGGGGGGGGTGAATACGTTTCCATTTAAAAATCTTTAAACTTGTTGCATCAAATATAGTATAAACCATTGTGTTAAGTTATGCCATTATTAGTCCGGTTTGTTTTTCTTTTCTAAAAACATCCATATGACAAATTTCTGATCAAGCTTATTGTAATATGAGAAATGCTAATAATAGTCTTATGACTAATATAAAGAATATGATATACCAAGTTGTCACACAAGCATAAACATCAATTCACAACACAACACAAACAATAATATAGTGCAAGTATAAAAGTAAAAGGAAAGAGCAAACCGAACACGAGGATTTATAGTGGTTCGGTCACGGATCTCCTTTCCGCCATACTCCACTCCCCAAGTACCCAACTCGAAAGTTACTTCACTAGATCAACAAGCTCCTTTCTTGGCGGAGAAAACCTTACAATCGTCGCTTACACTTTTTCCGGTACAAAGCTACATACCGGGTTCTTTTACAAGGTACAACCACTCCTATCGTCGCCTATACAATATTTCCGACACTAAGCTAGACGTCGAGTTCTTTTCCAAGGGTACAACCACTCCCGCTAGTTCTTTTACAAGGGTATAACAACTCCCGCTATGTTTTGTGGCCCAACCATAGAAACCTTGTGTTTTATGGCACAAACAAATAAACCATCTAATCTATAATAAAGAGTACAATGATGATCCAAGACATATATGTCTAATAGATATGAATAACTAATCTAAAAGAACTTCCATTGATAGAAACCCTTCAATGAATGAAGATCACAAGTTCTCCAATCTTGTTGTGATGGATCTTCATATATGTATGCATGTGGTGGATGACGATGGCAAGATCTCCAAGCTTCTTTGGTGGATCAAGATGTATGATATGCTTACAACAAAGATGAATGTTAGAAGCATTATGATCATGATAATGAGGGTGATTGATTGTGTTTTCTACATGGTTTTCTATTGATCTAAGATCTATGCAAAGTGTAGAGAAGTGTGTGTTTTTATTTTTCTAGTTTCATCAAGTTGTTTGAAAAACCATGAGCTACTATTTATAGGAAACAAGTAAAGAGGTTTTTCCAAACCATGTTCCAAAACCATGTTCTAAATATCTTACTATATTTATCTCTAGTCACATCAAGATCTTCTAATGTCAACTACAACATTCTCTTACAAAATCTATGACATTTATTACAAGATCATTTGGAAAGATATACATTCTAGAAGACACTATTCATGAGGTAACAAAAGAGTGTTTTCCATATTATGAAAAATAAATTTAGACTAATGTATATACTAACTTAAAAAGGTAAGTTACTTGTATATGAAAAATATATTAGCTAGCTATATAATATTTAGCAAGTTACTAAAAATGTTTTATGTACTTATGTTGTTATAAGACACATTTTTATATATTGGAACCTTACTAATATTATCTAGACACCTAATGTGGCACTTATTCTATTTAACACCTAAAGTGTATTTTGACACCTAAAATACTTAAAGACCCTCAAAGTATTTTACTCATTCTAAATGGTTGGTCAAGGGGTTTGATCATAATGCCACATAACAAACATGTACGAACCTGTGTTGTAGCATACGAGGACTCGAGCCGTTGAGAGGTGTTGAATGTATGTTGAGACAAAATAAGATTACAAGTAACTTGTACATTTTACGTTATGTAACAAGTTATATGTTTGTCATCAAACAAAACAAACAAGACTGTGTAGATTAAATATTGTAATATTTGCACTAACAGCTTGTTCAATACTTCCCATTGTGCTTACTTTCCATATTTTAACTGCCAATGTTGCATATTGGCTATTCATGAGTGGTTACTATCATTGTTGATGTTCATGTGTTCATTTAAGCTTGTTATATCATATTGTAACCTTGTGTGTCAGTTGCATGGTCTAAATCCTTTTATTTCTTTGAAAATCAAAATATCACTTTCATAAAGGAGTGTTTGGATTAGTACTGTTCTTGGTGGTATTGTTGTTGTTTTAGCTTGATCAGACTACAATAGGCCAATATAGGTTAGTCAAACCTTAAAATCCAGGTCTTCATCAGTAAAAAGTCAAAATCAAGGTTTTAGATTCATATGTAGTCCACTGTTAGATTTTAGGGTTTGTAATCTCATCATTTCCATTCATAAGTTGTTGGAGTAGCTTGTTTCAGTCTTAATATAGCTTATTTTCACCATTTCAGTTATTAGGATCAGATTTAAATCCATATAAGTCAACTAGATTAAGTTCCATAAAAAGTCAAAATTTACATAGTTTGGCAGAATTCCAAAGTACTAGGATTTTTCATGATTTTTATGTTTAAGATTAGGCTTTGAAATTTTTACAAGTTAATGTCCCCCAGCTTAGCTTTATAAATCCATCATTAGCTTTATTTTAGGATTTTTCTTAAGGGCTTTTTAGACAGCTTAATTTGGCCTGCAGGGCAAAGTACTACCCTGTATCCGGGTTTTCACCCAACCTTCTTGGGCTCACCCTGACTTCACATGTGGTTCCCAGACCTCCATTTCTAGATTTTTGGAAAGCTCACTAGCTATTCTTGTTATTCCAGTGCTTATTGTGGTCTCTAGACCTCTTGCCCATAGCTTATTGTGCCTTCCAAGTCACCCACACCTTATTGCATACACTAAGTGATCAGTGTTTGCAAGCTTTTTCACAAGCTTCTTGTGAGCTTATTTGTGGGACTTGGGCTTTGGTTTTTGGCTTATTTGAAAGCTCCCTAGGTTGGCTTATTGGTTCAAAAGCCCTTTTGGACCCCTGAGCTTATTTGAGGGCCCCACAGAGGCCTGCATTAGCCCCCATTAAACCTGTTTGGTCTGTGTGGATTTGGAATTGCTTATTTGTTTCCTTTGCTTATTTAGTGTGCTTTTCCAGTTCTTTTGGCTTATTTTGTGTGCATTGCATTTGGTAGTAGCTTAATTGTACCTCTGGTTTCATTGTATAGCTTATTATTAGCTTGTGCATCATCAAATCTCATAAATATCAAACAGTCAACAACATAAGATTGCACACAGGTTATTTTTAAATTCTAAAAAGTTTGTTTTTGTAAAATTCGCTTATTTTTAGTGTATAATCAGTTTCCAAAAAGAAAAACAAAGAAAAACCAAAATTAAAAACAGTGATAGCTTCTATTTAAGTCATTTGGCTTATTTTGCAGCTTTTTCAAAAATCAATTTCTAATTTTATAACTTTGTTGAGTTCCTGTTCACTTGTAGTATTTTTAGTAATTTTCTCAGATTTTTATCTTTTCATTTATTATTTATTATAATTAATATTAGTTTAAATAATAATTAAGTAATATTAGCTAATTAAATAGTTTTATTAATTTTTATTAAACATTAGTATCTTTTTATATTTTTCCCAGGTTTTATATATTATAAAGTATTCTTAGAAAATAGTTTCATAATTGTCACTGTTAATTTGCTATTTTTCTTAATTAATTTAGTTTAATTAGCTTTTAATTAATAAACAAGTAAATAATTAATAAATTAGTTTAAAAATAATTTTTATAATTTTTTAGGATTCATGTGATGGTTAATTAGTTTTATAAAAAATTTCATATTTTTATAAGTCATTTTAGTATTTTTCTGAAATTTAAATTAGTTATAAATTAGTTTTTATTAAACATTAAATAGTTTAAATTAGTTTTTAATTAATATTAAATAATAAAATAATTAAAAAAAATAATTTTCTTTTTAATTTAATTTTCTTTTAATATTAAGTTTGTAAAACTTTCATTTTCACCCCCTATAGTTGTAAATTGTTCAAAACTCACCTTTTCTTCTGTCTATAAACGTTTCTGATTTTTAATTTGCTTACGTTTAATTATATCTATAATTCTGTAATTGTTAATACTGTTTCATTATCTTAATATCAAGCAATCAGTAGTGTAAATTAATCCAAATCATTATCTATTACTATTCCCTATCACTATATCTCTTAAACGTTTCCAAAAGCACAATTTCAATTTCGTTGGGACTTAACGACCCGGGGATTTCCCTGTACTTCCACGGATTATATATCTTGCACTTTCTCTCAGGTTTGACCTGTTGACCTCACCTGATTGACTGGTTAGTTTGGAACGAGTCAATCCATGATCTCCATATTGGACTGAAACCAAGCTTTAATCCTTAATATATGTATTTGACTCTTCAGTGCTAGATGTATTGCTTTACTTTATTCATATTGATGTGGCTATTCTAAAACATACATTGTATTTTTCAAAAGAAGTCACTAACTAAAACAATAGTACACATATGAGACGTTCGTTTCACGAAGATATGTAAGATCTAATGTTGGATGTGAACCAAAAGGAATTGTTTCATTTTCCTTATGATAGTTGATTCCTATTATCTTTAGTTGTTACTATTTGATAATTAGTATCATAAATTCAATATGTGTTTGCTAAGCTTATATGATGAGCTTATACGTTTATTAGTGTTGTTTCCTATTCTATGACTTGTTTATATAGACAAAATTTTCAATTGTGTAATTCTTTTTATAATAAATCAAAGAGTTACAAAGTGTTTTACAGATAAACACTTAATTGAATGATAATGTGTTAAGTTCTTTGAATAAGCAAACTTAAACAAAAGTTAGAGTTTGCTAATGAACTCTAAGATCGCTGATTGGATCAAGGTAAATGATACAATTAATATGAAAGATGTAGCATTTACTTCTACCAATATTCTCTCATATAAGAGACAAACGAGGATGTCACTTGAGGGTTGTGGAGACGTGTCAAGCATTTAATGGATAACTACATTTTCCATTAAATGTTTCTATTCTTAGAAACACAACAACCTTACTTTAGTGAACAATGTTGTCAACTTTTCATTGCCTTTTCACCAACTCATACTTGTCACACCTCCAAAATGTCGCATCAGTAAGGTAACCGGGGTATAACGTTCACAGCACAAAGACGCAAGATATATAGATGATCTCTACATGAGTCGTTTAAAAGTACATGTTCGATTCATTGAAATATTGCTTTACAAACATAGGCTAAGTGTTTCACATGATAAAATGGAGTTTTTGCTTTGTAATCGAACATCAAGTAATGCAACAGATATTCATCAAAATGAAATCCCAAAATGCGACTCAATGCCATTCCTATGCAGACCAAGCTAGTGAAATCAAACACTTGAGAAATACAGGCTAAAAATGTCATCATAAAGTTGGCGAGTTCATATGTTTTAGTAAATGTAAATGTGGACCACAAGATTTCCATGTGTAAATATTATAACAAATACAATATCACAAAAATTATTACTATTGCACTAAGCTCATGACCCCGAAGCCTTAGCGTATTCAGTATGTATATATGTATACCTTTGTAGGTGTCTTGCCAAACACCCAGTACTCTCCAAATGAAATGCGTTCGTTTGACCGGTACCTCCAGTCAAGTAAGTGCTACTTACCCGGACGGGAGTGTCAACCCAATAGATATATTCACAATGTTAGTGCTTACAACTTAATTAACGGTTCATGATTTTGGGGACTTCATGGCAAATGTGATAACTTAGTGATTGGCTCCAAACGGTCAACTAAATTGACCAGGTGAAAGGTCAACAAAGTCAAACTGCCTAGAGTCAATCTCCGTGGAAGTATAGGGGTTTCCCCGGGTCGTTATGTCCCGACGAGGTGTGATGGTAATCAAACGGATTTGTGATCAGGTTAATTTGGACAGAAAGGGGTTTGTGATTGATTAAACTACTGATTTATACAAGGAAATAGCTTAAATAAGCTATTTGAATGGTTACGTGAAAGTTAGATACTTAAAAACGTTTAATATCTAAAAACGCGTACGTTTACATTTAAAATAACATAAATGTACAAAATAAAAAGTGAAAACTGAAATCTGAAAACCCTCAGGGGGTGAAAATGACTTTTTTACAAACCTAAGGATGAAAGAAAAAATTTTAGAAAAGGAAAATGAGTTTTTACACTAATTACTTATTTAATATTAATTAAATACTATTTAATACTAATTATTAATATTTAAATAAATTAAATATAATATAATATTATTTTAATACTAGAAAAACTGAAAATTAAATTTCTAAAATTATAAAATAACTAAAAACAACTTTTAAAATTAAAAATATATCTTTTTTTCTTTTTGTGGATTTTATATTAATTAATTACAAATTATATTTAATTTAACTAATTAACTAATTTTAAATTACTAATAATACTTAAATGACTTAGATAATTATGAAATTTTTTATAAAACTAATTAACCATCACAGGAATCCTAAAAAATTATAAAAAGTTTGTTTTATATGTTTTTAAACTATTTTACTAATTATTAAACTAAATATTAATTAATTACTAGTTAAACTAATTAAATTCTAAAAATTAGAATATGAACAGTAAAAATTCTAGAAAAATTCCTAAAATTATTTCATAACTTATAAAAGCTAGGAAAAATATAAAAATTAGGGTTTGCTTAATAAAAACTAATTATGCTATTTAATATTTAATATTAATTAATAATTAATAAAACTAATATTAAATCTAATAAATACTAAATTATATTATAAAATTCTGGAAAAATTACTAAAAATACTTTAATGTAAAATAAAATTAAGAAAAATATAAAAATTCCAAGTACTTAATAAATATCTAAAAAGGAAAATTAAATAGATAAATAATATTAAATAGAAACTATCACTTAATTTAAATTTTGGCTTTTTTGGATTTTCTTTTTGCAAAACTATATAAATACTTAAAACAAACAACTTTAAAAAAGGAACTTAGGCTAAATATTAAAAATAAGCAATGTTAAAAGCTAAATGATTGGCAGATTTGCTTATAAGCTTATTAGGACTTGGAATCTTTGAAAAAGCTAACCATAAGCTGCCACAGAAGTGAAATAAGCTAAAACAGATATGAGGTAACTTGAAATAAGCTAAGTGAATCAGAAAAAGCAAAATAATTAAGCTAATATAAGCAATGAGCAATCCCAAACTCACCACAGTCCACTTAGGCCAAAATAGGGCCTTTGCAGCCCTGTGTGGGACCCACAAATAAGCTCGGGGGTCAAAAAGAGCTTTTGACCCAATAAGCTGATCTGGGGAGCTATCAAATAAGCCAAAATTAGAATGCTGGGGCCCACTAGTAAGACCAGGGGAGGGCTTGCAATTAGGGTGCAAAAGCTGAGGTGGTGGTGCAAGGGAGGTCCTCCCCCTGCAGGTCAGTTTGGGGGGCTGTGGGATGCATAGAAAAAATTACAAAAATAAAGTAACCATGGGACTTTGAAGTTTAGCTGGGAGATTACAAGTCCTAAAAATTTCAAGCCTTGAATCTAAACACAAAATTCTAAATAATTCCCATAAAAAATGGGATTTTCTGCTAAGGGTGAATTTTGACTTTTGAATTAAAACTCTTGGTTTGACTTTGATGACTTTTGATCTTAATCTACTGACTGAATATGATGTATTAGGCTAAGATAAGACTAAATTAAGCTAAGTAATCAACTAATGAACTGATTTGCAAGTTATGGAACTTAAATTATTTAACAGTGAACTAAATGGAAGTATTTAGCATGATTTTGACTTTCCCACAAAAGAGTACTCATTTTTAGAGTTTAACTGAGATATTTGATCCTTTTATGATGTACATCAAATAAGAACAACAACACAAACAACCCTTATCACAGTGCAATCTACTGAACCAAACACTCCCTTACAGATGATCATCAAGAGCTTTTCAAAGGAGAACACTGTTTTAGACCATTCTATGCATCTAAAAAGCTATATTATGTTATATTAACCTAATTTAAGCATATAAATAACAAGAACAACAACAAATTACCACATATCAAGAGCAAGCTAATATGGCAGTGAAAGATGAAATATAGAGCAAAGTAGTATTCTAGTGAACAAGTATTAAATTTTAAGTTATATAACAACTAAAATACACCATACACACCAAGAAACACAAAAATAGATACTGATTAAGCAGTAGTACAGTAAAAAGCAATAATATACAAAATTGAACTCACAAGTGCTCTTCCTAAAATATAAGGTACTAAGGACTATAATTTCCACCTATAGCCTCCCAAGAGGCAACTAAACCAAAGTCATCCAGATTTCACTTTGTTCCTTGCACCAATCTTCTTGTGAACTGATTTTTTATTTATTAGCTATTTTTAAGTATTTTTTAAATTATTGAGTAAACTGCAAATGAAACTGATTAACAACCTTTGTAAACTTTTAAAAACTTAAAAATGAGCTAAATTGAGCTTAATGGAACAAGAACAACAAACTATAACAAGTTTAAGTAAATTTGCCAAGTTTACTTAAAATTGCAAAGTCTGAATTTATAAAAGAAAGCTGGGAATTAAAGTTAAATAAAGTTCAAATTACATTAATAAAACAGGTTACAACTCTTTGAAACTGAGAAATACAACTGGAAATTAATCTACACTACTAACGACAAGCTACAACTATACTACTACTAATATTAGCTACTCACTGCCCCTTTGCTTCTTTTTCTTGACTTATATTGACCAGTGTGGGTCCCACACCTTTTCCCACTTCTCTTTAGAACCCTTGGATGAGTTATAATCAATCCTGGCCTTCAAAACTTTTTGGCGGGAAAAACTTGGTTTGCAACTGGGAGGTTACTTGGAGGGTTTCAAGGGCAATAAATGTAGTTTGGAGGTTAGTGTTTGGAGTGGGTTTGGCTAAGGTGGAGGAGGGGGTTGACAGTTGGAGCAGGTTGCAAGTGGATGGGAGGTGGAAGGAGGGTCAACTGGTCTGACCAGGGAGTAATAAAAACGGAGTGGGGTTTTATTCTTTGTGCATTAGGCTTGGAAGGGAATGGGCTGGTTTTGTAGTGGATCAGGGGTGTGGATGGTTGTGTTGGTTTGTGTTTTGTTATGGGCTAGCAAGTAAACAAAGGTCCATTTGGTTATACAGTTATCACAAGGACCAATGTTGTAAATCTGAAAAGTATAGGGCCTGAATTGTAAATTTTCCAAAGTATCCTCAAGGGACCAATCTTGCCATATTTGAATAGTATAAGGACCACCTTTGATAATTTTATATTTTTGAAATTCAGGGACCTATTTTGCCAACTTGTGAAACTCAAGGACCAAACATGTAAATTCTCCAAAATTTTCACCCAAGTACCATATTTGCCAAAGATGAATTGTACAAGGACCA
Organism: Artemisia argyi; assembly: GCA_030686995.1. Classification (NCBI taxonomy): domain Eukaryota; kingdom Viridiplantae; phylum Streptophyta; class Magnoliopsida; order Asterales; family Asteraceae; genus Artemisia; species Artemisia argyi. Next base: position 56,324,125 of record CM060683.1, on the reverse strand, counting down.
CAATTGATTTTTCCAAAGTTTTAAATCCCAGGGACTAATTTTGACAATTTTGCAAAGTTCAGGGATTAGTTTGTAAACTTTTGAAAATTTTCACTAAAGGACTAATTATGTCAACTTGTGAGTTTCAAAGGACTTTGGTTGACTTATTGATAAGGCGAAAAATGAACCGTTTTTAGGGGGTCATTTAAGCCCGGAATTGAATTTATTTGATCCAATATTGCCCTTAATCGTTCCTTCTGTGATTTTAGGTACTTTTGGAGTGAATTCTGGAAAAGGAAGCATTTTGGACGTTTTTGGAGCATAAAAGTGAAGAAAACGACAAAGTCTTAGTTTTCCTTGTTGGGAACAGTACCTGGCGGCGTCAAGAGCATTTTGATGACGCCGTCAAGAGTAAAAGTGGTGATGATCCAGAAGAAACGTGACGGCGTCACCCAAGGCCGTCACGTGTTAACTTGTCAAAACTTGCGCGCGGAGTAGCTGATATTGTTTTGGTCATAACTTTTGCATACGAACTCGGATTTAGGTGATTCAAAATCCCACGCGAAGAGGACGAAGAGATCTAAGGTTGACAGAAAATTAGCCTATAATTATAACATCATAACTTCACTTTTTGTAAGCCCTAAACCCTAAGGTTGATTCCTGGGTTTAGGTAGGTGTTTTTCCAGCAACTTAGAGAGTTTCAATCACTCCATAAACATCATGTATTGGTTTGATGATTCTATCTCAACTATGTATTTCATTATTATTGTTGATTGTCCTTCTTTGATTATGTTTTGTTAATTTACCTTGTGTCTACTTATGTTTATGTGAAATTTGTATATAATTGATTAGATCTTATTGATTTCTTGTTGATGTTTGTGTCTATCTTCATCAATTAGGGCGTGACACTTCGATAGATCTAATTGGTTTAGCTTATAATTCTTGATTCCTATTGTTTATTGTTTGGTTGATTGTATTCGATGTTGGGCTTAAGAAAACTGGCAGACTTCCATAGGGTAACATGCTTGAACGTCTTAAGAAACATGAACCGATGTGTACTAGGTTTTTATGGTTGTATTTAATGCATGAGCGAATTCTAGTGATCCCATGTTAGGAGCTTCTTAGCTGACTCGACATAGGAGTGAAGTAGGAGCTTATAGAATTGGGGAAGTAAGTACGCCACCCCATGATTGGTATTAAGGAATACAACTCGTCAATTAAAAAAAGGAGTGACAATTCAATAGGTAGAATTGGATAGCTAGCAAGGAGTAACATATCATAGGTAGACATGCTTCACATCCCTTGTAGAACCTTAGTTTACTTTTCTTGTTTATTAGTTTAATTAGTAGCTTTTGGGTTAGTTGATTAACAACTAATTCCGCCCCTTCTTCCAATACCCGAGAATTTTACTTGCTTTTCATAAAATATAAAAACACAAAAAAAAGAATCATCCTTCACCTTTAGACCTAGTTAGACTAATTTTCAATCCTAACGACACTATTCCTGAGTTGAACGATCAATCCCCCGGTACTTGTCACTATACTATACTACAATGATCAGGTACACTGCCTGGTGGGGGTTGTAAGCTTCTCGAGATTCCTTGAGAGGTAAAGCCTGGTGCAATTCCCACGCATCAAGTTTTTGGCACCGCAGCCCGGGAATAGTTATTGTTTAGGTTGAAATTTATTTTGATTAGGTCTACTCATTAGATTCCTTTTTAGTGAGATTTTTATTTTCTTTTTATTAGCTTTCTCGTAGTCTATCTTTTCTTTGTGTATTTGTTTGTAGAAACCTTTCCATTGACTCTTCCGTTCACCATTATGGAGAATGCGAATCCACCATACTACCGACCACGAAACCCATTCACTCCTAATGACATCTTGATGTTCAAACAATATCGAGATGAACCTATTTATGATGCGTGGACTCGTTTTAAAATTTTACTCTGAATAGTCCCTCATCATGGTTTCAATCTATGGTACCTAACTCAAATCTTTTACTATAGTGTCCACCCGTATTACCAAAGGTGCATTGATGATTTTACCAACGGAGACCTTTGGGAATTAAATGCTGAAGAAGCATGGGATGCCATAGAAGATTGTGCCCAATATTATTATAGAGTAGACAACCCGACAAACAACATAACAAATCAATTGACAACAAATTTAAAGGATCATGAAACAAGTTTGTTGGGGGATGAATATACTCATGTTGAGATACCTAGTTGGATGGCACCTAATATCATAGTACAAAACAAACGTATAGGTAATCTAGGTACAATGGAGGATGAGGTGGACAATCCAAGCCCACAAAGTACCCCACAAGTCCTACCATCATTTGAGGCACATACACCGCCCATGACTTACTCGGAAGAAATAGAAGAGACTTTAGGAATCCCAACAGAGGTAGAGCCCTTAGACCGAGCACCACTAGAAGATATAGGTTTGAATACTTGTAGTGATAACCTTACTCCTAGTTCTAGGGAATTTCTAATGTTGATGAACCGGAACCTCAACCTTTACACAACTTTCCATCCTTAGATATACATCTAGGAGACAAAAGAGGAACCGACCCACCCATCAACCAATATTATCCGGGTAGTTTTAGGATGAAGGAAGCCATTCACTCACCTCCTTCACCTCACGTGGCATATTTCCACCCTAAGGGTGTGTATCGCTACTTCCAACTGCACTTAATCCTAAGTGTAGGGAAAACCTCCCCTATTTCCATTAAATAAGGGTAGAGTCAGGCTCGTGACTCGAACAAAAACAAGCGCTTGTTGGGAGGCAACCCAAACCCATGTTTTTAATTGTTTGATGTTTTTATTTTATTTGTTTGTTTGTGTCATATATGCTTAATCATAGTTTTTTAATTTTCATGTTTCGAATAATTTGTGAAAATGCTTTATTTTGTTTTTAACCTCGTCTTAATTGCATATAAAGGTATTTTACAAAAAGATAAGTGTAGGGAAATTTATATTTTCTTAAAAAGAACTAAATTCGAATATGAAAACTTCACAATTCATGATTAGCATATATTCTATCTTGTTTGTGTGTCAATAATTGTGGATATGTTTTATGAGTTCCTATTTGTAATTCATTCCACAAGTATCCTATCCTTTTGTTGCTTTGTCTTGTTTCTATTTCTAAGTCTGGAATTACATCTAGTTGTGATTTTTGTTCGGTTTGATGCTTTGGTTTTTGTGTTTGTTGATTACAGGACAAGAAGATGATTTATATTTCTGGAGGGAAGCTTTCAACGTTCGTCTTCTTGGAGGTAGATTTAACCATGTTGTCACATTATCCACGGTGAACGAATCAGGGGAGTATTAGTTTCTCTCATTCTTATTTATTTTTACTTTTACATCTTTTATCTAGAACATTGGGGACAATGTTCGGTTTAAGTGTAGGGAGGGTATATTAGAAACTATTACTCCACTTGGTTTTTGTTTTGTTTGATAGTGAATGCGTAATAAAACTGAGAGAAATATTTGTTAGGACAATTTTAGCACCAAATTTAAAATTTTTTGCAACATGTAGGAGTGAAACTTTAGTCTTAATAAGCATCTCATGGATAGGAATTGTATGACTAGTACAAAAACCATACCACTCAAAAATTTCCACCCCAAATATGTAAGGTTCGCCCTTAGATCTTTAGGAAAAAGCATTCATTGTTGGTGCTTATGAGTGTACCGGTAGTATTTAGATTCTAGAACTTGTGATAGCGATGCATCCCGAGACCGCTAGTGAGACTACATTCGTGTAGTTAGGATTTACTACATGATAAGAGGCATTAGGATAACCCTTGTTCTACACCTGTAATATAATTACATTGACTTCATAGGTCAAGTAATTCTCCCACACCTTTGCGTTGTACTCATTTTTAGTACACGATACCCCTAGTACACCCCTCCGAGCCTATCTTTTCATTTCTAACTTTAAGCATTTTACTTAAAGTAAGAATTTGTTTACAATCCACCCCAATGTGCAACCAAATCGCCTTAGCCTTCCTTGTATTCACTCATCTTTAGTGCGTTATTGTTAATTGTTTAAACCCTTTGTTAGTTGTCTAATTGATTATATGGTTGCTAAGTCGAGTCATATCTTGTACATATTGTTTTGGGACAATTGGGACTCATGGGTAAAGTATTTGTGTTATGGAGTAATGGGGAAGAACATCATTTATTACCCCCATATGTGTGTTAATATTTAAAAGTACCCCAAGTGTTTTGATTATTTTGATTCGAGTCATTAGAATAGTTGATTGTAAAGTATGTAAAAGCTCAAGTGTAGGGAGGAAACGAGCTCCCTTTGATGTATTATTTTGAATGGTAGAGTAAAAGTGTATGCACAAAAAAAAAATGTATATGTAACACCTAAAATCCGAAGGCATGTGAAAAGACCAAAATGCCCCTACAAGTTAAAACTTATATAAAAGCTTATTAAGTACCCAAATAAATCCCAAACTTCTAACAATGAACAAGTTATGATCCAAAATAATTTTAAGAATTTCACTTAACATTTATACAAGTGGAAAAATTACTAAAATACCCTCATATGGCCGAATGATGTATATATATATATAGTTTTATTTTGGTTTAATTTGATTTTAAAAGATATATATGAGATAATTAAGGAAGGTAATCACCATGAATATTTGGGCTATCATAAATCACGAAATTTCCTGGTCCTCCCTCCCCCATATCACGGCATTCCTTTATTTTAGTCAAACCATATCATTTTTCCACCCAAAACCCTAAAACCGAATTAATACACACACAAACAATTCTCACAGCCTCCATTCGACTCTCCCATCACTCTCAAGCATTTTTCTGTGATTCATCAACATCCTAAGAAGCCAAGAAAAATCTCATTCGAATTGTTGAAGCCTTACACGATCGTAGCATTTGTTTTCCTTTGTCGAGCCCTAGAAAAGAGGTAAAATGTTTCTGCTTCAATCGACCACTATATAATTCATCTATCATTTTTCTGATGTTCCTTACATGTAATAAGACCCACGAAAATTGGTTTCAAGGTTTCTAGGCCTTTGGTGAAGTCGTGACGATTTTTGGAGTGTTTTGGCCAATCGAGTATACATCTGATCGAACTGCTGTTTCCACACGTTCCAAAATTGCTTTGGTATTTTTCTCAGACCCTTTATACCTTATAAACATCAAATAAATTGTTGGATTCGACCCATGCATGCTCGACATCCCTTTCGTGATTTAAAACCCTAAAAACGAGTGTAATTGTGTAATATACCTTCCGATCCATAACAATTCCTAATAAAATTTATTTACACTTGTTATAATGTAATATGGTCTGGAAAATTATTGGGAGAATTATCATGGCTTGAATCATGTGTTTTCGAATTATTTTGGTTTATCGATTTTTAAATAAAACGTGTATAAATAAAAGGGAAAAATCCATACGATTTGATTTTATGAATTAGGGCTTGTTTTTGTAATGATTAATGATCTTTAATGTGCTGGAAATGATTAAAAATGGATTAGGTTTGATTAGGGTTTTTAATTCCATGATTTTATGTCATGCGATTTGTGTTAAAAGGTTTTGGGTGAGTTTTGTAAACTTTAAAACTTAAAGGTTAATTCTGGAACTTTATTTGAGCTGTATAATATTCGAATAAAATATATAATGAGGGTGCTAAGTGTAAGTTTTGCATTTAAATGGATTAAAATGTATTTTAAACCTAATTAGGGTTTGTTTTGAAAATAATTAAAAGAGAGGGACTAAACATGTAATTTTCAGAAACTTGGAGCTGTTTTGAGTATTTAAAAGTATTCAAGGGATTATGTGCTAATTTGGTAAATTAATGGCTTAATATGTAATTATTAAGAATTAAAAGTTGTAATTGTAAATTAAAGGGTTAAATATGTAACTTTGATAACTTGAAGGACTTAAAGTGTGAATTAAGAATATTTGAGGATCCATTCGTATAATATATTAAAATAAGGGATCATTATGTAAAATGGATAAGTTAAGGGTTTAATGTGTAACTTTGAATACAAAAAGGGTTTAAAGTGTAATTTTGGAAAGTAAAGGGTTAAAATGTAAAGTTATGAAACCCTAAGGACCAAATGTGTAAGTATGATAAAAGATACCTTATTTCCATTAATAATGATTCAACTTTCTAATTATGGAAACTTTCTAAAAGTGGAAACTTACTATTTATGGAAACCTGCTAAAAGTGGAAAGTCACTTTAAATGGAAAGTTACTAAAACTGGAAAGCCGACTAAAATGAGAAATCTGAATTGAATAAGTTATTAACAACAAGCCGACAATTAATTTGTGTAGATTCGCTGAAGAAGGAGTTTTGCTTCCGACCTTTATGTTTTCTGTCATGTTTGCACTTGCGGTTTAAGGTACAGATATTCTGACCTTTCTCAAAAGGTTTCTCATGATCTCTTTCATTTTCTGATCCGTTAGTTCCCGAATTGATGCCATTGCTATGATCCCCTTTACTTGAACCTTCTCTGTTGATCCCACTTGATATGACCTCCGTTATGAACCTATGCTATGAAAACCTTCTTAATGATACCATGGAAATGTTTTGAGAAGAACTGATTTGAAAAGATGTTTATAAATGATGCTAAATTTCTTTTTAAAAGAAAGGTTATTTAACTTTCATGAACCCTATATTTTGAAAGACCATTTTTATGAAAACTGTTTTAAAAGATTATTTAAATTGGACTTTTAATAGAAACTTTTGAAACGGACTTTTGAACTGAACCATGAATTGATTTTTGAATATGAACCTTGACCTGATAAACTCTGATTGGACCTTGAATACTATTTCTGATATGAACCCTTTGTTATGAACTGCTATTATGAACCTTTGATATGATTCTGAGATAAACCTTTGCTATATGACCTTTTGCATGACTTTGAGACCTGACTCTTAGTTTGATACCCGAGCCATTTCTGTTTTCCCTACCTATGGAGGTACCATAGGCATGTCTGTGATGCACCACTGGCATGACTCATGTGTGGGTGAGTGATTTCTCACGCCGTCCCTTTTTATGATTATTATTATGGCCATTATGACTTTGAGTATATGACTTTGAGATTGACTTTGAGTAAGGGGCGTATGGATTGCAATCCTAGATCTGTTCTGTTTAGTGGATTTAACTATGACTTTGAGTTGACTTTGAGGTGACTGGTACTGTGTGTTATACATGCCTTTCACAATTTCTGGGAGTTCGCTACTCCACCCATTTGAAGAATGAGGACACCCGTCATATTATCTGATTATCTGAGAGGACTCCCCTCTATATGATTATGAAGAATTATGGTATTGACGGCTTATATGATATGATATGTTTCTGGGCTCGTGGTAGATGACTATCCTTTCTTCTTTCTATTCTATTACTCTTTTATCTATTCCTTATTCTATTTCCCCAATGCACTATATTTCAGTTCTATTTCATTATCATTGCTTTGTATATGTATCTGTTCACTGGGCTTTTTAAGCTCAGCCGCATTTCCTTTTTCCTGCGGCAGGTTTTAGTAGGAAGCTGGGTTATGGGAAGAGAGTGTGACTGGACTTAGAAGACTATGCTTTGGACTAGAGACGATTAGATGAAGTTTCACTTTATTAGACATAGTATTTATTGTTTTGTAACCTTGTAGTTTCAGATTTTCATTTGTAACCCTGATTTTCATTGTATGTATGAATCATATGCTTGTGTTTGTTCTGATATGTCACTGTAATGTAATACTTCTACCCTTATCGGGTTGGGGTGTTACAATTATGGTATCAGAGCCCAGGCTGCGATTCGTAATACATTTACCCTTGACCTGTGAAGTTTGGACCCCTAAGTTTCCACTGTAGGCGCTCATAAGACAACCTTTGAAACTTTACATTAGGATTCCCCATAGGAATCTAAGTTATTACCAGTGAGGAATGGGTAGACTAAGACATTTATGTAAGTATCATTTGCTTCCGCATCACTCTGATCGTGCCTTTGCTTTTGGATAAGCCTTATAAGGACCTTTGTTTCAGAAGTTAAAAGTTTTGCAACTTAAGTTTAGTAACCAAGTAAGTTTGGAATACCTCAAAAGGCTACCTGGATACCTTACACATTTAAGTTTCACCTTCAGATTTTGATCTCCGCCTCCGATTTGTTTGATAAGCTGTTTGACACCTTTTCGACCACATCGTAGGTCATTCAACCACAATGTGTTCGACACATTCTGTAAATTCATTACTTATGCTGGGTATGAATGTATCATCCGATACTACTTAACTCTGTATGATCCATTATTACTCCTATGAGAATTTTGGTAATTATGAACCACGAATATGAGAAGTTTTGTTTCCTCTCATTGAATGATGAACCTTGTTCTGCCAACCGTTTCCTTTGGAAGGGTATGATGTAAATACTATCTCTATATGGATTTGTTAACTAAGCATGATGATGCTGATAACTGAGATTCTGTACCTCTCACAATTGACGATTGTACGATATTCGTGTTACCAATGATACACATCCTACCTGCTACTTATGCTAAGAAGCTAAACGAAATTCCCACACATTGAACTGTTCGTTTATCCATCCCAACATTTTTGTTGAACCATGTACTTGACTCTGATATATGAACTATCTGTATGATTTGACGACTGTATTCACTCTATGAATCCTTTGACTTTGAGATGTCTGATTTTACAGTCTTTTGGACTAAATGGCTATTCGTGAAGATACCATAGACTACCATATCTGAAATGTGACCTTAAAAATCTGCTTCACCTTACTCCATTATGATGACTCTCTACATCTGCTAAAATTTCTGTCACTATGGAAACACCTACCCCAAACACATGTGATTACCAAGTTGTCCTGAAAACCATTATTATCAACCCTTGGAAAGTTCTACTATTGGGAAATATTTTGTCATACGAAGATTTTCCGGTATTCTCTGATGAACCTTTTGGTACTCCTTCCTGCTTAAGAAGTAGAGTGGACATTGAACTGATATCAGTGAAGAAACCATGGTGCTATAGAAGTTGAGTGTTTGAAGAAGCCGATGGAATATGATTTTTGTTAACCTTGGTGATTCTCTTTAGATGCTCTTGTTTGTTTATGAAGAAGAACGAGAGAAGTATGCGATGACGTATCGACTAGCGTGAACTTAAACGTACCACTATCAGCAATCATTATCTGTTTCCGCGTATCAATGATTAATTTGTTTTTCCTTTGAAACTCCGCGTCTGATTGCATCATTTTAGATTTGAAGGACTGAAGAAGCAACCACAAAAACTTCTAAGAAGGGGGTTAACTAACCGAGAGTAACCTTTGGGAAGTATTTCAGTTCCTGAAGAAGAAAGAAGGCGATGTGAAAATTCCCTTAGATGATTTCTGAAGTTGCCTTTGCACTCGTTACCACATTTGTGAGTTTGAATGATGCAAATGGGGTTGGCTAGAATAATCACGTTTTCGCGTGTTTTAGACAAATTGTCATAGTATGACATTGTGTTGTGTTCTAAAACGAAAGAAGAACATAGAGACTATTGGTGAGACGACCCTTTGTTCTGGAAGAGAAATGTGATTGACGTTCAGAAAGCATAATAGACAACACTACCCTGTATAATGTAAAGACAGAGCTTTCACAAGAAGGACCAAAATCGAAGATCGTTATCGGAGTTAGAAACTTGGTGGAAGAGTCATAGTAGATGGTTGCGACAAGCATTACCATGGAAGAAGCATACAAGAAGAAGTGAGGAACTAGGATAGTGCTCAATCATGCATCACGCAACACGTGAAGATTTCAGTTTGGGCACCAAGACAACCAGACCAAAGAAGACGAACCATTCAACACACAACCTGGAGTCGACAACAACATCATGTACCTTAAAACCTGGAGCTATGTTAGGAGACCTGTCGAAGAAACGCAGTCTTGTCTCTCTATTCATTTTAGTTGTACTAAGATGAATCGAGAGCAGAAGCAGACCTGCAGATGGAGGGATGCACGGTAATCGCGTCAGAGACTGTCGTTGCGATACCACACTACCAAGAGGAGCTGCTGAAGACCGGAGGAACCAGACTCGAGTTTTAAATTCTTTTAATCATGAGGTAAGATGGACAAGAGTAAACAGACTACCCCAACTTGGAAGAAATTTTGAAATTTGTATTTGAGTGGACGGATTTGGAAGCGGACATTGTGTTTAGACGAGATGATGCTGTAAAGAATTGACGTTACTGATGACGTACCTTAATTTTGAACGACATTCTCGGATTTCCGTTACTCTTCGAGTAATTTCGTTCTCCTAGTTATGTTGTTTATTTCTGATGATCTTTGAGACTGTAGAAGTACTAGGTGGATTAAGATAGGTGGTTTTGACTCACGACTTGAGATAAAGTATGACCAGCATGAGGGCATATGTATATGATGCCAGTATTATGACGCCTGGCCAACGTGATAATACTTACATCATATAACGTGCACTTATGGTGGGCATGTGATATTTCGAGGAGTGCCTTAGAAGCTTTAGAATTCTGGCATCTGATCAAGATCATCTGAGTTTAGTGAGACTTTAGGTTCATTCTACCTATGCGTTTGATATGCTGTCCTTGTTATACGATTCGATACGTTTGGACTCTCGACACGTGTTTTGCTGATCTTTGCAACTTCTGATAAGGATCTTAGGTTCCATTATGAAATTTCTGCCATTGACGATATCTAACGATATGCTTTCTGTCCGTATACGATTCGCATTCGTGAAGTTGTTCATTATGATCTGCTATGAGTAAAATATGTGATTGTGGACTTTGAGGAAATGAGACCTGTTTGTTTATGAGAATACCTTTGGAAGGTTATCTAAAAGCCGAGACTATCTGAGAAGCTGAAGAGTTAAACCTTATATCACCCCATGTTTGCTACAATTCAATGTATTCTCATCTGATTCGCCTAATCAATTCGATGAAAATCCTATGTATTTTTATACCTCTTCCTGGAGAATTCGTTTATCATCCGTTATGTTTGGTACATTATCCTTTTGATTCAAATTCAGTATGATATGCCCTTCTGAGAAATCTGAAACTGTTTTGACAGTAATTACGAATCATGAGAAACCAGTTGGTCCGAATATCTTTTGGAAGAACCTCCCCGGGCGTGAGAATGTTGCGACGACGTTTGCGGCTTGCTACGACTTCGTCTAACTTTGCGATTTCAAATTTCGAGGATGAAATTTTCTTTTTAGAGGGGAAGAAGTTGTAACACCTAAAATCCGAAGGCATGTGAAAAGACCAAAATGCCCCTACAAGTTAAAACTTATATAAAAGCTTATTAAGTACCCAAATAAATCCCAAACTTCTAACAATGAACAAGTTATGATCCAAAATAATTTTAAGAATTTCACTTAACATTTATACAAGTGGAAAAATTACTAAAATACCCTCATATGGCCGAATGATGTATATATATAGTTTTATTTTGGTTTAATTTGATTTTAAAAGATATATATGAGATAATTAAGGAAGGTAATCACCATGAATATTTGGGCTATCATAAATCACGAAATTTCCTGGTCCTCCCTCCCCCATATCACGGCATTCCTTTATTTTAGTCAAACCATATCATTTTTCCACCCAAAACCCTAAAACCGAATTAATACACACACAAACAATTCTCACAGCCTCCATTCGACTCTCCCATCACTCTCAAGCATTTTTCTGTGATTCATCAACATCCTAAGAAGCCAAGAAAAATCTCATTCGAATTGTTGAAGCCTTACACGATCGTAGCATTTGTTTTCCTTTGTCGAGCCCTAGAAAAGAGGTAAAATGTTTCTGCTTCAATCGACCACTATATAATTCATCTATCATTTTTCTGATGTTCCTTACGTGTAATAAGACCCACGAAAATTGGTTTCAAGGTTTCTAGGCCTTTGGTGAAGTCGTGACGATTTTTGGAGTGTTTTGGCCAATCGAGTATACATCTGATCGAACTGCTGTTTCCACACGTTCCAAAATTGATTTGGTATTTTTCTCAGACCCTTTATACCTTATAAACATCAAATAAATTGTTGGATTCGACCCATGCATGCTCGACATCCCTTTCGTGATTTAAAACCCTAAAAACGAGTGTAATTGTGTAATATACCTTCCGATCCATAACAATTCCTAATAAAATTTATTTACACTTGTTATAATGTAATATGGTCTGGAAAATTATTGGGAGAATTATCATGGCTTGAATCATGTGTTTTCGAATTATTTTGGTTTATCGATTTTTAAATAAAACGTGTATAAATAAAAGGGAAAAATCCATACGATTTGATTTTATGAATTAGGGCTTGTTTTTGTAATGATTAATGATCTTTAATGTGCTGGAAATGATTAAAAATGGATTAGGTTTGATTAGGGTTTTTAATTCCATGATTTTATGTCATGCGATTTGTGTTAAAAGGTTTTGGGTGAGTTTTGTAAACTTTAAAACTTAAAGGTTAATTCTGGAACTTTATTTGAGCTGTATAATATTCGAATAAAATATATAATGAGGGTGCTAAGTGTAAGTTTTGCATTTAAATGGATTAAAATGTATTTTAAACCTAATTAGGGTTTGTTTTGAAAATAATTAAAAGAGAGGGACTAAACATGTAATTTTCAGAAACTTGGAGCTGTTTTGAGTATTTAAAAGTATTCAAGGGATTATGTGCTAATTTGGTAAATTAATGGCTTAATATGTAATTATTAAGAATTAAAAGTTGTAATTGTAAATTAAAGGGTTAAATATGTAACTTTGATAACTTGAAGGACTTAAAGTGTGAATTAAGAATATTTGAGGATCCATTCGTATAATATATTAAAATAAGGGATCATTATGTAAAATGGATAAGTTAAGGGTTTAATGTGTAACTTTGAATACTAAAAGGGTTTAAAGTGTAATTTTGGAAAGTAAAGGGTTAAAATGTAAAGTTATGAAACCCTAAGGACCAAATGTGTAAGTATGATAAAAGATACCTTATTTCCATTAATAATGATTCAACTTTCTAATTATGGAAACTTTCTAAAAGTGGAAACTTACTATTTATGGAAACCTGCTAAAAGTGGAAAGTCACTTTAAATGGAAAGTTACTAAAACTGGAAAGCCGACTAAAATGAGAAATCTGAATTGAATAAGTTATTAACAACAAGCCGACAATTAATTTGTGTAGATTCGCTGAAGAAGGAGTTTTGCTTCCGACCTTTATGTTTTCTGTCATGTTTGCACTTGCGGTTTAAGGTACAGATATTCTGACCTTTCTCAAAAGGTTTCTCATGATCTCTTTCATTTTCTGATCCGTTAGTTCCCGAATTGATGCCATTGCTATGATCCCCTTTACTTGAACCTTCTCTGTTGATCCCACTTGATATGACCTCCGTTATGAACCTATGCTATGAAAACCTTCTTAATGATACCATGGAAATGTTTTGAGAAGAACTGATTTGAAAAGATGTTTATAAATGATGCTAAATTTCTTTTTAAAAGAAAGGTTATTTAACTTTCATGAACCCTATATTTTGAAAGACCATTTTTATGAAAACTGTTTTAAAAGATTATTTAAATTGGACTTTTAATAGAAACTTTTGAAACGGACTTTTGAACTGAACCATGAATTGATTTTTGAATATGAACCTTGACCTGATAAACTCTGATTGGACCTTGAATACTATTTCTGATATGAACCCTTTGTTATGAACTGCTATTATGAACCTTTGATATGATTCTGAGATAAACCTTTGCTATATGACCTTTTGCATGACTTTGAGACCTGACTCTTAGTTTGATACCCGAGCCATTTCTGTTTTCCCTACCTATGGAGGTACCATAGGCATGTCTGTGATGCACCACTGGCATGACTCATGTGTGGGTGAGTGATTTCTCACGCCGTCCCTTTTTATGATTATTATTATGGCCATTATGACTTTGAGTATATGACTTTGAGATTGACTTTGAGTAAGGGGCGTATGGATTGCAATCCTAGATCTGTTCTGTTTAGTGGATTTAACTATGACTTTGAGTTGACTTTGAGGTGACTGGTACTGTGTGCTATACATGCCTTTCACAATTTCTGGGAGTTCGCTACTCCACCCATTTGAAGAATGAGGACACCCCTCATATTATCTGATTATCTGAGAGGACTCCCCTCTATATGATTATGAAGAATTATGGTATTGACGGCTTATATGATATGATATGTTTCTGGGCTCGTGGTAGATGACTATCCTTTCTTCTTTCTATTCTATTACTCTTTTATCTATTCCTTATTCTATTTCCCCAATGCACTATATTTCAGTTCTATTTCATTATCATTGCTTTGTATATGTATCTGTTCACTGGGCTTTTTAAGCTCAGCCGCATTTCCTTTTTCCTGCGGCAGGTTTTAGTAGGAAGCTGGGTTATGGGAAGAGAGTGTGACTGGACTTAGAAGACTATGCTTTGGACTAGAGACGATTAGATGAAGTTTCACTTTATTAGACATAGTATTTATTGTTTTGTAACCTTGTAGTTTCAGATTTTCATTTGTAACCCTGATTTTCATTGTATGTATGAATCATATGCTTGTGTTTGTTCTGATATGTCACTGTAATGTAATACTTCTACCCTTATCGGGTTGGGGTGTTACAGTATAGAAAAAGAAAAGAGAAAAACATACGGGCTACCATCCGTTTCTTTTATTTATGTTTGAGTCAAATAGTGTCTTGAAAAACCAAAAAGAGTTGTGGTTAGTTTAAGTTGAGTCGAGTCTTGGCTTAGCAACGCCTCATTGTACATGTAGTTAACTAAGACAATTGACTTGCCACCAGTGAAATATTCGTTTATCCAACAAAACCGTGTTTTCCATATCCCCTACACCTAATGTTATAACCCTTTAAAAAGACCTCTTTGATAGTTTATCCTAGGTGCTTACGCCAAGTGGTGGAGGTTTGATCTTTTCCCAAGCCTATGGTAATTTATTTGCTATGACAGGTAGAGAGTGATATTTCTCCATTTCCAATTATGACATATAAATTTACAACACCCGAGAGATAAGAGTATCCAAATACTTAATCTGAGGTGCTAGTGTATAATTTCCGTGTTTGTTTTGACTAAGGTGGAATGATCATTTGTTGTAATTACTTTTATTTTAGTGTTAAACGACCACTAACTTGTATTTTTATTAGTGGAAAAGCTCATTTGCTTGAGGACAAGTAAATCCCAAGTGTAGGGATATATGATAAGGCGAAAAATGAACCGTTTTAGGGGGTCATTTAAGCCCTGAATTGAATTTATTTGATCAAATATTGCCCTTAATCGTTCCTTTTGTTATTTTAGGTACTTTTGGAGTGAATTCTGGAAAAGGAAGCATTTTGGACATTTTTGGAGCATAAAAGTGAAGAAAACGACAAAGTCTTAATTTTCCTTGCTGGGAACAGTACCTGACGGCATCAAGAGCATTTTGATGACGCCGTCAAAAGTAGAAGTGGTGACGATCCAGAAGAAACGTGACGGCGTCACCCAAGGCCGTCACATGCTAACTTGTCAAAACTTGCGCGCGGAGTAGCTGATATTGTTTTGGTCATAACTTTTGCATACGAACTCGGATTTAGGTGATTCAAAAGCCCACACGAAGAGGACGAAGAGATCTACAATTTGGTGAAAAGATGGGCCGACAGAAAATTAGCCTATAAATATAACATCATAACTTCACTTTTTGTAAGCCCTAAACCCTAAGGTCGATTCTTGTGTTTAGGTAGGTGTTTTTCCAGCAACTTAGAGGGTTTCAATCACTCCATAAACAACATGTATTGGTTTGATGATTCTATCTCAACTATGTCTTTCATTATTATTGTTGATTGTCCTTCTTTGATTATATTTTGTTAATTTACCTTGTGTCTACTTATGTTTATGTGAAATTTGTATATAATTGATTAGATCTTATTGATTTCTTGTTGATGTTTGTGTCTATCTTCATCAATTAGGGCGTGACACTTCGATAGATCTAATTGGTTTAGCTTATAATTCTTGATTCCTATTGTCTCTTGTTTGGTTGATTGTATTCGATGTTAGGCTTAAGAAAACTGGCAGACTTCCATAGGGTAACATGCTTGAACGTCTTAAGAAACATGAACCGATGTGTACTAGGTTTTTATGGTTGTATTTAATGCATGAGTGAATTCTATTGATCCCATGTTAGGAGCTTCTTAGTCGGCTCGACATAGGAGTGAAGTAGGAGCTTATAGAATTGGGGAAGTAAGTACGCCACCCCATGATTGGTATTAAGGAATACAACCCGTCAATTAAAACAAGGTGTGACAATTCAATAGGTAGAATTGGATAGCTAGCAAGGAGTAACATATCATAGGTAAATATGCTTCACATCCCTTGTAGAACCTTAGTTTACTTTTCTTGTTTATTAGTTTAATTAGTAGCTTTTGGGTTAGTTGATTAACAACTAATTCCGCCCCTTCTTCCAATACCCGAGAATTTTACTTGCTTTTCATAAAATATAAAAACACAAAAAAAGAATCGTCCTTCACCTTTAGACCTAGTTAGACTAATTTTCAATCCTAACGACACTATTCCTGAGTTGAACGATCAATCCCTCGGTACTTGTCACTATACTATACTACAACGATCAGGTACACTGCCTGGTGGGGGTTGTAAGCTTCTCGATGTCCCTTGAGAGGTAAAGCCTGGTGCAATTCCCACGCATCACTTATCTTCAAAAATACATGCTCATGGACTAATTTTGACAATTTTTAAAAGTTGGGGGACTGAAACTACCAATTATGCAAACTTTGTACGTTTTTCAACTGTTTTTTTACTCATTTTGCATCTAAAACATATAAAACACAATTTTGGAATATTTTCAGTATTTTGATGCATTTCTGAGTGTTTTTGTATGTTTCGCAGTTCAGATTTGACCAAAAATGATGAGTGCTTGAGCACTCATCACTTAGGCAATCTGTAAATGTTTTATGTACTTGTGTCCGTAAAAGCAAGCAATGCATTCTCACCCCAAAGTATTTCAAAACGAGTAGCAAAAAAGTAAAAGTGAGTCTATGAAACTCACCTCAATCAAGTGGTGAATACGGAAATATAACGTAAGTTCAACGAGCAATAAATCCTAACCACGACCTAAATAAATAAGTCGTCTTAGGAATGATACGTAATGTACTATATGCATGAGTTTTCTAAAATTTTATCACCCTTATATACTTGTAATGAAGTTTTATGAAGATTCGTAAGTTAAATCATTTAGGAAAAACAAGTATAACGCATTTTTTGTTGTAATTTGTAAATACTTTTTAAAAATGTTGCTTAATGGAACGGTAACTTCTTCGTTTCTTCTCCAATTTTTGTCATTCAAAGCCCTAAATGTAGGTAAAATATCTACTTTCAAGAAATCATGACCTAGGTTTGTGAAATTTGGTTTTAGGTGTCCATTTATACACAAATAAGGATTGTTCCAGGTTAACAGTTTCTGTCAGAAAGTTTACTCAACTTTTTGAGGCCATAACTTTTTCTTTACTTAACTTCTTGGAGTGATTTAAGTTGCTGAGTTTAGATATAGGTCTTGTCTACAATAGGTAAAACTACCATGGTTCTTGGTCTGGAGTCTAAAGTGCTCAACTAAGTGCATCAAGATTCGAACTTATATTTATAACTTTTTTGACAATCAGTTTCTTGTATAATATTAAAAATACTTAGAAATTTCAAAAATTAAGTTCTTGCTAAGATCTACCTAAGACATAGTAGAACATTGAAGAGCAAAAAGTTTGGCCAAAAGTGTTTTTTTTAATTGGTAAAAAACAAGTTCCTTAGTCGACTAAAAAATCTAGGCAGTTTCAAGTTATGATAAACTAAGTTTGAACAACTTTCAACACTACTTATATGTCAAGGTGATACAAAATAATGCATGATAAGTTAAATATGAATGGAATGGAGTACGGAATGAGTTATATGAAATGCTTACGTATATTGTGGATGATTGGTGATCAAGAATTGCACAAAATCACAATGAAAGCCTAGAAAACCCTAGATTAAAGTACCAAAACCTTAGCTTTACTTCAAACCTTTAATCCAAATTTACCAAACACTTATGTGCCCTTGGTTTCCCCCTTACTACTGCTAAAATATAAGAGAATGAGTATGTGTGTTTGATTGTGTGAAGAAAGTGACTACAAAGAGTCTCCTTTTATACTTGAACTTATGACATGTTGAATGGTCTTTGCATGAGTCACATATGAGTGTATGAGCAAAAGATCAAGTGGTATCATAAGCTCATTTTGAGCCATGTACCATGGCATGAGGGGAGGGGGGGGATGATTTCAAGGTGTTATGGTCTTTGAGGTTTAGAATGTTAAGGTAAAGTAGAAATTCAAGTATGTAAATGGGTGTTGGCATTTTCCCTTTGGTTTAGTCGGTTTTAGAGAGTCCAAGAGGGGAGGGAAAAGTTTAAAATTTGAAATATAAGATGTATATATATGCATGGTTCAATATTACAAAGGTGCTGAAAGGTTTTGATGGAGTATTGCATGCATGCGTGAGATATAATGCAAGTACAAAGTGATTTACGTAAAACTTACTAAACCAAAAGTAAGTGACTTATAAAATATGCTCATGATATTGTTAGAGTACTTATTTGACATAGACTTATCTTAGTCTAGTACCAGTATACGTTCAAAGTTGTTTTTAGGTACGCGGGTTAACCTCACGATTATACGTTAAAGCAAGACATCACATGTTCAAAGTAAAAAGTTTAAGTTTATTGTTAAGTATTAACCTGAAAAATGTAAGTTGTAACTATATTCGTCTTGACTTTCTCGAGGGCGCACTTTATCCTGCTCTTTTTCAATTTTAAAAAGTCCCGCCTAAATATCTAAGAGATATTTCTAGCTAAGCTCTGTTAGATGGATCACATAGTTGATAGGTTCATCGGGGTATTGTCAATCATTGATGAACCTTTTTCCTTCAGTGTCTAGTTCCTTATTCATACTAGTTGACTCCACATCAAGCTAGAAAGTATGTCTTCACGTTATCTTCGACTCCTTGGCGATGTCTCTGACTTGAACTTTGTTGAGGTTAATGGTTGATTTCCTTATCAGTGAGTCTTCTTATACTTATCATAATTTATGTTTAAATCTACTCAGAGACCATTGGGTGCTGAATTAGCCCAACAATTAGCTTATATGTGTTAGATAAGCATAAACTAAGTTTTTGGCTAAGTATATATTAGTGAACTTCCAAGCTTGTATAAGGGTTTTTTTTATAAGTCTAAAAAAATGACTTTTTAAAAAGGGGTTGAGCTTATTTAAAATGTTATATTACAAAATTCAGTTTTACCCTCAATTATACCTAAATTAACATTCATATTTTTCAACTCAGGTCATTTTTAATTATTTACCAACCTAAACTAAATCAAACACTTAAGCTTATCAACTTACTAAACATAAGCAAATCCAAACACTCACCATGTGTATATGAATTTATTATATATCATTCGTAAGCTACTAATATAATATAAGCATAATGTCAATTAATAAGTTCAGTCAAACACCTCCTTATACCTAGTTACATATTTACTCTCATCCCATATTAGAACATTAGAACTTTTCAACACATATATTTTATGATATCGTTTTAAAACGTATAGCACATTAGAAACATTTGACACATAAAGAATCAAAGATTGAGGAGTGTTAACAACATGACATAGTCCTAAGCGGGTAGTAAAAATTACCTACATCCCTTTGATGTTTTTCAACATATATAATTAGACTTGTAGTAATAGGGCTTAGAAGACGCGTATTCAAGTCATTTACCGCGCCTCGTCCTTGTTACACACACCCTCACATGACGCGTCGTGGGTGCCAAATTATGAGAACTTAGTCGTGAAGAGAGCTGAGTCGTAGGGGTGTCTTGGAGGCCAACGGTCCAAAAGATAGCCTTTGGGCATTTTTAATAAAACAAAATCTTTTAAAATTTATGTTAATTAAATCATATCCCTATAAATAACTAATACTCTTTCATTTTCATTCACACATTCTTTTTTATACACTTTACTCTCCACTTCTCATCTAAAACTAATGGATCTCGAACAATTCATGTTGATATCCTCGGATGAAAAAGAAGAAATTAATAATATCGAGCTAGAGTTTTTAAAAGAGACGACGACATACTATATGTAGTATCAAACTTCCACTTCTAGAGTCCTAAAAACCTCAATACCACGAAACACATACATAGAGATAGTTATGATGCTCACGATCGTCTAGTGGCCGCTTACTTCTCTCAAAACCCGATGTATGACGAATAAATATTTTGTATGTGGTTCCGAATGAGCTTATCACTATTCACACTAATCATTCAACGTATTTTCAACAAATCAGTATTTAAAATACTAATGTAATATTTTGTAGTTATTAATGAAAATTTAGTTTTAGTGTTTAGAAAAAAAAAACAAAGTGAAAAAAATGGATTAAAAGTTGTTGGTGATGTTTGATGTTTTATTACAATATGTTGGTGGTAATGTTGTTTATGATGAAAAAAGCTGACGTGACGTTAAAATAGCGGTGATGATGTTGGTTGTTATTATCACTATGTGTATAAGACACAGTCAACCAAGTACCCGACCCATGTGGCACCAAAAGAACTCGTCCCACCCTATTACACATGCTCAAACAGACGCGTCACACAAGGAAAATATTGTTAAACTGGTCGCTACTTGGGATAGAATGTTTGTGTGTGCCTGTTTATTATTATTATTATTATTATTATTATTATTATTATTATTATTATTATTATTATTATTATTATTATGTTCTCAGTCTCCTTGTTACACCAAGTTAATATTGAAACAGTTAAAAAAAAAAAAAAAAAAAAAAAAAAAAAAAAAAAAAAACCTAATGTGACAATGGAGATGGTGCCACTAAACCTTGGTCTCGTTGTCACTATTACACCTAGCTTTATATATCGTATTTATTACTCCATCCGTTCTATAATAAGTGTTCACTTTGACCTTTTTTAGTCTTTTTTGTTCAATCTTAACCATAAATATTGTTATTTATGTTATACTATCTCCGTCTCTAAATAAATGTCCAGTTTGACTTTTCAGAGTCAAACTGATTCAACATTGACCTTAACTATTTTTGTCAGTGTAATATAATATTTGATGCAAAATATATAAATAGATTGAGTTTTAAGTATATTTTTTAATGGTATAACTTTTTATCACGTATTTTATATATATATATATATATATATATATATATATATATATATATATATATATTCTTTTCATAATTTGAAAGTTTGTTATGTCTTACTTTGGAATCAAATATTCATTGTGTTCCAAAAAAATCATTTATTTCATTCTTAAAAAAAAAAAAAAAATAAATAAATAAAAAAAAAGATGGTCCATTATATTGAAGAATAGATCTTAACTTATTGAAGTTAATAACTTGGGTTTGTGATAATTTAAAAAATACATATTTTTGTGACAAGTAAGATAAACAAATAAAAAATGTGGCTTCTGCTTCTAAGATTATCAAAAGCCTTTTTTATAGTCATAGGCGAAATAAAGACAATTTTTTTTTTTTTTTTTTTTTTTTTTTTTTTTTTTTTTTTTTATTAATTCTTTCTTTATCTTTATTTATTTCATTATCGTCAATGTATTTTTCAAAAAATTTTTTTTGTTGATTCCATACAAAGTTGTAGAGAAATTCTGCGCATATTAATTATACATAAAAAGATATCTACGTATATTTTTTCAATGCAAAATTGAAATATTAATTCAATATTTTTTCTTTTTAATATTTTCCAAAAATTTGGGGGTGATTCTCGATTATTCTTTTTATTTTCTTTCATTACTTCTATTTGATTTCAAATTGTGTTTCTTCTATCAATTATATGTTTAATCTCTTCTTTTGCATGTGATATATATATATATATATATATATATATATATATATATATATATATATATATATATATATATATATATATAGGGGTGTGTTCTATGCAGTACCAATATTAAATACAGTACTTTACAGTACCACTTTAGAGCAATATAAACCCTTGGATCATTTGATCAATGGTTAATAATACATGATGGCATTTATGTAATATTATTTCAATATTAAAAGATTTTATTTAATTCAAAAGGGCATAATAGTAAAAATATATTTTTTTTATTTTTATTTAGTATTTTCAAATAAAAAAGTGTTTTTTTTTAAATCCACTATTTTTCAGAAACAAAAAAATGATTTTTTTTTTTTTTTTTTTTTTTTTTTTTTTTTTTTTTTTTTTTAGCAAACAAGTTTTCAAACATGTATGTTTTCCAATTCACTTGAACATATGTACACGTCTTCCAAGAACATATGTGCACGCTGCGCTTTCTCATCAAATTCATTAGAATATAGGTGTACACCTTCCAGAAACATGTATGTTTTCCGATGGCCATATAAACTTCAATCAAAGGTCACATAAACATTCAATTCACTTGAACATATGTGCACGTCTTCCAAGAACATATATACACGATGCTCTTTCTCATCAAATTCATTAGAACATAAGTGTACGCCTTTCAAATACATGTATGTTTTCCGGTGGCCACTTACTTTAAAGACATATTCACACTTTACTGTCACCTACACCACTTCTATATTTTAATTTCTTGAACAAATGTAAAACCTAGCAACCAAAATTTCTTTTGAAAATCTATACAAACTGTTAACGGCAAAGTGCGATCCAAGTGAACATCAATGTATACAAAATAGTCTAATCTTTCAAAACATGCAAACCTTGAAACGCATATGCACACTTTTTCTTTGATTTATACTAACCATAAAACATATATGCAGATTGTATTAATTTTATATTACACATATGCACACCATTTTTATTGATTTTGTCGAAGCCAAGAAAACACATATGCACACCCCTTTTACTTAACAACTCATTAAACTTTCAAAATTTATCTAAATGAAATTTAATAACAAATCATAATACGTAACAAATAGTTATATCAAATACTACGTAATGCATATTAATGTGAAACAAGATACTGTTTGATAAACTAAACACATAATCTGAAAATGATTAGCAATAATCAAAAAGTTAAAAACTAAAACTAAAGTCAAGCTCATAATTTGACTAAAGATAACAACAACTTACCATTTTGTGAAAATTAAAATAAATGAGAAACAATAAACAAACAAAACATACATGTGATACGTCTAATTCTCAAACAAAAATAAGTATATAGTCACTTCGACGTTCATGATAGATCATAGATCTCCATGGCTGTACCCCAATTTTTTGTTAAAATAAGTAAAAAACAAAAACAATAAAAACATTAACCATACCTATAATGCCACTAATAGCGAACCCACAATTTTATAAAGATTTCGGCAATCCAATTGTTGTCAACATTTTTTACACAACAAATGAATAATTATAATCAACCACTGCACAAATAAGTTATCAGATGAAGATATAAATTTAAAGCGGCGGTTGATATTTAGAAAGAGGGTACGATGGTTTTTGAGTGACGGCTAGATTTTTAGTTATGGGAAAAATAAACTGATTGTGAATGTTAGGGTTTGAAAATGGATTTTTTGACTGCGTTTTTATTTTGTTTAGGGTTAGAGGTTAATATAACTGTCTCCAGATCAGTTTCCTAAAAATATGGACGAATTTTATGTCTAATGTAAATTACCATAAATAACCTTGGACAATAATATTAATTAAATAAATGAAAACTAATTTATTAAATTCTGATTGGTTAAAAATGGTACTATAAAGTACTGCATCTAATATGACTACTGCATAGAATATAACATTATATATATATATATATATATATATATATATATATATATATATATATATATATATATATATATATATAAAGTTGAACCATTTTGACTTTGAAAAGTCAATCTGAACATTTATTTAGGGACGGCGGGAGTATAATATTTGATGAAAATTATATTAATAAAAATAAATTTTAAACTCAATTCATTCTTATATTTTTCATTAAGTATTACATAACACAAATAAAAATATTTATGTTAAAAGTTGAATAAAATATATATATATATATATATATATATATATATATATATATATATATATATATATATATATATATATATATATATATATATATATATATATATATAAAGTTAAAGTTGAACTAGTTTGACTTTGAAAAGTCAATCTAAACATTTATTTAAGGACGGATGGAGTATAATATTTGATGAAAATTATATTAATGAAAATAAATTTTAAACTCAATTCATTCTTATATTTTTCATTAAGTATTACATAACACAAATAAAAATATTTATGTTAAAAGTTGAATAAAAAAGTCTTGAAAATTTTAAAATTAAAACTTATTATGATGAGACGGAGGCAGTAAATCATTAATGCTTAAACTTAAGCCTTTTTCAGAACTAGTACAATTTAACGAAACAAAGATACAGCGATCTAATTTCGTTTCCACGTGGCACAAGACCACTGCACTTTAAATAGATGACCTTTTGGCACATGGTGTACACCAACTTGACAATAATGGTTGACTAGGGGCATAGAAGCACCACTCTTTGCTTTTAGTCACTCATGCACATGCTCGTAGCAAAGCATTATCGAGTTTTTAGGATGAGAGCCCCAATTTTTTGAGAGGCATATGTTCAAATAGTTAGACAACTGACGGTGGTCAAAAATATATTAAAAAAACGCAAAGATACTTTGGTTAGATCGCATACATTGAAATTAAGATTCGTCTCCCCTAAATAACATGAACAGAAAAACGGTATCTGTTTACGTATTTTTACATTGCATGTAAAAGATCGAGTCTCAAACTCTCAATCCATCAAGGGGGTGATAATCATGATGTGCGATCTGGAATATTCAACAAGTCTTTTATGTATTTTCTTTTAAAATATGCTACTCAGTTGTATCATCTCTCTCAAACACATACATACGTATCTGAAATACGCCAATACTAGCAACAATATAATATTATATGATATAATTATACAAAGTACTCGTATTACATAACTACAGTATATGATATTATGGATAACAACAAGAAACACACAAGTGGCATATTAATTAGGTAAAGTGTGCCTATTGGACATGATGCATTTTGAATTATAGAACAAATGGACCCATCAATACTTTACAATGTCTTAAGAAAATGGACGGGTACATTAAAAATGACATGAGAAGCAAATAAAAAGGTAAAAAGGGCAAAAGGGTTAAACGTGGAAAGTAGAGAAAAATAAAAACCAACGTGTAAAACAGATTGAACATATCGTTACAGCTGTGGAATTGTTTGAAATCACTTTTACGTTAAAAATCATATGCTATGTACTAACAAAATATATATATATATATATATATATATATATATATATATATATATATACTACTATGTACTAGTAAATGACTAAACGGAAATTTCACAAAAGGTTTTAGATCTCGTACATTTTTTAGATGGGGTGAGTTATCCACATCCTCCTATAAGGAAAGTATTCAATGATTGGATGCGTTGTTGGTTTGTACGATGTGCACTACGAGTTGTACGGTTTGACCAAACTCTCCTAATATGACAATATATAAAGGTTTTGTATAACATGCCCCTTTCTAAACGTCGAATTTACCCTTTTCTAAAAACATGGCCGAGAGAATATGTTCCGCACTGACAATTAGTTAGAAATTTAGATCGAACCCGTGACTCATCTTCAGAAAAACTTCATTAATTGTTCAACTAAACATTTACTATGATAGGTGAGTGATACCGAGACAATGCACCAATAATACTAGTAGCAGAAGTTAATGAAAGGTGATTCTAACTATATAAAAACGCTACTGTATATTGTTAATAAAGTTGTTATTGAGCCGAACATGCCAAACATAGTTCATGGGGCTGCGCATCTAAAACCTATTGGAAGTACGATAAAGTCAACAACATACTCTAATGAAAGGTTCGATGAGTAGGACACCATTATATTGTGTACTCATTTTGTCTTGGAAATTTTACTTGTTCTTATTAGACAGGGGTTATGGTACCTTCCCATCACACGCGAAGGTCTTACTTTGAGCGTGAAGGCCAACGGGGTCAGGAGGCGCGTGAAAATGATGAATTTGGGTTTATTTAGTGAAGTTCTTCACCTAATGAAAAAAGGATATGAGGAGTGACTGTTCGGATTTTATAATCTAGTGTCATATTTTTATGAGTAAAACACAGTGGAAAATGTCCCAAAGGGATCCCGTTTAATGTACATAAGTTAACACGTAAATATACCCTCTTGGTTTTGCTCGGATGATCGTCAAAAGATTCTTGATCTTGGTTTGAGGATCACGAAACGCACTTAGCAACTAAAGGAAGTTGCCTCTAAGGTTGCATATACAATACGCCACGGTATATGCTTGAATGCTAGTTCAATCTCACGAATAACACAAAACGAAACACACGGTTTTGTATTGATTGATCCAATAACCCTAAGGGTTTAGGGTTGGAATTTGGTTGGTGATTGCAAAGGAAAGAGGAGAGATGTTTTTCTTGGAGTTTAGGTTAACAAGTGAGGCAAATAATGAACCAAAGGGTTTATTATATAGCCTAAACCTAGCTTAACCTTCAAACAAACCCAAATCCCCCTCCTAATTCCCTAGGCCGGCCTTTATAGGACCCTTAGTGGGTTTCCTATTTTCTTTGGGCTATTATCTAATTAATTAGTCTATTATCAATTAATTGTATAAGCCTACTAGTTAATTAAAGCGTCTAATGATTTAATTAACGACTGTTAATTATTTTCTTGAACTATTAATAATATACTTAATACATTTACTATAAATATATTAGTTACAAGCATACCTTCGGTGTATACGTTGGCTCACGTATTTCTAGTCGTATAATTATTGATTATAACTTGAGTATTACCAATAGCTCCCACCTGCGAATGTTATAATCACAGAAATATCTGAGTGCAATTTCGTAAATACTTAACTGCAGTTTCGTAAAATGTCTCGGTATAATGTCTCTGTATAAATGTGTTGAGGCAACATTATCAAGATCTCCTTGTGTTTTAATGATAACAAATAAACCATCGAAACACAAAAAATTACAAACGTTAGCCAAAATTCCCCGGAACCCATATATGCTCCTGGCGCGCTACCCCCCCTCCCGTCAACGTGCGGGTGACGCGCCAGGCTATTGTATGGTTCGGGACGAATTTTGAAAGTCGGCTTTTCCCTTACCCGACAAATGTGGATCTTTCAATTCAGGTATGAATATGATAAGTGCTTCATTAGGAACACTCGAAACGGGTTTTAGACTTAGAGGGATTTAAAATTGCAAGCTCTCGTTTTTGTCAAAACGCCAACTCAAATATTTTATCAAATGCCTCTAGCCAAGGATTTTCTAAACCTAGGGAGCTTATATATTTCACGTAACATCAAGTGAAAGTATTTATATGCTCATATCCGTGCTTACGTCTTCTCTAATCACGTAACGGGTTTAGTCCCTTATTGGTCGAACTAAGTCAAAGGTCACTTTGCGTAAACGCATCCTTTCCCGCATGGGATATGCTTTACAACCAAGGCAAATCACTTAACTTGTTTACACCAAGGTGTTAGTTGAATACGTCGAGTCGTGGAAAGTCACGAGTTATGAGATTTTGGATTCTCGACGTTGAGTTACTTGAAATTGTAAGTAACCTTTGATTTTTCTAAATCATCTTCTTAAAACCATAATCATGTTGGTCAACTTATTTCTTTCTTTATGTTAACATGATTATCTTTTAACAACTTCTTTGATTATCCTTAATCACAACTTCAAATCTTCCCAAATCTTATCACCAACATTATCTTTTTATTCTCTTACACTCTTTGTACTTTCATATACTATTTGTCTCCAACATTCCCACATCATATCTCAAAAATATTCTCTCCCAACATTCTCTTCCAACCAATGAAAGGCTACCATAACTTCATTTTCTCCATACACAAATAAACCTTTTCTAAAAACCATAAACCTTCTTCAATACACTTTTTCATTCTCACCACAAAGGGTATTCCTCAAAGTTTTCTCAAAAAACTTCTTTTCATTCTCCCATCATGTGGTATATCTCACAAATCTTCTCCAATACACTTCTTCCATTTTCACCACATGGGGTACCTCACAAGTTTCTCCTACACACTTAGCCAACTCACATAATCCAATCCATATCTTATATCTTACACAATCCCTTACACAATCCTCTATCCCTTACACAACACAACTCATTGCCAACTCATTGACAACTCACACCTTATCTCTTCCTCCTCTCTAAATTCCACACATGGTGAATTATTTGAATTCTCAAGCATAGGCTCCAATCCATCACATCCTACACTTATACACTCTTCATCTCAACTATCCATCCTCTTACAACACATCTCAACCATTCACTCACCATCCTCTCTATTCCATCACATGTGTTTAATCTAAGCCATCCATTTCAAACCAAAACCATCTCAACCATTACCCCCCCCCCCCCCCCCAAGCAAACCATATTCCTTTGGAATATCCCTTCTTAACCCAAACACGGTTCACACCTAACCCAACTATGGTTACCTCTATACACTTAACCTTAGTTAACTCTTAACCACACCAAGGATGGAATATTCCCTTGGATACCCTTTAACCTAACCATGTTTTTCTCTCTACGCACTTCTAACCTAACCATGGTTACCTCATAACTCAACCTCACTCTCTCACTCATCCCAACATCCATACTTCCTTTCCAAACAAAGGAATATACCATTGCATATTCTTTTCTCTCTTTTCTATGCCATGTGAGGAATACCCAAACTACCCTTATTCAATTATCCATTCTCTCTCTCTCACTTTGATAATTGGCTTTTACTTAAACACTTTACAAATGATTTTTACAAAATGGCTATTAGAGTTGGTTGTCCTTGAGGATGAATAATTTCAAGGTTAATGTGTGAAGTACAACTAGGGGTTTAGCAAGGTTAGGTATTTAAAAGGACCAACACCCAACACTTGAGGAAAATGTACAGTGGTCCTGGCGCGCTGCCCACGCGTCGACACGTGGGTGACGCGCCAGCCACGGTAAATTATTCCCAAGTTTGGGTCTTGGCCTATAAATACCCCACCTTGGCTCTTGTATTCCTCACCCCTTGAAAAACATTCTTTCTCTCTAATTTCTTTCTCCAATCTCTTTCTCTCTACCCTCTAAGTCTACTACACATCTTGTGTTCTTAATCTTTCTCTCTTATCATCTTTGAAAGAACACTATTCTTGCAAGGGAAGAATCACAAGAACCTAATCCACTCTTGTGATTGTGTCGAGGGTCTTCTTCTCTATACCCTTTCTATTAGAATCAAGTCACTAGGTTAGGTTAGGGCTTGGTTCAAAGAAACTTATATTCATTCAAATTGGTTGTAAGGGAAATCTTGTGTCTTGGTGACTAAGCCTAGATCATTGGGGATCTAGTTGGGGTTTGATACTTCTGGTGGGAAGTCTTGGTAGTGGTCTTGGTGACCCTTAGGTGAAGTCGAATCACGAGATTCTTTTAGGTGGTTTCCGAGGGCGGAATACTGTGGGAGTAACTCCTTCTTTGTGAGCATCGATATTGGTGAATATCGGTGGAGTGAATTGTAATGGTTTGTAGTCCACCGAAAGGATTATACTAGTGGAATAATATCGGTGTCGTGGATTCGCAACTGGACGTATGAATGGTATAAACCCCCCATCCCGAACCAGTATATATCGTGGTGTCTCTCTTTACTCGCTTTATATACTTTGGTTGTGTTTGTGGTTGTTTGGATTGATTATACAACCACTTGGTTTTCTTTGAGGCTTAAAGTTTTTAAACATCTTAAAAGACGAAGAAACCGTATTCACCCCCCCCCCCCCCCATCTACGGTTATACAATTGGTATCAGAGCGGAATACTCAAGTTTTTTAGCGTTAAAGCCTTCCCGAGAAGTCGTTTTTAGTCAAAAACTTCTTTTCCAAAAAATCTTAAATCCTAACAAAGTTTTTTGGTAAAGTTGAGTATAGATCCATGGCTCAAGAGAGCTATGTAGAGGGGTGTTCTATGCAAAGACCACCTTTGCTAGAAACCGAAGGGTTTTGCTTTTGGAAAACCCGGTTTGAGGCCTATGTGAGGTCCAAAGATCTTGACTTGTGGGAGGTTATTCAAAATGGAGACTCTGTTTTCATGATGACTGATCCGGAAACCAAGTTGATGGTTGAAAAGCCCAAGTCGGATCTAAAAGATGATTAAAGAAGGAAGCTTGGCAAGAATGATGAAGCCAAAATGTTGATCTACAATGCTCTACCTCGAAGGGAGTTTGAGAGAGTCCACATTTGCAAGACCGCCCAGGAGATTTGGCGCACACTCATCATCACCCATCAAGGGAACTCACAAGTCAAAGATTGCAAGATCGACTTGCTCATCCAACAATATGAGAATTTTTCGATCTCGGATGAAGAAACCATTGACAATGGTTACACGCGGTTCAATGCTATTATTACAAGCCTCACGGCTCTAGATCCTAGCTTTTACAATAAGAACCATGTGAGAAAGTTTCTTCGAGCTCTCCCGGTGAAGTGGAGGCCAAAGGTGACGGCTATTGAAGAAGGCAAAAACTTAGTGGAACTTCCTCTTGACGAGCTAATCGACAACCTTAAAGTGTATGAAATGATTTTAGAAAACGACAAGGTCGTTTTTAAAGAAAAGAATAAAGAGGTTAAGTCACTAGCCCTTAAAGCTAAAGTCACTAGGGAACAAACTAGTGATGATAGTGATGAAGGAAGTGATGAAGATGATGAAGAGGTCAACCTTGTGGCAAGGAACCTTAAGAAGTTCTTTAGACAAGAAGGTAACTCTAGGCATGGTAATCGGTTTGGTAAACAAGGTGTTAGTGATGGTAGAAAGGTTGGAAGAGATCTTGGCTATAATAGTAAAGGTGGTGAAAGCACAAGGCGCGTACGTGAGTGCTACAATTGTAGAGACAAGAATCACTTTATAAGTGAATGTCCAAAGCCCAAGGAAAATAGGGCATTTGTCGGTGGAGCTTGGAGTGATAGTGAAGACGGGGATCATTCAGAAATGAACACAACATGTTTCATGGCGTTTGAAACTCAAGAGGTATCTTCAAACTCTTCTATTTCAAAAATGATTTAAACATTCATGATTTGCAAAAGAAGAATGAGGAACTAAGCAAAAATTATGAAGATGTGTTTAGAAAATTAAAATTAACCCTTAAAGAAAAACGTTCTCATGAAAAGGAAATTTCTAAACTACTACATAAAAACAATGAACTTGAAGTTGAAGTAAAGAGACTTGTCACTCTTCAGGAGAAAGTTGAACCATGTAAAGGTTGTGAAAATCTCACACTTAAGGTTACCTCTTTGAGTGAAGAAGTGTCCGAACTTCAACAAAAGTCATTGAGTTTTACAAAATTTAAAAAGAGTAGCAATGATTTAAACGATATGTTGAGTTATCAAAACGTTTCCCAAGATAAGGAAGGACTTGGATTTTTGAAAAATGAGAAAACAACTTCCGAGAGTCTAACAAAACCTATTGTATTTGTAAAAGCAAGCCAAAACAAAATTCCTAAAGTTTTCGAGCCTGACACACTGGATGACGCGTCGACACGCCGGCAGCGTGCCAGGACTCTTAGGAAAAGTCAAGTTTCGTCAAAACATTTTGTTAAACCAATTATTCCTCAAACTCCTTTTATAAATACTCAAGGTACTCAAGCACCCATTACAAGAAGTGAAACCCCAAAACAACTTTACAACCCGATTTCACGTAATGGAATTGGATACACACAAGCTCGAGTTGACCATAGAGCTATCTTACCCACACCAAATATGAAACCATCATATAACCAAAAACATGCTTTTCAAAATAATCAATCATCTTCAAGGAGAAATTTCTACAACATGCAAAGGTCTTCACATCGGCAATATAACTCATACCAAAGGAGAGACAACTCCTGCCCAAACCAAAGATTTTTTAGACCACACAACCATCAAATCTTTGGACCAAGTTTTCAAAACCAAAATGACTTTATAAACAACCCTTGGTCTATGTTTTCAAGCTATGGTCTTGAAACACTAAATGTCTTGCTTCATGACCCAAGAATGTTTAACTTGAGAATGTTTTATGCTAACCAAAATGGACCCAACAAACATTGGGGACCAAGTTTTTGAGTTTTATGTTTGATAGGTATAGACTTGAATCGGTCTATTTGACAATTGTACTGGTTGAGTTAAAACACATAGTCGGTTGTAGAAGATTGTTTATTTCATACAAGGGGTATGATGGTGTGCATTATTAACCTTTGTGGAAAGGTCATCGGTAGACAAAACATCAATGGTGGATCTTCATCTTGTGGTCGTTAAACCATAAACATCCATTAAAATCAAGCTAAGTCTTCTATTATGCCTATGAATCCTTAAGTACTTTACATGATAGTTGTTAAAAATAAATGCTATGTGAACTTGGTTGATGCTAGGTAGCTTATTTTGTCACAACTTGAAGTTTATTAGAGCTTAGAAACTTAAAGGCGATTAACATAAAATGAGACTAAACTTGCATGTTATGTGCTTAGGGAAAATATTTATGTGTTTAAAATTCTCATGTCTTGGATACATGCTCATCTTAAGTGTGACATACCTAATTAATCGAAACACATGTCTAGGAAATTAAATGTTAAACTTAACCCATGAGATCTCATATCATATGTAGGGTTAAATAAATATGCGTAGACATGAATACTATTGAATATTGTCCACACATGATTGTTTGTTGAAAACTCAAATAA
Organism: Artemisia argyi; assembly: GCA_030686995.1. Classification (NCBI taxonomy): domain Eukaryota; kingdom Viridiplantae; phylum Streptophyta; class Magnoliopsida; order Asterales; family Asteraceae; genus Artemisia; species Artemisia argyi. The sequence goes on along the minus strand of CM060683.1, from coordinate 56,291,306 downwards.
TGGAGTAACTCAAATTTAAACAATCCTTCTAAATGAATATGAATAAAATTTAAAGTGCTTGTAAATTTAATTGATATGCATACACGAGTACATTTGTTAGATTAAGTAATTGTTGGTTTCACATTGTTACATAACATCATGCGTAGTTTGCTTACTTGCTTAATATGTATATGTAAACACCTAAGTGGAAATCTCAAGGAACATATACAAATAGATAGAAAGAATGATTACGTTGCTAACAATATGTGCATAATGAATATGTGATTAATCATGAAAGTGATAAATAAAAGTTGCTCATACGTCTACTTGCCATGATTAATTGCTTTTTGAGTTTGATGATATATGATCATGTGCGTACATGCCGTAATGATTAAATGGTAATATAAAACCTATGTGTGTATGTAGAAAATGCCTTAATGCTATTTGCTTATATGCCTACTTGTCATGATAATCACTTGTTTGTGTTCAATTTGTTTGCATAATTAATCGGCTTTATGAGCAAGATAGCTTATCATAAATTGGAAATACTTGGACATAATGCTTACTTGTAGTAAAGTCCAATAATGATAAGGTGGACGATATGTGGTTATTTGCTTTCTTGTCTTTGTAATTAAACGTGTTTGCATGAGTAATATGTTTTAAATGCCTAATTGCTGTGATACTAGTTGATTTTATGCATATTGCTAACATACTTCTTTACATATTTGCAAAAGATAATGCTTGCTTGATATTTACCAAACTCTTAAAATTTGGATAAATTATGTGCAAAAAAAAAAAAATTATGTGAAAGACATGGTTTTAACCTTAAGAGGTTGTATTAATCTAAGGGGAAGGTAATTCACAATGTCATTCACTCACTTAGGTATCTCCTTATGCCTTGACTTGTTACCAGGTAGTAACTTGTACTTAGATCTTACTTTGCACCCTTGAGAGTGTTTATATGTGAAACTATGTGCTCAAATTTGAATACGTGCTACGCTCACTTGTGTAAGTGATATGTTTATGCTTGCTTGATTAATCCGCTCTATGAACAACCATGCGACGAAGTTATGTATGTGTTAATCATGATTTGGGATATAATGTGTGGAATATGTATGATATGCGTAAGTTATGATCTATTGTTATGGACTAACCCATGTTGTAAGTATTCAAATGGTAACCTAACCCATTTTGGACTTCCACATGAGAGGATTATTTGTTTGTTGCATGTTGTGATTTATGTAGCTAGACCACCACAAAGGTGAGGCTCTTGACCCATGGATCCCCGCATTGGAACAAGGGGGAGCAACGATCTAGGGGGATCTATGATTAAGGAAGAGCATGTTCGGGTGCATGTACAAGCTACCTATTATCCTACAGGCACAAGTTCGAAACCTGGCTTGATTGGAAGTCCCACCTTTTTTATTCGACAAAAGGGGGAGAAAGAAAGCAAGAGTGAAGACCAACTCAAGATAAAGATAATGGCTTCATCAAATTACAAGGCAAAGGTCACAAGGCAAAGGTCAAGTCGTAAGCTACACCAAAGGCGCGCTTTGTTTTCGCTAAGTTTTGTAATTTTATTTGCTTTCGATTTTTATTTGTCATCATCAAAAAGGGGGGAGATTGTTGAGGCAACATTATCAAGATCTCCTTATGTTTTAATGATAAAAAATAACCATCGAAACACATGAAATTACAAACGTTAGCCAACATTCCCCGGAACCCATATCTGCTTCTGGCGCGCTGCCCGCGCGTCAACGCGCGGGTGACGCGCCAGGCTACTGTATGGTTCGGGACGAATTTTGAAAGTCGGCTTTCCCCTTACCCGACAAATGTGGATCTTTCAATTCAGGTATGAATATGATAAGTGCTTCATTAGGAACAATCGAAACGGGTTTTAGACTTAGAGGGATTTAAAATTGCAAGCTCTCGTTTTTGTCAAAACGCTAACTCAAATATTTTATCAAACGCCTCTAGCCAAGGATTTTCTAAACCTAGGGAGCTTATATATTTTACTTAACATCAAGTTAAAGTATTTATATGCTCATATCCCGTGCTTACGTCTTCTCTAATCACGTAACGGGTTTACTCCCTTATTGGTAAAACAAAGTCAAAGGTCACTTTTCGTAAACGCATCCTTTCCCGCATGGGATATGCTTTACAATCAAGGCAAAGCAATTAACTTGTTTGCACCAAGGTGTTAGTTGAATACGTCGAGTCGTGGAAAGTCACGAGTTATGAGATTTTGGATTCTCGACGTTGAGTTACTTGAAATTGTAAGTAACCTTTGATTTTTCTAAATCATCTTCTTAAAACCATAATCATGTTTGTCAACTTCTTTCTTTCTTTATGACAACATGATTATCTTTTAAACACTTCTTTGATTATCCTTAATCACCACTTCAAATCTTCCCAAATCTTATCACCAACATTATCTTTTTATTCTCTTACACCCTTTGTACTTTCATGTACTATACTACTATTTGTCTCCTACATTCCCACATCATATCTCCAAAATATTCTCTCCCAACATTCTCTTCCAACCAATGAGAGGCTACCATAACTTCATTTTCTCCATACACAAATAAATCTTTTCTACAAACCATAAACCTTCTACAACACACTTTCTTCATTCTCACCACAAAGGGTATTCCTTAAAGTTTTCTCAACAAACTTCTTTTCATTATCCCTTCATGTGGTATATCCCAAAAATCTTCTCCAATACACTTCTTCCATTTTCACTACATGGGGTACCTCACAAGCTTCTCCTACACACTTAGCCAACTCACATAATCCAATCCATATCTTATCTCTTACACAATCCCTTACACAATCCTTTATCCCTTACACAACACAACTCATTGCCGACTCATTGACAACTCACACCTTATCTCTTCCTCATCTCTAAATTCCACACATGGTGAATTATTTGAATTCTCAAGCATAGGCTCCAATCCATCACATCCCACACTTACACACTCTTCATCTCAACCATCCATCCTCTTACAACACATCTCAACCATTCACTCACTCTCCTCTCCAATGTTTTGAAAACTGGGTTTAAACTCGACCCGGTTGAGTCACCGGGGACCGGGTCAACCGGTTCGTCCGGTTGGACCGCCGGGTTAACCCGGTTTTGAATTTATTATTTTTTATTTTTTTGATCTGGTCAACCAGTTCGACCACTGGGTCAACCGGTTCGACCACCGGGTCAACCCGGGTTAACCCGGGTTTTGTATTAAAAATTTTTGAAAAAACGAAACCCGGCCGAGTTTCAAGAATTGGGTTGATACGGGTCACTCAAAACCCGCCGGGTCACACCGGTTAACCCGGTTTTAGAAACCCGGGTTTTTTTGACCCGTTTTTTTTGGCCGGAACCGGTCGAACCAATTAACCTGACCGGGTCGACCAGGGTTTCAAAACATTGCTCCTCTTTATTCCATCACATGTGTTTAATCCAAGCCATCTATTTCAAACCAAAATCATTTCAACCATTGATTCACCCTTTCCCCCCCAAGCAAAGCATATTCCTTTGGAATATCCCTTCTTAACCCAAACATGGTTCACACCTAACCCAACTATGGTTACCTCTATGCACTTAACCTTAGTTAACTCTTAACCACGCCAAGGATGGAATATTCCCTTAGATATACCCTTTAACCTAACCATGTTTTTCACTCTACACACTTCTAACCTAACCATGGTTACCTCATACCTCAACCTCACTCTCTCACTCATCCCTACATCCACACTTCCTTTCCAAACAAAGGAATATACCATGACATATTCTTTTCTCTCTTTTCTATGCCATGTGAGGAATACCCAAACTGCCCCTATTCAATTATTCCTTCTCTCTCTCTCTCTCTCTCTCTCTCACTTTGATAATTGGCTTTTACTTAAACACTTCACAAATGATTTTTACTAAATGGCTGTTAGAGTTGGTTGTCCTTGAGGATGAATAATGTCAAGGTTAATGTGTGAAGTACAATTAGGGGTTTAGCACGGTTAGGTATTTAAAAGGACCAACACCCAACACTTGGGAAAATGTACAGTGGTCCTGGCGCGCTGCCCACGCGTCGACGCGTGGGTGACGCGCCAGCCACGGTAAATTATTCCCAAGTTTGGATCTTAGCCTATAAATACCCCACCTTGGCTCTTGTATTCCTCACCCTTGAAAAACATTCTTTCTCTCTAATTTCTTTTCTCCAATCTCTTTCTCTCTACCCTCTAAGTCTACTACACATCTTGTGTTCTTAATCTTTCTCTCTTATCATCTTTGAAAGAACACATATTCTTGCAAGGGAAGAATCACAAGAACCTAATCCACTCTTGTGATTGTGTCGAGGGTCTTCTTCTCTATACCCTTTTCTATTAGAATCGAGTCACTAGGTTAGGTTAGGGCTTGGTTCAAAGAAAGTTATATTCATTCAAATTGGTTGTAAGGGAAGTCTTGTGTCTTGGTGACCAAGCCTAGATCATTGGAGATCTAGTTGGGGTTTGATACTTCTGGTGGGAAGTCTTGGTAGTGGTCTTGGTGACCCTTAGGTGAAGTCGAATCATGAGATTCTTTTGGGTGGTTTTCGAGGGCGGAATACCGTGGGAGTAACTCCTTCTTTGTGAGCATCGATATTGGTGAATATCGGTGGAGTGAATTGTAACGGTTTGTAGTCCACCGTAAGGATTATACTAGTGGAATAGTATTGGTGTCGTGGATTCGCAACTGGATGTACGGATGGTATAAACCCCCCCATCCCAAACCAGTATATATCATGGTGTCTCTCTTTACTCGCTTTATATACTTTGGTTGTGTTGGTGGTTGTTTGGATTGATTATACAACCACTTGGTTTTCTTTGAGGCTTAAAGTTTTTAAAGGTCTTAAAAGCCGAAGAAACCGTATTCACCCCCCCCCCCCCCTCTACGGTTTTACAAAATGGTTTATCATTAAACCTTGCTCTTAGAAGTACCTATGTGCAGCTTCGTAAAATGTCTCGGTATAAATGGTTTATCATTAAACATCCTTTTGTTTTAGATACTTGTTAAACTATGGTTATTGATCAAAGTCATTCCATATTGTTTAACATATTTTGTTTCTTGCGAATCTTGTTTACATGTCGTCCCGTTAATGTATAAAGTCCAGTTATTGTCATCTTGGCCCGTGGGTATTGGTTTTGCTTTCGACTTCTTGCCTGGTATTGCGGAAAGCGGTGTGTCAACCTTGGCGAGAAAATCTGCCATGATTTTCCCTACGATTGAATATCTGGATCCATATGTGATTTCGTGTTCACTCAGCTCAATCGACCAGTTTGACATTCTGCCTGTGTACTCATGGTTCGATAGAACCTGTTTTAGGGGCTTGTCTGTCATGATGTGTATGTTGGTTCGATTCAACTTGAGCAAGTCATTAATTAACAAAATTATTAATACAAATAATGCCAAAAACGTTATTTGCATTATTCGGTTACTTTACGTTTTGATAATCACAAAATATAAAAACAAGCGTAAAACTACACTTGATAAGTTTTTAGTAGAGAAAAATCGTTTCAACAACATACCGACTACAACATTACTTCAGGTATGAACAAACACAATACCGACATTTGTAAAGTGATCAAAGAATTTTTTTTTTCAAAATTTCACATTTTTATGTGACAAAACATATTTACAAAAGTATTTTTGTAATTAAAATGTAGTGTTTTATAAAAGAAAATAAATTTGAATTTCAAATCTCCCAACATCTATATTTCCGCCTAAACCAGATAAGTTTTTCACTAGATAAACTTTCACCATATCAGAACAAAAATAGGAGCGTATGTCGGGACGGTCCCGTAAATATGGTGACGGTCCCTTATATATACGGGACCGTCCACTGTTTGAAGGACCGTCCGCCGCTCCTCCTGGTACTTATAAATATTGCACTATTTCACTCAGAAAAACAAGCCTCTTTGCACAAAAACATTCTGTTCTTTCTTCCTCATTTATTTGATCACTATAATGTGTCACTATGTGTTTTTAAGTGATCCCGTTACCCTCTATATCAAAGTGCAAGAGAAGAACACTCATATCAGTCAACGAAGTGTTATAGTCATCACACATACGTAACTTGTGTTACGATTCTCTTCGTCCCCCAAACTCTCTTCTTTGTGTATATTGAAATTTGCATATCCGACTTGTGTATGAGTCGTGATTAGGATAAATATGGACAAAGTGTAACTCCGTGAAGTGGTGTATCTATATTAGGACTTTGTGTAAGTTCGTGTGTCTGTGTGTGAAGACTTGGACTTTGTGTAAGTGTGTGAAGTGAAGACAAGGGCTGGGTGAAGATTCAAGTGGAATAGGTGTATGTCCATGTAGCCACGTGGGCTTTTGTGTAGATTGGTTCTAGCTAGGATTAGAACTCTAAAATCCGCTTAATGTCGTTAAATTGGTGTAAGCTTGATGTGCTAATTAGCAACCATGTTTTAAATTTATAGAAAAAAGAACTACCGGTTAACTAGGAACACATTCGGGCAAGTATACCCTAGTCAATTGTAGTATAGGAGTGGTAAGTCAAGGTCGTCCCAAGGGACTTTGTTGCACTCAAGTGTCGTTTGTTTGTTTAAGCAAGTAACAAATTGGTGGTTATGATTGTCACGGATCAAACCACAAGAAAAATAATAAGATAACAAGCACACAAAGAACATTCATCACAAGAATCACATCAATAACAAACATTTTGAAATATAAAAGTAACAAAGTTTACCCAAAGTATGAATTACAATAGGCATAGGTGAAAGATTATAGCAACCTTCAAGCCTCCAATCAACTACAACATCTAACCAAACTAGAGAATCGCTCCAATACTTCTTGGTGATACGTTCCATATGAACGGTAGAGGTTTGTGGTCTTTTGGGTGAGATAAGTTGGTGGAAATTCGTCCTTAAGGGTGGAGGATACAATTTCACACTCGTAAGGTGGTGACAAATCTTCCTTTAGGGTGGAGGCTAGAGATGCACCTGGTGAAAATTCGTCCTTTAGGGTGGAGGCTTGAAATTCACCATGATAAGTTGGTAACAATTCTTCCTTTAAGGTGGAGGCTGGAATTGCACCTTTGTTTTGGTGACAATCCTTCCTTTAGGAATGCACACTTAGAACTAAGCCTAAGCACTCATATTTGTAGTAGAAATCAACCTTAGCCTCCAAGCAAGTTTCTTGGGCACTAAGTGTCATAAAATGCCAGATTTAGGAGTTATTATGGACACATGATCGGACTTAGGGCTTAATGACACTTAATTATGCATTAAAAATGACTTGGGGAGGTCAGCAAGCATCCAACCGATCGGTTGCATTCCATCCGATCCGGATGGATGAAAAGGTCAGTTCCATCCAAATCGGTTGCAGGCTCCTACCGATCGGATGGATGAGTTTGGTAGAAAATGATAAACATGAAAGTTGTAGATCTTTCTCTTAGCTTTCCGTGGCCACAAACGGGGGGTCAAACGGAGTCCGTATGCTCAAGTTATGGCTAAAATGGTGAAGGTGTGTCGGGAACAACGAGTCTTCCATTATTTCTTCGTTTAAGCTTCTTTCCTTCATTTCACTTCTCGTTTTCCTTCTTGTGCTTTATTCTTGAGTCCTTAGAGTGACAATCTTCATGACTTTATCTTCTCGAATATACTCCAAGAGACTTTCATTTGTCGGGAATTCCTCCGTACATTCATAAATCTTCGTTTTTGTTCATTTTTACGTCTTTTTCTTGGTTTTCTTTGTCATGAACCTAAAATAGAGAATATACTTCATTAAGTACCATAAGTTCATAAAAGTGACCAAAATATATGCATAAAATCCACAATAACGCTCCTAAAAACATGTTAATTTTGAGCGTTATCAAATCCCCCACACTTAAACTTTGCTTGCCCTCAAGCAAATCTAGAATTAAAGAAAATAAATCCACATGGTGCACAAGAATGATTAGAAAAATATGATGCAAATCTATCAAGTACAAGTACAAGATAAGATTCATCGTTTTAAGCTTTAAGGTGAAAATCGAGATGTTTGACAATACCCATAGATTTTCTTGCTTGATTAACATTTCTAAACACCTCACGAAAAAGAAACGAAGTATAATTCACTCAACACTCATTTATTTGTGTAGTGGAGTATATATAAGAGAAATCACACTCATTGCTCAGTCGTGATTTGTTTATTACCATAGGCTTGTACAAGAAACAAAACTCCACCGACATAACGTAAGCACCAGGTGTAAACATCTAAAGAGGTCTTTTATTGGGTTGTAATGTAAAGCTAAAGGGTTTATACCAGGCTTATGTTCAAACATCTTATACAAAACATAATAGATTGCTGACGCGAATTCTTGATTACTCAAAAACCGGATGGTCACTACAATATTCTTGCACTTGATATTCTCACAAAGCCATTACTATATCCGGAGACTCGAAAGAACAACGAATAAAGTAATTTGGTAAGGGTAGGGATAAGGCATGGGCATATTTATAAAATTGGTTTTAAAAGAAAAATCAAGTCAAGTCTAAGTCCATTGTTGCTAGTCACCAAACAAACCGCAAACCTGTAAATGATTATAGTTAACTTCCTCCTCTTCAAACTTTCACATATCGATACATTGATTTGCCATAACAATATTCTTCATACTTAGCACATTGACTAACAACATATCACATAACTTTCTTTCTTCATCTTCTCAATAATAATATAGCACATTAGCTATAATTGTCATCACCTATATAGTTTCCTTTTCTTTCTCTCTCTCTCATTTTTTTTTCCACATCTCCCCCACACTTCTTATAAGCATACACCACAAAAAATACAAAATATGAAAGACGTCTCCTTCATCTTGTTGGAATGGCATACACAAGTGACAAAGTGTGGCTAACTATTAATCATCAAAAACAATCCATCATACCAAGCAACTAGCAACCTACCGTTTAGACTTTGACAAAGGGTAAGGCTAAGGTTAAAAGTGTAAAATATTTTTTGTATTTTTTTGGATGTAACAAAAACGAAAAGGATGGCTCAGAGGGTGAAACTAGGGGTATCTAAAGCTAAAGATGAACGCTAACAAATGGTTCCAAATACGAGGGTAACTAACCGATGTGGTTAGAAAAAATTATTTTGTAGACGGATGGCCATTTGATTTTATTCCTAAGTTTGCCTCTTTATCACACGAATACACTTATATCACACGAATGCGATCTTACTGCGGTCTGGTAATGATTTACAAGTACAAGTTCTAGAATAAATAAAATCACCGGCACACTCATAGTAAAAGGTTCAAGCATAAAAGATGTATGCTATATATGAAATAGGCTTAAATCCTCACAATTTAGTGGAAAGGGTTATAATATGCGCTAGCAAATGTTATCGATCCTAGAATGGATTGCAATATTAATCGGGACACATCTCAAATTTTCAAAATTACAGATTTCACCAGTGGAATGATCCAGTTATTCTAATATATTTTCCTAAAAGCGTGAAAACAACTAGATCACAAGGGCAAACAAGTATACATACATTTTTTATTATCCCAAAAATTATAAAAAATGAGTTTCGTTTTCCACTATTTTACTTTCCCCCACACTTAAGTTAAGCATTGTACTAAATGTGAATAATAAACTTCAAAGCATGTGAAATAGGGAAAAATAAATAAATATATAGTCCAAGAGTAACGAAACTTCCCGGGCCGTAGAAATCGCGATCGAACTCCAAATGATAAGATGCTAAGCATGTGAGATCAATCAATTTCTCATTCAACAAAACATCTCCACACCAAGTATAATGTCACCAATAATCCAATCTCCAAGAGCTTATTAAATCTGCAAAAACAAACTAAACTACAAAAACGCGTAAAATTCTAAAACTCACTTTCGTAGGCATCACGGTTGCATTTAGCGTATGCAACAAGCCTTTTAAACCCCTCGGTGGCTCGAGTGGACGAGTGAAGTCTCGTGAGGGTTTCCAGTGAACATACCCACAAAGTTCAAAACATTTTTATTTATTTTTTAAAATGTACTTATTTATTTACAATGTACTAAAATTAAAAATAGCAAAACCGAGTTTAAGTAGAATAAAAGACATGATACTCTTGCAAAAACCAAAAGACATTTAAACTTATACGATCTAAACACAAACACACAAAAACAAAATACGAAAAATGAAAATAACTTTTTTATTTTATTTATTTATTTATTTATTATTTTTTTTACCGATTGGTCCAACCGATCGGTCAAGGGGTCCAACCGATTCAGTTGAAAGTTGACAAAATCTAAAATTTTTACCTAGAGCTCCAACCGATCGGTCGGACATCCAACCGATTCGGTTGAAATGAAAAATAATTTACCGAAAGCTCCAACCGTCGGATGGAAATCCATCCGTTCGGTTGGTTTGATTTTTTTTTTTTCAAAAACAATTTTTACTAAAAACTTTTTATTGACAAAATGAAACAAGAACGCAAAAAGTAACGAACACGAAAATAAACACAAGTTAAACACATAAACACATATATACTAGTAAAACACAAGAACATAAAACGATACAAAAAGCATAAACAAATAAAAGCACAATCACATAAAATGACAAGCACATAGACACAAACAAACACAATTAGTCACGTAACAAAAATGAAAACAAAACAATCTAGAACAAGAAAGGCTTATTCCAAATTAATACGAAACTAATCAACAAAAACATAACACAAGCAAAAAGAAACACAAAAACATGCAAGAGATCACATAACTTATAAAACTCAAACTGGTCATTTTGGTGGGTTTTTATTTCGAAAATACTTTCAAGAACACTTAAAACATATACTTGTATATAATTCCTTGATCAATTATGTGGATTATTCTTATTAAGTTTGGTGTAAACTTGTTATGATGCACAACTAAAAATGAGTAGTTATTCAATCAATGATGTATATCATGTTTAACCACTACTAAGAATACAATCACCTAATTGACTCCTTTCGGCCTTATCTAATTAGGATGACAATTCAATAATCACATTGTTGTTTTAAAATTAATTCTTTTCTTATGAATTCCTACGAATCCTTTCGGTCCTTTTTCGTGATGAAATCTTCTCAAATCCATTTTAAAAAGTATATAAGATGGGTGTCAAGCATCATATCCCATACTAATTCGTGCACTAATGTTTTGGAATAAAAACAAGTTGAAACTCCTTTCGGACCTATTTTTCCAAAGATTGTTTTTACCAACAAATTAAGCAAGAAAAGATGTTATTTCAACAAACTCATAAAATAGATATGTTTTCATGCATCACCTTTTTAATGAAAAAAATACTCCATAACCAATTACATCATACATACAAGTATATCAACAAACAAACAAACAAACAAAAGAATACAAACACAAGTCCCCGGCAACGGCGCCAAAAACTTGATGTGCTAATTAGCAACCATGTTTTAAATTTATAGAAACAAGAATTACCGATTAACTAGGAACACATTCGGGCAAGTATACCCTAGTCAATTATAGTATAGGAGTGGTAAGTCAAGGTCGTCCCAAGAGACTTGGTTGTACTCAAGTGTCGTTTGTTTGTTTAAGCAAGTAACAAATTGGTGGTTATGATTGTCACAGATCAAACCACAAGAAAAATAATAAGATAACAAGCACACAAAGAACATTCATCACAAGAATCACATCAATAACAAACATTTTGAAATATAAAAGTAACAAAGTTTACCCAAAGTATGAATTACAATAGGCATAGGTGAAAGATTATAGCAACCTTCAAGCCTCCAATCAACTACAACATCTAACCAAACTAGAGAATCGCTCCAATACTTCTTGGTGATACGTCCTCCATGAACGGTAGAGGTTTGTGGTCTTTTGGGTGAGATAAGGTGGTGGAAATTCGTCCTTAAGGGTGGAGGATACAATTTCACACTCGTAAAGTGGTGACAAATCTTCCTTTAGGGTGGAGGCTAGAGATGCACCTGGTGAAAATTCGTCCTTTAGGGTGGAGGCTTCAAATTCACCATGATAAGTTGGTAACAATTCTTCCTTTAAGGTGGAGGCTGGAATTGCACCTTTGTTTTGGTGACAATCCTTCCTTTAGGAATGCACACTTAGAACTAAGCCTAAGCACTCATATTTGTAGTAGAAATCAACCTTAGCCTCCAAGCAAGTTTCTTGGGCACTAAGTGTCATAAAATGCCAGGTTTAAGAGTTATTATGGAGACATGATCGGACTTGGGCTTAATGACACTTAATTATGCATTAAAATTGACTTGGGGAGGTCAGCAAGCATCCAACCGATCGGTTGCATTCCATCCGATCCGGATGGATGAAAAGGTCAGTTCCATCCGAATCGGTTGCTGGCTCCTACCGACCGGATGGATGAGTTTGGCAGAAAATGATAAACATGAAAGTTGTAGATCTTTCTCTTAGCTTTCCGTGGCCGCAAACGGGGGGTCAAACGGAGTCCGTATGCTCAGTCATGGCCAAAATAGTGAAGGTGTGTCGGGAACAACGAGTCTTCCATTATTTCTTCGTTTACGCTTCTTTCCTTCATTTCACTTCTCGTTTTCCTTCTTGTGCTTTATTCTTGAGTACTTAGAGTGACAATCTTCATGACTTTATCTTCTCGAATATACTCCAAGAGACTTTCATTTGTCGGGAATTCCTCCGTACATTCATAAATCTTCGTTTTTGTTCATTTTTACGTCTTTTTCTTGGTTTTCTTTGTCATGAACCTAAAATAGAGAATATACTTCATTAAGTACCATAAGTTCATAAAAGTGACCAAAATATATGCATAAAATCCATAATAACGCTCCTAAAAACATGTTAATTTTGAGCGTTATCAAAGCTTTGTTGTACGGTTTGCTCCGCCTAAATGGAGGAGCGTGTTGACATAGTGATTGTGAACTCTCGAGTATGGTACTCGGGGAGTGGAGTAGGGTGAAGAGTGAGTTTCGTACCGAACCACTATAAATCTCCGCGTCTTGATTTGGTTGTGTTTTTCCTTATCTCCTGTCTTTACTTTATTTACTTTACGCATTATTGTTGTGTTCATAGATATCACATAACTTTGAATCAAACTGCTTTTCAAAAAGGAACAAAAAGGAAACTAAAAGTTTTTAAAACGTAATTAAAATGGTGAAACTATTCAAACCTCCCCCCCCTCCCATTTTCTAGTTTCTACAATTGGTATTAGAGATAGCTTACTCAAGAGCTTTAAAGTATATTGTACTTTATAACTTAATCGATCTATGGAGTCTGAAAGATATCTAAAAGGGCTCTCTTTGAAAGGACCATCATTTTTCAGAAACAATAATTTTATTGAATGGAAAAATAGATTTGAAAGTAATGTGAAATCAATAGATCAAGAGTTTTGGCATGTCATTTCAATTGGTGATTTTCAACCAATGAAAATAAAATTTGAAAATGAAAGTGATATTTTTAAAAAGAGAGTTTTATAAAAATATTGAACCCAAAATAATTATTTGTAAAGCCTTGCCGAGAATTGAATATATTAGAATATTTTTTTAGACAAATCTAGATTTGTTATTTGGAAAACTTATTTTTCTAAATATCTCGTTTAGCACTAATGGTTCTTAAGTAAAACATTTTTCAAATAAAATCTTTTATAAAAGTCAACTAGACATATATCTACGGGAATTTTTGCTTGCAAACAACATCTTCATCTTATGCATGTAAATGCAAAGGATGTTTATTACTAACCATCTAGGACCCATGAGAAACTGGGTACCAAGTTTTCATGCAATTTATGTCTTTAGATGCACGAGGAAGCAAATAATAGATATGAATGTACATTCATATTCTTGTCATACATGTGAAGACTCATCGATACTCAAACCTTGCATCACGCACATCATCTCTCACGGTAATATTTCCTTAGGAATAGCTAGCGGCAAAGGTACGCTTTCTTAAAACCTTAATTGTCTTAATTTCTATGTGACTATTTGCTATGGGCTTATTTACTATGTGCTTACTTGCTACATGATGATTAATTGATAATATGCATGGTAGATAAAATTTTAGGAAATTAGACTACTTACCTAAATGCTTATTGATGCGTGCATATATCGTTGTAGGAATAGATTATATGATCAAGTTTTAAATTTATATTTAGCCGACTGATATGTCTCGAAAGCTTTAAATTTATAATGCTAGTTCTATCGATTCCTTAATATACAAAACACACAGGTAAAAGTATAACCCTCGTTTATAGTAAAGATTTAGGTAAGACCAGGTCATCCCAAGGGAGGAAAATGTTTCTCTTATCAGTGTCGGGTAACAAAATTTGATTCCAGTCATTGTCACTTATCACTACAACCGTTTTTGTTGGATTTAAGATTTTTGAAAAGTTTTGCCAAGTTAATTTAAAGATATGTTTGTCCAAGGCTGAGCACAAGAGATAAACAAGCAAATGTAACATAAAGTGTACACAGACAAAGCATAAGAGTAATGCATGACGGGTAGTCATGAAAACTAATATATCTACTCGACATAAAAAGGAATCCTTTCGGCCTTTGACCCTTAATATATAAAGTGCATAAAGTATGGTCCGTGTATGAAGTATAAAATACATATTTCCTCTAATCAAGTCGTTAAACGTGAGATTAGCCCTTAAACATGTCATAATCCAGGATATCGATTGTTTTACTATCTAATTCTCACAAGCATAGTAATGATTTGTTATAGACAGACGATTCATAATATAATCAATACAATTACATCTTTCGACCTTTGAACAATCATAATGACCAATTAAGACAAGAGATAGTAAACTAAATAATGACATATCAAATACATATTCCATAGATTTATAATTCATCTTACATTTTATGTTTATAACTTATGGCCACAATGCCTTAGACAAACATAATGTTGGGATATGAAGATCAAAGTACTTCTGGATGTTCAAAGTACTGCTATGTCAAAGTACTGCTCAAAGATCAAAGTGCTGTTCAAAGTCAAAGTACTGCTCGTGATTGAAGATTATACAAAGTACTTCTAAAGAATAAGGATTAATATGCAATATTGTTTAAGGATTGTTATGTAATATTATAAGAATATTCTAGAATTAGTTAGGGATAGTTTACTTGTCGTTCAAGTAAGTATTATAAACCGACTTAAGGTTTTCCTTATGCCTATAAAAGGAGCCTTAGGATGGTATTAGACGTATGTATTCATAATACGATTACTAGAATACGATATTAGATAAGTTAGGGATTGTTAGTGAATCTGTGTTTAGAGAAGCAAATTCAAAGTTGGTTTTAATATAATTCAAAGTTCTTCTTAGCTTTGTGTTAGTAGATTCCGCATACTTTACAAAGTAACATCAGTGTTTCATTATTAATTATTTTGAGTTATTCAAAATTGCTAAAACCTTACAAGCTACAAAGTAGTTTGATCAGAGTACATCGATCCAACAAGTGGTATCAGAGCTTGTGTGGAAACTCTGATTAAGAAGAAACTCTTAAAACCAAATTTACTACAAACCCTTAAAGATGTCGACAGATGTTGCACCAGTTCCATCCATCACAGCAGTCAGAATTCCCAGTGTCAAGAAGGGAGAATATGATCTATGGAGTATGAAGATGAGGCAGTACATTGCCATCACAGACCATGCTTTATGGGATGTGATTTTCAATGGTAATGTTGCCATTGATGAACCTGTATCCATTGAAGGACAACCTACACCACCTAAGCCAACCTTACAACTGCCACCAAAATAAATCAAGATAAGGCTCTCAACATACTGCTTTCTACTATTCCTGATGGTCACCTATTGAAGTTTCATGATGCCAAGGATGCAAAACAACTATGGGCTGTTATTAAAACCATATTTGGAGGTAATAATGCTTTCAATAAGATGCATAGAAACCTATTGAAACAACAGTTTGAAACCTTCACTGTTGGTGAAAGAGAAAGCCTTGATTCTGCCTATGACAGATATCAAAATCTACTTAGTATAATAGAGTTATATGGAGCAGAGGCATATGTTGAAGATGCAAACTTGAAGTTCTTGAGGAGTTTGCCATCTGCATGACATGTGGTTGCTACCATGATTAGAGGACAACCTGGTTTGGACACTATGGACTTTGATGATCTCTACAACAATCTAAAGGTGTATGAGCATGAGATGAAGGGTAACAAAGGTTCAAGCTCTCACAACATTACTTTTGTGTCTTCTGAAAACAGAGGCAGTACTTCTACTAAAAGTATTGCTTACCCTGTCCAAAGTATTGTTGAAGAGAAACGGCATCCATGTACAACCATGGTCACTACCACTTCATCACCATCACATACCACCAATTCAGATGATGTTCTATGTTCATTCTTTGCTCAACAAGCCACTCTACCTGTTACCTATCAGGAAGATGTCCTGCAAATTTATGAAGATGCTATGGAAGAAATTGACACAAGATGGCAGGTTGCCATGATCACTGCAAGGATCAAGAAGTTTATGAACAAGACAAGGAGAGGTATTGATTTCAAAGCTAAGCAGGGTATAGCATTTGATAAGTCTAAGATTGAATGCTTCAATTGTCAAAGGACTGGTCACTTTGCTAGGGAATGCAAGTTTGCAAAGTATCAGGCAAACATAATGATTGAAAAACCTAAGGTTGAAATAAAGGAGGTTCCTATTGCTGAGCCAAAGTCACAAGCTTTGGTTTCTCAAGAAAATCTATCAGAAGTTGACTGGAGTAATGATTTTGATGATGAACCAGTAACCTACTCTATGGTTGCATTGGAAGAGGTTGATTAGAGCACAACTTTTGATGAGGAACCAGGATATGCTGCTTTGGAATCAGGAGATGGTCTAGGAAGCTTTGATTGGAGCATGGAAAGTGAAGAAGAACTTGTTCAGCTTGCTATGATGGCTACTTCACCAAGTTCATCCACTCTCTCTGAGGATGTTCTAAATGTAGTAACTCTTATCAAAAGATGCTAAAAGAATATGAAACTGAAAAAGATAACTATAGAAGGGCTAGGTCTGAGATAGCTGGTTACCAATTGACTTTAGAGTCAATGGAAGCCAATATAATCATTCATGAGAATAATGAAGTAGCTTGGGCTAAAAAATATGAGCAACAAGATTATCAATTAAAGTTAAGTGAATGGAAGTTAGGATGTAAAGTTTATGAACTAGAAAAGGTCACCAAAAAAAGAGATAAGTTGCTAGAAAAACTTGCTGTTTGGAAAGAATCAGGTCTGTCACATGTTAGTTTTGTTGAAAAACAAAGAACAGCAAACATTAAAACTGGCCTAGGTTATGATAGTAGTTCAGAAGAAATCTCAACTAGGAACCAAGAACTAAGTCTTTCTCAGGAGACCTCAATTAGTGATGAAGAATTCATAAGCTTAGAGGAAAACACATCTAGTGATGAGGAATCACCTTGTTCAACACCTCCTGAATTTAAGAAAGACAAGGGATATAATGAAGTTCCTCCACTCACAGGTAGTTTCCAACCACCTAGGACAGATGTTTCTTGTTTTGGAGTAGGCAATTTATAGTTTAGGAAAAAGCTTAAAGGTGAATCTAATTCAAGTCAATCTAGTCCTGAGTCCTTAAAAGGAAATTGTTGAGAAACCCAGGGATAATGATAAGGGTTCTGGGAATGAAAATGGTTTTTCAAAACAAGCAGTACTTCCAAAAACTTCTCAAAGTACTGTTGATTATTCAGCAGTACCTACAAGGAAATCTTTTCAAAATACTACTTATTATAGAAAACCTTTTGGAAGTGGATTTGGGAATATAGGTCCAAAGTTATGCTTTGTATGTTATAGTCCTCATCATTTGATTAAGGATTGTGATTATCATTCTGAATACTTAAGCAAATACCTAAAGACCACATCTGCAAACCATAAGCACATGGATAATAAACCAAGGGAGAATAAACCAGCTTGGAATTACTCAAATAGGGTTAACCATAGTAATTTCTCAAAAGACTATAGGTACCCACATCAGAAAAGACCATTCTCCAAACCACCAGCACCTTCAAGAAATACCTTTCACACTATTGGTCAAACAGTACCTTCTCAAAGTACTGTGAGGAATTCCCCCAATCAAGGTACTGCTATCAAAAAATCTAGTGTAAGACCTAGGAGATTCAATTCTTACAAACCTAGAAGGCCTTACAACTCAAGAAAAGTACCTAAAACAAAGAACCCAACACCAAAAGTTACAACTAAATGGGTTAAGAAAGAAAGTACTGCTGAGGGTGAAAAAGTACTTTCAACAAATAAGGGTGAAAAAGGGAGTGTTGATAATAATCCAACACAGGTTTTGGAGTCGAAAACATTAATTCTTGATAGTGCTTTCAAAAACAGTAGTGATTACATACTCAAAGAATTTGAGTATGTCACTCCACAAGGGGAACACATGTAACACCCCCAAAATACCGCAGCGGAAGACTGTGTCATAGGGGTGCTACTTCATAATACAAAGTACAAGTTATAGAAAACGAACTCTAAATGAGACGTTTTGAAAAGTTACCATTCGATTAATGAATTCAAAGTTACAAACATGAGATTCCAAAGTATGATACATAAATGTATACAAAATGTTTTGAATGGTAAATGATAAAAGCGTAAGTCTTCAGAATATGCAGCTTGACTCTAAGTTCCACGCACTAGCTATCGCCTTACTAACCTGAGATAAACATGCTAAAGTGTCAACACAATGGTTGGTGAGTTCATAGAGTTTGTCTTAAAACAGTTTAAAAGCCTTAAAAGAATGTTCACACAGCAAAGGCATCGTGAATCCACTCAGTTACAAGTCCCGCCATAAGAGACTTGTAACCTGTGTGTTCACAACCCACTGCTAACATATAGTATAATAAAGACATGTATAAGTTCTTCAAAACAATTAAGCAATTAGTAGTGAGTCTCTACTTCATCTCCGAAGACCTCACTTGGGAGCCAATTCCCAAAGACAACTGGGAGCCACTTCCCAAAGAAAACTGGGAGCCACTTCCCAAAGATAAAAGTTTACTGGGAGCCACTTCCCAAAGATAAAAGACAGTCATGTATGTATGAAATCAAGTATAATGCAATCAAGTATAATGCAATCAAGTATAAGACAATCAAGTATAAAACAATCAAGTATAAATGTTTTGAGTATTTGTACAAGTAAGCAAGTAGTTGTGCATGTATCTCCCCCAAAGAGTTAAAACAAGAATGAAAAGAGTAGGGGCTATGACTCACCTTAAGCTTATGTAATGAGAAATGAAAGTGGTAGTCGAATCGCGAAAGTCTCTAAGAGCAGCCTATAATAGAACGTTGCGACTTAAGTTTGGAGTAACGTTTAAGAATACGAAGAATTGCCTATATATGTCTTGCATAATGCTCATGATGTAGTACTTAGTATATAGTGTAAGTCTTTGAATATAAATGGTTTATGAAACATGTATAAGTTGTATATCTCTTACTACCGTTCGGGCCGACATAATTCAGAAGTCATGGAGTAAACGTTCGAGGAGCCAGGACACTTTAATTCGTAAATCCACAACTCATCTCGACGGCTTACTTAATGAACTCCTCACATGAGGCTCCCTACTATTGTAGTATTTGATAACATATATATAAGTTTTTGATCTTTAAAAGTTATATGGTCTTTAGCCGTAGCTTTGCCGTGACCTTGGTTATGTTACCATGGTCTTGAGACTCAACCTTGGCTTTAGCCATGGTTGTGGTCTTGGCTTTAGGTCATTAGACCTCTTGGTCTCATCTAATTATAACAATTATATAGTTACTTTGGTCTAAAAATGGGCTGTTAAGAATTTGAAGAAAATTATCACTCAGAAAGCGTTTTCAGGGCTCGAGTTTCTTTGTTCCTAAATGAAAACGTCGTTCCGGACAACTTTCGTGTTTTAACTTTTTGATGAATCGGACCAGAAGAGTGACTTTCAAATTGGCAAAATGCAAAACAGTAGGGTATAGGCAGTTTCGGCGTTTTGGTGTCGCTAACTTCTTATGGCCGTATCTTTTGACTCGTGTACTCGTTTTGGGTGATTCAAATTGCTATGTTTTCCTTTTGAAGTCCTTTATAACAAAGTAAGTGTCAAATATCATAGTTATACTATTTTGGTCGTGGTTCTCCATAAAAATCACTAGTTTGCTTGTTTACTTGTCATAAGTTAACATATGTATACCAATACTTGTTTTATCCATTTTTAAACATCATGAACACAATAACAAGAACATATATAGCATGAAAGGAACACAAAGAGCATGAAAATGATAATTAAGCAAGGAGTATGTTAGGGTTTGTTTACAACTTTTGGCTTTCTAAAGAAAGGAAGTCAAGTATAGAACTAGGACACTAAACCTATGCTTGTAAACCCTTCACCACAACTCTTGTAACCCTTGCTAGCCTTGATATAACCCTTGTGAAAACCATTTAACTTCAGCCCTAGTAACCTTGTGTAGCTCCTAATTCAACCATGGAATCACCAAACAAACTTAAGAACTAGGTAGAGAATACTAAGACATTGAACTTTGTAGTGTAACTTGTATATTGAAGATCAAAGGATCATGGTGCTAGGATTAATGGGTGTGGTGTTTATGGTGATGAAAAGATGAAGATCAAAGTGTTTCTAGTTGGCTATTTATAGCATGAATGAGGAGGTTAGGAAGCTAACTAGGAAAGTGCTTAAACTTGGTGACAAAGTTGTAAATAAGTCTTGATCTAATGGCTAAAGTCATGAGATCATGCCACAAGTGTGAATCCCCCCTAGTGGCGGTTTCAATGGGATAAGGGTGACTAGATGAGTAGTCATGGTCTTTGGATGATAATATCCTAAGTATGTAGCTAGTTTTGACTCCGTAAATTGCTAACCGTAAGTTGTTAAGTCACGAAACGTAAAACCGGGTATCCTAAAAATATGAAACTTATAAATATGCTAGAACTTATCAATATACTCCATAATAAAATATAAAATGAGTGGTAGGTTCTATCGGGTGCTAAAACCCTGCTAAAAACTGAAAACACGGGTCTAAAACGCGTAATTCGTGTAAAACGCTGAACTGAAAAACGTAAAATTCCAAAACTTTTGGAATTGTCCTAAAATGAGAGAAAATCATATTTCTATTGTTTATAATGTTTTATGGACATATCGGGATGCTAGAATGACGTTTAAACCTAAAAGTAAATCTCGGACACGGCTTTGTGATTTTTGAAGAAATGATCCGACGAGCGTCAAACTCTCGGATTATCGTTAAAATAGTTTAACTTACGAGAATATGAAATAAAAATTTCTGAGATGAATAGTGAAAAGTGAATAGTAAAAAGTGAATAGTAAAAAGTGAATAGTGAAATTTTCGGGAATAAAAGTTAACCTGAAAATGCGAATTGTTACAGTCTCTACCCTTTAAGGAGAACTTCGTCCCGAAGTTCAGTTGATGTTAACTACTTACGGTGTGTCTAAAAGAATTCGGGATCTCTAATATAGTGGTGTTTACTCTGATTCGTCTAAGATTCTGGTTTAGGAGTTGTATCGGCTACAATTAAGCCCACTTATTTATATCACATTACTTACATATAGAAGCGTCCAAATTTATGTAAGTAAGGTATCATAAACTTATGGTTCGGTGATTTACAATTTCTTTATTTAAATGAAGAGGCGTCCCAATCCATTTAAATAAGGAGATTCTAAAACATCCTACTTAAGAATTTCCGACACAAAATCCGCCTTCTGAGGCCGATAGTAAGATAATCAAGTCATCAAATCCCTAAAGCTAAGCAATAATATTATTTAACTCAAATCTTGTGTCTCATCAAACAAGAACTATCACAAGATCAAGTTAAATAATTAGTTATTACTGAGCTCCATGTTTTTAATGACTCAGCTAATCTTTGGGGCTCCTTATAATACTAAAGTCACATCATCTAACAGCGTGGAACTAAACCAACAACTACCAAAAAGCGTATGTGCATGTATTGTGTGAAAGGCAAATAAAGAGGAAGGTCTCAACGTATATAGCAGTTATAGTCTAGGCACTAAATGCAACCTAGTTCTCTATAACCAAGGCTCTGGTACCAATCTGTAACACCCCCAAAATACCGCAGCGGAAGACTGTGTCATAGGGGTGCTACTTCATAATACAAAGTACAAGTTATAGAAAACGAACTCTAAATGAGACGTTTTGAAAAGTTACCATTCAATTAATGAATTCAAAGTTACAAACATGAGATTCCAAAGTATGATACATAAATGTATACAAAATGTTTTGAATGGTAAATGATAAAAGCGTAAGTCTTCAGAATATGCAGCTTGACTCTAAGTTCCACGCACTAGCTATCGCCTTACTAACCTGAGATAAACATGCTAATGTGTCAACACAATGGTTGGTGAGTTCATAGAGTTTGTCTTAAAACAGTTGAAAAGCCTTAAAAGAATGTTCACACGGCAAAGGCATCGTGAATCCACTCAGTTACAAGTCCCGCCATAAGAGACTTGTAACCTGTGTGTTCACAACCCACTGCTAACATATAGTATAACAAAGACATGTATAAGTTCATCAAAACAATTAAGCAATTAGTAGTGAGTCTCTACTTCATCTCCGAAGACCTCACTTGGGAGCCAATTCCCAAAGACAACTGGGAGCCACTTCCCAAAGAAAACTGGGAGCCACTTCCCAAAGATAAAAGTTTACTGGGAGCCACTTCCCAAAGATAAAAGACAGTCATGTATGTATGAAATCAAGTATAATGCAATCAAGTATAATGCAATCAAGTATAAGACAATCAAGTATAAAACAATCAAGTATAAATGTTTTGAGTATTTGTACAAGTAAGCAAGTAGTTGTGCATGTATCTCCCCCAAAGAGTTAAAACAAGTATGAAAAGAGTAGGGGCTATGACTCACCTTAAGCTTATGTAATGAGAAATGAAAGTGATAGTCGAATCGCGAAAGTCTCTAAGAGCAGCCTATAATAGAACGTTGCGACTTAAGTTTGGAGTAACGTTTAAGAATACGAAGAATTGCCTATATATGTCTTGCATAATGCTCATGATGTAGTACTTAGTATATAGTGTAAGTCTTTGAATATAAATGGTTTATGAAACATGTATAGGTTGTATATCTCTTACTACCGTTCGGGCCGACATAATTCAGAAGTCATGGAGTAAACGTTCGAGGAGCCAGGACACTTTAATTCGTAAATCCACAACTCATCTCGACGGCTTACTTAATGAACTCCTCACATGAGGCTCCCTACTATTGTAGTATTTGATAACATATATATAAGTTTTTGATCTTTAAAAGTTATATGGTCTTTAGCCGTAGCTTTGCCGTGACCTTGGTCATGTTACCATGGTCTTGAGACTCAACCTTGGCTTTAGCCATGGTTGTGGTCTTGGCTTTAGGTCA
Source organism: Artemisia argyi (assembly GCA_030686995.1). NCBI lineage: Eukaryota > Viridiplantae > Streptophyta > Magnoliopsida > Asterales > Asteraceae > Artemisia > Artemisia argyi. The sequence continues at coordinate 56,267,949 of CM060683.1, read as the reverse complement.
TTAGACCTCTTGGTCTCATCTAATTATAACAATTATATAGTTACTTTGGTCTAAAAATGGGCTGTTAAGAATTTGAAGAAAATTATCACTCAGAAAGCGTTTTCAGGGCGCGAGCTTCTTTATGCCTGAACGAAAACGTCGTTCCGGACAACTTTCGTGTTTTAACTTTTTGATGAATCGGACCAGAAGAGTGACTTTCAAATTGGCAAAATGCAAAACAGTAGGGTATAGGCAGTTTCGGCGTTTTGGTGTCGCTAACTTCTTATGGCCGTATCTTTTGACTCGTGTACTCGTTTTGGGTGATTCAAATTGCTATGTTTTCCTTTTGAAGTCCTTTATAACAAAGTAAGTGTCAAATATCATAGTTATACTATTTTGGTCGTGGTTCTCCATAAAAATCACTAGTTTGCTTGTTTACTTGTCATAAGTTAACATATGTATACCAATACTTGTTTTATCCATTTTTAAACATCATGAACACAATAACAAGAACATATATAGCATGAAAGGAACACAAAGAGCATGAAAATGATAATTAAGCAAGGAGTATGTTAGGGTTTGTTTACAACTTTTGGCTTTCTAAAGAAAGGAAGTCAAGTATAGAACTAGGACACTAAACCTATGCTTGTAAACCCTTCACCACAACTCTTGTAACCCTTGCTAGCCTTGATATAACCCTTGTGAAAACCATTTAACTTCAGCCCTAGTAACCTTGTGTAGCTCCTAATTCAACCATGGAATCACCAAACAAACTTAAGAACTAGGTAGAGAATACTAAGACATTGAACTTTGTAGTGTAACTTGTATATTGAAGATCAAAGGATCATGGTGCTAGGATTAATGGGTGTGGTGTTTATGGTGATGAAAAGATGAAGATCAAAGTGTTTCTAGTTGGCTATTTATAGCATGAATGAGGAGGTTAGGAAGCTAACTAGGAAAGTGCTTAAACTTGGTGACAAAGTTGTAAATAAGTCTTGATCTAATGGCTAAAGTCATGAGATCATGCCACAAGTGTGAATCCCCCCCTAGTGGTGGTTTCAATGGGATAAGGGTGACTAGATGAGTAGTCATGGTCTTTGGATGATAATATCCTAAGTATGTAGCTAGTTTTGACTCCGTAAATTGCTAACCGTAAGTTGTTAAGTCACGAAACGTAAAACCGGGTATCCTAAAAATATGAAACTTATAAATATGCTAGAACTTATCAATATACTCCATAATAAAATATAAAATGAGTGGTAGGTTCTATCGGGTGCTAAAACCCTGCTAAAAACTGGAAACACGGGTCTAAAACGCGTAATTCGCGTAAAACGCTGAACTGAAAAACGTAAAATTCCAAAACTTTTGGAATTGTCCTAAAATGAGAGAAAATCATATTTCTATTGTTTATAATGTTTTATGGACATATCGGGATGCTAGAATGACGTTTAAACCTAAAAGTAAATCTCGGACACGGCTTTGTGATTTTTGAAGAAATGATCCGACGAGCGTCAAACTCTCGGATTATCGTTAAAATAGTTTAACTTACGAGAATATGAAATAAAAATTTCTGAGATGAATAGTGAAAAGTGAATAGTAAAAAGTGAATAGTGAAATTTTCGGGAATAAAAGTTAACCTGAAAATGCGAATTGTTACAGTCTCTACCCCTTAAGGAGAACTTCGTCCCGAAGTTCAGTTGATGTTAACTACTTACGGTGTGTCTAAAAGAATTCGGGATCTCTAATATAGTGGTGTTTACTCTGATTCGTCTAAGATTCTGGTTAAGGAGTTGTATCGGCTACAATTAAGCCCACTTATTTATATCACATTACTTACTTATAGAAGCGTCCAAATTTATGTAAGTAAGGTATCATAAACTTATGGTTCGGTGATTTACAATTTCTTTATTTAAATGAAGAGGCGTCCCAATCCATTTAAATAAGGAGATTCTAAAACATCCTACTTAAGAATTTCCGACACAAAATCCGCCTTCTGAGGCCGATAGTAAGATAATCAAGTCATCAAATCCCTAAAGCTAAGCAATAATATTATTTAACTCAAATCTTGTGTCTCATCAAACAAGAACTATCACAAGATCAAGTTAAATAATTAGTTATTACTGAGCTCCATGTTTTTAATGACTCAGCTAATCTTTGGGGCTCCTTATAATACTAAAGTCACATCATCTAACAGCGTGGAACTAAACCAACAACTACCAAAAAGCGTATGTGCATGTATTGTGTGAAAGGCAAATAAAGAGGAAGGTCTCAACGTATATAGCAGTTATAGTCTAGGCACTAAATGCAACCTAGTTCTCTATAACCAAGGCTCTGGTACCAATCTGTAACACCCCCAAAATACCGCAGCGGAAGACTGTGTCATAGGGGTGCTACTTCATAATACAAAGTACAAGTTATAGAAAACGAACTCTAAATGAGACGTTTTGAAAAGTTACCATTCAATTAATGAATTCAAAGTTACAAACATGAGATTCCAAAGTATGATACATAAATGTATACAAAATGTTTTGAATGGTAAATGATAAAAGCGTAAGTCTTCAGAATATGCAGCTTGACTCTAAGTTCCACGCACTAGCTATCGCCTTACTAACCTGAGATAAACATGCTAATGTGTCAACACAATGGTTGGTGAGTTCATAGAGTTTGTCTTAAAACAGTTGAAAAGCCTTAAAAGAATGTTCACACGGCAAAGGCATCGTGAATCCACTCAGTTACAAGTCCCGCCATAAGAGACTTGTAACTTGTGTGTTCACAACCCACTGCTAACATATAGTATAACAAAGACATGTATAAGTTCATCAAAACAATTAAGCAATTAGTAGTGAGTCTCTACTTCATCTCCGAAGACCTCACTTGGGAGCCAATTCCCAAAGACAACTGGGAGCCACTTCCCAAAGAAAACTGGGAGCCACTTCCCAAAGATAAAAGTTTACTGGGAGCCACTTCCCAAAGATAAAAGACAGTCATGTATGTATGAAATCAAGTATAATGCAATCAAGTATAATGCAATCAAGTATAAGACAATCAAGTATAAAACAATCAAGTATAAATGTTTTGAGTATTTGTACAAGTAAGCAAGTAGTTGTGCATGTATCTCCCCCAAAGAGTTAAAACAAGTATGAAAAGAGTAGGGGCTATGACTCACCTTAAGCTTATGTAATGAGAAATGAAAGTGGTAGTCGAATCGCGAAAGTCTCTAAGAGCAGCCTATAATAGAACGTTGCGACTTAAGTTTGGAGTAACGTTTAAGAATACGAAGAATTGCCTATATATGTCTTGCATAATGCTCATGATGTAGTACTTAGTATATAGTGTAAGTCTTTGAATATAAATGGTTTATGAAACATGTATAGGTTGTATATTGTAACAACTCGCATTTTCGGGACATTTCTCCTATTCACTATTCATCGGTTACTATTCATCAATTACTATTCACCGGTCACTATTCATCATTTTACTATTCATCATTTTCGGAGTCAGTTTGTGATTCCGAGAAACGTTCAAAAATTTTACTATTCATGTGACACTATTCATTCCCGAAGGGAAATCACTATTCATGATCATCGTTCGTCATTTCGTAAACTGAGTTTACGAGTCTTCAAATTCGCGTAACCAGTTAGGTTTAGCTGCGAATTCATGCATCATTCATTAATGACACTTGATATAGACTGGAATAGTCTACACATTATCATCATCACTTGAGAACCTACACGGATATGCATTATTTCAATTTACGTATGCTTAATTTGTAATTAACGATACCACTCAGTTTTACTAATGACGTATACCCAATACTCCCGACTATGATCCTAACATATTTACATACTCATAATAATAATATAAAAATTATATTATTAATTTACCCGGTGTTTTAAAATCAATGGCTATACTTTACGGTCGGAGCTTATAACTTCATCGGTTTGCGTTATTTCAATACGATAATTATTTCAACACCCGATTCTCATCAGGAATAATATTTTACAACTTTTACAACTTCGTCGTATTTTATTTCACCTCGGTAACATTTATTTTTAGTTAACTCGGTACCCGATAACACCCAATACATAACCAAAACTAACTAATACTTGCACTAGGTGGACAAGCTCATTAAATGAGCACACTTACTTCTTTCTTTTCCCCCTTTTATGGATCTTGCTCCCCCCTAGCCCCCTAAAACATGGATCTTGCATCCCTAATTAAATAATTACATGAATTTGACCAAGACCAAATATATATACTTCATATCATCAATAAAATTTCATTTACACATCAAACAACTAGCAAACTTGTCATCATTTTTCTCTCCTTCCTTGTGTGTATGGATCGACCAAAGGAAGAACACCAAGAAGAAACCATCAATTTTTGAAGTCCAAGTTATAATCAAGTCTTGTTTGTATCCCTAGTTAGGATTTTGAAATAAAAATCCCTAGGTTAATTACATATTTTCATCCAAATCATCTCAAATCTTCAAGTAAGTTACTAATAATCTTTTCTACTCTTTTAAACATCTATTTTATATATTTTCATGATCTAGTAACAAAACATGCAAGTATGTAAGATCCATACCACTTGTTACTCAATTTGTTTTTATAAACTTAGATCTATAATTTTTACTAGCAATCTCATTAGATCCACTAAGATTGGTGATGTTTAGGAACCCATGACACCCTAAGAAGGTGTATGGTAGGATTAGACTAGTTTTGTGGTGATTGAAAGTGGTTTGGTTGAAGTTGGAACAAGTTAGAAACTAGGAAAATCTATTTTTTGACACTTTCAAAATGTTGTTGTCCCTTTTTGGCAAACGTGGGAAGATCAGGGGCAAGGGTGTAACTTTTGACCAAAGATTTATAAAATACATTCCGAGACGAAACTATGGCCGAAAACGGGGATAAAATCCGAGTTACGACGAAAAAGTTATGATATTTCCAATATTAACGACGAAAACTATTTTCTGAAAAATTACTTGCTGTCCCACGACTTTCTTGGACTGTTTCGAGGCCTAAAACTTGATCTAGCCGTCCCGACTTATCAAAAATATATTAGTATGTTGTCCCACGATTCCGGGAATATAAAGAACGTAGAAAAGAGCTTATAACGAAAAAGATACAAGCGTTTGAACTTAGCCGATTTTTACAAATTTCCATCAGCTTTTCTATTATTATTTTTGCCGAAAAACTGTCTTTGCGAGACACCACTTTCTTGGCTGTTTTTTTCTTCATGATCGAATCAATTTGAGTCCGAGGCGTAGTTTTATGAAATCAAGATCTTCCAACAAGCTTTCCAAATCAATTGGCCGTTCGTCGAATAGACTTATAACGAATAAACTACGACCTCATCTATATACCCGATAAACTATATATTTTTGACAGCTATTGCTATAATGAAATTTTCTATGTGTTGAACATAATATTTTCAAATAGCAACAATAAGAGTCGATTTTCTCATCGATCAAGACCCGTATAGCCAAAACATAAATGACACAACTTCAGGATATTGTTACAAGGTTTTCAAAAACGCCGAGTTTCATCACCAACCCTTAACGTACAACTTTTCGCGACTTGTTTTGCGAGGCCATTTTGGGCATATTTTCAAGTTATGAAAATGCTATTCTTGCGACGAAAACCTTATATTTGCCGATAAGACACCAAACAAGGATCGTGGAGTACCGTTTCAACATATCTACACGAAAAGTGGTTATTAACTTAACGAGACGTCAAAAATGTATTTTTGACGATAAACACTATTTTCAAAACTAACGAGTGGTATCGATAACATACGTACTTGCATGTGTAGCATCATTTCGTTTCTTACATTAGAAACTATCATTCATTAGGTTGCGATTAGAGATCGTGCCTCATTTCAGTGTATCCACTTTTGTCATCATAGCTATCGCACCAGGTGAGTTCATACCCCCTACTTTTACCTGTTTGTATAACTGTTTTGGGGGAGAATACATGCTCGTTTTTGACTAAACTCAATGCTTGAATGCGCAATTGTTTACTTAAACACTACTGTTTCTTTGAAGGCTTGATTGATTATTTAAATGCACCTATGGGTATATCAGTTGCATACTTGATTTTTTTCTCGCATACACAAGCGTTTTATAAACATGCAACACACTTTATGAACTCTTGTTTTATGCAACACATTTTATGAACTCTTGCTTTTATGCAACACACTTTATGAACTCTTGCTTTTATGCAACACACTTTATGAACTCTTGCTTTTATGCAACACACTTTATGAACTCTTGCTTTTATGCAACACACTTTGTGAACTATTGCTTTTATGCAAACACTTTTATGGACCATACTGAAACTTATGTTGTATCTAAACTATTACGCGGATTAGCCTAAGCCCTTGAATCCCACTATGCCCAAACTCATGAACCGTCAATTCCTGCTGGGAAGCGCGAATGTTATAAATAGATCTATTGGTGGTGACTCCCCCGTTCGGTTTGACCGGATAGGCAAACGCGAGCGTATAACATGTCGAATTACAAGTGTAACGGGATAAACACTTGCCGGGCCTTTTTATTTAACATGCTTCTAGAGCATGCACACTGTTATAGCTTCGGTTGCATGAACTTAGCGCTAGCATAATAGACTATTTTTCTATGTGATATTATATTTGTTGTAATGATCACACACTCTACTCATGGTCCACAATCCTGATTTTACTGTAAGGTAAACTTTATTTTTATGACATTGTGAGTTACACAATGGTCACAAAACTCTCTCTATTGTACTCACAACACTATTGTTTTAATACAAACTTATGAACTCACCAACCTCGTGTTGACACTCTTTAGCATGTATTTTCAGGTTTTAAGCAATGGCACGCTGCTGGAGGTTTTGGCAGGGCATGGCATGGTCATAGAAGACTCTGATATTCACTTGGGGACCATTTTAAACTATTTTACGGGCCTACTTCCGCACTACTTTTAACGATGTAAATTCAATACTTTTGGGTTAAATGATTTTATTCTAAATGATTGAAGTGAAAACCAGTTTTGAACTTGTGTTGTAATACCAATTGAGTTACACCCCAGCTACATGTATGCTTCCGCTGGACCCGATTTTGGGGGTGTGACATATATCTCTTACTACCGTTCGGGCCGACATAATTCGGAAGTCATGGAGTAAACGTTCGAGGAGCCAGGACACTTTAATTCGTAAATCCACAACTCATCTCGACGGCTTACTTAATGAACTCCTCACATGAGGCTCCCTACTATTGTAGTATTTGATAACATATATATAAGTTTTTGATCTTTAAAAGTTATATGGTCTTTAGCCGTAGCTTTGCCGTGACCTTGGTCATGTTACCATGGTCTTGAGACTCAACCTTGGCTTTAGCCATGGTTGTGGTCTTGGCTTTAGGTCATTAGACCTCTTGGTCTCATCTAATTATAACAATTATATAGTTACTTTGGTCTAAAAATGGGCTGTTAAGAATTTGAAGAAAATTATCACTCAGAAAGCGTTTTCAGGGCGCGAGCTTCTTTGTTCCTGAACGAAAACGTCGTTCCGGACAACTTTCGTGTTTTAACTTTTTGATGAATCGGACCAGAAGAGTGACTTTCAAATTGGCAGAATGCAAAACAGTAGGGTATAGGCAGTTTCGGCGTTTTGGTGTCGCTAACTTCTTATGGCCGTATCTTTTGACTCGTGTACTCGTTTTGGGTGATTCAAATTGCTATGTTTTCCTTTTGAAGTCCTTTATAATAGTAAGTAAGTGTCAAATATCATAGTTATACTATTTTGGTCGTGGTTCTCCATAAAAATCACTAGTTTGCTTGTTTACTTGTCATAAGTTAACATATGTATACCAATACTTGTTTTATCCATTTTTAAACATCATGAACACAATAACAAGAACATATATAGCATGAAAGGAACACAAAGAGCATGAAAATGATAATTAAGCAAGGAGTATGTTAGGGTTTGCTTACAACTTTTGGCTTTCTAAAGAAAGGAAGTCAAGTATAGAACTAGGACACTAAACCTATGCTTGTAAACCCTTCACCACAACTCTTGTAACCCTTGCTAGCCTTGATATAACCCTTGTGAAAACCATTTAACTTCAGCCCTAGTAACCTTGTGTAGCTCCTAATTCAACCATGGAATCACCAAACAAACTTAAGAACTAGGTAGAGAATACTAAGACATTGAACTTTGTAGTGTAACTTGTATATTGAAGATCAAAGGATCATGGTGCTAGGATTAATGGGTGTGGTGTTTATGGTGATGAAAAGATGAAGATCAAAGTGTTTCTAGTTGGCTATTTATAGCATGAATGAGGAGGTTAGGAAGCTAACTAGGAAAGTGCTTAAACTTGGTGACAAAGTTGTAAATAAGTCTTGATCTAATGGCTAAAGTCATGAGATCATGCCACAAGTGTGAATCCCCCCCTAGTGGCGGTTTCAATGGGATAAGGGTGACTAGATGAGTAGTCATGGTCTTTGGATGATAATATCCTAAGTATGTAGCTAGTTTTGACTCCGTAAATTGCTAACCGTAAGTTGTTAAGTCACGAAACGTAAAACCGGGTATCCTAAAAATATGAAACTTATAAATATGCTAGAACTTATCAATATACTCCATAATAAAATATAAAATGAGTGGTAGGTTCTATCGGGTGCTAAAACCCTGCTAAAAACTGGAAACACGGGTCTAAAACGCGTAATTCGCGTAAAACGCTGAACTGAAAAACGTAAAATTCCAAAACTTTTGGAATTGTCCTAAAATGAGAGAAAATCATATTTCTATTGTTTATAATGTTTTATGGACATATCGGGATGCTAGAATGACGTTTAAACCTAAAAGTAAATCTCGGACACGGCTTTGTGATTTTTGAAGAAATGATCCGACGAGCGTCAAACTCTCAGATTATCGTTAAAATAGTTTAACTTACGAGAATATGAAATAAAAATTTCTGAGATGAATATTGAAAAGTGAATAGTAAAAAGTGAATAGTGAAATTTTCGGGAATAAAAGTTAACCTGAAAATGCGAATTGTTACAACACAAGTCAGTAATGGCTTGGGTTCCTAATAGAAACTAACCCTTTTCATTTTTATGCAGGGCAACCCAGAAGAGGAGCTTAAAGATCATCTTATTGTTGATAGTGGTTGCTCTGGCAGCATGACAGGAGAAAAGGAGCTCTTGTCAGACTTTCAGGCTTATTTTGAAGGAAAAGTTGCATTTGGGAATGATCCTGATGGAGGGAGACTCACTGGCAAAGGAACTATCAAGGCTGGATCAATTGATTTTGAGAATGTTAAATATGTGAAGGAGCTTGAATTCAATCATTTGTCAGTTTCTCAGATTTGTGACAAGAAATATCCTGTGTTATTTCTTGACACAGAATGTCTTATTCTCTCCCCTAAGTTTAAATTAGAAGATGAAAACTTGGTGATGTTGAGAGCACCAAGAACCAATGATGTGTACATCATAGATTTGAAGAATATCAATTCTACTGAAAGCGCAACATGTTTGATAGCAAGAGCAACAATGGAAGAAGCATATCAATGGCACAGAAGATTAGGGCATGTAAATTTCAAGAACATCAATAAATTTGTCAAAGGAAATTTAGTTAGAGGTTTACCTTCTAAAACATTCAAGAATGATCACTCATGTCTGGCTTGCAAGAAGGGTAAACAACACAAGGCTTCATGTAAAAAGATTGAAGAAAGAATCATTAGAGAGCCTTTGGAATTGCTGTATATGGATCTGTTTGGACCTGTTTTTGTTGTAAGTTTAAACAAGAAGTACTGTTTGGTTATAACAGATGATTGTAGCAGATTTAGTTGGGTCTTTTTCTTGGGATTTAAAGATGATACTTTTGATGCTATTCATGATCTTATAATAGCACTTGAAAATCACTTAAGACTCAATGTTAGATCCATTAGATGTGATAATGGGACTGAATTCAAGAATCAACTAATGGATGACTTTTGTGCCAAGAAAGGAATTAAGAGAGAGTTTAGTATTGCCAGAACTCCTCAGCAGAATGGAGTTGCAGAAAGGAATAATAGAACTTTGATAGAAGCAACAAGGACAATGCTTGCAGATTCCCAATTACCTGTTCCATTTTGGGCTGAAGCTATAAGTGTTGCTTGTTATGTGTTGAATAGAGTATCAGTGACAAAGCCTCAGATGAAGACACCTTATGAGTTACTTATGGGAAAGAAACAAAACATTCAGTTTATGAAACCTTTTGGATGTCCCCTGACTATTTTGAATACTATTGATAATTTGGGAAAGTTTGATGGCAAGTCAGATGAAGGATACTTATTAGGCTATTGTACCAATAGCAAAGGATTCAGAGTGTACAACAGGGCTACCAAGAAGGTTCAAGAATGTCTTCATGCTGAAATTCTAGAAGATCAAGAAAATAAAAAAGGTAAAGGTCCTGATTGGATGTTTGATCTTGATATTTTGGCCTCATCCATGAATTATGTACCTATTAGAGAAGAAAATCAAGTTGTTCACAATGAAGAAGAATCACAATACATTGTTCATGGAGTCAATATAAGGTCTGAAGATGATTCTGATGAAGAACTCAATGATAAGAAGAAAAGTACTGTTGAACCTCAAAGTACTGTTGATCCACAAAGTACTGTTCAACCAAAGACTACAGTATCTGATGAAGACCAAGCTATCCAAGATGAACTTAATAGGATGCTTCTTCAAGAAACTATTGATAAGTCATATGAAGATGATCAAAGGAGAGCTTATGAAGCAGAAAAGAAGAAGGCTAAAGGCACTGACAGTACTTTGCCTCAAAGTACTGCTGATCCATTTGAAAGTACTTCTAATGTCTTAGATACATCAAATTGGATCAATGCTGATGATTTAATTGATCCAACCTTGCCTGCCTTAGAAGATACTAGTGATGAATTGGAGAAAGAATGCATTTCTCATATTCCAATGAAGACCTTGATTTCAAAATTTTGGAAGATAATCTTGAAGTTTCACCAATTCCTACACTAAGAATTCACAAAGATCATCCTGTCAGTAAGATAATTGGACCTTCTACTTCAGGAGTGCTCACAATAACAAAAGCTAAGAATCTTTCTCAGCAACATACTTCTATACTTAGTTTTGTTTACAAGCAAAACAGGGTGAATCACAAGGATCAATAGTTGTGCTTATTTGCTTGCTTTCTGTCTCAAGAAAAACCTAAGACAGTAGCACAAGCATTAGCCAAGGAGAGTTGGGTTGAAGCTATGCAAGAAGAACTCTTACAATTTAAACTTCAAAAAGTATGGGTATTATGTGATTTACCTGATGGTAAGAGGCTAATTGGAACAAAATGGGTCTTCAGAGTTAAAAGAGATGAAAGAGGGAATTTCATCAAGAATAAAGCAAGGTTAGTGGCTCAAGGTTATAGACAAGAAGAAGGAGTAGACTATGATGAAGTATTTGCTCCTATGGCAAGAATTGAAGCCATAAGGTTGTTTCTGGCTTTTGCATCATATATGGGCTTCCCTGTATATCAGATGGATGTTAAGAGTGCTTTTCTCTATGGTACTATCACAGAGGAAGTTTATGTTAAACAACCCCTGGTTTTGAAGATCCTGCACATCCAAACAAAGTCTACAAGGTTATTAAGGCTCTGTATGGCCTTCATCAAGCCCCTAGAGCTTGGTATGAAAGACTCTCCATTTTTCTATTGCAACATGGTTACAGGAGAGTTGCTATTGATAAGACCTTGTTTATCAAAAGAGATAAAAAGGATATCATGCTTGTCCAAGTGTATGTGGATGACATTATTTTTGGAGCTACAAAACAGTCAATGGTGAAAGAATTTGAAGAGCTTATGCAGATAGAGTTTCAAATAAGCTCCATGGGTGAATTGACTTTCTTTTTGGGGCTTCAAGTTCAACAATCAAGCAGTGGAATTTTCATTAGTCAAGATAAGTATGTTGCAGACAATCTTAAGAGATCCAACTTCACTACTGTCAAGCCAGCATCTACACCCATTGATGCTAACAACCCTTTGGGAAAAGATGAAGATGGGGAAGATATTGATGTTAAACTATACAGATCTATGATTGGATGTTTAATGTACTTGACTGCATCTAGACCTGACATTACTTTTGCTATATGTTTATGTGCAAGACATCAGGTCAAACCCAAGGTTTCCCATTTGAATGTTGTCAAGAGGATTTTTAGGTACCTTAGGCAACAACCTAAACTAGGATTGTGGTATCCTAGGGAGTCTCCTTTTCATCTAGAAGCTTTTTCAGATAGTGATTATGTTGGTGATAACTATGACAGAAGATTAACCACTGGTGGATGCCAATATCTTGGAAGTAGATTAGTTTCCTGGCAATGCAAAAAGCAAACAATTGCAGCAACATCTTCCACAGAAACAGAATATGTGGCTGCTGCAAGTTGTTGTGCCCAAGTACTTGGTTGCAAAATCAACTTTTGGACTATGGATTTAACTTCAAGAACACTCCTATCAACATTGATAATGAGAGTACAATATGTGTTGTGAAGAATCATGTCTATCACTCCAAGATAAAGCATATTCAGATTAGGCATCACTTTATCAGAGATTGCTATGAGCACAGACTCGTCAATGTGGTTAAAGTTCACACAGATGATAATGTAGCAGATTTACTCACAAAGGGCTTTGATGTTTCAAGATTTATTTTCTTAGTAGTGAGTATTGGAATGATAAATAATTAAGCTACTTTTGAGGGGAGGCATTAGTAGTTAGTCATTCTTTGAGGGGAGGCTACATTTCTCATTAAACAGGAAAAGAAAGTTTATTCATGATTTATCAAAAGTTACATTCTGCATTCAAGAAAGACAGACACATTCAAGCCAGAGATACATCATCAAAACAAACAACACAAACCCTAACCAACCTACATCCTACACCAACTACTTTATAGGCCTTTTTTCCATTTCCCTGATAGTTATGCTTTGCCTTCTGAGCAATCTTTCTCTTGTCATCAAAAGTTGATTGCTTCCTTGGGCAAGCTAGGCCAAGCACTTGCTTTGGAGGTCTTTCTGGTCTTGCAGGCTTCTTTTGGGCTGGCCACTTCATGTTCTTCAAGGAAGATTCCAGAGCCTGTGTTAAAGCTTGTGGCAATTCACTGGATAGAGATGGAGCAAGAGCAGGGGTAGAAACCTTTTTATTAGGCTTAAGGTTGGGTGAGCTTGATGCATTAGGAGGAAAATAACCACTCCATCCTGAGTCTGAGTTGGAGTAGTAGCTAATCTCTGAGTCAGAAGTGTCATCTGATGAGATGTATATTAATGGGAAGTGGCTCATGCTGATACTAGGGTTTTTGTGATGATGATAACAAGTTTTGATTAAGTTATATGTAAATACAAGTTCTTTTTATAGGCAAGTAAATTTCAAGGGTTATTTATGATGAACATTAACTTCTACTTGTTTTGGTAGTTTTGGGGAGTAAATATGGAAGGTATTTATTGTCTCAGGTTGACTTTCAGAAGATATTTTGGTCAACCAGTCAACATTGTTAGATATTTTGGTGGAAAGTACTTTTGCCAAAGTACTGCTTCAATAAGGAGTGAAAGTACTGCTCCATGTTACATGGAAAGTACTGCTTGGTGCTTTATGAGAAGTACTGACGTGTCAGAATACTGTTCCAATGGTCAGAAATACGGGGTAACAACTTTTCAAAAGATATGGGGAAGATAAATTCCAAAAATAACGGTAAAATCATTTATTAACCGTGATTTTTTGTATATTATCCTTCCTTGTGCATATCTTTTTCATCTCTACAAACCCTCATCCTTATTCCTATTCATCTATGAATCACTAACAAATTCATCATCGATCATCATCTTCTTTCATACTTCTTTCACAAACACTTACAATGGCAAACCGTCCCACCATTAGCAAACATAATATGATTGCTAACTTGGAGAAGACATAAAGGAATCTTGATTTTCATGGCATCATTGACTTTCTCACTGGGTCTTCCATCAACTATTCACTTTTGGTCAATCCAGAAATTATTGGTCCTTGGATACAAGAATTTTGGGCTACGGCTAGATCTGAATTGGAGGAAGGAAAAGATGTTATTCATGCTACAGTTGTAGGGAGGGCTATTCGTATTATTGAAGAAACAATCATGGAGATCTTATTGTTTGATGATGAAGATGGTGCTGTTTTATTTGATAAGAAAGTTGTTTGGGATGAATTTAGAGAGATTGGCTATGAAGGTGCTCTAAACAAGCTTACTTTTCAAAAAGCACTGGTAAGTCCTCATTGGAAGTACCTTATTAATGTTTTGCTTCATTCTCTAAGTCCCAAAAGTACTGCTTGGGATCAATTTGGACATACCATAGCCTCTGCTCTAGTTGGTTTAATTTTTCTTATATGATTCTTGATGGTATGATTGCACACATCAAAGCTGGTTCACCATTTTTCATGTATCCTAGATTTGTCCAGCTTTTCTTAGCCAAACCACTTGAGGGTATTCCAAAACCTCAAGATTACATACCTGCTGTTGTGCTTCCACACAAGGTGTTCACTTTTATGTCTCACAAGAGCGTTAAGTTTTCTGGCCAAAATAAACCTTTAAATGCTCATATATTGGAGGTAGCACAAGCAGTTAGGGAAGTTGTACCTGAGGAAGAAAGTGATTCTGCAAATTCTGAGCATTCTGCATTAGTACATTCTTCAACACCACCTCTTGTATCACCTCAGCATATTGCTTCAAGTGAAAGAACTGCTTCTATATCTATTCATATTCAAGTATCAAGGGAGAAGACTCTTTCTATTGAAAGTACTTCTCAACATCCTATTTCCAAGGAAAGTACTTCTCTACAAGGTACTGCTTCAGAGCATGCTACACCACCATCTCCCAATGATTATACTTCCACAGGTGGGTTTCAAACACTTGGAGGAGATGAGGGAGGTGAGGGACATATGGATACTTATGCTTTAACAAGGGAGTTCAGAAGGATGAAGAAAGTTATTAATGCACAGGCTGATGAGATCAAAAGATTGAGGAATAAGTTCAGAAGATTGAAGAGATTTGTTTGGCCACTTGTTCAAAATCATAGATTATGGGTCAAGCAAAAGAAGAAGAGTGCTAAGAAATCCAAGAAGGCTTCTAAGTCTAAAAGGAGCAAGAAAAGGTCATCATCATTCATATTGGGGAGGAATCAAAATGATAATCTGAATGAAGATGAAGCTGTTCCTCAAAATATAAATGAAGAAGGTACTGCTATGGATTTTGAAGAACTTGCTCATGATGTTGCTGAAAGAAAAAGTGATGAAACTGAGCAAGTCAATTTTGAAGATGAGAATGTTGGTATTAAAAGTGGAGATACAGAAGAAGTAGACTTGAAAGAGACTGATTCTCAAAGTACTGGTATACAAAGTACTTTGCAAGGTATTGCTTTGGATTTTGATGAACAAGTTAGACCTTCAACAACAATTTTTGAAGATGAAGCTGGTCCTTCCAATCCAATTCAGCAAGAAGAGCATACAGTTAGTGATGATGAAACTATTGCTGAAATTATGGTTAACATGTCAAGACCAAGAGGGATAAGTATTCCTGGTACTGAACAAGTTCAAGTGTCACAAGCTTCTTCTGAGTCTGAAGCATTATATCCCAAGGATAAAGGAAAAGGGATTATGCAAGAATCAAAGAATCAAAGAAGAAGAAGTTTACTCTGGCACAGCTAAGAGCTTTTGAGGAAGCTAGGAACGAAGAAGCTGTAAGAAAGTATCAAGCTGATTTAGATGCTGAATACTTAAAGGAATCAAGAATGCCAGTTGTTGAAACAAGAAGGCCACTGTCTAAAGCTCAAGAGAGAAATTCTATGATAAGTTTTTTGAGAGGCAGAGGATATAAGAATTTACAGAGATTGAGATATCCAGAGGTAAAAGAATTATATGACAGTGTTCTAGAGTCAATCAAGAGAGAGTTAGATAGTTTTGTACCTATGGATTCTGAGAAAGAAAAGAAGTTAGAAGATATTATGAAGGAACAAGCTGAGAAAAGAAAGTTAAAAAGGAAGAGAGTAACTCAAGATGATCAGTTATCAAAGAGGCTCAAGATGCTAAAAGCAGATTCTGTTGATGAGCTGAGAAATTATCTTAGAGTTGTGGATTTTGAGAATCCAAAAAAGACAGAGAATGGTGAAAAGAAGTCCAAGATTTCTACATTTTCTGTAGTAGAAGCATCTGATGGAGATTATCTCATTTTTCATAGAGAAGATGGAAGCTTTACAGTATTCAACATGCTATGGGATATACTGCATAAGATAGACAGAGAAGATCTATATTATTTGTATCTATAAGTGCAAGATTACTTTGAGAATACTGAGCCAAAAGGAGTGGGATTAATCTTATTGGGTGATTTATTAACCATCTGGGAGACAAATGGAACAAGTAGTGATGCTCTGTGGAATGATCAAGAGAATTGGGAAATAACAAGATGGAGATTCTTTGAGTCATCAAGGGTACACTCACTTGAAATGCAAGATGGATCCATGATTCACATGTTTGTAGAGAGAAGATATCCTCTGATAAGAGAGATTATGATCAGAATGTTGGATCATGGTATGCAAGTTGAGAACGAGACTGAAGTAGCATTAACGGTGATTGAATTGTTCATACAGTGGACTACTTCAGATGATGATATTGCATAAGTACTGGTATGATTTATATTGTATAAATAATTTTTGAATAATAAAGTACTTTATTCAAAGTACTACTAGACAAACAGTACTTTCTCATAGTACTGCTTGCTGCATAAAACCAGCAAAAGTCTTTTGATCTTGATTAAGTTTAAAAAAAAACTTTGTAAAACATAAGATGATATCAATAAATGTTTTGAAAAGTTACACATGGTGTTAGTATTTGTACTACACAGCAAATGGTAATCAACTCACCATGTTTAACAGACAAGAAAGAGTTTGACTCATCATGAGGGTACGACTCTGATGTGATAATCAAATCCGTTTTTAGTTGACAATTTACTAAAAATTGTATGGTTTTCAACTCACCATATCTGTAAAAGTGAAGAGTTGACTAGCCCACAAGAAAATGGCTTGTGGTAAAGGCTGTGGAAAATCCATTTTATGGTAATTAGTTCACCATGGGTGTAGTAAAAGAACTAACTAGTCCAAAAGCAAACGGCTCTTGGTAAAGACTAATCAAATCCGTTGATAGCTGATGATTTGCTAAAAATCATATGGTTATCAATGTACCATGGTTGTTCTCACCTAAACATTGGCTACTCCATAGTTAATGGCTTTGGTAAAGAGACATCAAAATCCATTAAATTTCAATGATTCACCTCTCACAGAAGTTTATACATCTGGAAGTGATGAGAATAGTATAAAACTTTAAAAATATTTGATGTACACTTTGTCAAAATAATGTTAAGTTGCTGTGAAGATATCATCTGAAGCTGATACAGAGTACTTTGATACATAAGTCAGATAAAAGTTAAAGAATACAATTTTCTTTGAAGATAAAGATGCTGAAGATCAAAAAGATAACAAAGAAACTTGAGATCAAGCAAGTAGAATTCAAGTTATGGGAGGATTGTTGGGATATGAAGATCAAAGTACTTCTGGATGTTCAAAGTGTTAAATATACGTATATATATTAATGTGTAAATGTCTAGTATCGAACCCAAGACCTCGGGATTGCACACTGTGGAAAACTAGAAGGGGGTGAATAGTTTACCACTTTTTAACTTAATTATCTTTTAAAAACTTTACGTTTAATTAAAGATATAAACTTAAATTACTTGTTAATCTTTGAAAAGCTTTATGTGTAATTAACGATCTTAACTAAAGACAATATGTAATATGCAAAGACAAAGAAAGAAACAATCAAACCACAACACGATTGTTTATCGTGGTTCAGCTACAAGGACTCTTTTTCCTTGCCCTACATCCACGCCCCGAATTTCCAACTCGAGAGTTTCAAGCACTAGTCAACAAACTCCTTTCATGGGTGGAGAAACCTTTACAATTGTCGCTTACACTTTATCCGGTACAAAGCAAGATACCGGGTCCTAGTTCGAGGTAGAACCAACCTAACGTCGCCTATCCACTTTTTACGACACTAAGCTAGATGTCGAGTTCTTTTACAAGGGTCCAACCACTCCCGTTAGTTCTCTTACAAGGGTACAACAACTCCCGTCATACTATGTATTTTGAGGCCTAA
This sequence comes from Artemisia argyi, assembly GCA_030686995.1. Classification (NCBI taxonomy): domain Eukaryota; kingdom Viridiplantae; phylum Streptophyta; class Magnoliopsida; order Asterales; family Asteraceae; genus Artemisia; species Artemisia argyi. The sequence continues at coordinate 56,249,761 of CM060683.1, read as the reverse complement.
AATACAAACCGATCACTTCTACACAAGATACAAATGAAGTATAAGCTACCAAAGTTTATACATAACAAAGCTAACAAGTTTTGCAACTTTTGAGTTGAAACTTGTAACTTCTTGGGTGAACTTGTGAACTCCTTTGCTACATAAGAGAATCACACAAGTCAAATGTTACTGAGTTAGATGAGAGAATATGTGTAATATATGTCTCTAAGTGATGGGTGATTTCTTGCAAGTGGTTTGGTATTTATACCCAAACAAACCAGACTTCTGGCGGATACGGCGGAACCTTAGAATGGGTTCCGCCCATATACCCCCAGGGTTCCGCCAGATCTGACAGTCAAACTTACAAGAAATCACATCAAGTTATTTCTAGTCAAACACATAAACTTTCAAGAGATCACATCAACATGGAATGCTTCCAAAATGTGTAAGAGCTTTATGGATAGTCAAACATACAAGCCTTCCATAAATGCACATTGATGTGATGTTATACTTTCTTTATTAAGAAATATAACAAGGTTATGTTTAACATGTAAATGTAGCTATACAAGACTTAAGAAACTAAAATGATGTTTTACTATAAGCTAAATTTCATACTTTGTCATTAACAAAACTTATCAAAGATCGTAAAATATAAATAACGTTTTTAGGCGATATTTCTATTAACAATCTCCCCCTTTTTGTTGATGACAAAACATAAACTTTATTTATAAGTAAGCCACTAGTTTTAGTGTTAAGTCTTATAAAGTTTGTAATAAAACTTGTTTTTGCTAAGATGATGTGATATGCAAAAGCTGGGGATGAGAACAAGTTTAATATAAATTCTCCCCCTTTTTGTTAAAACAGAAAGAAGAGAACGTAATGATGCAAGTGCTCCCCCTTGGACATTACTCCCCCTAAATGGAGGGCCAAGAAAGGAGACATGGATGTTGAATCTACAAAAAAAAAATTAGTTTCCGCACAAGACAAGTGTAGAACAAGTCATGAACACCCTTTTTGTTTAAACACAAAGAAGAGTTGCGAAGCGGAATGATGCAATTCTCATGCTCCCCCTTGAATATTACTCCCCTAAATTGGAGTAACAAGGAAGGGATATATGGATAATCATCCTACAAAAGAGAGTTAGCACAAGATATATATGTTACCATCACAAGGTATAGTACCAATACCTAAATGGTCAACAAACAATGCATGCCACATAGTAGAATGAAAATCATTTCATGTAAAATTTGACTTTTGGAAGGTCAAAGACAAGAAATTAGGGTGGTAACATCCTACCTTAAAAGGGAAAAAAATAAAAGGAAAATAAAAGTAAAAAGAAAAACATCATAATCCTTAATAAGAAACATCCTCCTTAAGAATGTTTTAAGGTAGGTGATGATGAGAATGAGTGTTTTGGCTTGTTAGGTTGTGTTTTTGGTGCTACTATGGATGAGACTCTATCATTATTGGAGACTCTAGACTTGAGGTGGGTAAGACAAGGATTCTAGACGGTCCAAAATGTGGTTTAGGATAAACCTCATTTCATAGGTTAGCTCGCGGATTTCCATTCGACATCTTTCGGTAATGTGAGCGGTCCTTTCACAATGTCCGCAATTATGGCGGGGAAAGTTTGGTGGAAAAGGGATCTCATTTGTTGGTGGTGGATTACTTGTGCTTGATGGAGCAAGGGTGGATGGTTGAGAGGTGTTTTTGTTTCCTATACTTGTTGAGGTTGGAGATGTGGCCCTTACGGATGCATTTATTTCCTCATGAGAAGGAAATATTGAATAAAAGCGTTGGGAAGACTCTTGTGGTGGTTGTTGTTGTTGAGTATAATGGCGGAAGCTTGGTTCTCCTTCAAGAGGATCATGAATGAATTTGTAAACGGGGTAAAACACAAATGATTGTGGGTATGTATGACCATGATCTTGTGGAAAGATTGAGGGTCTAGCATATCGATAAGCCAAACCCTCTATCAATGATGGTTGATGAGGTTCATCATCCAATTACTCATTGGTTGAAACATTGGTTGTTGTTGAGTTTCCATTTTGGCAATGGTTTCAAAGAGTGACAATGATGGAGGGCTTGATGATTTAGGTGATAGATCTTCTAAAGTTTCCAAGTAGGGTAGTGGTGATGTTGGTGGTGTATGGAAAAGTTCCATTGGTGTAAGTGTTGGTAATTGAGGTGATGGAGTTTTTGATGGTTGAGTTTGTTGAGAAGGTGATGTTGAATCACTTGAAGGTCTAGTTGGTGGCGGAATAGTGGCTATGTTGGTGTTGCAATGCTTTGGAGAGGGTGTTGGAGTAGCAAGATTAAGCAAATCTTGTATAGTGATCACATTGGTATTGCAAGGTATTGAGGATGGTGTTGAGGTTGTAAAGTTAAGGATATCTTGGATAGGTGAAGAAATGTCAACTGATGTATCACTTGATGATGATGAACTTGATTTGATGGTTTTGTTGAAGCAACAAGGTTTTACACTAATCCTAGCAGTTTTTCTAATGGATCTTGATGATTCGGATGAGGTGTTGGATTTAGTCATTACAAAGGTGTGGTTTAGAAGCTTAAGAAAAGGGATTTTGATGGTGATGATGTGATTTGAAGTGTTGCAAGATTGTCAAATTTATAGAGTGGAAGAGATGTTGAAAGGGGTATTTGGATTTGTTGTTCTACCATAAAAATGTTGAGGTTTCTAATGATTTAGAATATTTCCAAGAACATGTCAAATCATTGGAGATCAATCCAATGAAATTGGGTGGAGTGAAAGACTAACTTATGCACTCAATGCTATGTGATCATGGGAAGTGATTTGGTTGAAAATGTTCTATGCATTTGAAGGATCCTTTTTAAGGGTTCCTTGGGTTAGTTATGTTTGAATTTGAATTTTTTGCGGGAAATGACTTCCTAATTGTTCTAGTAAGTGAGAGTGGTCCTAATATGTTTATTGGAAGTAAGGGAAGATGTTTCTCACTAAAGATAAAGATTTGACATTTTACAAATTTTGAAATTTAGAAAAATGAAAAATAATTTCTGCAGGAGACTGGCGGAACCCTGACACATCAAGGGCGGAACCCTTCTGAGGGTTCCGTCTGATCCGTTGGGCCAAACTAGGTTGCCCAGATTTTTGCACTGGCGGAACCCAGTTTTTGGTTCCACCAGACTTGAAAAAACAGACAGTCCACCTTTTTGAGGGTCGAGACGATTTTCAAATTTTCCGAAAACTCCTAAAAATGAAAATTTATTACATGTATGATTAGGAAATGCAAAAAATGGACATGTAAACATTCATATCATAGGACTTTGACCCGGGGCTAGCGAATTTCACTATACTTAGTGAAATTTTCCATAAGCATGAAAATTTGACAAACACCTCAAATATCATCAATATGCATAAAGGCTCATACAAAACATAGTCCGACGAAAATAATAAAGCATGGAAGTAAAAAAGCAATACAAATCACATAGTTTAACACATACAAAGTTCTGAAAGCTACATAAGCCAAACACTCCTTAAACACACATCTCACAACCGATCTATCTTCTTCTTGAGCTTTCCTAGGTACCTTCCAAAGCACTTGAATATTCCTTTGGTTTGCTTGAACTCTTCGGATGCATTGCTAATGACGGGAAGTTCTTGAAGGTAATCTAAAGGGGTAAGCTTAGAGTTAGGAAGATTATCATTATCGCTCATATCGGATGATGAAGATGATGGTGAATGAGAGCGAGTACGCTTGCCCTTAACATTGAAGACTCTTTTATCACTTAGAGGGACAAATATGTGAGGAATGAGAGTGTAATCAAGGCAAATTCCCTTATTGTTAGGAGGAATAGGCGAGATTGCTCTAAAGAGGCGGGTGAGAAGCATTCCATAAGGAAGAGCAGTTGTTCCTACCAAGGATATGTCGGCCATTCTTTTGGCTAGGTAATAGGCTAAGTTAAAAGGTTGACTGGTGGAAATGCTATAGAGCATGTAGTTAAGACATGTGTTGACATGATCTCTATTTCCTATGGAACTTATAACGTTAGCTCTAAGAATTTCTTCCCATTTCTTAAATTGTGGTTTAAGCTCATTAAGTTCCATACCAAAAGGGTCCTTATCTACCTCATTTCCCGAACGATTCTTCCTAGTTGTTGAGGTCCTAACAAAGAGATGCTCACGAATTTCTTCCTTATTAGCAAGAAGAGTGTCGTATGGATGATAACGCTCAATGGAATTAAGACTTGAAAGAGGCCACTTATCAGTGTAGAGACATGTACCAACATTAGGGACACCGAGAATAGTGGCAAATACTTAAAGGCTTATAGTTGCATAAAATTCCAAAATAAACCTAGGACAAATTGGCTCATCTATGTCTAGGAGGCAATCAACGTTGATAGTGGCAAAGTTTTGATGAATGGAAGTTTCTTTCAGGAAGGATGGATCAATGGTTCTTCCTTCATGAACATAGCGTTTTTCTAGACCCTTAAAAGTTTCAACTTGATCTTTAGTAAGGCCTTTGGTCCTATGGTGTTTGGGTAAGTATTTAAGAGTTTCCTTGTGATCAGAGAATGTTGTGGGAGGCATGTTGATTCCTAGAAAATACAAAATTTAAGTTTAAGTTAATGACTTTTACAATGTGGATGTTCTAGTGTGTGCCTATATGAAAACAATGTGGAGGTGCGGTTATCTTGACTCATTTTGATGCAAGTTTTGTTACAAAACAAAAGATAACCCAAACGCTCCTAATTCAATATAGCTTCATTTGAAAGGACCTTTGGCGATAATTTTTATGATTTTAAAAGGACCTTTGGCGATAATTTTCCATATTTTGAATGACCAGGGACTAGTTTTGATATTTTATGAAAGTTGGGGGACTGAAACTGCCAATTTTGCAAACTTTGTACATTTTTCATCTGTTTTTACTCTTTTTGCATCTAAAACATATAAAACACAATTTTGAAATATTTTCAGTATTTTGATGCATTATTGAGTGTTTTTGTATGTTTTGCAGTTCAGATTTGACCAAAAATGATGAGTCTTTGAGCACTCATCATCGAGCCTGCAAGAAGCTCCTAACTTGGGATCACTAGAATTCGCTCATGCATTAAATACAACCATAAAAACCTTAGTACGCATGGGTTCATGTTTCTTAAGACGTTCAAGCATGTTACACAATGGAAGTCTGCCAGTTTTCTTAAGCCTAACATCGAAATCATTCATCCATTACAACTATGAACAAGCAATCAACCTATAATCAACATCTAGGTTTCATTACATCTAAGCAAACACACAAGAGATCTAGTCTAGCATGTTAAAATCAAGACAAGCGTAAGATATATTCAAACAACACATAGACATATTGAATGAATTGAAAGGATACTTATCTTAATTGAGCATGAAAGGTTTCAAAGGGTGAAAACCCTTGAAAATACTGTAAAAGTCGTGTTAGGGTTTATGCAATTCGACCCTAAAATTTTCCTCTCTTTAGAATGAAAATTACAAAGACTATATATAGATTTACTAAGGTGACGGCGTCAAGAAGAAACTTCTGACGCCGTCAACCCGCCGCCAAAAATATAATCGGATTGCCTAGATCCAGATCTGACACCGTCATGTGTGTTGCTGCTCTGGGCCGTCACCACTTTTACTCTTGACGGCCTTGCCTTGACGCCGTCACGTTTTCTCTGGGCCGTCACCAAAATTGCTCTTGACGCCGTCATCAAAATCTTCTTGACGCCGTCAGGTACTGTTCCCAGCTAGGAAAATTAAGACTTTGCCATTTTCTTTACTTTTATGCTCCAAAAACGTCCAAAATGCTTCCTTTTCCAGAATTCACTCCCAAAGTACCTAAAATCACAAAAGGAACGATTTAGGGCAATATTTGATCAAATAAATCCAAATTCCAGCTTAAATGACCCCCTAAAAACGGATCATTTTTCGCCTCATCATATACCCTTACACTTGAGATTTGCTTGTCCTCAAGCAAATGCGCTTTTATTCTAGTCAAAATACAAGTTAGGGGTCATTTAACACTAATATAAAAGTAATTACAATAAATAATCGTTCCACTAAAGACCAAAGACAAGCACGGAGGTCATACACTAGCACCTCACAAATAGTGTTTAGATACTCACATCTCTCGGGTGTAATAAAGTATATATCACAAAATGGAAATGGAAAATATCTCTCACTACCTGTCATAGCAAAATAGATTACCATAGGCTTAGGAAAGGATCAAACCTCCACCACATGGCGTAAGCACCTAGGATAAACTATCAAATAGGTCTTTTAAAGGGTTGTAACGTTAGGTGTAGGGATATGGAATACACGGTTTTGTTGGATATAGGCAATCTTTATTGGTGGCGAGTTAATAATCTTGGTTAATTACATGTACAATATGGCGTTGCTAAGCCAAGACTAGACTCGACTTAAGCTAATAAATCACAAATAACAAAAACATAAAATAAACATATAATGAAATGGGATGGTAGTCCGTATGTTTTTTCTCTTTTCTTTTTCTATTTTTTATCTATTTTCGATTTTTTTTTTCGATTTTATTTATTTATTTATTTTTTTTTGCATACACTCTTACCCTACCATCCAAAATAATACATCATAGGGAATGAACATTCCCCTTACACTTGAATTTTTTACATACTTTACAATAAACTAATTTAATGACTCGAATTAAGATAATCAAAACACTTGGAGTACTTTTAAGATTAACGCACATATGGGGGTAATAAATGATGTTCTTCCCATTACTCCATAACATTAGTACTTTACCCATGAGTCCCAATCGTCCCAAAATAATATGTACAAGGATATGACTCGACTTAGCAACCATGTAATCAATTAGATAATTAACTAACGGTTTAAACATGTAACAATAATGCACTAATGATGAGTGCATACACGGAAGGCTAAGGCGATTTGGTTGTACATTTAAGTGAGGTGTAACAAATTCTTGCTTAAAGGTAGAAACGAAAAGATAGGCTCGGAGGGGTGTACTAGGGGTTTCGTGTACTAAAAATGAGTACAACGCTAAGGGTGTGGGAAAAATTAATTGACTTAACTAGCCAAGTAATATGACTTAAATGGTCAAGTAATTATGATACGGGTTTAACACAAGGGTGATCCTAATGCCTCTTATCATGTAGTAAATCCTACTACACGAATGTAGTCTCACTAGCGGTCTCGGGATGCATCACTAACGCAAGTTCTAGAATCTAAATGCTACCGGTACACTCATAAGCACTAATAGTAAATGCTTTTCCTATCAAATCTAAAGGCGAACCTCACATATTTGGTTGGAAAATTTTTCTGAATGGTACGGTTTTGTGCTAGTCATACAATCTCCTATCCATGAGACGCTTGCTAAAGCTAAAGTTTCACTCCTAAATGCTGTAAAAAATTTTAAATTTTGTGCTAAAATTACACTAACAAGTATTTCTCATAGTTTTATTACACATCTACCATCAAACAAACAAACTCAAGTGAAAGTGTATACTATAAGGTATCATCATTTACCCTCCCCTTACACTTAGGATGAACATTGTCCCCAATGTTCAATTAAAGAATGTAAAAGTAAAAACAGGTAAAAGAATGAAATCAAATACTCCCCTGATTCGCTCGGTATGGATAGTGTGGTAACAAGGTTAGATCTTCCTCCAAGAAAATGAACAAGCAAAGCTTCCCTTCCAGAATATAAATCATCTTCATGTCATACATAACCTGTTAAACGTGAGAAAACAAACAAGGTAACCTCGCGTAAAATCGGCGGCAATCTATATATACTAATAAATCCTAGAAAAACAACATATATATCTTAAATTGCTTTCTAGGAATTAAAGGGGTATAATGCTTGTGGAATAATGTTTGCAGATTTTCCTGGAGTTTATAAAACTAAAGATTCAACAAAAACTTTAAGACTCCGTTAGAAAAACAAAAATAGCAAAATTTCCAGATTTTTACACATGACGCCGTCAGGAATTTCTTCCTGACGCCGTCAGAAGTGACCAGCAGAAATTCTTACGTTAAGTTTCCGGAAAATTTCTGGAAAAACTTATGTCCTACTTCCTGGAAAATCCTGCAAAACATCATTATGACTCGATACAAGCATTTGACTCTAACAAATACGAATATACATGTTCATTTAATATTGTGGAGAATCATGATCGAGTTTGTTTCTTAAAAACATATTTGGGGTTTCCCCTTACACTTATCTTTTGCGAAATACCTTTGGATGAAGTTAAGACAAAGCCAAACGACAAAATAAAGTATTTTCACCATTTAGTTTCGAAACATGATCTACCAACAATAAAAATAAAACATGCATACGGAAACAAATAATAATCAAACAAAATATAAATCACACAAAGCATGGGTTGCCTCCCAAGAAGCACTTCTTTATTTACGAGTCTTGTAGCTAGACTCGAGGTCATGGGTTACTACGTGACCTCATTGTTGGTTTCACTTTCTAGGTCATCTCCAATACCAGTTTTGTATTCCGGACCTAGTGGCAAGCATTCTTTGTAGAAACCAAGTATCCTATTCATCACATACTCTACTCCTCTACGTCTATCCTCATCATTCCTATAGTAAACCGCTTGCTTGTGTTTTTTTTATGTTCGATAGGAGGCGGTATTGTTCAATCTTATAGGGCATTTGGTAAGCAATCTCATCATTCTCGTCCTTGAATCTAACTATGCCTAGAGTCGGATCATAACTCATCTTAGAAACCTCAACGAACGATTTTTCAAACACTACTTGACTTAGGCAATCATCTATCACCGGACGAGTGTCTTCCACTATCATAAAATTGGTCTCATAAGTGAAATTTCTGACAATCACATGCAATCCTTTCACTCTACCTACAAAATTACTTAGCAAGTTCTTGTCGGGCATCATCCTATAACCAAGTTGCTTCTTCATTATCCAATTATAGTAAGTCCTGGTCATGATATTTATAGGAGACCTAGGATCGATATAAGCTTTCCATACATTCATATGCCCAATGTTGCATGGTATGTTGATGTTAGAGGGGTCACCTACTTTAATAAGGCGTGAACCAAGGATATATGGTGTCTCGGGGTCATCGAATAAATCCTTTTGATATTCCTGTTCTTCCTTGGTGGGCAACTTATCAAAGTACTCTTCTACATTTTCTACTTCCTCTAACTTTTCTCCCTTATTAACCTCAACTTCCTTAATTTCGTCCCTAGTCTCGGTTTCTACTCCAACTTCATCCTTGTCACTTTCTTCTATCTCCTTATTAATTGGCTTAATGGTGACAACAATGACAAAGTGGATGTTTTTGGATGACGAGGGGTCCTTAGTTTGGATTCCGCTATTGGCGTCGCTAGTGTCCTTCCTAGGTGTAGTTAACGCTTGGTTGTTGAGGGCTTTCAACAAGTTGTCAATCTTATTGGTCATCTCCGTTTGTTGTTGGTTGAATTCGGCTTCAAACTTAGATATGCGAACTTCTTGAGATGCCATAAACTTGGACATCAATCCTTCAAGATTGTTGGTACTACCATAGTTATTAGAAGGATTGTTGTTGAAAGTACGGTTGGAGGGTGGACCGTTTGGTTGGTAACGATTAGGCGGATTGGAAGAATTATTTTGGTTTTGTTTCCACCTAAGTTTCGGGTGATTTTTCCAAGAAGGGTTGTAGGAATCACCGTAAGGGTTTGGCTCGGGTTTGAAAGTGTACCACTTATCTCCCACTTCGTCGGTACGCGAGGATGCATAGTCCGCAAAAGCTATTCCTGGGAGTTCCACGCAATCACGACTGTCATGGGGACCACTACATAATTTGCATGAAGAAGTGATTTTATTCACTTGGCTTGAAGGCTTAGGAGCTTCGTAAGATTTCATGAGAAACTTGACTTGGTCCTCAAGTTCCATGATCCTACGGTCGGGAGTGCTAGAATTGTTCGAAGGCAAGAATATTGCCTTGACCATTTTGTTCAAATCACGGGGATCATTCCAACTTTCGTTGTCATAGAGAGCAAGATCTTCTATGAGTTCCCATGATTCTTCCGCACTTAGATCACGTAGCTTGCCACCGGCCGATTGGTCAATGGTTCGCCTTGTGGAGGGATCGATATGGTCATAGAAGATTTAGACTTGGAGCCAAAGATCTATGCCATTATGAGGGACTTTTTGGAGTAAGTCCTTGAAACGGGTCCATGCTTCATATAGAGTTTCATCTTGACGTTGTTGGAACATCAAGATATCATTTCTAAGCTTGGTAGTTCTCCCCGGTGGGAAAAATTGATCAAGGAAACGAGTGGTGAGATCATCCCATGAGGTGATGGATCCCGCGGGTAAACGTTCAAGCCATTGACTAGCTTGATTACGTAGAGAGAATTGGAATAGGCGTAATCGGGTCGACTCTCTAGTTGTAACATCAAGGTCTATAGAATCTATGATTTTAAGGAAGTCCTTGAGATGTTGATTAGGATCTTCGGAACAAAGTCCATGGAATGCACATCCGCTTTGCACCAAGCGGATGGTGTCAGATCGCAAGGGGGACACATTGGTTCCTTGGGTGAGCTCAATAGTGTTTCGGTAGCCTTGGTGGCTAGGTCGGGAATACTCTCCTAGGGTTCGGGGCCTAAGAGGTTGGTTAGCTAGTGGTGGGTTTTGTGGGTGGTCTTGTTGTGGTGGGTTGATGGGTTCAAAGATGTTACCACCTTCCATGATGTCGGATGGCAAGAGTTACGAACAAAGACACGAAGAAATAGATAGACTAAAGAAAACCTAAAAATAAAATCTTACTAGAGAGGAATTTGGAAAGTAGACCTAATAAAAAGAAATTCTAACCTAGACAATAACTATTCCCCGGCAGCGGCCCCAAAAACTTGATGCGTCTGAATTACACCAGGCTTTACCTGTTGAGGGATCTCGAGAAGCTTACAACCCTCACCAGGCAGTGTACCTGATCGTTGTAGTATAGTATAGTGACAAGTACCGGGGGATTGATCGTTCAACTCAGGAATAGTGTCGCTAGGATTAGAAAACCTAAAAACTAGGTCTAGAGGTGAGGGATGGTTCTTTTTGTATTTTTTATATTTTTATAAAAGCAATTAAAATCTCGGGTTTTAGAGGAGTGGGCGGAGTTAGTTGCTAGTCAACTAACCCAATAACTAAGATGCAATCAAAATAAAATAACAAAAATGTAAATAAACTAATTACTACTATGGTGTGAACAATAAATGGGAGAATTGTGTTTACTTAGATTTCACTACTCCCTAGATATCTTTTACAGGTTAATTGTTTGTTACAGTTGCATGGATGACGGGTTATATTCCTTAATACCAATCGTGGGGTGGCGTACGTACTTTCCCAACTCTATAAGCTCCTATTTCACTCCTATGTCGAGCCTGCAAGAAGCTCCTAACATGGGATCACTAGAATTCGCTCATGCATTAAATACAACCATAAAAACCTTAGTACGCATGGGTTCATGTTTCTTAAGACGTTCAAGCATGTTACACAATGGAAGTCTGCCAGTTTTCTTAAGCCTCATCGAAATCATTCATCCATTACAACTATGAACAAGCAATCAACCGATAATCAACATCTAGGTTTCATTACATCTAAGCAAACACACAAGAGATCTAGCCTAGCATGTTAAAATAAAGACAAGCGTAAGATATATTCAAACAACATATAGACATATTGAATGAATTGAAAGGATACTTATCTTAATTGAACATGAATGGTTTCAAAGGGTGAAAACCCTTGAAAATATTGTAAAAGTCGTGTTAAGGTTTATGCAATTCGACCCTAAAATTCTCCTCTCTTTAGAATGAAAATTACAAAGACTATATATAAATTTACTAAGGTGACGGCGTCAAGAAGAAACTTCTGACGCCGTCAACCCGCCACCAAAAATATAATCGGATTGCCTGGATCCAGATCTGATGCCGTCATGTGTGTTGCTGCTCTGGGCCGTCACCACTTTTACTCTTGACGGCCTTGCCTTGACGCCGTCACGTTTTCTCTGGGCCGTCACAAAATTGCTCTTGACTCCGTCATCAAAATCTTCTTGACGCCGTCAGGTACTGTTCCCAGCTAGGAAAATTAAGACTTTGCCGTTTTCTTCACTTTTATGCTCCAAAAATGTCCAAAATGCTTCCTTTTCCAGAATTCACTCCCAAAGTACCTAAAATCACAAAAGGAACGATTTAGGGCAATATTTGATCAAATAAATCCAAATTCCGGCTTAAATGACCCCCTAAAAACGGATCATTTTTCGCCTCATCACCTAGCTTCCACAATATGTGTACTTTGATTGTCATATTCTAACAGTGGCATCACGAGCCATGTATAACATGTAATTGATCACTAAAACATAATAAAAATCAGATCTTTAATTGTTTTAGATACATGTTTGATCTAGGGTTTTTTTTTTTAAATTTTTTTTTGAAAAATTTGAAACCCTAACCCTAATTTATGGGGGGGGGGGGGGGGGCGGGGGGTCGATTTCCACTTAAAACCGTAATTAGGGTTTGTGGTTTTTTTGATTAATATGTAATCACTAGAAACCCTAGGTCTTTAACCGGTTATGTGAACGTATCTTGTGACCTATGTGCTAATTGTTATGCTTTAATCCGTGATGAATCATGCATGATAGTTATGGATCTATTAATTGTTATTAATTGTCACATGTTTTAGATAGATCTAAAATTGGGGAAGACTCCAATATATATATATATATATATATATATATATATATATATATATATATATATATATATATATATATATATATATATATATATATATATATATATATATATATTAAAATCACTTTACGTGCTATGTGGTATATGATTAGCTTTGGCCTACGTAATTGGCTCGTCAATGTATGTGACTCATCTCCATTAAGAGGTGAAGGCCCTAGTTGATTATATGCGTATAAAACCTAGAATTAATTTTGTTAGGATCTTTTCTAATAAAGATTGCATGTGGCTAATTGTTTCACTTTTATTATTATTAGTTGTTTTGATTTGTCTTTGATTACTTGTTTTATTGTTTTAATTGTTTGACATGATTGTAAACAATAAAAGGGTGATTTTTTATAAAGAAAATAATATGGACTAATAATGGTGAAACCTTAAGTGATAAAGATTGAATCTTGCGGTGTCTTATGTGCCAACAACGGTTCGCTTCACACGGTAATTCCCTCCAAGGCGAGACTAGCAAGATTCATACTTTATTACATGTTTTGAGATTGAATCCATAAACTTTTGCTTGATTGATGTTTTATACAACATGGTTTTAAAAGTAACTCCTTTAAGACAAAATTCATTGTCGTGGTATTAAGGCTTGGAAAGAGCCTTAGAGTCTGCCTTGGTTATCACACTTACGAATAAGTCTTAAACGAAATTCTTTTAAAATCATTCTTGTAGAAAGTCATCTTAAGGTTTTTTTTAAACCTCAAGTAAAGCTTTATGTATTAATTTCAAGAATTGGTAATAAAAAGTTTTTTTTTTTTTTTTGAAAACTTATGCTATAAAGATGAGTGCATGCATCTTTATACATATTTTGATTAACACATCAAAATTGAATACCCTTCAAATTTAAGTTACATGCCATCTATCTATAAGGAACACTTGGAATTTTAATTTAGTAAACGTAAGACCTAGGCTAAATTATTATAACAAGGTAAAATTCTGTTAATGCGTGAGCCCATAGATAGTAATTTTATAGTTTCTAAGGTAGACGACTTAATTAAGTTGTGCGTGAGACCTAGAACTTAATGCATGAGATGGGATGAAACATGCTTATAAGGCAAATTGATGAATCAATTTGATGTAAATCCCATAATGATCTAGGAATTAGAAATCTTGTTTGCCAATTATTATTCGACAGATTACCATCTTTTATACTTTCACCACTAGCAGATCAACTGATGTGGTAGAATATATATAAAGTTGGATCCTAGATTTTCAAGAAAATTTGTTGGTTATATGAATATAGCCTTTGCGTGTGAAGATATTTATTATCGAAAATACTAATGTTTGAACTTTTATCTGTAGATATGGCTCAACCCGATAACCGAACTGTGATTTCTGCTTTCAAGAGTCATCTTGAAAGAGAAAAATTGACTGGAAAGAATTTCAATGATTGGCACCGTTCGCTCTGAATTGTCTTGAGGACGGCCGGTAAGCTCAATCTCTTGACCAATGAATGCCCTGCTGAGCCTGCTGCTACTTAACCAGAAGCAGTTAAGGCGGCATGGAGGGTGGAGCATGCTAAATTTACTGAGGTTGCTTGTTTAATGCTCACTAGCATGATTGCTCAGTTACAAAAGAAGTTTGAGTACCACTTTCCTAAAGACATGCTTGAAGTGCTTAAGTAGTCTTATGAAAAGTCTCCTGCAGTTGAATTGTATGATGAACTTGACAAGCTACACAACTGCAAGCATGGTGATGGTAAACCAGTTGAAGATTATGTGACTGAGATGAAAGAATCATTTGATCAGCTTTACAGAATTGGATTTGGTTACCCCGAAAATGTGCAAGTGCACTTGATCAACAGGTCCCTTAACAAGGACTTTGCTGGTTTTGTGCAGAATTTCAACATGCACTGGTCGGGGAGGACAGTCTCAGAATTACTCGCACTGCTTGTTGATTATGAGAAAAGTCTACCAGCCAAGGTCAAGGCTCCTACCCCGCAAGTGTTGGCAATTCATGGGGGGAGAATCCAGAAGAAATCGCATGTGAACAAAGGCAAGGGGAAAGGTGATAAAGGCAAGCAGGTCATGGCCTATCAACCTCAACCAAAGATGCCCAAGGTGAAGCAGCATCAGCCTAAGCAGAACAAGGTGAATCCTCCAAACAAGAAGGATCAGGCTTGTCACCACTGTCATGAAAAAGGCCATTGGAAGCGCAATTGTCCTCTCTACGTTCATGACTTGCGACTCAAGAAGCAGGGTAATGAAGCTGGTAACCCCAGTTCATCAGGTGCGTTCTTTATGATTGAATTATTCACTCTTACTCCTAAATTGAATTCATGGGTATATGATACGGGATGTGGCATTCATATTTGCAGTACATTGCAGGGGTTTAGAGTTGAGAGAAAGCTGGCCTATGGACAACAATTCCTGCACGTAGGTAACGGAGCACATGCAGCAGTTGAAGCTATAGGAGTTTTTAATTTAGTGTTGCCTTCAGGCTTAGTACTATCTTTAAATAATTGTCATTATGCACCGTCAATTGTTAGAGGTGTAATTTCATTTTCATATTTGTTGAACCTTGGTTTTGATCATACTGTTTCAAGCAATGGAATTTCAGTTTCTTTAAATGGTGTTTTTTATTTTAATGTTATTGTTGTGAATGGTGTCTTTGAAATTGATATGAATGATAATGATAATGCTTTTGTTAAAAATAATTCAATGTACAACATCAATAATAAGAGAATCAAGAAAGGTCTAGATTCGTCTTATCTTTGGCATTGTCGACTTACTCACATTGGCAAGGCTCGCATGAAAAAGCTGCAACATGATGGGCTTTTAGAAAAGATCAATGATGAATCATTTGATAAGTGCGAATCTTGCATTGCTGGGAAGATGACAAAGAAACCCTTTAAAATTAGGATTGAAAGGCTTAATGATCTACTTGGTCTTATTCACACAGATGTGTGTGGACCACTTAGACATGTGTCAAGGAGAGGTGCTAGCTACTTCTTAACATTTACGGATGATTATAGCCGTTATGGTTATGTTTATTTACTTAAACATAAACATGAGGTGTTTGAAATATTCAAAGTGTCACACCCCCAAAATACCTGTTTTTAGCAGCGGAATGGAATACCTGGGGGTGACTGTCATAGCACCACAGTTACAGTCATAATGAACGACCTAAAGTGTCGTTTGGAAAAATACATCGTTTGATCATTAAAACATTCAGAGTTTACAAAACTTAGGTCCCAAAAGATGTTGCCAATTTAGATAAAACAATTTCAACAAGATCAAACGTATCATAAGTGCAGAAAATATAGTGAGACGTGTCGACTCCGCGACTCCATGAAGGTCCAAATGTATGCAACATGAGCTACCTTAATAACCTGAGAAATACATTGCAAAAACAGTCAATATAAAGTTGGTGAATAATCATAGGTTTGTAAGTTAAATCGTATGTACATAAGCCACAAGTATAAAGTAAACCGACAAAATGTCAAAAATGCTACATTGGCTCTTAAGCTCATGACCCCGAAGCTAGACTTTGTAATGGCCCCACCAGAGTGTTTACCAGACACTCAAATTGTTAAGACATGAAATGCATTCGTCCCGTTGGAGCAACCCAAACACGAATGGAGGCGTCACCCTCAATAGATCTATCCACTCACTCTCGCTTGGCAATATAATTAACGGTCCATGATAATAAAGGGGACTTAACTTGGTAGTAAGGCAACTTAAGCAATGTATGGAATTTAATACTTGGGCATGTACAAAAATAATTGATGCAATGTATTCTCCCCCGTGGGATTTGAAATCAAATAAGTAATTGAAAACGGGGCTATGAAAACTCACCTGGAGTGATAGTACAAAGATGGTACAGTGATGGTAAAGTAGTCGGGACAATGAGGCGCGAACACTAGCCGCAACCTAAATGAATAATCGTGATCTAATTTAGATCATGCCGTGATGTAATGGATGTACATGCACATGATATCTATATCACTCATAACTTGGAAATACTAGTTATTGTCAAATAAAATACTTTCCATACTTAGGAAAAATAAGTCCAAATAGAGTTATAAAAACTTGTCGTAATATATCGTATAAAAATGTTAGTGTTATATTCCTCGTCTCGAAAACCTTAAAATAGTGTCTAGTAGTCGCGTAATAAACCTTGAGTCGTACGTACTTTGTTAGTTAAAAAAAAAATAAACTCCTTGAATAAGAAATCTAGAAAATATATCATTTAGTACGTAGTTATATTATTTTCTAGTAGTGACTAAATATATATATAGTTTTGACGATTTTAAAACGTATATAACTTGGTCGTTTTAAGCTCATTTTACTCGTTCTTTATATCCATGGATTCGTTTTAGTATATACTAATATATTTTCGATAACTCGGCTCCTCTAGGTTACGTTTAACGTCTCTATTTGCCCATCGAAAACTGTCAAACAGCATGCAGTTTTTCAGAAAAATAGTTTTCGTCGTTAAATTTACAAAAATCATATCTCCTTCGTTATAAGCTCGTTTTAGTCCGTTCTTTCGCCAAAAGTTTCGTTTTTAAAAGTATTTTCTAAATCTTTTGTCAAAATTTACCCATCACCTACTGAGTTTCCCACGTTTTAGAAATGGTGACAGTAGGTAAATATATATTTTCCAAAATCATTTTCCTAGTTTCAAACTTGTTCCAACTTCAACCAAACCACTTTCAATCACCACAAAACTAGTCTAATCCTACCATACACCTTCTTAGGGTGTCATGGGTTCCTAAACTTCATAAATCAAGTGGATCTAACAAGGATCTAACTATAATCACCTTTTAAGGTTCAAAAGTTAAAAGTTTGTAAAATAAAGTGGTATAATTAGCATATGCATGTAGATCTAGTATATATAACATATGAAACTTGTAAAAATTATGAAATGAGTTTGGTTAACTTACTTGGAAGGTTTAAGGAGTTTAGATGATGAAAAACCTACTAATCCTTGAGTTTATCTTTCAAAACTCTAACAAGGACAACTAAGTGAACAAGATTATGCCTTGATCTTTGAAAAATTATGGGTTTTGCTTCTTCTTCTTGCTTAGGTCGAGCACACCAAGAGGGAAAAGAGAGAAAAATTTTACTAACACTTAAAGATTATGAAAATGAGATGAAAATGGGGTAATATATTATTTAGAGACAATAGTTAGGTGTGTAATTAATGTTAGTTGGTATTTTGCACATGAGGACCAAAATAGGGGGGGGGGGCTTGGCCGGCCACCAAAAGGAGGAAAAAAAGAGGGTTGTGTTGGGTAATTATTTAGGGAGTTAGTGGTAAATTTGTGTAGCATTATTTAGTTTTAGGTTTAATCGGGTACCGAGTTAACTAAAAATAAATTTTAACGGAGTTAACCGGGACATAATAAAGTCGTAAAAATTGTAAAAATAAGTCGGGTATAATTATTGAGTGTTTAGATAATTATTGTTTAATTTCTACGAAAACCGTCGTAATTTTTGTAAACTTACGTTAATAATTAAAATGAATCTCCAAAATACCGGGTAAATTAATATTATAATTTTTATATTATAAAAATGAATATAAAAATATATTGGGATCATAGTCGGGAGTGTCGGACGTGTTAGTCACATTATTGATCGTTTGTTAACGTTTATTTAGAAATAATTATACGTAAAAGTTAATTATACCAAAAATATTAATTTAATTATCCTATGAGTGGAATAGTATGCAAGTGACATAATAATGATACGTAGACTACTTCTAGTCTGTATGAGATGTCCCAAATGATAATGCATGAATTCGCTCTTGAACCAATACGGTTACGCGAATTTAAATACTCGTAAACTAAATTTACGATGAAATGAGTAATGCACGTGAATAGTAAAATTTCTTCCGGAAATGAATAGTGTCAAGTGAATAGTAAAATTTTTGAACGCTTCTCAAAATATCAAATTGACCTTAAAAACGATGAATAGTAAAATGATGAATAGTAATAGGTGAATAGTAAATGATGAATAGTAATCGGTGAATAGTAAATGATGAATAGTAGATAGTCGAAGTTTGGAAAATGACCGGAAATTACGAGTTGTGACACAAAGTGTTTAAAGCAGAAGTAGAGTTGCAACATGGAAAGAAGATTAAAGCTCTTCGATCGGATAGAGGTGGTGAATACCTGAGTCAGGAGTTCATAGATTACTTAGCTAAGGAGGGAATTGTCAAGCACCATACTTCTCCATATACTCCACAACAAAATGGTGTATCTGAAAGAAGGAATTGTACATTGCAAGACATGATACGATCTATGTTTAATCTGACAGCTCTTCCTTACTCATTTTTGGATTATGCCTTGGAATCTGCGGTTCGCATTCTTAATATGGTTCCAACAAAGAAGGTGGATAAGACACCATATGAGTTATGGATTGGAAAAGCTCCTAACTTGTCTTATCTAAAGGTCTGGGGCTATGAGGCGCATACAAACTCCAACAAAGATTTGTGAAGTGCATCTTCGTAGGATACCCTAAGGAAACTATGGGTTACTACTTTTATTACCCACCTGAAAACAAAGTTTTTGTTGCAAGGTATGGAGACTTCTTGGAAAAGGAGCTCATATCTCAAGAATTCAGTGGGAGAGTATATGATCTGGAAGACGATCATGAAGATGTAGCACCTTCTGAAAACACTAGCCAACTTCCTGTGGAACCTGAAAGTTTAGGTCCTCCACCTGAGGTTGAAGTGGTTCCCATTCGTAGGTCAACTAGACCTGTGAAAGCTCCTACATGTCTATGTCTTAATGTAGAGTGTGATGATAACTTACTAGGGGATCTTGATGAACCTACAAGTTACAAGGCTGCCATGAATGGTCCTGAAAAGGAAAAATGGCAGGTTGCTATGAATGGGGAAATGTAATCCATGAAAGACAATAAAGTCTGGGAAGAAGTAGACCTACCTCCGGGTGCCAAGTTAGTTGGGAGTAAATGGCTCTACAAGAAAAAGACTGATATGGATGGCATTGTACACACCTATAGGGCCCGTTTGGTAGCTAAAGGCTATACTCAAACTTTTGGTGTTGACTATGAGGAGACCTTTTCTCCTGTAGCTGACATTAGGGCTATTTAGATTCTTATAGCCATAGCTGCTTACTATGACTATGAGATTTGGCAAATGGATGTCAAAACCGCCTTTTTAAACGGTCGCCTAGATGAAAACATCTATATGGCGCAGCCTGAGGGGTTTGTGTATGCAAACTTAAAAGATCCATTTATGGATTGAAGCAAGCATCACGACAATGGAATAAGAGATTTGATAGTGAGATTAAAAAGTATGGATTCACTCAAAATCTTGATGAGCCATGTGTATATCACAAAGCAAGTAGGAGTAATGTAATTTTTCTTATTTTATATGTTGATGACATATTGATCATGGGAAACGACATTCCAAGTTTGCAAAAGGTTAAGGCATATCTTGGAAAGTGTTTTTCTATGAAAGATTTAGGGGAAGCTGCATTTATTCTAGGAATCAAGATATATAGAGATAGATCTCTGCGATTAATTGGATTAAGCCAAAGTGCTTACATTGATAAAATATTGAGGAGATTCAATATGTAAAATTCCAAGAAGGGATATTTACCAATGCAAGAACAACATGGCTTGAGCAACAAAGTTTGTGCTTCAACACCTGCAGAGGTGCAATGCATGAAGAGAGTCCCTTATGCTTCGGTTGTGGGATCTATTATGTATGCGGTGAAAAGTACAAGGCCTGATGTGGCATTTGCTCAGAATTTAACCAGTCGATATCAACAGAATCCAGGTGAAGCTCACTGGACTGCTGTTAAGAATATTCTTAAGTACCTTAGGGCTACTAAAGATATGTTCTTAGTTTTTGGGGGTACTCCATCTGCAGAACTTGATGTTACAGGTTACTACGATGCTTCTTGGAAAGGTAATAAGAATGATACGAAGTCTCAAACGGGTTATATCTTTGTCATTAATGGAGGAGTTGTGGATTGGAGGAGCAGAAAGCAGAGTGTACTAGCGATGTCTGCTACAGAAAGTGAGTATATAGCTGCTCCAGAAGCTGCAATGGAAGCTGTTTGGATTAGGAAGTTTGTTTCAGGGCTTGGGGTTATGTCTTCGACTCGACGACCTATAAAAATGTATTGCGACAACTCAGCTGCAATTACATTTGCCAATGAGCCTGGAATCATGAGAGGCACCAGACATTTCCCGATTAAGCATCACTATGTTCAAGAACAAGTCGAAATAGGTGAAATCGAAATGCTCAAAGTTCACACAGATGATAACTTAGCTGATCAATTAACAAAGCCTCTACCTGGCACCAAGCTTTACAAGCATGCTGAAGGCATAGGACTTAGATTAGCTGAAAGTTTCATGCCCATTTGTGATTAGTATTTGGATAAAGGATGTAATGTACAATTATTATTTTAATAAAATAAAATATTGTTTATGTTTATTTATTCATTGTCTTAACAATATATCCTATATTTGCATGTTTAAATCCATGAATAAATTATTATTCTAAATTGTCCGTTGTCAATTAATGATATGGGAATATCATTAAACTAAGACAAATTTGAGTATTGGTTTAGGATATACTTGAAAGTATATTGATGCGTAGTCATACCAATTTCACATGATATTCAATAAATTGAATATAGGACTTATCCCAACAATATGATTTACTATTAAATGTGAGAATCATATTTAAAGTTATCGTCAGACTTGAGATACCAGATAAGTGTCATGGATGTAGTGCATTTTTGTGAAGCAATCTACCGCTCACCGTAACAGGGAGTTATAAGGGTTGTTTTCAGAAGTGTTGCAAAGTTCATGGGTTATTCTTGTAGTCAAGAAAGAATTTGTTCCTTCTGATTTGTTCAGAAGTTTAATACTGCTAGGCCCCTCGTAGGGTTGAAAAAATGTTTGCGTGGCCACGCCCAAAGTCTATCTGGAATACGTTCAGATGTTTTGGTAATTTTGTTCAATCATAAGAGACGAGAAACAGAAATTTAATAAAGAAACTCACATCTTTATTAATGTAGTATTAGTAACAAAAGGATAACCATAATGATGAATCATTAAATGTTTTCTAGGAAACCTAGCTCGAGTCGTGTTGGGGGCATTGGAGTGTTGCAAGACGCTAACCAATGTCATTTTACTATTAATAAAATATACGAGTGGGAGCTGTTAAATATACGTATATATATTAATGTGTAAATGTCTAGTATCGAACCCGAGACCTTGGTATTGCACACATTACAAATGAGTATAAAGGAAAAATAATAAATGTTTTATTATATTTATTATTAGACACGAGAATATAATGATCGTTAGTACTTAACGGTAAAGGGACTAACGACCGTTAGATGAAAGATAGAAAAAGGGTGTTTATGTAATTTGGTAACCAAGGAAGGGTCTAGAACCCCCTCCTTGGGCTTGGGTCGGCCGAACACCATACAAGGGGGATCCCTTGCCCTAGCTTGTTCCCAAAGTTACCAAATCACTATAAATACAAAACCTAGGGTCATTGTTTTCACATCTTTTGTGCACACAATTATCCCTAACTTTTTCTCTCTTCCTCCTTGCTTTGAAAACCGGTCGAACACCCCTATACTTCTAGGATTTCGATTTTTGTTTGTCAAAAATATATTCTTATGTAGTTACTTGCATAACCTTAATACGGTTTAATTTTAGTGTACAAGAACGAGGCAATAACTCACTATAGTTATTATCAAGAGATCGATAAACAAAACGGTAAGGGGTTTATCATAGATCTATTATTACACAAGGTCAAGATTTATTGAAGTGCATCGGGTACGTTACTATTTATGTTTTAGTTAATCTTTGTATATGTTATACTTGATCCTAGCTTCCGCAATATGTGTACTTTGATTGTCATATTCTAACACAAAGTACTGCTATGTCAAAGTACTGCTCAAAGATCAAAGTGTTGTTCAAAGTCAAAGTACTGCTCTTGATTGAAGATTATGCAAAGTAATTCTAAAGAATAAGGATTAATATGCAATATTGTTTAAGGATTGTTATGTAATATTATAAGAATATTCTGAAGTTAGTTAGGGATAATTTACTTGTCGTTCAAGTAAGTATTATAAACCGACTTAAGGTTTTCCTTATGCCTATAAAAGGAGCCTTAGGTTGGTATTAGACTTTTGCATTCATAATACGATTACTAGAATACAATATTAGATAAGTTAGGGATTGTTAGTGAATCTGTGTTTAGAGAAGCAGGTTCAAAGTTGGTTTTAATATAATTTAAAGTTCTTCTTAGCTTTGTGTTAGTAGATTCTGCATACTTTACAAAGTAACATCAGTGTTTCATTATTAATTATTTTGAGTTATTCAAAATTGTTAAAACCCTACAAGCTACAAAGTAGTTTGATTAGAGTACATCGACTTCTATTCTTCTTATGATAACAAGAGGATGATTCTTGATTTAGGTGTGTGTTATATTCCAAATTTGACCTCTATTTATAGGTAAAATGCACCCCTAAGACGTGTCTGGATAATAATGATATGCAACTGATCGGCCTTATCATTGATGTATCACATTAATGGAGAAGTATAACTGCAAGGGGAAGTATGCCGCACATTTAACATAAAACCAGCGGGCTTCTCTTCACATAACCGACGCTCTTGAAGTATAAGACCGGCGTACTTCAATATTGACTCGTAAGTACATAGTTGACCAATGGTGCTCGTAAGCGGCACACTTTCTCCCTAAGGTAAGCGTGCTTTTGCCAAACCATGTGTTATTTCTATTAAGTTCCTTATAGTCATTAGTTCCGCGTCTTTATCGTGGGTATTTTAAGTACCAAAAGTCATATAAATAAGGGTAATTTGCTATATAATTTACATAATATCAGGGGTATAAATATATATAATACGAGACTCATCAAATCCCCCCATGCTTAAACTAATGCTTGTCCTTAAGCATAAAAAATAAAAATGATTTAAAATCGAATCTCGTATAAGTTTCAAAGATTATTTTTATGTACACAACCATTGAGCTAAAATAACATGACATGCTCCTCACGAATATGTACATTTTTAGAATTCACTCAAGCACTCATATCGATTGTATTTGGTGTGGTTTCGCTCTCATAGCTCAGTCATAACTCATAGATTTACCATATGCTTGTACAAGAAACAAAACTGCACCGACGTGGCGTAAGCACCAGGTATAAATATCAAAAAGGACTTTTACTCGGGTTATATCATTAGGCTAAGGGTTAATAGGGTAGGAATAAGTCATGAGAGTATTTAACTGAAATTGGTGTAAAAAGAAATACTTAAATCAGGGAATCATAACAATACTTTTAATCCTTCTTTTTTCATCTTTTTCTTTCTCACATACTTTTCTTTTTTCACTTCATTCATATTTTATTCTTTTCTCTTTCTTATTTCTTTACACATCATAACAAATACAAATTGTGTACTCTTTATCGTCATCGTAATGGGTTAATCTAGTACTACAGAATATAGGTGATAGAGAAGAGAGGGAAGGTGTGAGTTGAAAGGAAGAGGGAAGGTCGCTATTTATAGGGTGCGTGGGAGTAGCGAGCAAGAAATGAAAGGAGGAGGTGTCGAGGGGGGGGGGGGGGAGGTGAGTAATCAAAGCTATTAGCTGACTATGGTGACCTAGGGGATGACTAATGATAGCTATAGGGTAGCTAGGGGGCACCATAGGCTGGTTGTGGAGGTGGAGAAGCTAACGAGCCAAGGTGTTGATGCACCACCATTTTTGCTTTCTAGGGAGGTGCTAGGGTGTTATCTTAGCATGGGTAAGGTGCTAGGGTGCTAGGTTGAGGTGCTTGAGGTGCTTAAGTAACTAGTTTTAAGTTTTAGGTTTAATTTTTAACCTAGTTTTGCCTAGTGAGAGTTTAGGGTTTTTCCTAGGGTTTAGTGCCTATATTAGGGTTCTATGAGTGTTTAGTGACTAAGATTAAGTCATAGGAGGCTTGTACTAAGTGGTGGTAGCTTATGGTAAAGATTTGGGAAAGCTTAACCTAGTTTCGGGAAGTTATAACCTAATTAGGGTTTTGTGCTTAAGGGACTTGTACCTAGGTTTTAGGGAGTTTTACTATGATCTAGGAAGTCTAATATATCCTAGAGTTGCTAATGTAACTCATACCTAAGCCTTGAACACTTTCAAGCTAGTTTAGATAAGTAATTAGGGTTTTAAAGTTAATTGGGAACACATAGGTGCAATTAGGGTTTTCTGATGAGTATAGTGTACTAGAGTGATAGTTTACTTAGTGAAAATGTGTTTGTAACCTTGACTTGACATACCTGGATATTTACATGAAGTAAACATAGTGATGTTTGGCATAGGTTGATACGTGAGCTTGTCTAGAGGTTATGCAGGCAATAGTGGTATAGCAAAGCAAAAATTTCACTCGGGAAATAGCTATAGGCATTTCTAACCTAGATAGTGCTTATTGAGGGCCTAAGTTAAGTTATTAAGGCTTTTCTAACCTAAGGGGAGCTAGTGGGGAAGTTAGTGGGTTACTACAGTCCTTCACTTCTTCTATTCTAAGTCTACGATTCTTTCGTGCACAAAAATTAAAATTGGGGAAGCATCTCTTTCTTTTTCTTAACAACCATTATTGCATGATAAAAATCAAATCAAAATTCATCTTGTGCATGAAAACCCCAATTCATTCTTTTCAAAATCTTCTCACGATTAGGAAAATCATATTTTCTTGCATTGTTAATACAATTCAAAAACGTTTCTCTCATGCATGCATAATGAGCTCAAGTCCTTTATCGGATCATGTAAGTAATATGTAATCCGACATGGAAAAATGAGCGAAATTGAACTTAGGAGACTTTGGATTATCTCTTAGGTTTTTCTTTTTCTAGAGTCGAGATAATCACATCTCCACATATGTTTCATGTAGGCAAACATTAGGAATACTTTCTTTTGAAAACTATCATGCTTATTGGTGGCGGTTCTTTATCACCCGACGGTCCCCAAAATGATAAAGGACCGTCCACCCATTTATGGGACCACCAATCTATTTTCTTTTGTGACTTCTTTTTATACTTTCCTATTTCTACACCCTTGACCATCCTACCTCTAAGTCTTATCTCACTTCTTTATTTGCTTAAGCATAATTTGAATTTATAAACATACACATGCATGCTTTGCTATTCGTGCGTTCTTCTACCTCTATTTAAACCCTCATTCTCTCATCCATTGTCATGGCATAATCCTCCTTCTTCTCCATCTCATTCATCAAAATGTCATCCCCTAGAAAACCTAGGATGTCGGTTAAACCTATTTGGAGGAAGAAACAAAGCGTTGACAATTTCATGAACACTTCCAACACCTCAAACAATCAGAATACTAATTCCAATCCAACATCACACCAAGAGGCTTCATCCTCATCCTTCTCCTTCTTTGCCTATCAACCAAAAAATGAGTCTCCATCAACTTATAAAGAGTATCAAAACCCGAGTCCTCTAGATCATCTATTACCACTTTCATATCCACCTCAAATGACTAATGTCAACTCCCTAAACTCAATCAAGGCACAAGAATTCTCCAATCTTGTTGACTTGAATCTCCTAAATGTCATCCTATCTCAAAAACTTCATCCTCCAACAATGTCACATCCCACTTTTGCCCAAGTGGATTCCCATAGGGGTTATTGTGCTTGCTGCATTTATAATCACAACCACTTTCAAAAGATGAAGAATGATCTTGACTACATCATTTCCATTCTCTTGTCACCCGAGTTTCTACCACCTTCAACCAAAACTCCTTCACCACCATATCTCCGCAAGTCTTAGAAAAGTATGCATACTCAATAATAAAACTGGACTTAGCTTGGGATATCCTAGAAGACTACACTAGGATTATGAATTTAGAATCTTGTTGTAATAGTCATATGTATGACCTTGTTTTTTTCTTAATGAATGAACTAGTTTATGCATGCTTTATTAATATTTTATCCCAGACTCCTTTCTGACGGCGGTCCTCTATCAAAGTGTCGGTCCTTAATCACTAAGGGACCGTCCACATCTTTAAGGGACCGTCTCAAGTATGTGAATCTCTTTTGTCTTCTCCTCTTCTCTTATATACAGGTTATCTATATTCACTTGCATGTCTCTTCTAACTTGTTTTTGTAGCAAAATACCATCGATCGATTCCCCGGTGTCCTCATCTAGGGGGAGCTCTAAGCAAGGGGAGTAATCATGATGTCGTCGACTTCTTTCTACTCTACTTTCAACAAAGCCTTTTTGATTCTACAAAAATGGGGAGAAGAAAACGAAACTCATTAAAAACTTATTAATCCCTAGTTTTATCTAAAATGATTTATATTTTATAATCATCAAAAAAGGGGAGATTGTTAATACAAATAATGTCAAAAACGTCATTTGCATTATTCGGTCTTTACTAGTTTTGATAATCAGAAAATATAAATACACATTACGTAAAACTATGACTAATAAGTTTTTAATCGAGAAAACTTGTTTTTGGCTTCAACATCACCTAAGGTATGTATAAACATCTACCAACTTGTGTATGTGATCTAAGGAGTTTTTTTCATCAAAACATTACATTTTCATGTGACAAAACATTTTTACAAAAGTATTTTTGTATAATTAAAAGAAATGTTTTATTAAGAAAATGAATTCAAAATTCAAATATGCAATAGCCATATTTCCAGCTCAAAACCGACAGGAATTTTTTACCAGATAAACTTTCACCACGTCAGGACAAAAAGAGGAGCGTCTGTCAGGACGGTCCCTTAAATGGACTAACGGTCCCTTAGTGATAAAGGACCGTCACATATTTAAGGGACCGCCCACGCTCCTCCTGGCGCCTGTAAATGCAGAACTGTTCCGTTTCAGAAAACTAACCTCTTATGCACTGAAACTTTCTGTATTCCAAAATCATTCCAAATAATCTTCTTTGATCACATTAATGGGTTCTAAGTTGTTTACAAGTGATCACATCCATACTTCCTCTAAAGTGCAAGAAAAGAATACTCGTAGTCGTCAAAAAACGAAGAGTTGAAGAAAAGTCCTTCACCTCTCAAGCTATTGTGACGGATCTCTTCTAAACCTCCATTCTTATCTCTTGATTCATGTATGTAATTCGACTTGTGTGTAAGTTCCAAATTGTGTGTTGTGTTGTTTCATGCCATCGTATTGGTGCGAGGTGTGTAGCCACCTGGGCTTTGGTGTAGATTGGTTCTAGCTAGTATTATGAATCGACATTCCGCTTAGTGTCATTAAACTTGGTGTAAGTTTGTGCAAGGTTTGTTCCGCCATAAGGGAGCGTGTTGATATAGTGTTTGTGAAACTCTCGAGTGTGAGACTCAAGGAGTGGAGTAGGGCGAAGAGAGAGCTTCGTAGCCGAACTACTATAAATCTCTGTGTCCCGATTTGATCGTTTATTTCCTTATCTTTCTTACTTACTTATTATTGAGTTTATTAGTTGTTGTGTTGATATCACATAAAGATCGAATCAAAAGGTTTTTATGAAACAAACTTGTAAAAGGAAATTTTCTAAAACGTAATTAAAAACGGTGAAACTATTTAACCCCCATTCTAGTTTCTACAGAGAGACTGGAAATCTAAAGGACATGCCAGAAGTATTAGAGGTGGAGCTACTGAATGAGTGGTGAGAATCAGGAATGAAGACCACCGTGCTTGGTATGGAAGTACGACGGGGTTTGTTTGTTTGTTTATGATTTGGAAGACCAATCTGTGGTCTTATTTTAAAACAATTTCAAAACAATTTGGTTTGTAACTTGGGTACCTCTGTTTTTACCCATAACAATCTAAACACTTGCACCACCACCACCATGGCACCAAAACAAAAACAACTTATCTTAACTATTATCATTATTAATGTAATTAAGTGTAATGTGCCTGATGCACATTACAATTTTGGCTATATTTGTGTTGCAAGATGTTTGTGTGCAGGAAAAGAGAATGGTCCAAAAGATGGACAAGTATGAGGAGATCTTTTGAGACATATCAAAGCATACCGGGGAAGTACCGTTATCCTTTATTTTTCTCGTAAAACTTTGTTTTTAAATTTTATAGAATTAGGGACAATGCTTAATTTAAGTATTGGGGGAGGGGGAAATATACTGGGAAAATAAATTAGTACCTGCATTAGTATGTAAAATTTTGAAAATTTCTGTTAGACTGTTTCCGTAAAACCGCCGTTCTTATATCAAAAGCGCCAAACATTTAATAAAAATTGGCGCACATTTTAGTAATGTACGCCGCTTATGGGGTAAAATAATCTAGTAAATTATTAGTAATCTAAAACTAATTTTATAAAAAAACGTATCCAAAACAATCGTAAAGCAATCTGAATCGGGATTCATAACATTATTTGCACATTTTATACCCATTACCACTGAAAATGTTAGGATTTCGAGTCTATATTGACATATACCTTTTATGCTTGATTTCTTTGTTTATGAGTGTGCTGATAATTTATTTGATTCTAAAACTTGTGCTTGAAATCATTACAAGACTACAGTGAGATCACATTCGTGTGATATAAGTATTTTTATGTGATAAGAGGCAAAAACTAGGATATACACCAAATATAAACCATCCGTTTACTTAACTAAAAAATAAACCCGTTAAGCACTCACTTTTAGTGCTTAAATCTATTAGTTACACCCTTTGAGCCAAACTTTTTCGATTCTATTATCCACCAAGAAAATAACAATAATATGTTACTTAGTCGGGGGATCTAAAGATTGAGAATGAAAGTAAGTGAAATAATGGTTGTGGATGTACCATGAGTGTTGGTGGAGAAGTAAGTGTAGGAGGAAGTGTGTCATTGCTTGGTTGAGGTGGTTGAAATGGTTGACATCTTCTCATAACCCAAAATGGGCCATTTGAGGGTGGAGGAGAGGAAGTCAAGTTTGCTATAGGTGGTTGTATGTTTATGTCAACATCTATGTTATGGGATGGTGGTTGAGTTAACATTCTCTCAATAGATAAGAATCTGGGCAATGGTGGTGGGTTGAAGGTTCTAGGAGGTAGTCCTCCAATGTGTTCAAGAATGGGTGAGGAGAGGTAAGAGGTGTGGTAAAAGAAATAAGTTGGGGTAGAAGAGGTGATGTTTGTAAAGGTTGAGTTGAGATAGGTGTTGGTTCAAGAGAAGTAGGTTGTGATGAGGTTGGTTTGGTGGAAGCAAGTTGTCGTGGAGTTGGTTCATTAGAAGGTGGAGTTTGGATGTTGTTTGAGAGGGGTGTTTTAGTAGAGGGTGTCTTAATGGATGAGCCTTCTATCTTAGGCTCTTACCAACCAAGTCATAAGAAGAGTTGTTCCCATTGCCACCATACTCAAACCGTGGTACAAGAATTACGCAATGAATTGCGTTTCAAGTTTCATCACCTACTTGAACATCTTGAAGACGTCACCAAACCTAACCTTCACTAAAAGCCTTGAAGTGCAAGCATAAGTGGTCTCCCTTCTCTAGTCTCAGGCCTAACTTTAGTCACTAGGAATTTTTCAAGTTAGATCATTTCCTTAGTTTTAGAGAATTGACCACTGTTGTATCATTTCTCTTCTTTTTATTAAATAAATCTTCTTGATTATGTGTGATGAGGCGAAAAATGAACCATTTTTAGGGGGTCATTTAAGCCTGGAATTGAATTTATTTGATCAAATATTGCTCTAAATCGTTCATTTTGTGATTTTAGGTACTTTGGGAGTGAATTCTGGAAAAGCAAGCATTTTGGACGTTTTTGGAGCATAAAAGTGAAGAAAATGGCAAAGACTTAATTTTCCATGCTTAGAACAGTACCTGACGGCGTCAAGAAGGAAATTGTGACGGCGTCAGGAGTAAAATCCATGACGACCCAGGGAAAACCTGAAGGTGTCAAGAGTTATTTTGGTGACGACCTGCAAATGGACTACACGTGACGGCGTCAAACCCAGAGCTAGGCAGTCCGAGAACTTATTTGGCGGCGAGATGACGGCGTCAGACATTTACTCTTGACACCGTCACCTCAAAAAATCTATATATACTTTTCTATTTTTCATTCATAAGAGAGGAACTTGTGTTGAGAATACTAGGGTCGAACCTAATAAACCCTAGGTCATTTGTAACAGTATTTTCAAGGGTTTTCACCCCTTGAAACCTTTCATGTTCAATTAAGATAAGTCCTCTTTCAATTCATTCAATATGTCTATGTGTTGTTTGAATATATCTTATGCTTGTCTTGATTACAACATGCTAGGCTAGATCTCTCATGTGTTTGCTTAGATGTAATGAAACCTAGATGTTAATTATAGGTTGATTGATTGTTTATAGTTGTAATGGATGAATGATTTCAATGTTAGGCTTAAGAAAACTGGCAGATCTCCATTGTGTAACTTGCTTGAACGTCTTAAGAAACATGAACCGATGTGTACTAGGTTTTTATGATTGTATTTAATGCATGAGTGAATTCTAGTGATCCCGTGTTAGGAACTTCTTAGCCGGCTCGACATAGGAGTGAAGTAGGAGCTTATAGGATTGGGGAAGTAAGTACGCCACCCCATGAATGGTATTAAGGAATACAATCCGTCATCCACGCAACTGTAACAAGTAATTAACCTGTAAAAGATATCTAGGGAGTAGTGAAACCTAAGTAAACACAATTCTCCCATATATTGCTCACACCTCTATCTTAATTTAGTTTATTTTCATTTTTGTTATTTTATTTTGATTGCATCTGAGTTATTGGGTTAGTTGAATAGCAACTAATTCCGCCCACTCCTCTAAAAACCGAGATTTTTAATTGCTTTTCATAAAATATAAAAAAATACAAAAAGAATCATCCCTCATCTCTAGACCTAGTCTTTAGGTTTTCTAATCCTAGCGACACTATTCCCAAGTTGAACGATCAATCCCCCGGTACTTGTCACTATACTATGCTACAACGATCAGGTACACTGCCTGGTGGGGGTTGTAAGCTTCTCGAGATCCCTCGAGAGGTAAAGCCTGGTGCAATTCCCACGCATCAAGTTTTTGGCGCCGCAGCCTAGGGAATAGTTATTGTCTAGGTTAGAATTTATTTTTATTAGGTCTACTTGCTAGATTCCTTTCTAGTACGATTTTATTTTTATTTTTAGGTTCTCTTTAGTCTATCTTATTTCTTTGTGTCGTTGTTCGTATTAGGTTGGTTTTTATGGATTTAGAGAATCACCGTTTAGAAGTTAGCAAGAGGCTTATAGCGCATGAAAGAAGAAAGAGAGAAGCTAAAACATTTAAGCAATTTACTGAGCCCCTTCAAATGAAAATTGAGTTTACAGACTTCGCTCCAACCCCTGATGAATTGAGTTACCATAGATTTCTTTTTCAATACCCCTGCCCCTCAAAATATAGAAAAGCACCATGGATTAGGAGGCATAACTTTAGGAACATAAAAATTCCTTGCATGATCGGGTACATGTCTATAGAGCATACATACATTGACTTAAAAGCACCAATGAATATTATGTCTAGGCTCTACTACAACTGGATAATGAACGAAAGGTTAAGCCCTAGAAAAGACCCTTACAACTCTAATAGGCTATGTAATTTCGTCAGGAGAGTAAAAGGGGTACACATCTTTATAGGAAATTTTACTTATCAATGCGACTTCGTAATCCTAGAAGATGTTAGAGGCATTATAGATCCACACCTTGGAGAGATGGTTCTTGGGCGACCTTTTGTTGAAAAGACTAAGATGTATTGTGATCATGAGAAAGGGATAGTTCAGTTTACTGAAGGGATAGAGAAGATTACTTTTATGATGCCTCATATGAAGGAAGAATTAAAAGGCATCAAGAATCTACAAATTGATGAGATTCGACCTTATGAGGTTAAGGAAGATGGAATTGATGATGATGCCTATTATGAGAGGAGGCGAACATACTATTCAGGTTGCATGGATCTAGGCCCTGAATACAAGCGTGATGAGAATTGGGTTAGATGTTTTGAGTCGGCACAAAAGTGGGAAAGGAAGACGTAACCCATGACCTTGAGTCTAGCTACAAGACTCGTAAATAAAGAAAAGCGCTTCTTGGGAGGCAACCCATGTTTTGTATGATTTCTATTTTGTTTGTTTGTTATTTGCTTCCGTATGCATGCTTTATTTTTATTGTTTGTAGATCATGTTTCAAAACTAAAATAGTGAAAATACTTTATTTTGTTGTTTGGCCTAGTCTTAACTTCATCCGAAGGTATTTCGCAAAAGATAAGTGTAAGGGGAAACCCCAAATATGTTTTTAAGAAACAAAAAAACCGATCATGATTCTCCACAATATTAAGTGAACATGTATATTCGTATTTGTTAGAGTCAAATGCTTGTATCGAGTCATAATGATGTTTTGCAGGATTTTCCAGGAAGTAGGACGAAGTTTTTTCTGAAATTTTCTAGAAACTTAACATAAGAATTTCTGCATGTCACTTCTGACGGCGTCACGAGTTTAATCTTGACGGCGTCACGTGTAAAATTCTGGAAATTTTACCAGTTTTGTTTTTCTAACGGAGTCTTAAAGTTTTTGTCGAATCTTTAGTTTTATAATCTCCAGGAAATCTGCAAACATCATTCCACAAGCATTATATCTTACTTTGTTTTCTAGAATTTGTTAGCATATATAGATTGCCGCCGATTTTACGCGAGGTTGCCTTGTCTATTTTCTCAGGTTTTACAGGTTATGTATGACAAGAAGATGATTTATATTCTAGAAGGGAAGTGTCACAACTCACCATTTCACGTCATTTCCCGAATTTTGGAAAAACACTATTCATCAAACCATTATTCATCAGTTTACTATTCATCATTTTTTGTGTCAGTTTGATATTCCGAGAAGCATTCAGAAATTTTACTATTCATTGAACACTATTCATTCCGGAAGAAATTTCATCATTCACGTGCATTATTCATTTCATCGTAAATTTAGTTTACGGGTATTAAAATTCGCGTAACCGTATGGGTTTAGGTGCGAATTCATTTCATTATCAGTAAGGACACTGCATACGGACTAGAGACAGTCTGCATATCATCAGTAGGTCATTTACATGTTATAGCACTCTTAGGATTTTCAAATTATATATTTGATACATTTAACGTTTTCCTTATAAGTATTTATAATAAACGTTAACACCCGGTTTATAAACACGACGAATATATCTAAATATTCCCACAATGGTCCCGACATATTTTTATATCCATTTTATCATCATAAAAGTTATAACATTCATTTACCCAGTATTTTGGATATTTATTTTATTTATAACGTGAGCTTATGAATATTACGACGGTTTTCGTGAAAACTAAACAATAATCACCCGAACACTCAGTAATTGTACCCAACATATTTTTAACATTTTTACAACTTTATTTTGTCCCGGTTAACTTCGTTAATATTTATTTCTAGCAAACCTGGTACCCGATTATAACTAATACTTACACTAAAACTACACTAACTTATCCTAAGCAACTCAAAACCGATTTTGCTACTCTTTCACTTATTGAAAACCGGCCACAAGACATCCCTAGACCACATGACCTTCATTTCTAACCTTATGCATTTAAGTACAAGTATTATACTATATAACATGTTATGCTTATTTACTAAAAACCTCATAAACACCTTTTACATAACATACATAAATTTTGAGAATCAAAAAGTATCATCTCATCCTCTCCACCCTCAAAACCCACGACTTTAACCAAGATCCAAGATCAAGAAGTGAATTTCCAAAAGTTAAAGCATCAAAGTTGTTCATTTTGTCTTCCTAATCAAGAATCATAACCCAAAAACACAAGTAATCCAAGGTTTCTAATCTGTTAGGAATTAAATATTAGAAGAATCAAAGCGAGTTTCCACTGAAGGTGATTCTGCTGCTGAATCCTACTGCTGCTTGATTCTGCTGCTGAATCATACTACTGCTTGATACTACTGCTGCTTAATTCTGCTGCTGAATCATACTACTGCTTGATTCTGCTGCTGAATCATACTACTGCTTGATTCTGCTGCTGCTATGACTGTGCAGCTATGACTCATAACAAACAGCTGTGTAGATAAGACCGACTTATTCAACACTTGCATAAAAAGATAATATCTTAGTTCTAGTCATCAAATTGAACACTCCAAGTGAGTTGTTTATCTTAGATACATGATGTATCTTGTATGACTAAGCTAGAATAGTGATTAGTCATAAGCTAGTTATTTGTTGAGTCATGTAGTTTGTAAAAGATATTTCCTTGGACTATAAAAGGAAAATCTTATATATGTAGATAAGAGAGACAATGCCATATGCACAACTCTCATATATACAGACAATAGAAAGAACAAACATAAAAATTCAAGGTCTTTGTAACCCTAGTGATAAGCAAAAGATCACTCGTATTATTTTTTGAATAATATTGAATCGTTTGGTATTAACTATTCCATTTCCATAACAATAAACATAAATCTTCTAAGTGTGGTTAAGTAGATTCCGCATACTTAATCATATTTACACAAACATATCTCATACACAAAGAACGAAGGTTTAACCACCTTATCGTGTAATCGGTCCCTCAACAAGTGGTATCAGAGCTTACAGGTTGATATTTTTGTTTTAGAAGAAGAAGTTAGAAATGGATGTTGAGTCTATTCAAACAAATGTTGCTGCTAAGTTACCAATGCTCAAACAGAACGAATTTGAGATGTGGAGGTTAAGAATAGAACAATATTTTCAAGTGCAAGATTATGCACTGTGGGAAATTATTGAAGATGGAGATTCTTACAAGCCTACAACCACTACATCAACAGTTGATGGTAAGGAAGTTGATAAGCTGCAAACCAAGCCACAAACTGCAGAAGACAGAATTAAGAAGAAGAATGACCTAAAGGCCAGAAGCATGCTGATGATGACCATTCCAAATGATCAACTTATAAACTTCAGCAAATTCAAAGATGCAAAGTCACTATTTGAGGCCATTATTGCAAGGTATGGTGGGAATGAAGCCACCAAGAAGACCCAGAAGACTCTTCTTAAGCAACAGTTTGAAAAGTTCACATCAACCAACCATGAATCTTTAGACCATATGTTCAACAGGCTACAGAATATTGTGAGTCAACTTGCTATTCTTGGAGTTGAAATACCTCAAGAAGATTTAAACTCAAAATTTCTGAGAAGCTTACCTGAAGAATGGGCTATGCATGTTGTTGTCTGGAAGAACAAGTCAGACATTGACACCATGGATCTTATGGATCTGTATAGCAACTTTAAGATTGTTGAGCAAGATTTGAAGAAAACTGGAGGTACTAGTTCAAGCACTGGGAACATGGCATTTATGTCATCTCCTAGTAATTCAGTTCCAGGTACTAATGAAAAAGTTCATGATGTTGCAAGTGCTGCAAGTTCATCAAGCAGTACTTTTGCAATTTTGGATGAGAAAACATGTTGTGCTTTCTTCACAAGCAAACATAATGGATCCATGTTAACTCATGAAGACCTTCAAGAGATCAATGATGATGATCTGGAGGAAATGGATCTAAAATGGCAAATTTCTCTTCTTAGCATGAGAGCTAAGAAATTCTATCAAAGGATGGGGAAGAAGATCACAATCAGTAGCAATGATCCTGCTGGTTATGACAAGTCAAAGATAGAATGCTACAACTGTCACAAGATGGGACACTTCTCAAGAGAATGTAGAAGGCCAAGACAGCAAGATAGCAGAAATAGAGATGTTGGAAGAAAATCCAATACAGGGGAGATGTCTGAACCAAAAGCTATGGTAGCAATTGATGGATTAGGTTTTGATTGGAGCTTCATGGATGATGAAGAAATGGGTTCTTCACAGATGGCTCTTATGGCATTTACTGCACCTGAGGTACATGATCATAAAACCTGTTCAAATACTTGTACTGCTCTTAAAGACTTAAAAATCTTAATTAAACAGTATGATGACCAAAAGGTTCGATACGCCAAATCTGATCTAGATTGTTTCAATTATAAAAGTGGTTTAGAATCTGCAGAGAGACAAATCCTACACTATAAAAGGAATGAACTTACCTTTACTGATGCTAAAACTTTACTTGAAAATGATAATCAATTTAAAGATCAAATCATTGAGGCTTTAAAAGAAGCATTGGATAGGGTTAAGACTGAGAAAGAAAACATTCAATTGACTAAAGAGAAGCTTGAACATGCTTCTAAAAATGTAAACAAAATAATAGACAGTCAAGTGAATAATAAAGTTAAGTCAGGATTAGGATATAATGCAGCCCCACCCCCTTATAGAGGTATCCCAAAACCCCCAGGGATCGACCTAGAACATTCAGGATTGCCTGAATTTCAGCTACCTGAGTTACAATATGGAGTTCAACCAAACTCTAACATAGTAGCTGATGAGCCTAAGAAAGAAAGTAAATGTTCATGTAAAACATTACTTTTTCAGGACAAGGTGTCCTTTGTAAATAAACAGGTTATGTCTAAACCTGAAGTGGTTAAGAAAGCAAGAACAAGAGTTCCTAAGATAGTCAAACACAATACTGATAGGCCTAAAACCAATGAAAAATATGTTAGGCAACCAGTTAGATATTGTGAACAATATAGAACCACAAACAAGCCCAGAGGTAACCAAAGAAATTAGAATAACCTCAAGTCTTACCAATTAGGTGATGACTTTGCTTTTCACAATAAAGCTTGTTTCATTTGTGGTAGTTTTGACCATCTTGCAGCTTTCTGCAACCAATGGGTATCTGGGTATGAAAGTAATAGAGTGAACTACAAAAGGCAAACACCTAAATCTCATTTTCACTCTAATTCTAAAAGATCAAAACCCAAAACAGTCACAAAAACTGTTCCTACTGAAAGGAAAATGGTTTCTGCTGAAAAACCATATATGACTGTTTACCCAAAATCAACAATTAAAGGTGCAAAAACAACTTTCAAACATGCATCTAATATTGTTCAAAGGCCCATTCAAACAAAAGCAGTGGTCCAAAAACAAGTTTGGAGACCAAAGGGTACAACTACAAAGCTAGCAGTTTCTTCTGCTAAGCATATTGCTGCTAAAGGTAACAGGGCAAATGCTGTTAAGGCCTCAGCATGTTGGATTCTTAAATCCAATGTTGCATCAACAGTCCTCAAGAGATTACATTTCATTGATGCAAGAGGCAGATCCAAGTCAGTGTTGGCTTGGATCCCCAAAGAAAACTAATTCTTTTATTTTGTGCAGGAACATTCACCAACAGATCATGAAGATCAAGGATATTCAGATAGTGGGTGTTCAAGGCACATGACAGGCAACATGTCTTATCTTTCCAACTTTCAATCAATTGATGGTGGATATGTTACCTTTGGAGGAGGAATTGGTGGAAAGATTACTGGTAAAGGTACT
The DNA here is from genome assembly GCA_030686995.1 of Artemisia argyi. Taxonomy (NCBI): domain Eukaryota; kingdom Viridiplantae; phylum Streptophyta; class Magnoliopsida; order Asterales; family Asteraceae; genus Artemisia; species Artemisia argyi. The sequence goes on along the minus strand of CM060683.1, from coordinate 56,211,708 downwards.
ATCAAAACCAGTAAATTAGATTTTGAAGATGTGTTTTATGTGCAAGAGCTTAAGTATAATCTCTTTAGTGTCTCACAAATGTGTGATAGAAAGAATAATGTTCTTTTTACTGAGACTGAATGTCTTGTACTTTCTCCTGATTTTAAGATGCCTGATGAAAGTCAAGTACTTCTTAAAATTCCTAGGAAGGGCAATATGTACAGTGTTGATATGAATAACATTGTTTCTAAAGATGCTTTAACTTGTCTTGTTGCAAAGGCCACATTATATGAATCTATGTTATGGCATAGGAGACTTGGTCATATTAACTTCAAAACCATAAATAAGATTGTTAAGAATGGTTTGGTAAGAGGTTTACCTCAAAAACGTTTTGAAAATGATCAAACATGCATTGCTTGTCTTAAAGGCAAACAACACAAAGTCACTTGTAAGCCCAAGATTTTTAACTCTATCAGTCAATCATTGTTTATGCTTCATATGGACTTATTTGGACCTGTTTCAATAAGTAGTATAATGCATAAGAGATTTTGTCTAGTTGTTACTGATGACTATAGTAGATTTACATGGGTATTCTTTTTAGGAACTAAGGATGAGACTTCTAGCATCCTTAAGACCTTCATTACAGAGATAGAAAACCTAGTAAGCAAAAGAGTAAAAGTCATTAGATGTGATAATGGGACAGAATTTAAAAATAGAGTTATGGATGATTTCTGCAAAGAAAAAGGTATTAAAAGAGAATTTAGTGTTGCTAGAACTCCTCAACAGAATGGAGTAGCTGAAAGAAAGAATAGAACACTAATAGAAGCTGCTAGAACTATGTTAGCTGATTCAAAGTTGCCTATAACTTTTTGGGCTGAAGCAGTCAACACTGCTTGTTATGTTCAGAACAGAGTTTTAATAGTACAGCCTCACAATAAGACATCATATGAACTTTTTAGAGGTAGAACTCCTGCAATAGGATTTCTTAGACCTTTTGGATGTCATGTGACAATTCTGAATACCTTAGACCATTTGAGAAAATTTGATGGTAAAGCAGATGAAGGTTTCTTTGTTGGATATTCTCTCAATAGCAAAGCTTTTAGAGTATACAACATAAGAACTAAGAGAGTAGAAGAGAGTCTACATATAGAGTTCTTAGAGAATAAGTCTAATGTAGAAGGTCAAGGACCAAAATGGCTATTTGATCTTGAAACTCTAACTCATTCAATGAATTATGTGCCTGTTGTTGCAGAAACTAATGATTTTTCAGGTTCACAAGCAACAGATGAGGCAAGGTTAGACAAGAAGACACATCAAGATTATGTGATGATGCCAATATGGTCAAATACCAATGTGGAATCAACTTCAACCAATGGAGAATCTTCTTCTGGCAAAGCTAAAGAAGATGTTGAAGATAAAATCAGAGAAGGAAGAACAGAAGAACAGCAAAATGTTCCTGCTGATGAGCAAAATGTTCCCGCTGATGATCAAACAATTCCTGCTGATAAGCAAATTGTCTCTGCTGATAGTCCTTCAGAAGAAACAAAATCAGACTTTTCAGAAGATGAGGTGGATTTGTGCAATATTCCATCGGATTATCAAGTTCCTTCCACTCCACAAACACGAATTCACAAAGTCCACTCCCTAGAAAATGTGATTGGAGATGTACAATCTGGTGTGAAGACAAGACAACAATTGATGTCTTCAGATCAAAAAGGGATTCTTGATGCCCTTTATGCTTCAAAGCAACATGAGTCTTCAAACTCCTGTTTGTTTGTATGTTTTCTCTCACAAGATGAACCAAAGAATATTCATAAAGCCCTAGAAAATTCAAGCTGGTTAGAGGCTATGCAAGAGGAGCTTCTTCAGTTCAAAATTCAAAAGGTATGGGTGCTAGTTGATTTACCTTATGGTGTAAGGGTAATTGGCACTAGATGGGTTTTTAGAAATAAAAGGGATGAAAGAGGCATAGTGATTAAGAATAAGGCTAGATTAGTAGCACAAGGGTACACACAAGAAGAAGGGATAGACTATGATGAGGTTTATGCTCCAGTAGCTCGAATTGAGGCAATTAGGCTTTTCTTAGCTTATGCTTCATTTATGAACTTCACAGTTTACCAAATGGATGTCAAGAGTGCATTTTTATATGGTTCAATTGAAGAAGAGGTGTATGTTACACAACCTCCAGGCTTCACTGACCCTGACCATCCAGACAAAGTGTACAAGGTAGTTAAAGCTCTATATGGCCTACATCAGGCACCAAGAGCTTGGTATGCAACACTAGCTTCCTATTTATTAGAGAATGGATTTCAAAGAGGAAAGATTGATCAGACATTTTTCATCAAACAACACAAGAAAGATCTTCTGTTAGTACAGGTGTATGTGGATGACATTATCTTTGGATCTACAAGGAAGGAGATGTGTTTAGACTTTGAAAAACTTATGAAAGATAAGTTTCAGATGAGTTCTATGGGAGAACTTACATTCTTTTTGGGTCTGCAAGTTAAGCAATCTTCTGAAGGCATATTTATTAGTCAAGACAAATATGTTGCAGAGATTCTTAGAAAATTTCAATTTGCTGATTCAAAAATAGCAAGCACACCAATGGATCCTGAGAAGCCACTTCTTAAAGATGCAGATGGAGAAAATGTGGATGTACATACATACAGATCTATGATAGGTTCTTTGATGTATCTTACATCATCCAGACCTGATATCATGTTCTCTGTTTGTGCTTGTGCAAGATTTCAAGTAACTCCAAAGGTTTCTCATTTAACAGCAGTCAAAAGAATTTTTAGATATCTCAAAGGTCAACCAAGGTTGGGTTTATGGTATTCTAGAGAATCACCTTTTGATTTGATAGCATTCTCAGACAGTGACTATGCTGGTGCTAGCTTGGACAGAAAGTCAACAACCAGAGGATGTCAATTCCTTGGATGCAGACTTATCTCATGGCAGTGTAAGAAGCAAACAATTGTGGCAAATTCAACAACTGAAGCTGAATATGTAGCTGCTGCAAGTTGCTGTGGTCAAGTTCTATGGCTTCAAAACCAACTTCTTGATTATGGGTACAATTTCTTACATACCATTATACATATTGATAATAGTAGTACAATTTGCATTATTAAAAATCCAGTGCAACATTCTAAAACAAAACACATTGAAATAAGACATCATTTTATAAGAGATTGCAATGAGAAAAGGTTAATTCAAGTAATGAAAATTGCTTCAGAACAAAACTTTGCAGATCTTCTTACCAAAGCTTTTGATGTTGGTAGATTTCAGTACTTGGTAGCAAGTATTGGAATGCTTAATCTTTAAATTTTTCAATATAATGTGTTTTTGTATATAGATTTTTGTTAATGCATCTAACTTTGTTATCTAAGTCTACTATTAACAATATTTGAAGTTATTCATACAGTTAGTTTTATGATTATTCTAATTCAAGACAAGTACTTTGTACTTTGTTCTTTTGGTTTTAGACTAACAATTTCAGGTATGAATGTTTGAGCTGAAAGGCTATTTCAAGTGAAAGCTGATCATTGCTGCTGAAAGCTGATCATTGCTATGGATCATTTCCACTGATATAATAGGTTCATGATAGAAAAGGTTTGGGACTTCAAAAAAAAAAAAAAAAAAAAAAAAAAAAAAAAAAAAAAAAAATCCTTAAAACTTCTTTCTTGGAATCTGATTATGATATTTCACTTTGAATTGATAAATTAGTTGATCAGTTAATCACTGATACAACTCACTTTCTATCATTTTATACTCTCAAGTATAATGTGACTAGTCTACGGATATCTGATAGAAAGAACAGCGAGCAAAAGTGAATCTAACACTTGTGTTAGAGGTAACAAATGCCACGAGCTGGAAACCCTGTAAAGAAAGCCTTTTGAATAGGTTTATCTATACACAGGCGGTTATTTATAACTGAAAACATTGGTTCTCACACAACCAGAGGTTGCTTTAAACCGAAATTTTGATTAAGTGACTATTACACACTTAATCCTTTCAAAATGGTTGTAAGCAGTATGATTTTTTTATAATAAAATCATATACATACTGCTAAGGCAAAAGTTTCTTAAAAGGATTTTCAAAAGATGACTTTAAAAACCATCAAATGATGGACCATAAGTCAAAAATGTCCATTGAATCACCTCTCATAGGAGTTAACACACCTAGAAGTGATGAGGACAGAATCTTAAACTCTTAAGGAATTGATGGCTTCATGTACAAATTGTCTGAAAACATGGAATAATGCTAAATCAGATGATGATGTTATGATTGTGAGAAAATCTTTCAAACAAGGGGAGGATATCAATATAAGATGATATTTGAATCTCAGGGGAGGAAATTCAAAGCCCAGTTTAAGGAAGATTAACCAAAAGAAAAGACAAGATCATACAAGATGATGACATAGAGGTTGAAAATGACAAGAACATTCTTAAATGTTGTATTCAGAAAGGATGAAGCATTTCAAAGGAGAAAGTTCTATCTAGGTCAAAAAGTTGAAAAGATTCAATTTCAGTTCACTACGTTTGTTCATCACTTGTTGAAAGATCAGAAAGCAGATAAGTTCCAGAGAAAGATAAGTTCATTCACTCAGAAGAGAAGAAAGTTCAGATCAACCAAATCTGACAATGAAGTGTTTGAAAGATCTTCACAAAGTCCTCATTTAATTCAGAAAAACATGTTTGAATGTGATTCACATGTTTAGGGGAGGATTGTTAGGAATTAAATATTAGAAGAATCAAAGCGAGTTTCCACTGAAGGTGATTCTGCTGCTGAATCCTACTGCTGCTTGATTCTGCTGCTGAATCATACTACTGCTTGATACTACTGCTGCTTAATTCTGCTGCTGAATCATACTACTGCTTGATTCTGCTGCTGAATCATACTACTGCTTGATTCTGCTGCTGCTATGACTGTGCAGCTATGACTCATAACAAACAGCTGTGTAGATAAGACCGACTTATTCAACACTTGCATAAAAAGATAATATCTTAGTTCTAGTCATCAAATTGAACACTCCAAGTGAGTTGTTTATCTTAGATACATGATGTATCTTGTATGACTAAGCTAGAATAGTGATTAGTCATAAGCTAGTTATTTGTTGAGTCATGTAGTTTGTAAAAGATATTTCCTTGGACTATAAAAGGAAAATCTTAGATATGTAGATAAGAGAGACAATGCCATATACACAACTCTCATATATACAGACAATAGAAAGAACAAACATAAAAATTCAAGGTCTTTGTAACCCTAGTGATAAGCAAAAGATCACTCGTATTATTTTTTGAATAATATTGAATCGTTTGGTATTAACTATTCCATTTCCATAACAATAAACATAAATCTTCTAAGTGTGGTTAAGTAGATTCCGCATACTTAATCATATTTACACAAACATATCTCATACACAAAGAACGAAGGTTTAACCACCTTATCGTGTAATCGGTCCCTCAACATAATCATCTCACCACCTATTATTTTAAAGTGAGTATTCAAATTTATTTTCATGTTTTCATCTAATTAACATATGCATGGTATTCATGCTTAATTTCATGCTCATACTAGCTATACCACTTTATTTTTGTATACTTTTTGAACATACAAACCCTAGAATTGGTTTTAGGTGTTCCCTTGTTAAATTAACTTGATTACTGGTCATTAGGAACCCATGGCACCCTAAGAAGGTGTATGGTAAGATTAGTATAGTTTTGTGAAGTTTGCAAGAGTTTTGGTTGATGTAGAAACTAGTTTTGAACCTTGGAAATGGATTTGTAACAAGTATATAAGCCTACTGTCCCATTTTTGTAAATCCAGGAATTCAGTAAACATAAAGTAAATTTGGCAAAATTTTTAGAAAATACTTTCAAAAACGAATCCGTAGGCGAAAGAACGGATTAAAAAGAGTTTATAACGAAGAAGTTATGATTTTTGCAAGTTTATTGACGAAAACTATTTTCCGGAAAAATACATGCTGTTGAACGTTTTTCGTCGGACAAAAAGAGGCTTTAGACGTAACCCGGAGGAGCCAAGCTTTCCAAAATATATTACTACATACTAATACGTAACCGTGGATATAAAGAACAAGTAAAACGGACTTATAACGACAAAGATATTCACGTTTCAATATCGGCAAAAATCCTCTATAATTGGCAGCTTTTAGAAATAATAATAACACTACGTAATAAATTCTAGATTTTCTAGAAATATTAACCAAGTACCCAAATTCATAACTAATGAAGTATTAGTGATTACAAGTATATTTTTATCACTACAAGGCGTTATTTCAAGGATTTCAACCCGAGAATTTCAACACTAACATTGATACATACGATATATATATATATATATATATATATATATATATATATATATATATATATATATATATATATATATATATATATATATTGCAACTAGTTTTATTTTCCTAATAGCCATATTTTCCTAAGTCTTGGAAAATGTATATTTTTTATAACAACAAGTATTTTTACAAAGAGTAGAGTGGTATAGGAAACATGTGCATGGACATTCATAACATCATTTGGTGATCTAAAGTAGATCGTTCATCATTCACATTAGGTTGCGGCTAGTGTGTGCGCCTTGTCTTTCAGTTCATTACATGTTCATGGTATCATCAGTTAAGGTGAGTTTTCATAGCCCCGTTTTCAATTCAACATTTTTGATTGTTTTCAAATCCCACGGGGGAATACATTGCATCAATCATTTTAGTACGAGCCCAAGTACCAAAACATATGTACATTGCTTAAGTTACCTTACCATTCAGTTAAAGTCCCCTGTTATTATCATGGACCGTTAATTTGTCGGTAAGCGAGAGTGAGTGGATAGATCTATCAAGGGTGACGCCTCCATCCGTGGTAGTGATTACCAACCGTAAGCGGATGCATTTCATTTTGACACAGTTACGAGTGTTCTGGTAAAACATTCGGGAGGGGCATATAATTTCATCAGTCATAGCTTCGGGGTCATGAGCTTAAGGTCTATTGTACAATTTTCATGAGATTTTTATCTTGCACTTTTACTTGTGGTGGCCGTACATCATTACATTTTACAAGCTTATGGAATTCACCAACATTCGTGTTGACGTTTTAGCAATGTATTTCAGGTTATTAAGGTAGCTCATGTGACATGCATTTGGACCTTCATGGAGTCGCGGGGTCGACGCGTCTCATCATTATTTCATGCACTTATGTAAACGTTTGATCTGGTATGACTTGTTTTTCATAAACATGCAACACATTTTGGGGACCTCATTTTGTAAACTTTGGATTGTTTCAATGATCAAATGTAGTATTTTCCAAACGACACTTTAGGTCGTTCAATGTAACTGTAACTGTGGTGCTATGACAGACACCCCCAGGTATTCCATTCCGCTGCAAGTCAGGTAAATTGGGGGAGTGACAGATTGGTATCAGAGCTAAGGTTATAGCGAACTAGGATGTATCTTGGACCCTAGACTATAACCACATCATCATAGCATCTCATCATTTCATCATAAGTGCATAATCATGATACATGTTGTTTCATACATACCCTGTGCGAGTTATTTATACTTATATTTGTATATGTATATCATTTTATTGACCTGATTCACAAGTGACATGCCTTCAGATACTCACCCTGACATCGTTTTACCGGATTCCGACATTGAAGATGCCTTGTCATCTTCCACTACCATTATACCACCAGTTGCACTTACACCACCATTAGCACCATTGATTTGTCATAGGAACAGGGTTTTCCTATCATTCAGCCCTTACATAGAATGCCTTTTGGTAGAGTATTTAGACTTAATCTTAATGGACTTATTAGGATGCTTATTGCAAGGAAGATGGTATGTTTCTTTCCATCACTAGTAGAGCACTCACTACTCAGGTACTATCACCACCATCAGTTACTTATTATACTATTGGTCGTCCCACAGTGCGTACTTCAGTTTTACCTCTTAGATGTCGCGAGGAAGCGCGAAAGGGGGTAGTATTCCATTCACTAGTACCATCATTGTCATTTTCCTTTTTCATTCCCACTTGCCATGAACTAGATAACACCTAGTAGATAATACCAATATCACGGACTCAACAGGAACATCCGCAGATTCTTCAGGAATGGTTCAGAACCTACATTATCTAAGGTTTGATCGATGCACAACTTCAGACACCACTTTAGGACTATCTCGACCTCATGATGCCACAAACCTAATTTCACACAAAGGGACACCAAGAAGTCCCTAGACCAGACTTATATCCTCACTAGCTTTTACTATTATACTAGCCACAAAAGGTGTGGGACATAGTCTAAAGAACTTGTTGTCTTTTGATTGTTGTACAAACAAAAATATCAAGTGTGACTCTACTATGTAAGAAATGGTTGTGCTATTTGTGATATCGGTTCACGTAGACCGAAATTTTCATGTATTATATTCATGTGTTGTGAATATGATGACTTTTATAACTATAACCTCATGGTCTCTTACGATTTGATAAAGAGAGATTTAAACAAACCACTCCAAACATGACGCAAGCTGCTGTTGGACAAGTCATTGCCAAGAACATAGCCACTGCCCTCACTAAGGAACTTGCTCACGTAGAATTTATGGGGTGCAATCCTCCCTCCTTTAGCGGAACTAGAGACACAAAGGAATTTCTCAAATGGTTCGAAGAAATAGAAACAATATTTCAATGTGGCGACTGTCGTAAGGAAGACAAGGTTAAGTTCGCCACATGCACTTTTCAAGATCATGCCCAGGAATGGTGGACCAAACATATTAAGATGGTGGAAGTTCATGCTGCTTACTCACACTCTTGGGAGAAACTAAGAAGGATGATGAGTATAACATTTGGCGTAGGAAGTGAATTACGAGCAAAAGAACAGGAAACACTAAACTTTACCATGGTAGGAAATGATGTTGACGAGTACACTACTCATTTTTATGAGTTAACACGACTAGGTTCTGCAATGGATGAACCGGAAAGCAAGAAACTTGAAAGGTACATTGGGGGACTCTCAAATGAAATTCGTATGTTGGTCATCGCATGGGAACCCGATACCATGTCTGAAGCCATCACAATGGCGATCGAGGCAAAGGAACTCATAGTTCACGCCGAGACATCAGGAAACAATAGTGACAATAAAAGGAAGTGGAACAAAAATCTAGGTTGTAATGCTGCTCAACAATCACCCAAAGGACAAGAAGTGAATAGAGCCTTTGCTGTAGAACCGCACACAAAGAGAAGGTATATTGGAAAGTTACCTTACTGCAACCTGTGTAATCAATATCACTGAGGTCATTGCAGTGAACCGTGTGGAGTGTGCAAGAAGCGGGGTCATTGGACTGAATACTGTAGGAAACTCACAAATCAGAAGATCCCAGGGAGTTGCTTCAAATGTGGAAACTTAGGGCATTTCAAGAATGACTGCCCAGAGCTAAGGGACAAGGAAAATCAGGAACTTGGAATCAAGACTGAATCGGTCGAGGAATAGCGTGAACTGTTGAAAGAGAACCGCCAGGATATTAACAACATCAAGGATAACAACAATGCTTCAGCAGGAGGAGCCTTGTTTCAATATATAAACCGTAGTTCGAGCCCTTTAGGGTTGTATCTTTCCTTTTGTACTTACCGTTAGTACGATGACATAACCTAGTTGTATTAAGCACTTTTCTATCCAATGTAGTATCTATCCTTTGTTACCTCTGTGAAAATCATAACCATCATTTACTCCATTTTCTATCCCAATTGCTCAGACTTCAATCGTTTCGCAACATTTTATCATTGTCTTATTATGGATTAGGTTGATTTCGTATTTGACGAATTAGTAGACTATTACCATTCGACAAGATTCACCCACGTATCCAGTACACCATTCAAGCTATTTTACTATCATATGGGGAAATTGTTTTATAGAAAAATTTCTGAAGTAAGCTATTTTATTACCATCCTATAAATTGATTTTCTGTCATTACACCAAGTATTTACTATTATTACGCGAGGCAATTTTCATGTTACTTGAAAGAAAACATCAGGATACCACTTTAATAACAATGCGTTGAACACCATCTAAAACTTTTGAGAAAAGTTATGATATTTTGACAAAATCTAACATCGCATCATTAGTCCTCAATTGTACATAGCCTGATCACCTATGTAAAATTCAGGAAGGATTATGTCATGAAGGAAATAATTTTTTTTTTCAAAGGATTGTTAATAACAATCTTCATTTAAAAGTTTTGTAAACAAAGGAACTCTTCCATAAACATCCCTTTTGCCGAACTATCCCTGGATACTTACCTCACCTGTCACCTACTTTGCCATTAAGTTGGATTTTCCCATTGACTTCCCTAGGAGAGACTTTCCATATCAATTACGAGTAGGATTCCTCGATACAAGAAAGCAACGAAAGGATTACAGAACTACTAACCAGAACTAGAAGTATATAGTGAGAGAATTCATAACACAACAACAAATCCTAAGATACTGCGAGACCATCCGAATCACCATCTCTGACTTAGTTGTCAAATTCTATCATTTAAAAGTACTAGCTAGACTGAGCTACAGGATTGAACTCAATATAAATGTCCGCAGGACACACAATAGAAATAAGCCAAGCTTCTAATTGAGACTGTAGAGCATTTCATTTAAACATGGCCTCATCCATACATAAACTTTCCTGTAGTAAGTTTTCACAAAGGAAAATTGTTTGAATCAAGAATATCGATCTAGATTCATCTAAGGCATTATGTCACTAGAAATTTCAGATAACCTCACCTCCATACCAAGAAAGGGATCAAACCAGAACATATCTCCTCACCTACATGGGAAAACAGAATAGACATTCATCGACACAACATCAACTGATACGTTCGCCTTGCCAATTACAACGATAAACTATTTCAAGACTTAAGTTAGTCTAAATACCTATGCTTGTAGTTATGCCTGATAACCACTAATAGGCATTATCCAACCTCAGGAACTAAATGTTAGACATCTATGCATTTAAGCGAACATTTCCTATTCTACCATTTTATCCTTGTTAGTGTTTTCACTTTTAAATAAAGTTGATGCGTTTACATAAATCACATACCTTGTGGAAAAATGATTTCTGAAATTCCTATTTTGAACAAGTACGATCCTTTTTGGTCAATCTTTAGCAACACTATTGTACAATGAGAAATATACATAGACATCAAACTTTGGTAAGCAGTCTTAATCACAACATGTTTGAAAACATTTTTTCTATTTCATAACTACTGGATTTTGAATCATTAAGAAAAATATTACTCAGTAAATCATTTGCTCCATTTTCTAAATTTGTTTATTCAGAAAGAGATTTCAACCAAAACTCACAATCGCGAGACAAATTTCCAGAACCAATTTCTCTACAACATCGCTTATGCATTTAGGATTTTGTGACTTGACAATAAATAATATTTGCAATATGTGATGAAAGAATTAGGAGGAACATCACAAATTAATCACGAACTTCAGTAGTGGAGACCAAACCCAATAGACAAAGAAGGACATATGTCTTATCATCCGTTGGAACGAAACACAAGGAATCAACTTGTTGCCTATATTCTATCCCTTTTAGATAACGCCAAGTTCGAAGGACCGAACGTTGTGAAATTGTCACAAAGGTTTATTGTACCCATTTCAGTTATTTCCTGTTAAGGAACCCGAATTCACCGTGGACTTCAAGCAATCATTACAGGATTTCCTTCCGAAACACATTTAGATGTGAACATCACCTATCACCCTCAGACCAATGGTTAAAGCTAGAGAACAATTCAAACATAGGAAAGCATGCTCAGAGCATGAGTGATTGACACTAGAAATGGTTGGACTAATCATTTAACATAAATCAAATTCATCTACAACAATAGTTATCACACCAACAGCGAGAAACTGGCAAAAGTTAGGTTGGTACATAACACACATCATTTGGATTGGGTATCCTAAACAACAAACCATCCAGATTCAAGTGGGAGAACAAATTAAGTTAAAAACATTGCCTTGGATTGGCATGATACAAATTGGATAACAAGAGAGGTTGAACCTTTAGCATATTAGATCATTTAAGATTCATTTTAGAATCAACCCACTAGCATACAAACTTGAGTTCTGGCAGAATTCAGCAGTATATATTATCAGTATCACATTTAAAACATTAAGAAGCGCAATTGATGGGCCAAACTCAGAAAAAGCTCAACTCACTAGTATAGTAGGCATTCATGAGATAACCAGAAATTTCCTACAAGTCAAGAATCAGTTACAAGTTCAAGAAGTTGAAAATCATTAAAATTTCAAGTTGGTAGGCAGAGTTATGTTGAAAGTTCTGCCTAGGAAAGGCATGTTATCATTCAGAAAACTTGGAAAGTTAAACCCGATATACACTGGACCATGTAATATTTCAGACAGGGTAGGCCTAGTGGCCGTCAGACTTGAGCCTTGTTAGAGAAGAACAGCAACAGGATTACACAACCATGTATTATCATCGTTTCAAATTAGTCACTCATAATCCCATTTGGAAAGGAATCCAACATAAAGTCAAACATAAACCTTGCAGGAGAATAAGTAGAAATCATGGACCGAGAGGTCAAACAGTTGAAGCAGAGTCGAATATCGTTAGAGTTCGCTGGAATTCTTGAATATCATCACCTTTTCACCAATACATTCTCAGATACCAACATAAACTGAACTTCGGGACGAAGTTCCTTTTATAGGGGAAGACTGTCACAACTCACCATTTCAGGTCATTTCCCGAATTTTGGAAAACACTATTCATCAAAACACTATTCATCAGTTTACTATTCATCATTTTTTGTGTCAGTTTGACATTCCGAGAAGCATTCAGAAATTTTACTATTCATTGAACACTATTCATTCTGGAAGAAATTTCATCATTCACGTGCATTATTCATTTCATCGTAAATTTAGTTTACGGGTATTAAAATTCGCGTAACCGTATGGGTTTAGGTGCGAATTCATTTCATTATCAGTAAGGACACTGCATACGGACTAGAGACAGTCTGCATATCATCAGTAGGTCATTTACATGTTATAGCACTCTTAGGATTTTCAAATTATATATTTGATACATTTAACGTTTTCCTTATAAGTATTTATAATAAACGTTAACACCCGGTTTATAAACACGACAAATATATCTAAATATTCCCACAATGGTCCCGACATATTTTTATATCCATTTTATCATCATAAAAGTTATAACATTCATTTACCCAGTATTTTGGAAATTTATTTTATTTATAACGTGAGCTTATGAATATTACGACGGTTTTCGTGAAAACTAAACAATAATCACCCGAACACTCAGTAATTGTACCCAACATATTTTTAACATTTTTACAACTTTATTTTGTCCCGGTTAACTTCGTTAATATTTATTTCTAGCAAACCCGGTACCCGATTATAACTAATACTTACACTAAAACTACACTAACTTATCCTAAGCAACTCAAAACCGATTTTGCTACTCTTTCACTTATTGAAAACCGGCTACAAGACATCCCTAGACCACATGACCTTCATTTCTAACCTTATGCATTTAAGTACAAGTATTATACTATATAACATGTTATACTTATTTACTAAAAACCTCATAAACACCTTTTACATAACATACATAAATTTTGAGAATCAAAAAGTATCATCTCATCCTCTCCACCCTCAAAACCCATGACTTTAACCAAGATCCAAGATCAAGAAGTGATTTTCCAAAAGTTAAAGCATCCAAGTTGTTCATTTTGTCTTCCTAATCAAGAATCATAACCCAAAAACATAAGTAATCCAAGGTTTCTAATCATCTCACCACCTATTATTTCAAAGTGAGTATTCAAATTTATTTTCATGTTTTCATCTAATTAACATATGTATCTCATGGTATTCATGCTTAATTTCATGCTCATACTAGCTATACCACTTTATTTTTGTATACTTTTTGAACATACAAACCCTAGAATTGGTTTTAGGTGTTCCCTTGTTAAATTAACTTGATTACTAGTCATTAGGAACCCATGGCACCCTAAGAAGGTGTATGGTAAGATTAGTATAGTTTTGTGAAGTTTGCAAGAGTTTTGGTTGATGTAGAAACTAGTTTTGAACCTTGGAAATGGATTTGTAACAAGTATATAAGCCTACTGTCCCATTTTTGTAAATCCAGGAAATCGGTAAACATAAAGTAAACTTTGGCAAAATTTTTAGAAAATACTTTCAAAAACGAATCCGTAGGCGAAAGAACGGATTAAAAAGAGTTTATAACGAAGAAGTTATGATTTTTGCAAGTTTATTGACGAAAACTATTTTCCGGAAAAATACATGCTGTTGGACGTTTTTCGTCGGACAAAAAGAGGCTTTAGACGTAACCTGGAGGAGCCAAGCTTTCGAAAATATATTACTACATACTAAGACGTAACCGTGGATATAAAGAACAAGTAAAACGGACTTATAACGACAAAGATATTCACGTTTCAATATCGGCAAAAATCCTCTATACTTGGCAGCTTTTAGAAATAATAATAACACTACGTACTAAATTCTAGATTTTCTAGAAATATTAACCAAGTACCCAAATTCATAACTAATGAAGTATTAGTGATTACAAGTATATTTTTATCACTACAAGGCGTTATTTCAAGGATTTCAACACTAACATTGATACATACGATATATATATATATATATATATATATATATATATATATATATATATATATATATATATATATATATATATGTGTATATATATGTGTATATATATATATATATATATATATATATATATATTGCAACTAGTTTTATTTTCCTAATAGCCATATTTTCCTAAGTCTTGGAAAATGTATATTTTTGATAACAACAAGTATTTTTACAAAGAGTAGAGTGGTATAGGAAACATGTGCATGGACATTCATAACATCATTTGGTGATCTAAAGTAGATCGTTCATCATTCACATTAGGTTGCGGCTAGTGTGCGCGCCTTGTCTTTCAGTTCATTACATGTTCATGGTATCATCAGTTAAGGTGAGTTTTCATAGCCCCGTTTTCAATTCAACATTTTTGATTGTTTTCAAATCCCACGGGGGAATACATTGCATCAATCATTTTAGTACGAGCCCAAGTACCAAAACATATGTACATTGCTTAAGTTACCTTACCATTCAGTTAAAGTCCCCTGTTATTATCATGGACCGTTAATTTGCCGGTAAGCGAGAGTGAGTGGATAGATCTATCAAGGGTGACGCCTCCATCCGTGGTAGTGATTACCAACCGTAAGCGGATGCATTTCATTTTGACATAGTTACGAGTGTTCTGGTAAAACATTCGGGAGGGGCATATAATTTCATTAGTCATAGCTTCGGGGTCATGAGCTTAAGGTCTATTGTACAATTTTCATGAGATTTTTATCTTGCACTTTTACTTGTGGTGGCCGTACATCATTACATTTTACAAACCTATGGAATTCACCAACATTCGTGTTGTCGTTTTAGCAATGTATTTCAGGTTATTAAGGTAGCTCATGTGACATGCATTTGGACCTTCATGGAGTTGCGGGGTCGACGCGTCTCATCATTATTTCATGTACTTATGTAAACATTTGATCTAGTATGACTTGTTTTTCATAAACATGCAACACATTTTGGGGACCTCATTTTGTAAACTCTGGATTGTTTCAATGATAAAATGTAGTATTTTCCGAACGACACTTTAGGTCATTCAATGTAACTGTAACTGTGGTGCTATGACAGACACCCCCAGGTATTCCATTCCGCTGCAAGTCAGGTAAATTGGGGGTGTGACAGGAAGCTTTGATTGTTCATTTTTTTGGGGGAAGATCTAACCTGGCCACCTTATTATCTATACCGAGCGAATCAGGGGAGTATTTGATTTCATTCGTTTTACTTATTTCACTTTTACATTCTTTACTTGAACATTGGGGACAATGTTCATCCTAAGTGTAAGGGGAGGGTAAAATGATGATACCTTACAGATACATTTTCGCTTGAGTTTGTTTGTTTGATGATAGATGTGTAATAAAACTATGAGAAATACTTGTTAGTGCAATTTTAGCGCCAAATTTAAATTTTTTTACAACATTTAGGAGTGAAACTTTTGCCATAGCAAGCGTCTCATGGATAGGAGATTGTATGACTAGCACAAAACCGTACCATTCAGAAAAATTTTCCACCCAAATATGTGAGGTTCGCCTTTAGATTTGATAGGAAAAGCATTTACTATTAGTGCTTATGAGTGTACCGGTAGCATTTAGATTCTAGAACTTGTATTAGTGATGCATCCCGAGACCGCTAGTGAGACTACATTCGTGTAGTAGGATTTACTACATGATAAGAGGCATTAGGATCACCCTTGTGTTAAAACCCGTATCATAATTACTTGACCATTTAAGTCATATTACTTGGCTAGTTAAGTCAAATAATTTTTCCCACACCCTTAGCGTTGTACTCATTTTTAGTACACGAAACCCCTAGTACACCCCTACGAGCCTATCTTTTCGTTTCTAACTTTAAGCATCTTATTTAAAGGAAGAATTTGTTACACCGGACTTAAATGTACACCCAAATCGCCTTAGCCTTCCGTGTATGCACTCATCTTTAGTGCATTATGTGGAAAACTAGAAGGGGGGTTGAATAGTTTACCGCTTTTTAAATTCTTTTTAGCTTGAATATCCTTTTAAAACTTTACATTTGTTCAAAGATGTAAGTACAACTCTGCATGTTTGATTCTTTGAAAAGCTTTACATTTGAATGACAATTCTAACATTACTTGTTTCATTCTTTGAAAATCATTACATGTGATAATCCTAACTTTGCTTATTTGGTTCTTTGAAAAGCTTTACATTTGTTTAAGGATATAAACACAACTTTGCTTGTTTAATTCTTTGAAAAGCTTTATATGTTATTAGCAATTCTAACTAAAAGACAATATGTAATAAGCAAGGATAAAGAAAGAAACGATCAAACCACAACACGATTATTTATCGTGGTTCGGCTACAAGGACTCTTTTTCCTTGCCCTACATCCACGCCCCGAGTTTCCAACTCGAGAGTTATAAGCACTAATCAACAAGCTCCTTTCACCGGCGGAGAAAACCTTTACAACATCGCTTACACTTTTACCGACACTAAGCTAGATGTCGAGTTTTTTTACACGGGTACAACCACTCCCATCGTCGCTTACACTTTTACCGACACTAAGCTAGATGTCGAGTTCTTTACCAAGGGTACAACCACTCCCGTTAGTTCTTTAACAAGGGTACAACAACTCTCGATACACTACATATTTTGAGGCCTAAAATACTAACCAATCACTTCTACATACATGACACAAATGAATTATAAACTATCAAAGCTTATACATGACCAAGCTACCAAGACTTGCAACTTTAGAGTTGAAGCTTGTAACTTCTTGAATGATCTTGTGAAGTCCCTTGCTACATAAGAGAATCACACAAGTCAAATGTTACTGAGTTAGTTGACAGAGTATGTGAAAATGTGTCCTAAAAGGGTGACCCAAAACTAACAGATGGTTTGGTATTTATAGCAAACCATTCTGCAGGTCTGGCAGAACCCTCAGATGGGTTCCACCCGTGTACCCCCAGGGTTCCGTCAGGGCTGCAGTTGGTTTTGCAATAAATCTTTCAAACCAAATAAGGTCACATCTCATTACACCTAGTCAAACATAAGACTTGCAAGCAAATATATGGTTAGTCAAACACTCTTTCTTACCATAAATGTATATTTACAAACCTTGCCCTAAATGTGATGTGACATTACTATTTTAAGAAATAAATGTGATGTGACAAGACACTTTCTAATTTAAGAAATAAAAATAATGTTTTGTTTAAAAGGAAATGTAAACATTTGTTTAAACAAGACTTAAACACTTAAAGTGATGATTTACTCTTAGCTAAAGTTCATGCTTTGTCATTAACAAAACTTAGCAAAGATCGTAAAATATAAATAACATTTTTAGGCGATATTTGTATTAACAATCTCCCCCTTTTTGTTGATGACAAAACATAAACTTTATTTATAAGTAAGTCACTAGTTTTAGTGTTAAGTCTTATAAAGTTAGTATAAAAACTTGTTTTTGCTAAGATGATGTGATATGCAAAAAAAAAATTTGAAACAAGTTTATATCTAAATTCTCCCCCTTTTTGTCAAAACAAAAAGAAGAGTAGCGAAGCAGAAGTAAGCACTTGCTCCCCCTTGGACGATACTCCCCCTAAATGGAGTGCCAAGAGAGGAGACATGGATTTTGAACCTACAAGAAAAATGTTAGTTGTCGCACAAGACAAGTCATAAAAGCATTTCATGTCTAAAACACAACTAAGAGTTGTGAAGTGGAATAATATCATACTCATGCTCCCCCTTGAATATTACTCCCCTAAATGGAGTATCAAGGAAGGAAAACATGGATAATGATCCTTCAAAAAGAAAGGTTAGTTCCTAAAACGCAAGATGTAAGTATGCTACCATAACAAGGTATAGTTCACATATTATACCTCAATTGTCAACAAACAATGCAAACCTTGTAGTAGAATGAAATTCATTTCATATAAAATTTTGACTCTTAAAAAGTCAAAGACAAGAAATTTGGATGACACCATCCTACTTCTAAAAATAAAGAAAAAAAATAAACTAAGAACATAAAAAGCTACAAGGAAATCCTCATTTTCCTTAATGAGAAACATTTTCCAAAAACAAGGATAAAGTTGTTTAAGGATGAAAATGTGTGTTGGAGGTTGTAGCGCGCTTTATTTTGAAGGTTGAAAGGATGACACGGTTTTGGTTTGTTGGTTTAAATGGGAAACATTTTCCAAAAGAAACGGTTTTGTTTCATTTTGGAGACTCTAAGGTTGAGGTGTGTGAGACAAGGATTGTAGACGATCCAAAATGTGGTTTAGTATAAACCTCATTTATTCGGATAGCTTACAAATTTCCCTTCGGCACCCTTCACTAATGTGAGCGGTTCTTTCGCAATGATTGCAATCATGGCGGGGAAAATTTGGTGGAAGAGTGGTTTGATTTGTTGGTGGTGGATGGTTTGAACTTGAAGGAGCAAAGGTGGATGGTTGAGTGGTGTTTTTGCTTCCTTCATTAGTTGAGTGTAGTGTTGTTTGTAAAACCATAATATGGTTGATTTGAGAGTCAACCATACGTTTGAAGGCATGAAGGTGGTTTAAATGAGTGTCAATCTCATTATTAAGGTTTAGAGGTTTTTCCCATATGGATGCTTCTATTTTCTTATACAAAGAAAGTAGAGATTCATATTGTTAGGAAGGTTCTTGTGGTGATGGTTGTTGTTGTTGTGGTGGTTGTTGATTTTGAACAAAATGGCGGAAGCTTGGTTCACCAGAAGGATTGCCATGAAGGTCTTTGTATATTGGGTGAAACACAAATGATTGTGAGTGGGTATGACCTTGATCATTTGGGAAAATGGATGGTCTAGCATAACGGTAAGCCAACCGTTCTACCAATGAGGGTTGATGGGGTTCATCATCTAGTTGCTCACTAGATTGTTGTTGGGTTTCCATTTGAGCAATGGTGTCAAAGAGTGATAAGGATGGTTGGTTTGATGATTTAGGTGATAGGTCTTCGAGTGTTTCCAAATAGGGTAGTGGTGATGTTGGTGGTGTATGGAAAAGTTCCATTGGTGTAAGTGTTGGTGATTGAGGTGATGGAGTTTTTGATGGTTGAGCTTGTTGAGAAGGTGATGATGAATCACTTGAAGGTCTAGTTGTTGAAGGAATGGTGGCTATGTTTGTGTAGCAATGTGTTGGAGAGGATGTTGGAGTATCAAGATTAAGCAAATCTTGAAAGGTAATTACATTGGTATTGCAATACGTTGAGGATGGTGTTGAGGTAGTGAGGTTAAGGAAATCTTGGATAGGTGAAGAAATGTTAAGCGAAGCATCACTTGAAGATGATGAGTTTGGCTTGACGGTTTTGTTGAAGCAACAAGGTTTAACACTAATCCTAGTGATTTTTGAGAAGGATTTTGATGACTCGGATGATGTATTGGATTTAGTCATTTCAAAGGTGTGGTTTTGATGTTTTGAGAGAAGAAGTTTTGATGGTGATGGTGTGATTTGAGTTGTTGCAAAACTTTCAAATTTATAGGGTGGAAAAGATGTTGAAATGAGTGTTAGGATTTGATATTCTACCATTCAAAGAATGAGGTTTCAAATGATTTTTATAACCATGTCACATCATTTGATGTCAATCCAATGGAATAGGGTGGAGTGAAAGACCAACATATGCACTCAATGCTTTGTGATCATGGGATGTGATTTGGTTGAAAATGTTCCAATGGTTTGAAGGATCCTTTAAAAGGGTTCCTTGGGTTAGTTATGTTTGAATTTGAATTTTTGGAGGGAAGTGGCTTCCTAATTGTTTTAGTGAATGAGAGTTGTTCTAATATGGTTATTGGAGTTAATGGAAGATATTTCTCACTTAGGATAATGGTTTGACACTTTACAAGTTTTGAACTTAAGAAAAATAAAAAAAATTCTGCAGGTGACTGGCGGAACCATCACAATACACAGGCGGAACCCTGTTTTGGGTTCCGTCTGGTCCGTTGGGCCAATTCTGGGTTGCCCAGAAAATACACTGGCGGAACCCAATTATGGGTACCGCCAGATCCGCCAGGGCTAAAAAATTTGGCAGTCCGCCATTTTGACCCGCGAGACGATTTTCAAAATTTTCGAAAACTCCTAAAATCAAAAGGATAATGCATTTTTAGTTAGGCAATGCAAAAAATAGACATGTAAACACACATATCATAGGACTTTGACCTTGAGGTCGAGGATTTCACTATACTTAGTGAAAATTGCCATAAGCATAAAAAATTGACAAACACCTCAAACATTGTCATTATGCATAAAAGTTCATACAAATATAATCCGACAAACGTAATAAAACAAGAACGTGAAAAACAATACAAATCACATAGCTTAACACATAAAAGGTTCTAAAACATTCATAAGCCAAACACTCCTTAATCTTCTCACAACCGGTCTATCTTCTTATTGAGCTTGCTTAGGTACCTTCCAAAGCACTTGAAAATTCCTTTAGTTTGCTTGAACTCTTCGGATGCATTGTCAATGACGGGGAGTTCTTGAAGGTATTCTAAAGGAGGTAACTTAGAGTTAGGAAGTCTATCGTCATCGCTCATGTCGGATGATGATGATGATGATGGTGTAGGTGAGCGAGTACGTTTGCCCTTGCCTTTGAAAACTCGTTTATCACTTAAAGGAACAAAGATGTGAGGAACGAGAGAATAGTCAAGGCGCATTCCATTATCGTTAGGAGCAATGGGTGAGATTGCTCTAAAGAGGCGAGTAAGAAGCATTCCATAAGGAAGAACGGTAGTTCCAACTAAGGGTTTGTCAGCCATTATTTTGGCTAGGTAGTAGGCTAAGTTGAATGGTTGACCGGTGGAAATGCTATAGAGCATGTAGCAAAGGCATGTGTTGACATGATCTCTATTTCCTATGGTACTTATGACGTTAGCTCTAAGGATTTCTTCCCACTTCTTAAATTGTGGTTTAAGCTCATTGACCTCCATACCAAAAGGATCCTTATCCACAATATTCCCCGAACGATTCTTCCTAGTGGTAGAGGTTCTAACAAAGAGATGTTCCTTAAGAGTTTCCTTACTAGCTAGAGGTGTGTCTTATGGATGAAAACGCTCAATCGAGTCAAGGCTTGAAATAGGCCACTTATCCGTGTAGAGACAAGTACCAGCATTTGGGACACCAAAGATGATAGCTAAGTCTTTTAAATCTATGAAATTTGGTATTTGATTTGTTGTAAAGTTTAATGATAACTTACCAAAATCATTTGTGGAGAGGTTTACGGTTGCATAGAATTCTAAGATGAACCTAGGACAAATTGGCTCATCGATATCAAGGAGACAATCAAAGTTGATTGCGGCAAAGCTTTAGCGAATAGATGTTCCTTCTAGAAAGGATGGATCAATGGTTCTACCTTCGTGAACATAGCGTTTTTCTAATGCCTTAAAGGTTTCTACTTGAACTTGGTTGAGACCTTTGGTCCTATGGTTTTTGGGCATGTACTTAAGGGTTTTCTTGTGATCGGATTTATTTGCGTGAGGCATGTTGATTCCTAGAAAACAAAAAATTATATGTTAATGACTTTTAGCAATGTGGATGTTCTAATATGTTCCTATATGCAAACAATGTGAAGACTTGGTTATCTTGACTCATTTTGATTCCCAAATTGTTTTGTCTTGCAAGTTTTGTTATAAAAACAAAAGATAACCAACACTCTCCTAATTGAATGTGTCTTCGATTGAATGTACCCAAAAATACATATTAGTTATGCATCCCCTTTAGCATTCAAGAGATAGTATGCAAGTGATGTTTTAATGTTGTTTTTCATTTGTTTTAACAATGTGGTGATGAATCATGTTCTAGTCTTGGATTGCGATTTTTTTGAAAGACAATGCACTTGGTGTGTTTGGAAAATCAAAGTAACAACAAAAAGGATACAATTCTTAACTAATGGAAGACATGATTGGCTAGCCACCAAGTTTTTCATGAATCAAGAAGTTTTATGCATAAACCCTAAGATTCTAGTTAATGAATGTAAATAAGAATGTTATACTTGAATCAAAAATGCAATTGTGATTCAAACACTTACAAAGTTAGTTGGATTCGAAGAGATTTGATTGAAAGCCCTAAAATTCGTATGCTTATGAGTTTTTGAGAGGGTGATGACTGTTTGAAAGTGAATGATTAAGTTAAGAGGGTGTTTGGTTTTGAAATTAAAAATAAAATATTTTGTGGCTTTGGCGGACCAGGCGGAACCAAAAAGAGGGTTCCGCCCGTATGGTCTGAGGGTACCGTGGGAGCTGCAAGGAAAAATTCAAAAGGGATTGTCTTGATTTTTGTGGTTTTATCCTAATGTTCAAAACTAAGGTTTTAGGTCTTATGAGTCTTTGACTAAGCCTAGGACTGATGAATGCTTCACATTCAAGAGGTTTTGTGAAAACGTTGATAGAATGGTTAACATAGAAGACTTTCTTAGTTAAGACGTTCCTCAATGAACAATCTTACCAAGGCGATGATGATGGATCACAATATGTCTATTAAGAACATAATGGATTGAATTGTCGCCGAAGTCGATGCCTCCTTTGTTGAAGGGATAACAATGTTGATGAAAGAATTCCGTTGTTGACATGAATTTGCTTGTTCAAGCGGAGCTTGTTGATGTGCTTCTCCATCCGAAACTAATTTGAGAACCTTACGTGTTTTGGAGAATCATTGGGTAAGTAAGTATAAAAGTGCAAGCACCACTTGTGCTTTTCTTATCAACTTATTATCGGCATGATTCCATTTGGAATACACTATGGTTTCTATTCCCGTTCTTTTGGGATACCATAATCCTAGTTGTGTAGTTCCTTATGATGTATCCAAACAAGCTCAACTAAAGAGTTGTTTTAGGATCTTCTTTAACTCGAGCACATAGACAAATGCTAAACATAATGTTGGATCTAATTGTTATGAGAACAAGTAGTTTTCCGAACATTTCTCTACGTTTAGTTTTACCTACGGATTTTCTAATCTTCATTCTTGATAAGTCATCAATAACTTAACCATTGAGAACAAGCGAGTAACTAGGAATGTCTTTAAGTTAAACTCCCTTGCTTTTGGATCTTGCTTTTATAATCAAAAAGACTTTCAAATATTGACACTTATAATCACATGATTACTTTGAAACATTTATTTTGTTTCACTAATTGTTTTATTCTAAATTCCAAAAACTATTATTGTTGAATTTGTTTAGACACAACTATGACCAATAAATCAAGTTTTATAACTTATGTCAATTTTGCTTGATTCAATGTTTGACTCAAGGTGAGAAGATGTTATTTTGTACTTTTTGTAAGGAATTAAATATTCCATAGATTTGATAGATTTGATGATCTGAAACAAGAAGAATGAAACATGAAGAATACTGAAATGATAAGCAAAATACGCTAAGTGCAATTCTGCTGAAGATAGTATTTCCACTGATGGATTCTGCTGATGAGCAAAATGTTTCCGCTGATGGATTCTGCTGAAGAGCAAAATAGTTCTGCTTATGAATTCTACTGAAGAACGTTTCTACTGAAAAGTGATTCTGCTGATGGATTCTGCTGATTGACACTGCTGCTGATCAATGAGTCATACTACCAAATGGATAAAGATGAAAAAGATATTATGTGCATAAAAGTCAAGTATATCCTTTAGATAATATCTTTCTTCGGTCATCAAATTGAACACTCTAAGTGGGTTGTAAACATAGATACGTGTTGTATCTTAGATGACTTGACATCCTAGTCATAAGCTAGATAGTAGATGACTAAGTTTATCAATTTTGTAATGATCTCCTTTGTTCTATAAAAGGGAGATCACACCCCTTTAGATAAAGTGTGCATGCTTCACAGTGAAACAAAGTGAACATCACCAAAGTGCTTCGTACTTACAAATTACAACAACACCAAGTGTGTTAAAATGTAAAGCACTTAGAAGAGTGTGTGTGGGAACATCAGACAAGGGGTCTGTTGTTGTTAGGTTTGTTTAGCCTCAAGGATCTTTGATACCTTGTTATAGTGTAGATAACACGTACTACTAATGATCAAGTAGTATTGGGGCTAATGGAATAACAAACGGAAAAGTTGGCAAAACCTTGTTGTGATAGTATTGTTTCTTTCATTAGAATATTCCGCCAATATTATCATCATGCTTTTCATAGCCAAAATCCTAGATCAAAGGTGTAACAACCTAGAGCCCATAAACGATCACAAAAGCTTATTGTTTAGAAGGACGCTACTCAAACAAGCTTTTCACAGTTGGTATCAGAGCAAGGGGACTCTGGATCTAGAAAAGAAAAGGTTTTTGTTAAAGAGAGAAGAAGAAAGAAGAAAAATTCGTTTTTGCTTAATTTTTCGCAACTTTCTGAAGAGCAGTTTTACAAAGGCTATAGCTCCTTCGTTAACCGTTGGATTGGGCTAAAATTTTTATTGAAGGTTCTTCGCATATCAAGGTAGATTCTCACCGTAGGGATCTTCAATCTAAGCTTCAGATGGCAAGATATGCATCGTTGAAAACTGCTGCAGAAACAGTTGAGGTATGGTCGAATTTTTGGTTTTCTTTCTTGGTTTACACACACAAAGGGGAAGAATCACACACAGAAGAGAGATAGTTCTTAAAAGATAAAAAGGCTTGTTTATCAAGTTATTATTGGTAAAGAAAGTTATTTGTTCCTTATTTGAAAATGAAGTGAAATTTTTCAAGGTTGTGTTCTTATCATATCTTAAGGTGATGTGTACACTTTAAAGATAACTTGTTCGTTCATTCAAGTGACTACGAAATGACAAACACTTAAAGGAGTTACATTGTAGTGCTCAGTGTCTCATAGAAGATGAGTTTATTGTCATGAGATTGCGGTCTCCCTATACATCAAGGATGGGTATACGTTCGAAGTCAGATTTAGTACAAGATATAAGACACTAGGTTGGTTTCTTTCACTTCAGCATCAAGTTAGTAATGATTGGTTTTTCTTCATCAGTCATAAAAGCCTACAGAAATGGAGATTTAAATGGTTAACATATGAGTTTCAAAGGAAGCTTAAATGTTCAAGTGTTCAACCATTTATTATGTATGTGCATCACCACAGGGAAAGTAATTGATTCTTATTACTGTTAATTAGTATTGCTACTGATGGTTTAGATTTTTACTGTCTCAAGTTCATTTTTAGTGCGGAAAACTTAATGGAGGGTAATTTGAGATAATAGAAGGATAGATTGGATGTGTAGTATTAGTTCGTAGTTGTAAAGATCATATTTGTAATATTCTCTATTTGTTGATAACAAAAAGGGGAAGAGATGTGGTGGATAGCATAAATTAAGGGGAAGACAGTATAGTTTCATTCATGGTGAGATTTAGTTATCTCAATTTCTCTACTTCGTCTAGGGAAATTCATACAAGAATGTTTTTGTTTTGTAATCATCAAATAGGGGAAGATTGTAAGGAATTAAATATTCCATAGATTTGATAGATTTGATGATCTGAAACAAGAAGAATGAAACATGAAGAATACTGGAATGATAAGCAAAATACGCTAAGTGCAATTCTGCTGAAGATAGTATTTCCACTGATGGATTCTGTTGATGAGCAAAATGTTTCCGCTGATGGATTCTGCTGAAGAGCAAAATAGTTCTGCTGAAGAACGTTTCTACTGAAAAGTGATTCTGCTGATTGACACTGCTGCTGATCAATGAGTCATACTACCAAATGGATAAAGATGAAAAAGATATTATGTGCATAAAAGTCAAGTATATCCTTTAGATAATATCTTTCATCAGTCATCAAATTGAACACTCTAAGTGGGTTGTAAACATAGATACGTGTTGTATCTTAGATGACTTGACATCCTAGTCATAAGCTAGATAGTAGATGACTAAGCTTATCAATTTTGTAATGATCTCCTTTAATCTATAAAAAGGAGATCACACCCCTTTAGATAAAAGGTGGTGAGTGCATGCTTCACAGTGAAACAAAGTGAACGTCACCTCCAAGGTGCTTCGTACTTAGAAATTACAATAACACCAAGTGTGTTAAAATGTAAAGCATCTAAAAGAGTGTGTGTGTGGGAACATCAGACAAGGGGTCTGTTGTTGCTAGGTTTGTTTAGCCTTAAGGATCTTTGATCCCTGTTAGATTGTAAACCGTGCTATACTTGATCACATAGCATTGGGGCTAGTTGGAATAACAAACGGAGAAGTTAGAAAAACCTTGTTGTGATAGTATTGTTTCTTTCATTAGAATATTCCGCCAATATTATCATCATGCTTTTCATAGCCAAAATCCTAGATCAAAGGCTTAACATCCTAGTGCCCATAAACGATCAGCAAAAGCTTATTGTTTAGGATATTAAAATAAGCTTTTCACACTTTTATTCTTAATGTTTTGCACAGCATACTTGTCTTGCCATCATTGGACTTTCGACTAAGTCATCATCTACCAAAGATGATATCTTAGAAGAAAGAGATCACTCGTTAAATGTTATATTCAACGACTCTTCGACTCTTTGGGTTTTCTTACTTAAGACACTATGAACTCTATTTGTTTTGAAAAAGTCCAAGAGGTACAACATCATGAGACTAAGTGTCACACTTGATGTGTAAATCCTAGATGTTGAAAACTCATTTTCTTCCATACATCTTAATGTATGCTAATGTGATTTATTTCACCTTGTGTGTTTTATGTGAGATTATCATAAAGGAGTGGTTGAAGAAAAACACAATTTAAGACTCAAAGTATGGTGTTTAAGAATGTTGTTTATCAAAGGTTTGTTTTGCAAGCATCACAAAAGTGTTGAACATTTTAACACTTAGGAAATTCTTAGTCAGCTCACTTGTAAGCAAGAGTTAAGTGAGACTCACTTAAGAGTTTCTCGTGTTTATCTATAGATGGTTAAAGAACCAAAACACCTTATATCTCCTACTAATACTAATGACGAAATTCCTTGTTGCATAGAATCTAATCTTAGTTATTACTAATAGCAGGTAAACACATTAGAGTATACTAATAACACATATTCCAACACATAATGCTAGAAACAAGAGACAATCAAAGTCAAGTTGAAGTAATGCGTACCTTTTAAATTGCATATAGATGCTATCAAGAGGATAAACATTACGCGTAAAATCTTGGTTTGACGACACGCTTTGAAACTCAATTACTCATGTATCCAAGAAGGTTAGATAATCATATAAAAGCATAGAGCATGATAATCTTAATCCTTTTATCATGAGTTTCTATTAGAGATTGAATTATCTCTAAATCTCTCTTCTAGGTTTGACAAATTTTACTTGTTTTGTTTTACTAGTTGATGGTGCTTTTGAGTAAAATCCAAATCCGGTTTTATCTTTAAACAACCTTTGACTCCTCAACAGTCTTTCAAGAGATTTTGAGCTTTCATCAAATTTAACTAACATTTTACCTTTCTCATTTTGTTTTTTTTTTTAATTTCATTTTTGTAATCTAGACATAATTTACATTCTAGATCAATTTCAACATTACTATCAAGTCTAGACATTTTATCTTCTAACAAGATTTCCTTTTCAAAGATATTCTCAAAAGATTTTGAAGACTCATTGTTAAAGATAGTTTTTAGGTCCATGTTGCATAAACGTTTAGACTCATTTTCTAGTTTAGAAAACTCTAGGATAAATTTGTCAAAGCAAAAGTGTTTGGTTTTAAAATGTACCTTGCTTGATGTTTTATCTAGTTGAGAATCACAAACCGGATGGTTGGCTTCATCTTCATCCGTGTTATTCCATGAACCGTAAGCAAGTCCACTATGAGCTCGACATGAGTAATCATCTTCACTTACACCTTCATTTAAAACATTTAAACTAGTAGTACATATATTTATCTCAACTAAATGTCTATCTATTAATATTTCTAAGACTTCTAATTCATATGTGAGATCAACTTGATCATCTTTGACTTGACATATTTCTTGATGAAAGTTTAACATATTTTTCCAAATATCATTAGTCGTTTGACAAAAATACATTCTTTCATATTTGGTACAAAAGCTTTATTATTTTTATCAAGTTTAAGATAGTTATCTTGGTTTTCAAAACTTGTTTTCTTTGGTTTGAAATCACCAAAAGAAATAATATACCGAAAATCTTGATCAATTGATTTCACATAGTTTTCAAAACTACTTTTCCATTCAAGTAAGTTTTCTTATTCAAATAGCGGTGGGTTTTGAATAGGTTGCCCTTCTTTGAGATTTTCAAAATCCATGGATCGATGCAAGTTTTAAAATACATTCTATTTTAAAAATCTTGAGTAACGTAGCTCTTGATGCCAATTGTGGAAAACTAGAAGGGGGTTGAATAGTTTACCACTTTTTAAATTCTTTTTAGCTTGAATATCCTTTTAAAACTTTACATTTGTTAAAAGATGTAAGTACAACTCTGTATGTTTGATTCTTTGAAAAGCTTTACATTTGAATGACAATTCTAACATTACTTGTTTCATTCTTTGAAAATCATTACATGTGATAACCCTAACTTTGCTTATTTAGTTCTTTGAAAAGCTTTACATTTGTTTAAGGATATAAACACAACTTTGCTTGTTTAATTCTTTGAAAAGCTTTATATGTTATTAGCAATTCTAACTAAAAGACAATATGTAATAAGCAAAGATAAAGAAAGAAACGATCAAACCACAACACGATTATTTATCGTGGTTCGGCTACAAGGACTCTTTTTCCTTGCCCTACATCCACGCCCCGAGTTTCCAACTCGAGAGTTATAAGCACTAATCAACAAGCTCCTTTCACCGGTGGAGAAAACCTTTACAATGTCGCTTACACTTTTACCGACACTAAGCTAGATGTCGAGTTCTTTTACACAGGTACAACCACTCCCATCATCGCTTACACTTTTACCGGCACTAAGCTAGATGTCGAGTTCTTTACCAAGGGTACAACCACTCCCGTTAGTTCTTTTACAAGGGTACAACAACTCTCGACACACTACGTATTTTGAGGCCTAAAATACTAACCAATCACTTCTACATACATGACACAAATGAAGTATAAACTATCAAAGCTTATACATGACCAAGCTACCAAGACTTGCAACTTTAGAGTTGAAGCTTGTAACTTCTTGAATGATCTTGTAAAGTCCCTTGCTACATAAGAGAATCACACAAGTCAAATGTTACTGAGTTAGTTGACAGAGTATGTGAAAATGTGTCCTAAAAGGGTGACCCAAAACTAACAAATGGTTTGGTATTTATAGCAAACCATTCTGCAGGTCTGGCGGATCAGGCGGAACCCTCAGATGGGTTCCGCCCGTATACCCCCAGGGTTCCGTCAGGGCTGCAGTTGGTTTTACAATAAATCTTCCAAACCAAATAAGGTCACATCTCATTACACCTAGTCAAACATAAGACTTGCAAGCAAACATATGGTTAGTCACACACTCTTTCTTACCATAAATGTATATTGACAAAGCTTGCCCTAAATGTGATGTGACATTACTATTTTAAGAAATAAATGTGATGTGACAAGACATTTTCTAATTTAAGAAATAAAAACAATGTTTTGTTTAAAAGGAAATGTAAACATTAGTTTAAACAAGATTTAAACACTTAAAGTGATGATTTACTCTTAGCTAAAGTTCATGCTTTGTCATTAACAAAACTTAGCAAAGATCGTAAAATATAAATAACGTTTTTAGGCGATATTTGTATTAACACATTATTGTTATTTGTTAAACTCTTAGTTAATTATCTAATTGATTACATGGTTGCTAAGTCGAGTCATATCCTTGTACATATTGTTTTGGGACGATTGGGACTCATGGGTAAAGTACTTATTATATGGAGTAATGGGGAAGAACATCATATTATTACCCCCATCTGTACGTTAATCTTAAAAGTACTCCAAGTGTTTTGATTTTCTTAATTCGAGTCATTAGATTAGTTTATTGTAAAAGTATGTAAAAATTAAAGTGTAAGGGGAATGTTCATTCCCTATGATGTATTATTTTGGATGGTAGGGTAAGAGTGTAAAAAAAAAATGAAAAAAAAAATAGAGAGAAAAACATACGGACTACCATCCCATTTCATTCTATGTTCATTTTATGTTTTTGTTATTTTTTATTTATTAGCTTAAGTCGGGTCTAGTCTTGGCTTAGCAACGCCATATTGTACATGTAATTAACCAAGATTATTAACTCGCCACCAGTAAAGACTGCCTATATCCAACAAAACCGTGTTTTCCATATCTCTACACCTAACGTTACAAGCCTTTAAAAGACCACTTTGATAGTTTATCCTAGGTGCTTACGCCATGTGGTGGAGGTTTGATCCTTTCCCAAGCCTATGGTAATCTATTTTGCTATAATAGGTAGTGAGAGATGTTTTCCATTTCTATATTGTGATATATACTTTATTGCACCCGAGAGATGTGAGTATCTAAACACTATTTGTGAGGTGCTAGTGTATGATCTCCGTGCTTGCCTTTGGTCTTTAGTGGAACGATTATTTGTTGTAATTACTTTTATATTAGTGTTAAATGACCCCTAACTTGTATTTTGACTAGAATAAAAGCGCATTTGCTTGAGGACAAGCAAATCTCAAGTGTAAGGGTATATGATGAGGCAAAAAATAAACCGTTTTTAGGGGGTCATTTAAGCCCGAAATTGAATTTATTTGATCAAATATTGCCCCAAATCGTTCCTTTTGTGATTTTAGGTACTTTGGGAGTGAATTCTGGAAAAGGAAGCATTTTGGACGTTTTTGGAGCATAAAAGTGAAGAAAACGGCAAAGACTTAATTTTCCATGCTGAGAACAGTACCTGACGGCGTCAAGAAGGAAATTGTGACGGCGTCAGGAGTAAAATCCATGACGACCCAGAGAAAACCTGAAGGCGTCAAGAGAAGGGCGTCAAGAGTTATTTTGGTGACGGCCTGCAAAAGGACTACACGTGACGGCGTCAAACCCAGATCTAGGCAGTCCGAGAACTTATTTGGCGGCGAGATGACGGCATCAGACATTTACTCTTGACGCCGTCACCTCACAAAATCTATATATACTTTTTTATTTTTCATTCATAAGAGAGGAACTTGTGTGGAGAATACTAGGGTCGAACCTAATAAACCCTAGGTCGTTTGTAACAGTATTTTCAAGGGTTTTCACCCCTTGAAACCTTTCATGTTCAATTAAGATAAGTCCTCTTTCAATCCATTCAATATGTCTATGTGTTGTTTGAATATATCTTATTCTTGTCTTGACTACAACATGCTAGGCTAGATCTCTCATGTGTTTGCTTAGATGTAATGAAACCTAGATGTTAATTATAGGTTGATTGCTTGTTTATAGTTGTAATGGATGAATGATTTCAATGTTAGGCTTAAGAAAACTGGCAGATCTCCATTG
Organism: Artemisia argyi; assembly: GCA_030686995.1. Classification (NCBI taxonomy): domain Eukaryota; kingdom Viridiplantae; phylum Streptophyta; class Magnoliopsida; order Asterales; family Asteraceae; genus Artemisia; species Artemisia argyi. The sequence goes on along the minus strand of CM060683.1, from coordinate 56,179,688 downwards.
TGTAACTTGCTTGAACGTCTTAAGAAACATGAATCGATGTGTACTAGGTTTTTATGATTGTATTTAATGCATGAGCGAATTCTAGTGATCCCGTGTTAGGAGCTTCTTAGCCGGCTCGACATAGGAGTGAAGTAGGAGCTTATAGGATTGGGGAAGTAAGTACGCCACCCCATGAATGGTATTAAGGAATACAATCCGTCATCCACGCAACTGTAACAAGTAATTAACCTGTAAAAGATATCTAGGGAGTAGTGAAACCTAAGTAAACACAATTCTCCCATATATTGCTCACACCTCTATCTTAATTTAGTTTATTTTCATTTTTGTTATTTTATTTTGATTGCATCTTAGTTATTGGGTTAGTTGAATAGCAACTAATTCCGTCCACTCCTCTAAAAACCGAGATTTTTAATTGCTTTTCATAAAATATAAAAAAATACAAAAAGAATCATCCCTCATCTCTAGACCTGGTCTTTAGATTTCTAATCCTAGCGACACTATTCCCAAGTTGAACGATCAATCACCCGGTACTTGTCACTATACTATACTACAACGATCAGGTACACTGCCTGGTGGGGGTTGTAAGCTTCTCGAGATCCCTCGAGAGGTAAAGCCTGGTGCAATTCCCACGCATCAATGTGCTTTTATGGTTTTCTGAGCATGATTGGTGTTATTATCACTTGTTTTCATCTTTTTCTACTGCTAACAAAGTTGCAGGTAGCTGGATCCCGCAGTTTATACCTGGCGGATCCTTTCTAAAAAGGATTCGGGGGATCCAGGCATGCAGAGTACTAACAGAACTCTTATGTAGCTAAATTTTCAGCATAGGGACAACATATAATTTTCTAACCTCTGTTTTGTAGATTTTTAAAAATACACATGGATTACTTGACGCCCTCAATAAGGGGGAGCTTTCGTCCAAGCAAAACCATTGCAAAAACTTGCAATGATCACGCCTTGGTCCCCCTAATTACTTGACGCCCTCAACAAGGGGGAGCAACTGTCGAGGGGGAGCAACTAAGAACTTCTTACTCTCTTTACCCTATTTTTACACCTCCCTTTCATTTTTTTCCTAAAAACTTGCATTCGGGTTAGTTTCTTCACAACACTCTTTTTGTTTCGATAAAAAAGGGGATAAAAGAGTAAAAAATTAAATTCAAAATTTTACGAATTTTATCATTTTACTTAAAATAATTTTATGTTTTGTCATCAACAAAAGGGGGAGATTGTTAATACAAATAAACCTTAAAAACATTTATTTATATTTTACGATCTTCTAATGTTTTAATATCAAATGTAAAATCATTTTAACGAGATATGTAAAATACGTAACTCTTTTAGCCAAAAGTTTACTAACTCATTTTATTAAACAAATAATCCTTAAACATATTTAGTTAACAAGTTTACATAAAACCAAAACTAAAAACACTTAAGTAACTTAGTTACTTACATTTTCTAAAATACCTGTTACTTGTGAAAATAAATTAGGAAAGACTTAGACTATCCATGACCAAAGCCAAGTCCATAACCCATAACCCATGGAGCTTGATCCATAACCCATGACCTATTGCATGACATCATGCATGACACCAAAATGGGTAAAACCCATGATCCATGACCCAAAGTCCATTACCCATAACCCAAGACCCAAGATGTCCTTGACATCATGCATGACATCACATAAACCATGGATCATAACCCATAACCCAGAATTTTAACCCAAAGTTTGGACTGATGACACCAGATGGTTAGATCCCTGGGTTTACACTAGCCGGATCCCTATGGGAAGGGATCAGGTGGAACCGGGTGAACAGTGCTTAGTTTTGCCTATAAATAGTGAGTCATTTCTCTCTTATTCCTCACCCCTTTTAGACATATCTTCTCTCTATGTTTTAAACTCTCTAACCTTAGATCCAAGGATCTTTCTATGTAGTCTTTCTTTGTGATTCTCTAGGTTCCTTTTAACAGGCAAGATCACAACCACTCGGAGACTTGCAAGCTCGTGATATAAGTAGCCAAGGTTCTTCTTTTCTTCAAGATCACAGAAGTGCAGCTTGCTCTTTCTTCTTCTCAAGGGTGTTGCAGATGTGTTGAGTTGTTAGGTGTAAAAAGGATGTTGGTTCCTTTAGTTGTGTTGTGCTAGACGTGTTGATCGGGTAGTGGTTCCTCCTTTGAAATGGAACCCTGTATCTAGCCTTGTGCCGGAATAAGTGTAGGCGATGAAGGTTTGGCTCTACCTCATGGAAGAGCTCGGTATTTAGCTTTGTACCGGATATAGTGTAAGCGCATTGTGAAGGCTTCTCTGTTGGTAAAAGGAGTTAGTCTTGTGTAGTATTTACAGAACTCTCGAGTTGGGTACTCGGGGAGTGGAGTAGGGCAAGGAAGGTGTCCTTGTAGCCGAACCATTATAAATACTTGTGTTATGGTTGTATCTCTCTATCCCTCTCTCGTAGTTTAGTTTTATATGCTTTTATACTATTAATATCCAACACGCCAAAACTAGATTGACATAAGTCGATCTATTTTTAAAAAGAAGTTTTAATCGGTAAAACTATTCAAAGCCCCTTTCTAGTTTTCTACAACCTATATCTTTTAAACACTTCTTCTTTTAGTTTGGTAAACCGATCATTGTTTCATACAGAGCTTGGGGTTATGATCTGGTTTTACAGGTTGGATACATCACCTTTTTTTTTGGTTTTACTTGTTTTTCTGCTTTTTCTCCTTTTCGTTTTTTTGATTTTTCATTTTTAACCTTAACCAGTTCATCCTCCTCTGAATCTAAATCCTCTTTTTCTACAGCTTCCTTCTTTCTCTTCTTTATTTCTTTTTTTTTTCACCTATTTTCTTCCTTCATCCATTAACTCTTCATGTTCGCTTTCACTTCCTTCAAATATCACATCTTCCTCCTCTTCACTTTCTGGAATAAGATTTTCATCTTCATTTGTTCTTTTAGCCTCACTTCTTGTAAATCTCGAAGGTGTGCTAGGTATTTCTTATACCTTTTTTCACCATGTTTATAAGTACATAAGAGTTTTTATACATTCTACTACATCTGATATATAACAACAAAAAGTGTACCTTTAGTAGCTTCTGATGTTTTTGATCTAGTAGATGTGTTTAAGAACGACAATGAAGATATAACTTGCTCTACGTCATCAGTTTCTTTCAGATTTTCTTCATCATCTACATTTTTAAAATATATATTTTTAGTATTCGTGTACAAGCAGACCAACCATCATATGTGGTATAGAATAAAATTGTTTGTTAGCTACAGAATACACCTTCACTTTTGTTGAAGGCTTAGCAGCAGGATAGCCTTCGGTAAAAGCCAAAGGCTATCCCTGTGGCTAAGCCAAAGGTTATTCTGACACAACAATATTAACTGAATCTATCTACAATAGAGTATTGTTCTATTTCATTTGTGATATACAATAAAAATAATTATAAAGGCTTATTCCGTCAAAGGTTTGCCGAAGGCGATGCCTGTGGCTAAGCCAAATCCTTTGTTGCAAGCTTTTCCTTCTTATAAACCTTTCCTATATCATATGTGATTATAATAAAAACAATATCAACTGAATCTATCTATAAGCGAGTATTTTACTATGTCATATGTGATAAGAATAAAAACATAACAGAAAGCCTATTTTAAGGTATGATTTTGGAGAAATAGATTAGAAGCTAAATAAATTAGAAACCCTATGGCTACGTCATTAATAGAAGCCTGCAACCAAGCCGAACGCGTCTTCTGTGGCTAAACCAAAGCCTACACCTTCGTCCAAGCCGAATGCATCTTCTGCGGCTAAGCCGAGCCTACGCCTTCAGCTAAGTCGAAGGCGTCTCATGCGACCGCATAAGACGGCTGCAATAAAGCCTTCTAATCTCACTTTTATCACAATGACTTCAACTGAATCTATCATATCTCAAAATCTTACTTTTCATTACAATAAATACTCTATAAAGTAACAAATACTCTATAAAGTGTGAAAACCTAAGTTCTAGACACGTTTTTCTTCACAAAATCATAATAACTTCCATAAATATTCATTAAACAGTGTAAAATCACAATATCTTCAATATAAACTCTATAAAGAGTACACATCATTATTTAAGCATAAATAACAGTAACAAATAGTAAAATAGATGTTTAAAGTCTATTAGCATACCTGAAAATGGTTTTTTAACAGTTTTTTGTTTTATTTATTAATATTATTTATTTTATTATTATTATTATTATTATTATTATTATTATTATTATTATTATTTTGGTTAGAACTTCGTTTGAAGTCTTGTTTGTGGTGTATTGTTCTAGCATAGCATCATAGGCTTCATTTTCTTCCATTTTTTTCGATGGAGTTTGTAGATATGGTGTGTTTTTAGTGTATTTTTTTCGGTATTTTTGTGTGAGTAGTATACGTTTTTAGTGTGTGTTACGTGAGAGTGGATTATGAGAGAAAATGAGAGGATAAGATCATTTTCGTTTGTGTTGTAATTTTACTAAATTGCCCCTCAGTGTATTTTTTAATTAGTAAATAAATTAATGTCAACTATCGATAGGGTTGGGATGTATCTCTCGGTATATATGAGTTTTTTTTTTTTTTTGCAAAATAGCCTCACTCAATTTTAAAAGATATTCTTTTACATAAATGACCAATGACATTTTTGTTGACCGCTACCTATCTTCACGTTCCCACGACTCGATCGAAGTGTCAAACCGACTTCTCATTTTCTCCTCCAAACCTCCCGGCGCGTAGATGCGTGTAATAAAGAGGACGCGTGATAATAAGATATACGCGTCTTGGAAGCTTTATTACCACTAGTCTTATCCTATGGATAATACCATTATTAGATGACAAAAATACCATTGTTAGATGACAAAAAAAAGAAGCAATTGATTTTGTTTCCATTTACAAAATCCCTTAAAATTGTCTTCACCTCCTCCACCTCTCCATTTAAAATGCCACACAATTTGTCTAAATAAACTCACACCTCAAAACCCTCAATTCCACACAAACACACAGCACACACAAAGAGACCCTTTATTGGTTTTCACTCCGCTTCCCACTGTTCCATTACCCAAAGGCACAAAGCCAACCTTAAAAAAATAAACCCATTTCAAATCCAAAAAAATTAATTTTCATTTTTGTTCAAGAACAATCATAAGTATGGTAGATTTAGATACCCTTTTCAAAGAACTAAACTGGGTGTTTCTTCATTTCACTTATTAAGGATTCAGGTATTTTCTTGATTTTTTTATTTTTTATTTTTTACTTTTTTAGTTAAAGTATTGTATATGTTTTTTCTTTTAGTTTATGATTGGTGTGTTATTTTGGAATTAAGGTGGCTTTATTTGATGTTTGATTGATAGCTATATCTGCTCTTATTATTATTTTTAGTACTTTACCTAACTTTTTTATTATTTTATCATCATTTCATTTTGATTCTTATTTATTTAGGGGTTTTTTAGATTTTGTTTTTTTTTTTAAGTTTTTTAATTTTTTATGATGATTTATGGGTTATGTTCATATGGGTATAATTTTATCAAGCCTAATATATTTTTTAAAATTTTGAAAATTTATATTTTTTATGTGGGTATCTTTTCTTGTTCATTTTCTTGATATCTTCACAGCAAAAAAATAAAAATAAAAATAAAATATTTAATATATTTTTTTGTTGATGTTGTATTGTTGTGTCATGATAATGACTCTACATCATCATTGTCAAGAATATGCCGCATCTTGTTTAGTACTAGTACAAGATCTCCAAAAAAAATTATAAATCTTTATTGGTGTTTTTTAGTATATCACTTATGTTATGTTTTTAATGTTATTATCTGTAAAATGAGGATTTATAAGAAATGCATTTGTTTTCATTTGATTTAAGGTTATTTAGCTGCTTGATGGTTGTAAATTTATACTATGATGATTTTGACTTCTGCTTGACTTATTTTGACTCTGTTGACCAGGTTTGTATAATTCTTGTTTATCATGAAAGGGCAAACATCATGGGTTAGTCATTGTTTTAATGATAGTTCTAGAACCAATAGTGATTTCAATTCGATTTTGGAGGTTGCTGATGAGGGTAAAAATGACGATTTGCCCATGATTTCAGTCGATTCATTCCTACCGGATGATTTGTTGGAGCGAATTCTGTCTTATCTCCCAGTTGCTAGTATCTTTCGTGTTGGTTGTGTGTGTAAAAGATGGAATGAAATTGTAAGTTCAAGACGGTTTTTATGGAACATGTCGCCTTCAAAGCCACAAAAACCGTGGTATTTTATGTTCACTAGTTCAGATGAACCGGTTGGATATGCTTATGACCCTGTACTAAAGAAATGGTATGGGATTGAGCTTCCATATATGGTTCAAACCTCAAGATGGTTCATAGCATCGTCAGGTGGCTTAGTTTGTTTCATGGATAATGACAGTCGAAGCGAGCTTTATGTGTGTAATCTCATTACAAAATGCTGTTTTCGCCTACAGGAACCTCCTGGTTTAAGGCTTTGTGACTATAGTGCCCTTTCAATGTCGGTTGACCAAAAGTCAGCAAACTATATGGTATCTGTAGTCAAATCGAGACAAATCCCGGAAAATTACTTCCAGTGGGACCTCTCGATTCATGTGTATGATTCAGTGATGATGACGTGGAGGACACCTGTCACGGAGATGTTGACAGGATGGCGAGGTGGGGATGAGAGTGTAATATGTAATGGGGTTTTGTATTTCTTGATTTACTCAATTGGGTCGTTTCAGGAACATCGTCACGGGTTGATTAGTTATGATTTTTCCAGCCGATCAATGTCTCATAATTTGTTGACTAAGGGTTTTATTTCTGTTCCTTGTTCGCTTACATGTGGTCGATTGATGAACCTTAAAGGAAAGCTAGTTATGGTGGGTGGGATTGGGAAACAAGACCGGTTGGATATCATCACAGGAATTGGGATTTGGGTTCTTGTGAATATGAAAGAATGGCGAGAAGTGGGTCGGATGCCGCACCGATACTTTCAAGGATTTGGTGAGCTTGATGATGTTTTTGCTAGTAGTGGGACCGATGATCTTGTTTATATTCAGAGTTATGGTGCACCAGCTCTTTTGGTGTTTGATTTTGAAAAGAAGCAGTGGCGATGGTCTCAAAAGTGTCCTGTTACTAAAAGGTTTCCCCTTCAATTGTTTTCGGGGTTCTGCTTTGAGCCAAGACTTGAAATCTCACCTTAACCGTAAGGATTTTCTGCGTATTCTGGACTATTTATATCATTGTTTCTTACTTGCGAATTATGTGTTACACAAGATTTATGATACATTTGGCACATCTTGTGTGGTTGATTATCTGCAATTTATAACACTAACTTGTGGTTTTTGGTGTTTAAATTTGATCAAGAAATGGAATTTCAGTCTTTTGACTATGCAAAGTAACCTGCAAAAGGGCAAAATGGGTATTTTATAAGAATGAGTGATATTGTCATATCTCAATGGTAAAATGGGTAGAACATATGCAGTTATGCAACTTGTAGTTTTGTACAATTCAATGCAACATATCTATTAATTTTCATTTCTCATTGAATGCTATTTATTTTGATAGAAAATGATACATATGTTGTACCTAATGATTATACTGAATGGTGTTGTGTTCTTTTTAGTACAATCTTACTAGACTGAACGTAGCGGCCTGGTCAATGTTGCTTAACGTTAGCGGCTATATCATCCTCTTCTCATCACTTGTTTTATAATTTGCACCTTTATAATAGTTATAACTCTACTTACCATTTAGACATACCAAGGAAACACTAATATACCCACATCACACTAAAAAAACCATCCAGTCAATAGTCTCCACCGCTGATTCATCTAAAATTTTGGCCCTTCACATGTGAAACCTCCCTTCCATAACAACGATAACGTGTGAACAAGCCTCGTCCACTGCTGTGACACGCGTAACGCTGCTAATGGGCCACAATATCGGCGCGCATGCCTGTGTGGGTGCGCTGTGGTCCATTTTCGTAAACGAATGAAATCCGGTCTGATTTCAAACAGGGTTATGTATAGGTTCAGTATTGGTGAAGGAGAAAATTATGTTATGAATGTATTATGTACTTTACTTATGTTTTGGCCCATATGTGTGTGATCTTTCACCAAATTCTAGAGATAGTGAAGTTTGGTCTAAAATGGCTTATTGTTCAGTGGTTATTAGTCTTGGAAAGGTTGCAGTTGCACCTTTTGCATTTATGGTGGATACATTACACTAGCTAGACAAAATAACTAGACTCCATTTTGGCAAACATAATGGGTAGCTCTTTTCATAGGTGTAATTCCCGAATCTTTAGAAGGCACAGCTGTTAAGGTACATTGTACAAGGTATGGATGCCTGGGATATCGAAACTTTAGCTACTAAAAATGAGTCTGCACAGTAAAAAACCCATCTTACAGTTGTCAACATTTGCTTTTACATATTTTGAGTTTTAGAGCAGGACCCCCATCCTATTATTGAAAGTCTCTTTCATTGTTGAAGGTGGTAAATTGTAGGTATGATGTCTATCCTTCTATGCTACCCCTTCTTCACTTCTTTGTTTACCAGTGTAGTTGGTGAGTTATTCAGTCTTGTGTTTACACATGATTTTAACCTTTAGAAATCGATTTTGTCAAAAACTCCTCTCTAAAACTAAATAACGAGGGAGAGCGTGTGATACGATGGCCTCGTTCGACCATTTTGACCTTGTCGTACCTTTATTCTGATTAGCAAATTTATTTCTCAAAATATATAGTGCCTTTTAAAAAAATAGTTGAGAAGGAAATCAGTAACAGGATGTCGACCCCCACGCTAAAACCCATCATCGACATCAACCTTGTTTGCCGACGCTCCACAACGAGCCAAAATACATTCCCAATTAGAGCTGGCAAATTGGGTACCTGTTAGGAGCTGTTAAGATGTTAAGGAAAAAATGTACTATGCAATTTTTTTATTTTTTAAAATGATTGTTTTTAGTATTCTAGGGTTCAATGTTAGGAGTCGTTTTCATGTTTGAAACTTATGTTATTCGCACACTCCGAACTTGTTAAAACCTGTTAAGACACGATTTGCCAGCTCCCAATCACTTTCTCATACAGTTTTTAGCGCATAGTACATAACTAGGCATATTGTTACTTATCCCACTCATTTTCAATATTTTTTATTATTATTATTATTATTATTTTTAAAGCAAATATATTTTATTAAGCCATTAAGGCAAGACCCACTCATTTTCATGCTAGCAAATTACTTGCGGTCACTAAAAAGTATTGATGTTAATGGTTTAGAAAAAGTTCAAAACTTAGCTTTACAACAGAATTTACTAGTTATAATACCCGTGCATGCACGGAGTTTTAACATAAAAATTTTATCATGTATTATTAGGTCACCATATTGATTTCACACAAACAAGAATGAGATAGATATAAGGATGAGATGAATATTTGAATGAGAGAAATGTAATTGCAAGAGTTTCCTTATGATTTCAAATAAACAACCAAGTTTTACAATGGCCTAAGACTAGTATATATAGGTGAGGAGCTAGGGCAACACTCCTAGTCCTTCCCTTACATGGATTTCATGTGGGCTAGAAGCCCATGAACTTAATATCTTAAGCCTAGTAAACTTATAACATTACATAAATGAAAGTAAGTAGTAACTTAAGCAACCTATTATTACAAATGACCGAGACTTGATAAAATAGTAAAACTTTGATCCCAACAATCTCCTCCTAAGGGTCGATCATCACGGTTGCTTGACGTCTTTGTCATTTCTTCATCTTTGACTTTCATAGCTTAAGATGTCTTTCAATAATCATGAGATAAGAATCATTCATCGTTCTTTGTGCTTTGTTCATTGTTGTTGTGATAGTGATCAAATAATGAAGTTGTCTGCCTTTCGTCACTTCCGCGTCTGTGGTGGTAGTCCGCCATTCCAACATGCTCATACATCTTTGAATTCTGACTTATATATGCACGTAGTCTCTTTCTTTCACTTAAGATCTTTAGTCTTTATACTTTGTAGATTCTTCTTTTTTGGCGTAGAATCTTTCTTTGAACTTTGTGTTGCTTTGATCTTTGAGGGAGCTTTTGATGACTTCAAGATGCATGTATGAGCATGTGGAATCTGTCGCCATGGAGATGATGTAACCCTGCATGTAAACAGTTAGCAATAAAACATCCGGTACTTACAGATAAGGAATTAGAGATCGTCAACAGCATATTGTGAAGACTCCTTCTAACCCTCATCAAGGCCGTTCCCATGTCAGATACTCCCAAAAGAGCTTACGAGACCTACTAAGTAGCTCAATGACTGGGTGAGTCGCTGGGGATCACTCCACGACTGTAGACCGCAAAGAAACCACCGCAAACACTAAGCGTAACCCGCAAGGAGTTACCAAAGTGACCTACTGTCAGGGCTGTTTGATGTTGACCCTGACAGGATTTCCGTTCAATCATTGAGAAATACTTATGTAAATTCTCTCATAAACGTTCTCGGCAGATTGCTAAGATCTGCGAAGGACTCGATAATTTACAGCTAGTGTCCATTGATGTAGAACACCAGTTGTAGAAATACTAAGTGTTCCTAAGAGATCTTTGATGTATCTCATGGCTCTAGACTCGAAAAGTGCACACTTAGGTTTCCTATGCGGAGACTAGGGAGGGGTCTCCTGCTTCAATATCAACCATCTCTAAGAGATTAGTCGATAGATTACATCGGTTCCCCGTGAGAATGAAACAAGCTCTTTTGAGAGAACTTGAGTGGTTAGAAGGTTTAGTGCATTGCGTCACTGGGTCCATGACGACTTTGTCTTCAATACCGGCGTCGCCTTAGCAACAACCAGTAGCATATGAGTTGAACCCGGTGTCTGCCCTAAGGTTAAACATATGGAGGGCTATTTCTTTTCACCCTTTTCTTTACTTTTCTTTTTAATTCTTCAACTCCTTCTTTCCCTTTCATTCTTTTCTCCTTTTATCATATCATACTTAAGGACTTCTAATTCTAACTATTGGTGATGTCCTTGGGTAGATCCCTCCGGCTCTAGCGGATCATAGGACTGAATTTCCTATCTTAATTACCTTATAACTCCATGATTATCCGACAATAGCCAATAAACCTTTGATTTTGAAGGGCTCCCCCTTCACATGTGCTCATAAGTGTTTAAATAAATTTGCACATACGGGAGGAACAAGCACTTTTTGAATTGATCCACTTTCAGTGAACCCGACCGATTCGAGACACGCTTACATCACTAGTTAGACTAGCTTGAAGTTATTACCCGGCCTGGTCAAGTCCACAGAAAGTTTCTCAAAATGGTACATCTCTACTAAGACAAATCCTTTTCGAGACACGCTTACGTGGCTAGTTAAAGAGTTCCATTGTCAGCTTTTAGGTGACAACTAGCTCTAGTAACTAACTTGATGTTATTACCCGTCGAGGATAAGTCTTTTCGATATTACTAACATTTATGTTTCGTCAATTCTTGGGTCAATTCTGAGTCTAGCTCACATGAGATTTGACTTTAAGCAACTTTGAACTTTCATATTTTAATCACTTTCACTTTTTCTCCCCCTCAAAAATAGCATATGAGATGTTGTTTTTGATAAACTTTTGATTAAAATATGCTTTTTGAGTCTTATGGGGAGATATCAACAAGAACTTTTGGTTTTCAAATGATGAATTTTTCAAGTGCTCCCCCTCAACAAGTGAATACTCATTGAGGTGAAATACTTGTCTTTTGAGCAGAATTATGAAAATCAGAAAATGTTTGATTAATTCTACTCAAAAGTAAGAAGCCTTCGCTCCTTATATAAGGATTGAGGCACTGATGCGTACCTCAGGGTCCTTTCTTTACAAGAACGGGTTGTACACTGTTATGTGTGCACAAGCCATAATGAAAATAATTCAATCAAATGAAACAATTGATATTGAAAAATTGAAATCCAAATGTACCAATTTAATCTTCGTCAGGAAGTGGAGCATCAAAGTCAGTGAACTTAGGTTCGGGTCTTTCGAAGAGTCTGATAGGAAATGATGGTCTGACACCGATATAGCTTTCCAGTCGTCTGATCTGTTCCCGTCGAAATAACCTTTCTTCAATCTTCAAGACAAAATTACGAACTTGTCTTCTTGAGCTGGATTTCCATCTAGGTTGTTCCCCTTTTTGCTATCTTTCGCCGATCATCATTCAACCTTTTGACAAGCCCATCACGAACGGATTTAAGTGTAACATCACTGAATTTATGTATCTCATCGAACCTCATGAAGCTTTGTAGATTTTTGTTGTTGATGTAGGTGAAACCAAATGAAGGTTCTTGAATGAGTGTATACTGAGATGTTTGATAGATTCCATCAAATCTGAATTGCGGCTTTGTCAAATTGATCTTCTGTTGGTAACTTTCCACTCCAAGCTGAAGATCTTCCACTCTTTCTTGAACTATCAATCGTCGGATGAATATAAGTAGTGATTCCATGAAGTTGTATTGAATATCTCTATCGAATCCACGCATTCTTCCTTGAACCTTTTCGAGATACATGTCTTCGATGTCATTAAGATTAAGGTCTGGAAAGTTTGCTTCAGAGAATTTGTACTTCTTTTCATCTTGTCGTTTAACCACAATCTCACGCATGAACATGTAGTTAAACCGTTTCGACTCTTGAATCTCCAAGATGGAAATGATCTTAGATTTATGCTTCACATTTTCCAATGATTTCTCTGCTAATCTGCTGGTATAACCGAGACGACGACGTTCTGGCCAATGTTGAATCCCGTGTAGAGCATCTCTGTCGTAAGCTACGATGGAGTTGCTGAAAACTCGAGTGGTCTCTTCAATTGCAGGAACTTCGTATCTTGCGGCTGGTACTGAGATTGTGAGTGAGGAAGCATATTTCTTCTTGGGTGAGTTAGATGTTACGAAGATCTTTGTTGAAGAAGAAGCTGTAAGGTATCTTGGGTTTATCTGGAAATCCTTTCAAAGATAATGGTTTAGTCCAGTCAGTGAAGTAAGGCTTTTCATGGTTTTTGGAACTGAGGTCGATATTCACTTCAGGGTTTAGCCAGTCAAATTCGCCAGACATTTCACTAGCTATATTCTGCATGTGATACTCATATTCCACTTTGTTTCCAGATCTGGACTTAAGGAATTCCTGTGCATCCTTATTGATTCTTCTGAGCTCCACCTTCGTAAGTTTCTCAATCTGAAGATCCTTCATTATGACTTGAGTAAATTGTAATGTATTACTAGGAAGGGGTTCTTCATTTTCGAGAGGAGGTTGAGCTTGTACCAATTCTGTCAACCAATCATTCTGAGGTGTGTCATCATTGTCGAGCCATGAATGACGTCTTTTCTTCTTTGATTTCTTAGACTTAGATGTAGCATCCTTGTCTTTAGCCTTGGATGGTGACGTTGGTCCATCATGAGAATCAGGAATAGGTGAGGCACGATAATCGATGTCAGGTTGACCTTGGTAGTCATCAATAGGTTCCATGAAAGTTTCTTCCTCTTCAGTTGGACCTTGACCAGTGGCCGAGGTGTGTTGTTGATTACCAGGAGGAGTGGAGTCCTTTTGTGGTTGTTGAGAAGATGAGGGACCGGTTCCAGACTTATGTTTCTTGCCTTTTGAATTCGGGTCCGGGTCGTCATCTTTCCTTGACCTCTTTAAGGTTCCAGCAGCATCTTTGCATGACTCTTTCGACAAGTTTGTAGATATTGCATCAACTAGTGCCTTTTCTTCTGTAGTCTGTGTGGTTTTGTAGGCAACTTTATCGTAGAGTTGAGCAAGCAAGTCATCGAAAGATAATTCAGGGACGGTTGGAGTTGCAGTAGAAGCTTTTGTAGTGTGAAGCGTGAATGGTGTTGTTGACAGCATTTTCCTAACTACACTTCTGATTCTGTGATCCAACTTGTCCTTGATTGGTTCAATGAGGTTAGCGACTTCAGGAGTGACAATCTCAACAAGATTTTCAGTAAGATAATCTTGTGTGACAGTCTTAATAAATCCTGTGTAATCAGAGTTCAAGAACTTATCGATCAGCTGCTTTGATTCCTGAAAATCTTCAACTTGTTTGGCAAGACCGGTAACCATGGTGGTAAGTTTGTTGACTTGCTCCTGAAGATCAACTGGTTGTTTCGGTTCATTGATTGAATGCTGCTTTGATGCGGTTTCAGAAGGTGTGGGAGATGAGTGCTCAGGTGATGATTCGGACGACGACTCGTTGTGAGAGTTTGAAGAAGAAGCAGGAGGAGTCGGATCCTTTGGTGGAGAGTCTTGAGGAGGTGGAGGTTGTACTGAGGAAGTCTGCTGAGAAGATGATTTAAGAAATATGTTGGTGTCGAATGCGTTCTTCTCTTCATTTTCTTTTCTTCGGCGTTCCTCTGCTTCCTCTGCTTCTCGTGCAAGAAACTCTGGAGTAATGAGGTATTCATGTTCCTGATCCGTAGCAATATTCTCCTGTCCGCCAACATTCTCTTCTACATTAGCAGTCTCAGTCATATTGATGTCTCCTGTGTAATCTGTGTCTTTGACTATGTCATCAGGTTGTAAAGCTGATTCTAAAGTGGTGGACACAACGGGAGGAATCATGCTGCTTGTAGCTCCTTCTTGTTCTGACTGATCGACAGGTGGCGGTGTTGAAGGTTGAGACATAAGTCGGCTTTCGAGAGCTGCTTTCCTTTGTTCTTTGAGAAGTTGCTTTTCTTCAGCTCTTGTATCGACAATTATACTTTTCAATTTTCGTTTATCGACCAATTGTTCAACGATTTGTTCGTCTTCTTCATCATCATTTGGCTCATTAATTGTGATCCCTTTTCTCTTTCTTGATTCTGCTTCAAAAGTTTCTAGACTTTGTTGTATAGCGATCTCCGTTGCAGGAAATCCTTCTTCAGGTGCTCTAACTCTTAGTTCAAAGTCTGGTTCTTCTTCTTCAGATTCCGTGTCGAACTCAGATTCGCTTTCAGAAGGTGGAGGTGTAGGTTCATCTTGAAGAATGTACTCAGGTATTACCTTCTTCTTTGGCTTGGTTGCAGGTTTAGGTTTAGATGTTGGTTTAGGTTTGGCGGAAGTCTTGGGTTTAGCTGATGGTTTTGTCTTGGGAGCAGCCTTAGACTTAGTCTGAGGTGAGCCAGTGGTGCTTGTAGTACTCCCAGACTTCACACTTCCTTTGCTACGAGTCTGAATAGTAGCTTCTTCCTGTACCCCATTGTAAGCATTATCATAGTATTTGTAGTTCAGACTTTTTTTGATTTTGTCATCAAGAAGATATTCGGGAAGCCTCATTCCTTTGATCTTGGTAGAGGAAGTGGTCGTCTTGATGAAGGAGGTGGTGAAGTCATCCTCGAAGAGGTGCTTCGGCTCATTAGGGTCTCCCATCCTCTTGATAAATTCTGGAGTGTCTTTGCAGAAATGTTCAATGAGAAGCTTGGTAAATCTTGTGAACGGGATCATAGTCTTAACACGTTCGGTTTGGATGCTGTAGACTATATCATTCATGATTGGAACTGCAAAGTCAATAGGTGTCAAAGTCACCATTCCCCATAATGTTTGTAAATGCTCAAGCCTAGGATGTTCGTGACCACTTTTTCTTCCTGATATAGATCTTACAACCAACAAACAGAATGTTCTCCAGGGCCGAGGTATATTCTTTGCATTGAATCTGGAATGTTTGACAAGAGGTACGTCATCATCAACATCATATCCTAACTCAACAAAGAAGTCAAGAAGGTCCAGTTCAGGTAGTATTGGAGCAAATTCGTTGTCAGTTTGAGGCAGGAGAAGGACTGTACGAAGAAATTCGTGATCTACAGTGTAGACTTGGCGATCTAGTGTAACAGTAAAAGACTCATCATCCAATTTTGCCTTAGCCGTAAGCCAGAACTGATGAAGGTAGAACAGAGGAACTGAAGTAGAACAGATGAGCAGATGTTTGCATGGATGTGCAAGTAGAATATCTTTAACAATCTTGCACGAGTTCTCAGTAATTCGCAATTTGTCGAAATCAACTCGTGGATTGTTGTTGCCAATCATAACGTTGTAGTTAGCGGGAGTGATATCATCCATGGTGAGTAATGGAAGAGCTTGTTCAGGGACATTCTCGTTGTGTTCAGCCATGTTATTCTGAAAAGCATTATCATAAACCAAACATCGAGATTTGTTACGAGTTAGCACGATTGCAAAGTTTGATTAAAGATAAGCATTTATAGAATCATATAAGCACGGATGGTACAACTATTGCATGTATAGTGATGAGTGAACTTAGATAAATATGAAGCACTTATTTTGTCACATATGCACAAAAGTCATACAACATCTCATGATACATCAAATATAGTCCACAATCACATAGTACATGTTTTCGAAGTTACAATGATCTCTAAATAATACATTAATACAATATTATCGCAAACAACAAACAAAAACATGTTCTCGAAAAGTGAACCACAACATGATTTCGAAAAACAGTCGAAGGATAAGATTTTCGCAAACACATATTGCGAAGGTTTTCGAAAAACACATCAGGATGTAATTTCGATAAATAATTTATCGAAAACAGATCCATAGACACTTTTTCGAAAACATTCAAAATGTGGGATTGCGAAAAAATTATCTTTGGGCATGATTTCGAAAGGATGATAAGTTCTCGCAAACACATATTGTAAGTGTTCTCGAAAAAATTTCAAAGTGTAACTTTTCGAAAAAGTTGCAAAACTTTGAGATTTTTCGAAAAACACTGGAAATGTGTGATTTCGAAAAAATATCACTTCGAAAAGAGGTTTTCGAAAAAATTCTTATACAAGAATTTTCGAAGTCAGGCCAACATACGTTGTTATGAGAATCAAAGTAGTCCAATTGTTGAAACCTGTTGCAAACGACAATATTTAACGTTTAGACACAAGTTACTCAATCGTATTCAATGATTTCGAAAAAATGATTCAAGAACACGTTCTCGATAAGAAACCAAATCATGATTCAATTGATGATGACAAGTTCTTGCATATCACAAACGTGCATTAGAAGCATTTAGGCACAATAAGCATCACATTTAAACACAATACAAGAGAAACCCACTTTGAACGAAATCCTACCTATCGAGAATCATGCATTCATGTAAATAAATCAAATTAATAGGCATAAACATGATTCATTTACACATGATACGATATCCCACCAAGAACAATTATAAAAAACATCAAAAAATTAACAACACCCAATTCGTACCAAAAACCCTAGGTTTCGAAAATCACCCAAACATGTGTTTAAGAGAGATTAAACGTAATAGGAAAGATAGAAACAAGTATAAGCTCAAAACCCCTATCAATAATTAACCTTTTAAACATGAATTGTTAATTTTCGAAACATTGAAACCCTAGCTTTTTCAAATCGGAAATTCGTGAAATCAAGCCATTGGTTAAGCGATTGAACGAAAACCATGGTTTGAAATCATCTAAAGATCATATAGAAACTTACGTCTTGAAGATTGAAAGCACGGATTATGCGTTTGAATTAGAGCCGTGGATTTGGAAGAGAGGGTTTAAGTGGTTTTGAAAAATGTTTGTGGGGTTTATGGAAAAAACGGGGGGGTGTTTGTTTTGTTAGTTTTGGAATTTTTAAAATTTGTCAAATATGGTCCTTTAACTACAATAATTGCAAGAAAAGTCCTAAACTTAGAAATAAGTCCTAAACTTAGAAATAAGTAAAGACACAAAGATATACAAACTTACAATACCATTTTGAGAAAAAGGAAACGAGATATGAGATATCTTATGAAATCCCGAAACAACGCATCAAAGGAAATATGCAAGTATATCGTTTTTTGAAACATTTATAAAATTTTAGGCGAGTCTCCCCCTCAACACTTGTAAAATAACAAGGTGTTGAAAGAGAGTGATATACTTGCATTTTTTTTAAATAAAGTAGAGAAAAATATTTTTTGTGTTTTGGAGGTTTATTAGAAATAAAATAAAAGTTATTTTACAAAGATAGTAAAATTGTTGATGTTTGACACTTTACTTTTGTTTTAAAAACTTTTGTAGATCAAATGGTGTCAAACATCGCATACCAATTTGGTGAACTAAACTTGCAAACCTTGATGGGGCTAAGGGTTTTGTAAGTAAGTCCGCCAATTGGTACTCAGTGCCCACAAAATATAATTCAACTGTACCCTTCTCGACCTGCTCTTTGATGAAATGATATCGGAGATCAATGTGTTTGGATTTGCAATGATGAACTGTGTTGCAGGAGATTGCAATGGCACTCTTAGAATCGCAGTAAATCGGAATCTTGTTGAATAGGTAGCCATAGTCTGTGAGTTATGATCTCATCCAAATGACTTGAGCACAACAAGCAGACATAGCTACGTATTTAGATTCTGTAGATGACAGTGATGTGCAGTCCTGCTTCTTTGATTGCCAAGACACAAGTTTATCTCCAAGAAACTGTAGGCCACCTGATGTACTTTTTCGCGAGTCTAAGCATCCTGCATGGTCAGTGTCTGAAAAAGCTATTAGTTCAAAACCAGAATCCTTCGGATACCAGATCCCCAAGTGGATGGTTCCCTTTATGTATCGAAGGATTCTTTTTGCCTCATTGAGGTGTTTTTCAGTTGGATTAGCCTGATAGCGAGAACACATAAAGACAGCAAATACAATATCAGGTCTACTGGATGTGAGATACATGAGGGACCCAATAATACTTCGGTATTTGGTAGGGTCAACGGGAGTCCCATGTATATCAGCATCTACTTTAGTAGAATTGGCCATCTGTGTATTCTTAGTATTACTACTTTGCGTTCCATGTTTCTTTAAAATTTCAAGAGCATATTTGGACTGATTTAGAAAAATTCCACGGGGTGATTGATGAACTTGTAGTCCTAGAAAGAACGTAAGTTCACCCATCATGGACATTTCAAAATTATCTGTCATTAATTTTGCAAAATCCATTGAGTAATTTGTGTTGGTTGAAGCAAAAATAATGTCATCGACATAAACTTGAACAATTAATAAGTCCATCCCGTAGGTTTTTGTAAACAATGTTGGATCCACCGAGCCTAGAGTAAAATCATTAGTGATACGTGGGAATCGCACCAGGCTTTATCTCTCAAGGGATCCTGAGAAGCTTACAACCCCCACTAGGCAGTGTACCTGATCGTTGTAGTATAGTATAGTGACAAGTACCGGGGGATTGATCGTTCAGCTAGGAATAGTGTCGCTAGGATTAGAAAACCTAAATACTAGTTCTAAAGGTGAGGGATGATTATTTTTGTATTTTTATATTTATTTGAAAGCAAGTAAAAATCTCGAGTTTGAAGGATTTGGGCGGAATTAGTTGCTAGTCAACTAACCCAATACTAAAGATGCAATCAAAATAAAATACTAGAAATGAAAATAAACTAAATTATACTAAGGTTGTGAGCAATAAGTGGAGAAAATGTGTTTACTTAGATTTCACTACTCCCTAGACATCTTTTACACGTTAATTACTTGTTATAGTTGCATGGATGACGGATTGTATTCCTTAATACCATTCATGGGGTGGCGCACTTAACTCCCCAATCCTATGAGCTCTTATCTCCTCCTATGCCATGCCCAGCACAACCATAGGGATTATAAACAGTGGCTCATGCATTAAATACAACCAATAAAACCTAGTGCACATCAGTTCATGTTTCCTAAGACGTTCAAGCATGTTGCCATTTGGAGATCTGCCAGTTTTCTTAAGCCTAACATCGAGTTCATTCATCCAAAACAATTATAAACAAGTAATCAACACATAATTAACATCTAGGATTCATTAGATCCAAGCAAACACAAGATAGATCTAGCCTAGCATGATAAAATTAAGACAAGAACAAGATATAGACAACCAACACATAGACATATTGATTGAATTAAAAGAATACTTATCTCAATTACACATGAAAGGTATCAAGGGTTTAGAACCCTTGAAAAACCTGTAAAATTCGCACCAAGTTCGTACTAGGGTTTCTCCAAAACTTCTCTTTTTTAATGTGTGAAAATTAGAAAAATATATATAAGAAATAGGGTCTGACGGCGTCAAGACAAATGTTGTGACGCCGTCATCTCGCCGCCAAAATATTTCTCGGACTGCCTTGATCTACTTTTAACGCCGTCATATGTTAGCATTTTCCAGGCCGTCATGCATTTTACTCTTGACGCCCTACTTCGTGACGCCATCAAATCTGTACTGGATCGTCATGGAAATTACTCTTGACACCGTCAGGAATTCCTTCTTGACGCCGTCACCTACTGTTCCCAGCAAGGAAAATTAAGACTTTGGCGTTTTCTTCACTTTTATGCTCCAAAAACGTCCGAATTGCTTCCTTTTCCAGATTTCACTCCCAAAGTACCTAAAATCACAAAAGGAACGATTTAGGGCAATATTTGATCAAATAAATTCAATTCCGGGCTTAAGTGACCCCCCTAAAAGTGGTTCATTTTTCGCCTCATCATATACCCTTACACTTGAGATTTGCTTGTCCTCAAGCAAATGCGCTTTTATTCTACTCAAAATACAAGTTAGGGGTCATTTAACACTAATATAAAAGTAATTACAACAAATAATCGTTCCACTAAAGACCAATAGACAAGCACGGAGGTCATATACAAGCACCTCATAAATAGTGTTTAGATACTCACATCTCTCGGGTGTAATAAAGTATAAATTACAATATGGAAACGGAAGATATCTCTCACTACCTGTCATAGCAAAATAGATTACCATAGGCTTGGGAAAGGATCAAACCTCCACCACATGGCGTAAGCACCTAGGATAAACTATCAAAGAGATCTTTTAAAGGGGTTGTAACGTTAGGTGTAGGTATATGAAATACACGGTTTTGTTGGATAAAAGGAAGTTTTTACTGGTGGCGAGCTAACAATCTTGGTTAATTACATGTACAATATGGCGTTGCTAAGCCAAGACTAGACTCGACTTAAGCTAATAAATGAAAAATAACAAAAACGTAAAAATGAACATAGAATAAAAAGGGATGGTAGTCCGTATGTTTTTTCCCTTTTCTTTTTCTATTTTTTTTCTTGTTTTTTCAATTTTTTTTTTTTTTTTTTTTTTTTTTTTTTTTTTTTTTTTTTTTTTTTTTGCATACATTCTTACCCTACCATCCAAAATAATACATCGTAGGGAATAAACGTTCCCTTTACACTTGAATTTTTACATACTTTACAATAAACTAATCTAATGACTCGAATCAAGAAAATCAAAACACTTGGAGCACTTTTAAGATTAACGCACATATGGGGGTAATAATATGATGTTCTTCCCCATTACTTCATAAAATAAGTACTTTACCCATGAGTCCCAATCGTCCCAAAACAATATATACAAGGATATGACTCGACTTAGCAACCATGTAATCAATTAGAAAGATAACTTAGGGTTTAAACAAATAACAATAATGCACTTAAGATGAGCGCATACAAGGAAGGCTAAGGCGATTTGGGTGTACATTTAAGTGGGGTGTAACAAATTCTTCCTTTAAGTAAAATGCTTAAAGTTAGAAACGAAAAGATAGGCTCGGAGGGGTGTACTAGGGGTTTCGTGTACTAAAAATGAGTACAACGCTAAGGTGCGGGAAAAATTAGTTGACTTAACTAGCCAAGTAATATGACTTAAATGGTCAAGTAATTATGATACGGGTTTAACACAAGGGTGATCCTAATGTCTCTTATCATGTAGTAAATCCTACTACACGAATGTAGTCTCACTAGTGGTCTCGGGATGCATCACTAACGCAAGTTCTAGAATCTAAATGCTACCGGTACACTCATAAGCACTAATAGTAAATGCTTTTCCTATCAAATCTAAAGGCGAACCTCACATATTTGGGTGGAAAATTTTTCTGAATATACGGTTATGTGCTAGTCATACAATCTCCTATCCTTGAGACGCTTGCTATGGTTAAAGTTTCACTCCTAAATGTTGTAAAAAAATTTAAATTTGGCGCTAAAATTGCACTAACAAGTGTTTCTCATAGTTTTATTACACATCTACCAATAGACAAAACAAACTCAAGCGAAAGTGCGTATATAAGGTATCATCATTTTACCCTCCCCTTACACTTAAGATGAACATTTTCCCCAGTGTTGAAGTAAAGAATGTAAAAGTTAAAAAGTAAAAAGAATGAAATCAAATACTCCCCTGATTCGCTCGGTATGGATAATTAGGTGGCCAGGTTAAATCTTCCTCCAAGAAAATGAACAATCAAAGCTTCCCTTCCAGAATATAAATCATCTTCTTGTCATACATAACCTGTTAAACCTGAGAAAACAAAGAAGACAACCTCGCGTAAAATCGGCGGCATCCTATATAAGTTACTAAATCCTAGAAAACAAGATAAGATATAATGCTTGTGGAATGAAGCTTGCAGATTTCCTGGAGATTATAAAACTTAATAATTCACAAAAACCATAAGACTCCGTTAGAAAAACAAAACTGGTAAAATTTCTAGATTTTTACACGTGACGCCGTCAAGAGTTAACTCTTGACGCCGTCAGAAGTGACCTGCAGAAATTCTTATGTTAAGTTTCCGGAAAATTTCTGGAAAAACTTGGTCCTACTTCCTGGAAAACTTCATTATGACTCAATACAAGCATTTGACACTAACAAATACGAATATACATGTTCATTTAATATTGTGGAGAATCATGATCGGTTTGTTTCTTAAAAACATATTTGGGGTTTCCCGTTACACTTATCTTTTGCAAAAATACTTTTAGATGGAGTTAAGACTAGGCCAAAACAACAAAGTAAAGTATTTCCACTATTTAATTCAGAAACATGATCAATCAACAATAAGAATAAAGCATGCATACGGAAACAAATAAAATCAAACAAACAAACAAATAAATAAAGCTTGGGTTGCCTCCAAATAAGCGCTTGTTTTTGTTCGAGTCACGAGCCTGACTCTACCCTTATTTCACGGATAAAGGTGAGGTTTTCCCTACACTTAGGATTAAGTGCAGGTGATAGTAGTGATACACACCCTTAGGGTGGAAATATGCCACGCGAGTAAAGTGTGGTGGATGAATTATATGCTCAAAGGGTTGTGCTCCTATCATCATAACCTTACCTAATTCAATTGGGTTAGTGGGCGGATTAAGATTTTCTCTTAGAAAGGGATCATCTTCTATCAACTTCGAGAGACTCCTAGTTGGGAATCCATCTTGACCTAATAAACCTGGTTTAAACCCATAATGTTTCTTATGATCAATCATGAATGGGTGATGTAAGTATGTAAGGTCATGTTCCACTCCTATATTGGCTTCCTCTCTATAAGGCTTAGAGTCCACTACCTTTATCCTAAGACTACCCGGACTATATGGTTCGATGGGTGGATCGGAACCTATCTCAATTCCTAAATTCACATCCAAGGATGGAAGATTAGGTAACGGTTTTGGTTGAGGCTCCGGTTCATCAAAACTAGGAACTTCCCTAGAACTAAGAGTAAGATTATCATTATAAGTATTCAAACCTATATCCTCTAGTTGTGTTTGATCCAATGGTTCTACCTCTATTGGGGTTCCTATAGTCTCTTCTACTTCTTCCGGGTAAGCCACGGGTGGTATGTGTACCTCAAATGATGGTAGGACTTGTGAGGTATTTGGTGAGCTTAGATTTTCTACTTTATCATACATCTTATCAAGATCACCTATATCCTCAACATGTGTTTCATTATAATCCAACCCTAACATTTTCCCAAGTATCTCACGTACTTCATTAGGCATCTCAACTTCTATGTCTGAATCATATGGATCATCCTCAATATTCTGACTGCTATATACATATTGCCCAAAAGATTCATCATATGTTTCTTGAGATTCATCATCATCGATCATAGGACCTAGGTCTTTTTGATCAATGTGATCATGTTCGGCTAAATCCTCCATCACATCAAGGTCACCTATGTGTTCAGCTTGTACTATGGCATTACATGACAACCACTTAGGTATCTCAACACTAATATATTCATCCCCAAACAAACTTGTTTCATGATCCTGGAAATTTATATTCAATTGACTTGTACTAACGTTTGTTGGGTTGTCTACCCTATAATAATATTGGGCACAATCTTCTATGGTATCCCATGCTTCTTCAGCACTTAATTCCCTAAAGTCCCCATTGGCAAAATCCTCAATGCGCATTTGGTCATATTGGCCAACACGATAGTAAAAGGTTCGGGTTAGGAATGCTAAAGCGAAACTATGATGAGGGAATTTTTGGAGTAAATTTCTAAAACGAGTCCATGCATCATATATGGGTTCATCTCGATATTGTTTGAAATTCGAGATGTCAATAGGGTAGAATGGCCTTTGTGGTTGGTGGTATGGTGGATTCGCGTACTCCATAATGGTGAACGGAAGAGTCAATGGAAATTACGAACAATCACACAAAGAAAAAGATAGACTAAAGAAAACCTAAAAATAAAAAATAAAATCTTACTAGAAAGGAATCTAGCAAGTATACCTAATAAAAAGAAATTCTAACCTAGACAATAACTATTCCCCGGG
This sequence comes from Artemisia argyi, assembly GCA_030686995.1. Classification (NCBI taxonomy): domain Eukaryota; kingdom Viridiplantae; phylum Streptophyta; class Magnoliopsida; order Asterales; family Asteraceae; genus Artemisia; species Artemisia argyi. The sequence goes on along the minus strand of CM060683.1, from coordinate 56,155,149 downwards.
CTGCGGCGCCAAAAACTTGATACGTGGGAATCGCATCAGGCTTTACCTCTCAAGGGATCCTGAGAAGCTTACAACCCCCACCAGGTAGTGTACCTGATCGTTGTAGTATAGTATAGTGACAAGTACTGGGGGATTGATCGTTCAGCTAGGAATAGTGTCGCTAGGATTAGAAAACCTAAATACTAGTTCTAAAGGTGAGGGATGATTATTTTTGTATTTTTATATTTTTTTGAAAGCAAGTAAAAATCTCGGGTTTGAAGGATTTGGGCGGAATTAGTTGCTAGTCAACTAACCCAATACTAAAGATGCAATCAAAATAAAATACTAGAAATGAAAATAAACTAAATTATACTAAGGTTGTGAGCAATAAGTGGAGAAAATGTGTTTACTTAGATTTCACTACTCCCTAGACATCTTTTACACGTTAATTACTTGTTATAGTTGCATGGATGACGGATTGTATTCCTTAATACCATTCATGGGGTGGCGCACTTAACTCCCCAATCCTATGAGCTCTTATCTCCTCATATGCCATGCCCAACACAACCATAGGGATTATAAACAGTGGCTCATGCATTAAATACAACCAATAAAACCTAGTGCACATCAGTTCATGTTTCCTAAGACGTTCAAGCATGTTACCATTTGGAGATCTGCCAGTTTTCTTAAGCCTAACATCGAATTCATTCATCCAAAACAATTATAAACAAGTAATCAACACATAATTAACATCTAGGTTTTATTAGATCCAAGCAAACACAAGATAGATCTAGCCTAGCATGATGGAATTAAGACAAGAACAAGATATAGACAACCAACACATAGACATATTGATTGAATTAAAAGAATACTTATCTCAATTACACATGAAAGGTATCAAGGGTTTAGAACCCTTGAAAAACCTGTAAAATTCGCACCAAGTTCGTACTAGGGTTTCTCCAAAACTTCTCTTTTTTAATGTGTGAAAATTAGAAAAATATATATAGGAAATAGGGTCTGACGGCGTCAAGACAAATGTTGTGACGCCGTCACCTCGCCGCTAAAATATTTCTCGGACTGCCTTGATCTACTTTTGATGCCGTCATGTGTTAGCATTTTCCAGGCCGTCATGCATTTTACTCTTGACGCCCTACTTCGTGACGCCGTCAAATCTGTACTGGATCGTCATGGAAATTACTCTTGACGCCGTCAGGAATTCCTTCTTGACGCCGTCACCTACTGTTCCCAGCAAGGAAAATTAAGACTTTGGCGTTTTCATCACTTTTATGCTCCAAAAACGTCCGAATTGCTTCCTTTTCCAGATTTCACTCCCAAAGTACCTAAAATCACAAAAGGAACGATTTAGGGCAATATTTGATCAAATAATTTCAATTCCGGGCTTAAATGACCCCCTAAAAGTGGTTCATTTTTCGCCTCATCAATTAGCCAACAGGAATTTAGAAAGCTTGTCATACCACGCCCTGGGGGATTGCTTAAGACCGTAGAGAGACTTCTTAAGCTTGTAGACATGATTGGGACGTTCTGGATCAACGAATCCTTTAGGTTGACTGGCATAAACTACTTCTCGGAGTTGACCGTTCAGAAAAGCCGTTTTCAGATCCATTTGGTAAACAATCATATTCCGATGAGCAGCAAATGCTAAGAATATCCGTACAGCTTCAAGTCTAGCCACAGGAGCAAATGATTCTTCAAAATCGATACCTTCTTCTTGAGAATAACCTTTTGCTACCAAGCGTGATTTGGTGCGTATGACTGTGCCTTCTGCATCCAGTTTGTTTTTCCAGATCCATTTTAAACCAATGACGATGATGCCTTCAGGTTTTCAACCAATTCCCATACTTCTAATCTTTGAAAGGTTTCAAATTCTTCTTGCATAGACTCAATCCAGTTTTCATAAGTCATTGCTTCTTTGACATTTTTGGGTACGGTTTCACAAACTGTGAGTGCATAAATGCAAGTTTCACCGTCTGTGTGAAGGCGTTGTCTTGTCATGATAGGTGCATCTGGATGGCCAATAATTTGAACTAAGGGGTGATCTCTAGTCCATTTGTGTGTCGAAGGATGAAGTTGATAAGTATCTCGCAAGTGAGCAGGACCCAAATTACGTGTAGATGACTCAGCAACGTCGGGGACAGGTTGAGCATTTGCAAATGGGTTGATGAATGGTTCTGGGTCATGCTCTGCGGTTTGTGGAACTGATAAAGGTATGGAATCTCCAGCTGATTGTCGTGAGTTGGACCCGGTTTGTTCTGTTGTTGTAGGTGATATGACTGGAGGACCGTCTCTTCCAACAGAAGTTGTTGTTTGTTGAGGTGTATCAGGTGCTTGATGTTGATCAAGATGTGCAGCGGAATTTGGTGTGTCCTCAGTTGGATGGTTAACAGGCGTATCATCAAACAATGGAGCAAACAAGGTTTCCACTTCTTTACGAGAATTCAGCCGAAGAAACCGGAAAGTTAAGACGGTTGGTTGCGAGTCCTAAGCCGTTTTGCTCAGAAGCCATTTGAGTGAGTTCATCGAAATTAGCATGAATAGTTTCTTGAATTTCCCGAGTACGACGATTCCATATCCGATAGCCTTTTGAATTTTCACAGTATCCTATGAATATTCCAATGTCAGCCTTTGCTTTAAGTTTACCTAGATCATCACGATCATTGACTGGGTAGCATAAAGTACCGAATACATGAAAGTGACTGATGTTTGGTTTCCTTTTGTGAACAATCTGATATGGGGTTTTGTTGTGGCGTTTTGTGATCATGCAACGGTTTTGAGTGTAACAGGCGGTTGAAACAGCTTCTGCCCATAAGTAATCTGGTAATTGAGCATTTATTAACATCGTTCGAGCAGCTTCCACTAACGTTCTGTTGCGTCTTTCGACTACTCCATTCTGTTCGGGTGTGCGTGGAATAGATGTTTGATGTTCAATTCCCACTTTCTCAAAATACGACCGTAGAGTCTGATTCTTAAATTCTGTGCCATTGTCAGTTCGAACAATTCTGACTGTATTGCGAAGCTGAACTTGTATTTTTGTGAGAAAGGTGATGATCATTTGAGGAGCTTGATCTTTACTTCGAAGAAAATAAACCCAAGTCCAGCGAGAGTAATCATCAACAATTACTAAGATGTAGCGTTTACCGTTGATAGTTTGAACACGCATCGGACCACACAAATCCATATAAAGCAATTGTAAAACATGATTAGTATTGTGTTCAGGTTTTGAGGGAAAATGAGCACGAGTACTTTTTCCTTGTTCACAGGCTGGACAGAGATGATATTTGGCATAACGGAATCTGGGAAATCCTTCGACTAATTTGTGACGAGCGAGATCAGTCATCGTTTTGAAATTCAAATGAGAAAGGCGTTTGTGCCATAACCAAGATTTAGTCATTTCAGCTTTGAAATTGTATAAAGGTTAATGCCACGTTTGCCAGACATTAAATCATTGCCTTGTAGATCACGAACAAAACAGGTTTTCTCGCGAAATGCTACTTCTAAATCTCCATCACAAAATTGACCAACTGAAAAGAGGTTGTGACCCAAGCCTTCAACATAATAAACTCTGCTAATTTCAATGTTCCCATGCATGTAGTCTCCGTAACCCATGATTAAAGCGTATTGATCATTCTCGAATCTGACAGTTCCAATAAACTTTGAGACAAAGTTTTTTAACAGTTTGAGATTGCCTGTCATATGTCGGGTACAACCGCTATCAACAATCCAGAGAACGATCTGAACCACCTGCATCAAAAGAAGACGACAGAGATGGAACAGAAGTAAGGGTGGAACCCGAGGAAATTGTGGGTTCCTGTTGGTTAGAAACACAAATATTTAACAATTTAGGAATCCATTTAAAATTTGGTTTGTATTGTAACCAACGTTGCCAGTTTCAACTAGTTTTTGCTTTGTTCTTAGTGAATGCACTAGCTTTTGGCGTGTTCCTAGAATTGTTGATTGCTGCTTTTGGGTTGACTACAACATTATTTGAAACTGTCGTAGGCGTTTTTCTTAAGGTAGACTTAGAGGCATTAGTGGACCTAGAAGAAGAGCCGGATCTACGTTTCTTTTTACGGTGTAAGAGATGATTAGCTACACATTTGGTATGATCACCAGATAACACACTTTTACGACAAAACACACAAGATGCATTAATATTCAAAACATTAGAAGGTTCAGCATTCGTTACATTAAGATTTGGATTACAATCTGCCACATTAGAATCTAAATCAGATGCAACATGAGTTTTATTCGAGTTCCTAAGGTGAGCTTCTACTTCTTGCACTTCTAGTGTTCCACTCTTACGTTGCGAAAGCCTAGTATTTTTAGTCTTCTTAATGCTTTTTGGCTTTGGGCTTCTAACGCTCTTGGGGAAACTAGACCTGTGGAAGTGGAAGAGCTAACATTAGAACTCTTAGCATGCTTACCCTTATCTGTTATGTCTATTTGAAACATTCCTGGTGCAATCACAGTGGTGTCAATGAACTTTCCTTTTCGAAGTAGCTTAATTTTCTCTTTCAAATCAATGATGATGTGTTTTTTGTCCTGACTATCAGACTCAAGTAAACCATTGCAATAACGAATGTCATCGCGGTTTTGTTGCCATTCGGCGTTTTCAATTTTTAACTCCGCAATTTCATTTTTGCGTAGACGACATTTGTTTTTACGAGACTCAATCTTGGTACATAGTTGCAATTCAGTTTCAATACTTTGAGCTTGACACCAATCAATCTTTTGTTTAAGTTGACAAATTTCGTTTGAAAGTTTGTTTATCACATCATCACTGTTTTGACGCAATGTTTCATTTTGATGTTTGAATGATTCATTTTGTGACCTCAACGAAACAAGTTCAGCACAGTACTCAGCAAATAATTCAGCATTGCTGGAAAAATGGAGTTCATTCATGAGAGAACTATGAAAATCAGCCTGAAGAAGTTGTTCCAAGAGTCGATCAGAATCTGCTTTCTAAAATCGGTTTTTGCTTTGTTGAACCAAAATTGCATTTTCATTAAGAGCGAAAATTTCTTTCATATCTTTAACTTCTTTTTGGAGTTCCTGTTCCCAACGAGTAGCACAATAACGTAAATTATGAACTAAAGGCAGAATTTGTTTTTGAAAAATGTCTCGCTTTTCCCGCTTGTAAGCTGATTGAAAAGTATGAATTTTAATCTCCGAATGTTTTTCAATGACGTTTTCCAAATTATCGATGCCTTTCATGAATGTTTGAAAATAGTCTAAAACTTTACAGCATGTAGGTAATGGTGTTACATGACCAGAAGAAGGTAATGGACCATTTACTTGTGCCACGAGTTTGACAGGAGCTCCATCGGAAGATGAAACATAAGACTCAGTAACATACCATGATTTCTCAGGTATTTCTCTTGATGGAACAAAAGATTTTGAAATGTGAGGAGCTTTTGAGTAATCATATGGTTTGCAATATTCAACTTGACTCATTTTTGATCGACTCTTCTCTTCAAGTTCGTATTCTTCCTCAGTATTATGTACAATAACACGCACAACATTATTATCCATCAATTGGTCCATAATGTACAGCTTAGGATTTGTTTTGAAAACAGTGCGAAGAAAAGAGGATCTGTAATCGCCGAGGCTAAAACCTTTACCTGGTCTTGGTTTTAAAGAAAACTTTTGAATTGTCATTACAGATTCCCCATGTTTATAAACGATGTTTTGAAAAGCTTTAATTTGACTTTCGAGAGCGATATTATCATCAAGTAAAGAATTTTCTTTTTCTCGTTTTTGCACTTTATGTTCATAAAATTCCTGTTTGCAAGTTATCACCTCTTTTTGTGTTTTTGAAAGTTCCTGTTGGAGTTGAACAACTTGTTTTTGAAGATCATGTTTTTCATTTTCCAGTTTGGAAAGCAATTTACCGTTTGACTCAACAATGTCATAAATTTGCTTTTGAAGATTTTGTTCTTTGACATATGATTCTTGAAATGACTTTTCAAAGCTTTGTTCACGATGAACGACATATTGAAAGTTTGAAAGTTGCTTTTTATAACATTCAATGTCCTTTTTCAAATTGGCATTTTCTTTCAAAACTTCAGTTTGCTCGTCCATTATGTGATTAGAAAGAAGTTGATCATTAAGTATTTTGGCCATAACTGTACAGTCAGGAGCTGGATCAGAAGGAGGTTCATGTTGTTCACTAAGGTCATTTTCGTCTTGCTCAATAGGATCATCAAATGAAACGACAATGTCATCATCAAATATAACGACTGTGTCTAATTGTTCATCCTCTTGAGGAGAGAAAAATGATTCAGAAGGAACAACTTGCGCCTGATCTGATTCAGAAACAGAGGGTGATGCATTAAATAGTATGGAGCTTGTGGTTAGGTCATTTACCTGAGACAAGCCATCAGTGGAGAACACTGGGCCTGAATCATTCAACTGATGTTCCTGCATGTTGGCCATAAGCATCACAGCTGCATTGACTTCAAGGTCTTCCATTTCATCATCGTTGTAAGCATTAGCAAAGAAACTGTTCTCATGAGCATTGAAAGTTCCTTCATTTTCATCTTTGAGAGCCATAAGTAATGCCTGCTTGTGAAACTGACTACCTTTTCTTGGGTGAGGGCATGCAGTTGCAATATGACCTTTTTCGTTGCCGTTGTAGCACCATATCGCATTCCCATAGACTGTGTTGTTACTAGCAGCATTGTCATTACTTCGCTGAGGAGCACCTGGATTGTTTCTGAATCCCCCATTGTTGTTGACTCTTTGTCCATATCCAGAATTTCCAGTATACCCACCTGAACGTCCTGAATTACGATTCTGAATCTCAACTCGACCATCTTGAATGACAGCTTGGTTTCTTGTATTTGATGAAGAACGAAGATGGTTGTTGGTTTTGTTAGAGAATTTGCTAAAAGCACGAGCAACAAGAGCAAGTCCTTGATTCAACGTATTGACGTCATCATCATCATCTTCAATCTGATTAGAGTAATACATGCTATCATTGTTGTCATAAGGAGCAAGTTGAGTAGAAGCGTGTTGAGAAGTAGGAGGTTGCTGGTGACTGAAATATTTCTGTTCCTGATCATAAGCATGATTAGACATCGGAGGATGTGAAGCAGGAGTTTGAGCAACGAGTGCAAGGGGATTAGAAGTAGGTGGTGATATGTATCCTCCTCGGGTGAGTTTGTCTTTTTCAACTTCAGACTCATAATGCTTGAGATAGTCGTACAACAAACCATATGGATCCCTGTGAAGATTCTTAGCTTGTCTCACAAATGTCACATACTTTTGCCACTCAGGACCCAGACTACTAACAAACTTTGTATTGACAGCGATTCTTGGAAGAGTTATATCATGTCTCTCTAAATCATTGACGACATTAGTGAAACAATGAAAGTAAGACTCAAGAGATTCCCCTGGTTCGATCATGATATTAGTATATTCCAAGTAAAGTTTAGATTCCATGTCTTCCTTGTTCAGCTGTGTGCCTTGCTTCAATAGATGAACGTGTTCCCACATAGCTTTTGCAGTTGTTTGAGCATCAACACTTCTGAATATGATATTTGGTATCCCTTAAAGTATGTAAGACATAGCATACTCATCTGCTTCACGATGGTGATTTTGTTCAGTAGTAAGTTGAGTCTCAGGAACACGCACAGCAGTTGGAGCTACTGGAGGATTAGCCTGTGGGTCACCGCCAACGTAGTTAACAGGCCAAGGAAATGGTCCTTCAAGGATAACTTGTTTCATGTACTTACCATTTGGGTTTTTGAGTTCAATAAACCTTAAGAATCGACTTGCCCATTGAACATAATTACCCGGTGTTAGCATTGGTGGGGTGTCAGGAGAGCCTGCTTCGTGTCTGGATTGTTGAGTTGAAATGACTTCACACATCCTGTCAAACCAGTGAGTAGGTATTGGTGGAAGTTGGCTTTGTTGTTGTGACATCGGATAAGATTGTTGTATCAGAACCATTTGTTGCATGAAGTTATGTTGTTGTGAGTAAACCGGTTGATGATAATATTGTGGTGATTGTTGATACTGTGGCTGTTTCTGATGATACTGTTGATACTGATGTTGCTGAGGATGGTTGAAGTTGTAATACGGTGGTTGAGACATTATGAAACACTTTGTGTGAAAAGATGGATCTTGTAGAAGGTATAGATTTGCCAAATCTCGAAAACTTTGCTCTATTATGTGATTGCGAAACTTGTAACTTAGGGGATTGTGAAACTTTTCACTTTCAGTGATTGCAAAATTGGTGATTGCGAGGTTTTGGAGAATCTTGAAACTGTTGGGATTGCGAAAACTGAAAGTTGCGAAATTAAGGATCTCGAAACTTTAAGTTGCAAACTTAGTGGCTTCAAGTTTTCGAGAAACTTAGTGAAGGTTGTGAGTTTTCGAAACTATGAAAAAATTTCGAAAAGATGTGATTTCGAAAATATGATGTATTTTCGAAAAACACAAAGTCACAATACCAAATTTCGAAATTGTCCAATTTCAAAATTTATCCAAAAGTCGAAGTACTTTTCTTTCTTATACAAGAGAGAAAAGATTGAGTTCACGATCCGTAAGTCGAAAGAAAGCAAAATCACACGATCTCGAAACTAAGGCAGTGAGGGATCTCGAAAGTTGGGCAGATTTTTGTTTTCAAAGAAAGCTTGCCAAAAACACGTTTTTATTAAAAGATTCTTGTACTTCTATGTATAAAATGATAAGATCTTTAAGAAAGTTGAAAACTTTATAAACTTTTTCAAAAACTACAAAAGATTTCGAAAAATAGTACAACAATCCTAAATCGATTTTTGTAACAAAAGTTTGAAAAATTTTGTTTGTTTTGATTTATAGAACAAGTTTGTAAGCAAAGATGTGCTAAAAACCATGAAACAAACAAGAAAGTACAAAAATTTTAACAAAAATCGATTTGAAAAACAAGTTTAAGATGGAATTCAATGAAAACAACAAAACTACACCTTCATATGGCGAATGATACCACTTGTTAGGTCACCATATTGATTTCACACAAACAAGAATGAGATAGATATAAGGATGGGATGAATATTTGAATGAGAGAAATGTAATTGCAAGAGTTTCCTTATGATTTGAAATAAACAACCAAGTTTTACAATTGCCTAAGACTAGTATATATAGGTGAGGAGCTAGGGTAACACTCCTAGTCCTCCCCTTACATGGATTTCGTGTGGGCTAGAAACCCATGGACTTAATATCTTAAGCCTAGTAAACTTATAACATTATATAAATGAAAGTAAGTAGTAACTTAAGAAACCTATTATTACAAATGACCGAGACTTGATAAAATAGTAAAACTTTGATCCCAACATGTATTTAATACTGAATATATTGTCTTAAAATGTTTTGAACTTTACATCTATTAAAAATAGTCGCAACATCCTTGTATTCGGCTATTATTAAAGTTCCAAACAACCCTAAAATTAGCAATTGAAATAGTCTCAAACACCCTTGAATTCAACTATCAAGTCAGTTTCATGCACCTATCAATTCAGCTATTAAAAACAGTCCCAAACACCTTGAATTCTGAAATTAAAACAGTCACAAAAACCCTTTAATAACTATTAAGGCAGCCATTCAAACAATCCTAATCACCACGAATCTAACTATTAAGACGGTCTCAAAACCCTTTAAAAATATTATAATTAGTAGAAAATAATAGTTCCAAACTCCAATAACTTAAGCAAGTCCTACTTTAGTAAATCGGCTCATTCTTTTCGCAGCAGGTTTTCAAGTGACTCATCAACTCATCAAATACTTGTGACATTTATTTTTTTGTTACATCTCTTTCTAGATCATCATTATCCTATATTACAACAAATTCAAAAGCAATTAACTCATCAAATACTTGTGACATTTATTTTTTTGTTGCAACTTTGGAATAAGGTTAATGCAACACATATCAGTGCCTGAGACAAAGGCATTTATATAACGTTAACTTGGGATTATGTGAGTTAGCCGTTTAAGTATATAAAAATTCAAGAGACAACCTGATTTTAAAATTTAATAAACACATATACCATATAAGCAAATTATTATATCAAATATATGTTCTAAGTAATCTTCAAAGTAAATCCGTTGTTGATGCATCAGGTGTAGTTTCGGGGGTTTTTATGGTTCCTACTTTAGCATACTTGGTGATGAATTTGTATTCCCAGTCTCTTAATGTGTCAAGTTTGAATAAATAACGCATAAGGACCAACTGGTATATAAAACATCCTGAAAGAAATATCAATCAGCTAATACTCAAACTATTGGCACAAAATGTACACTTTTTTTCTTCATTTCTTTCAGACTTAACAACGCGCACAATACACTTTCTTCTAAAGTAATAAAAATAGAAGGTGCAGCCTATTAAAGCATATCACTTGTCAAAATGAGTAAATTAGCTTTGTATAATGTTTTTAACTAACAGACATGTTGAGGTTGATGTTGATGTTATTGTTTAACTTTAACTATTGATATCATGTTTTACAAAATGTGCGAGTTTAGTAGCACATAATGCGTGTTAATGAAGTTAAAATATGCTCCGTAAAGCTTTTAATATATTTTTATGGATATTCATATATAAATTTTAAATAACAATTTCATGAGTCGTTGTTATAAGTAGAATCGCGTATATTTATTTTAATATCACAGTAACTCATACTTACCATTTGATATTTATATTGCCATTACTAATAATTTAGCTGTATTTAATACTCAAACCCGTGTACGCATAAATTAAACTTTTAAATAGAATAACATGAGTCCTTATTTAAAAAAATTGTTTTGCTAACAACAACCATTAGGGTTGTCATTAACAACAAACTTTTCACATTTTATTCAAAAAATTATCCATTGTCCAAACAAAATCATCATGAATTTGTTATCACCTCCTATTATTTCTCAAACACGTTTGTAATTCATTTCAGTTATTGGTTGTATAAGCGAAAAGGTGGCAAATGTTTTACTTATGTCTTAATTTTAGCATTATTTTGAAACAAAAAAGGTGGAGTTTGTGGTTAACGACAACCCTTAGGGCTGTTGTTAGCATTTCCCTTAAAAAAATATTCTAATGGATGAAAGTCTAAAACTAACAATACTAAAACTAATTCGCATATTTACCAAATTTTGTAATTTTAATGTATGAAAGTCTAAAAACTAATACTAATACTCATGTAATTTTAAACAAAGTTAATATTATAAATTATAAAGGGTATAAAGTGTAAGGTGTTATTTGTTTTTTTTTTCTAAAGTTATTAAAAACATGGAAACTTGTAATTTTACACTTAGCTCTATATAATTTATTTAAAATTCAACCACCAAAGTTTTATTAATTACTCCCTCCTTTTTTAAGTTTTTATTTCCATAAATTTGGCACCTATATTTTTATTCATTTTTTTTCTTAACTAAATTTCTCCATCAAATTTATTAAGTTTGACCAAAATCAATTTAATTTTGACTTTCTGAAATGATGTAATTCTTTTATTATATAAAAGATTCATCAATTGTAAGAAGGGGTATTTGGGTAATTTTTTAGTTTCAATTAATTTTTTTATAAAAATGTATACATGTATTACGAGAATTGCTATAGAGTGTTCACCGTGCAATGTTTAAGACACATTCTTTGTTCCCGAGTATAAAATGGAAAGAAGAGAAATGAAGAGATGAAACAAGAGAGAAAAGAAGAGGAGAGGCAAAAAAATGATTTTTAATTTTGTGTTCCCTAGTTGGAGAGAAAAGAAAGGGCATGTAAGAAAAAATGGCTTTAAAACCACCTTTTCTCCAAATCATCCCAATTTGGGAAGAAGATTAGGAGAGAAGTTTTGGCATAATTTCCTCTCTTTTCTTCTCTTCTCTCAAAAAAAAAAAAAAAAAAAACTCGGGAATGTGATTTTTTTTCAGTTTCCTCTCCCCTTCTCTTCTCTTCTCTCCAAATAAGAACTCGGGAACTGAGTGTAAAAAATTGGCCGGATGCCCGGATGTACGCAACTCTAAAAAGTTATAACAAATTAAAAAGAATTTTGTTGTCCATTTAAAAGATTTGATTGCTTACAGAATCTGTGTTCTTATTTGGAATGGCATTTTGTTATATCAAATGTTAATTTTCATATGAATTTGTAGGTGTCATTTATGGAAATAATTGTGCATTAAAAAATAAATAAATTAGACTAAACTAATTTACGTTACATTTAACATTCAATTACGATCGTCATTAATTTTAAACATATTCTTTAACACATTGACGTCTATATATACACAGCAAAGTTTTAGATGTATTCGTATCTGTATCTCAAAGTAATATATTTTTTTCTACATCATCCAATATGAAGGTTTTTGGTGTTTTTGTTCTTATCGTCATGGTGACTTTGTTAATGGACAAAGTACAAACACAACCAGGATGCGACGATGATCTTATTGACGATTGCTTTCCTATTGGCCTTAACGATCCGCCAAGCAAGAAATGCTGTGACGAATTAAAACATAACCGACGTTGTATATGTTATTTCAAAAGATATGCAGAATTGCGTCCTAAGATTGACTTATGTAATCTCCATTACAATGACCCATGTCTAGATAATTAGTTTATACCTCTTTTAGTTGCAAGTCATCTTTTATAATAAATAAGAGAATGCTCATTCATATATGCTTGTTGTTTTATGCTTTGAATTTATTCGTAAACGTTTTTGGTTTGTGAACAATCTTCTTTCATCTCACATGATGTCTGCGTTGTAAGTTGGGTAAATATGTCATTTTGAGGTTTATATGCAAGTTTTCTATCATCACTCTATTGTTGTGACAGCGTAAGTTAGTATAATGACAATAGTGTTGCCGTTGAGGTAAGTTTGTTCTAGAGTAAATAGCACGAATGGACCTTTGTGGTTTTTGTATAATTTTCTATCGTCCCTTTCAACTTGAAAGTACTCTGCATTGCTTGTTCGAACCCAATCAGAACGTGAAACGGCACCCAAAATTGTAACTAACACCAATAGGCCTTGTTATTTAAATTTGTTCTTGGTGCTCTTGAAGATGTGAAGATCTCTATAATTCGATTCTAAGAATTCTTTTTTTTTTTTTTTTTTTTTTTTTTTTTTTTTTTTTTTTGTTTTTGTTTTTGTTTTAAGTGAAAACCCAAAAACAACTAGAAAGTGTTTTATGTTCAAACTTTGCTAGGTGAACATTTTGCGGATAAAGATGCCATCGAAAGTATTTAGAAGCAGTTACTGAGATACTCTGGTTACACCGTGCATATCTAAATTTAAAGCTCTCTTTTCTTGATTAATCTCATGTCTCAATAGAGTTTTACATGTAGTAAAAACTCGTGTAATTAAATCAACCAACAATAATAGTAAAACTGTGACCCTATTGAAGTCCAATTATGGCACCTCATCAAGGTATCATCATCCTACGGATTGCTACAGATGAAATATATGATTTTCATATGTCTATTTTTTGCGTTGATAAATGATAACATTGGAATCCATAATCGGAATGATACTAAATATATGATTTTCATGGAATACTTTAATTTCCATGTATAATTGTTTGGTTAGATAACATTGGAATCCATAATCTGAATGATACTAAATATATAGCTATACATGAAAGGCACCAAAGATGTGTGGATTCAAAAGTGATTCCCGGGTTCACCACTTCCCCTCACATAATTTATATACTACACCTTCATCTAATTATCCTACGAAACAACATTTATGAGATTGATACATCAATTTATAGTCATTACTATTCCTCCCCTATATCAAATTCACACCAATTATCATTCCAGACAACAAAACAAACGGCACCTAAGTCAAATAGATATGGTTCAACTAAGTTTTAATATATTAATTGGTGGGGTAATTCCAAAAATGACCAAGTTGCCCAATCGCTGGGGCTTTTTGACCTTGGATTTGAAAATTCTTATATTGACCAGTTGCCCAACGCAACCTTTAACGAGGGGACGACAAGTGGCGAATTTTTGGGCAACTCCGTCTGTTGGGATTCTTGATTTGATGTGACAAAATAGATAAAAGAATGAAACAAATGGACTATAATGCAAAGCTGGAATTCTACAAGAGATGAAGATTGAAACAAGAAGGACTTGCTTGATAAAGAAGATTTTATATATAGTCCTTCGTAGTCTTTTGTAAACCCTAATATCTCTCTATATAAAGAGACATAGGGTACAGGTTTTCATATGTCTTTCACAATGTAGTCGACTAGAAAAGTGTGTGTGTGTTTTAGAGCGTGTAAACTATAAACGTCTAGAACTAGTTTGTGTTGTTCGTATCCTCTAAGATCTGAGATGTCTTAGATCCTTGTTACAGTTAGGTAACACGTTGTTATTCTGATCAAATAATAATTAGTGGTGATTGGGAAAAACCTTGTTGTCAATAACTATTGATTTACTCTTAATTCCGCTGCATATATTGTCATTGTTATTGTTAACCCTAGTGCTCAAAACGATCCATGAAGTCTAACAAACTCCACACCGTCACATTTTTGGTAACGCCTGGACACGTGGTGTCCCATGTGAGGCGACACGTGTTGGGCAACCTTTGCAACTGGTCAATATAAGAATTTTCAAGTCCAAGGTCAAAAAGCCCCATCAATTGGGCAACTTGGTCATTTTTGGAATTATCTTTCAGTTTGCGTATTTGCTTAAAGTGTCATGGTTTTACCTCAATTATAATTAAATAATTGAAATGATATAAATGAGTGATAATAATTTACTATGGTTATTGTAAGAAAAACCAAGATATTGTTAACTAAATGACAAAATGCAGTTTAGGTAGATAATGAATATTTTACATTGCGCCGGGATTAATACATGTTCTTATGAAAAAAATTGTAATTTGTTATTTTTAAGAAAATATATATATATATATATATATATATATATATATATATATATATATATATATATATATATATATATATATATATATATATATCAAATAAGATCAATCTTAAAGTTGTAAAAATAAGATCCAACTAAAATATGACAAGTGACACTCTTGTTAAAATAAAATTAAATTGTTTATTGAGTACAACTAAAATTGTTAAAGTTCCGATGATTTTCTTTTTTAAATTGACAAAACCAAAATGATACATTTTGATTCGACATGTAATGTATCAGGTTAAGGTGATACACTTTGATTCGACATGTAAATTTATAGTTGCGTATCACTAATCCAAACTCATGTATCAATTGGTTATTAGTTGCTAAAATGTTAATTCGTATTAATACTTTATTTTTTTGTGTATTATTGCTAATATGGCTATGTATAAAATTGTTTTAATGGTTGTTTAGACTAGATCTTATTTTTACAACTTTAAGTTTGATCTCACATTAACCCTCCCATATATATATATATATATATATATATATATATATATATATATATATATATATATATATATATATATATATATATATATGTTAAGCATGCTTGGGCTAAGTTTGGTTTCCAACGTGTTATACTATGTGGTAGTTTTTTCTTTTTCAAATTCTCGTTATAAGAAGGTTTGCTTAAGGTGCTAGAAGGGGGTCCTTGGTTCATTCGATCAAATCCCATCTTCTTATATAAATGGGTGTCTAATACTAAATTGGAAAAGGAGGTTATCACGAAGGTGCCGGTATGGGTGCGTTTTCATAGACTACCTGCTGTGGTGTATTTGGAAGCTGGTATTAGATTGATTGCTGAACGAGTGGGACGACTCATGCGATTGGATGAGGGTACTTCTGCTATGTGCATTAACCCTTGGGGTCGTTATTCTTTTGCACGGTGTTTAATTGAGTTACCTGCTGTTCATGCTAACTTGGAATTTATTGAATTTGATATTCCTCTACCTAATGGGAAGGGTCATTATACGGAATACATTGATGTTGAGTATGAATGGTGGCCTCCTCGTTGTTCGTTTTGCAAAGTTTTTAGTCATGAGGTAGAGGCGTGTCATGAAGTGTTGAAAAGAAAAGTTGATATGGGGTCAGAAGATGTTAATGAAAGTGATAAGGAGAAAGTTCACAACAAAAAGGCTGGAAAAAAGGTAGCTAAATCTCAACAAGGGTCTAGGATGTTCAAGCCTAAGTCTAATTTCATTTATAGGCCTGTTTCTAAGCCGAGTTCTAATAAGGTCACTAATGAGGAAAAGCCTAATGAACAACCAAATTATGTTCCTCTTGTGGTGAGTATTAAGGAGTTATCTCAATCTGTTAACGAGTATGGTTACTTTAAAGATAACATTAATATTGATGAACTCAAGCGTAATATGGAGAAAGTAGAAGCGGATAAAGTACTTGATCTAGCTTCTAATACTTCTAACGTGGAGGATGTTGTAGATGGTTCTGATTTGCAAACTAATAAAGAGATTTCTAACAGCCCTATTACTGTATCGTTGAAGGGAGGTATGGAAAAGTGAAGCCTTGTAAGGTTTCTACTAATATTGCAAGTTCGGTTGGTAATCCAAGTACGAGTGGGAGTTTGTGGGAGCAGTTTTCTATGTCTCATAATGCTTCTACAAGTGATAATAAATCTCCATTATCATGTTCGGAAGACTCGGATGATGATGAAGTTTTAATGCCGGAGGTATTACCGGGTGGAGGCTTTCTGGATGATTTGGAGGATTACTATGACGGATATGATAATCAGGTGGTCTTACCTTATAAAATACAAGCATTTTGTGATCAATTTGATATTTGCTTGAATAATCGTCGTAGGTAGTTTGTTTTTATTTGTTTGTTATAAGAATGACATGTCATTCTTATATAGTTGGTTTGGTTTGTTGTTTTTGCACGTAAGTATCCTGCGGGACTAAGATGATGGACACACCCTCATCCTTTGTACTTCAATGTTTTTGGTTAATATATTTTACCAGGGAGCAGGATTACTCCCCTTTACCCATACATATATATATATATATATATATATATATATATATATATATATATATATATATATATATATATATATATATATATAGGGGAAGGTTAATGTGAGATCAAACTTAAAGTTGTAAAAATAAGATCTAGTCTAAACAACCACTAAAAGCATTTATAAATAACCATATTAGCAATAGCATACAAAAAATATAATATTAATACGAATTAACATTTTAGCAACTAATAACCAATTGATACATGAGTTTGGATTAGTGATACACAATATAAATTTACATGTCGAATCAAAGTTGTGGAAAACTAGAAGGGGGGTTGAATAGTTTTACGTCTTTTTAATTCGTTATAAAGGATAGTTTTAGTGTTTTCTTAGTTTTTAAATTTTAGATTCGATAATATATGATCTCAAGTCTTGCACAATATAAACAACTATCAATAAGTAAGATATAGCAATGATAAGTAAAGAAATAAATGAGAGATGGAAAGATCGAACCGCGAGACAAGAGATTTATAGTGGTTCGGCTACAAGGACACCTTCCTTGCCCTACTCCACTCCCCGAGCACCTAACTCGAGAGTTTTCTTCACTATATCAACAAGCTCCCTTATGGCGGAGAAAACCTTACACACCAATTTACACACCACAACTTCTTCACAACTAAATCACAACTTCTTCACACAAATCTACTTCACAACTAACTACTTCACGCCTATCTTCTTCACACCAATTTTCTTCACAACTAACAACTTCACACCTAGCTTCTTCACTACAATCTAATTCCTAACTTTTCTTCTTCACACCAAACAACTAACTAATCACACAATCAATATACCTAGCACAACTATCTACAATCAAATATTTACAACAATCTTCACAAAGAATTATGTAAATAATCTTGATGATGCACCAACAACTTGGATGTGGAGGTCACAACAAGTTGTAATACTTCTTGTCTTGGAGGATAGAAGTATTCTTCTCTTGCACTTGAGAGGATGATGTTTGAATCACTTTGAAACAAAGAATTATGTATTTATGATCAAAGGATTAAGAGAATAGAAATGGGGATCTAGAACAGAAAGTTTAGGAGTGCAAAAGGTGAGAAAATTCTGTGGGATGAACCAGTATTTATAGGGAGAAAATTTACGGTTCTGGAGCGTGGCCGGTCCCCTTAATTAGGGGGCGGTCCCCTTAATGATTAAGGGGGGCGCCTAGTATAATTAAGGGGGCCGCCCTCCAGAACGTTGGATTTTCTTGTCCTTTTGTGAGGGAAATTTTTCTGGATTAGATTTGCCATTTTTGGTTGAAAATTTGAATTCATAAATTTGTAATGAATTAAACATATTCTTTTAATGCCAAAAATGTTTTATAAAAAATATAGAATGTTTAATACATTTTATAAAAATTCTAGTGATTAGAAAAATTTCCTTTGATCATGAAATGCAATAAACACTTTGTTTATTCATACCTTAAGTGATTTGGATGTAAAGAGAAAATGTTAATCACTAAATACTTGTTTAAGTCACAAGTTTTAGTTCTATGAGTTTATATTTTGTAATAATCAAAACATAAAGATATTGATAAAATGTTAATAATTGATGCGTGGGGATTACACCAGGCTTTACCTCTCGAGGGATCTCGAGAAGCTTAACCCCCACCAGGCAGTGTACCTGATCGATGTAGTATAGTATAGTGAAAAGTACCGGGGGATTGATCGTTCAGCTAGGAATAGTGTCGCTAGGATTAGAAAACCTAAATACTAGTTCTAGAGATGAGGGATGATTCTTTTTGTATTTTTATATTTTTTTAGAAAGCAAGTAAATATCTCGGGTTTGAAGGATTTGGGCGGAATTAGTTGCTAGTCAACTAACCCAATACTAAGATGCAATCAAAATAAAATACTAAAAATGAAAATAAACTAATTTAACTAAGGTTGTGAGCAATAAGTGGAGAAATGTGTTTACTTAGATTTCACTACTCCCTAGATATCTTTTACACGTTAATTACTTATTATAGTTGCGTGGATGACGGATTGTATTCCTTAATACCATTTATGGGGTGGCGTACTTACTTCCCCAATCCTATGAGTGCCTACTTCACTCCTATGTCGAGCCTGCAAGAAGCTCCTAACATGGGATCATTAGAATTTACTCATGCATTAAATACAACCAATAAAACCTAGTACACATCGGTTCATGTTTCCTAAGACGTTCAAGCATATTACCATTTGGAGATCTGCCAGTTTTCTTAAGCCTAACATTGAAATAATTCATCCAATACAACCATAAACAAGTAATCAACACATAATCAACATCTAGGTTTCATTAGATCTAAGCAAACACAAGATAAATCTAGCCTAGCATGGTGGAATCAAGACAAGCACAAGATATAGACAACCAACACATAGACATATTGATTGAATTAAAAGAATACTTATCTCAATAGCACATGTAAGGGTTTAAGGGCTGAAAACCCTTGAAAAAGCTGTAAAATACGTATATGGTTCGGCCTTAGGGTTTCTCCAAAACTTGTTCCTCTCTAATGAATGAAAATTAGAAAACTATATATAGATATTAGAGGCTGACGGCGTCAAGAACAACCTTGTGACGCCGTCATCTCGCCGCCAAAATAATCCTCGGACTGCCTTGATCTACATCTGACGCCGTCATGTAGTCCACTTTTGCAGGCCGTCACACATTTAACTCTTGACGCTCTACCTTGTGATGCCTTCATTTCTGTACTGGGTCGTCATGATCTTTACTCTTGACGCCGTCACACACTGTTCCCAGCTTGGAAAATTAAGTCTTTGGCGTTTTCTTCACTTTTATGCTCCAAAAATGTCCGAATTGCTTCCTTTTCCAGATTTCACTCCCAAAGTACCTAAAATCACAAAAGGAATGATTTAGGGCAATATTTGATCAAATAAATTCAATTCCGGGCTTAAATGACCCCCTAAAAACGGATCATTTTTCGCCTCATCAATAATATTTTTAGGCATTATTTATGTCAACAATATCCCCCTTTTTGATTATTACAAAACCTCAAACTCAATAACTCTAAAATTTGTTTCTAGACAAGTATTAAAGAGTTTACATTTCTCTTCTCCCCCTTTTTGTAAAATCAAAAAGGTTAAGCCGAGTAAGCTTCGTGAAAGAAGATTAAACGGGTAGAACGCCCCCCCCCCCCCCCTCATTTGAGAGCACCAAGGGAATGAGCTATGGAAATCTTAACTACACAAAATATTTGAAGAGAACAAGACACATATACATGCAAAGCAATAATTATGCAAATAAAAATAGATTCATTCAAGCATCATAGAAATGATTAGCATTACAACATTCAATATGCTTAAAGCATATTGATTACAATAACACAATACGCACATACGGGGGTAATAAATGATGTTCTTCCCCATTACTCCATAAAATAAGTACTTTACCCATGAGTCCCAATCGTCCCAAAACAATATGTACAAGGATATGACTCGACTTAGCAACCATGTAATCAATTAGATAATTAACTTAGGGTTTAACAAATAACAATAATGCACTAAAAATGAGCGCATACACGGAAGGCTAAGGCGATTCGGGTGTACATTTAAGTGGGGTGTAACAAATTCTTCCTTTAAGTAAAATGCTTAAAGTTAGAAACGAAGAGATAGGCTCGGAGGGGTGTACTAGGGGTTTCGTGTACTAAAAATGAGTACAACGCTAAGGGTGTGGGAAAAATTAGTTGACTTAACTAGCCAAGTAATAGGACTTAAATGGCCAAGTAATTATGATACGGGTTTAACACAAGGGTGATCCTAATGCCTCTTATCATGTAGTAAATCCTACTACACGAATGTAGTCTCACTAGCGGTCTCGGGATGCATCACTAACGCAAGTTCTAGAATCTAAATGCTACCGGTACACTCATAAGCACTAATAGTAAATGCTTTTCCTATCAAATCTAAAAGCGAACCTCACATATTTGGGTGGAAAATTTTTCTTAATGATATGGTTATGTGTTAGTCATACAATCTCCTATCCATGAGACGCTTGCTATGGCTAAAGTTTCACTCCTAAATGTTGTAAAAAATTTTAAATTTGGCGCTAAAATTGCACTAACAAGTATTTCTCATAGTTTTATTACACATCTACTCTCAAACAGACAAACTCAAGCGAAAGTGTATTTGTAAGGTATCATCATTTTACCCTCCCCTTACACTTAAGATGAACATTGTCCCCAATGTTCAAGTAAAGAATGTAAAAGTGAAAAAGTAAAAAGAATGAAATCAAATACTCCCCTGATTCGCTCGGTCTGGATAATAAGGTGGCCAGGTTAAATCTTCCTCCAAGAAAATGAACAATCAAAGCTTCCCTTCCAGATTATAAATCATCTTCTTGTCAAACATAACCTGTTAAACCTGAGAAAACAGACAAGACAACCTCGCATAAAATCGGCGGCAATCTACATAAGTTACTAAATCCTAGAAAACAAAGTAAGATATAATGCATGTGGAATGAAGTTTGCAGATTTTCTGGAGATTATAAAACTTAATAATTCAACAAAAACTTTAAGACTCCGTTAGAAAAACAAAACCGGTAAAATTTCCAGATTACTAAATCCTAGCAAGCTCATGACGCCGTCAGAAGTGACCTGCAGAAATTCTTATGTTAAGTTTCCAGAAAATTTCTGGAAAAACTTGGTCCTACTTCCTGGAAAATCCTGCAAAACTTCATTATGACTCGATACAAGCATTTGACTCTAACAAATACGAATGTACATGTTCACTTAATATTGTGGAGAATCATGATCGGTTTGTTTCTTAAAAACATATTTGGGGTTTCCCCTTACACTTATCTTTTGCAAAAATACCTTTGGGTGAAGTTAAGACTAGGCTAAACAAAAAAGTAAAGTATTTCCACTATTTAGTTTAGAAACATGATCTACCAACAATAAAAATAAAGCATGCATACGGAAGCAAATAACAAACAAACAAACAAACAAATAAAAACACACAAAACATGGGTTGCCTCCCAAGAAGCGCTTTTCTTTATTTACGAGTCTTGTAGCTAGACTCAAGGTCATGGGTTACTACGTTTTCCTATCCCGCAAAATGAATGCGGTTTCAAACATCTTAACCAATCTCTCATCCTTCCTATACTCGGGGCCTAAAGCCAAACATTTCGAGTAATAGATCTCTTTCTTTTTGTAACCTCCAATGTTTCTCTCTTCCTCACTCTCAACCTTAATTACGGGGATGTTGTCAACATCGAGATCCTCAACTTCTCTAAACCTCTCTTCTTTATGGGGCATCCTATATCTAATGTTTTTCTCTTTAGTTGCGAATGTGATAGTGCCCTCATCATGGTTGTAAGTCATTTTAGAGGTTTTGACAAAAGGTTCTCCTAAAACAATCTGACAGAAAGATTGATCAATAATTCCCCTAACATCTTATAAGATCATAAAGTCACACCTATAAACCAAATCCCCAACGAAAACATGTAACCTTCTAACCCGCTCAACAAAATTACTCATGCGATTAGGGTTGTAAGGGTCCCGCCTAGGTTTCAATTTTTCGTTCATGATCCAATTATAATAAAGGCTAGACATAATGTTCATCGGTGCCTTTAAATTGATATAAGTGTGTTCTCTAAACATATGACCAATCATGCATAGGACCTTAAGATTGATAGAATTATGTTTCCTAATCCATGGGCGTTTTCGGTACTTTGCGGGGCAAGGGCATTTTAGGAGGAACTTATGGTACCTCAATTCCTCAAGAGTTGGTGTGGTACTCCTAAATATTCTATAATCATCCCATGGCCCTTCCCTACAAGTGTTACTCCCTAGCTTGATTTCACATTCATTCATCTCATTGACCTTCCTTATTTCATCATTTTCCGTTTTAAATTGGTTATGTTGCAGAATAACTTCCTTGGGCAAGGTGAATCTAGTTAAGAAGTAGGAAGCAAGATCGTCCCAAGAGGATACGGATCTTTCAGGGAGTTGGAATAACCATTGAAGAGCCCGACCACGTAAATAGAATTGAAAGAGGGCTAAGAGTTCCCCTTCTTGATTATCAACACCTAATCCTACAGATTTGGTAATTTTTAGGTAGTTCTCAAGGTGTTGGGTCGGGTTTTCAAATAAATATCCATAGAATGCACACCCAACTTGCACCAATCGAATGGTGCTAGATTGCAAGCGGATGGATCTTATAGGTGGGTGGATTGGTTGTGGTAGGTTTTGTGGGTGGTTTTGTGGCGGTGGGTTGATGGGTTCAAGGATGTTACCACCTTCCATGATGTCGGGTGGTGAAGAGTTACGAACAAAAACACAAAGAAATAAGATAGACTAAAGAGAACCTAAAAATAAAAATAAAATCTTACTAGAAAGGAATCTAGCAAGTAGACCTAATAAAAAGAGATTCTAACCTAGACAATAACTATTCCCCGGGCTGCGGCGCCAAAAACTTGATGCGTGGGTGATGAGGCGAAAAATAAACCACTTTTAGGGGGTCATTTAAGCCCGGAATTGAATTTATTTGATCAAATATTGCCCTAAATCGTTCCTTTTGTGATTTTAGGTACTTTGGGAGTGAATTCTGGAAAAGGAAGCAATTCGGACGTTTTTGGAGAATAAAAGTAAAGAAAACGCCAGAGACTTAATTTTCCATGCTGAGAACAGTACCTGACGGCGTAAAGAGCATTTTGGTGACGGCGTCAAGAGTAAAAGTGGTGACGGCCCAGAGAGAACGTGAAGGCGTCACCCAAGGCCGTCACGTGTTAACTTGTCAAAACTTGCGCGCGAAGTAGCTGATATTGTTTTGGTCATAACTTTTGCATACGAACTCGGATTTAGGTGATTCAAAAGCCCACGTGAAGAGGACGAAGAGATCTACAATTTGGTGAAAAAATGGTCGTGACGGTGTCAAGAGTAACGGGCTGACGCCGTCAAGAAGGGCTGACAGAAAACATGCCTATAAATATAACATCATAACTTCACTTTTTGTAAGCCCTAAACCCTAAGGTCGATTCTTGGGTTTAGGTGGGTGTTTTTCCAGCAACTTAGAGGGTTTCAATCACTCCATAAACATCATGTATTGGTTTGTTGATTCTATCTTAATTATGTTTTCCATTATCATTGTTGATTGCTCTTCTTTGATGATGTTTTGCTAATTCACCTTGTGTCTACTTATGATTGTGTGAAACTTGTGTATAATTGATTAGATCTCATTGATTTCTTGTTGATGTTGTGTCTATCTCCATCAATGAGGGGCTTGTTGATGTGTGTTTCTATCTCCATCAATTAAGGTGTGACAACTTCAATAGATCTAGTTGGTTTAGTTTATAATTCTTGTTTCCTATTGATTCTGGTTTTGATTGATTGAATTCGATGTTAGGCTTAAGAAAACTGGCATACTTCCATAGGGTAACATGCTTGAATGTCTTAAGAAACATGAACCGATGTGTACTAGGTTTTTATGGTTGTATTTAATGCATGAGCGAATTCTAGTGATCCCATGTTAGGAGCTTCTTTGCCGGCTCGACATAGGAGTGAAGTAGGAGCTTATAGGATTGGGGAAGTAAGTACGCCACCCCATGAATGGTATTAAGGAATACAACCCGTCAATTAAAACAAGGTTACAATTCAATAGGTAGGATTGGATAGCTAGCAAGGAGTAACATATCATGGGTAGACATGCTTCACTTATCTTGTAGAACCCTAGTTTACATTTCTTGCACATTAGTTTAATTAGTAGCTTTTGGGTTAGTTGATTAGCAACTAATTCCGCCCCTCCTTCCAATACCCGAGATTTTTACTTGCTTTTCATAAAATACAAAAACATAAAAAGAATCATCCTTCACCTTTAGACCTAGTTAGATTAATTTCAATCCTAACGACACTATTCCTAGCTGAACGATCAATCCCCCGGTACTTCTCACTATACTATACTACAACGATCAGGTACACTGCCTGGTGGGGGTTGTAAGCTTCTCTAGATACCTCGAGAGGTAAAGCCTGGTGCGATTCCCACGCATCAAGTTTTTGGCGCCGCAGCCCGGGGAATAGTTATTGTTTAGGTTGAATTTGATTTTTATTAGGTCTACTCATTAGATTCCTATCAAGTGAGATTTTTCTTTTTATTTTGTAGCTTTGTAGTCTATCTTTTCTTTGTGATTTTGTTTGTAATTTGCTTCAAATGGACTTTACACTTAGACTTCTAAGATTACAAGATAGGGTTGAGCGGCTAACACACCAAAGAGTTCAAAATACCTCATTTAGAGACACCTATGAATCATATGAGCCTTCACCTAGGATAGATTCTTATGAACAACCTCCATGTTTAAGATCTAGTTTTAGTGAGGCAAATAGGAAATGCGACCTAGTTTTCCAAGGAATTATGGAGAGAGCCATTGCAACAAATCATAAGTTGGATGAAGCACTAGGTTTACTATTATCACTACCTAAGAAAAAAATTGAGGAGGATTTAGCCAAGCATGATCACATTGATCAAAAAGACCTAGGTTTTATAATCGATGATGATGGATCTCAAGAAACAGATGATGAATCTCTTGGGCAATTTGTATATAGCAGTCAGAATATTGAAGATGATCCTTATGATTCGGACATAGAAGTTGAGATGCCTAGAGAAGCACGTGAGATACTTGGGAGAATGTTAGGGCTAGATTATATTAAAACACATGTTGAGGATATAGGTGATATTAACACATGGAATGATGAGGTAAATAACATAAGCCCACAAAATACTCAACCATCATTTGAGGCACACACACCGCCCGTGACTTACCCGGAAGAAGTAGAAGAAACTTTAGGAATTCCGATGGAGGTAGAACCCTTGGACCAGGCACCACTTGAGGATATAGGTTTGAACACTTGTAGTGATAACCTTACTCCTAGTTCTAGGGAATTTCCTAGTGTTGATGAACCGGAACCTCAATCTTTACACACCTTTCCATCCTTAGATATATTTCTAGGAGACAAAAGAGGAACCGACCCACCCATCAACCAATATTATCCGGGTAGTTTTAGGATGAAGGAAGCCATTCACTCACCCCCTTCACCTCACGTGGCATATTCACACCCTAAGGGTGTGTATCGCTACTTTCACCCACACTTGATCCTAAGTGTAGGGAAGACCTCCCCTATTTTCGTTAAATAAGGGTAGAGTCAGGCTCGTGACTCGAACAAAAATAAGCGCTTCTTGGGAGGCAACCCATGTTTTGTGTGTGTTTATTTGTTTGTTTGTTTGATTTTATTTGTTTACGTATGCATGTTTTATTTTTATTGTTTGTGGCTCATGTTTCAAAGTAAATTGTGAAAATGCTTTATTTTGTTTTTAACTTCGTCTTAATTGCATATAAAGGTATTTTGCAAAAGATAAGTGTAAGGGAGATCCAAATTTGTTTATAAGAACGAAATTGAGCATGAACCACAACAATAATAAATGGACATGTGTATTAGTACTTGTTAGAGTCAAATGCTTGCATCGAGTCATAATGATGTTTTGCAGGATTTTCCAGGAAGTAGGACGAAGTTTTTCCAGAAATTTTCCGAAAACTTAACATAAGAATTTCTGCAGGTCACTTCTGACGGCGTCACGAGTTTACTCTTGACGGCGTCACGTGTAAAATTCTAGAAATTTTGCTAGTTTTGTTTATACCGGACTCTTAAAGTTTTTGTTGATTCTTTAGTTTTATAAACTCCAGGAAATCTGCAAATATTCATTCCATAAGCATTATATCTTTAATTGTTTTGTTTTTATTCCTAAGTCTGGAATTACATCTAGTTATGAGTTTTCTTTGTTCGGATTGATGCTTTGGGTTTTTGTGATTGTTTTCTCAGGTTTAACAGGTTATGTATGACAAGAAGATGATTTGTATTCTGGAAGGGAAGCTTTGATTGTTCATTTTCTTGGAGGAAGATCTAACCTGGCCATCTTATTATCCATACCGAGCAAATCAGGGGAGTATTTGATTTCATTCGTTTTAATTATTTGACTTTTACATTCTTTACTTGAACATTGGGGACAATGTTCATCCTAAGTGTAAGGGGAGGGTAAAATGATGATACCTTACAGATACACTTTCGCTTGAGTTTGTTTGTTTGATGGTAGATGTGTAATAAAACTATGAGAAATACTTGTTAGTGCAATTTTAGCGCCAAATTTAAAATTTTTTACAACATTTAGGAGTGAAACTTTAGCCATAGCAAGCGTCTCATGGATAGGAGATTGTATGACTAGCACATAACCGTATTATTCAGAAAAATTTTCCACCCAAATATGTGAGGTTCGCCTTTAGATTTGATAGGAAAAGCATTTATTATTAGTGCTTATGAGTGTACCGGTAGCATTTAGATTCTAGAACTTGCGTTAGTGATGCATCCCGAGACCGCTAGTGAGACTACATTCGTGTAGTAGGACTTACTACATGATAAGAGGCATTAGGATCACCCTTGTGTTACACCCGTATCATAATTACTTGACCATTTAAGTCATATTACTTGGCTATTCAAGTCAACTAATTTTTCCCACACCTTTAGCGTTGTACTCATTTTTAGTACACGAAACCTCTAGTACACCTCTCCGAGCCTATCTTTTCATTTCTAACTTTAAGCATCTTACTTAAAGGAAGAATTTGTTACACCCCACTTAAATGTACACCCAAATCGCCTTAACCTTCCGTGTATGCACTCATCTTTAGTGCATTACTATTATTTGTTAAACCCTAAGTTAACTATCTAATTGATTACATGGTTGCTAAGTCGAGTCATATCCTTGTACATATTATTTTGGGACAATTGGGACTCATGGGTAAAGTACTTATTTTATGGAGTAATGGGGAAGAACATCATATTATTACCCCCATATGTACGTTAATCTTAAAAGTACTCCAAGTGTTTTGATTTTCTTAATTCGAGTCATTAGATTAGTTTATTGTAAAGTATGTAAAAATTCAAGTGTAAGGGAAATTTACATTCCCTATGATGTATTATTTTGGATGGTAGGGTAAGAGTGTATGCAAAAAAAAAAAAAAAAAAAAAAAAAAAAAAAAAAAAAAAAATTGAAAAAAAATCAAGAAAAAGAAAAAAAATAGAAAAAAGAAGAAAAGAGAAAAAAACATACGAACTACCATCCCTTTTTATTCTATGTTCATTTTATGTTTTTGTTATTTTTCATTTATTAGCTTAAGTCGAGTCTAGTATTGGCTTAGCAACGCCACATTGTACATGTAATTAACCAAGATTGTTAACTCGCCACCAGTAAAAACTTCCTTTATCCAACAAAACCGTGTATTTCATATCCCTACACCTAACGTTACAACCCTTTAAAAAGACCTCTTTGATAGTTTATCCTAGGTGCTTACGCCATGTGGTGGAGGTTTGATCCTTTCCCAAGCCTATGGTAATCTATTTTGCTATGACAGGTAGTGAGAGATATCTTCCGTTTCCATATTGTAATTTATATTTTATTACACCCGAGAGATGTGAGTATCTAAACACTAATTGTGAGGTGCTTGTGTATGACCTCCGTGCTTGTCTATTGGTCTTTAGTGGAACGATTATTTATTTTAATTACTTTTATATTAGTGTTAAATGACCCCTAACTTGTATTTTGAGTAGAATAAAAGCGCATTTGCTTGAGGACAAGCAAATCTCAAGTGTAAGGGTATATGATGAGGCGAAAAATGAACCACTTTTAGGGGGTCATTTAAGCCCCGAATTGAATTTATTTGATCAAATATTGCCCTAAATCGTTCCTTTTGTGATTTTAGGTACTTTGAGAGTGAATTCTGGAAAAGGAAGCAATTCGGACGATTTTGGAGCATAAAAGTAAAGAAAACGCCAAAGACTTAATTTTCCATGCTGAGAACAGTACCTGACGACGTCAAGAGCATTTTGGTGACGGCGTCAAGAGTAAAAGTGGTGACGGCCCAGAGATAACGTGAAGGCGTCACCCAAGGCCGTCACGTGTTAACTTGTCAAAACTTGCGCGCGAAGTAGTTGATATTGTTTTGGTCATAACTTTTGCATACGAACTCGGATTTAGGTGATTCAAAAGCCCACGCGAAGAGGACGAAGAGATCTATAATTTGGTGAAAAAAAGGTTGTGACTGCATCAAGAGTAACGGGCTGACGCCTTCAAGAAGGGCCGACAGAAAACATGCCTATAAATATAACATCATAACTTCACTTTTTGTAAGCCCTAAACCCTAAGGTCGATTCCTGGGTTTAGGTAGGTGTTTTTCCAGAAACTTAGAGGGTTTCAATCACTCCATAAACATTATGTATTGGTTTGTTGATTCTATCTTAATTATGTTTTCCATTATCATTGTTGATTGCTCTTCTTTGATGATGTTTTGCTAATTCACCTTGTGTCTACTTATGATTGTGTGAAACTTGTGTATAATTGATTAGATCTCATTGATTTCTTGTTGATGTTGTGTCTATCTCCATCAATGAGGGGCTTGTTGATGTGTGTGTCTATCTCCATCAGTTAAAGCGTGACAACTTCAATAGATCTAGTTGGTTTAGTTTATAATTCTTGTTTCCTATTGATTCTTGTTTTGATTGAATGAATTCGATGTTAGGCTTAAGAAAATTGGCAGACTTCCATAGGGTAACATGCTTGAACGTCTTAAGAAACATGAACCGATATGTACTAGGTTTTTATGGTTGTATTTAATGCATGAGGGAATTCTAGTGATCCCATGTTAGGAGCTTCTTAGCCGGCTCGACATAGGAGTGAAGTAGGAGCTTATAGGATTGGGGAAGTAAGTACGCCACCCCATGAATGGTATTAAGGAATACAACCCGTCAATTAAAACAAGGTTACAATTCAATAGGTAGGATTGGATAGCTAGCAAGGAGTAACATATCATGGGTAGACATGCTTCACTTATCTTGTAGAAACCTAGTTTACTTTTCTTGCACATTAGTTTAATTAGTAGCTTTTGGGTTAGTTGATTAGCAACTAATTCCGCCCCTCCTTCCAATACCCGAAATTTTTACTTGCTTTTCATAAAATATAAAAACATAAAAAGAATCATCCTTCACCTTTAGAACTAGTTAGATTAATTTCAATCCTAACGACACTATTCCTAGCTAAACGATCAATCCCCCGGTACTTGTCACTATACTATACTACAACGATCAGGTACACTGCCTGGTGGGGGTTGTAAGCTTCTCGAGATCCCTCGAGAGGTAAAGCCTGGTGCAATTCCCATGCATCAGTGGGGATTGCACCAGGCTTTACCTCTCGAGGGATCTCGAGAAGCTTACAACCCACACCAGGCAGTGTACCTGATCGATGTAGTATAGTATAGTGACAAGTACCGGGGGATTGATTGTTCAGCTAGGAATAGTGTTGCTAGGATTAGAAAACCTAAATACTAGTTCTAGAGATGAGGGATGATTCTTTTTGTATTTTTATATTTTTTTAGAAAGCAAGTAAATATCTCGGGTTTGAAGGATTTGGGCGGAATTAGTTGCTAGTCAACTAACCCAATACTAAGATGCAATCAAAATAAAATACTAAAAATGAAAATAAACTAATTTAACTAAGGTTGTGAGCAATAAGTGGAGAAATGTGTTTACTTAGATTTCACTACTTCCTAGATATCTTTTACACGTTAATTACTTATTATAGTTGCGTGGATGACGGATTGTATTCCTTAATACCATTCATGGGGTGGCATACTTACTTCCCCAATCCTATGAGTGCCTACTTCACTCCTATGTCGAGCCTGCAAGAAGCTCCTAACATGGGATCATTAGAATTTACTCATGCATTAAATACAACCAATAAAACCTAGTACACATCGGTTCATGTTTCCTAAGACGTTCAAGCATGTTACCATTTGGAGATCTGCCAGTTTTCTTAAGCCTAACATTGAAATCATTCATCCAATACAACCATAAACAAGTAATCAACATATAATCAACATCTAGGTTTCATTAGATCTAAGCAAACACAAGATAAATCTAGCCTAGCATGGTGGAATCAAGACAAGCACAAGATATAGACAACCAACACATAGACATATTGATTGAATTAAAAGAATACTTATCTCAATAGCACATGTAAGGGTTTAAGGGCTGAAAACCCTTGAAAAAGCTGTAAAATACGTATATGGTTCGGCCTTAGGGTTTCTCCAAAACTTGTTCCTCTCTAATGAATGAAAATTAGAAAATTACATATAGATATTAGAGGCTGACAGCGTCAAGAACAACCTTGTGACGCCGTCATCTCGCCGCCAAAATAATCCTCGGACTGCCTTGATCTACATCTGACGCCGTCATGTAGTCCACTTTTGCAGGCCGTCACACATTTAACTCTTGACGCTCTACTTTGTGACGCCTTCATTTCTGTACTGGGTCGTCATGATCTTTACTCTTGACTCCGTCAAATTCTTCCTCTTGACACCGTCACACACTGTTCCCAGCTTAGAAAATTAAGTCTTTGGCGTTTTCTTCACTTTTATTCTCCAAAAACGTCCGAATTGCTTCCTTTTCTAGATTTCACTCCTAAAGTACCTAAAATCACAAAAGGAACGATTTAGGGCAATATTTGATCAAATAAATTCAATTCCGGGCTTAAATGACCCCCTAAAACGGATCATTTTTTGCCTCATCAATAATGTTTTAGGCATTATTTATGTCAACAATCTCCCCCTTTTTGATTATTACAAAACCTCAAACTCAATAACTCTAAAATTTGTTTCTAGACAAGTATTAAAGAGTTTACATTTCTCTTCTCCCCCTTTTTGTAAAATCAAAAAGGTTAAGCCGAGTAAGCTTTGTGAAAGAAGATTAAATGGGTAGAATGCCCCCCCCCCCCTTCATTTGAGAGCACCAAGGGAATGAGCTATGGAAATCTTGGCTACACAAAAAATTTGAAGAGAACAGGACACATATACATGCAAAGCAATAATTATGCAAATAAAAATAGATTCATTCAAGCATCATAGAAATGATTAGCATTACAACATTCAATATGCTTAAAGCATATTGATTACAATAACACAAAAGAAAATACATAGTCCTATATTGCCTAAGAGAGCACTTGGACTTGCTTGCAACCCATGGTTGATCGTTTTATTTGCTTGAAGGAGAACATAAGCATAAAGCTTAGTTATTAGATGGAGAGGGATATGGGGTGGGGTATGGAGCGGAAGAGGTGGATCTTACGATGTTGTATCGTGTTAAGGGTGGTACGGGATGAGGACGAGTGAGGAGATATTCAATCCAAGAAATATCTTCACTCAAGTATAGGATTTGTTTTTGAAGGAAGATGCAACAAGGGCAATAGTGAGTGTGGTTTGTAACTTGATCCAAGTTGAGAGAGTGAGGTAGGCAATTGTTGTAGGGTGATGATGGAGGTTGCCCTTTGTTGCGTTGTGCAAGATGCATGTCATTGAGATCACTAAGATCATGGATTTGGGATATTTCATCATGGAACTTTTGCTTTTCCGTGGCAATGCGGAGAGAGTCATTGTGTTGATATGGATGAATTGGGTTTGTGTATTTGGAATTGTAGGTGGATGGTTGATCAAACTTGTATGGATCATTATAAATGGTTGGAGGATGAGATGAGTGGTTTGGCATGAAGGAAGATGTTTGGCCAATGTTGTATCGTTTGTAAAGAGGATCAAATGAATGTCCTTGTGAATTTGGTGTAAAGTTTGGTAAGTAAGTGGTTGGAGGTGTTGAGTGATTTCCAACTTCTTTGGTTATGATGGATTTGTTTCGAGGGCTTTTTCTTCGCCAAACGGGTTTTTTCGTCATTCTTGCAAGCCTTGAGGCTTTTGGTTTTGGTTTGTTTGGAGAAGTCATGAAGGGATGAATGGAGTGTGTGGAAGATTTAGGATATTTATAGTGTAAGATTTGTGTGTTTAAGGATGGATAAATTTTGTTTGGGAGATTAGGACAAAATATGTTGGTGAAAAATGGGAAATGTAGGTTGAAATGGGCTAAAAAGCAGAAAAGATTCTGTAAACCCGACCATCTGGTGATTTCCAGATTGCTAGAATTGAGTTTTTGGCAGAAAATTTGTAGAAAGGTTGTGTGTTTGGATTAGAATTCAAGGAAGTTCAACTCCTTGAGACAATATAGCATCTAATCTAACTATAATATAGCATGCATGCAACAACACTTAAGTAAAAGAGCAATCAAGCAATTAGTAATAAGCAAAAGAAGGCAAACAAAGGCAAGGGCACTTAATCTTCCTAGAGCAACTATCTTAGATCAAAGGCAAAGGTAACTAGTGAGTGGAAAACTAGTGATGGAGCAAGATGACAACATTATTAGTGAATTTGTCCTAGTGTGTGTCTATATGCAACAAATGTGGAGTTGTGATTGTTTCGACTCCTAAATGCAAAGAGAGATAATGATCCTAAGAAACAATCCAAAAGATCTCCTTGATTCAATTTTTGCTCGATTCATGAATGTCAATAATATATATTAGATTATATATTTTGACAATTTATGTGAGAGTTTATGCGTGATTTTGGAAGACAATGTTTTTAGCATTAGTCAACAATGCAAGGAAAATGATGTTCATGTGATTCCTAGATGTAAGAATAATTTTTAAAGAAAATTGATTGGGTTTTATAAAAGAGTTTATGCAAAGAAAATAAACTTTCCCAATCTTTAATTTTGTGCGCAATAGATTCCTAGACTCAGAAATGGAGGAGTGGAAGAAAAAGAAAATAAAAAAAATTTGTCTAAATGCAATAAAATTTAGTCAACTTGTTCCATCATTCCTAATCCTAAACGCAAGTGATTGAATAATTCACGCTTAAGGGGTTTAGTGAGTATATCCGCAATGTTATCTTCCGATGCAACTTTTTCTATAGATATATTCCCTTTTTGTACATTATCCCTAAGAAAGTGGTGGTGTATTTCTATATGTTTAGTCCTAGAGTGTTGCACCGGATTTTTACTTAAATCTATCACACCTTTGTTATCGCACATAATGGGAACGTTTTCTAACCTAATGCCATAGTCTATAAGAGCTTGTTTCATCCATAGTGCTTGTTGACATGCCTTTCCAGCGCTTACATATTCAGCTTCGGTGGTAGAAATAGCAAGAGCGGTTTGCTTCTTCGAAAACCAAGATGTTAGACAACATCCCATAAACGTGCAAATACCGCTAGTGCTTTTTCTATCTACGTAGTCTCCCGCATGATCCGGATCCGCATAGACGATGGTTTCTATGCCGGATCCTTTAGGATTCCATAATCCTAAGTGTATAGTGCCTTTAATGTATCAGAAGATACGCTTAACCGCTTCTAGGTGAGAGGTTTTGGGATCCTCTTGAAAACGGGCACAAAGGCAGACACTAAACATGATATCGGGTCTACTTGCCGTCAAGTATAGTAAACTACCTATCATTCCTCTATACTTGGTGTTATCTACGGACTCACCTTCATCATCCTTTGTGAGCTTTACTTCCGTAGACATGGGAGTCTTTATGGATTTTGAGTCTTCTAGGCCAACTTTCTTAAGCATTTCCTTAATGTACTTAGATTGGTTAAAAATATTCCATCTTTTAATTGTTTTATTTGTAATCCTAGGAAGAAGTTAAGTTCACCCATCATACTCATCTCAAACTCATCATGCATGATTTTGGCAAATTCATCACACATGTCTTGACAAGTCGATCCAAATATAATGTCATCAACATATATTTGGACAATGATGAGATTTGGGTCTTTCCTTTTAGTGAAAAGAGTGTTATCTACCATTCCCATGGAATAATCATGTTTAATAAGAAAAGTTTTTAATCGATCATACCAAGCTATGGGAGCTTGTGACCTAAGGGTTCTTTGGTTAAGATGTCCTATTATATTAACTAGTGGATGTGACCTAGATTCTTTAATATTTACAATTTTGTTATTTCCTAAGTTAATGTCTTCATTGTCATTTCCTATGGATTTTTTTTACTAACCTCAATAGCTTCTTCTTCAACTAAGTCATCATCTTCTAAAGGTAACGTTTTAGGAAGTGGTGGTGTTTCATCAAATGTTACATTTAGTGATTCTTCTACTTTCATGGTGTGTTTGTTAAGTATTATATATGCTTTACTATTTTGCGAGTATCCTAAAAATATTCCTTCATATGATTTTGGATCAAACTTAGTGAGGTAATCCTTAGTGTTTAGAATATAGCATTTACTTCCAAATACCCTAAAGTAGCTTAAGTTTGGTTTTCTACCTCTTAGTAACTCAGAAGGAGTTTTTCCTAGAATTCTCCTAATCCTATTAATAATATATGTTGAAGTATCTACGGCGTGACACCAAAATTTTTGTGGGATGGATTGTTCATTTAACATTGTTCTACTCATTTCTTGTAGTGACCTATTTTTTCTTTCTACTACGCCATTTGATTGAGGAGTACGAGGAGCGGAGAAATTGTGAGATATTCCATTTAAATCACAATATTTTCCGAATTGTACTTCATTGTCAAATTCCCTACCATGGTCCGTCCTAATGGCTACTATTGTGCATCCAAATTTATTTTGAATCATTTTACTAAATATTTCGAATTTTTCAAAGGCTTGGGTCTTGTCACTTAAAAACCTAGTCCACGTGTATCGTGAGTAGTCATCTACTATTACTAAGGTATATTTGTTTCCTCCATAGCTCCACACAGCGGATGGACCAAAAAGATCCATATGTAATAATTCTAGGCACCTAGTAGTGGATACTATATTCTTAGCTTTGTGACTAGCATGAACTTGTTTTCCAATTTTACATGCATCACAAAAATGTTTGTCATATTTTAGATTAGGCAAATTTCTAACTAATTCCTTAGAGGCCAAAGATTGTATTTGTTGCATGTTAGCATGTCCTAATCTCCTATGCCACAATGTAGAGTTTTCATCTAGGGTCGTTAGGCATATCCTATCCTCAGGCTTGTTTCCTAGTTTCATAACATATATGCCACCTTTCCTAATTCCCCTACCTATAATTTTTCCATTCTTAACTATTTCGCTATCCTCTTCGGTAAAAGTGACTCTACATTTATTATCACATATTTGTCCTATACTACGCAAGTTATATGTTAAATTATCTACATGCTCCAAATTTTCAATAGTAAGTGAGTCTTGAGAAATCATACCTTTGCCAATGATTTTTCCACGTAAGTCACTACTGAAAATAACGTTACCTCCATTATATGCCTTGTATGTAGAGAATAGCTTGCGGTTCCCCATCATGTGCCTCGAACATCCGCTATCCTTGATCCATTCGTCAGGCTCCAAGTCAATTCCTAAACATATTTCGTCGGTCCCTTTTGCCATAAAACACTTTTCATCTTTTGGCTTTTCTACTTCTTCTTTGTCACTATCACTCCATGTTCCACTAACAAATGCGCCTTGATTTTCATAACCCGGCGGCTTTAGACATTCGCCAATGAGATGATTTGGACATCCACATCTAAAGCATTTTCTTTTCCCGTAGTTGTCACTTCTATTTCTTTGGAACGGTTTTCTTTCGTCTCGTGATGATCTAGTAAATCTTCCTCGTCTCTTGAAGAATTTCTTGAATTCTCTTACGGCCATTGCATATTCTTCGTCTTCACTTTCGTCGCTTGAATCATCATCATCACTAGGTTCCTTTTTGGCTTTTAGAGCGATGGATTTGGTTTGTTCTTTCTTGACTTTGACCGTTTCCGAATCTCTTCTTATAATTTCTTCATGGACCTTTAAGTTGCCAATAAGTTCATCTAGTGATAACGTCATCAAGTTCTTTGATTCTTCAATAGCCGTGACCTTAGCCCGCCATTTCGGATGCAATGCCCTAAGAAATTTCCTGACACAATTTTTACTAGAAAATGTCTCATCAAGTGCTTTTAAACTTGTGATAAGAGTGTTAAATTTAGCAAAATCATTATCAATTGATTCCTCTTCCGGAATCGTAAATTGTTCATATTTGTTGTACAAGAAGATCTATTTTGTTATCTTTAGCTTGACTATTACCTTGGTGAGTAATTAGTAAAGAATCCCAAATTTCTTTTGCGGTTTCACACATAAAAATTCTTTCATATTCTTTGCGTGGTAACGCATTATAAATGACCATTTAGCCTCATTATTTTTTGCTAGTTTCTTTTTCAAATCATCATTTTCTTTTTCAAAAGATACAATTTCATCCATTTTAGTTTCAACATTATATTGAATAGGGGAAAAATCACCAAAGGTAATAATATGCCAAAGATCAAGATCTTTTGATTTCACATAAGTTTCGAATCTATTTTTCCAATATAAAAATCCATCACTTTCAAATAGTGGTGGTCTTTGCATAGATTGCCCTTCTAAATATTTTTCAGATTCCATAGATCGTTACAAGTTTAAAAATACAATATATTTTAAAAATCTTGCTCGACGTGGCTCCTGATACCAATTGTGGAAAACTAGAAGGGAGGTTGAATAGTTTTACGTCTTTTTATCATATATAACCTGTAAATCCTGAGAAAACAGACAAAAACCCAAAGCATCAACCCGAACAAAGATAACTCACAACTAGATGTAATTCCAGACTTAGGAATAAAAACAAAACAATTAAAGATATAATGCTTGTGGAATGAATGTTTGCAGATTTCCTGGAGTTTATAAAACTAAAGAATCAACAAAAATTTTAAGAGTCCGGTATAAACAAAACTAGCAAAATTTCCAGAATTTTACACGTGACGCCGTCAAAAGTAAACTCGTGACGCCATCAGAAGTGACCTGCAGAAATTCTTATGTTAAGTTTCCGGAAAATTTCTGGAAAAACTTCGTCCTACTTCCTGGAAAATCCTGCAAAACATCATTATGACTCGATACAAGCATTTGACTCTAACAAGTACTAATACACAGGTCCATTTATTATTGTTGTGGTTCATGCTCAATTTCGTTCTTATAAACAAATTTGGATCTCCCTTACACTTATCTTTTGCAAAATACCTTTATATGCAATTAAGACGAAGTTAAAAATAAAATAAAGCATTTTCACAATTTACTTTGAAACATGAGCCACAAACAATAAAAATAAAACATGCATACGGAAACAAATAAAAGCAAACAAACAAACAAACTGACAAATAAAAACACACAAAACATGGGTTGCCTCCCAAGAATGGCTTGTTTTTGTTCGAGTCACGAGCCTGACTCTACCCTTATTTAACGGAAATAGGGGAGGTTTTCCCTACACTTAGGATCAAGTGTGGGTGAAAGTAGCGATACACACCCTTAGGGTGTGAATATGCCACGTGAGGTGAAGGGGGTGAGTGAATGACTTCCTTCATCCTAAAACTACCCGGATAATATTGGTTGATGGGTGGGTTGGTTCCTCTTTTGTCTCCTAGAAATATATCTAAGGATGGAAAGGTGTGTAAAGATTGAGGTTCCGGTTCATCAACACTAGGAAATTCCCTAGAACTAGGAGTAAGGTTATCACTACAAGTATTCAAACCTATATCCTCAAGTGGTGCCTGGTCCAAGGGTTCTACCTCCATCAGAATTCCTAAAGTTTCTTCTACTTCCTCCGGGTAAGTCACGGGCCGTGTGTGTACCTCAAATGATGGTTGAGTATTTTGTGGGCTTATGTTATTGACCTCATCACTCCATGTGTTAATATCACCTATATCCTCAACATATGTTTTATTATAATCTAACCCTAACATTCTCCCAAGTATCTCATGTGCTTCTCTAGGCATCTCAACTTCTATGTCCGAATCATAATGATCATCCTCAATATTCTGACTGCTATATACAAATTTCCCAAGAGATTCATCATCTGTTTCTTGAGATTCATCATCATCGATCATAAAACCTAGGTCTTTTTTATCAATGTGATCATGCTCGGCTAAATCCTCCTCAATTGTTTTCTTAGGTAGTGATAATAGCAAACCTAGTGCTTCTTCCAACTTATGATTTGTTGCAATGGCTCTCTCCATAATTCCTTGGCAAACTAGGTCGCATTTCTTATTGGCCTCACTAAAACTAGATCTTAAACATGGAGGTTGTTCATAAGAATCTATCCTAGGTGAAGGCTCATATGATTCATAGGTGTATCTAAATGAGGTATTTTGAACTCTTTGGTGTGTTAGCCGCTCAACCCTATCTTGCAATCTTAGAAGTCTAAGTGTAAAGTCCATTTGAAGCAAATTACAAACAAAATCACAAAGAAAAGATAGACTACGAGAAAGCTACAAAGTAAAAAGAAAAAATCTCACTTGATAGGAATCTAATGAGTAGACCTAATAAAAATCAAATTCAACCTAAACAAAAACTATTCCCCGGGCTGCGGCGCCAAAAACTTGATACGTGGGAATCGCACCAGGCTTTACCTCTCAAGGGATCTTGAGAAGCTTACAACCCCCACCAGGCAGTGTACCTGATCGTTGTAGTATAGTATAGTGACAAGTACCGGGGGATTGATCGTTCAGCCAGGAATAGTGTCGTTAGGATTGAAATTAATCTAACTAGGTCTAAAGGTGAAGGATGATTCTTTTTATGTTTTTATATTTTATGAAAAGCAAGTAAAAATCTCGGGTATTGGGAGAATGGGCGGAATTAGTTGCTAATCAACTAACCCAAAAGCTACTAATTGAACTAATTAACAAGAAAAGTAAACTAGGGTTCTACAAGATAAGTGAAGCATGTCTACCCATGATATGTTACTCCTTGCTAGCTATCCAATCCTACCTATTGAATTGTAATCTTGTTTTAATTGACGGGTTGTATTCCTTAATACCATTCATGAGGTGGAGTACTTACTTCCCTAATCCTATAAGCTCCTACTTCACTCCTATATCGATCCGGCAAAGAAGCTCCTAACATGTGATCACTAGAATTCGCTCATGCATTAAATACAACCATAAAAACCTAGTACACATCGGTTCATGTTTCTTAAGACGTTCAAGCATGTTACCCTATGGAAGTCTGCCAGTTTTCTTAAGCCTAACATCGAATTCATTCAATCAAAACAAGAATCAATAGGAAACAAGAATTATAAACTAAACCAACTAGATCTATTGAAGTTGTCACGCCTTAATTGATGGAGATAGACACACACATCAAAAAGCCCCTCATTGATGGAGATAGACACAACATCAACAAGAAATCAATGAGATCTAATCAATTATATACAAGTTTCACATAATCACAAGTAGACACAAGGTGAATTAGCAAATCATCATCAAAGAAGAGCAAACAACAATGATAATGGAAAACATAATTAAGATAGAATCAACAAACCAATACATGATGTTTATGGAGTGATTGAAACCCTCTAAGTTGCTGGAAAAACACCCACCTAAACCCAAGAATCGACCTTAGGGTTTAGGGCTTACAAAAAGTGAAGTTATGATGTTATATTTATAGGCATGTTTTCTGTCGGCCCTTCTTGACGGCGTCAGCCCATTACTCTTGACGCCGTCACGACCATTTTTTCACCAAATTGTAGATCTCTTCGTCCTCTTCACGTGGGCTTTTGAATCACCTAAATCCGAGTTCGTATGCAAAAGTTATGACCAAAACAATATCAGCTACTTCGCGCGCAAGTTTTGACAAGTTAACACGTGACGGCCTTGGGTGACGCCTTCACGTTCTCTCTGGGCCGTCACCACTTTTACTCTTGACGCCGTCACCAAAATGCTCTTGACGCCGTCAGGTACTGTTCTCAGCATGGAAAATTAAGTCTTTGGCGTTTTCTTCACTTTTATGCTCCAAAAACGTCCGAATTGCTTCCTTTTCCAGATTTCACTCCCAAAGTACCTAAAATCACAAAAGGAACGATTTAGGGCAATATTTGATCAAATAAATTCAATTCTGGGCTTAAATGACCCCCTAAAAGTGGTTCATTTTTTGCCTCATCAGATCACTAGAATTCGCTCGTGCATTAAATACAACCATAAAAACCAAGTACGCATTGGTTCATGTTTTTTAAGACGTTCGAGCAAGTTAAAAAATGGAGATCTGCCAGTTTTCTTAAGCCTAACATCGAAATTATTCATCCATTACAACTATAGACAAGCAATCAACCTATAATCAACATCTAGGTTTCATTACATCTAAGCAAACACACAAAAGATCTAGCCTAGCATGTTAAAATCAAGACAAGCGGAAGATATATTCAAACAACACATAGACATATTGAATGAATTGAAAGGAAACTTATCTCAATTGAACATGAAAGGTTTCAAGGGGTGAAAACCCTTGAAAATACTGTTACAAACGAGCTAGGTTTTATTAAGTTCGATCCTAAAATTCTCCTCTTTTAGAATGAAAAATAACAAAGAGTATATATAGATTTCCTAGGGTGACGGTGTCAAGAAGAAAGTTTTGACGCCGTCATCTCGCCGCCCATAATATTCTCGGACTGCCTAGATCCAGATCTGACGCCGTCATGTGTATTGCTGCTCTGGGCTGTCACTACTTTTACTCTTGACGGCCTTGTTCTGACGCCGTCACGTTTTCTCTGGGCCGTCATCATTTTTGCTCCTGACGCCGTCATAAAATTGCTCTTGACGCCGTCAGGTACTGTTCCCAGCAAGGAAAATTAAGACTTTGCCGTTTTCTTCACTTTTATGCTCCAAAACGTCCAAAATGCTTCCTTTTCCAGAATTATCTCCCAAAGTACCTAAAATCACAAAAGGAACGATTTAGGGCAATATTTGATCAAATAAATTCAAATTCCGGCTTAAATGACCCCCTAAAAACGGGTCATTTTTCGCCTCATCATATACCCTTACACTTGAGATTTGCTTGTCCTCAAGCAAATGCGCTTTTATTCTAGTCAAAATACAAGTTAGGGGTCATTTAACACTAATATAAAAGTAATTATAACAAATAATCATTCCACTAAAGACCAAAGACAAGCACGGAGGTCATACACTAGCACCTCACAAATAGTATTTAGATACTCACATCTCTCGGGTGTAATAAAGTATATATCACAATATGGAAATTGAAAACATCTCTCACTACCTGTCATAACAAAATAGATTACCATAGACTTGGGAAAGGATCAAACCTCCACCACCTGGCGTAAGCACCTAGGATAAACTATCAAAGAGGTCTTTTAAAGGGTTATAAAGTTAGGTGTAGGGATATGGAAAACACAGTTTTCTTGGATATAGGCAGTCTTTACTAGTGGCGAGTTAATCATCTTGGTTAATTACATGTACAATATGGCGTTGCTAAGCCAAGACTAGACTCGACTTAAGCTAATAAATGAAAAATAACAAAAACATAAAACAAACATAGAATGAAACGGGATGGTAGTCCGTATGTTTTTTTCTCTTTTCATTTTTTCTATTTTTTTTCTTTTTTATTAATTTTTTATTTATTTATTTTGCATACACTTTTACCCTATCATCCAAAATAATACATCATATGGAATGAACATTCCCCTTACACTTGAATTTTTACATACTTTATAATAAATTAATCTAATGACTCGAATTAAGATAATCAAAACACTTGGAGTACTTTTAAGATTAACGTACGTATGGGGGTAATATAATGATGTTCTTCCCCATTACTCCATAACAAAAGTACTTTACCCATGAGTCCCAATCGTCCCAAAACAATATGTACAAGGATATGACTCGACTTAGCAACCATGTAATTAATTAGATAATTAACTAAGGGTTTAAATAAATAACAATAATGCACTAAAGATGAGTGCATACATGGAAGGCTAAGGCG
Organism: Artemisia argyi; assembly: GCA_030686995.1. Classification (NCBI taxonomy): domain Eukaryota; kingdom Viridiplantae; phylum Streptophyta; class Magnoliopsida; order Asterales; family Asteraceae; genus Artemisia; species Artemisia argyi. The sequence continues at coordinate 56,112,563 of CM060683.1, read as the reverse complement.
ATTTGGTTGTACATTTAAGTGGGGTGTAACAAATTCTTCCTTTAAGTAAGATGCTTAAAGTTGGAAATGAAAAGATAGGCTCGGAGGGGTGTACTAGGGGTATCGTGTACTAAAAATGAGTACAACGCTAAAGTGTAGGAAAAATTAATTGACCTTACTAGCCAAATAATATGACTTAAATTGTCAAGTAATTATGATACAGGTTTAACACAAGGGTGATCCTAATGCCTCTTATCATGTAGTAAATCCTACTACACGAATGTAGTCTCACTAGCGGTCTCGGGATGCATCACTAACGCAAGTTCTAGAATCTAAATGCTACCGGTACACTCATAATCACTAATAGTAAATGCTTTTCCTATCAAATCTAAAGGCGAACCTCACATATTTGGGTGGAAAATTTTCTGAATAGTACGGTTTTGTACTAGTCATATGACTCCTATCCATGAGACGCTTGCTAAGGCTAAAGTTTCACTCCTAAATGTTGTAAAAAATTTTAAATTTGGCGCTAAAATTACACTAACAAGTATTTCTCAAAGTTTTATTACACTCCTACCATCAAACAAACAAACTTAAGTGAAAGTTTATCTATAAGGTATCATCATTTACCCTCCCCTTACACTTAGGATGAACATTGTCCCCAATGTTCAATTAAAGAATGTAAAAGTAAAAACGGGTAAAAGAATGAAATCAAATACTCCCCTGATTCGCTCGGTATGGATAGTGTGGTAACAAGGTTAGATCTTCCTCCAAGAAAATGAACAATCAAAGCTTCCTTTCCAGAATATAAATCATCTTCTTGTCAAACATAACCTGTTAAATCTGAGAAAACAAACAAGGCAACCTCGCGTAAAATCGGCGGCAATCTATATATGCTAACAAATCCTAGAAAACAAAGTAAGATATAATGCTTGTGGAATGAATGTTTGCAGATTTCCTGGAGATTATAAAACTAAAGATTCAACAAAAACTTTAGAACTCCGTTTGAAAAACAAAACTAGCAAAATTTCCAAATTTTTACACGTGACGCCGTCAGAAACTTCTTCCTGACGCCGTCAGAAGTGACCTGCAGAAATCTTTATGTTAAGTTTCCAGAAAATTTCTGGAAAAACTTTGTCCTACTTCCTGGAAAATCCTGCAAAACATCATTATGACTCGATACAAGCATTTGACTCTAACAAATACGAATATACATATTCATTTAATATTGTGGAGAATCATGATCGGTTTTGTTTCTTAAAAACATATTTGGGGTTTCCCCTTACACTTATCTTTCGCGAAATACCTTTAGATGAAGTTAAGACTAAGCCAAACGACAAAATAAAGTATTTTTACCATTTAGTTTGAAACATGATCTACCAACAATAAAAATAAGGCATGCATACGGAAACAAATAACAATCAAACAATTAAAAATCACACAAATTGGAAAATGAAACCATAAGCTACCCATAATATTGAAATTCAACATGAACATAAAAATAAAAATTATCCAGGGCCAACAGAGGCCATATCCTAAGCTATTACAATCCAAATTGTTTCAAATTACACAACCATGAATAAATTGTTCAGAAATCACAAATATAAAGACAAATCATTGGGGAGGGGGACCATAACGGTAGTCATAACCAGGAGGGAGGTGCCCGGTGCACCCGTAGGGAGGGTAGTCCATCTCACGACCGGGGAATGGGCCGATCTGTAGCTGGGACTCGATCTGATCATGGGTGGAGAGGTGCGGCATCTGGCGGATGGTGTGATCATACATCCAATCAAAGCATTGGTCAGTGGTGGTCCGCCATGCGTCCACCTGACCCATCCAGGCCCCCTGGTGTGCCTGCCAGTCTCCCCGACCCATGTTCGGTAATAATCTGCAGACCCAACCTCATAATCCCCGTAATGTGGCTGCTGGGCATTCCCTCATCATCATCATCATCATCATCATCCTCAACACCCGCAGGTCCTCCCGCAATGTACCAGGTATAGGACCCATTCCCTAGCTCCATCACAATGTTCATCTGCTTGAGGGATTTAGCCCTCACCACCCTACAAGCCCCACAGTCGCTCAGGTACCCCATGACCTCAGGAACAAGTACCCCATAAGATTGAGCCAAACGGGTCACGAACATCCCCCCATACACCTTGTCAATGTCCCTCTCCCCCACACTAGTCTTCAAATAGCTCGCTACCCAAAATCGGATGTTACAGTATACATCCGCTGAAAACATGGTGTACAGGTAGAACAGATCTGAAGCAGTGACACGGTGAGTGGTGCCATGACGCCCCGACAAGCTGTAGGTGATGCACCTGTGAGCTAACCTGATCATGGGGTCCCTGATTGAGGCCGCCCCAGTAGTTGAGGTGTACACCCCGTTCCCAATATTCGGACAAAACATGGCACACCTCAATTCGTTCCTCACCGTCTCCCCATTCAACAACCTTTGCATGAAACCCCCCTCAAGAGCCTCCTCCCGAGTATACAAACCTATCCTCCACCCAAACTTAGTAACCGAGCATGATCGAAGCTCTCCCCCCAATCTAAAGTAAATGGTGGTGCCCTCCATATCTATCCTGGCCTCAGCCAAATCAAAGCAAAAAGTCGAAAAGAACTCCCTAACCAACTCACTGTAGACTATCTCCCTCATCCTGAACAATCTCTCCCATTGAGGACCCGTGAATCCATCCGTTTGGATCCTCCCCAAGAAATCTCCCTCAAGACCTTGGGACCTCAGAAACTCCCAATCGATCACAGCTCCAACATCGATATGGTGATAAACAAGTTCCGCGTACTTGGTTGTAGCGGCGTCATTATCAAACTCACTCCAACTGTGGACCAAATCCCCATAGTTTACTCATTGGGACCTGGACGAGCTCCCTCGGTGTTGTCGTGATTGTTTGCTCATTTTCCTGGAAAAAGATAGAGTGGAACGAAAATGGTTAGAATGAGAGTTTTACGGATTCAAGCTGTCAGACACATCTGACGCCGTCAGGAAGGGAAACCTGACGTCGTCAGACCCAGCAAAAATTCATTGTTGGGATTCTTGATTTGATGTGACAAAACATATAAAAGAATGAAACAAATGGACTATAATGCAAAGCTGGAATTCTACAGAAGATGAAGATTGAAACAAGAAGGATTTGCTTGATAAAGAAGATTTTATATTTAGTCCTTCGTAGTCTTTTGTAAACCCTAATATCTCTCTATATAAAGAGACATAGGGTACAGGTTTTCATATGTCTTCCATAATGTAAATATCAGAAAAGTGTGTGTGTGTGTTCTAGGGCGTGTAAACTATAAACGCCTAGAACTAGGTAGTGTTAGTTCGAATCCTCTAAGGTCTGAGGTGTCTTATATCCTTGTTACATTTAGGTAACACGTTATTATTCTGATCAAATAATAATTGGAGGTGATTGGGAAAAACCTTGTTGTCAATAACTTTGATTTATTCTTATTCTGCTGCATGCTATTATCATTGTTATTGTTAACCCTAGATGCTCAAAACGGTCCAAGGAGTCTAACAAACTCCACATTCATCTGAGCTTTTATGTGAAAGTTGTGATGTGTTGAAAACTGCTGCAGACAAAGGTTTTGTAAATCGAATTTTAGGGTTTTCTTTATATCAACTTCTTTGATTTCGGTTTCTATTGAATAAATTGATTATAGAAGTTGGTTATACGATGTTTGGTGTTTATAATTCTTGAAGGAAAGCAGTTATGGATGTGTATAAGCGATTTTTGGTGATTTTAGAGTTTTCGCGACACTTTGAAGTGTTGTCTTTATGATTTTGTTTATAAAAGTCGCGTTATTCACTAAACGCTAATCGCTATTCGTAGTATGTTATTCTCGTAAAGTTTCTACATCTAGCATTATTGGAAACTACTGCTCGTTGTAAGATTCTGCTACTCATTATATTATACTGCTGCTACGCTTAAAAGTTAGAATCATTCTGCTGCTACATGTTTGATACTGCTGCTAGCTTTATGATTCTGCTGCTGCATACTACTGCTACTTTCGAGACTCTACTGCTAGTTATTTGATTCTACTGCTCGAAAGATTTATTCTGCTGCTGCATTTAAAGATTGGTTTGAAGATGGTTTTACACACACAGATTGGTTCACACACAGGAAGATTTTGGTTTTTGTTCTTAAAGATTTAAAAAGGCTCGTATTTGGTTTATTTAATTAATTAATTACGAATAAGGTTGATTATCACTTAGTTGATGTTGTAGTTGAGTTTCACAGGTTTGTGTTCTTATCATACCTTATAGTAGGAGGTAACTTGTTTGTTTTATACGGTGGTGACAACAGCTTGATGAATCTAGCAATGTGTGATTTTTCTTATGATGCTCTATGCACACGTTGGCTATCACTTAAAGGAGTTACATTGTAGTGCTCAGTGTCTCATTGAAGATGAGGATTTATCAAGGGATCGCGGTCTACTTATATTTGGTCTTGGGTATAAGTTTGGAGTCACATGGTTAGTACAAGACATAAGACACAAGTTTGGGTTATTCTACTTCTTCATCAAATTCGTTATATTTGGTTTTCTTCATCAGTGATCATTACATAAGAGCCTACAGATTTGAAGAATCATGAAGATGGTTAACACATTGATTTCAGGGGAAGCATATTATGATGTGTTTAATCATTTGATCTACATGCACCACTCGAGGGGAAGTTTATATTGCTTACATTCCCTATTTGCTGATAACAAAAAAGGGAAGAAATTTTGGAGTGACATGGTATGGATTAAGGGGAAGACAAACATGTTTCATTCAGGGAGATGTTTACATCTCAACTTCTCTAGGGAGTTCGTACACGACTTTGTTTTGTCATCATCAAATAGGGGAAGATTGTTGGGATTCTTGATTTGATGTGACAAAACAGATAAAAGAATGAAACAAATGGACTATAATGCAAAGTTGGAATTCTACAAAAGATGATGATTGAAACAAGAAGGATTTGCATGATAAAGAAGATTTTATATTTAGTCCTTCGTAGTCTTTTGTAAACCCTAATATCTCTCTATATAAAGAGACATAGGGTACAAGTTTTCATATGTCTTCCATAATGTAAATATCAGAAAAGTGTGTGTATGTGTTCTAGGGCGTGTAAACTATAAACGCCTAGAACTAGGTAGTGTTAGTTCGAATCCTCTAAGGTCTGAGGTGTCTTAGATCCTTGTTACATTTAGGTAACACGTTATTATTCTGATTAAATAATAATTGGAGGTGATTGGGAAAAACCTTGTTGTCAATAACTTTGATTTATTCTTATTCCGCTGCATGTTATTATCATTGTTATTGTTAACCCTAGATGCTCAAAACGGTCCAAGGGGTCTAACAAACTCCACATTCATCCATGCAATTACGAGGGAAAAATCAATTTTCAAACTCTAAATCCATGACCCAAACACTCCTTTATGCAGAAAACATGGGTGGGGGGTCAAAAAATCCGTGGTGTGAAAGATTTTTCCGCAATTAACGCATGATTCGAATCAACCACTATCTCCTAATGGTAACCTCATGATTAAAAAACATCTAAGGAAGGGCATTGTGATTCTCAAAGATGGGTCAATGATAGGGTTTCGGATGATGGGGGTTTTCAAAATTGGTAGGTCCTAAGGATAATTAAACGAAAAAAGATGAAAAAAACTACTTACCACGTTGATATTTGTCACGAAAGACGTCGGATTGGACGTTGGAGACTCGGAGGTGGAGCAGCAATTTGGGTGTGATTTGTGGGGTATGAGTTGAAAGTGATGGAGGTGGGGTTATTATTGCTGAGAATGCCAGGTGACGGCGTAAAGAGTAAAATCTGACGCCGTCAGATGCCCGTTTTGTGAACACAAAGTGACATTTTCAAATTTAGTCCCTGCACTAATGTAAATAGCTAATCACGAGTGAAAACTATGAGTAGCCATCCCGTTAGTAAAGTCCACCAGGGTCAAACATTTTGTTACTGTCATGGAAAGAGATGTGGTCATCGAAAGGGGTGGGCAAGGTTTCAGTTAAGCTGTAACCTTCGCATTGGTCAACGGTGGGTATTGATGACGTATAGTCTATATTTGGGCCACGAGCCCAAATGATAAACATTACTAAGGCCCAAAGCCACCATGTGTGGGCTATTATAACTTGGGCCGCACCAATATTGGGAATAGGCTCACGTAAGCCCAAACCCAACTAAAATATACTACCTCCGTCCCATAAAAACTGTCTAGTTTGACTTTTCAAAGTCAAACTGGTTCAACTTTGACCTTATCTATTTTTGTGAGTATTATATAATACTTTATGAAAAATATATGAATGGATTAAGTTTTAATTGTGTTTTTCATTGGTATAATTTTTCATCAAGTATTATATAACACATAAAAAATATTTATGGTCAAAGTTGAACCAGTTTGACTCTGAAAAGTCAAACTGGACAGTTTTTATGGGACGGAGGGAGTATACGGTTTAGATAAGAATCTCCTATCTATGGAATAGATATCCTTAAACCGGATAAGCACCACGTGTGCGAAACGTAAGGAGCACGAAACCTACAAGGATTCTGCGCCTATATAAGGAATGACATAATTCTCATTAAAGGTACGATTCACAAACCCTAAACTCTTTACGAGAACCCTAAATCGATTACTTACTCTCACGCCAGAGTCTAATTGTGGGAGACAATCCCACGATAAGCCTAACGGTGTTGTTTACTTTCTTAGTGCGCAGGTTTCAAGCATTAAGAAGCGAATTGGTACGAGAGCAAGAGCCCAAACCAGGAACGCCCAACTTTTGTATCAGCAAGTGGTGCCATCCGTGGGACGCACACCAAGAAGCAAGGAACTAGAATGACAAAGAGTAAAAATTCAAGCCAGCGGACTCCGCAGGTGGAAAAAACACGTGACCCCTAGAGGAAGAATCAACAAGATTCACCCCTAGGCAGGCTTCTGGGACAACAAGTGCGCCTGGTCACCAAGAAACGGGACCTACCCAACCCCTCCCAGCAGTGGAATTGCCTGTAAGGACTACCCACGTCACCACCGTAGTCCCAAGCGTTGAGGAAATCCAGCGCACCCTCTTCAACACTCCTCATCAAACGGCATCTACAGTGGACAACACTGTGCCGCCGGGCGCACCTAACAGGGATAGGTCACCCAATACTGAGGCAGATATTCTTGCAGCGAATGAGGACGCACCTGACTTAACGCTGAGTAATTTTGTATCCCAAAATTACGAAACTGTAACCGCCCTTATTCAAGAAGAAGCGAGGAGAAGGTCGAATACGAGCCTGCAAGCTCGGCTCAATTTTGGTCCTGAATGCAAAGCATCACCACCACGCCACCTGCAAGGGAGATGCGAAAACAATGAAAAACGTACCACTATCCATGATAGGTTGGCTACGATATTTGACTCACAATATTCAGAGGAATATGAAGACGGCGAGAGGCGCACCAATGTTCATTCCAGACTTGGTAGTTGAGGGATACAAGATAGATTAGGACCTCAGAACTCACCAAGCGAAGGTTCCTCCAGGTCTGGGAACAAAAGAATCCATGACAGATTAGGGAGAAGAATATCCCCAAGCGAAAGCCCCTCAAGTTCTTCCTCTGAAGGAAGTCGGCGCAAGCGCCAAAAAAGAGACTATTCCTCCTCCAATGACTCCTCGGACAACGAGGATAAGGAAACAGGACACTGGAAGTCTAGATGAAGACGTCGTGAAGAAGAAGACGAAGACATGTCCCTTCCATGGCGTCGCCTGAAAGTTGATGCATTTACACGACGCATCAGCGATTACTCCGATCACAAAAGGAGGCGCATGCCCACTAATGTCAAAACATATGATGGAACAGGTGATCCGGATGACCTCCTAAAAATTTTCGAGTCGGCCGCCACCATCGAAAATTGGCCACAACCTGTGTGGTGCCATATGTTTAATTCCACCTTAGTAGGGAATGCGCGCACGTGGTTTAGCAAGCTCCCACGACGGAGCACTGGCGGGTTTGAAGAATTACGGAAAGTATTCCGTTTAAACTTCACCCAAAGAAAGAAGTGCGCTAAAAACCCTGTTGAACTAGCCAGAGTAAAACAGCGCCAAGGGGAATCAACCAGTGCTTATGTGGAACGCTTTAAAGATGAGTGCATACATGTCAAAGCGTGTCCCGAAATCCTAAAAATTTCAGGGTTCATGAATGGGATTAATAACCCTGAACTCATTCGGAAGCTAAACGACAAGGTTCCCCAAACATTCGATGAGCTAATGAAGCGCACAAGATCCTTCATACAAGGAGAAGCAGCCGCTGCGGACAGAAAAAAAAGGCTACTCAAATTATAGGCAACAAGAACAGCCTAGGAGACAATCCAACGATCAGAATAGCAACCGCAACAGGAATTATCACAGTGGAAGAGACAATGACAAATATACCCCTCTCACAAAGACTCCGAGGGAAATATTTGTAACAGAAGGTGCAAACTTCCCAAAACCTCCACCAATGCGTACCGCAGAGGACAATCGCATAGGGAATGGATACTGCGAATACCATGGCCAAAAAGGCCATACAACCAACGAGTGTGTCCAGCTACGACAACTAATTGAAAAATTAGTAAGAGAAGGTAGAATGGACCACCTCGTAAAAAACATCAAAGAAGGAAAGGACAAGAAAAGGAATGGGGGCAAGAAAGAACCTCCCAAAGACAAAGCTGACATCATCTACATGATACAGTCATGGCAACGCAAGATAAAACAAAAAGTCAGTCAAAAATTCTCTCCAGAAAAAGGGATATCCTTCCCTACTCTAGCTGCGGACAACGCAGTAGTAGAGCCACTAACTATTGAAATACATATGGGGGGACATGATATCCACCGCATGTATATCGATGGGGGGGGGGGGGGGCATCCGCAGATATCCTATATGATCATTGTTTCAAAAGGCTACAACCTGAGATACAAAGTCAACTGATACCAGCCACAACTTCATTGGCTGGATTCACAGGAGAAAAGTTTGGCCTATGGGACAATTGCGCTTGCTAGTAGTTGTGGGAGATGAACAACACTCAACAACAACATGGATAAATTTCATGGTAATCAAATCTCCCTCACCATACAATGGCATCATTGGGAGACCTGGAATATCATCCATGCGCACTGTACCATCCATAGCACATGGGATGCTTAAATTTCCAGTGGAAGGATGAGTTGTTACCCTCTACAACACCACGGTACCACCAAAAGAGTGCAACGCAGTAACCACTGAGGTGGAGAATATTCCAGAACAGCGCACAGAAAAAACACCAAACCTAAAGGTTGCTATTCACTCCGATTACCCGGACCAACAAGTTTCGATTGGAGTATCTTTATCTGACAAAGGTAAAGCAGCTGTGTGCGCACTCTTGCAAAAGAACCTAGATATCTTCGCATGGGAACCAAAGCACATGACCGGAGTGCCACGCTCTATCACAGAACACAAACTACAAATCCGACAAGGATATCCTCCAATACGACAGAAGAAGCGTAGCCAGGCCCCAGATCGTGCAAAAGCTATTCTGGAAGAAGTACACAAACTCGTAGACGCAGGCATCATGCGCGAAGTATACTATCACGACTGGCTTTCTAATCCAGTGATGGTAAAGAAAAGTGATGGCAGTTGGAGAATGTGCGTAGACTTCACTGACCTTAACAAGGCATGTCCACAGGAATGCTATCCACTGCCAGAGATAGACTGGAAGGTAGAATCCCTGTGCGGATATCCTTTTAAGTGCTTCCTAGATGCATACAAAGGGTACCATCAAATCCAGATGGCAGTCGAGGATGAAGAAAAAATAGCTTTCCACACTAGTCAAGGGGTCTATTGCTACACAAAAATGCCTTTTGGGCTAAAGAACGCAGGCGCAACATACCAGCGACTGGTGGACACATCTTTTGAAAAACAAGTTGGTCGAAACTTGGAAGTCTACGTCGACGACCTTGTCATCAAAAGCCACACCGAGGATGAATTAGTGCGCGACATTGAGGAAACGTTCAAAACATTGGAAAAAATAAACATGAAGTTAAATCCCAAGAAGTGCACCTTCGGCGCAACAGTAGGCATGTTCCTCGGATACTTAATAGAACCCGATGGAATCAAACCTTGCCTAGAAAAAACAAAAGCTGTTATCGATCTTCCCTCACCGCGCACACTCAAGGAAGTCCAGTCATTAAACGGAAAGCTAGCTGGGCTAAACCGGTTTTTTATCTAAATCAGCAAACAAATCACTCCCTCTCTTTAAAACACTCACGAAGTGCACCAAAAAGAGAGACTTCCGTTGGACTGAACAAGCAGAAGAAGCTTTCCAGCAGCTGAAACAACATCTGGCATCAATCCCCAAACTTGTCGCACCAAGACCAGGGGAAGAGTTGATCATGTACTTATCTTCCACCCACGGAGCAGTTAGCGCAGTACTATAAATAGATAGAAACTCCGTCCAGACACCCATATACTTCGTAATCAAAGAATTGAAGAAAACAGAGACTAACTACATCGCCATGGAAAAGCTGGTCTTGGCTCTAGTATTTGCAGCTAAAAGACTGCGCAGATACTTTCAGGCACACCCAATAGCTGTAATCACAGACCAGCCAATCAAATAAGTTATCTCTAAACCTGACGCATCAGGGCGACTACAAAAGTGGAGTGTCTTGTTAAGCGAATATAACATCTCGTATAGACCGCGCACTGCAATCAAGGACATATATTAGCTGATTTTATTGTTGTGAAGCCAGATACCGATAGTCCAACCTCAACAGCCAAAACAGATCTACAGGAACCCTGGATTCTGTTCACAGATGGATCCTCATGCGTGGATGGATCAGGCGCAGGCCTTATCCTTACTAATCAAGAAGGTATGGAATTCACCTATGCGCCGCGCTTCGAATTCACAGCCACAAACAATGAGGCAGAATACGAAGCCCTACTCGTCGGACTGCGTATTGCAATCCAAATGGGCGTACGCAACCTGGAGGCAAACGTAGATTCCAGGCTAGTCGCTAACCATGTGCTAGGTGAATATGAAGCCAAGGATGAACACATGATCCAATACCTGGATAAGACCAAGTCCTTAATTAAGAACTTTGATAGGTTCACAATAAAACAAGTACCTAGAGGAGACAACAGGAAAGCTGATGCGCTTAGCAAGATTGCATCCACAAGCTTTGCGCACTTATCAAAATAGGTATTGGTAGAAACCTTACAAAACAAGTCAATCTTGGAGATGGAAGTATCCACAGTGATAGAAGAACAAGATCCTACATGGATGACACCTATCATCGAATTCATTAGCAAAGGAGTCTTACCACAGGATCATAAGGACGCTCGAAGAGTACGGCGCACAGCGCAGCAATTTGAACTACGGGACAACATCCTCTATCGACGTTCTTTCTTGCAACCTTGGCTCCGATGTGTTGGACCTCTTCAAGCAGACTATGTACTCCGAGAAATCCACGCTGGATCATGTAGCATGCACTCAGACACGATTTGTTGTAGCGCGCGCTCTACGGTCGGGGTATTATTGGCCAACTATGCACCGCGACGCGCGTGATATGATAAAGAAATGCAGCAATTGCCAAGTACACAGGTAAATTCCGCGCCAACCACAACAAGAGCTAACACCCATTACCTCACCATGGCCATTCTACAAATGGGACATTGACATCGCAGGACCTTTTCCAGTTGCAGCAGGAGGGTTAAAATTCCTCATCGTAGCCATAGACTACTTTACGAAGTGGATTGAAGCAAAGGCGGTGGTGAGTATCACGAGAAACCAGGTCAAACGCTTTGTATGGGATAACATTGTCTGTCGCTTCAGACTTCCTGGAGAGATCATATCAGACAATGGGAAGCAGTTCTGCGACAACCCATTCAAAGATTGGTGCGCGCAATTGAACATCATACAACACTTCACTTTAGTAAAACACCCACAAACCAATGGTTTAGTTGAGCGTGCAAATCGCAATCTAGGTGAAGGAATAAAAGCGCGCCTTGACAGACATAAAGGAAAGTGGGTGGACGAGTTGTCACATGTCTTATGGGCGCATCGCACCACAATCAAAACCAGTACTGGAGACAGACCATTCTCCCTTGTCTACGGAACAGAAGCCGTCATACCAGCTGAGATAGGAATGCCAACTATACGAATAGCAGAGGTCAACATCACAACAAATGACGAGGAGCGGCGCATAGACTTGGACTTACTGGAAGAAAGACGTGAACGCGCAGATATACGCGAAGCAAAGGCTAAGGCAAAAATGAAGAAGTATTATGATGCAAAGGTCAGACACACTTCCTTCAGGCCAGGAGACTTTGTATACCGCGCCAATGACGCAAGCCATGCAAAAGACACAGGCAAGCTCGGACCTAATTGGGAAGGACCCTACGAGGCCACCGATGCGCTAGGCAATGGTGCATACAGGTTGCGCGATATGCAAGGTCACGACCTAGAACGCACCTGGAATATCTGCAATCTCAAAAGATGCTATCTTTAGGAAAGGCTACGGCCCATAAACAGACAACTTTGCACTTTAGTACGTGTCCAATAATTGTTTGTTTTTTTTCTTTTCTTTATTATGAATTGTCTTTTATTTTTTCAAAAACTTGCAAGTATCAATAAAATGTTATGGTTTCTACCTAACTCCATAACGCATTTCACTTTATGGTGTAAATTCTTATATATGTCAATACTGTTATATCCTATTTTTGCCTACATGGCGTGCATGCACTTATTAAGACCCACGAAGGCATAAAGGATGAGTAAACCTACTAATTCACTCATTGAGTAAGAGGGTTGCAAACCCATCAACATTGGATCACGCATCCTTGCTAAGCGCCTTACTTTTGAGACGTTGAGGTAAGTTTCCCTTGCGCGCCCCACGAAGGATGCGCAAATATCAAGTACACTGTACAAAGCTTAGCAAATAACGAGCCAAGACTCTTGGTTACATAATAAAACTTCGCAAAAAAATAATGCAAGTTTATTTTCATTCTTATAATTTATCTTAAGTCACGCACTTAATCTAAACATAAAAGAGCATTTTATTTAATCTTTTTACATCAAAAGATAACTACCATAACATGCAAAAGAGACACTTTGTTATTTATACAATAAAAATACAAGTCACAAAAGCCTATACGCTATGACGATGCTCAGGACTATCTTCTGGAGCAGCAGAGCTTCCTGCCTCTTGAAGCTTTCTTAAGAGCAATGCATCCTTAGGCGATACGGTCGCCACACTAACAGGAATCCCATCAGACCTATGAATATGTGCAGCACCGACACCGCATAAGACGGCCTTGCCCTTAATACCCTTTGTATGGGCAGCTCTCTCTGCGTGTCGCTCCAACACTTCCTTCAGAGGAATCTCCTTCTCTAAAGCAAACGGATTCAACATATGGCGTGGCTGCACAAAAACAGGAACCTGCAGATGCGACTCGTCAGGCTTGAGGAAGTAGTCTGGCTGCGCTTCTGCATCCTCCAAAATATGGCGCCCCAGGGTCAACCCCTCCGTAATTACCTTTATGGGGTTATCCTGGTCATGCTCCAGCTATAAAATACGCGGAAGCTCAAGAAGCTTCATCCCCTCCATGGCCTGCATCAGCTCGTCATAAGCACTTGCTTTGTAGCCAGGCACCTCAGTCAGGGCCATGTTCAATGCCTTGGCCTCATGAAGCTCCTCCATAGCTTGCGCCCTACCACGTTCCACGGCGCACTGCACCACCTTTCCAAAAGACCCCAACACTTCTGGAGACTCCAAGGTGCCCATAGCAGCCAAGCGCAGCCCATGGCTGATCAACCACCTACATCAACAAGAACAACTTGAATTAGAAGAAACAAACCAACAAATATAATAAGAAAACACTGCAGGAAAATATGTAAGGACGTACCTGCGCTCAGCTATGGTAGACATCAGATGAGGGTATAATTCCTCATCATAGTCTATACTCAGACCACGCAGCTTCTCCTCCTGCACCTGAATGATCTTCTCCATGCGCACCTTGAACTCATTGATGTTCGAAAAATGCTCCTCCTTCTTCTCCTCAAGATACCTTACCGCCCAGGTATGGTTGGCCCTAAACTGATGAAGATCCCCGCACGCTTGCTGCAGCTCAGCCATCGTGGTTAACTTCTCAGTAGTAACCTTGTCTGCGTGCGCTTTGAAGGACCCCACCTCCGCCTGCGCTTGTACAAATTAGGGGGCGTGGTTTGCAAACTTCCAACGAAAATGTTATAAAATTGCAAGTTCTTCTCCTCCTGAGGATGCTCACAAAAGTAGGGGTGATTGACGGTGAAGCACTTGAAAAGGATTTCTCATTATCCTCTTGGTCACACACCAAAAGGGTTGGGACTTCAAAGATTTTTTCGATTTTTCTTGGTGCGGATTTTTCCTTAATCTTTTCCTTAATTCTTGATATGAATTTATCTGCTAAGTCCATAAAAGCATTATGAGTGCTTTCCATGCGAGCTTCTAACTGTCGAAGTTGTTCCTCCTGGTTATTCATGAAGGTAATCATTATCCCTTCGAATTCCTCTTGTCATGAGCGTTCAGGGAAATTGTATTTGCTAATCGCACTCACACATATATTAGGATTCTTTGCGGTTTCAACTACAGGCATTCCAGCTCTCATCAATTCCTTTACCTGCTTCTTGATATTTCCCAATAATTGTTCTTGGGTAGAATTTACGTAATCAAGACTCCCATTACTTGAAAACATCAGATCCTCCCATCCCTCTTCTTCGTATTGTGCTAACCCCCCAAGAACTTTCCAGCATTCATCAACACTAAGTCTACTCAGCCTGTGATTGGCTCCAAATGGTCAACCTAATTGACCAGGTGATAGTCAACAGGGTCAAACTGCCTAGAGTCAATGCTCCGTGGAATATAGTGTTTCCCCGGGTCGTTATGTCCCGACGAGGTGTGATGGTTATCAAACGGGCTTGTAATCGGGTGAATCTGGATGGAAATGGGTTTGTGATTGATTAAACTAAGGAATCTACAAGGAAATAGCTTAAATAAGCTATAAAGATGATTACGTGAAAGTTAGATACTTAAAAACGTTCAATATCTAAAAACGCGTACGTTTACGTTTTAAATAACGCGAACGTACAAAATAAAACGCGAGTTTTGGTAAAATAAAATACTTACAAAGATGAAAATCACATTTTTACAATCCCAATAATAAAATAAACTTTCTGGAAAATTAAAATTAATTTTTATACTATTTATATAATTATTATTAATTAATTACTATTTTCTAATTACTTATTAATTATTTAAATTAACCTAAATTATAACTAAATATGAAATTACACTAAAAATATGAAAATAAATTTGGAAAAATCTAAAATATTATAAAACTAATTTTCAAACTTAAAATATATTTTTCCTACTTTTTAAATAATTTCTATTAATTAAAAACTAATTTAAACTAATTAAAATTACACTAAATAATAGGAAAATGTAAAATAAGCTTAGAAAAATAAAATTAACACTTAGAAAAATCTAAAGTAATATAAAACTAATTTTAAAACAGAAAATATATTTTTAAGACTTTTTAAATAATTATTACTAATTATTAACTAATTATTAATTAATAAAAACTAATATTAATTATTAAAAATACTAAATGAAAAGAGAAAAATATGAAAAAATTACAGAAATTATTTTACAACTACAGGAACTTAGGAAAATTATAAAAACAGAAAGTGCTTAACAAAAATAAGCAATTAAGCAATAAGCTTCTTAAATAGAAGCTATCACTTTTGGTATTTTTGGCTTTTTTTTAATTTTCTTTTTACAAATCTGTTTAAATGCTCAAAACAACCAACTTTAAAAAAGGAAGATGGGCCAGAAGCTTATAAATAAGCTAATGAGATGTCAAATGCTTAACAGCTAGGGGTTGTGAGCTTATTAGGACTTTGGCAGTTTGAAGAAGCAAATAAAAAGCTACCACAAGGCCCAATAAGCCAAAACAGATATGAAGGGACATGATTTAGTCAAAATGAAACAAAAAAAAACACAAGGAATAAGCTTGAAATAAGCAGAAAGCTATCCCAAAATCTACTCAAACCAAACAGCCCTGCAAGTGATAAGCAGGCCTGATTCAGCTTATCAAATAAGCTAGGATGGCCAAATAAAGCATGGAACTTGGAAGATTAGCTACAGGGCTTCCCAAAGAACTCAAAACATCAAGGTGGGACCCACTATGTAAGCCAGAAGAAGGCATGAAAGTGGGGGTGTTGTGCTGATGGTATGTGTGCAGGGCATCACATTGCCCTGCAAGTGTCTTTGATCAGGTGTGGACACCACAATAAAAATCATAAAAATGAAATGACAATGGGATATTAGAGACAAGGTGGGGGATAGCTAAAACTCAAAAGCTCAAATTCCAAAACACAGTACAAAATTCAGAAATATTCATGCAAGTTTTGTGAAAACTGAGTAAAATGCAAATTTGACTTTTGATAAAAACTTGATTTTGACTTTTATGAACTTAGGACCCTAATCTAATGATTGAATAACATGTACTAAGCTGAAATAAAGTTAAACTAACCTAAATCTATAAGTTACAAACTAATTTAGAGGTTTATGGAGCTTAATGACCACCACAGTTAACTGTGGTGGTGGGATTTATGTGATATTGACTTTTTTGGAAAAAAGACTTGATTTTGAGACTTTTTATGACCTAACATAACCTAAATAAGCATGACTAAACCATAATCTTCCAACAAAACCTTCCTAGAGCTATCCAAACTAGCAAATCCAAACACCCCTTTATACTTTGTCTGTCAATGGATTGATGAGGTAATTGATGATCTGAGACAAACCAGCTAATACAAACCTATGAGATAAGCTAAAGTGACAAGATATAAGCTATGTGGAACAGGAATTGAGCACAATATCAAGTACAAACAAATATGAGTAATCAAAACTGCTAGGTAACCACAAGGTTGAATTGAGACAGAAATCTGAGAGGTATACCTCAAGTCATAATCAAAAAGCTCATGAGAGCTTATCACCAAGCTAACTAACCCAGAAACATCCACAAACAACCTTCTACATCACCTTTCCATAATCCCAATCCTCAGTTGACTTTTGTTGACCTGAGGGATTTTTGGTAATAAAACAATGTTTTGAACACAACTGAGCTTATTAAAGTTTAAGAATGTCTTATATGAGCTAAGATAACAATTTAACAACAACTACTATAACCTCACAGATTATATTGAGTTTGACAAATAAGAAAAATGGCAACTTGTTGAAATTCAATAAAAGACTTGAAATTTAAATTGAAGAAAGCTTAAATTATACTGGAAATGTGATTACAATATCTTTTAACTAAAAATTACAAAATAAAAATAACTTTAAACCTAATTTTACATGAAATCGACTCTACTACTATTCTAAAAATTAAACTAATAATTCCTTCTGCATTTTTTTTCTTCCTTTTATAGACCTGGAGTGCTTCTCTCACTTTCCCACTTGCTTTGGACCGTTGGATGCTTCCAATTTGATCTCCACCATTCAAAATTGCTTTTCGCGCCTTTTTTTATATATAAAAATTGGGCAGTTATAGTGGTTGTAGGTGAGGTATTAAATGAGGTTTGGTAATGTGGGAGACAAGAGGGAGTGTTGGTGAGTAATTTGTGGGAGATTGGAAGGGAGCAGGGGGAGGGAAACCTGGGAAAGGGGATGATGAACAGTGGATCGGGGGTGAGTGTTTGACTGGGGTCAACGAGGTGTGTTTTATTATTATTGGGAGTGGGCCGGTTGTGGTGATGGGCCAAAGAAGTGGTATGGGCTTGGGATTTGGTTTTGGGTAATTGGTTTTGGTTTATAATAGAACAAAGGGTCTGTTTGGTGTAGTAAACAACAAGGACCAAAAATGTAAAATACCAAAAGTTTAGGGACCTGAATTGCAACTTTCCAACATTTATTATAAGAACCAATATTGACAAGTTTGAAAATTATAAGGACCAAAATTACAATTTTCCAAAATTTGAACCCCCGAGGACCAAAATTGTCATTTTCCAAAGTTTAGGGGTTAAACTTGCCATTTTGTAAAAACTTTTATCCAAGGATCATTATTGAACATTTTTAAATTTCCAAGGACTTTAGTTGACTTTTCTTTGAAATAATTTGACTAGGGACTAATTTTGACAATCTTTGAAAGTTCAGGGACTGAAAATGTCAATTGTGTAAACTTGACTCGTTTTTTATCTGTTTTCAATCCTTTTGTCCCTGAAACTTATAAAAACACAATCAAATGATATTTTTAGTACTTTGAAGCATTTTAAAGTGTTTTTGACTATTTTTGTGGGTTTAACAATATAAAATATATGTGTTTTTAGACACATATCAAATCCCCAACACTAAACTATTGCTAGTCCCTAGCAATCTTTTTAGAAAACTTGATGGATTTTAAACTCTTTACCAAAAGCCATCACCTCTGGAGTAGCCAGATGTATCGATTCAAGTAAGAACTATGGTCCACCTGATAACCACGTGATTTTGAGCAAACCACCAGCTGTCAACGGATTTGATTAGTCTTTACCAAAAGCCGTTTGCTTCTAGACTAGCCAACTCTTGATGGACAAAGTCAACATCTTGGTGAGCTGATTACCAATTATGGATTTTCCACTGCCTTTACCACAAGCCATAATCTTGCGGGCTAGCCAACTCATTCGCTTTATGGGATATGGCGAGTTGAGGTACCATACAATTTTGTGCAAATTGCAAGCCATAAAAGGATTTGATGTATCTTTACCAAGAGCCGTTTGCTCCTGGATTAGCCAATCCCTTTTGTCATTTAGACATGGCGGACTGATAACCACAAAAATTTTGAACTTTAGTGATAAAATTTTAAAAATTTTGAGATTTTGGACAAAAAACGGGGGTACTAGATAGTAAAATGTGATAAAATTCGCTAGAATAGCGAAATACCCCCCACACTTAGAATGAATATTGTCCTCAATATTCAAAGTCCCGGCTATTATGCCGACTCTTTGAACGAAAAAGGGCAACATTACAAGCTAAGCGTGGAAAACGCCATTTTGTTTCTCACTTCATAAGTAACCATAGCATGGGTAACTCCCCCACACTTAGGGTGAAAACCCTATAAGCATGCTACTGTTTTTGTTTACCGAGTCGCTAGCTTGACTCGACCCCGAATTCATTTGTCCATGGGGAAGCATGATGTGGAAGAAACAATCTCAATCGGACTTTCATTCAAAATGTTTGGACAAACATATGAAGCACGTGAAAGTTCCACACCTATGAGATAAAATCCAGGCTCAAGATAATGATACATGAAAATGCCGGGGTCAAAGATAGTGTTTTCATTCCCGAACGAGTGAAGAAGAGAGGAAGGCACCTCGAGAACAAGCTCATTAGCCTGAGTTTGGATTTCAAGGGTTAAGCTCAAAGACATCCCGGGAGGGTGGATGGGAATTTGCAAATCCTCATGATTAAGTGTATCTCCCCCGGGCTATCATACTCCGAAGGAGTCATGATAAGGTGGTCAATGATGGGCTCAGAAGGTATTTCATCAACGTCACTAATGTCTCCATAAGATAAAGACTTTTCATTAGTGGGTGAATCACTGAGCCCGGTGTTGAGATAGGAATTGAGTGATGGATCATCATTCAATAAGCTTTCAAGGAAAAGAATATCCCCCTCAGAATCAAGATAGTTATCATTAACTTCATACGAAGTTGAACTATCTAGAGCAAGGAATGCTTCGACTTCTTCCATATCATCTTTGAAATCAAAGAGATCATCATCACATCCCGATGGAAGTGGATTGGTGTGAGTGAGTTCATCGGCGAACTCCTCGAGAAGAAAGTCAACATTAGAGTGGGGAAAGGATGCATCAACATACTCAATGTCTCCATAAGATAAACAATCATCACTGGAATCAGAGACAATCTCAATTTGATCATTTGGATTATTAGGGTGAGAAGGAATATCACACACTTGATCAAAAGTCCCCTGTGACTCTCTCGGGATTGGGACAAGGATCTCAACACTAGACTTTATTAATTCGTCCGATTCCTTATTAGGAACAGTGCTAAAATGCTCATCCCCCATGTTTAGAGAGTGAGTGTGAACTTCGGGTGTGATAACAACAGACTGAGGGAGATGAGAGGAGCTAGCATTCATGGATTGTACAAGTTCCATTTGATCTTCTGCTAGTAATTTCCCTGTCTCATTATTTTCTCCCTGATTTTCAATGGGAGGAATCATAAATGATGAATCTGACGAACCCTTATAAAATTGAAGGATATCAAGGGTGTCATCATTATCACTATCATCATCACAGTCTAGAAGAGCAGCTTTACGAAATTTGGCACGTGTTATGGCTGCTTGTTCTAAAACTAGTAATTCTTCCATGCTCAATTCGTTTCTAGCCTCTCGTTCTTCAACAAGTAATTCTGCCATAGATTTCTCACGAGAGTCTTGAAACGATGTAGTAACCAACTCCTCCTTAAGTTCTTTCAATATATCAAGAGCCTTTAGTAAAAGGTCTTGCTCAGTATCATGAGGAGTTGATTGAATCATTTGGTACTGTGGAGGTGGGTCTGAAAATGAATAGTCATAATTGTTACAAGGAAATGGATTCCTTGTTTGACAATCCGAGCTAGAGTGTGGACCTCCACAGTAATCACAACAGTAAAACTGATGTGGCTGTGCATTGTATGTGCTAGAGTTATAATTGTTATCAAGAAACTGCTCATAGACAAGCGTGTTTCTCGATCGACAATCAGAACTGTAATGTGAACCACCACAGTACTCACAACAGTAAAACTGCTGAGTCTCATGGTGTGGTAACTGATGGAATGAATTAGTCGTGTCATGGTAGGAATAGAGATTTTGGTTATAGACAGACCCGTTTCCTGACTCTACCATGCCACAGTTGGGGCAATTGCCACCATTATAAGGATTACCACACCAATGGCAAATAAGAAGGTGTGGGTGAGACATAGAAAGAATCAAAAGGTTAGGGAGGGGTAGGGATGAAGACTCAAAGATGTGAGAGGGTAAAGATGGATATTTTTGTTGTTTTTGGAAAACATTTTATACAAATAAGAAAGAAAATGTTTTTGTGTTTTTGTGTTCGTTGAAAACTAATTTTAAAAAGTTTTCGGGAACAGTTTTGGTTTTTATATGAAAATATGAACAAAGGATGGTTAAATGTACAATGGAACGAATTCCAAAATCACTAATCAGAAAAACCGTTTAGAATAGCGCGCGCACCTCCCCGGCAGCGGCGCAAAAATTTGATTGGCTCCAAACAGTCAACCTAATTGACCAGGTGATGGTTAACAGGGTCAAACTGCCTAGAGTCAATGCTCCGTGGAATATAGTGTTTCCCCGGGTTGTTATGTCCCGACGAGGTGTGATGGTTATCAAACGGGCTTGTAATCGGGTGAATCTGGATGGAAATGGGTTTTTGATTGATTAAACTAAGGAATCTACAAGGAAATAGCTTAAATAAGCTATAAAGATGATTACGTGAAAGTTAGATACTTAAAAACGTTCAATATCTAAAAACGCGTACGTTTACGTTTTAAATAACGCGAACGTACAAAATAATACGCGAGTTTTGGTAAAATAAAATACTTACAAAGATGAAAATCACATTTTTACAATCCCAATAATAAAATAAACTTTTTGGAAAATTAAAATTAATTTTTATACTATTTATATAATTATTATTAATTAATTACTATTTTCTAATTACTTATTAATTATTTAAATTAACCTAAATTATAACTAAATATGAAATTACACTAAAAATATGAAAAATAAATTTGGAAAAATCTAAAATATTATAAAACTAATTTTCAAACTTAAAATATATTTTTCCTACTTTTTAAATAATTTCTATTAATTAAAAACTAATTTAAACTAATTAAAATTACACTAAATAATAGGAAAATGTAAAATAAGCTTAGAAAAATAAAATTAACACTTAGAAAAATCTAAAGTAATATAAAACTAATTTTAAAATAGAAAATATATTTTTAAGACTTTTTAAATAATAATTACTAATTATTAGCTAATTATTAATTAATAAAAACTAATATTAATTATTAAAAATACTAAATGAAAAGAGAAAAATATGAAAAAATTACAGAAATTATTTTACAACTACAGGAACTTAGGAAAATTATAAAAACAGAAAGTGCTTAATAAAAATAAGCAATTAAGCAATAAGCTTCTTAAATAGAAGCTATCATTTTTGGTATTTTTGGCTTTTTTTTGAATTTTCTTTTTACAAATCTGTTTAAATGGTCAAAACAACCAACTTTAAAAAAGGAAGATGGGCAAGAAGCTTATAAATAAGCTAATGAGATGCCAAATGCTTAACAGCTAGGGGTTGTGAGCTTATTAGGACTTTGGCAGTTTGAAGAAGCTAATAAAAAGGTACCACAAGGCCCAATAAGCCAAAACAGATATGAAGGGACATGATTTACTCAAAATGAAACAAAAAAAAACACAAGGAATAAGCTTGAAATAAGCAGTAAGCTATCCCAAAATCTACTCAAACCAAACAGCCCTGCAAGTGATAAGCAGGCATGATTCAGCTTATCAAATAAGCTAGGATGGCCAAATAAAGCATGGAACTTGGAAGATTAGCTACAGGGCTTCCCAAAGAACTCAAAACATTAAGGTGGGACCCACTATG
The DNA here is from genome assembly GCA_030686995.1 of Artemisia argyi. NCBI lineage: Eukaryota > Viridiplantae > Streptophyta > Magnoliopsida > Asterales > Asteraceae > Artemisia > Artemisia argyi. The sequence continues at coordinate 56,089,868 of CM060683.1, read as the reverse complement.
TAAGCCAGAAGAAGGCATGAAAGTGGGGGTGTTGGGCTGATGGTATGTGTGCAGGGCATCACATTGCCCTGCAAGTGTCTTTGATCAGGTGTGGACACCACAATAAAAATCATTAAAAGGAAATGACAATGGGATATTAGAGACAAGGTGGGGGACAGCTAAAACTCAAAAGCTCAAATTCCAAAACACATTACAAAATTCAGAAATATTCATGCAAGTTTTGTGAAAACTGAGTAAAATGCAAATTTGACTTTTGATAAAAACTTGATTTTCACTTTTATGAACTTAGGACCCTAATCTAATGATTGAATAACATGTACTAAGCTGAAATAAAGTTAAACTAACCTAAATATATAAGTTACAAACTAATTTAGAGGTTTATGGAGCTTAATGACCACCACAGTTAACTGTGGTGGTGGGATTTATGTGATATTGACTTTTTTGGATAAGAGACTTGATTTTGAGACTTTTTATGACCTAACATAACCTAAATAAGCATGACTAAACCATAATATTCCAACAAAACCTTCCAATACCTATCCAAACTAGCAAATCCAAACACCCCTTTATACTTTTTCTGTCAATGGATTGATGAGGTAATTGATGATCTGAGACAAACCAGCTAATACAAACCTATGAGATAAGCTAAAGTGACAAGATATAAGCTATGTGGAACAGGAATTGAGCACAATATCAAGTACAAACAAATATGAGTAATCAAAACTGCTAGGTAACCACAAGGTTGAATTGAGACAGAAATCTGAGAGGTATACCTCAAGTCATAATCAAAAAGCTCATGAGAGCTTATCACCAAGCTAACTAACCCAAAAACATCCGCAAACAACCTTCTGCATCACCTTTCCATAATCCCAATCCTCAGTTGACTTTTGTTGACCTGAGGGATTTTTGGTAATAAAACAATGTTTTGAACACAACTGAGCTTATTAAAGTTTAAGAATGTCTTATATGAGCTAAGATAACTATTTAACAACAACTTCTATAACCTCACAGATTATATTGAGTTTGACAAATAAGAAAAATGGCAACTTGTTGAAATTCAATAAAAGACTTGAAATTTAAATTGAAGAAAGCTTAAATTATACTGGAAATGTGATTACAATATCTTTTAACTAAAAATTACAACATAAAAATAACTTTAAACCTAATTTTACATGAAATCGACTCTACTACTATTCTAAAAATTAAACTAATAATTCCTTCTGCATTTTTTTTTCTTCCTTTTATAGACCTGGAGTGCTTCTCTCACTTTCCCACTTGCTTTGGACCGTTGGATGCTTCCAATTTGATCTCCACCATTCAAAATTGCTTTTCGCGCCTTTTTTTATATATAAAAATTGGGCAGTTATAGTGGGTGTAGGTGAGGTATTAAATGAGGTTTGGTAATGTGGGAGACAAGGGGGAGTGTTGGTGAGTAATTTGTGGGAGATTGGAAGGGAGCAGGGGGGAGGGAAACCTGGGAAAGGGGATGATGAACAGTGGATCGGGGGTGAGTGTTTGACTGGGGTCAACGAGGTGTGTTTTATTATTATTGGGAGTGGGCCAGTTGTGGTGATGGGCCAAAGAAGTGGTATGGGCTTGGGATTTGGTTTTGGGTAATTAGTTTTGGTTTATAATAGAACAAAGGGTCTGTTTGGTGTAGTAAACAACAAGGACCAAAAATGTAAAATACCAAAAGTTTAGGGACCTGAATTGCAACTTTCCAACATTTATTATAAGGATCAATATTGACAAGTTTGAAAATTATAAGGACCAAAATTACAATTTTCCAAAATTTGAACCTCGAGGACCAAAATTGTCATTTTCCAAAGTTTAGGGGTTAAACTTGCCATTTTGTAAAAACTTTTATCCAAGGATCATTATTGAACATTTTTAAATTTCTAAGGACTTAAGTTGACTTTTCTTTGAAATAATTTGACTAGGGACTAATTTTGACAATCTTTGAAAGTTCTGGGACTGAAAATGTCAATTGTGTAAACTTGACTCGTTTTTTAACTGTTTTCAATCCTTTTATCCCTGAAACTTATAAAAACACAATCAAATGATATTTTTAGTACTTTGAAGCATTTTAAAGTGTTTTTGAATGTTTTTGTGGGTTTAACAATATAAAATATATGTGTTTTTAGACACATATCAAATCCCCAACACTAAACTATTGCTAGTCCCTAGCAATCTTTTTGGAAAACTTGATGGATTTTAAACTCTTTACCAAAAGCCATTACTTCTATAGTAGCCAGATGTATCGATTCAAGTAAGAACTATGGTCCAACTGATAACCACGTGATTTTGAGCAAACCACCAGCTGTCAACGGATTTGATTAGTCTTTACCAAAAGCCGTTTGCTTCTGGACTAGCCAACTCTTGATGGACAAAGTCAACATCTTGGTGATCTGATTACCAATTATGGATTTTCCACTGCCTTTACCACAAGCCATAATCTTGCGGGCTAACCAACTCATTCGCTTTATGGGATATGGCGAGTTGAGGTACCATACAATTTTGGGCAAATTGCAAGCCATAAACGGATTTGATGTATCTTTACCAAGAGCCGTTTGCTCCTGGATTATCCAATCCCTTTTGTCGTTTAGACATGGCGGACTGATAACCACAAAAAATTTGAACTTTAGTGAAAAAATTTTAAAAATTTTGAGATTTTAGCCAAAAAATGGGGGTACTAGATAGTAAAATGTGATAAAATTCGCTAGAATAGCGAAATACCCCCCCCCCCCCCCCCACACACACACACACACTTAGAATGAATATTGTCCTCAATATTCAAAGTCCCGGCTATTATGCTGACTCTTTGAACGTAAAAGGGCAACATTACAAGCTAAGCGTGGAAAACACCATTTTGTTTTTCACTTCATAAGTAACCATAGCATGGGTAACTCCCCCACGCTTAGGGTGAAAACCCTATAAGCATGCTACTGTTTTTGTTTACCGAGTCGCTAGCTTGACTCAACCCTGAATTCATTTGTCCTTGGGGAAGCATGATGTGGAAGAAACAATCTCAATCGGACTTTCATTCAAAATGTTTGGACAAACATATGAAGCACGTGAAAGTTCCACATCGATGAGATAAATTCCCAGCTCAAGATAATGATACATGAAAATGCCGGGGTCAAAAATAGTGTCTTCATTCCCGAAGGAGTGAAGAAGAGAGGAAGGCACCTCGAGAACATCCCGGGAGGGTGGGTGGGAATTTGCAAATCCTCATGATTAAGTGTATCTCCCCCCGGGCTATCATACTCCGAAGGAGTCATGATAAGGTGATCAATGATGGGCTCAGAAGGTATTTCATCAACGTCACTAATGTCTCCATAAGATAAAGACTTTTCATTAGTGGGTGAATCACTGAGCCCGGTGTTGAGATAGGAATTGAGTGATGGATCATCATTCAATAAGCTTTCAAGGAAAAGAATATCCCCCTCAGAATCAAGATAGTTATCATCAACTTCATACGAAGTTGAACTATCTAGAGCATGGAATGCTTCGACTTCTTCCATATCATCTTTGAAATCAAGGAGATCATCATCACATCCCGATGGAAGTGGATTGGTGTGAGTGAGTTCATCGGCGAACTCCTCGAGAAGAAAGTCAACATTAGAGTGGGGAAAGGATGCATCAACATACTCAATGTCTCCATAAGATAAACAATCATCACTGGAATCGGAGACAATCTCAATTTGATCATTTGGATTATTAGGGTGAGAAGGAATATCACACACTTGATCAAAAGTCCCCTGTGACTCTCTCGGGATTGGGACAAGGATCTCAACACTAGACTTTATTAATTCGTCCGATTCCTTATTAGGAACAGTGCTAAAATGCTCATCCCCCATAATTAGAGAGTGAGTGTGAACTTCGGGTGTGATAACAACAGAATGAGGGAGATGATGTTAAATGTTACGTATAAACATTAATAAGTAAATGTCTAGTATCGAACCCGAGACCTCGGGATTGCACACATTACAAACAAGAATAATGTAATATATATATATATATATATATATATATATATATATATATATATATATATATATATATATATATATATATATATATTAAATGTATCGAATATATATATTTATAAACACTTAAAGGACTAAATGGTCGTTAGTTATTAACCGTATGGACTAACTATCATTAGTAACGAAAGATAAGGACTAGAGTGTAACTTGGGAGTCAAGAAAGATCTAGAAACACCCTTGTTGGTGCTAGGCCGGTCGAACCCAACCCTATGGGTCGATCCATGCTTTACTTGTGCTCCAAGATTCATCTAGTATATATACAAGGCCAAGGATTAGGGTTTTACATCTTTTGTGCACACACACTAACCCTAAATCTTTTCTCCTTGTCTCTTTCTTTTGTGGCTGATCGAATCAACCCCAACTTAGGGTTTGGATCGATTTTTCCATAGCTAAAAACTAAGTGTTTTGTTTACTTGCATCAAACCTTTATTCGTTGGTAGTTTGTGTGTACAAGAACGAGGTAATTACTTACTTTAGTAATTATCAAGAGATCGATAAACAAAACGGTAATTGGTTTATCATTGATCTATTTGTACAAGAATCAAGGTTAATTTGAAGTGCATCGGGTACGTTTACTATTTATGTTTTAGTTAATATTTATGTGTTATACATGATCCTAGCTTCCGCAATACGTGCTATTTAATTGTTAAACTCTAACAGTGGTATCAGAGCCATGTATAACATGTAATTAATTACTAAAACGTAATAAAACCAGGATCTTTAATTGTTTTAGATACATGTTTTTTGATCTAGGGTTTTTCCAATTTTTTTTTTCTAAAAATTTCGAAACCCTAACCCTAATTTTGGGGGGGGGGGGTCGATTTTTCCATGAAACCCTAATTAGGGTTTTGTGGTTTTCTTGGATTATATGTAATCACTAGAAACTCTAGGTCTTTAACCGGTTATTTGAACGTATCTTGTGACCTATGTGCTAATTGTTAGGTTTTAATCCGTGACTTACATGCATGTTAGTCATGGATCTTGTTTTTTTTATCACATGTTTAAGATAGATCTTAAATTGGGGAAGACTCCAATACATATTAAAATCAATTTTATATGCTATGTGGAGTGTTAATTAGCTTTGGCCTACGCAATTGATTCGTCAATGTATGTGGCTCTCTTCCATTAAGAGGAGAAGGCCTTAGTTGATTGCATGCATAATTATACCTAGAATTGATTTTATTAGGATCTTTTCTAATACGGATTGCATGTGGCTAATTGTTTCACTTATTTATTATTGGTTGTTTTGATTTTCTTTGATACTTGTTTTATTGTTTTTAGTTTGACTTGTTGTAAGCAATAAAAGGGTTGTTTTTATAAAGAAAATAATACGGACTAATAATGGTGAAACCCTAATGTGATAAAGTAAGAATCTTGCAAGGTCTTATGTGCCGCTAGTGGTCCGATTCGCACGGTAATCAGCTCACAGGCGAGACTAGCAAAATTCACACTTTATTACATAATTTTGAGATTGAATCCATAAACTTTTGCTTGATTGATGTTTTATACAAGTATGCTTTTAAAATTAAGTCTTTTAAGATGATATTCATAACCGTGATTTGAAGGCTTAGAAAAGAGCCTTAGAGTCTGCCTTGGTTATCACAATCTTGAATATGTCTTAAACGAATTACTTTTAAAATCATGATTGTAGAAAGTCATCTTAGGGTTTTGGCATAAACCTCAAGTAAAACTTTGTGTATTAATTTCACGAATTGGATATAAAAAGTTTTTATGAAAACTTATGTTATAAAGATGAGTGCATGCATCTTTGTACATATTTTGATTGACATATCAAAATTAATACCCTTAATAATTTAAGTTACATGCCATCTATCTATAAGGAACACTTGGAATTTTAATTTAGTAAACGTGAGACCTAGGCTAAATTACTATAACAAGGTAAAATTCTTTTAACGCGTGAGACCATAATTGTAATTTTACAGTTTCTAAGATAGACGACTTAATTAAGTTGTGCGTGAGACCTAGAACTTAAGGCATGAGATGGGATGAAACATGCTTACAAGGCAAATTGATGAATCAATTTGATGTAAATCCCATAATGATCTAGAAATTGGAAATCTTGTTTGCCAATTATTGTTCGACAGATTACCAACTTTTATACTTTCACCACTAGCAGATCAACTGGTGTGGTGGAATCTATGTAAAGTTGGATCCTAGATTTTCAAGAAAATTAGTTGGTTATATGAATATAGCCTTGGGTATTTTATTTTCTTGAAGATATTGATTATCGAAAATACTAATATTTGAACTTTATCTGTAGATATGGCTCAACCCGATAACCAAACTGTGATTTCTGCTTTCAAGAGTCATCTTGAGAGAGACAAACTGACTGGAAAGAATTTCAATAACTGGCACCGTTCGCTCAGAATTGTCTTGAGGGCGTCCGGAAAGCTAGACTTCTTGACGGAAGAATGCCTAGCTGAGCCTGAAGCTACTGCTACACCAGAAGCAAAGGCGGCTTGGAAGGTAGTAAATGCTAAGTTTAATGAGGTTGCTTGTTTAATGCTCACTAGCATGAGTGCTCAGTTACAAAAGAAGTACGAGTACGCGTTCCCTAAAGATATGCTTGAGATGCTTAAGCAGTCTTATGAGAAGCCACCTGCAGTTGAATTGTATGATGAACTCGACAAGCTACACAACTGCAAGCATGGTGCTGGTAAACCAGTAGCTGATTATGTGGATGAGATGAAAGATTCGTTTGATCAACTTCACAGAACTGGTTTTGGTTACCCCGAAAATGTGCAAGTGCACTTGATCAACAGATCCCTCAACAGGGATTTTGCTGGTTTTGTGCAGAATTACAACATGCATTGCTCGGGGAAGACAGTCTCTGAATTACTCGCATTGCTTGTTGATTATGAAAAAAGTCTACCAGTCAAGGTCAAGGCTCCTACCCCACAAGTGTTGGCAATTCATGAGGGGGGGGGGGGAGAATCCAGAAGAAATCGCATGTGAACAAAGGCAAAGGTAAAGGTAATAAAGGCAAGCAGGTCATGGCCTATCAACCACAACCGAAGATGAAACAGCATCAGCCTAAGCAGAACAAGACAAATCCTCCAAACAAGAAGGATCAGGCTTGTCACCACTGTCATGAAAAGGGCCATTGGAAGCGCAATTGCCCACTCTACATTCATGACTTGCGACAGAAGAAGCAGGGGAACGAAGCTGGTAAAGCCAGTACTTCAGGTGCGTTCTTTATGATTGAATTATTCACTCTTACTCCTAAATTGAATTCATGGGTATATGATACGGGATGTGGCATTCATATTTGCAATACCTTGCAGGGGTTTAGAGTTGAGAGAAAGCTGGCCTATGGACAACAATTCTTGCACGTTGGTAACGGAGCGCATGCAGGAGTTGAAGCTATAGGAGTATTTAATTTAGTGTTGCCTTCGGGCTTAGTACTATCTTTAAATAATTGTCATTATGCACCGTCAATTGTTAAAGGTGTAATTTCATTTTCATGTTTGTTAAACCTTGGTTTTCATCATACTATTTCAAGCAATGGAATTTCAGTTTCTTTAAATGATGTTTTTTATTTTAATGCTATTGCTGTGAATGGTGTATTTGAAATTGATATGAATGATAATGATAATGCTTTTGTTACAAATAATTCAATGTATAGCATCAACAATAAGAGAATCAAGAAAGGTCTGGATTCGTCTTATCTTTGGCATTGTCGACTTGCTCACATTGGCAAAGATCGCATGAAAAAGCTGCAACATGATGGGCTTTTAAATAAGATCAATGATGAATCATTTGATAAATGCGAATCTTGCATTGCTGGGAAGATGACTAAGAAACCCTTTAAAAATAGGATTGAAAGGGCTAATGATCTACTTGGTTTAATTCACACAGATGTGTGTGGATCACTTAGACATGTGTCAAGGAGAGGTGCTAGCTACTTCTTAACATTTACGGATGATTACAGCCGTTATGGTTATGTTTATTTACTTAAACATAAACATGAGGTATTTGAAACATTCAAAGTGTTTAAAGCAGAAGTAGAGTTGCAACTTGGAAAGAAGATTAAAGCTCTTCGATCCGATAGAGATGGTGAATACCTGAGTCAGGAGTTCATAGATTATTTAGCTAAGGAGGGAATTGTCCAGCACCTTACTTCTCCATATACTCCACAACAAAATGGTGTATCTGAAAGAAGGAATCGTACATTGCAAGGCATGATACAATCTATGTATAATCTAACAACTCTTCCTTTCTCGTTTTGGGATTATGCCTTAGAGTCTGCGGTTCGCATTCTAAATATGGTTCCAACAAAGAAGGTTGATAAGACACCATATGAGTTATGGACTGGAAAAGCTCCTAACTTGTCTTATCTAAAGGTCTGGGGTTGTGAGGCGTATGTTAAACGTGACTCAGCAGACAAACTCCAACAAAGATCTGTGAAGTGCATCTTCATAGGATACCCTAAGGAAACTATGGGTTACTACTTTTATTACCCACCTGAAAACAAAGTATTTGTTGCAAGGTATGGAGACTTCCTTGAAAGGGAGCTCATATCTCAAGAATTCAGTGGGAGAGTATATGATCTGGAAGACGGTCAAGAAGATGTAGCACCTTCTGAAAACATTAACCAACTTCCGGTAGAACCTGAAAGTTTAGGTCCTCCACCTGAAGTTGAAGTGATTCCCATTCGTAGGTCAACAAGACCAGTAAAAGCTCCTACTCGTCTATGTCTTAATGTAGAGAGTGATGAGAATATACTGGGTGATCTTGATGAGCCTACAAGTTATAAAGCTGCCATGAATGGTCCTGAAAAGGCCAAATGGAAAGAAGCTATGGATGGGGAAATGCAATCCATGGAAGACAATGATGTCTGGGAAGAAGTAGACCTACCTCCGGGTGCCAAACTAGTTGGGAGTAAATGGCTCTACAAGAAAAAGACTGACATGGATGGCGTTGTACACACCTATAAGGCCCGTTGTGTAGCTAAAGGCTATACTCAAACTTTTGGTGTTGACTATGAGGAGACCTTTTCTCCTGTAGCTGACATAAGGGCAATTAGGATTCTTATAGCCATAGCCGCTTACTATGACTATGAGATTTGGCAAATGGATGTAAAAACCGCCTTCTTAAATGGTCGCCTAGATGAAGACATCTATATGGCGCAGCCTGAGGGGTATGTAAATCCAGAATTCCCAAATCGTGTATGCAAGCTTAAAAGATCTATTTATGGATTAAAGCAAGCATCACGACAATGGAATAAAAGATTTGATGGTGAAATTAAAAAGTATGGATTCACTAAAAATCTTGATGAGCCATGTGTATATCACAAAGTTAGTGGGAGTAATGTAATTTTCCTTATATTATATGTTGATGACATATTGATCATGGGAAACGACATTCCAAGTTTGCAAAAGGTTAAGGCATATCTTGGAAAGTGTTTTTCTATGAAAGATTTAGGGGAAGCTGCATTTATTCTGGGAATCAAGATATATAGAGATAGATCTCAGCGATTAATTGGATTAAGCCAAAGTGCTTACATTGATAAAATATTGAAGAGATTCAATATGCAAAATTCCAAGAAAGGATATTTGCCGATGCAAGAACAACATGGCTTGAGCAACAAGGTTTGTGCTTCAACACCTGCAAAGGTGCAACGCATGAAGAGAGTCCCTTATGCTTCGGCTGTGGGATCTATTATGTATGCGGTGAAAAGTACAAGGCCTGATGTAGCGTTTGCTCAGAATTTAACCAGTCGATATCAGCAGAATCCAGGTGAAGCTCACTGGACAGCTGTTAAGAATATTCTTAAGTACCTTAGGGCTACTAAAGATATGTTCTTGGTATATGGGGGAAATCCATCAGCAGAACTTGATGTTACAGGTTACTGCGATGCTTCTTGGAAAGGTGATAAGGATGATACGAAGTCTCAGACGGGTTATGTCTTTGTCATTAATGGAGGAGCAGTGGATTGGAGGAGCAGAAAGCAGAGTGTACTAGCGATGTCTGCTACAGAAAGTGAGTATATAGCTGCTTCAGAAGCTGCAATGGAAGCTGTTTGGATTAGGAAGTTTGTTTTAGGGCTAGAAGTTATGCCTTCGATTCAACGACCTATTAAAATGTATTGTGACAACTCAGCTGCAATTACATTTGCCAATGAGCCTGGAATCATGAAAGGCACCAGACATTTCCCAATTAAGCATCACTATGTTCGAGAACAAGTCGAAATAGGCGAAATCGAAATGCTCAAAGTTCACACAGATGATAACTTGGCAGATCAATTAATAAAGCCTCTACCTGGCACCAAGCTTTACAAGCATGCTGAAGGTGTAGGACTTAGATTAGCTGAAAGTTTCATGCCCATTTGTGATTAGTGTTTGGATGAAGGATGTAATGTACAATTATTATTTTAATGAAATAAAATATGTTTTATGTTTATTTATTCATTGTCTTAATAATATATCCTATATTTGCATGTTTAAGATCCATGAATAAATTATTATTCTAAATTGTCCATTGTCAATTATTGATATGGGAATATCATTAAACTAAGACAAATTTTTGTATTGGTTTAGGATATACTTGAAAGTATATTGATGCGTAGTCATACCAATTTCACATGATATTCGATAAATTGAATATTGGACTTATCCCAATAATATGATTTAATATTTAATGTGAGAATCATATTTACAGTTATCCTCAGACTTAAGATACCAGATAAGTGTCATGGATGTAGTGCATTTTTGTGAAGCAATCTACTGCTCACCGTAACAGGGAGTTATAAGGGTTGTTTTCAGAAGTGTTGCAAAGTTCATGGGTTATTCTTGTAGTCAAGAAAGAATTTATTCCTTCTGATTTGTTTGGAAGTTTAATACTGCTGGGCCCCTCGTAGGGTTGACAAAATGTTTGCATGGCCATGCCCAAAGTCTATCTGGAATACGTTCAGATGTTTTGGTAATTTTGTTCAATCATAAAGAAACGAGAAACAGAAATTTAATAAAGAACCTCACATCTTTATTAATGTGGTATTAGTAATGAAAGGATAATTATAAGTATAATGATGAATCATTAAAGGTTTTTCAGGAAACCTAGCTCGGATTGAACTAGGGGCATTGGAGTGTTGCAAGACGCTAACCAATGTCATTTTACTATTAATGAATATACGAGTGGGAGCTGTTAAATGTTACGTATAAACATTAATAAGTAAATGTCTAGTATCGAACCCGAGACCTCGGGATTGCATACATTACAAACAAGAATAATGTAAAATAAATATATATATATTAAATGTATCGAATATATATATTTATAAACACTTAAAGGACTAAATGGTCGTTAGTTATTAACCGTATGGACTAACTATCATTAGTAACGAAAGATAAGGACTAGAGTGTAACTTGGGAGTCAAGAAAGATCTAGAAACACCCTTGTGGGTGCTAGGCCGGTCGAACCTAACCCTATGGGTCGATCCATGCTTTACTTTTGCTCCAAGATTCATCTAGTATATATATAAGGCCAAGGATTAGGGTTTCACATCTTTTGTGCACACACACTAACCCTAAATCTTTTCTCCTTGTCTCTTTCTTTTGTGGCCGATCGACTCAACCCCAACTTAGGGTTTGGATCGATTTTTCCATAGCTAAAAACTAAGTGTTTTGTTTACTTGCATCAAACCTTTATTCGTTGGTAGTTTGTGTGTACAAGAACGAGGTAATTACTTACTTTAGTAATTATCAAGAGATCGATAAACAAAACGGTAAGGGGTTTATCATTGATCTATTTGTACAAGAATCAAGGTTAATTTGAAGTGCATCGGGTACGTTTACTATTTATGTTTTAGTTAATATTTATGTGTTATACATGATCCTAGCTTCCGCAATACGTGCTATTTAATTGTTAAACTCTAACAGATGAGAGGAGCTAGCATTCATGGATTGTACAAGTTCCATTTGATCTTCTGCTAGTAATTTCCCCATCCCATTATTTTCTCCCTGATTTTCAATGGGAGGAATCATAAATGATGAATCTGACGAACCCTTATAAAATTGAAGGATATCAAGGGTGTCATCATTATCACTATCATCATCACAGTCTAGAAGAGAAGCTTTACAAAATTTGGCACGTGTTATGGCTGCTTGTTCTAAAACTAGTAATTCTTCCATGCTCAATTCGTTTCTAGCCTCTCGTTCTTCAACAAGTAATTCTGCCATAGATTTCTCAAGAGAGTCTTGAAACGATGTAGTAACCAACTCCTCCTTAAGTTCTTTCAATATATCAAGAGCCTTTAGTAAAAGGTCTTACTCAGTATCATGAGGAGTTGATTGAATCATTTGGTACTGTGGAGGTGGGTCTGAAAACGAATAGTCGTAATTGTTACAAGGAAATGGATTCCTTGTTTGACAATCCGAGCTAGAGTGTGGACCTCCACAGTAATCACAACAGTAAAACTGATGTGGCTGTGGGTTGTATGTGCTAGAGTTATAATTGTTATCAAGAAACTGCTCATAGACAAGCGTGTTTCCCGATCGACAATCAAAACTGTAATGTGAACCACCACAGTACTCACAACAGTAAAACTGCAGAGTCTCATGGTGTGGTAACTGATGGAATGAATCAGTCGTGTCATGGTAGGAAAAGAGATTTTGGTTATAGACAGACCCGTTTCCTGACTCTACCATGCCACAGCTGGGGCAATTGCCACCATTATAAGGATTACCACACCAATGGCAAATAAGAAGGTGTGGGTGAGACATAGAAAGAATCAAAAGGTTAGGGAGGGGTAGGGATGAAGACTCAAAGACGTGAGAGGGTAAAGATGGAAATTTTTGTTGTTTTTGGAAAACATTTTATACAAATAAGAAAGAAAATGTTTTTGTGTTTTTGTGTTCGTTGAAAACTAATTTTAAAAAGTTTTCGGGAACAGTTTTGGTTTTTATATGAAAATATGAACAAAGGATGGTTAAATGTACAATGGAACGAATTCCAAAATCACTAATCAGAAAAACCGTTTAGAATAGCGCGCACACCTCCCCGGCACCGGCGCCAAAATTTGATTGGCTCCAAACGGTCAACCTAATTGACCAGGTGATGGTCAACAGGGTCAAACTGCCTAGAGTCAATGCTCCGTGGAATATAGTGTTTCCCCGGGTCGTTATGTCCCGACGAGGTGTGATGGTTATCAAACGGGCTTGTGATCGGGTGAATCTGGATGGAAATGGGTTTGTGATTGATTAAACTAAGAAATCTACAAGGAAATAGCTTAAATAAGCTATAAAGATGATTATGTGAAAGTTAGATACTTAAAAACGTTCAATATCTAAAAACGCGTACGTTTACGTTCTAAATAACGCGAACGTACAAAATAAAACGCGAGTTTTGGTAAAATAAAATACTTACAAAGATGAAAATCACATTTTTACAATCCCAATAATAAAATAAACTTTTTGGAAAATTAAAATTAATTTTTATACTATTTATATAATTATTATTAATTAATTACTATTTTCTAATTACTTATTAATTATTTAAATTAACCTAAATTATAACTAAATATGAAATTACACTAAAAATATGAAAAATAAATTTGGAAAAATCTAAAATATTATAAAACTAATTTTCAAACTTAAAATATATTTTTCCTACTTTTTAAATAATTTCTATTAATTAAAAACTAATTTAAACTAATTAAAATTACACTAAATAATAGGAAAATGTAAAATAAGCTTAGAAAAATAAAATTAACACTTAGAAAAATCTAAAGTAATATAAAACTAATTTTAAAATAGAAAATAAATTTTTAAGACTTTTTAAATAATTATTACTAATTATTAATTAATAAAAACTAATATTAATTATTAAAAATACTAAATGAAAAGAGAAAAATATGAAAAAATTACAGAAATTATTTTACAACTACAGGAACTTAGGAAAATTATAAAAACAGAAAGTGCTTAATAAAAATAAGCAATTACGCAATAAGCTTCTTAAATAGAAGCTATCACTTTTGGTATTTTTGGCTTTTTTTTTTTAATTTTCTTTTTACAAATCTGTTTAAATGCTCAAAACAACCAAACTTTAAAAAAGGAAGATGGGCAAGAAGCTTATAAATAAGTTAATGAGATGTCAAATGCTTAACAGCTAGGGGTTGTGAGCTTATTAGGACTTTGGCTGTTTGAAGAAGCTAATAAAAAGGTACCACAAGGCCCAATAAGCCAAAACAGATATGAAGGGACATGATTTAGTCAAAATGAAACAAAAAAACACAAGGAATAAGCTTGAAATAAGCAGTAAGCTATCCCAAAATCTACTCAAACCAAACAGCCCTGCAAGTGATAAGCAGGCCTGATTCAGCTTATCAAATAAGCTAGGATGGCCAAATAAAGCATGGAACTTGGAAGATTAGCTACAGGGCTTCCCAAAGAACTCAAAACATCAAGGTGGGACCCACTATGTAAGCCAGAAGAAGGCATGAAAGTGGGGGTGTTGGGCTGATGGTATGTGTGCAGGGCATCACATTACCCTGCAAGTGTCTTTGATCAGGTGTGGACACCACAATAAAAATCATTAAAAGGAAATGACAATGGGATATTAGAGACAAGGTGGGGGACAGCTAAAACTCAAAAGCTCAAATTCCAAAACACATTACAAAATTCAGAAATATTCATGCAAGTTTTGTGAAAACTGAGTAAAATGCAAATTTGACTTTTGATAAAAACTTGATTTTCACTTTTATGAACTTAGGACCCTAATCTAATGATTGAATAACATGTACTAAGCTGAAATAAAGTTAAACTAACCTAAATATATAAGTTACAAACTAATTTAGAGGTTTATGGAGCTTAATGACCACCACAGTTAACTGTGGTGGTGGGATTTATGTGATATTGACTTTTTTGGAAAAGAGACTTGATTTTGAGACTTTTTATGACCTAACATAACCTAAATAAGCATGACTAAACCATAATCTTCCAACAAAACCTTCCTAGACCTATCCAAACTAGCAAATCCAAACACCCCTTTATACTTTGTTTGTCAATGGATTGATGAGGTAATTGATGATCTGAGACAAACCAGCTAATACAAACCTATGAGATAAGCTAAAGTGACAAGATATAAGGTATGTGGAACAGGAATTGAGCACAATATCAAGTACAAATAAATATGAGTAATCAAAACTGCTAGGTAACCACAAGGTTGAATTGAGACAGAAATCTGAGAGGTATACCTCAAGTCATAATCAAAAAGCTCATGAGAGCTTATCACCAAGCTAACTAACCCAGAAACATCCACAAACAACCTTCCGCATCACCTTTCCATAATCCCAATCCTCAGTTGACTTTTGTTGACCTGACGGATTTTTGGTAATAAAACAATGTTCTGAACACAACTGAGCTTATTAAAGTTTAATAATGTCTTATATGAGCTAAGATAACTATTTAACAACAACTTCTATAACCTCACAGATTATATTGAGTTTGACAAATAAGAAAAATGGCAACTTGTTGAAATTCAATAAAAGACTCGAAATTTAAATTGAAGAAAGCTTAAATTATACTGGAAATGTGATTACAATATCTTTTAACTAAAAATTACAACATAAAAATAACTTTAAACCTTATTTTACATGAAATCGACTCTACTACTATTCTAAAAACTAAACTAATAATTCCTTCTGCATTTTTTTTCTTCCTTTTATAGACCTGGAGTGCTTCTCTCACTTTCCCACTTGCTTTGGACCGTTGGATGCTTCCAATTTGATCTCCACCATTCAAAACTGCTTTTCGCGCCTTTTTTTATATATAAAAATTGGGCAGTTATAGTGGGTGTAGGTGAGGTATTAAATGAGGTTTGGTAATGTGGGAGACAAGGGGGAGTGTTGGTGAGTAATTTGTAGGAGATTGGAAGGGAGCAGGGGGAGGGAAACCTGGGAAAGGGGATGATGAACAGTGGATCGGGGGTGAGTGTTTGACTGGGGTCAACGAGGTGTGTTTTATTATTATTGGGAGTGGGCCGGTTGTGGTGATGGGCCAAAGAAGTGGTATGGGCTTGGGATTTGGTTTTGGGTAATTGGTTTTGGTTTATAATAGAACAAAGGGTCCGTTTTGGTGTAGTAAACAACAAGGACCAAAAATGTAAAGTACCAAAAGTTTAGGGGCCTGAATTGCAACTTTCCAACATTTATTATAAGGACCAATATTGACAAGTTTGAAAATTATAAGGACCAAAATTACAATTTTCCAAAATTTGAACCCCGAGGACCAAAATTGTCATTTTCCAAAGTTTAGGGGTTAAACTTGCCATTTTGTAAAAACTTTTATCCAAGGATCATTGATTGATGCTAAACCGTCAACTTATATTGACCAAGGAATGGTCAACAAAGTCAAACAACCTAGAGTCAATGCTCCGCGGAAGTATAGTGTTTCCCCGGGTCGTTATGCCCCGACGAGGTGTGGATGGTATTAAAACGGGTTTGTGATCGGGTGAAATCGGACATGAATGGGTATAAGAGAGTTGTGATGATTACACTACTGGAATATAAAAGATAATAGCTTAAATACACTAAAACGCGTACGTTTACATTTAAATAAAACGTAAACGTACAAAATAAAACGTGAAAACGGAAATCTGAAAACCCCCAGGGGGTGAAATTGACTTTTTTACAAACTTAAAGGTAAAAGAAAATAAATTTTTACACTAATTAATTATTTATTATTAACTATTTACTATTTAATACTAATTATTAATATTAAAAACACTTAAATATAATTTAATACTAATTAAATACTAGAAAAATGAAAATAAAATTTATAAAATTATAAAATAACTAAAAATAAGTTTTAAAATTAAGAATAAGTATTTTTGTCTTTTTGTGCTTTTTCTATTAATTAATTACTAATTAATTATTAATTACCTAATTAAACTATTTTAAATTAAGAAAAATAGAAAATGAACAGTAAAAATTACAAGAAAATTTCTAAAATTATTTTACATTATATAAAAGCTAGGAAAAATATAAAAACTAGGTTTTACTTAATAAAAACTAATTATGCTATTTTAAACTAATTATTAATTAATAATTAATAAAGCTAAGATTAATTATAAAAAATACTAAATGATACAATAAAAATCTGAGAAAATTACTATAAATACTTTAATATAAGAGGAATTTAATAAAAATATAAAAAAGCAAGTTTTGTAAAAATCTGAAATGCCACTTTTGACTTTTTGCTTAAAACTTAAAATTTTTACTTTCTTGAACTTTGAGAGCTTCTAATAAGCTAAGAATGTTATGATAAGCTAAAATAAAGCTACATTAAGCTAAAACAACAGCTTATGTAAGGGTATGAGGGCAATTGGATCCTAAATCCAAAACAGTTAACTGTTAAGGATCTTAACATGGATTCTTGACTTTTCAACAAATAAGACCAAGGTTTTATGATGAACTACCCTTACTTAGACCTCAACTAGTATACTGAAACAACAATGAATAACAATTAAAACCTCAACAACAGTGGATTACACATATCCAAACACCCCTTTGTGTATTCTATTTTTGCATTTTCTTACTTTTCTACTGCTGTATGCTGAGATTAAGGCCCAAGATGATTACTTAAGTTATATAAACTATACTAAAGCTGAAATTTCTAACTAACAAGCAGTAAGGTAAGCTACAAGTGATTTTGCTAAATTACCCTTATTGAGTTTTACTACAATTCTAGATACAAATAAGAATATTACAAAGGCTAAGCAACAAAAGGCAAATAATAACTAAGGTAAGCAGATTTAGATTAGGAATAAGCAAACAAATACTCAGAATAAGCACATGAGCAAAAGAGGTGCAAAGGAGCCTGCAAATTTGAATTTGTAACTTACAAAAGCTCCAAGCTTAGGACTGAGATGTACAAGGACCTAATTTCACAACCCTAAGACTCCCCATGGAGTTCTAAACCAAACTCCATACCATTCCTTACTTTTGTATTTTTGAGTAAACTGAAACTTGAATTGAAATTGGAATTGTTTAAACTAAGAACTTATATTAATCAAAGGAGAACAGATTACAATGTCGAATTTGATTAGAAAAATACAAATTACAACTATTTTGACATGAATTTAAATAAGCTAAACTACTTTAAAAACTGACTCCCCTGCTCTCTTCCTTCTTCTTCCTTTAATATTTTCCAATTAGGGTTTGTGGGACCCAGTGGAGCCTTTCCCATCAATAAGAATAGCCATTGGATGACTTGAAACCATCTTGGCCGTTTAAACTTTTTGCCGCCAAATCCTTTTTGGCATTTCCCCTTTTGATAATTGATGCCAGGGTAAGGTTTGGCATTTTGCATTTGTTTGGTTAAGCAAGGGGGAGGGCTTGAGTATTTCAGAGGTAAAACAGGCCTAGGGGAATGATGGGTGGTTTTGGTTTTAGCAGGTAGTGGGGGTGGTGATGTGGAGAGGGTGGTGTGAGGTGGAAAGTCACAGGTCAAAGGTCAATGTTGACCACGTTTTATTAGTTTGAAAATGAAGTGGGCTGAGGTGAGGTTTGGGCCAGTAAGTGTTTGGGCTGAGTGAGGGTTTTCTGTGTTTGGTTTGGATTTGTTTTAGTTTAGTTTATTTAGGCTCAAAAATAACAAGGACCATAAATGTAAAAACCTGAAATTGCAAGGACTTGAGTTGTAATTTTCCAAAAGTACTCATAAGGTCTAATCTTGCCAAATACCAATAACCAAAGGATCATAAAATTTAATTTTCCAAAATTTTGACATCCGGGGACCTTTTCTGCCAACTTTCAAAACCCAGGAACCAAACATGTAATTTCACTAATTTTGCCACCCAAAGACCATATTTGCCAACTGGTAATTTTCCAAGGACCAATAGTGACTTTCTTTCAAAATATTTCACCAGGGATTGATTTTGTCCTGTTTTGAAAGTTCATGGACCTTTTATGCCAATTTTGGATTTTGAGGGGTAAAAATTGCCAGTTTGTAAAAAATTTCATCCAGGGATTAATATTGAACAAATCTGATTTCTCAAAGACCAAAGTTGACTTTTCTTTCATTTTAAACCTTCAGGGACTAGTTTGTCAATTTTTGAAACTTGAGGGACTGAAACTGCCAATTATGCAAACTTTGTTCGTTTTTCATTTGTTTTTAAACATTTTGCATCTAAAACATATAAAACATACTTTTGGAATAATTTCTGTATTTTGATGCGTTTTTGAGTGTTTTTGGATGTTTTGGCAGTTCAGATACGATAAAAATGATGAGTATTTACACGCTCATCAATCCCTCACACTAAACTATTGCTAGTCCCTAGCAATATTTTGAGAAAAATTAATGGATTTGAGACTCTTTACCAAAAGCCATCACTTCTGGAGTAGCCAGGTGTAAGAACTGTGGCACACCTGATAACCATGTGATTTTGAGCAAACCACCAGCTGTCAACGGATTTGATTAGTCTTTACCAAAAGCCGTTTGCTTCTGGACTAGCCAACTCTTGATGGAATAGTCAACATCTTGGTGAGCTGATTACCAATTATGGATTTTCCACTGCCTTTACCACAAGCCATAATCTTGCGGGCTAGCTAATTCATTCGCTTTATGGGATATGGGGAGTTGAGGAACCATACAATTTTTGGCAAATTGCAAGCCATCAACGGGTTTGAGATGTCTTTACCAAGAGTCGTTTGCTCCTGAACTAGCCAATCCATTTGTCATTTAGACTTTGGCGGACTGATTACCACAAAAATTTTGAGCTTTTAGTGAAATTTTTTTTTTGAATATTTTGGAAATTTTGGCTAAAAACGGGGGTATTATATAGTAAAATGTGATAAAATTCGCTAGAATAGCGAATACCCCCCCCCCCCCCCCCCACACTTAGGATGAATATTGTCCTCAATATTCAAAGTCCCGGCTATTATGCCGACATCTTGAACGTAAAAGGGCAACATTACAAGCAATACCATTTTGTATTTTCACTACATTTGTAACCTTTGTGGGGTAACTCCCCCACACTTAGGGTGAAAACCCTATATGCATGCTACTGTTTTTGTTTACCGAGTCACTAGCTTGACTCGACCCCGAATTCATTTGTCCTTGGGGAAGCATGATGTGGAAGAAGCAATCTCAATCGGACTTTCATTCAAGATGTTTGGACAACATTTGAAGCACGTGAAAGTTCCACACCGATGAGATAAATATCCGGCTCAAGAAAATGATACATGAAAATGCCAGGATCAAAGATAGTGTCTTCATTCCCGAAGGAGTGAAGAAGAGAAGAAGTCACCTTATAGGTGAAGAAAAGGAAGAAAACCATGATGTAAATCATGATAAGATTTTCTTCCTCGAGAGGAGGCTCCGTAGCCTGAATTTGGATTTCAAAGGTTAAGCTCGTAAATATCCCGGGAGGGTGGGTGGGAATTTGCAAATTCTCGTGATTGAGTGCATCTCCCCCCGGGCTGTCAAACTCTGGAGGAGTCATAATATGATGAGTGAGTTCACCGGAGAACTCCTCATGAAGAGAATTATTCACAAGATGTGAATCTGTGAATTCATGTTCCGGAATAGACTCATCACAATCCTCGTTCTGAATATCAAAGAGTGGATTATCAGAAATCAAAGTGAATTCAGATTCGAATTCAAATAGAGGATTGGTGAGAGTAGTATTGAATGTTTCGGGAACAAAGAGATTATCATTCTCTTGTGGACTGTTGGGATAAGAAGTGAGTGACGGATCATGATATAGGAGACTTTCAATTTCTCCCAGATCGGCTTCAAAGTCGAGGAGACCATCATCACTTTCCAATGAAAGTAGATTGATGTGAGTAAGTTCATCGGCGAACTCCTCAAGAAGATGATCAGCATCAGTTCCACAAACTGATGCCTCAACATACTCGATGTCTCCATGAGATGTACAATCATCATTAAAATCTGAGAAAGTCTCAAAATGATCGTTTGAACACTCAAGAGGGGAAGGAATATCACACATATTCTCAAGAGTTCCCTGTGACTCTCTCAGGATTGGGACAAGGATCTCAACACTAGACTTTATTAATTCGTCCTTATCAGGAACAGTGTCAAGATGCTCGTCCCCCATGCTCAGAGATTGAGTGTGAACTTCGGGTGTGATATCAATAGACTGAGGGAGTTGAGAAGGACTAGCAGACATGGGTTTTATAAATTTCATTTGTTCTTCTGCTAGTAATTCTATCATAGTCTTATCTCCCTGATTTTCCGAGGAAGGAATCACAACAGATGAACTTGATGAACCCTTACAAAATTGAGAAATATCAAGGGTAACATCATCATCATCATCATCATCATCATCATCATCATCATCATCATCATCATCATCATCATCATCGTCGTCGTCGTCGTCAAGAAGAGCAGCATGGCGAAATATGGCACGTGTTTTAGCTGCTTGTTCTAAGACTAGCAATTCTTCCATGCTCAATTCGTTTCTAGCCTCTCATTCCTCAGCAAGTAATTCTGCCATAGATTTCTCACGAGAGTCTTGAAACGATGTGGTAACCAACTCCTCCTTAAGTTCTTTCAATATATCAAGAGCCTTTAGTAAAAGGTCTTGCTCAGTATCATGAGGAGTTGTGTGAATCATTTGGTACTGTGGAGGTTGGTCTTGATACGAATAGTCGTAATTGTTACAAGGAAATGGATTCCTTGTTTGACAATCCGAACTGAAGTGTGGACCTCCACAGTAATCACAACAGTAAAACTGATGTGGCTGTGGGTTGTATGTGCTAGAGTCATAATTGTTATCAGGAAACTGCTTATAGACAAGCGTGCTTCCTGATTGACAATCAGAACTGTAGTGTGAACCACCACAGTACTCACAACAGTAAAACTGTTGAGTCTCATGGTGTGGTAGCTGATGGAATAAATCAGTCGTGTCATGGTATGAATAGGGATCTTGGTTATAGACAGACCCGTTTCCTGACTCTACCATGCCACAACTGGGGCAATTACCGCCATTATGAAGACTACCACACCATTCACAAATTAGAAGGTGTGGATGAGACATAGAAAGAATCAAAAGGTTTTGGAGGGTAAGAAATGGAGAATCAAAGATGTGAGAGGGTAAAGGTGAATATTTTTGGATTTTTGGATAAACATTTTATACAAATAGGAAAGAAAATCTTTTTGGGTTTTTTGTGTTCGTTGAAAATTGATTTTAAAAAGTTTTTGGGAACAGTTTTGTTGAAAATATACACAAGGATGGTAAATTTACAAAGAAGTGAATTCCAAAATCACTAATCTGAAAACCGTTTTAGAATAACGCGCACGACCTCCCCGGCAGTGGCGCCAAAATTTGATTGATGCTAAACCGTCAACTTATATTGACCAAGGAATGGTCAACAAAGTCAAACAGCCTAGAGTCAATGCTCTGCGGAAGTATAGTGTTTCCCCGGGTCGTTATGTCCCGACGAGGTGTGGATGGTATTAAAACGGGTTTGTGATAGGGTGAAATTGGACAGGAATGGGTATAAGAGAGTTGTGATGATTACACTACTGGAATATAAAAGATAATAGCTTAAATACACTTTATTAACAAGACTGCAAAGTTGGAAAACCCAGAAACGTTTAAAACCTAAAACGCGTACGTTTACATTTAAATAAAACGTAAACGTACAAAATAAAACGTGAAAACGGAAATCTGAAAACCCCCAGGGGTGAAATTGACTTTTTTACAAACTTAAAGGTAAAAGAAAATTTTTAGAAAAGGAAAATAAATTTTTACACTAATTAATTATTTATTATTAACTAATTACTATTTAATACTAATTATTAATATTAAAAACACTTAAATATAATTTAATACTAATTAAATACTAGAAAAATGAAAATAAAATTTCTAAAATTATAAAATAACTAAAAATAAGTTTTAAAATTAAGAATAAGTATTTTTGTCTTTTTGTGCTTTTTTTATTAATTAATTACTAATTAATTATTAATTACCTAATTAAACTATTTTAAATTAAGAAAAATAGAAAATGAACAGTAAAAATTACAAGAAAATTTCTAAAATTATTTTACATTATATAAAAGCTAGGAAAAATATAGAAACTAGGTTTTACTTAATAAAAACTAATTATGCTATTTTAAACTAATTATTAATTAATAATTAATAAAACTAAGATTAATTATAAAAAATACTAAATGATACAATAAAAATCTGAGAAAATTACTATAAATACTTTAATATAAGAGGAATTTAATAAAAATATAAAAAATCTAAGTACTTAATAAAAATCTAAAAATGAAAATTAAAATTTAAATAAAATTAAATAGAAACTATCACTTAAAAATTAAATTAACTTTTCTGGATTTTTTCTTTTAGAAACTTGTTTTATATCTAAAAATGAAAAAAATTTGTAAAAACAAACTTTTTAAAACTTAATAATAAGCTGTTTGAGAGCTTATTAGTGAGATAGTTGACTTTGGTCAACTGTCAAGGTAAAAAAGTGATGTAGGCAGCTAGGGGGGCCCACAATGGTGAAATAAGATGTAAATAAGCTGAGTGAACTAAAATAAGCTGGAAAAAGCAACAAAGTAATACTGAATAAGCTAAGGGAGTGATTAAGCTAATCAAAAAACTAAATGGAACTCAGAATCTGGGACAACTTTGAGTGACCAAGCAGCCCTATCAAATGGAGTTCAAACCTCAGAATAAGCTTAAGGATTTGAAGATGAGCTTATTGGCTTCTCAAAAAGCCAATAAGCTCATTGTGGGGCCCACTGTGTAGGCCATGAGAGGCTATGAAAGTTGGGGTCTGAACTGAGTATCTGTGTGCAGGGCATAGAGTTGCCCTGCAGCCTACTTTGATCAAGTGTGGGCACCAAAATAAAAATCATAAAAATGCAATGACCATGGGAATCCAGAGTTGAGATGGCATAGTATAACATGTAACAAACCATAGTGCTTGAATCACCACACAAAAATCAAAAATATTCATGCAAGTTTTGTAAAAATTTGAAATGCCACTTTTGACTTTTTGGTTAAAACTTAAACTTTTGACTTTCTTGAACTTTTAGAGCTTCTAACAAGCTAAGAATGTTATGATAAGCTAAAATAAAGCTACATTAAGCTAAAACAACAGCTTATGTAAGGGTATGAGGGCAATTGGATCCTAAATCCAAAACAGTTAACTGCTAAGGATCTTAACATGGATTCTTGACTTTTTACCAAATAAGACCAAGGTTTTATGATGAACTACCCTTACTTAGACCTCAACTAGTATACTGAAACAACAATGAATAACAATTACAACCTCAACAACAGTGGATTACACAGATCCAAACACCGCTTTGTGTATTCTGTTTCTGCATTTTCTTACTTTTCTACTGCTGTATGCTGAGATTAAGGCCCAAGATGATTACTTAAGTTATATAAACTATACTAAAGCTGAAATTTCTAACCAATAAGCAGTGAGATAAGCTACAAGTGATTTGGCTATATTACCCTTATTGAGTTTTACTACAATTCTAGATACAAATAAGAATATTACTGAGGCTAAGCAACAAAAGGCAAATAATAAATAAGGTAAGCAGATTTAGATTAGGAATAAGCAAACAAATACTCAGAATAAGCACATGAGCAAAAGAGGTTCAAAGGAGCCTGCAAATTTGAATTTGTAACTTACAAAAGCTCCAAGCTTAGGACTGAGATGTACAAGGACCCAATTTCACAACCCTAAGAATCCCCATGGAGTTCTAAACCAAACTCCATACCATTCCTTACTTTTGTATTTTTGAGTAAACTGAAACTTGAATTGAAATTGGAATTGTTTAAACTAAGAACTTATATTAATCAAAAGAGAACAGATTACAATGTTAAATTTAATTAGAAAAATACAAATTACAACTATTTTGACATGAATTTAAATAAGCTAAACTACTCTAAAAACTGACTCCCCTGCTCTCTTCCTTCTTCTTCCTTTAATATCTTCCAATTAGGGTTTGTGGGACCCAGTGGAGCCTTTCCCATCAATAAGAATAGCCATTGGATGACTTGAAACCATCTTGGCCGTTTAAACTTTTTGCCGCCAAATCCTTTTTGGCGTTTCCCCTTTTGATAATTGATGCCAGGGTAAGGTTTGGCTTTTTGCATTTGTTTGGTTAAGCAAGGGGGAGGGCTTGAGTATTTCAGAGGTGAAACAGGCCTAGGGGAATCATGGGTGGTTTTGGTTTTTAGCAGGTAGTGGGGGTGGTTATGTGGAGAGGGTGGTGTGAGGTGGAAACTCACGGGTCAAAGGTCAATGTTGACCACGTTTTATTAGTTTGAAAATGAAGTGGGCTGAGGTGAGGGTTGGGCCAGTAAGTGTGTGGGCTGAGTGAGGGTTTTGTGTGTTTGGTTTGGATTTGTTTTAGTTTGGTTTATTTAGGCTCAAAAATAACAAGGACCATAAATGTACAAATCTGAAATTGCAAGGACTTGAGTTGTAATTTCCCAGAAGTACTCATAAGGTCTAATCTTGCCAAATACCAATAACCAAAGGATCATAAAATTTAATTTTCCAAAATTTTGACATCCGGGAACCTTTTCTGCCAACTTTCAAAACCCAGGGAACAAACATGTAATTTCACTAATTTTGCCACCCAAGGACCATATTTGCCAACTTGTAATTTTCCAAGGACCAACATCGACTTTCTTTCAAAATATTTCACCAGGGACTGATTTTGTCCAGTTTTGAAAGTTCAGGGACCTCTTATGCCAATTTTGGATTTTGAGGGGTAAAAATTGACAGTTTGTAAAAACTTTCATCCAGAGATTAATATTGAACAAATTTGATTTCCCAAAGACCAAAGTTGACTTTTCTTTCATTTTAAACCTTCAGGGACTAATTTTGTCAATTTTTGAAACTTGAGGGACTGAAACTGCCAATTATGCAAACTTTGTTTGTTTTTCATTTGTTTTTAAACATTTTGCATCTAAAACATATAAAACACACTTTTGGAATAATTTCTGTATTTTGATGCGTTTTTTAGCGTTTTTGGATGTTTTAGTAGTTCAGATACGATAAAAATGATGAGTATTTACACACTCATCAATCATTATTGAACATTTTTAAATTTCCAAGGACTTAAGTTGACTTTTCTTTGAAATAATTTGACTATGGACTAATTTTGACAATCTTTGAAAGTTCAGGGACTGAAAATGTCAATTGTGTAAACTTGACTCGTTTTTTATCTGTTTTCAATCCTTTTGTCCCTGAAACTTATAAAAACACAATCGAATGATATTTTTAGTACTTTGAAGCATTTTAAAGTGTTTTTGACTGTTTTTGTGGGTTTAACAATATAAAATATATGTGTTTTTAGACACATATCAAATCCCCCACACTAAACTATTGCTAGTCCCTAACAATCTTTTTGGAAAACTTGATGGATTTTAAACTCTTTACCAAAAGCCATCACTTCTGGAGTAGCCAGATGTATCGATTCAAGTAAGAACTATGGTCCACCTGATAACCACGTGATTTTGAGCAAACCACCAGCTGTCAACGGATTTGATTAATCTTTACCAAAATCCGTTTGCTTCTGGACTAGCCAACTCTTGATGGACAAAGTCAACATCTTGGTGAGCTGATTACCAATTATGGATTTTCCACTGCCTTTACCACAAGCCATAATCTTGCGGGCTAGCCAACTCATTCGATTTATGGGATATGGCGAGTTGAGGTACCATACAATTTTGGACAAATTGCAAGCCATAAACGGATTTGATGTATCTTTACCAAGAGCCGTTTGCTCCTGGATTAGCAATCCCTTTTGTCGTTTAGACATGGCGGACTGATAACCACAAAAATTTTGAACTTTAGTGAAAAACTTTTAAAAATTTTGAGATTTTGGCCAAAAAACGGGGGTACTAGATAGTAAAATATGATAAAAATTCACCAGAATAGCGAAATACCCTCCCCCCCCCCCCCCCCCCCCCCACACTTAGAATGAATATTGTCCTCAATATTTAAAATCCCGGCTATTATGCCGACTCTTTGAACGTAAAAGGGCAACATTACAAGCTAAGCGTGGAAAACACCATTTTGTTTTTCACTTCATAAGTAACCACAGCATGGGTAACTCCCCCACACTTAGGGTGAAAACCCTATAAGCATGCTACTGTTTTTGTTTACCGAGTCGCTAGCTTGACTCGACCCCGAATTCATTTGTCCTTGGGGAAGCATGATGTGGAAGAAACAATCTCAATCGGACTTTCATTCAAAATGTTTGGACAAACATATGAAGCACGTGAAAGTTCCACACCGATGAGATAAAATACCGGCTCAAGATAATGATACATGAAAATGCCGGGGTCAAAGATAGTGTCTTCATTCCCGAAGGAGTGAAGAAGAGAGGAAGGCACCTCGAGAACAGGCTCATTAGCCTAAGTTTGGATTTCAAGGGTTAAGCTCAAAGACATCCCGGGAGGGTGGGTGGAAATTTGCAAATCCTCATGATTAAGTGTATCTCCCCCCGGGCTATCATACTCCGAAGGAGTCATGATAAGGTGATCAATGATAGGCTCAGAAGGTATTTCATCAACGTCACTAATGTCTCCATAAGATAAAGACTTTTCATTAGTGGGTGAATCACTGAGCCCGGTGTTGAGATAGGAATTGAGTGATGGATCATCATTCAATAAGCTTTCAAGGAAAAGAATGTCCCCCTCAGAATCAAGATAGTTATCATCAACTTCATACGAAGTTGAACTATCTAGAGCAAGGAATGCTTCGACTTCTTCCATATCATCTTTGAAATCAAAGAGATCATCATCACATCCCGATGGAAGTGGATTGGTGTGAGTGAGTTCATCGGCGAACTCCTCGAGAAGAAAGTCAACATTAGAGTGGGGAAAGGATGCATCAACATACTCAATGTCTGCATAAGATAAACAATCATCACTGGAATCAGAGACAATCTCAATTTGATCATTTGGATTATTAGGGTGAGAAGGAATATCACACACTTGATCAAAAGTCCCCTGTGACTCTCTCGGGATTGGGACAAGGATCTCAACACTAGACTTTATTAATTCGTCTGATTCCTTATTAGGAACAGTGCTAAAATGCTCATCCCCCATGTTTAGAGAGTGAGTGTGAACTTCGGGTGTGATAACAACAGACTGAGGGAGATGAGAGGAGCTAGCATTCATGGATTATACTAGTTTCATTCGATCTTCTGCTAGTAATTTCCCCGTCTCATTATTTTCTCCCTGATTTTCAATGGGAAGAATCACAAATGATGAATCTGACGAACCCTTATAAAATTGAAGGATATCAAGGGTGTCATCATTATCACTATCATCATCACAGTCTAGAAGAGCAGCTTTACGAAATTTGGCACGTGTTATGGCTGCATGTTCTAAAACTAGTAATTCTTCCATGCTCAATTCGTTTCTAGCCTCTCGTTCTTTAACAAGTAATTCTGCCATAGATTTCTCACGAGAGTCTTGAAACGATGTAGTAACCAACTCCTCCTTAAGTTCTTTCAATATATCAAGAGCCTTTAGTAAAAGGTCTTGCTCAGTATCATGAGGAGTTGATTGAATCATTTGGTACTGTGGAGGTGGGTCTGAAAACGAATAGTCGTAATTGTTACAAGGAAATGGATTCCTTGTTTGACAATCCGAGCTAGAGTGTGGACCTCCACAGTAATCACAACAGTAAAACTGATGTGGCTATGGGTTGTATGTGCTAGAGTTATAATTGTTATCAAGAAACTGCTCATAGACAAGCGTGTTTCCTGATCGACAATCAGAACTGTAATGTGAACCACCACAGTACTCACAACAGTAAAACTGCTGAGTCTCATGGTGTGGTAACTGATGGAATGAATCAGTCGTGTCATGGTAGGAATAGAGATTTTGATTATAGACAGACCCGTTTCCTGACTCTACCATGCCACAGCTGGGGCAATTGTCACCATTATAAGGATTACCACACCAATGGCAAATAAGAAGGTGTGGGTGAGACATAGAAAGAATCAAAAGGATAGGGAGGGGTAGGGATGAAGAATCAAAGATGTGAGAGGGTAAAGATGGATATTTTTGTTGTTTTTGGAAAACATTTTATACAAATAAGAAAGAAAACGTTTTTGTGTTTTGGTGTTCGTTGAAAACTAATTTTAAAAAGTTTTCGGGAACAGTTTTGGTTTTTATATGAAAATATGAACAAAGGATGGTTAAATGTACAATGGAACGAATTCCAAAATCACTAATCAGAAAAACCGTTTAGAATAGCGCGCACACCTCCCCGGCAGCAGCG
This sequence comes from Artemisia argyi, assembly GCA_030686995.1. Lineage (NCBI taxonomy): Eukaryota > Viridiplantae > Streptophyta > Magnoliopsida > Asterales > Asteraceae > Artemisia > Artemisia argyi. The sequence goes on along the minus strand of CM060683.1, from coordinate 56,060,561 downwards.
CCAAATTTTGATTGGCTCCAAACGGTCAACCTAATTGACCAGGTGATGGTCAACAGGGTCAAACTGCCTAGAGTCAATGCTCCGTGGAATATAGTGTTTTCCCGGGTCGTTATGTCCCGACGAGGTGTGATGGTTATCAAACGGGCTTGTGATCGGGTGAATCTGGATGGAAATGAGTTTGTGATTGATTAAACTAAGGAATCTACAAGGAAATAACTTAAATAAGCTATAAATATGATTACGTGAAAGTTAGATACTTAAAAACGTTCAATATCTAAAAACGCGTACGTTTACGTTTTAAATAACGCGAACGTACAAAATAAAACGCGAGTTTTGGTAAAATAAAATATTTACAAAGATGAAAATCACATTTTTACAATCCCAATAATAAAATAAACTTTTTGGAAAATTAAAATTAATTTTTATACTATTTATATAATTATTATTAATTAATTACTATTTTCTAAATACTTATTAATTATTTAAATTAACCTAAATTATAACTAAATATGAAATTACACTAAAAATATGAAAAATAAATTTGGAAAAATCTAAAATATTATAAAACTAATTTTCAAACTTAAAATATATTTTTCCTACATTTTAAATAATTTCTATTAGTTAAAAACTAATTTAAACTAATTAAAATTACACTAAATAATAGGAAAATGTAAAATAAGCTTAGAAAAATAAAATTAACACTTAGAAAAATCTAAAGTAATATAAAACTAATTTTAAAATAGAAAATATATTTTTAGGACTTTTTAAATAATTATTACTAATTATTAATTAATAAAAACTAGTATTAATTATTAAAAATACTAAATGAAAAGAGAAAAATATGAAAAAATTATAGAAATTATTTTACAACTACAGGAACTTAGAAAAATTATAAAAACAGAAAGTGCTTAATAAAAATAAGCAATTAAGCAATAAGCTTCTTAAATAGAAGATATCACTTTTGGTATTTTTGGCTTTTTTTTTTTTTAATTTTCTTTTTACAAATCTGTTTAAATGCTCAAAACAACCAACTTTAAAAAAGGAAGATGGGCAAGAAGCTTATAAATAAGCTAACGAGATGCCAAATGCTTAACAGCTAGGGGTTGTGAGCTTATTAGGACTTTGGCAGTTTGAAAAAGCTAATAAAAAGCTACCACAAGGCCCAATAAGCCAAAACAGATATGAAGGGACATGATTTACTCAAAATGAAACAAAAAAAACACAAGGAATAAGCTTGAAATAAGCAGTAAGCTATCCCAAAATCTACTCAAACCAAACAGCCCTGCAAGTGATAAGCAGGCCTGATTCAGCTTATCTAATAAGCTAGGATGGCCAAATAAAGCATGGAACTTGGAAGATTAGCTACAGGGCTTCCCAAAGAACTCAAAACATCAAGGTGGGACCCACTATGTAAGCCAGAAGAAGGCATGAAAGTGGGGGTATTGGGCTGATGGTATGTGTGCAGGGCATCACATTGCCCTGCAAGTGTTTTTGATCAGGTGTGGACACCACAATAAAAATCATAAAAAGGAAATGACAATGGGATATTAGAGACAAGGTGGGGGACAGCTAAAACTCAAAAGCTCAAATTCCAAAACACATTACAAAATTCAGAAATATTCATGCAAGTTTTATGAAAACTGAGTAAAATGCAAATTTGACTTTTGATAAAAACTTGATTTTCACTTTTATAAACTTAGGACCCTAATCTAATGATTGAATAACATGTACTAAGCTGAAATAAAGTTAAACTAACCTAAATATATAAGTTACAAACTAATTTAGAGGTTTATGGAGCTTAATGACCACCACAGTTAACTGTGGTGGTGGGATTTATGTGATATTGACTTTTTTGGAAAAGAGACTTGATTTTGAGACTTTTTATGACCTAACATAACCTAAATAAGCATGACTAAACCATAATCTTCCAACAAAACCTTCCTAGACCTCTCCAAACTAGCAAATCCAAACACCCCTTTATACTTTGTCTGTCAATGGATTGATGAGGTAATTGATGATCTGAGACAAACCAGCTAATACAAACCTATGAGATAAGCTAAAGTGACAAGATATAAGCTGTGTGGAACAGGAATTGAGCACAATATCAAGTACAAACAAATATGAGTAATCAAAACTGCTAGGTAACCACAAGGTTGAATTGAGACAGAAATCTGAGAGGTATACCTCAAGTCATAATCAAAAAGCTCATGAGAGCTTATCACCAAGCTAACTAACCCAGAAACATCCACAAACAACCTTCTGCATCACCTTTCCATAATCCCAATCCTTAGTTGACTTTTGTTGACCTGAGGGATTTTTGGTAATAAAACAATGTTTTGAACACAACTGAGCTTATTAAAGTTTAAGAATGTCTTATATGAGCTAAAATAACTATTTAACAACAACTTCTATAACCTCACAGATTATATTGAGTTTGACAAATAAGAAAACTGGCAACTTGTTGAAATTCAATAAAAGACTTGAAATTTAAATTGAAGAAAGCTTAAATTATACTAGAAATGTGATTACAATATCTTTTAACTAAAAATTACAACATAAAAATAACTTTAAACCTAATTTTACATGAAATCGACTCTACTACTATTCTAAAAACTAAACTAATAATTCCTTCTGCATTTTTTTTTCTTCCTTTTATAGACCTGGAGTGCTTCTCTCACTTTCCCACTTGCTTTGGACCGTTGGATGCTTCCAATTTGATCTCCACCATTCAAAACTGCTTTTCGCGCCTTTTTTTTATATATAAAAATTGGGCAGTTATAGTGGGTGTAGATGAGGTATTAAATGAGGTTTGGTAATGTGGGAGACAAGGGGGAGTGTTGGTGAGTAATTTGTGGGAGATTGTAAGGGAGCAGGGGGAGGGAAACCTGGGAAAGGGGATGATGAACAGTGGATCGGGGGTGAGTGTTTGACTGGGGTCAACGAGGTGTGTTTTATTATTATTGGGAGTGGGCCGGTTGTGGTGATGGGCCAAAGAAGTGGTATGGGCTTGGGATTTGGTTTTTGGTAATTGGTTTTGGTTTATAATAGAACAAAGGGTCCGTTTGGTGTAGTAAACAACAAGGACCAAAAATGTAAAATACCAAAAGTTTAGGGACCTGAATTGCAACTTTCCAACATTTATTATAAGGACCAATATTGACAAGTTTGAAAATTATAAGGACCAAAATTACAATTTTCCAAAATTTGAACCCCGAGGACCAAAATTGTCATTTTCAAAAGTTTAGGGGTTAAACTTGCCATTTTGTAAAAACTTTTATCCAAGGATCATTATTGAACATTTTTAAATTTCCAAGGACTTAAGTTGACTTTTCTTTGAAATAATTTGACTAGGGACTAATTTTGACAATCTTTGAAAGTTCAGGGACTGAAAATGTTAATTATGTAAACTTGACTCGTTTTTTATCTGTTTTCAATCCTTTTGTCCCTGAAACTTATAAAAACACAATCAAATGATATTTTTAGTACTTTGAAGCATTTTAATGTGTTTTTGACTGTTTTTGTGGGTTTAACAATATAAAATATATGTGTTTTTAGACACATATCAAATCCCCCACACTAAACTATTGCTAGTCCCTAACAATCTTTTTGGAAAACTTGATGGATTTTAAACTCTTTACCAAAAGTCATCACTTCTGGAGTAGCCAGATGTATCGATTCAAGTAAGAACTATGGTCCACCTGATAACCAGGTGATTTTGAGCAAACCACCAGCTGTCAACGGATTTGATTAGTCTTTACCAAAAGCCGTTTGCTTCTGGACTAGCCAACTCTTGATGGAAAAACTCAACATCTTGGTGAGCTGATTACCAATTATGGATTTTCCACTGCCTTTACCACAAGCCATAATCTTGTGGGCTAGCCAACTCATTCGCTTTATGGGATATGGCGAGTTGAGGTACCATACAATTTTGGGCAAATTGCAAGCCATAAACGGATTTGATGTATCTTTACCAAGAGCCGTTTGCTCCTGGATTAGCCAATCCCTTTTGTCGTTTAGACATGGCGGACTGATAAAATATATGTGTTTTTAGACACATATCAGCCTGCCATTGGTTGCGTAATCTATAGCCCTTCTCGTTTGATAATTAACTTTGTCGTAAAAGATTTGAATATGGAACCATGGTTCAATGCCATGATGAAGGACTTTTCGGAGTAGGTCTTTGAAACGAGTTCATGCTTTATATAGAGTTTCACCTTGACGTTGTTGGAACATCAAGATATCATTTCTAAGCTTGGTAGTTCTCCCCGGTGGGAAAAATTGAGCAAGGAAACGAGTGGTGAGATCATCCCATGAGGTGATGGATCCCGCGGGTAAACGTTCAAGCCATTGACTAGCTTGATCATGTAGAGAGAATTGGAATATGCGTAATCGGGTCGTCTCTCTAGTTGTAACATCAAGGTCTATGGAATCTACGATTTTAAGGAAGTCCTTGAGAGGTTGATTAGGATCTTCGGAACGAAGTCCATGGAATGCACATCCACTTTGCACCAACAGGATGGTGTCGGATCGCAAGGGAGACACATTGGCTCCTTGGGTGAGCGCAATGGTGTTTCGATAGCCTTGGTGGCTAGGTCGGGAATACTCTCCTAGGGTTCGGGGCCTAAGAGGTTGGTTAGCTAGTGGTGGGTTTTGTTGGTGGTTTTGTTGTGGTGGGTTGATGAGTTCAAAGATGTTACCACCTTCCATGATGTCGGATGGTAAAGATTATGAACAAAGGCACGAAGAAATAGATAGACTAAAGATAACCTAAAAATAAAAATAAAATCTTACTAGAAAGGAATCTAGCAAGTAGACCTAATAAAAAGAAATCCTAACCTAGACAATAACTATTCCCCGGGCTGCGGCGCCAAAAACTTGATGCGTGGGAATTGCACCAGGCTTTACCTCTCGAGGGATCTCGAGAAGCTTACAACCCCCACCAGGCAGTGTACCTGATCGTTGTAGTATAGTATAGTGACAAGTACCGGGGGATTGATCGTTCAACTCAGGAATAGTGTCGCTAGGATTAGAAAGCCTAAAAACTAGGTCTAGAGGTGAGGGATGATTCTTTTTGTATTTTTATATTTTATGAAAAGTAAGTAAAATCTCGAGTTTTGGAAGAGTGGGCGGAATTAGTTGCTAGTCAACTAACCCAATAACTAAGGTGCAATCAAAATAAAATAACAGAAATGTAAATAAAACTAATTAAACTAATATGGTGTGAACAATAGATGGGAGAATTGTGTTTACTTAGATTTCACTACTCCCTAGATATCTTTTACAGGTTAATTGTTTGTTACAGTTGCGTGGATGACGGGTTATATTCCTTAATACCAATTGTGGGGTGGCGTACGTACTTCCCTAACTCTATAAGCTCCTACTTCACTCCTATGTCGAGCCTGCAAGAAGCTCCTAACATGGGATCACTAGAATTCGCTCATGCATTAAATACAACCATAAAAACCTAGTACGCATTGGTTCATGTTTCTTAAGACGTTCAAGCAAGTTACACAATGGAGATCTGCTAGTTTTCTTAAGCCTAACATCGAAATCATTCATCCATTACAACTATAAACAAGCAATCACCCTATAATCAACATCTAGGTTTCATTACATCTAAGCAAACACACAAAAGATCTAGCCTAGCATGTTAAAATCAAGACAAGCGTAAGATATATTCAAACAACACATAGACGTATTGAATGAATTGAAAGGAAACTTATCTCAATTGAACATGAAGGGTTTCAAGGGGTGAAAACCCTTGAAAATACTGTTACAAACGAGCTAGGGTTTATTAAGTTCGATCCTAAAATTCTCCTCTTTTAGAATGAAAATTAACAAAGAGTATATATAGATTTCCTAGGGTGACGGCGTCAAGAAGAAAGTTCTGATGCTGTCATCTCGCCGCCCGTAATATTCTTGGACTGCCTAGATCCAGATCTGACGCTGTCATGTGTATTGCTGCTCTGGGCCGTCACCACTTTTACTCTTGACGGCCTTGTTCTGACGCCGTCACGTTTTCTCTGGGCCATCATCATTTTTGCTCCTGACGCCGTCATAAAATTGCTCTTGACGCCGTCAGGTACTGTTCTCAGCAAGGAAAATTAAGACTTTGCCATTTTCTTCACTTTTATGCTCCAAAAACGTCCAAAATGCTTCCTTTTCCAGAATTCTCTCCCAAAGTACCTAAAATCACAAAAGGAACGATTTAGGGCAATATTTGATCAAATAAATTCAAATTCCGGCTTAAATGACCCCCTAAAAACGGGTCATTTTTCGCCTCATCATGTTCGTATAATTCTCATTAATTATTCCGTTGGCCACTATGGAAAACGCGAATCCACCTCTTTCACCTAGTGAAGTTGCTTTGTTGCGTGAACAGATTGAGAATGAGATTACGGAACGTAGGGAACTTAATTGGTTGATTAATGTTGAGCTCGATCATGCATTTAGTGACCTAGCGACCGCCTTGTATTCGAATGAGGACCTAGGACCTAATGATTTTGAGGTTGTTGTTGAGGATCTGGAGGAACTTAAGGAAGGGGAGATAGATCCAAAACAAGATGATTATTTCAATTTATATCCCACTAAGGAGGAAACCGCTTATTATAATAATCTTGTTGATAATCCTCGGCCTCCTTTTGTTAAAATTGACCCTAAGATTAAGAAAGGTGACCCTAAGAATGTTAAGATACCATGTATGATTTGGTATAAGTACGTTGATAATGCTTACATTGATTTCGAATCTCCAATCAACATCATGTCTTCGAGTATTTATAATGATATAGTAAAAACAAGACTTGAACCTCAGAGGGACCTCAAATACCCTGGCGGAGTTTGTAATTTTGTTGGGAGAATTAAAGGTTTACATGTCTTTGTTGGGGACTTTACTTATATCAGTGACTTTATAGTTGTTGAGGACTTGGCTAGTGTTATAGATTGTTGCTTATCCCATGTTGTATTAGGTAAGCCATTTGTTGAAGAGTCCAAGTTAAAATACGATCGGATTGAGGGAACGGTCCAATTTTCTAGTGAAATTGATAGGATTACATATAGAATGCCTAATAGAATGAAGGAATTTCGTTATGTGCCTCGACTTGATATAGATAACATCGGTGCTTTTGAGGACATTAATGAAGAGGATAAGAAAAAGGGCATGGGTTATGTGTGGGAAAAGAGGAGCCTTTACTATAAGAATTGCTTAACCCTAGGGCCAAAATATAAAATTGATAGAGAGATGGCCAAAAGGATTATAGGAGCAATTGAGAAAAAGGTGGTCGATCTTGACAAAGGATATTTACAATCGAAGCCAAAGTACAAAACTAAGATTGAGGATGACCTAGAGACCGTGACCAATGATGAGGTCATGTGATAGCCCGTGACCTTGAGTCTAGCTACAAGACCCGTTAATAAAGAAAAGCGCTTTGTGGGAGGCAACCCATGTTTTATTTGTTTTGTTTTGTTTTTTTGATTTTATTTGTTTCCGTATGCGTGTTTTATTTTTATTATTTGTGGATCATGCTTCAAAATAAATTGTGAAAATGCTTTATTTTGTTTTTAACTTCGTCTTAATTACATATAAAGGTATTTTGCAAAAGCTAAGTGTAAGGGAAACCCAAATTTGTTTATAAGAACGAAATTGATCATGAACAACAACAATATTAAATGAACATGTATATTAGTAATTGTTTGAGTCAAATGCTTGTATCGAGTCATAATGATGTTTTGCAGGATTTTCTAGGAAGTAAGGCATAAGTTTTTCAAGAAATTTTCCGGAAACTTAACATGAGATTTTTGCAGGAACATTCTGACGGCGTCTGGAGTTATAACCTGACGGCGTCAGGTACAAAAATTCTGAAAAATTTTGCGAGTTTTGTTCATTCCATAAGCATTATATCTTAATTTGCTTTCTAGGATTTTTAGTATATATAGATTGCCGCCGATTTTACTCGAGGTTTGCCTTGATTGTTTTCTCATGTTTAACAGGTTACATTGGACAAGAAGATGATTTATATTTCTAGAGGGAAGCTTTCAAAGTTCATTTTCTTGGAAGAAGATCTAACCTTGTTGACACACTATCCACACCGAACGAATCAGGGGAGTATTAGTTTTCATTCTTTTACCTTATTTACTTTTACATCTTTTTATCGAACATTGGGGACAATGTTCAGCTTAAGTGTAAGGGGAGGGTAAATGATGATACCTTAGAGAATACAATTACGTTTGAGTTTGTTTGTTTAATAGTAGGTGTGTAATAAAACTAAGAGAAATACTTGTTAGTGCAATTTTAGCGCCAAATTTAAAATGTTTTACAACATTTAGGAGTGAAGCTTTAGCCTTAATGAGCGTCTCATGGATAGGAGTTGTATGACTAGCACAAAAATGTACCACTCAGAAAAAATTTTCACCCAAATATGTAAGGTTCGCCTTTAGATTTGTTAGGAAAAGCATTCATTATTAGTGCTTATGAGTGTACCGGTAGTACTTAGATTCCAGAACTTGCGTTAGTGATGCATCCCGAGACCGCTAGTGATACTACATTCGTGTAGTAGGATTTACTACATGATAAGAGGCATTAGGATCACCCTTGTGTTAAACCTATATCATAATTACTTGACCATTTAAGTCAATGACCTTGACTAGTAAAGTCAATTAATTTTCCCACACCTTTGCGTTGTACTCATTTTTAGTACACGATATCCCTAGTACACCCCTCCGAGCCTATCTTTTCGTTTCTAACTTTAAGCATTTTACTTAAAGATAGAATTTGTTACAATCTACCCCAATTGTGCAACCAAATCGCCTTAGCCTTCCATGTATGCACTCATCTTTAGTGCATTATTGTTATCTGTTTAAACCCTTAGTTAAATGTCTAATTGATTACATGGTTGCTAAGTCGAGTCATATCTTGTACATATTGTTTTGGGACGATTAGGACTCATGGGTAAAGTACTTGTGTTATGGAGTAATGGGGAAGAACATCATATATTACCCCCATATGTGCGTTAATCTTAAAAGTACTCCAAGTGTTTTGATTATCTTAATTCGAGTCATTAGAATAGTTAATTGTAAAATATGTACAAGTTCAAGTGTAAGGGGGCGTAAATCCCCTATGATGTATTATTTAGGATGGTATGGCAAGAGTGTATGCAAAAAAAAAAAATAATAAAAAAAAATAAAATAAAATAAAAAAATAGAAAAAGAAAAAGAAAAATATACGGACTACCATCCCGTTTCCTTTATGTTTATTTTAAGTTTTTGTTATTTTTGCTTTATTACCTTAAGTCGAGTCGAGTCTTGGCTTAGCAACGCCATATTGTACATGTAATTAACCAAGATGATTAACTCACCACCAGTAAATATTGCCTTTATCCAACAAAACCGTTTTTATCATATCCCTACACCTCACGTTATAACCCTTTAAAAGACCTCTTTGATAGTTTATCCTAGGTGCTTACGCCAAGTGGTGAAGGTTTGATCCTTTCCCAAGCCTATGGTAATCTATTTCTTATGACAGGTAGTGAGAGATGTTTTCCATTTCCATATTGTGATATATACTTTATTACACCCGAGAGATGTGAGTATCTAAACACTATTTGTGAGGTGCTAGTGTATAACCTCCGTGCTTGTTTTTGGTTTTAAGTGGAACGATTATTTGCTGTAATTACTTTTATCTAAGTGTTAAATGACCCCTGACTTGTATTTTGATTAGAATAAAAGCGCATTTGCTTGAGGACAAGCAAATCTCAAATGTACGGGTATTTGATGAAGCGAAAATTGTACCGCTTTTGGGGGGTCATTTAAGCCCGAATTCGTGATTAATTGATCAATTATTACCCTAAATCGTTCCTTTTGTCATTTTAGTTACTTTTGATGAGAAATCTGGAAAAGGAAGCATTTTGGACGTATTTGGAGCAATTAAGTGAAGAAAACGACAAAGTCTCAAAATCCTTGCTGTGAACAGTACCTGACGGCGTCAAGGCCATACAAGTGACGGCGTCAAGCTTGACAAAAGAGGTGGATATGAAAAATACACATGACGGCCCAGAACTATTTCAAGACAAAAATGTCTGACGGCGTCACCAAGGCCGTCAGGATTGATTTACAAGTGATGGCCCAGAGCTTATTCTTAATATGACGGCGTCAAGATTGGATCTAGGCAATACGACCTTTAATTTGGGGGCGAGTTGACGGCGTCACAAGCTATAACGTGACGCCGTCAAGGTGTAAAATCTATATATAGTTTTCTAATTTTCATTCATTAAGTGTGGAACTTTTGGAGAACTTTTGTGTGCAAACCCTAGACGAATTTTCTTTAAGAACAAGGGTTTCAACCCTTATTCCATCCATGTTCAATTGAAGATAAGTTTTCCAATAAGCATTCAATATGTCTATGTGTTGTTTGATTTTATCTTATGCTTGTCTTCTTTTTAACATGCTAGGCTAGGTTTTTCTTGTGTTTGCTTAGATGTAATGAAACCTAGATGTTGATTATTGGTTGATGGTTTGTTTATAATTGTTATGGATGATTGAATTCGATGTTAGGCTTAAGAAAACTGGCAGACTTCTAATTGGTAACTTGCTTGAACGTCTTAAGAAACATGATCGGAGGTGTACTACGATTTATTGGTTGTATTTAATGCGTAGGCAACTGCTAGTGATACTACGTTAGGAGCTAGTAGTCGGCTCGACCTAGAATGAAGTAGAAGCCTATAGAATTAGGGAATATCGTACACGGCCCTACGACTAGTATTAAGGAATATTACCCATCATCCATGCAATTGTAACAAGCCAATCAACCGGTAAAAGATATCTAGAGAGTAGTGAAATCTAAGTAAACACACTTTCTCTCATTATTGTTTCCACCACAATTAGTTTAAGTTTTATTTTTATTTATTTTAATTGCATCTTTAGTTAATTGGGTTAATTGGCTAGCAACTAATTCCGCTCACTCCTTCAAAACCCGAGATTTTACTTGCTTTCATTTAAAATATAAAAATACAAAAAGAATCATCCCTCACCTTTAGACCTAGTTTAGTAGACATTTTAATCCTAGCGAACACTGTTCCTGAGTTGAACGATCAATCCCCCGGTACTTGTCACTATACTATACTACAACGAACAGGTACACTTCCTGGTGGGGATTGCAAGCTTCTCCAGATCCCTTGAGAGGTAAAACCTTTTGCGAGGGCGCAATTCCATGCATCAATAAACTTTGTTATAAAACCCAATCGAATTTTATTTTAAAACTACTCTCACATCTAGGAATCACATGAAAACTATCTTTCTTGCATTGTTGACAAATACTAAAAACGCTTTCTTAAATCATGCATAAAATCTCACATGAATCGTCAAAATGTATAATCTAACATATACCATTGACATTCATGGATTGAGCAAAAATCGAATTGAGGAGATTTTGGATTGTTTCTTAGGAAATTCTCTCATTTGCATTTAGAAGTCGAAACAATCACAACTCCACATTTGTTGCATATAGGCACTCACTAGGACATAGTCACATACAATATTGTCTTTTTGTTTCATCACTAGTCACTCACTCACTAGTTGCCTTTGCCTTTAATCTAAGATATTTTCACTAGGAAGTATTGATTGTTCCTGCCTTATCTTGTTTACTCTTGGTAATTATTGATTACATGTTTGTTCTATTATTTAAGTAATTTTGCATGTATGCTATATTATGTTAAGATTAGATGCTATATTGCCTCAAAGAGTAGAACTTGCTTGAATCCAAACCCAAAGACATAACCTTTCTGCAAATTTTCTGCCAAAAACCCAATTCTGGTAATCTGGAAATCACCAGATGGGCGGCCCCCTTAATTATGTAAGGCGGTCCCCTTAATGATTAAGGGGACCGGCCCCTAATTAAGGGGACCGGTCATCTGATTGTCGGGTTTACAGAATCTTTTCTGCTTTTTAGCCCATTTCATCCTATACTTCCCAATTTTCACCAACATATTTTGTCCTAATCCCCCAAAAAAATCTTGTCCATCCATAAACACACAAATCTCACACTATAAATATCCAAATCTTCAAAACTCTCCATTCATCTCATCATGACCTCTCCAAACAAACCAAAACCAAAAGCCTCAAGGCTAGCAAAGATGACAGAAAAACCCGTTTGGCGAAGAAAAAGCCCTCGAAACAAATCTATCATAACCAATGAAGTTGGAAATCACTCAACACCTCCAACTACTTACTTCCCAAACTTTACACCAAACCCACAAGGGCATTCCTTTGATCCTCTTTACAAACCATACAACATTGGCCAAACATCCACCTTCATGCCAAACTACACATCTCAACCTCCAACCACTTATAATGATCCATACAAGTTTGATCAACCATCAAACTACACTTCCAACAATTTCAATTCCAACTACACAACCCCAATTCATCCATATCAACAAAATGATTCTCTCTACATTGCCACAAAAAATCAAAAGTTCTGTGACGAAATAAACCAAATCCATGATCTAAGTGATCTCCTTGCTATGCATCTTGCACAACGCAACAAAGGGCAATCTCCATCATCACCCTATGCAAATTGCCTTCCTCACTCTCTTAACTTAGATCAAGCATACTCAGTTTTGCCCTTGTTGTATCTTCCTTCAAAAACAAATCCTCTACTTGAGTGAAGATATCTCTTGGATCGAATATCTTCTCACTCGTCCATATCCAATACCACCCTTGACACGATACAACATCGTGAGATCCACCTCTTCCGCTCCATACTCCACTCCATATCTTTTTCCATCAAACAACTAAGCTTTATGCTTATGCACCCCTCAACCAAATAAAACACTCAACCATGGGTTGCAAGCAAGTCCAAGAACTCTCTTTGGCAAAGTTAGGACTATGTTGTTTCTTTTATTGTAATCAATATGCTTCTAGCATATTGAATGTTGTAATGATGTTCATTTCTATGATCATCTCAAATGATTGAATGAATATATTTTTATTTGCTTTGCATATATATGTCTTGTATTCTTCACATATTTTTTGTAGCCAAGCATTCCATAGCTCGTTTCCTTTGTGCTCTCAAATGAGGGGGAGCACACATTAAGGGGGAGCTTTCTACCCGTTTAAATTCTTTTATGAAGCTTAATCGGCATAACCTTTTTTATTTTACAAAAAGGGGGAGAAGAGGATATTAAAATCTAAATACTTGTCTAAAAATTAATTTTTAGACCTAATGAGTTTAAGGTTTTTTAATAATCAAAAAGGGGGAGATTGTTGATATAAATAATGCCTAAAAACATTGTTAATATTTAACGACATCTCAATGTTTTGATAATTACAAAACGTAAACTCATTGAACTAAAAATTATGACGTAAACAAGTATTTAGCGATAAATATTTCTCTTTTCATCCAAATCACTTAAGGTATGAATAAACAAAGTGTTTATTGCATTCTATGATCAAAGGAAATTTTTCTAAATCATTAGATTTTTTATAAAATGTCATAAACATTTTATATCATTTACAAAATCATTTTTGGAATTAAAAGAATTTGTTTAAATCATTATAAATATATGAATTCAAATATTTAACCAAAAATGGCAAATATAATCCAGAAAAACCTTCCCCACAAAAGGAAAAACAAACGCAACGTTCTGGAGGGGGCGGCCCCCTTAATGATTAAGGGGACCGGCCCCTAATTAATGGGACTGGCACGCTCCAAAACAGTATTTTTGTTGCCTATAAATACTGGTTCATTTCACAGATTTTTCTCACCTTTTGCACCCCAAAACTTTCTGATCTAAATCTCCATTTCCATTTCCTATAATCCTTTGATCATATATACATTAATCTTTGTTTCAAAGTCATCCAAGTCTCATTCTTTCAAGTGCAAAAGAAGAATACTTAAATTCACCAAGACAAGAAGTATTACAACTTGTTGTGACCTCCACATCTAAGTTGTTGGAGCATCATTCATTACATATATCTCTTTGTGTAATTAGTTGTGAATATTTGGTAGAATATAGATTAGCAAGGTGTGTAGATAGAAAGATTTAGGAGTAGATTGTTGTGTAGTAGATTGTTAAGAAGTAGATAGTTGTGAGAAAGATAGTTGTGGAATAGATAGGTGTGAAGAAGTAGTGTTGTAATTAAGGTGTAACTAGGTGTGAAGAAGTTGTGTTCAAGGTGTGATTAAGGTGTGACGAAGTTGTGGTGTGTATATTGGTGTGTAAGGTTTTCTTCGCCATAAAGGAGCTTGATGACATAGTGAAGAAAACTCTCAAGTTAGGTGCTCGGGGAGTGGAGTAGGGCAAGGAAGATGTCCTTGTAGCCGAACCACTATAAATCTCTTGTCTCGCGGTTCGATCTTTCCATCTCTTACTCATTTCATTTCTTACGTTATTATAGCTTTAGTATTTAATTATAGTTGTTTATATTGTGCAATACTTGAATTCACATAACATTGAATCTATAATTTTTGTAAGTAAACAAAATACGCAAACAACCTTTTATAACAAATTAAAAAGACGTAAAACTATTCAACCCCCCTTCTAGTTTTCCACAGTTCGTCCAGATAGTATCAGTAAATAGGCAATGGCCGAAGATGATATGGCTAACACGATCTTCCTTTTTGAACGAAAGCCTGCACGAAATTACCATAAGATACTACATGTTAAATTTTGAGTTCAGAAGTTGGATTAAATGTAATAGAAAACAATATCGATGTGGTAATCACCTTTTGCATTGCGAAACGGGTCTATGTTCGGCTTACCAGTTCAACTGAATTTTGAAATGATTATAAATGATGTTAGTCATGAGATTATTTGGAGTTTCTTGGCTAAAATGTGCACCATTAAATCTGTATATGAAATTATGTTAAAAATATGCACCTTTCCAGCATTCTTACACATAGATAAATTTGGACTGTCACGCGGCACCTATGTCTCCAAACCATGAACCAAGTGTGTTCCTCAGTGTATCATTCACATTTTTATCTCTAGCGACGTTGTCCGAATGTCGCTGCTACTAATGTTCTTTATGGCGATCGATCCCCATTCAGCGTCAAACTTCAACCAATTCTGTTACTAATGCCTTTGTTCTTTGTTGGGCAGACTTCTTCTCATACTCTTCTTCATCTCCCCTGTGCACAACATGGTTTGAACAAAGATCTTTAATGACCTATACAATCATGTTTATACACAGTGAAGCACAAACATTTCACACTTTTAACCTGATCTTTCAAAAAAGATTGATTCAATGGGGACAAAAGTACCTAAATTTAAGTCATGTAATATTCACAACAGAATTTGTTTTTTGTATATATATATATATATATATATATTTTTTGCATTCTCTCTATCAAAAACCTTAAACTCATTTGACTGCAAACGTTCCGAAGCCAATAAACATTAGCGAATCAGTCAAACCGAAACTCAGACTTATGTTGAGATGTTTTTTTGGCGGTGGTATTTTTTTGGCAGGTGGTGTGAAAGAGAAGTTCAAATGAATTTATAATACCAATAGAACTTATGTTGAGATGTTTGCTGCATCCTTGGTTACCTATGGGGACAGTTGCACCTTCTTTTATACCCTGCCAAGAATGAGCACCAATGATTAACCTTTTTGACTTTTAAAGTCAGAGAGGGTAAAACCAACTAAAAACAAATTCTATAAGCACCTAAAGTCGTTCTAAATCCCTCAGTAACTCCAATACCTCCCTTAACTACACAACCCGCTGTCGTTGATCAAATATATAGACTTCTATAGCAGAGTTGTGCGTCCGTGCTATAGAAGTCTATATATTTTATCATGAATACTACAATCGTACATGGCGACAAAAAAAGGCCATTCAAATCAGTGTTCACTTCAAATGCTTGGAAACAACCGAATAATCTAAAGCCTCCTGTCTCGTACAATTTTTAACTTTAAAACACATCCATTCTCTTGATTAGGAAGGTCATCCTTAAACCAATATGCACTAATTTTTGTTATCATTGTACTATTTGTTTATCCGTTTTTGGTTATTATTCTTATTCAAAAGCTTTTATTCGTTACTAAAGTTTCGCACTTTATCCAAAGTATTCTCAAGCCTGGTTCGATTTTGGTCATAGTCAGGTATTATATGAAGAACTTTAGCGTGTTCAAAACAAAAACTCGGTAAACAACTACACAATGTTGTTCTACTACAGGTATTTTAGTACATTTTCGAGAAAGTTCAGCAGCCTAAAACGTCTTATAAACAGTTTGTTGCACAAATTTAAGCAACCAAACATCATTTTAAAGCCACCTCAATCTGTTAAAATGCGATCAATTAGAAGGGAAAGATTCAAATCGTTACTCAATAGTTGGTGACTTTGTGTTACCTGGGATTTAGCTGGTAACTTATGGCCTTCTTAATGCATAAACTGAAGTTGAAAATCTCACGATCTTTATCTACCAGAGAGTCACCAACCCCTTACATATTGTACATGGGTCATTTGCGTGACGCTAAAATAAGCAGATAGTAGCATTTGCGTACCAAATTTCTGAGTGAGGTCTCATTGTATTGAGGATCTATGTCAACAATTGCACCAAAACTTGTTGCAACGATGTTTGCTCCTAACAGTAGACCTATTAAATGAAAACAAAGAAATGATTAGTAAACAATTAGAAAGTTGGATACCTGGCATTTATACTAAATACTAACGTTGTTGATATGAGAATTTATTCACTTACATAAGCATGTATCTATTAAAGATAATATGGTTTTCATCTCACTGATTGCATTTGTGGTTTAAACGATTCAAAAAAAATCCATATTAAGATTATAAGTGGCTTTATTTCGAAAGGCGACTGTTCTTAATGGAATCCCAATTAGGTTGTATACTTGTATATCAAACATGCTCAACACGAACACCTTCTGCTATGATAATGCCAGCTAGTTTCATGCCCAAAAAAAGTCACTTATATTAAAAGGCTACTTGGGTGGACTATTTCTAATAGAATGCCAATTGTAGAACTAACAATAAAAAGATAACGTAGTAATCGAGGCGGACAATTTTTGAGGATGTCAAAAAGGTGAAGGTTCATACATATCCATGTAGGCAAATACAGCATTAAGATATAGTAATGTGAATTGGTCGACCTAAATAATCTTTATTAAAGTACGCAATTCATCTTTTTTAAGTTTTAGTAGGTCAAACATAATTCGTCTAGACGGTTACACCCTGTACTAAAGTAACCCGCTTTGGCCTTGAAACCAACCCGCGTGACCTGCCCATCCTTTCGATTTTCACCTCTACATATCCGCGTTGTGTCACGGATTCAGATTGGTAAAATTTGTTACACCATTGATCTCTAATCATCTAAGACAATAACGGCCGAAACACTCTCATAAGATACAAACCCAAACTACTTTCAAAAGGCGTATAAACAACATACGTCATACCATGGTATTAGCACATGCATCAATTAATTCATAGAAGCATACATGAGCACAAATAGTTTAAACTACTTAATCTAACCTAAACAAACAAAAAGGCAACAAAATGAAATGTACCTATTCAGCAGCAGTTTACGTTTGGCAAAAGGGATAGGATGAGCTCTATGGTTAATTAACAAATACCTCAAAAGGGTCTATTGCAAACATCATCAGCAGGTCATCCTGCAAAAGAAATCAACAAACCCCCCCCCCCCCCCCCCCCCCCAATTAATGGAACCCTAATTCTGGAGAAGGAAAATAATAATAATAATAATAATAATAATAATAATAATAATAATAATAATAATAATAACAACCACCGTAGAATTTAAAAAACCTAAATTTAAAAAAACATAGATTAAGCATAATTAAACTATCATAAATACTAGTTTAATTGGACCCCAATTTTAATATCCATATTTCAATTTATTCGAAAAAAATAATAATAAATGAGATGGAGGCTACCTTTCTTCTTCAGCCAATCATTGGTAAATGATAGATGATTCATCATCGTCAGTTTGGTTTTTACTCTTTTTCGATTTGCTGAGAAGGTGGGTATGTGTGTGTTTGTGTTTTGTGTTTGTATGAGAAGGTGGGTATATGTTTGTTTGTGTTTTATGTGTGTTTATTTCGTGTGTGTATGTTTCTGAGGTGTGAAATGGAGAAGAAGAAGTGTGAGGAAGCCTCTGGATTTGGGGAGAGATATGATTTCGTGTGTGTACTGTTAACACCACTGTAGCTACTACAGAAGCGCTCCATGCCTAACGGGGAATGGGTTGCAAATAACGGTGCTACAGTTGACTCTACAGTTGAGTTACGGTAGCTATAGTGGACTCTACAGTAGTATTATGAAACGGGCTATGAACAGTTGTAGTGAATGTATTATTTGGTTGTCTAGTGGAATGTTTACATGTGTCCCACTAACTAATGTAAACCAATAGCAAACAGCCATGAAGCTGTACTTTCTCGTTGTATTTTTTTCTTTTGAACGGGATTGATTTTGAGGGGAGCAACCTCTTACCTTTTAGTATATATATATATATATATATATATATATATATATATATATATATATATATATATAGGGTAAGGATTCAGTGAGAAGAAATCTTAAAATGAGAAGAATGAGAAATGACTATAATGGCATATTTGAGATGCATCGACTTGAATTAGATGCATCTCTATTCATTTAGATGCATCACAATTAGTTTCGAAAGTGATTTTGAAGTGAAAAAGATGCAAAGTAGTATTAACAACAAATTTGACCCGCAGAGAACGAAAAATACATAGGATTCGTCTAACTTAATGAAATGCATCTAATATATGTATATGCATATAATTTTTAGCTAGAAAATATATTATGATGCATTTTAAGATTAGAGATGCATCTAATTCAAATTGATGCATCTTTAATGTGTAGTTATAGTTATTTCTCATCCTTCTTATTTTAAAAATTCTTCTCATTTGATCCTTACTATATATATATATATATATATATATATATATATATATATATATATATATATATATATATATATATAATTTCGAACGAAATCAATAATATCTAAAAATGAACACCCAACAGGATGATGAGGCAAACAATATATCCACCATTGAAAAACTTAATTTCAAATGAGAAGTGATACAATCACACAAAAATGCCCACAAAACAAATCCACAAAATAAAAGGTGTACTTTTTATTGGCTTAATACAAAAGAAGAGTTTGTTCAAAAAAAAAAAAAAAAAAAAAACAAAAGAAGAGAGATAACATTTATCAAATACACCAATCAAATACATACACATACTTTTGTTGATTTGTTTTGTGAGAATTTTTGTGTGCAGTGGCGAAGCTTGAAAATTTTCAGTGGGGAGTCGGGATCTAAATTGTTTTTCCTAATGCTATTTTTCGGGTAATATGTTCGGGTCGATGATTCGATTCGGGTCGGGTCAAAAATTAAATACTATTATTATATAAAAAAAAAGTTTCAATCACTAAAAAACTAAACATTTGTCCAAGACAACTAAACATTAAAGAAGACAAACGGTTGGTACCTGGTTCGATTCATTGAAAAAATTAGAGTTCAACCTTTCGACCTTTAAGACCCTTGAATTCTTCAATTAGAGTTCTATTTTTTTTTTCTTTCTTTTAGTGGGCCGGTTTTATTTATTTTTTCTTTTAGTGGGTTATATAAAAATTATGTAATGTATTTTAGTTTGGGTTATTAGGTAGATGGGCTTATGTAAAATGTAATGTATCAATTTTATTGCTTAATATATAAAAAAAAATTCACAATTAAAATGAGGGGTCGAAACCGAATTTACCGAAATTTTTCTACACAAAAACTATATACCCCTGCATCGTAAAAAAAAATTTCGGAAGATTGGATGGCCAGCTGCCCCTGCGCCAGTGTTTGTGTTGTTGCATCACTTCTCATTTCAAATTGCATTAGACAAGTTGCAAGATACCATCATCAGATGCTCAACAGATTCCACTTCCGAGTCACAAATGGCACATAAAGTTGAATGCAAATCAATGTTCTCAAATCAAGGTTAACTCTAGTGGTTAACATGTCACAAATAGCTCTTCACGCCGGAATATTAACCTTCTTTGGAACCAACTTTGACAATCTAGTGAAATAATTAAAAGAATAAAAAATTTGCTTTCCAATCCGATAGCGCGGATTAATTTGATCGTGAATTTACCTACTTTTCGAGAGACCAGCTCCATGAATCCGAGACATCTCCGCTAATTAAACCAAGATATGTGTACATTGCAAGAGGTTAATATGCAAAACATTAAAATATAATCTTTTTGCCTAGGTTGATAAAATGAAGTGTTTTGGATCTAATTATAAGTTACGAGTATCACTGCCTTCAATTTATTTAGTTGCAATTACTAGAATAATTTTGATTTGTTGTCATATGTTCTGTTTATTTATGTCCTTAAATCTACAATTCATATCTGTACATGTGAAATGCAGGTTTGACATCGTCAACTCGTCAAGTTTTGATGATATGAGAAGCATGTTTAGACGATCAGCTGAAACATATCCATTTGCCTATAAATCTCAGCATAACAAACACGCAAACCAGCAAATGTTAGGGATAGCAGATGAAGATCAAACATGAATTTCCATTGGATGCTGCAATCGAATATGGAATTGCGCATACAAGGTGTTCTTTTTATAGTTTAAGACAACTTTTTCAAATCAGCAAGATAGATCCATTTTGACTTTTGACACCATTTGATTCTTGACCAAGTTTAAGGTAATTATATTCTTTTATTTGATGTTAAGCAAGACCTTCCACAAAGTTGATTTTTTGTCGTTGTATTTGCTCAACCAGAATGCAAAGAATGCCAAGTTCTGTGATTCAAAAGGCATTAACCACAATACCAAAAACGTTCAGTAGTATATACTAAGAATTGTAAAAGTTCATTACTATATTAAATAAGTTGCCATTGGTGAGCAACATATAGAAACACAACAAACGATGTTGACAATTAACTTGCCTATAGGATCCTTAGTCCTAGACATAGAATAAAATTTACTGTAGTCAAAACACCAGTAATTCTTAATACAACGTAACCATTATTATGAGCATGACAGATAGTAAGCAAAACCATGATGGTGTTCGTGCACTTCCTCCAGCAGAGGTGGTTTCACCTGTGTAGACTACAATTGGGCTTCGGACCCTGTGAACACCATCTGTCCACACCAGTGCCACACGTTTCAGTGTTTCCGGCTTCATTCTCTTTCCTTTAACGGTGACCACAAAGTTAATCTTCTGGTTCAGTTCCGTGAATTGCAGTGTGCTGGGCTCAACAAAGAAATGAAGCCTAGATTGGTCTCCCTCTATAGATGCAACATATGTCGAGTTAGCTTGGCCCACGTTTGTAACCGTTCTAGGGAAAGACACCCTAAATGCATCTTTCGTGTCTAGTCGAACCGACATGGATGGATAGTTGATATCTTTCAGAGTCAGTTGCGTAGGGCAACTCGCATTTCTGACGGTGAAACTTCCTGCAATTCGAGATATATTGCACCATACCCTGAAATACTCTTCTACAGGAGTTTCATACACAAGGCCTGGATCTTTGGCCTTTAGTGGATCAATATGGCCAGACCCATATGCGAATTCGGCTTCTGGATAAAGGGCAGGATTGAATTCCCGTGCTATGACAGAGAAAAACAAGAAGGAATGAAATTGATCATATCATATACTAAGAATTTAAGATTATACTACCTAAAAAATGTATTAAAACATAAGTGTGAGAGTTTGATTATACTTTCTCAACATATATATGATGAGTCTAACTGTCTAGGCATCACTTTCTGTTTAACAGGCTTAGGCATCACTTAATATGGATACAAGTAAGAAATAAATGATATGTTACTGTAAGGGAAGTGCCATCAATGACAGACAGGAATTTGTTGCTAATCTTAGTTTCTATTGTCAAAATACTGTTTTTCCCGCACATCTCTATCTCTAATTCTCTGTAATTACCCGCTAAAATATGTATACAATTCTATTGCTAACTAAAAGTAGATAAGTAACACGCTGATAGGGTCTAATAGGAAACACAGATTGTGAAGCTTCTTCAAATACCTTATATGAATACAAGGTGTGACATGCTTAACTCAAATATTTGATATTCACAACTTAAAACAAAATGCAAACAAATTAAGGTGCTTATCATAACAGGAACTCATAATTAACATTTTCAGATATTTTTCCAAGTTACGACAATTTAACTCTAATAATCAACTAATATCAAATATATTAAGTTAATTAAGAGATTACCAGTAGTCATTAAAGCCGATTTAATGGCCGAAGGAGACCAATTCGGGTGAATCGACTTGACATAAACA
This sequence comes from Artemisia argyi, assembly GCA_030686995.1. Taxonomy (NCBI): domain Eukaryota; kingdom Viridiplantae; phylum Streptophyta; class Magnoliopsida; order Asterales; family Asteraceae; genus Artemisia; species Artemisia argyi. Next base: position 56,038,249 of record CM060683.1, on the reverse strand, counting down.
GCAGCAGCAGTAACATGTGGACACGCCATTGATGTTCCGGATAGTATACTGTAGTTGACTGGCCTCTTGTCAAATGGAGAATCAGATGGTGAACCTAATGGTGAAAATGCCGCTAAGATTTCCACGCCAGGAGCTGTTACATCCGGCTATAATAAAATAGCATGTCATTCAAAATAGCAGTTCATTATATATATACAGGAACCACATAGAACCGTGCGTAATGTAAAATTTGCTCAAAAATATCGATTTTTCTGAAATGCACCTCGTCCCAAAATTTTGTGTTACATGATAGGGGAGAGGTTATAGTAGATAACTTCTGAAACTAAAAGACGTAGGAGAGATTGTGAGTTTGACACGTGGCAAGAGGTCTAAATGTAATATAGGAACCAATTTTCATCAAATGCCAAAAGATATTGCATAGTAGTTCATAAGTGATTTTTATATTATGATGCATTTTTTAATGGTAGTTCACAAGTGAAATATGGGACTTTGGAGTACTTAAGAAATCTACCTATATGCGCAGTTTAAGATAACTATAATATCAAACTAACTGATAATAAGTTGAAAAAAGAATACCTTTACAATATCAGGTATGAAAGTGCTAGGCCCTCTAGCAGAAAACACAGCAACAAAAGGAGCACCAGGATTGTGAATAGCTTCACTTTTCAGAAATTGAACTTTAGGCTCTCTGTTTAAATGAAAAGTAAGAATTAGGTGTTACATTACATAAACCAAAAAAAAAAAAAAAAAAAAAAAAAAAAAAAAAGATGGAATCTTAGCGGAGAGGTTTATATTAACATCTCCTTACGTAGTGGAGTCTATGTAGGTTTTGACCAAGTTGAGCTCATTTGTACTTAGGCGTACCACAGGATATGGCTCGATCTTGGAGACATTTCCTTCCATATTTGGGATGATAAAAGCAGGGACTCCAGTAATATTGATTTTTTTTAACTTGGGAACTTTATCGCAAAGAACCACTTTTTGATCTATCGAGCTTCTTACTAAGCATGGCTCACTACAGTTCCTGTAAAAGAAAATGGGAGTAGTCATTCACATGCCTTCCTATTTCTTCTTGTTTAGATTACTTGACATTAATTTTACCTTGCATCCAATTCGGAGCACGTACTTGACAACTCTGTACCATAAACAATTGGCAATCCTCCCTTTCTCGAAGGAAAGGCATTAATACCATTCCCCTATATACTCACAAATTAATAGATTTAGAACCCTGATTAACAGCCATACTATGAGACCCAAATATAAACAAGCTATATGTAGATTTATAGGATGTAATGACAATACTAACCACTAGAGTTGCATACTTCCCAAGAATGACTTTGTCAACGATTTCTCTATCTGTACCACTTGCCGCCACAGTAAGGATCCATGGAGCATCTGTTGTAATAGTGAAGAGTCTAGGTCCACGATTTCCGGCAGAATTAATTGTCAGGATGCCTCTCGCATATGCATGTAAGGCGCCAAGTGCAATCGGGTTGGAAGTAGAATCAACTGATTCGTTAAAACTTATGGATATTGATATGAAATCCACTCCATCAGAAATTGCATCATCAAATGCAGCCAGAATATCCGCTGAGTAACAATGAGGATCGCATACTTTATAGACAGCAAGTCTTGCAGAGGGAACCCCTCCTTTTGCAATTCCTTGCGCTATACCATAGAAACTAGCGTCTCTCACATGGTTACCCGCTGCGATTGATGCACAGTGTGACCCATGCCCGGTATTGTCCCTTGGAGAGAGGTCATTACCATCAGTGGTATAAGAACGTGCTCCTATTATCTTCCTACTCATTGAAATCAATTTGGACTCTTTTAGTTTTCAATTTATGCTAAGAGGCCAAAACAGATAATAAATTGAATATAGACTTGAGTAATGCAATACATGATGTTCAATCTTAGGGTGTTGAGAAGTCTCTATCCTTTTACTTATTTGGGGCTACAGATATGAGGAATGATTAGGACAATAAACTAAACTAGCTAAGTTGAAAACAAAGATCCTATCATGTGTGAGGACTGAGGTTATTAACTCTTAGAAAGCAGTAATGTCTAACCTTCCAATATACTTCTCACCTTACTAGGCACTGTGCAGGTAATGCATTGTTATAAGCAAATCGGAGGAAAATATGAGGATACTTTTTCAAAGAAGGTGATTCAGAAAATAGAAATCTAAGGTAGTTGGCATGGAAAAAAGGGCACTGCTTTAAATTAGAATTGTGGTGTTGGAATTGGATTGTTGAAATAATTTAAGTTGTGTCTGTTATCAAAGTGGTGGCTCAGATTGATGACTGGAGATCAAGGGCGTGAGAATCTTGTTGTCCGCGTTCAAATTATGAGATAGATTGTCTATCAAATCGCCACAAAGGAAACTAGGCAATCATTGAAAAACCAAGACAGGATGTACAGTTACTTAACATCCCATTTATGTTGTATTCTAGCAAATGAATGGTCTGCAAACTCAATCATTATGGTATGATGTGTGGCTGAATCAAGTACCCCTTGCAGTCAAGTTCCCTCGTTTGTTTTTCACTTGAGATGTTGAAAGGATGGATTGTTGATCAAAGCCTAAAACTGAATGGAAATTCTAAATTTTGGAATTGAGGCTGGAGACTGATTCCAAGGCATAAAAAGAACTGAATCAACTAGTTCAGTTAAGTGGTTTTTAGAATATCAAATGCACATGATGGTTTGTCTTGGTCACTTTATCCCTCGGGAAGTATCACAATGAGAGATACAAGGTACTTAAAGTAAAAAAAAAAAAAAAAAGTTAAGGGAGTGCTTGGTTATAACATGGAATCACTATGGGATCTAAATGGTTTTGCAAACCCACCCCTCCACTTGGGTTTAGATTATATCTCAATTGGTGGGTTTTATTCCCATTTTTTTAATGTCACACGCACACCTATTAACCAAACAATTTATTAGGTAAGCATACCCATTCCCTCATTACCATACCCATTAAACAAACGCCCCCTACTCTAGCTTCAGAATCAGAAACAAGATGGACAACTAATTACTTTCCTGAAAAGTTTCGTGTCGTGGTTTGGATAGACGGATCGGACAGACTAGCAGCAAGAGTAAGTTAGATGAGCAATGTGTCGATCTATACTCGGTGTATGTCTTTTCTGTGAAAGTGTTCCTGAATCTAAGAAGCATCTAATGGTTAGATGTTCTTGGTCAGCTTTGTATTTACCTAACCTGTGTATTCTATGCTTGTTTGTATCTAGCTTCTCGCTACTAAACTTAAGGTGCGAATAATATCAGCGATTGAAAAAAGAAAAAAATGATGTACAGTCTTTATTAGCCAAGAATACCAGATTAGCAAATAGCTATTGACTTACCTATTGCACTTGAAATTTCTACCACCCTCACACACCCCTTTCCATTTAGCAGGTATAGGACCAAGACCATCATCTTTGAAACTCTCCGACTCTGGCCATATTCCGCTATCAAACACACCGATGATGGAGTTGCTCTCAACCAAGAGGTTTCGTTCAATAGTTTCTGAAAATCCCATATAATCCCACGAGTGTGTTGTCTGTAGATAACCCTTTCGATTGGGAAGCACACAGTCGATCCCATCCAATCCTGTTGATCAAAAATTCAGCTGTTAACCAACCATATAATCAATGCAAGTGTAAATATACAATTCAGGACCACTTTATAGAACAAAGTGTATATGTCTCGATAATGCGCTATATAAGGAAATACAGTCTTTTTTTTTTTTTTTTTTTTTTTTTTTTTTTTTTTTTTTTCCACATTATGTGATGTTTGGGTAAAGTGTCTATATGTGACTGAAGTGTTTATGTGCAGATTAAGAACTTCCTGAGGAAATGCAGTTTCTTTCTTGTTCCGGACGAACCATCTTAACAACAGTATATGACTAATAGACTCCTCTATCCTAAATTAGTGTTGAATACAAGTATACAACTGAAATGTTTGACATCCATTTTCAATGCCATCTAAAATAATATGAGCAAAATCCCCGAATTTGACTTATATATTATTTAACGAGGAATACACAAATAGCAGAATACAAATGCCATCTAAAATACTTTAGAGCACAGAACATACATGGAAATCATGAATTCAATTAGGAATCTTTATAATTAAATTAAAGCGGACACAAAAAATCATCTGTCAATTTTTTATTTTTTTTTGTCACCATGAGATAGTCTACTGCATATTAACGATACTGAAAGTTTTAAGCACAAACCCACTTTCCATTCGTATATTTGACCCAGTTGAAAAGAAACAACATTATAATTTCTGATCACAAGGAGTTGTAACCATTAAAACCAATAACTGAAAACGAAACAGGCCATACTAAAATATTGTAACTTAAATAATGTTCCCTCTCAAGTTATTATGTTTCTCATGTTTAGGAAAAACCTAAAGACTGTCTAAACTCTTAATTTTCATGCAGAAAAGTTAACGAGGATTGATATTGCATTCTTTATTTTATTCAGCTTGCTTTGTGATCTACCAAAAGTTACCATGTATTAAGATATTTTATGCATTCAAGCCTTTTAAATTTGTTTTAATGAACACCAAATTCAAGGTAAGCATAATTTAGTTAGCATGATCAAGCAACTTACTTCTCAACTTATCCATTTCTTTTTCTGTGAGTTTAGCAGAAAATCCATTGAAATTTTTATAGCTTCGTAAAAGCGATTTCCTTGCAAAGCTGTTGATATATTAAAGAGATTAATAAAGAAATCATAAGTTCAAAATCTCAAAGTTTACTTCAAAGATATACCTCAGAGGAACAACATCTTTAAGAAGTTCAGAATGGTGAAATGCAAGCGAGTATGGGTGTTGAGGCAGTGATTCCACGAAAACAATATAAACCTGCACAAATTAACATCATATTCAGAAATGAGATATGCGCTTATTTAACTCTTTATGGTTTGTTCATGATGCATCATCATGTCCATTGAATGTTTCATATTTGTGCCTCATGTTAGCATAAGCTTTAAATTCGTGTAGTTTCAGTTACATGGCAGATAAGTGATCAAGATGTTAAAACGATGCCCTTAGCCATGATTTACAACCTACGCGCATAAACCAATTGACTCCAAGATATGCCAAAAAGTTCATTCACATTTAGAATTTTGCGTATGTGTTTTCGGAAATGTTGCAACACAAACTGAAGTGAAATTAACAATATCCAACAGCATTATATAGTAAAACTAATTTGGGCATTTCAACAAACATTTGACAGGCACAATATATATACTCTTCATTAAGTTCACATATTAATACATGAAGCTCAAATATTCATAAAATTGAGATCATTATACCTAGTCCCATTTTGGGAAGAAATAAGTTCATGATAGTGTTTGAATATTAATCTACCCAACATTATTATTATGAGTTCATCAAAGATGGTTTTGATAGTGTTTGAAAAAAAAATTGTCTAATTTAATATGGGAAATGATTCGCATACACCTAATTTTTTTATTGACACACATTAGCATAAGCATTAGACAATTATACTTTAAGTATAACATGCTTTAACTACTCGTCTAAAAGTTGCCCACGTCTTTTAAGTTTTAACCATAACTTAATACTAGTATGTAATAATATAATACTACATCAATAAAAGAGTATAATCGTTTATGTCATATTCTCTTTTACGCTGCTTCAGCGTGATTGAGTATTATTTTTGTTTTTGATAAAAGAGTCAGGTTTGAGTTTGGTTTGAATCTTAAAACTTAGGGAGTGAATATCCCGGCTTATATAACGGGCTTATGACTCATTTGGTTTTTGGTTTATAATTCATAAGCTCACTTTTTGTGGCTTATTTTGAAACATAAGCCCAAAATCAAATAAGCCATAAACCGGCTATATAAGCCGAAACAAACACCTTCGTCAACAAATAAGATCAGCCTTTATAATAAGGGTCAAACAAAGCTACACAGCCTTATTTCAATTTTACACAGGCTCAAACAAAGTTATGCTCAACCTCCACCCTTGTCTAGGTTAAAGATGTCCCGGTTAAGTTTTGTCGAACTTCCATTTTGACACAACTAAACTAAACACCTATCTAAGATTTTCTCTCCTTTCATTATTAAGTTCTTTTAAGAAAAAAAATTCTATATGACCTTATTCATCTTTACTACATATTCTTTTAATGTAATAACTAATAAGTAAGCATTTTATAAAACAACACACAAAACCAGCTAAAAACAAAGGAGAGAATCATACCAAATCAGCAATCCTAAGTTAGAGAAATATCTATGACTCATTGAATTATAAGTGTAAGCACAATATTATACATGTGTTTTAAATCTTCCTACTTGAAAACATAATTATACTTATAATGGATGACCTTAAACCCCCATCAAGTAAACTTTTACAAACAAGCCCATATAATTCTTCAGTATAGTCCATTATCTAATTTGAAATAAGAAAAATTACACAAAACATTTATAAGCGTTTATTTCACATAACTATGAAATGTTTTATGCACAGAGTCATTAAAGCTTTATTTTTATCCTGTTCAAATCATTAGGTAACCAAATGACCGATTCTCTAAGGTTAAAGTGACATGCGTATTGCTAACATACCGATAATATGTTATCTCATATGCCACCTTAAAGAATGAATGAATGATCAACAGATTAGCTAATGTAACTCAAATGAAACAAAGATAAACTTTTACAGATGACTGGGACTCTTTTTTTCTTCTTTTTTAAAGTATACAATATCTCAGGTGAAACAAACTATATAACCAAATGACTGGTTTAGTCATATGCATAGATTATTTAATTTTTGGCTAGAACAAAGTATAAGTATAGATCAACAGACTAACAGAGACTAACCATTCGTTTGTCGATGGCGGAGACAGCAAGAATGAAGTGCATAATTAGTACGCATGCGGCCAGACAACTCCGCGCCTCCAATTTCTTCATCTTGACAAGGAAGGCACGCGATCTCTCTTTTGTTTCTAAATTACTTAACAGTGTGTATATTGGAGCAAGTGGGTGGAGGTTTTGAGATAATTGTAGATTTGAGGGTATTTTCTGTTAAGGAGCTATATCTTTGGTACGTTTGTAAGAACTTTTGTTGAACTCGTAAAGAACCTTTGTACCAAAAAGATTCGTTTTAAATACTATATAACGAAGAGATTGAAGTAGTTAAAACACAAAAACAAGATGTAGGCTCGGTGATAAACCTCAAATAATTGAAACTCGTTTAGTTTTACCATGATTCCCATGCTGGAAAAGCAATTCAATAATTTGTGTCTTTCTAGGCGTCAGGAGACTTCACCATCAATTTCTAAATATGAATCTAAATACATAAGAGCATCTTGACCATCTTCCAAATAAGTCTCAATCTTTAGTTACCATTATACGTATTACAAATGAAAGAGTGTGCAGATACCCGCGCTGGTTTCTTAAGAGCTACATTTATTTAATCAACAACAGTAATTGTAAGCAAAGTCGGAAGACGTTAAATCAATAGCGCACCACTTGTGAAGAAATATCTTACAGGAGCTCTACAGCACGTACATAGAGTAATCAAACAAACGTGTGATTCAGTTTAATTCAAAAATGATAGGCCCATAGAAATTATAAAGATTTCCTAGGAACCAAATTGTTCTGGATTGTTTTGGTGCCGAAGAACTCGATTAATAACCTGCTATATATTCACCAACCGTCTCATTGCTACAACAAAATAGACACCTGAGTTTTCGAGAGTCCACCACTATTTATCATCGCCATCTTGAGAGATATCCCGGCGAGAAGGTTCAAAGGCTCACTAATATTTAAGCTCTTATGACAAACAATTAAGGCAGTCTTTATCAACCCAGTAGTTCGCCTTTTCCACAGGTGGTATATATGTACTTTAGCCCAAAATGTAATTTCCTGTAAAAAGGAAGAGTTAAAATTGATAATTGAGTTTGTGTGGTCCTTTCCTAAATTACCCTAAATATAACACCAAGCATTTTGATATAGTGCTCATGAAGCAGTTAATTCTGAATTGCACTCCGACTGTTGATATGATGAGTTTATTGTTTAAAAATTAAAACCCCTGATCCATTTATCTATAGTTGAGGCTTATATTGTACGTGTTAGTAATTATAATAAGACCTTATGTACAAGCTAATTAAGTAGGTTAATGTTGTAAAGTTGGCATGCATGTGATTGTGTATGGCTCAAGCAGAAATTATTAGTGCAACTACATCATTTTCAATTTTCCATTTTGATGTACTGTTATTTTTGGAAGTTCCAAAACTCTTTTACATGCATAAAGAAACCACACTTGGCTGAGTTGATGATTGAATCAAATACATAACAACTCTAATTACTAACCAGTATTCATCATTCGTTAATGGTTTCGAGACAAGTTATGACACGTTAGTTGTTTACATATATGAAACTTATTTTAAGTAGTGTCTTTTTTGCCTAAACACAATAATTTGCAACCAAGGGAGTATAATGTAAAAAATATATGTGTACTGTTAAGTACACTTGGACAAACATTTATCCTAACCCGATTTGACTTGGGAAATGGTTTAAAACCCAGTTTAACTAGTTAAACTGAGAACTCGGCCAAGTTAGCTAAAAAAAACTTAGTATTAAAATTAGGGTTTTGCTAACAATAGCTCTAAGGGTTGTCGTTAAGCAAATAATTTTCATTACAATATCACTTTTTAATGATTTTGATTGGTTGATAACCCTGAAAAAAGTGGAGAAAATCCCGAAAATATTACATATACAATTAAGGATTGATTGTGATTGGATGAATTGTATTATGACAAGAAATTGTAGTAAAACAAAGCATCTTAACGACAACCCTTAGGTTTGTTTTTAGCAAAACCCTTAAAATTATTACTTAGGTTGTCTTGACTGTTAAGAAATTACTCTTACCTTTTTTTTTTCAAATACTTATATGCTTATTACGATAAATCAAATGTGTGGGTATCGAAAAAAATAGTACAATACAAAAAATAGTGTTATTCTCCACACTTATTTTGCCACGGTATTGTCTACTGTGAAGTGTTTTTATATAGATACTAATTTTGTTACATTTATAGGTGTAACAAATATTTAAAAAATAATTCACATATACAAGTGTGTACAATTACAATAAAGCTACACGTATATGTGTAGCAAATGTCTACACATATCGAAGGGAGGTTAATTCATATGAGGAGTGGCGTTCTTGGCTCGTGTCTACCCGGATTCGATCAAACATCAAAGTTATTATCGAAGGGATCTATTACGGCTTGTGGTGGGTTATGTGGAATTTTCGGAATAAGACTTTATTTGATACGAAGATTCCGGAAAAGGTCTTGATCTTTGATAATTTAGTCTCTAGCTCTTTTTATTGATTTAAATATCGATGTAAAGCATCGTTCAAATGGGACGATTGGCTTAAAAACCCTTATATTGTTTGTTGTTGATCTAGCTCCTTGCTAGTGTTTAATAAAATTGCCGTTCCACAAAAAAAAAAAAAAAAAAAAAAAAAAAAAAAAAAAATGTCTACACACTTTTATTTTTAAACATTTTTTGCAGTTATGTCACACTTTTAAGTGTGACATTTAAACAATTTTTCCATACTTTTAACCATAGACATTTAGATAATATCTCCACATTTATATGTGTAGCAAAATTTGTCACACATATTATTACCACACATGAAAAAGTGTAGAATCAATAATTTTACACATTTTTAAATGTGGTCATTTGGCCTTTAAAATGTGAAGAATTCAACTAATTTTTTGTAGTAGTAAAAATATCTAACTGGCATGAAAAAGTTGGTGCTTTGTTTTTATTTGTTTATTATTGATTCATTGTTTTTTCAGTTGATTTTAAGAGTTGTATTGAAATTTAACATTATTTATTATTATTATTATTATTATTATTATTATTATTATTATTATTTTGTGTACTAGTGGATATTAGCCTACTATATTATTTAGCCCAATTTGTATTATGTATTTATGAGAAAAGTTCTTTAGAGTATGGGGAATCATAACACAAGTTATGAAATAACATCATGCCACGTCAGCGTCATATCATATTATCACCAAATAACATAACACCAAAAAGCACCAGAAAATCATAACACCAAATAACATCACTTTCAGGTACCCACCTTTTTAAAAAATTAAAATTTACAAATTCTACCCCTTAACTAATATTTCATTCATTAAAAACCATTAACTAATATTTCATTCATTAAACTAATATACAATAACATTTATATATATATAAAAAAAAAAAAAAAAAAAAAAAAAAAAAAAAAAAAACTATTACTAAATCTATTACTAAATGTTTACCAAACTATAATTGTTAACCAAAATACAATTGTGTTGGTCCAATAGTCAGCCTAGCCCATACCCACCATTATTTAGTAATCGTATTATCTGTTAAAAACAATAAAAATAAAATCTTGTCTTCTTCATGCTAACACACACAAACATACACACAAACGTAAACCCACAAACCACAAACCCACAAACGCAAACGCAAACGCAAGATCACTAGGGGCTGAAGTGTTTTTTTTTTTAACCCAGCTGCGTTGTAACGCACGTTGGTGCAACAACGCACGTTATAACGCCTCACCAACGCCAAGGCCATGGAAATTGTAATAACGCCGTTGCTGCGTTTTTTTGATGCCAGCTAGACCATAACGCCGGGGAGGCGTTACCACTCCCCGTGCTCTTACAGAACAACATTTAGCTAAAGATCAAATAAGATCATCGTGACCCTTCATTCTTATATCATCCAATGGCTGAGATAATAGCATCCCATTATTTTAAATTAAGTGGAGGGGTAGTTTTGTAAATCAACTACACCCTCATTTACTCACTTGCTCAACACATTCATTCACTTTTACCAAACTATTTCTCCATTTCTCTCTCAATAATTGTTCCCCCAAATTATATCTCAAACCCTAACCACCCAATTGATCGCTCAAACCGCTAAATCACTGCTATTCAATGGACATACGAGAAAGGGAAAGTAATAACTGATGAACCTAATGGAGATGATCTTATCTTTTTATACTACTTGAGCCTGAATGGATTTGACATGTTTACTACTGACGGATCTGCTGGCTTTAATGCAGATGCATTTTTTGCTGATGACCTTGATGACGTTCTAGCGGGGTTTGTTTAGGGTTGATAAAATCTGAACACATGCCCACAACTGGTTTTGTTTTGATCAAATATTTTGAATCCCCTCACATCTATTTAGAGATGATACTTTTAGTTTTTATGGTTAACTTTACATTCAAAGTGTTACTACGTATTATTTTTCATTTATCTTAAACTCATGCTATTAAGTAGATCATATGATTATTTTTTAAGTTACATTAGCAACTGTTTTTGCTCTTGTTTTCTGAGTGGCAATATTGTTTGTGGTGATCTTAAAAAGATGAGCCAGTTGGACACCTTTTGGCAACTTGCTTATAACAGATGTAACACTTCTCTTATCACTGTCACAAAATCTTGTAAATGAGATTCACAATCAGTTTATGTTGTATTAGAAAACAAATTGACCTTTTTCATCCGCTCACAAAATCTTGTAAATATGATAAATATTGATTTCGTTTGAAAACCGTAGCTGAGCTTTTCATTTGTTAGTTTTGTTTTATCATTTTTTTATCTTTCTTTATTTTTGACACACCAAAGAATCCCATGAGATTCACAATGAATACCTTGAGATTCATACAGAATCTCATGGGATTCATACAAAATCCCATTGGATTTACACATATTACCCATGTGATGTCCCATCAAAAGTTCAATATGTTATGTGAATCAGATGAGACGATTTAAGATGTACGAAGTATTTGATGTAAAATAATGGTTGATGTGGATCTGTGAGACTCGGTGTCGAAGTGAGGTCGAAAGTTGCAGGTTGCAAAGAACGAAGAAGAAAAAGTTGGAATGGGGAAAGAAGACTTTTCTCTATTAGGAAAATAAGCTCTTGTTGTAGTAAAAAAAGTATTTTTAAAATGAAATAGTACATGTAATATAAATATTAATAATAAAATACTAACTTTTCTCGATAATGTTTTAAAAAAACTAGTAGGTTTAAAAAAATGAAGGTACGACATTGTTAGTAATTTAAAAGATAAAAACAGTAAAATTACTAAGCATAAATGTTTATATGTTTAAATTACAAAGATTGAAAGACAAAGATTATATATATATATATATATATATATATATATATATATATATATATATATATATATATATATATATATATATATATATATATATATATATAGTAATATTTGTTTAGTTTTTTTAATGTTGTGTATATTTTTTTGGGCACAATTTTTCATATATTAAAATACTAAGGGTGCGTTTAGTTGAGAGAAAACACCTTATTTTTTACAAAATGTTTTGTAGAAAACAAAGAAAACAGAGACCGCGTTTAAGTTATTGTTTTTCAATAAATTTCTCTACAAAACACAAAATTCATATTTCCAACTTTAATACACAAAATTACAAAACACTTTTTTTTTTCACCTATTTTCCATTAAAATACACCAAATCCGTTTTCTTTAGCCATTTTACATTTTCGTCCATTTTTTTTACGTTTTCGTCAGAATTTTTACGTTTTCGTCCGATTTTTTACGTTTTCTTCTGATTTTTTACGTTTTCTTCCATTTTTTTATGTTTTTGCCAGATTTTTTACGTTTTCGTCCGATTTTTTACGTTTTCGTCTTATTTCTGACGTTTTCGTCCTTTTTTTACGTTTTCGTCAGATGCTTAAAGTTTTCGTCCGATTTTTTACGTTTTCGTCAGCTTTTTTACGTTTTCGTTAGATTTTTATGTTTTCGTCCGATTTTTTACATTTTTGTCCATTTTTTTACGTTTTGGACAGACTTTTTATGTTTTCGTCAGATTTTTTACATTTTCGCCCTATTCTTTACATTTTCGCCTGATTTTTCATGTTTTCGTCTGTTTTTTTATGTTTTTGTCAGATTTTTTATGTTTTCGTCCGTTTTTTTACGTTTTCGTCAATTTTTTTACTTTTCCTCTGATTTTTTACGTTTTTGTCAGATTTTTTACGTTTTCGTCATACATTTTAAATTTTTGTCCGATTTTTCACTTTTTCGTCAAATTTTTTACGTTATCGTCCGTTTTTTACGTTTTCGTCAGCTTTTTATGTTTTCGTCTATTTTTTACGTTTTCGTCAGATTTTTTACGTTTTCGTCGTATATATTAAATTTTCTTATGATTGTTTACGTATGCGTCGGATTTTTTACGTTTTCGTCCAATTTTTTATGTTTTCGTTAGATTTTTTACGTTTTCATCAGACTTTTTACGTTGTCGTAAGACTTTTTACGTTTTTGTCCATTTTTTTACGTTTTCGTCCATTTTTTTACGTTTTCGTCCGATTTTTTACATTTTCGTCAGTTTTTTACGTTTTCGAATGCCTTTTTACGTTTTTGTCCTTTTTTTAACGTTTTTGTACGTTTCCTTACGTTGTCTTCCATTTTCTTCTTTTCTACGTTTTCGTAGGATTTTTTACATATTCATCCGTTTTCGCACGTTTTATTATGTTTTCTTACGTTTTCGTCCGTTCTTTTATGTTTTTTTACGTTTTCGTCCATTTTTTAAGTTTGCTTACGTTTATTTACATTTCGTCTATTTTTTTACGTTTTCGTTAGACGAAACCTAAAAAAACATAATTCAAAGAGGAAAACGTAAATGAAAGATGAAAGCGTAAAAATCAGACGAAGACAGATGTAAACGTAAAAAATCAGAAGAAAATGTAAATCAGGACAACTCATAAAAAAACAAAAAATTTAAAAAATGGACAAATGCATAAAAAATCTAACGAAAACGTAAAAAAACAGATGAAAATGAAAAAAATCAAACGAAAACGTAATAAATCTGACAAAAACTTAAAAATGATCAGACGAAAACGTAAGAAAATCGACGAAAACGAAAAAATCTGACGAAAACATATAAAAAACGGACGAAAACGTAAGAAATCAATAAAAGTGTAAAAAATCTGACGAAAATGTAAGAAATCAATAAAAGTGTAAAAAATCTGACAAAAACGTAAAAAATGGATGAAAACGTGAAATCAAATGGACGAAAACGTAAAAAAATAACAAAAACGTAAAAAAAATAAGACGAAAATATAAAAAAACTGACGAAAATGTAAAGAAATGGACAAAAACATAAAAAAAATCGGACGAAAACGTAAAAAAAAACTAACGAAAACGTAAAGAAACGGACGAAAACATAAAAAATCGGACGAAAACAAAAAAAAACGGACAAAAACATAAAGAAAGTGAAGAAAACGTAAAAAAACTTACGAAACTATAAAAAATCTGATGAGAACGTAAAAAAAAGACGAAAACGTAAAAAATCGAATGAAAACGTAAAAAAACGGATGAAAACATAAAAAATCTTGCGAAAACGTAAAAAACTGACGAAACTGTAAAAAAAATCTGATGAAAACGTAAAAAATCGGACGAAAACCTAAAAAAACGGATGAAAACGTAAAAAAATCTGACGTAAATGTAAAAAAACCGGATGAAAATGTAAAAATCTGATGAAAACGTAAAAAACCAGACAAAAACGTAAAAAAAAAAGACAAAAACGTAAAAAAAAACGGACGAAAACGTTATTTGATGTTATATTTTACTTTTTTAATTCTTTATTTTTTCGTAGTAGATTTTTTAGTTATTTTATAATTTAGTTGGTTAGTTTATAATATTTGTTTTTGTATTTTGAAGATGTTTTTATAATATTATTAAGGTGAATAGTGAAATGAGATATAAAACAACAACACTTAAACATGTTTTCTAGTTTTGCAAAATGGAAAACACAAACACATGTTTCTCAGATTAAACGCGTTTTCTAAATTTTCCATTGTTTTGTGGAAATCAAACTCCCCTCCCTTTTCCTACAAAACAAGAAATAGAAAATGGAAGAAAATATTTTCCAACTAAACGTCACCTAAAAAATCTCACGTGATGCATCAAAGAATCTCATGGGATTCACAATGAATCTATTAAGATTCATACTGAATCCCATGTGATTTTGTACGTACAATTTATATAAAGCAAAATGAAAATCTCATGGGATTTATACATAATCCCATGTGATTTTCTCTGATCACTTGTGATTCATATAGAACCCTATTAGAATCCTATGAGATTCTGTATAAATCACATAAAAGATACTCGTCAATTATATTTATGAAACACATGGGATTCTATATGAACTCCAAGGGATCAGAGAGAATCACATGTGATTCTGTATAACAACATACAACTTTTTAATAAAGAGATTTCAAGAGCTCATTTCAACTTTTTAATAAAGAGATTCCAAGAGCTCATTTCAACAATATAGAGAGAATCACATATGCTGTGACATAAAAGTATAAAATAGTGATTTACTCATTTTTACAAATCACTTGTGATTTTTTAAAAATAACAAATCACAAGTGATTTTTTTACGAATCCCGTGAGATTTTTCTGGACGGAAATTTTGAAAAAAAAGTTCATCTTTTTACGAATCCCGTTGGATTTTCTTACGAATCCCATGGGATTTTTCTGGACGAAAATTTTGAAAAAAAAAAATGTTTGTCTTTTTATGAATCCTGTGGGATTTTTTGACAAATTCGGTGATATTTTTCTGGACAGAAATTTTGAAGAAAAAAAAATCGTCTTTTTACGAATCCCATGGGATTTTTTTACGAATCCCATGGGATTTTTCTGGATGGAAATTTTGAAAAAAAAATCATTTTTTTACGAATCCCGTGGGATTTTTCTGGACGGAAATTTTAAAAAAAAATCGTCTTTTTACGAATCCCGTGGGATTTTTTTACGAATCCCATATGATTTTTCTGGATGAAAATTTTGAAAAAAAAAATCGTCTTTTCACGAATTTTGTGGGATTTTTCTGGACGGAAATTTTGGAAAAAAAAAATCGTCTTTTTACGAATCCCGTGGGATTTTTTTACGAACCACGTCAGATTTTTCTAGACGGAAATTTAAAAAAAAAAGTTCGTCTTTTTACGAATCCCGTGGGATTTTTCTGGACAGAAATTTTGAAAAAAAAGTTCGTCGAAAATATATAAAAGTGCATATCTATAGAAAGGTGATTTAATTCTCGTCGCGATGGTGCATTTTTCGTAGCTTGAATATTTACCATTTGCAAGATATGTTGATTTTTAAAAAGGTGGAAAGTGGGTTTTTATATTAAATGAGCTAAAATGCCAATTTTGCACTCCCTTTGTTATTTTCTGGTTTGATCTTAACCATTAGATGAAAGGTGAATGGATGGTTGAGATTGGCTTATTTGTTTTTTTAAATAATACATGTTTGGCAAGAATCTCACCTCATGTATTTATATTCATTCGGATGATGCTAATGAAAATATGAAGATTACTCTAAATTAACATGGTAATCAGAGCCATTCCCATACCTCCATTAAAAAACAGTAAAACACGCTTACAAGCACATTTGAAACCTTGGCTGAACTTTCTTGATAAGCTAAATGGAAACCTTAGGATTTATGAAATGGTCTTATAAAATGAGATAAAGTTTCTTACAATAAAAAGGATAAGGATAAGTTATTAGCTCTAAAGCTAAAATCATTAAAGATGAACCTAGTGATTATAGTGATAATCAAGAGGATTGTGAGGAGGAGAGTGATGTAGGTGAAAAACATAGCTTAATGGTTAGGAACTTCAAGATGTTCTTGAAGAGTAGTAACGCTTTTGGAAGAAAGGGGAATGGTTTTAGAAGAGGCGATCGATAGGATAATAGATAAACTTTCTCAAATGATTCTTGTTACGGTAGTATTGATCCAAATATATTTGAGACACGTAACAATAGCATTAAATCTAGTATAACCACAATTAATTAACTTATCATCTAATAACTTAAACTTTTCATATTGTTGAACAAGTAACTATATTTTACAATCTTTGAATTGTGAGTTACCTTGGTAGGTGATGAGGTATCATCTCCTCCGAATATTCCGGAGGAGCTAAATCATCCCTAATCAAACATCTATCGCGGTAGATTAGGGAAAAACAAATCCAAGCTAAAACAGTCCTCCCGAGAAGCTAGAGTAACAGAGGTTATGATAGGCTGGAAGCAATGGCAAAGGAAGGATTGTTTCCTTCTAAACGTTGACATCAATTGTATGGTGAGATACGGATGGAATAGTGCTTGGTCCATAACGGTCATTGATCACGTTACGGCAACGCGAGCCCCGAAAGAAAAGGCTCGTGCCCAGGAGCGATTATCACGTTGCACCAAGACGACAACCTTGTCTCCACAATCCCCATGTTACGAATCATGTATCAAGTAGAATAAATAGATTTTTTCACCCCAGTGGACGACACACGATCACACACACTTCGCTCCTCACATCTCTCTCTACTTCATCTCACCAAAACTCATACCAAGCATATACTTATTCTCACACCGGAGCTTAGTCTCGATTTAAACACCCGGGCGAGCTAACGGTGCTTTGTCTTATATCAGATAAAGGATGCAGGAGAAGCCTAAGACTTCGAGGAAGCTAAATACTACTTACGGGAAATTGCTTAAACAATTTCCAACTTTTCGATTACTTATAGCATTTTTAGGCATTTAAAGTTTTAGAGTCTCATTGTCATAGTATCTAATGACACATTTGATAGATAAACCACAAAGCTTATCGTGGTGGCGGCGGGTAGCAACCCTAATAGTAGGAGTGTTGGTGGTAATGCTATTAATAGGGGACCAGAATAATGTTGTTGTTATTCTGGTGGTAGTGGTGACACTAGTATTGAAGCGTTGGTAGTTTTGGTAACAATAATAATGGTCTTGGTGGGGTGGGATGGGGTGCTAGTGGCACTAGTAATGATGACACACAACAAGCAATAACAACATCATTATCATCATCAGAGCTATAAAATTCCGTAAGTGGTAACGGTTGTAGCAATAGCAGCGATAGTAGTCGAAGCAACATAAATACAAAATACGATCCAAGAAACAAGTAGCGATGTTGATAGTCGTCTCAATGCAGAGCTCAACAATGGTAATAATAATGGTGGACGTGGTAGTTGTGGTGGTGATCGTAGCAACAACATGAGCAATATTAGTAGTTGTAGTTAGGCTTGTCAAGTAACCGGAAATCAAATTTTATGTACATTCAAATTGTATATATATGTCCGTTTAGTTAAATGAGCAAAAACAACCATAAGCCTCGTGCACTCTCTTTTTTTTAGTTAACATTCGAATATAAAAAAAATCAATCAAAAGCTCTTTGTAAAATAGATATACTAAAAACAAGCGAACACAAACAAAACTAATTAAAATCGGTTTATAGTTAACGGTCGATATTCGTTCAGGGACATATACGAACAAACATAAATGAAAACGAACAAACTAATTTTATTAAAGAACTAACATGAGCAAGAAAATACGTTCTTCTAAGATCATATTTGTTAGTTTGATTATACTTAAATGAACTTACATAGAAAACCCTCGTTCATGTTTGTTTGGTTAATTACGTCGCTAGCAATAATAGTTAGTACAGTAGTTTTTATAGGTAATTTTGTGATTCCGACATTTGAAAAAGAGTAAAAATTATTCCAATATGAAAATATTGTCATCCATTATATCTAAAAAGAATGTATAATCAAAAAACATGCTCATCAAAAATATTGTATGAGACCCGTCGCCGCATCATGCGGATACTTTGCTAATTACTCCATACTATACAATTTACTTTTGATCTCCCTCTTTAGTTTTTTTTTTTTTTTTTTTTTTTTATTATTATTATTATTATTATTATTATTATTATTATTATTATTATTATTATTATTATTATTATTATTATTATCCTTTTTACTTAAATCAGATTGTTCTATTATTATTTTGTTGCGTGTTTATCAATTTTATGCATATTTTTTTGTCAAATCCAAATCTTATGCGGTTATGCCTGCCTTTTATACATTCAAAATGAAATATACAAATTATTTTGGAATCATGCCCTTTACAAGTTTTACCCCCTATTTCACCATCCTTAGGGAGGTGGGTGTAATGTGCCGTCATGTCAGCATGTATCTTATTACATTTTTATAACATAAATACCACTCCCCAATAAATCCATATAACACATAACAAAAAATATCCAACATACTCACACAAAAAAGAAAAAATAAAGAATAAATACCCATAATGTCTGTTGTGGCCTTGTCTATGAGATGGTTATGACACCATGGGGTGCAACTTGAAGGTGCCATAGGTGCCAAAAAAAAATGACATGCCATAGGTCCATTGCACCTAAGCACTTTTTAAAATTTTTAACTACCCCCCCTCACCATAATTTACAAGAACAATACCCGTATGTTGCACGGTAGACGGTTATCTTTTGTGATGTTTGCAATAAGTTTTGAAGAGTTAAAACACCTAAAAGTTGAAAAAACACATAATCAACCGAAATGACACAATCTTTTGATAAGCATGGTTCATACTACTGAGCTTTTTGTGTTTGTCAGTTGTATATAGATTTTGACTATATTTTACACTTGCTTTGAATAAATTCTATATAACAAAAGAGCCAAAAAGAAAAATTTTAAATATCAATGGAAGACATTAAATTGCCCACATAAAACATTAGTGATGATAACATGATTAGATGTGGAGGTTTGGGGAATGTCTACAAAGGAGAAAATTGCAACCTCAAAGTCATCCTTACTGCTTACATTAGTCCTATCATATTCAAAACTAATACTCCAATCGAGTTAAAAGCGCACCAAAAAATATAAAAAGGTCATTATATATGAACCAATGTCATGTAAATAAAGATATAATCCTGGATATAGATGCTTTTAAATTTTCATCGTCTTGTCGTTTCTACTTCTCATTCTAAAATGCACATTTTTTTGTTTGATTAGCATGCTTCTTAATTAGATGTTCAAGAAATGAAACATATATGTAAGATTATAATGTACCTACTTTGATAGACATAGGGTTGTAAACGAACTGAACGTTCAGTGAACATTTCATGAACCGTTCAGTAAAAAGTTCGTTTATGTTCGTTCGTTTA
The DNA here is from genome assembly GCA_030686995.1 of Artemisia argyi. Lineage (NCBI taxonomy): Eukaryota > Viridiplantae > Streptophyta > Magnoliopsida > Asterales > Asteraceae > Artemisia > Artemisia argyi. Next base: position 56,018,187 of record CM060683.1, on the reverse strand, counting down.
TTAAATGAACGAACATGAACAATATTTTACGTTCGTTTAGTTAAATGAACGAACATGAACAAAAGTCTCGTTCGTTCATTTATGTTCGTGAACGTTCGATTAGGCGTTCATTAAAGTTCGTTTATGTTTATTTATATATTTATGTTTATATATCATATCTTTTAATTTTATAATTTTAAAAATTGGTTTGTTTAAACAAAGCAACATTTATAAAACAATATATTGTGAAAAATTCAATAAAGTTTATGTTTATTTGTCTATTTTCATTTATGTTCGATCGTTTATGTTTGTTTAGTGTTCGTTTAGTGTCTTAATGAACGAACATGAACAATTCATTTTTTTAATAAACGAACATGAACAAGAAAATTCGTCCGTTTAAGCGTTCGTGTCTGTTTATTTGTCCGATTAAAATTTAATGAACGAACATGAATAGGGCTCCGTTCGTGTTCGTCCGGTTCGTTTACAGCCCTAGATAGACATATCACACTTTATAGGATTATAATACGTCTACTGCTCATTGATTATAATATGTGTACTACTCATGGCATATACCTCATCAATCAATCTTTGATAGACCATGCTCATTGTCATTGGTCATTGGTCATTTACAACAGTATTTTCAAACACTTCTTCGATAGTATTTTCCAAAAAAAAAAAAAAAAAATGAGCATCAAAATTTTATATTTCCAATAAACCAATATAATATCATCGCTTGAGTTCTCCGTTGAATATCAAATCATCCTAGCTATTTCCGCAATATGATATATTCTAACCGTTTGCATTTGTAGGAAAGTAAACAACATGATAGCTTAAATATACATGCATGATAAACAATAGAAAAAAGATATTAAAAATATGCAAACTTGATGTTAGATTCGACTGATGATAACAAATTTACAATCCTTTTGAGATCATGTTGTATCTAAATAATACCAAATGCTTGTGAAATGACGCTCTAACTCAATAATACAAAGTGTTTGCGAGACGATGATGTGTGCATATATCTTCTTTGCCTAACATTCTGAAATATATGATATGTGTATGGGTATACGATGCATAGAATTGAAATATGGTCTCTTAAATAATGATGCAAGTGTTTTGAAAGTTCAATAAGATAAACACAAATTGAATTCAAAACGCAAAATATATTATCTACTTTGACCGGTTCATGACTTAATTGAGGGATGATTTAAATTTTCTACACTAGGTTTCCATATAATAAACGTGCTAAAATATGCAGTTAACCTTAAGGAATTAGGGTTACTTGCTGTAAATTAGGATTCACTCTATTATAAACGATTAGGGATTAATCTTTTTTCCACGGCTGATAAATGATGCCAAGTCATCATTTTTTTCTCTTAGCTTTGTGAACAATAAATAAGTATAATTTCAGCACTTTTCCATCATAATTTGACATGACAATCAAACCAAATTTCCGTAATCGTACAGGTAGAAGGTGAAAACTTTGCAGGTTTCTATACATTCGATTGGTAGTGTTAGATGTTCATTTGGGTTTATGATCAAAGCTAGGGTTCATATATTTCTACAACATTATCAGGTAGTACCTTTAGTTTCTACATATTCTAAACCGTGTTTATTGAGTAGAAATCAATGTGGAAATTTGAAGAACTGAATCCTCTTTATTTGCATGATTTTTTCTTAATTGTTAAAACCACCTATTAAACAAACTTAAATCTTTTCTAGAGAAACAGTTCCTCAATAGGTACTTCATTATATGCGTAGAAATATATATTTAATTTCCATGTGACTAATTGGCATTTGTAGATGTTGAATCGTGTATGAATCAACTATGTTTATATTATTATTATATTGCACATTTACATGCAATCGATATTCTTCACTTGTGTTGTTATTATTATAATTTTATTTTTGCATTTTTGATATATCTCAAATAAATAACAAATTTGGGACATAACAGCACCCTATATATAATGTTGTTCACGAAGTCTATAAAGGAAAAAGCTCTTGCTGGTTTGCGATATTTTGATTGTGTTATTTCATAACGGGAAAAGTCTGCAAAGATAATAAACAACAGGATATGCTGACTTGAGATATGTATCCTTGTACACACTCGAATATCTTTCATGAACCAAAAATGTAATTGAAATTAGGAATTACTATTTCATAAGGTGAATAGGGCATAAAAGAAGGGTGTGAGTCACTGGTAAACCCAATCATGCTCGAGTTAGTGAAGAACTAAAGGTAATCGTATATATAGTGCTGTTGTTGATGCAATATATGTAAATGCAATTGACTTTCTCTTTTTTTTTTTTTTTTTTTTTTTTTAAACTTGCAGATTTTTATTTGGATTGAACCAAGTCGAATGGAGTAGTTTCATGCCTACTTTTCTAAAGACGGGATTACAAAGACATGAAAGCTGCTAACACAGTTGTATCCTCAATCACATATCTTATTCTTATTTGTTTTAGAATATTAACGCTCACTGATTTTTTGTTTAGACGTTTCACGCAGGAGTTGATGAACCTGGGCCATATTTATTTTCTAGAGTTGCAAAGGTCAAGTGAAAATGATTTTAGAGGTTCAAGTGTTCCTTTTAAATCACACATCATTCTTTTGTAGCCAAAGAACCTCAAATTTTGCGGGTATGTGTATCTAAAAGACCTCAATTGTCAAATGACATTGTTGGCTCAAATGTGAAATTGTAATCAAGTGTTCACACACCTGCTATGTTATGCAACACATACAGTATGATCAATTATTAAAATTAAACCAAAATCTTTTTCAAACATGAATATATTCATATCAGCATAAGAAAACAAACTTACAGCAAAGAAAAACAATATATATCTGTACACAAACTACATTTTTTTTATTAAAGTGTACGCTAACTGATCTAGTGTTTTTGCAGAACCCCCATCTTTGCGAAGCACATTTGCAGCTGCTTCTTTAAGCTCTTGTATCCGAATTTGTATCCATTTTCCTTCTTCTCCTTCCAATAAACCTTTAACAACCCGTGCAATCTCTAGATGATTCACAATACCATTTTCATTAAACTTAGCCCTCAATGCAACCTTCAAACCTTCAGTCAACATTAATGCGTTCATCTTTTGTTCTGCATAAAGTGGCCAAACAATCATCGATACCCCTTGGACCACAGTTTCAAGAACTGAGTTCCAGCCACAGTGAGTCAAGAACCCACCAGTAGATCCATGGCTCAAGATTTGGGCTTGTGGTGCCCATGTGTGAACCACGAGCCCACGGTCTTTGGTTCTTTCTATGAACCCATCTGGTAAAAAGTCAAAAGTGTCCTTATGGCCATTGGAATTGAAGTATGCCGCATCTGCCTTTTGATCGTTTGGGGCTTTAACAACCCATATGAATCTTTGCTCACTCATTTCCAAACCCATGGCTAACTCGGTGATTTGAACAGAAGAAAGGGTCCCACCACTTCCAAAACATATGTACAAAACAGACCCACGTGGTTGATCATCTAACCATCTCAAACAGCTCGACCTATTTACATCCATACTAGAATCAACCGACACCGCTTGTATCAGTGGCCCAACCGGGTAAACAGGTGGCTTACCAGCCTGCTCCTGCTGTAAAGCTTCAATAGCGCCACCCTCCAACTCTTTGAAGCTATTTATCACTATGCCATCAGCCAGCATATACCTCTTTGCATTATGTAAAGTCAGTTTGTATGCATCATTTTTCCTGTCTTGGAGCGGGTCAAGAAAGTCTTTACCATGAATTGGCATGCAACCCGGTATATGAATAGGGTCGGGTAAGTCCTTATACTCACAAGAAACCATTTGATCAAGTGTTGGCAAATGAAGTAACAGAGACAAAGTCATGGCTGCAGCCGGGAAGAAAACATATTTAGGGACACCAAATGCTATAGCAACATCAAAAGCATCGGTACCAAAGAGATCAACAAACAAAGCAACGATCTTTTTGTCTATACTTATGGTGCTGAAGGCTTCATGAATATAAGGAATGGATCGTGTCACCATGAGACAGATCCGCGTCTCTATTTTGACATCTTCAGGCAAATCTTGAAAATCGGCAGGAGGGAGGAGGAGATAATTTATGGCATTAGGGAGTGAATCAAGAAATGCAAGTTGGGATTTAGCTAAAGGGCCATCATTTGGGATTATGAAAGTCACAGAAAGATTGTTTTTCGTTACAAGTCTTTTAGCAAATTCAACCATTGGTATGAGGTGACCCATTCCTGGGCTAGGTACCAAGGCAATATGAGGAGGTTTCTCCATGATTTTTTTTTTTTTTTTTGGGGGGGGGGGGGGGGGGGTGATTAAAGGATAGAGAATTATGAGAAAAGGTTGCTGATGAATGTATGGATAATTGTGTTAATATATATATATAGATAGAGCCCTATGGCATGCGCTTAAATAAAGCCCTATGGGAAATGATCTTTATTTATTTTATTTTTTATTGATACACAATTATTTAGATAGTTTCGGAACATAAATAGTGATGTTTATAATGACATCATACCGACACATAACATGTAGAGATCGAAGGTTTGTTGGTGAAGTATATTCTATAACGTCGTTGTAACATGCATGTTCAAGTTCATCATGGTCTAGCATTCTGTAAATACATGATTAGTTTCTGAAATTCCGTATGTCCACATTGTGTGAGATTAGCCTGTAAATCTGTAAAAAAGAGATGCTTCTATTCACCATAAAAGAAGTAGGAGTTGATTTTCTCCAAACTAATGTTAGCGGATCATGCAGTTATATCGTCCATTGCATGAATGTTGGACGAATAATGTCTGCTATGCCAAAAGGATATCAAGTTGGGTCGAATAAAGGGCCTGTAGATTAGTTAATGGTTTGGGCCACAGGCCAACAAACCCAATATTTAGATTAGACGGTTATTTAGTCAGTTAATTAGATTGCAACGTTTAGTTTAGGGTTGCAACGGTTTAGAAGAAGCGGTATGTCTCTTGAAGACAACGTTTCAATATGTATATATAGATAGGATCCTGTAAACATCAAAAGTAACCCAATTCGTTTTATATATATCAATATAAAGGGTTCACCAAAATCTTCTTTGTTTATGTGTTTTGTATTCAATTAAACGATGTCATGATGTTGTTTGGAACATCAATATGATCCTGGAAGATCAGACCTGAAGAAATTTAACATGGTATCAGAGCCGATGGTTAGACCGATGGTTAGAATTGATGGTTAGATAGAAGAAGTTGGTTGCGTGAAAGATACAAAAGAATGGACGCGGTCATACCCAAGTTATTATGAGAATAAAAGAAGCCTATGCGATTGGGTTCAGGGAGGAATATGCGAGGCAGTCAAGGAATGCATTGGCATGGTTAAAGTGTACTATGGAGGCAAAGAGGGTGCAGGGTGAACCAGAGGGAATGGCTAGCATGAGTGAAATGGAGCCACAGAATGATGCAAGGGTGATTGCACATGGTGCACAGGGAAATGCACAGGTTGAAGCACTTGAAGCCCAAGTACAAGAAACTCCAAGGAAAAGGAGTAGGACTGCAAGAGATGTCAAAGTGGAAGACATATTTGGAACCAAGGCAAGGCTGGAAGGGATGATAGGCAAAATAGAAATTCGATGATGGAAGAAAAGTTAATTATAACTTTTGAAGATAACCAACAAGGAAATGGAGAATACAAATGGCTTAGACAGTCACAAAGAAGATGAAGAAAGCAGATTTTTGGCATATCGACATTAGGGAGGAACTGTTGGACGAATAATGTCTGCTATGCCAAAAGGATATCAAGTTGGGTCGAATAAAGGGCCTGTAGATTAGTTAATGGTTTGGGCCACAGGCCAACAAACCCAATATTTAGATTAGACGGTTATTTAGTCAGTTAATTAGATTGCAACGTTTAGTTTAGGGTTGCAACGGTTTAGAAGAAGCGGTATGTCTCTTGAAGACAACGTTTCAATATGTATATATAGATAGGATCCTGTAAACATCAAAAGTAACCCAATTCGTTTTATATATATCAATATAAAGGGTTCACCAAAATCTTCTTTGTTTATGTGTTTTGTATTCAATTAAACGATGTCATGATGTTGTTTGGAACATCAATATGATCCTGGAAGATCAGACCTGAAGAAATTTAACAATGAAACTGGTGGTGTTAGAGCTTTATAAGAGTAAAAGAATCAAAATAAAGTCATCGCATAATTAGACTAACAGTAGATGCTGAAAAATCTAGTACATAGTATGAGTATTCCCTGTACGTATCCTAAGAATAATTAAACATTAGTCTAAGTTCAACTTGCTAATCTCCAGCCATCATTCCCTAGTTTATTGAATTATTCTTCTTATCCTCTAACAATATAACATTGCTCCTTGATTAAGTTTATCGTCTGTCCGCGGTTCATGGTCAAATCTATATATCAAATTACATTAAATCAAGTGAATCTTTTTTATGATAAGTAAATAGAAATGATTTCTTCTAAAATTTTACGCACATTTTAAAAGTGCGAGAAAAAAGTGTATAGATTTGATATGTGTTTTGTAATATTGATAATTAAAATCTCTAAAGAGAATTGTATCTAATTCTTATACAGTAAAGTATTTTAAGGCATTTCATACGATAGATAGTGAGTTTATTACAACAATCACACACATGCATGACATGTATAGAAGGCTTGTAAATGTAACTTTGTAACATATCCAAATTCATCTTAAGTAATTGGTATATTCCGAAATGCATGAGTTAGTTCCTGAAAATCTTTGTTGTGTCCACATTGTATGACTCCCTAGATAAATTCACACATCAAGGCCCATCCATAAATGATCAGAAAACGACGCACACCCGAAAAGAAATTACTTATTCCATGTTCAGTTCAATCAAACATGTTATATCGTGATTCGACACATAACTGAATAAGTATTTAGAACTTACAAATACAGTAATTTCATTAATGAAAAAACAGAGAAATTGTACCTCAATAGGAGCTATGTTGAATGGGAGATGCATGACCATTGGGCGGGTTCGGGTGGGTGGTCATGATACCACCATTACTGATACATAAATGGAAATCAGCAAAAATTGTTAATCATAAATCTAACTAGAATGTGATAAAAAGAGACTTTTTAACTTGCCGTAGTTTATCTATTGGTACATTGCTGAAATACATGTATTAGTTTCTGAACTTTCTGTGACACACACATTAACTTTACGACCTACTAGATTAACTCATACACATGTCCAAAGCCGTAGACAAGAACTACTTGTCTCATCTTCAACTGAAGGCAACATGTGATTCAGCATATAATTTTTTATACAACTATTTGTATTTCTAACAACTTTATATAAAGTAGAAGTGGTTTTTCTCTCATTTCGTCATCAAACTAAGTTTCACCTATTTTGGTCATGATTTTCGTATTTTCTTGTCTGCGGGGGTTTTGACTTTTTGTGCTAGCTTATTGGGCTTATGAGCATATGTAAACGTTGAAAAGCTCATAAGCCCGGCTTATTAGCTTATCAAGTGTAGTTTAATTATAATCTTGAATAAGTCATAAGCTCAACTTGAAAATTTTGTAAGACGAAAAATATAGGCATAAAGCTTTTCAAAATTATTAAGCTAAAAGCCCACAACTATATGGTCCGGTGTTCTTTGGTTTAATTGCATTGGGAGCAGTTGGGTGTTCTAATGTTTTTCCTTTTGGCTTGATGTCCCTTCTTCAGAGACCAAATTTTGTTTACAACAACTGATCAATCAAAAATCAATTTGATAGGTAATTGCTTATAAATTGGTTTGTATATAGCATGCACATGATGCATTTTGATCTTGCTGTGTAATTACATGAATGTGCAAAACTTAAAAGACTACTAGATTTAGTCATCTTTCTAATACTTTGTGTCGACAACTGAGTTTATGCACTATAATATCGTTTATCCATTAGTTCTCAAAGAGATATTTTATAAATTTCGCTTTCTTTATTGATTATATGGGTCCACCAGTGATGCATATATGCATACATTTTCCATGAGATTTTTGGCAAGAAAGTGTAACTACTGCTGATGTCATTCAGACAATCAGACGCAACGCTTGTGTAACAGATACTAATACGGGCTTAACCAAGGCACTTTAAATACAAAAGCAGGTTACACGCTTCACACTCAATGCCCGAATGAATTTCAAAAGGTTTACGTGCATATGTGTGAGATTAAAGAGTACTGAAATTGCATTGATTGTTAGTTCGATCAAAAATTACACTCTGATTACGTGTAAAGGGTACGGTATTAACTTGGGGATAAGTTTGAATTTGTTGAGTGAATAATTTATATCTTTTCTCATTCAATCAAAATTATTTATATCTTTTCTTTTTTCAAGAAACATAGCTCATAAATTTCTCTTAACTTTGACATTTGATCTATTTTAGTTTGGTAGGTAAACAATGATAAATCTAGTAGTAATTGCATTATCATGCAGTTCGATCACTTATTCACTTGCTGTAAGTTACATTTCATTGAAATGTCAATCTTTTACCTTAGGGGTGGCAACCTTGCCACACCTTACCTCATCTTTTAAAGCAAACAACCAATCATGGTTGTCCAACAAATTTTTTGCCTAAAGTTGCCTAATCTTCATTTTTAAGTGGCAATCTTGCCTAATGGCAAGCACTAAAAGTGTATTAATTATATAATTTAAATTAAAAAAACGTAATTAAACAATTAATAAAAAAACAACTATTTTATTAATAATAATTCAAGGATTATTACATAATACTTAAAAAAAAAACATAAATAAAACTAAAAATTGCAAGGTCATTCATAGTTTGCTGCGAATTCATGTTTTTTTTTTATTGCAATTTCCCGCATTTCCGAATCTTCTATGTTATCGTGCGGTTCGTTGAAAAACTTCAAAGCTCGGATAAAGGCCTTTTCTTTCACACCTTGTAGTTGTGCCGCCATCAATTTTTCGGCCAACTCATCCATTGCACATTTTTTCTCTAGTGACTCCTCGAATAGTTGTGATTTCTTTGAAGCATAAATTTCAAAAGTCGCAGCAACACTATTACTTGTGGACGACTCAGAAACGCTCTTTTTGCCCCGTCTTTTTCGGGTAGGAGTAGTGTCTTCATTCAAATCCGGAATAATTGTCTCAACATTGTCGTTGCTCGATTCAGACGACTTTTTCCGCTTCTCAGAATTAGACGATGATGTTTGTCCCACAATTGGTTGTTCCAACCATTTGTCATTTTTTTCTTACAATTTCCCAAGCATCAATGTGTCCAAAAGTCTTGCCTTTTGTTTTTTTTTTAATCGGCCATGGCATTTTTCATCATGTCAAGATCGTCACAACCACTATCTCGAAGACGGTTCTACAATTATAAAAGTAATAAATATAAATTAATACAATCATATCAAATATAAACTATATAAAAAAATATACTTCAAAAATATACCGATTGGATGTAGAGGCCATTAAAAATATTCATTTCGGCATTCATATTTTTCCATTTTGTGTTCAAGCCATAGTGTGTTCGTTCATGATTTGGCACGTTTTAAGAGAAATGTTCAAGGATTCTTCCCCAAAAGCTTGCCGACTTTTGTTGATTCCCGACTCTTGGACAAGTCGAGATATGCACCCAAGCTTTTGCCAAAGCGACCTCATCTTCCGTTGTCCAAGGTATGCTTCTAGCTTTACTCGGTTTTGGTATTTCTACAATTTCTTCATCATCATTTTCTCCTTCACCTAATTAATAACAAAACAATAATGTATATCAAATGTATACGATTTAAAAAAAATGTATACGATTTAAAATAAAATTTATACGATTTATATTTAAAAAAAATGTATACGAGTTTAAAAAAAGTATACAATTTAAAAAAAAAATGTATACGAGTTTAAAAAAAAAAGTGTACAATTAAAAAAAATACGATTTTAAAAAAATTATATATATACATATACGACTAAAATAAATTAGTAAAACTTACCCATTGTATTTGTAAATTGAGTTTCGGGGACAAATTCAATTTCGTCATCTTCATTATCGTAAATTGGTAATTGACGTTCTACACTCGGTTCACGTCTTGATCGATCGTCACGGTAGTCGTTGAATGGATCAAATTCATTAGTCATTAAAATATTATAATTGGCCGGATTCATTGGAGGAGGTTGTTGATAATATTGCGGTTGTGGTTGAGGTTGATTTAGAGGATAAAAGTTTTGATTTGGAGGTTAGGGATAGTAAGGTTGAGTTGGAATTTGGGTACGATTTGGAGGTTGGGGATAGTAAGGTTGATTAGGAGGTTGCGGACGCGTGAATTGGGATGGACCGGATTGCGTCCTCGACCCACGTCCTCGACCTTTGTGTGAGCTTGAACCATGTTTGGTTTAGGCTCCATAGTTGTTTTTTTGAAAGAGATTGATTTGAATGTTTGGAATAGTAATTTGAAATATTGTGTGTAATTTAAAATGTAAATGTGATATTTTAAAGGGATTTTTTTTTTTTTTTTTTTTTTTGGAAAACTTCACCAACGTCCCACAAAACATTGAATGCAACGTTCAAAAATTCCTTGGAACTCGCCTATCCCGATTTGGTGTATCAAACCGCAAAGGCTACCGATCGGTGGTTGCCGATCCACTGACAATCGAGCTTGCCGATCGGCAAACCATGCCGAGCCCTCCAAACCGCAAGGTTGCCACCCCCTTACTATTTCTAAATGCTTATGTCATATTTGAGAATTTTGATAGGTCCATTAATTGCTTTATTTTTAATTTTATATTGAACATTATCATTTCTTCCTATTCACTAATTGCAGGTAACTGAAAATACAAAAATACTATCAATTTAAAAGAGTCCATATGAGTTGTGTGTTAATATGGACCAGTGATAAGTAGTAACAAGACATTTTTGTATTTGCTTTGAGGACTTGAGGTTGAAGTTTGAACCGCAAACCAGGACTTGTCGACATTTTTCTAGAAGATGGTGACAAATTAGACCGCATGCATATGAACGATTAGACATCATATACAAAGAAAAAAAAATACAAAGAAACACAGTAAAATAAGCCTTTTCTAAAGCTTTTTCTTTTATTAATCTTACATCCGTTACAAGTTTATATTTATATTATGTTATATTCTTTTTTTATAACATTTGATGTTATAATAGTCGTTACTATGGTATCAAAGATTTTTGGCAGTGGTATTTGAGTGACCAATTAATTTGGAGGTTGTAGTTTATGTCTTATTAAAGACATGTATGAGATGTTATTTGTGACATAGTTGGTGTATGATGTAAAATTTGTCGTTAATAATAATAATATTTAGTATTCCAAGAGTTTATGTTTTCTTTTTCATACAAGATTGATTACCGAGTAAGTAGTAGGTAGATTATATCGAATTTAGACCACAAACGTATATTAACTAACCATGGAAGTATAAATTTAAAGACGGACCTACATTGGTGCCGGTGTGTCATGGGCTGCATTTAACTTTTGGTCACGAAGTACAAAATTTTTCAAAAACTGTCGTTTAGTGGTATGTGCAACCCCTGACAATTATTTTTTATTTATTTATTATTATTATTATTATTATTATTATTATTATTATTATTATTATTATTATTATTTTGCTACTTTCATTTTTTATGGGCTAACTCAACATTTCTTTTGTGCACAAATTTTTTGTGTACAACATTCTCTTGGACATCTAGTCAAGTGTTAAATAATTTTTCATGTAGTTTTGTGTAATTAAATAAAGTTACTAGCTTAAAGCTTACAGCTCACTTAAAAATCTCAAATACGCATATGATTATATCAAACTAGAAAGCAATATATCGGGTATTTAAACAAATAGTGACATTGTTTGCTAGAAGTCTTGATTATATCAATGCTACAGGCCAGAACGGTACTTATTTTCTTAAAAAAAATGATGATATCAAAATGACATACGTGTTTGATCAGGGTTTAAAGGTTGCCATCGGTCCATCGTTAACAAATGACGAACCACAAGTCTAATATCACTCATGGTCTGTGATTCTTATGTGATGAAAATATGACGTCGACACTAATTAGGCAGCGCGTCATCTAGAAGGAGAAGCTGATTAGACGAAAATAAAATGAGGATGGAAAGAGAGATTGTTCATGACAGAAAGTTTAATTTTTCCACTAACCTGCTAGCTAACTCGTTTGTTTGACACAGTTTTGCTTTATGTTATTCGTATTTTTCTAGGTTCTTGTAGTCATGTTGTTTTTTTGGTAGAAGTCTACCATAAACTCGAAGGGGTTGTAGCCTAGCGTTGCCATGAGATAGTCTTGTTGGGGCATTCATGAGATCTGATTGTGGTTGTTATTGTGTGGATCAGACTTCAGAATCCAAGTTGAAGTGTTTGTCCAACTCGTCCTAGTTTATCCTAACGTGGAGTAGTCCTTATTGATTTAGGATAGGTTTTAATGTAATCCTAGTTATAGTCTAATATGTATTGTTAGTCTATATATACGTGAAGGGCAGGGATTCTCATTGTACCAATTGAAGTTTTGAGTTAAGTTTCTTCAATATAAAGTCTTTGCGTGTATGGCAATTACTGTTCATTGTTTTATCTGTATTGTGTCTGCTGCATGAACCCTTTGATAACCACAATTGGCATCAGGGCTTCCGGGTTTAGTTGGTGACTTGTAACCGCGATTAAGGGTTACACAAACCAAAAGGATCCTGAAAACTAACATGTGCTTGTAGGGTTAGTCGTGTGTTGATCCTGCGTCTTGACGAAGACAGAAACCTTGTCATCATTGGACTCTAACATGCGTCTTGAGGTTGAGTCGTGCATCTGAGCTTCTGTAAAACCTTGGAAGACCTGTAACCTACGATTAAGGGTTTATAGCAACAATCTTGGACTCTACTCTAACCTGCGAACCCGTGGTTGAGTCATGTATTTGATCAAACCTTGAGAAATAGAAGTTGACGCCAAGATTTAAGTTGTTGGTTTTTTATCTGGTGAAAAGCTTCTGGTAATCAGTACCTTCAATTAAAGGTTTCCAGAAAAGATTAAATCCAGTGATTGATTCTAGCCTGTGAACTTGTGGTTAGACGTGTGGGTTTCTTTAGATCAGATACGACCTGATTGTAGCTCTTTGGTTTATTTGTAACTGCGTTATAGATTTACATAAACCAACAACCAGTCTTGGACTCCAATCTGTCGTGTTTGATCAGATTGATACTGTGTCAGCGACATAGGGTTAAAGAACAAAAAACATAATAAATCGACTTACCTGTGTACCTGTTGGTTTAAGTCGTATTGTGTTTCATTAATCGGTTTATAAACTGATTAAAGCCCAGCCGAGCCCAATTACATTAGTGAGTTGGAAATAGTCCATTGGCCTGTTGATTGTCTCACTGTTTTAAACTAATTCTAGCCGTGATAAAAGGGCTGGAAAGTTCACCGTTACACACAATCAAGAACTAGAACAAGGATGGTGGTGGGAGAAAGCTCACAACTGCCTGTAAAGTATACTACTTTGACGTTTCAGTGTCCGTTGTTAACGTCAACAAACTATACCATATGGAGGATGCGTATGGAAGTTCTTCCTGGAACTCATGAAGTATAGGATGTGGTAGATCCGGGCTCAGACGATGCCAAGAAAAATAATATAGTTAAAGGCTTATTGTTTCAATCGATCCCAGAAGATTTGATTTTGCAAATCGGGAATTTGAAAACCGGGAAGGAGATGTAGGATGCAATAAAAACCCGTAACTTAGGTGTTGATCGTGTGAAAGAAGCTAGGCTTCAAACCCTAATTACGGAGTTCGAGAATCTGAATATGTCAGATAACGGTACTATAGATGCATATGCCTCAACGCTATCGGGTATTGTTTCTAAATCAACCACGCTTGGAGAAGTCATGTCGGAACACAAGCTGGTAAAGAAGTTTCTCACAAGTCTTCCTAGACGGTTTGTCCATATCGTGGCAGCCTTAGAACAAGTTTTAGACCTTAAAACAGCGGGGTTTGAGGATGTGGTTGGTAGATTGAAAGCGTATGAAGAAAGAGTGAAAGAAGATGATAAAGCAAACGATGCTAAAGAAAAGTTGTTGTATGCTAGGACTGAAAATTCCAAGAGGAACAATGACTCAAGTGGAGGAAGAGGACGTGGTTCATACTCTTGAGGTCGTGGTCGTGGTCGTGGTCAAGGTAGTGGACGTGGCAACAATCAAAACCAATTGGTCAACGTGACTCCTCGAAAAACCGTGAAGATAATGAACAAAAGGGTAAACATCATGTGAAACGTGACCTCTCACATATAAAGTGTTACCTTTGTGATGAGTATGGACACTTTGTTTTAAGATGCCCTGAACGAAACCGTGTCACAACTCGTAATTTCATGTCCTGTTTCAAACGTCGAAATTCCAATTTTTATCTCGGAAGTTACTATTCACTTTTACTATTCACAAAACACTATTCATGTCTGAAATTTTTATTTCATATTCTCATAAGTTAAACTATTTTAACGGTAATCCGAGAGTTTGGCGCTCGTCGGATCATTTCTGCAAAAATCACGAAGCCGTGTCCGAGATTTACATTCAGGTTTAAACGTCCTTCCGGCATCCCGATATGTCCATAAAACAATATAAACGATAGAAATATGATTTTCTCTCATTTTACGACAATTCTTAAAGTTTTGAAATTTTACGTTTTCCAGTTCAGCGTTTTACGCGAATTACGCGTTTTTAACCCGCGTTTCCAGTTTTAACAGCGTTTAAGCAACCCGATGGAACTTACCATTCATTTTATATTTTATTATGGAGTATTTTGACAAGTTTAGTCATTCTTTCAAGTTTCATATTTTTACGATGCCCGAATTTACGTTTCGCGGTTTAAAACTTTACGTTTTGCGAATAACGGAACCAAAACCGACCCCGTGAACCAGATAACACCAAGCTTGCTACATACTCATCTAATTTCTTTACATGTGCAACCCCCCTTGTCTTCCACTTGACTAATTAATTACCAAAATGCCATTGGATGAGATATTTCCTACATAAACATCAATAACACATTTATATTCATTCCTGATAATCAAAAAGTGAAGTTTTTCTCTTCTTCTTCCTCCCTACATCAAAACCCACGACCAAACCATGAAAACAAGATCAATCCATTATTTTTCAAAGTATAAAGCATCAAAGTTGTTCATTTCATCATCCTAATCAAGAATCATAACACAAAAACACAAGTAATACAAGGTTTCTCATCATCTCACCACCTATTATTTCAAAGTGAGTATTCAAATTTATTTTCATGTTTTCATCTAATTAACACATGTATCTTATAGTATTCATGCTTAATTTCATGCACAAACTAGTTATACCACTATATTTTTGTATACTTTTTGAACATACAAACCCTAGATTGTGATTTAGGTGTTCCCTTGTTAAATTAACTTGATTACTAGTCATTAGGAACCCATGGAACCCTAATAAGGTGTATGGAAGGTTTAGTATAGATTTGTGAAGTTTGCAAGAGTTTTGGTTGATGTAGAAACTAGTTTTGAACCTTGGAAATAGATTTGTAACAAGTAAATATACATTCTGTCCCATTTTGGTAAATTCTGAAAAATCAGTGAATACAAAGTAAACTTTGGCAAAATTTTTAGAAAATACTTTCAAAAACGAATCCGTAGGCGAAAGAACGGATTAAAAAGAGTTTATAACGAAGAAGTTATGATTTTTGCAAGTTTGTTGACGAAAACAATTTTCCGGAAAAATACATGCTGATGGACGTTTTTCGTCGGACAAAAAGAGGATTTAGACGTAACCCGGAGGAGCCGAGCTTTCCAAAATATATTACTACATACTAAGACGTAACCGTGGATATAAAGAACAAGTAAAACGGGCTAATAACGACAAAGATATTCACGTTTCAATATCGGCAAAAATCCTCTATAATTGGCAGCTTTTAGAAATAATAATAACACTACGTACTAAATTCTAGATTTTCTAGAAATATTAACCAAGTACCCAATTTTATAACTAATGAAGTATTAGTTATTACAAGTATATTTTATCACTACGAAGCGTTATTTCAAGGATTTCAACCCGAGGTTTTCAACACGAACATTGATACATACGATATATATATAAGTATATATATTGCAACTAGCTTTATTTTTCTAATAGCCATATTTTTCCTAAGTCTTGGAAATGTATATTTTTGATAACAACAAGTATTTTTCAAAGAGTAGAGTGGTATAGGAAACATGTGCATGGACATTCATAACATCATTTATGATCTAAATTAGATCGTTCATATCATTCATATTAGGTTGCGGTAGCTTACCGTTCATTGTTGTTCATTTCACTTCATCACAGTAACATCAGCTTCAGGTGAGTCATAGCCCCTACTCTTTTAATTGTTTTATCAACTCTTTGGGGGAGAATACATGCTCGTTTTACTTAAACGCATTACTCGCTTTACATGGTTGATTACCTGCATTTCATTGGTATGGTTGATTACCTGCATTTCATTGGTATGTTTGATTACCTGCATTTCATGGGATTCTCATCATTGTTTATATAACATCATTGTGAAAATTGTTTACATAGCGGTTTTGCTACACTTATCTTTGAATTGAGATTCAAGCATTATTTTGTTCACACAAACCAAAACACATTTGGCAGTGGGTTGTAAACACACAGGTTACAAGTCTCTTATGGCGGGACTTGGAACTGAGTGGATTTACGATGCCTTTGCCGGGACAACTTCATACATATGCATTACATTCTTTTTCACAAGACTCTATGAACTCACCAACCTCGTGTTGACACTTTAGCATGTATTTTCAGGTATTAATCAATGGCACGCTACAGGAGGTTTTGGCAGGGCATGGCATGGTCATAGAAGACTCTGATTTTTCATTTGGGGACCGTTTTAAAGTATGTTAAGGGCCTACTTCCGCACTACTTTTAACAATGTAAATACAATATTTTTGACTTAACTATTTTATTCTAAATGATTGAAGTGAAAACCATTTTTGAACTTGTGTTGTAATACCAATTGAGTTACACCCCAGCTACATGTATGCTTCCGATGGACCCGATTTTGGGGGTGTGACAGATTGGCATCAGAGCTTTGGCTATAGCGAACTAAGTGTTTTTAAAACCTAGACTATAGCTACTTTCAAGAAAACTTAACCCTATGACCGTCACGTGCCTGCCTGCCAAGCTGAAGCCTCATTTGTGGTGAGTTGCTGACATAGGTGATGAGATTTATGTCTCATTATCTAATATATATTATATTCATTTATTATAGTTGTTTACTATAATTGTCTTTCATATAAGCATGTTCACGTATCATATATGTCACCGCATTATGTTTTCCTTGCATAGTTTCATCATTTGACTTCGAGTTTTGGTCACTTGCCTTAGTCTTTCAGAACGTCTTGGTATTTGTGAAGGACATAGTCTTAGTATAACTGAACTGAGTTTTTCAAAATTCATGGAACCTCGGTGGAATATAGACTAGTCATCTATATTCAACCCGGGATAGTGGGACATAGGCTGACTACCTATGTCTGACTCAGAAATGAATTTTGCAACACTGAGAATGGTTATAATAAAATTCTGTCTGGATTGAATCCTTTACTCATTTTCCAAATGTTTCATGCATGTGTGTGTATACCCTCTTTGTCAGAACATTCATACTTTTCATCACCTCATGAACCGCCGCTTGGAAGCATGTCAATTGATCATTTCATTTCATGAACATTCACGTCTATGCACGATACATTTACATCATAGTATTTTCTTTTATCACAATATCAATTTTGTCGCAGTTGTCACAGTCTCTTCCCTTCTCACCATCACTATCATTTCCTTTCCCCATCCCCATATATATATAGAATTAGCTGACACTTTATGGATTCCTATGCCACTCATCGCACACTACTCCCTATATTGATAAGGGGATATTATCAATGACTTCCATAGGAAAGACTTTCCATACCATCTAGGAGGAGGATCCCTCGGTACACTAAGATCATTCAAAATTCAACGGAAATATCAGGATATCACAAAACCATTCGAACCACTATCATTGGCATGATCGCCAAAATTCCATCATCTAGAAAGTATTGGCTTGACTGAATTACAAGATTCGTTTAGATACGAGTGCTCACAAAACAACACCATAGAGATAAATCCAATCTCCTAACCAAAACTGTAGAACATTCAATTGAACATGGACTCACCAATAGACTTTATTCAAACATATTAGACATTTATACATTTGTGCAGACATACCTACCTGACTAAATTATCCTCTTCATACTTTCACTTTTACATGGATTTTTCTCCAAACTACAGTTATGCAAAACATATATCTTGTAAGAAATACTTTTCTGAGGTACTCATTTTGACAAGCAAATTCCTTTTGGTTAATCTCTACAAAACTATTGGACGTTAAGGAATTTTTTTAAACATCAATCCTTGGCAAACCATACTATTTACCCCAGGTTGAAAATAGTTCTATCTTGCATAACTATTAAATTTTGAAACATCAAGAAAAATGTTACTTAGAAAGCCGTTTGCTTAAAGTTGTAAATTCATTTATTCAGGGAAGGTTTATGAACAAAACACACAATCTCAAAACAAACTTTGAAAATCAATCACTATATTACATCACTTATACATTTAGGATTTTGTGATTTGATGACATAGAGCTTGGGGAAAATCTTAGTAATGGAGACTAAGCATCGTAAGTGGAGAAAGTCTCAATTTATGACATCCTGCGGAGGATCACAACCTTATCCTAATCTATTATTTTCAACAACACCCTTTGATGGACTTAACCTTGTAAGTTTTTCCACAAGATTCATGATAATCATTCCAATTATTCCTAAGAGGAATTTGATTCACCTCAAACTCCTAGCGATTTCATTAAGTTTCCTTTGAAACCACACCGCTTATCATCTTCAGACCAATGGTCAGAATTAGAGAACGATTCAAACATAAGGAGACCTGCATTGGGTATGGATTTACCTACATTCTACGGGTATGGATTTACCTGCATTGGGTATGGATTTACCTACATTCTACGGGTATGGATTTACCTGCATTGGGTATGGATTTACCTACATTCTACGGGTATGGATTTACCTGCATTGGGTATGGATTTACCTACATTCTACGGGTATGGATTTACCTGCATTGGGTATGGATTTACCTACATTCTACGGGTATGGATTTACCTGCATTGGGTATGGATTTACCTACATTCAACGGGTATGGATTTACCTGCATTTATTGGGTATGGTTAACTGCATCGCATGAGTGATTGACTCTAGAAATAGTTGGATTAACCATTTGCCATAAATCAGATTCCTTTACAACCATAGTTACCACACGAGCTTAGAGACTACACCATTTGGAGCACTCTATGGTCGAGGTACCAACATCCATTGATGGATCGAAAATTGGAAAAGCCCAACTCACTAGTCCAGTAGGCATTCATGATATAACCAGGAATTTTCTACAAATCAGGAATCAGTTACAAGTTTGATAAGTTGTAAACCATTGGAATTCCAAGTTAGTAGCAGAGTCATGTTGAATGTTCTGCCTAGGAAAGGCATGATACCATTCAGAAAAATTCGGGAAGTTAAAATCGATATACACTGGACCATTTAATATTTCAGACAGAATAGGCCTACAGGCCGTCAGATTTGAGCCTTGTTAGAAAACAGTAGGGTATACCAACATATTTCACAATTTCAAATCCCCAGAAATGACTTTCAGATGAGTCACTCATGATTCCATTGGAAGGGATCCAACCCAAATGACAATCACAGACCTTGTAAGAGAACCAACAGAAATCATGGACCGTGTGGTCAAACAGTTGAAGCAAAGTCGAATTCCTACCGTGAAAGTTCGCTGGAATTCTCACATATCATCATCTTTTTACCAATAACACTTCTGAGACCAACATTAACTGAACTTCGGGAAGAAGTTCCTTTTAGAGGGGAAGAATGTCACAACTCGTAATTTCATGTCCTGTTTCAAACGTCGAAATTCCAATTTTTATCTCGGAAAGTTACTATTCACTTTTACTATTCATGTCCGAAATTTTTATTTCATATTCTCATAAGTTAAACTATTTTAACGGTAATCCGAGAGTTTGGCGCTCGTCGGATCATTTCTGCAAAAATCACGAAGCCGTGTCCGAGATTTACATTCAGGTTTAAACGTCCTTCCGGCATCCCGATATGTCCATAAAACAATATAAACGATAGAAATATGATTTTCTCTCATTTTACGACAATTCTTAAAGTTTTGAAATTTTACGTTTTCCAGTTCAGCGTTTTACGCGAATTACGCGTTTTTAACCCGCGTTTCCAGTTTTAACAGCGTTTAAGCAACCCGATAGAACTTACCATTCATTTTATATTTTATTATGGAGTATTTTGACAAGTTTAGTCATTCTTTTAAGTTTCATATTTTTACGATGCCCGAATTTACGTTTCGCGGTTTAAAACTTTACGTTTTGCGAATAACGGAACCAAAACCGACCCCGTGAACCAGATAACACCAAGCTTGCTACATACTCATCTAATTTCTTTACATGTGCAGCCCCCCCCCCCCCCCCCCCTTGTCTTCCACTTGACTAATTAATTACCAAAATGCCATTGGATGAGATATTTCCTACATAAACATCAATAACACATTTATATTCATTCCTAATAATCAAAAAGTGAAGTTTTTCTCTTCTTCTTCCTCCCTACATCAAAACCCACGACCAAACCATGAAAACAAGATCAATCCATTATTTTTCAAAGTATAAAGCATCAAAGTTGTTCATTTCATCATCCTAATCAAGAATCATAACACAAAAACACAAGTAATACAAGGTTTCTCATCATCTCACCACCTATTATTTCAAAGTGAGTATTCAAATTTATTTTCATGTTTTCATCTAATTAACACATGTATCTTATAGTATTCATGCTTAATTTCATGCACAAACTAGTTATACCACTATATTTTTGTATACTTTTTGAACATACAAACCCTAGATTGTGATTTAGGTGTTCCATTGTTAAATTAACTTGATTACTAGTCATTAGGAACCCATGGCACCCTAATAAGGTGTATGGAAGGTTTAGTATAGATTTGTGGAGTTTGCAAGAGTTTTGGTTGATGTAGAAACTAGTTTTGAACCTTGGAAATGGATTTGTAACAAGTAAATATACATTCTGTCCCATTTTGGTAAATTCTGGAAAATCAGTGAATACAAAGTAAACTTTGGCAAAATTTTTAGAAAATACTTTCAAAAACGAATCCGTAGGCGAAAGAACGGATTAAAAAGAGTTTATAACGAAGAAGTTATGATTTTTGCAAGTTTGTTGACGAAAACAATTTTCCGGAAAAATACATGCTGATGGACATTTTTTGTCGGACAAAAAGAGGCTTTAGACGTAACCCGGAGGAGCCGAGCTTTCCAAAATATATTACTACATACTAAGACGTAACCGTGGATATAAAGAACAAGTAAAACGGGCTAATAACGACAAAGATATTCACGTTTCAATATCGGCAAAAATCCTCTATAATTGGCAGCTTTTAGAAATAATAATAACACTACGTACTAAATTCTAGATTTTCTAGAAATATTAACCAAGTACCCAATTTTATAACTAATGAAGTATTAGTTATTACAAGTATATTTTATCACTACGAAGCGTTATTTCAAGGATTTCAACCCGAGGTTTTCAACACGAACATTGATACATACGATATATATATAAGTATATATATTGCAACTAGCTTTATTTTTCTAATAGCCATATTTTCCTAAGTCTTGGAAATGTATATTTTTGATAACAACAAGTATTTTTCAAAGAGTAGAGTGGTATAGGAAACATGTGCATGGACATTCATAACATCATTTCATGATCTAAATTAGATCGTTCATATCATTCATATTAGGTTGCGGCAGCTTACCGTTCATTGTTGTTCATTTCACTTCATCACAGTAACATCAGCTTCAGGTGAGTCATAGCCCCTACTCTTTTAATTGTTTTATCAACTCTTTGGGGGAGAATACATGCTCGTTTTACTTAAACGCATTACTCGCTTTACATGGTTGATTACCTGCATTTCATTGGTATGGTTGATTACCTGCATTTCATTGGTATGTTTGATTACCTGCATTTCATGGGATTGTCATCATTGTTTATATAACCTCATTGTGAAAATTGTTTACATAGCGGTTTTGCTACACTTATCTTTGAATTGAGATTCAAGCATTATTTTGTTCACACAAACCAAAACACATTTGGCAGTGGGTTGTAAACACACAGGTTACAAGTCTCTTATGGCGGGACTTGGAACTAAGTGGATTTACGATGCCTTTGCCGGGACAACTTCATACATATGCATTACATTCTTTTTCACAAGACTCTATGAACTCACCAACCTCGTGTTGACACTTTAGCATGTATTTTCAGGTATTAATCAATGGCACGCTACAGGAGGTTTTGGCAGGGCATGGCATGGTCATAGAAGACTCTGATTTTTCATTTGGGGACCGTTTTAAAGTATGTTAAGGGCCTACTTCCGCACTACTTTTAACAATGTAAATACAATATTTTTGACTTAACTATTTTATTCTAAATGATTGAAGTGAAAACTATTTTTGAACTTGTGTTGTAATACCAATTGAGTTACACCCCAGCTACATGTATGCTTCCGCTGGACCCGATTTTGGGGGTGTGACAAACCGAAATCTTGAAGTTAACCTTAATGAGACGCAAGAGAAAGATGTGGATCATGAGGAAGGTACGTTCTATATGATGAACCATATTCAAGAAACGATTTTCATGAATGAAGAAAAGTACACTCCACCAAAGTACGAGCCAAATACCGATGAAGACGATGTATGGTACTTTGACAACGGTGCAAGTAATCACATGACAGGTAATTACTCTTACTTTTCTGAATTAAATGAAAATATAACAGGACGTGTTAGGTTCGGAGATGGTTCGTGTGTGAGCATAAAGGGAAAAGGCTCGATTTTGTTCCAAGGGAAAAACGGAGAACAAAAGTTGTTGAAAGATATTTATTACATTCCCGCTCTTCGTAGTAATGTGATAAATCTTGGACAAGCTTCAATATCTGGTTGTGATATTAGGATACGAGGTGATTTCTTAACCATGCGAGATAGTTGTGATAGTTTACTTATAAAGGTCCCACGTAGTGCAAATCGCCTTTATAAAGCTCAACTAAAAGTTGGTAAAGAAGATACAAACGAAGTGAGAAAGCACATCCACACTTGATATCACTTCATTCGTGAATGTGTGGAAAATGAGCAGGTTATAGTAAAGCATGTATCCGGTGAAGAACAAAGAGCAGATCCGTTAACGAAGGCCTTGGCGCGTATAAGGTTCAAGGAGATGAGATCGTTACTTGGTGTGCAAGAGTTACCCTCTTCGACTCAGAAATTCAGGGGGTGATTGTTGGAGAATTCATGAGATCTGATTGTGGCTGTTATTGCGTGGATCAAACTTCAGAATCCAAGTTGGAGTGTTTGCCCAACTCGTCCTAGTTTATCCTAATGTGGAGTAGTCATTATTGATTTAGGATAGGTTTTAATGTAATCCTAGTTATAGTCTAATATGTATTGTTAGTCTATATATACCGTGAAGGGTAGGGATTCTCATTGTACCGATTGAAGTTTTGACTTAAGTTTCTTTAATATAAAGTCTTTGCGTGTTTGGCAATTACTGTTTTACCGGTATTGTGTCTGCTGCGTGAACCCTTTGATAACCACAAGTCTGACCTCAAGCAAGTGGCTGTAGGTAAGTCATTACAATACAATTACGATGTAATTATTACGTGCTTTTACCTTTATTAAAAAAAATAAAAATAAAAAAAAATAAAAAAAATTTATAACGTAAAAACAGAAAGTAATTTGTCCTTTTAGTTCTAGTACTTCTTGTAGCAAAAGAAACAGAATTCTAACATCGTTGTTTCTAATTGTCGCGGATATGGTAACATCCACAATTCATGACCTGTATATTGAACTTTTTCATAAGGATATAACACAATGAACCTGTTAAAGGTGGTAAAATCGCATAAGATCATTTTAGACTAATGGTTTGTCAAATAATGTTTTTAGATTATTTGCATCATCCAAAATAATATTTATATTATGACTTAAACACCTGTTGAGAGCATGAGACCAGCTTCAATGTTCCTCTGAGAAAATGACTAACTATCTCACACTATATACGTCGTCACAACTTTATAACAAATTTCTAAGACGGAACTTGAACCAACAACAATTTAGTTGAGAAGCATTTTCACATGTCACACCATACAAGGTATCGTTAGGCTACAAGGCCTTCGGTATTCTCCGGTCGTTTGATCTATTAATCAGCTTATATTAACGCTCTTGAACAAATTTCAATATTTGTTCCTTGGTAGAAACCAATTGCATTGAACATTGTTTTGTTTCATGTAAATGAATAAAAAATAAAGACAGAGCTATAAACGAAAGATGAGAAATCAAAATTAATGAAACAATATATGCAAACGTGTAGCGTTCAGCACCATCTACATCGATTCCCTTCATATTTGTTTCTGTTTTGTGCTTGTCAACCACGGAGCAATAGATTCATGATCAAGTCGTTCCATGAATCTATCGGGCCGGGCAAGCACCAATGCAAACAATCATTCTGCACTTTCACATTTCCATCATTCCCATCAAACGGATGGAACACACGGTAGGGGCCAGGATGACCATCAGGTCTTAATAGCGACAAACGGGTCGTATCAAACAATCTCAAAACCGGCCCATACATACCCTCTCTAGCATTCTCATATTCTTCCAACTCGATATCTCTCATTAACCTATCAATATCCCTCATATCAATCTCTTCATTTTTAAATGGAACCGTCCTGTTACAATATCCTCCAGTGTTCCATTCACCATTCTCAAAATGATCAGGTGTTGTTGTCCTTAAAAACACGAATAATTCATGGTCAGATTTTTTTATGAAATTGAGAACTGTGCGGATTGCTTTCCGATATGCCTGATAGAAAGAAACATCAGATATATTCGCTTTGTTACAGCTATGGCACCCGATTATTGTGTTGTTTTCGTAGTATATTGCAGTTTTCAAGAACCATTTTCCACCTCCAATCATTATGTAATTGAAGTTATTGAATTCATTGACCCAAACTGGGTCAAGCTCATCAAGATGGAGCTGTACTGCATCTGAGGAATGCCCGTCATTGTCCTCAAATATCTTTGCTTTTGTGAGAAAAGGTGACCAAATAACTGAAAGTGTGAAATTATTTGACTCAAAGACCCATCTTTTGCTTCTGTGCTCCTCATCGTGGTACACCTCGACTGGTTCTTCAACCTGGAAGCACATTATAAGACATAGGACCAGTACTTGTATTAATAAGGGTGTTTTATGTTTGGATGTGCTCATGTGCAGTGGGTCATGAAACTGAACATGCGATTAATTAATGACTCTAGATAATCAGTTTTAATATATGAAATATCTTTCCAGATTGTAAATAGTTTGATAATTATCATTTAAAGATGGGTGCAGTTTGCTCACTATCATTTCAACATATATACTTATATTTATCGATACTATTTTTGACGATGATACTATGGGTAAAAATGAGGCTTGCTCTTAAATAAACAGTTGTGTGGCAATGCTAACTAACTATCTAGCCTAAATAATCATACAATTATAATCAGCAACACTTTATCCAAACTCAAAAAGCTAACAATTACTACTCCAAGTCGCATTAGTTATCAACTATAACTACTCCAAGTCAAATTTGTTAAATAATCAACTATAACTACTCCAAGTCGCATTAGTTAAAGAATCAACTTATAGTGCACATCCACACACCCCTTAAGTGTCAAGAACAACGGTTATTAACGAAATTAGCACACAAAGGAATATGGTCAAGAGACTTGTACCTGAGAAAGAATGCACAACAACGACTGCACCTGATTACGTGAGATTGAATCACCAATGAATGCCATTGATTTATTCCTCATGAAATGAAGAAACATTTTGGGGTCAAATGCTGGTAATTTACATTCGAAAGGGCTCCAACGCCAGTAGATGTAATCTGTATCAGGCCGACCATTCATCATACAGTTTTGATGTTGTTGAATGCTACTGCAGGTGCTGTTGGTGTACCATGGACCAGTCGGATCCCTTACCCATTCTCCAGTGAATATATCACATTCCGTTGAGCCTAAATCGTCAAATAAAGCATCTATAATGAGTTGTATATCAATAGACTTCATACATTGTTATGCTATAGTGATTTGTAAATGATGCCATAAAAACTAAAAGCATTATAGTATACTGTTACCTATGTATTTTGTGAAGAAAAGGTTTTGCATACAAAACTCCAATTGTAACAATAACTACTGTACTGTGTTGTTTTAACTTTTAAGCAATAAAATGAGTACTATCATGGCCCCTTCAAATCATTATGTATACAATAAATTTCCTATCTAATTTTTGGGCCAATATCCCAAACTTCACGCCCCACATGTCGGCAGATAAAATTGGGCTGACTACCGGGGCAGCTTGTCCCTCCCAAAACCCCCGGCGTGGGGCTTAAAAGACTACACTCTATCTGGTCTGTCCTTTTTTGGCAGTAGTGACCCCAAGGAGGACCTGCCAATAGTCCGATGCAGCTCCTCTTCACTTAATTACGCTATTTTTAACTTGGATGAACAGATTACAGATCCCTCCTAAAGCAGTCGTGTGGTCTTATATACAATACCACCAGACATGCACGCCTCAGCTTCAAGCGAGCTCGCCCTATGGCCCTTGGTGAACTAGATTCCTTGCTATTGGGACCTTGCAATTAGAAGGTCAACCAGATTGATTTTGTCATAAAAATATTCTATAACATATACATTAGCAAACCTTTAGCCCATTTCCTTATATATTAGGAAAAAAAATGAGGTTACTACACTCTATATATTAGTAACATATTTGACAAGTTCTTTTTGACCTCTAAGCATTTTTGAACATGAAGGGGACAGTTCTAAGTTTCTAACCCCGTAACAAACTGCTAAAAATCGAGTAGAAATTTTTGACCAAATGACGATTTAACAATGTATTACCATTTGCCGGTTATGTATGAAAAAAAAAAAAAAAAAAAAAAAAAAAAAAAAAAAAAAAAGAGAGAGAGAGAGAGCATATTATGTGTGCAATTACAGTTTGTACAGTTTGTTTTCTAACTTCGACAAAATGGTGTATATCTCCTTGTGATAGTAAAGTGCTATTTTTAGTCACTTACGAGTTATGAGAACCAAATTTGCTTCGATTAAATCAACATGCAGATATATGATTGACACCAAAATTTGATCATGCATGTAAAGATAAGTAACATAATATACCTTCGTAAATGGTGTTATTAACTGGGAAGTAATCAGGGAGTGTCGTCTCATCAGCCGTCACCGGCTGCATTGATGACCGTGACTTGCGGTCATCATCACGAACAACTATAACTGGAGTTGCAAAATAGAAGCAATATGTAAAGCCTAGTAATATTAAACAAACAGCTATTTTTATAAAAACTTGACTCTTCTTTTGAATTAATGTAAGTTGAGTGGTGTTTGTATCAAATTTCATTCTTTTCATTTGGTTTTAAAGGAATTGTTGATGTTTTTTATTGAGTTAAGAAGGTTTCTCTAAAAAGAGAAGAGAGAGAGAGAGAGGATTTTGGGGTGGGTTGATGGTTGCATTCAAGTAAGGTGGCTTAAATTTGATTGAAATGAAAGGGGACCTAAAACTAATAATGCATGCATTGCAAGTTATGGTGGTTATGCATCGTGGTTTAGTAGTTAAATTGAGTATCATGCTTTGTGTTGTTTATGGTTGGCATACTTAAATGATCGACATGCTTAAATTAAGATTTAGTTCAGTCGAAATTTACTTATTTCCTCCGTCCCATAAGTGTTCTATTTGAATTTTTTAAATTTTCTTTTTCAACTTTAACCTTAATTTTATTTATTTTTTATTTTTTTTTATATTAATATTTGATGTAAAATGTATAAATTACTTGGCTTTTAAATGTATTTTCATTGCTATAATTTTTATTAAATATTATATAACACAAGCAAAAATATTTAATGTTAAAGTTGAAAAAGAAATATTTCAAAAAGTCAAAACATAACATTTATTTTAGAACTGAGAGAGTAATAGATAACCCATGCATTTTCTCTCTATATTGTATATGCTTTTCATTTGTATATATCTGTTATGAACTCTTTAAAAATTAGAGGTAATTTTTTATGTGCCCTGATCACCCAAAATTTATACTTTTTTAGACAAAAAAAATGTGACTTCTCAAAATGCCTTAGATGACTTGAGCTACTTAGACGACTTATCCACCACCCTTTTAAACGTCGACAAGTGTCTCATGCAAGTACAAGTCAGCCAAGTCGCTCAAGTCGCCAAGTCGTCTGGGGACCTTGTTTTCATTATTGCACTTATATGGGACATTTGTAAACATTTAAAAGATGAAAAACAAGTCGCTCAAATCTCTTGGTGTATTTTGAGAAGTCACATTTTTTTTTATTTTTTTATTTTTATTTATTATTATTATTATTATTATTATTATTATTATTATTATTATTATTATTATTATTTATTTATTTATTTATTTGTCTAAAGGACTTTGGACGACCAGAGGAAATAAAGAATTACCTCTGTATATTAAGCATATAACTAGACATATCTATCATTTTTCTTGTTTCATAGAAAGTGACTTTTACACTATTAAGATTGATCTCACACCATGACTTAGGATCAAATAAGAAGAAACCTTAAAATAAGAAAGATGAGAAATAACTATAACTATGGATTAGAGATGCATCGACTTGAATTAGATGCATCCCTGATCTTTTATATGAATCTTAATATATTTTCTAGGTAAAAATTAGATGCATATACATATATTAGATGCATTTTAGCAAGTTAGACAAATTTTATGTGTTTTTCGTCCTCTGCGGGTCAAATTTATTGCAAGTACTACTATGCATCGTTTTCATTTTAAAATCAATATCGAAACTAGTTGGAATGCATCTAAATGAATAGAGATGCATCTAATTCAAGTCAACGCATTTCAAATATTTGGTTATAGTTATTTCTCATCCTTCTCATTATAAGCTTTCTTCTCACTGAATCTCCACCCCCTCCCACCATAAGATATGTTGTGTATGGTTGTATTGTATGTTTGTTTCTTGTATTTGTACCCTTTATGAATTCGATCTAGATCGATTATGCATTTTTAACCCGTGTGTTTGTACTATTTCAACAATGGACCGTCTAGTGAGTTCAAGTTAGTAAGTATGTGACATCATTATGAGGTATTGCATTATGTTTGAAGCTTGCATGTCGGAAATGGGTCATACTATACTAACAGGGTCTACCCCTTTTTGCTGCAAACCATCCCTACCCACTAAGGTACTTTTTGCAGATTTTTTTTTTTTTTTTTTTTTTTTTTTTTTTTTTTTTTTTTTTTGTGTCCCACTAACTTTTTTATGGGTTATTTTTTTGTGTAAAGTTCTAGCATTTTTTTGTTAAAGTCCAAAGTATTTTTTTTTTTGTCCAAGTGCATAAGCACACAAGCAGTTTAGCACACAAGCAGATTGCACACTTGCATTTAGCACACAAGCAGATTGCAGACAGGCTCAGATTAACACGTAATCATCATCGCCGATTTAGAACACAAGCAGATTGCATTAGCAAACAAGCGGTCCAAGTTTTTTTTTTTGTCCAAGTGCATAAGCACACAAGGAGATTGCACACAAGCAGATTGCACAAAGGCTCAGATTAACACGTAATCATCATCGCCGATTTAGAAAACCATTTGCACAAGTGATAAAAAAGTGCTAGGCTCGGATATGAAGGTTGCAAAGTGATAAAAATATCACTTTGCCATCCTTTCGGTTATAAAACCATTCGTCATCGCCTGTTTTGAATTTTTTTTTTTTTTTTTTGTCCAAGTGCAGATTGCACATAAGCGGATTGCACCCAAGCATATTGCACCCAAGTGCACAAATCAGATTGCACACAAGCAGATTGCAAGCAAGTTAGATTGCCCAAGTGCACAGATTGCACCCAAGTTACAAATGTTTCACAATTCTCACAGATTCCACAAGTTACAAGTGAAACACATGTTTCACAATTCTCACAAGGTTCACAAGTACCAAAAGCAAAAGCAAAGATTCCCAAACTGCAGGAACTCACAAGGGGAATCTCAAAGTGTTAGGTACAACAAAACCTCTCGTGATATATTGAGCCTCACCACAAGGCAGTATCACACATGCCAAGTGAAACACAAAGCAACTATCTCAATCACAAATCCAACAAAGCAGATTCACAAAGTAACTCTCACCACCAAACAAAGCAAAACAAGTACCTTCAAATTACCACAAGCAGATTCCACAAGTTACAACAAGTGCAGATTCCACAAGTTACAACAAGTTACAGATAGGGTTGGGTTATATTGACGGTGCCACAAGTTACAACAAGTTACCACCCTCTCTAGTACCTAGGGTTGGGTTATAACACAAGCCAAGTGAAACACAAGCTGCAAGTAAAAGCCGCAAGTAACAAACCACAAAGAAACAAGTGCAGATATGTCTCAATCACCATTTCACACACAACAGGTAATCATCATTTTACACATTAATAAGACATCGAGATAACATTAGGCTCAGATTATAAGCTGTTTCACATAAGCAAGTTAAATCATATATGGCTGCAACATCGAAAGTTGCAAAATTAAGTTTTATTTTGCCGTCCAGTCGGAAATGCCACGCCAAAATCATGTTTTTTTTTTAAATCATCATTGTCTTATCTCAGTTTTTTTTTTTTTTTTTTTTTTTTTTTTTTTTTTTTTTTTTTTTTTAAACAATTTTCAGATCAGCTTAAAATAACAAACTGCTTATCAAGCATATAAGCAGTTTGTTATTTTCAGATTCATAAAAAAGTAGCCACCGTCAATATAACCCAACCCGTAAAGTATATAAGAACGGGGTCTAATCTTAGCCTGTGTGCAAATGGTTTGCTTGTGTGCAATAAGCACATATGCACTTTTTTATCATAACCACATAAGCAGTTTGCCAAGAAACCATAATCACATAGCCTGTCGACTGGGTTAAGCCAGAGCAGGTATTCATACCACTCAAATGTGGCAGATCAAGGTGTTAACCTACCCGTTTGCACCCACACAACTCAAGCAGTTTCACATAAGCACAACTGCTAAAGCAGTTTCAAGAACCACCAACATCTCAAATAATCACATAAACATCACAAATCACCCACCACAGAAATAGATCTGCTTAATTAAACAACAAATAAACACATAATCACAAAAAACATCACAAAATCACCCACCACAGAAGTATTTTTCCCAAATCCTAAATCAAAAAATTGGGTCTTTTTTAATAATCTAATAGATCTGCCAAATTAAACAACAAATAAACACATAATCACAAAAAACATCACAAAATCACCCAAAACAGAAGTATTTTTCCCAAACCCTAAATCAAAAAATTGGGCGTTTTTTAATAATCCAATAGATCTGCCAAATTAAACAACAAATAAACACATAATCACAAAAAACATCACAAAATCACCCAAAACAGAAGTATTTTTCCCAAACCCTAAATCAAAAAATTAGGCGTTTTTTAATAATCCAATAGATCTGCCTAATTAAACAACAAATAAACACACAATCACAAAAAATATCACAAAATCACCCACCACAAAAGTATTTTCCCCAAACCCTAAATCAAAAAATTGGGCATTTTTTTTAATAATACAATATATATGCCTAATTAAACAAGAAATAAACACATAATCACAAAAAACATCACAAATTATAAGTTTAATTAAACAAAAACCATCATAGATCTAAGATTTTTACCCAAAAATGAGAGAGAGAAAAGAGAGAGATAAGAGAGAGTGTGAAAGAGAGAGAGAGAGAGAGAGAGAGAGAGAGAGAGAGAGAGAGAGAGAGAGAGAGAGAAAATAACACACACACACAAACGTGCGTATGTGTGAGTGGGTGAGGGTGTTAGTACGTAAAACGCGTGCGTGGGTCCCCCACAAACGCGTTTTTACGTTTTTATTTATTTATTTATTTATTTATTTTTAAATGTAAGTGTAATGTTTAAAAAAATGTAAAGTGTAAATGTTTTTAAAAAAATGTAAAGTGTAATGTTTTAAAAAAATGTAAAGTGTAAATGTTTAATAAAAATGTAAAGTGTTATAAATGTAAGTTATAAATTTTAAAAATGTAATAAAAAAAATTGTAAAAATGTTATAAATGTAAGTTATAAATTTTAAAAATGTAAAAATGTAAAAAAAAAAATTATAAAAATGTAAAAATGTAAAAAAAAATATATAAATAAATAAAAAATAAATAAAAAAAAATAAAAAAAAGGTTATATATCATTAGTAAAAAAAAAGGTTAAATAAAAGTTATAAAAATGTAAAAATGTAAAAGTTGTAAAAATGTAGTTATAAAAAAGTATTAGTTAAAAATGTGATGTTTTTTCAGGTTTTTGGTTCTCACGAGCAAGTAACTGAGTGGGTGCAAAATATAGCTCTAGAGCTCAGTTTTGTAATTGTTAAAAATAGAACCAAATCAGAAGATGGTCAGATGAACGAAATCAATTACAGGTGTACAAAGGGTGGGACGTATGAACCTCACAGTAGTGGAAAACGGAAAACCAAAACATGTAAAACAAATTGTCCATTCAGATTAGTTGCGAAATATCATCGAACAAAAAATTATTCGGTTTTGAGGGTAAAGGATGATACGCATAATCATGATATGCTAGAGACGTTGCATGGTGTGGCATATGCAATGCGATTAAAGGATGATGAGTTGGGTTTGGTCAAAGAATTGACAGATTATAACGTATGACCACTTAATGTACTTTCGACAATACAGGGTCTTAATCCGGATAACGTGTCTAGCGTTAGAACTATATATAACGCACAAGATAAGTTTCAGAGAGCCAGAGTAGGTGATAGAACTCCAATTCAAGTCCTTTACTCGCATTTGCAGGATTCAGGGTATACATGGTACCCGAGGGTAAATGAG
Organism: Artemisia argyi; assembly: GCA_030686995.1. Lineage (NCBI taxonomy): Eukaryota > Viridiplantae > Streptophyta > Magnoliopsida > Asterales > Asteraceae > Artemisia > Artemisia argyi. The sequence goes on along the minus strand of CM060683.1, from coordinate 55,985,080 downwards.
CGTACCAACGAGCTTGAGGAGCTATTTTTTGTGCACCCCACGTCGTATGCTCTATGGTGTACATTCCCTGAAGTCATGCTGATGGACTTCACGTACAATACCACGATGTTTAAATTGCCGTTGTTGGAAATTGTTGGAGTAACTTCAACAAATAAAACATTTTCAATGGCGTATAGCTTTTTATCCAGTGAACAAGGGCATAATTTTAGATGGGTATTGCAACGTGTGAAGCAAGTGATAGACGAAGATATTACACACGTGTTATCGTCACTGACAGAGATTTAGCGTTGGTTGGGACAATAAGAGAAGAATTTCCTGACGCTCACAAATTACTCTGTCGATGGCATATAGAGCAAAATATAGTTAAGTTTTGCAGAAATAAATTCCCCGATGGGTTAAATGAGTATGAGTCCGTTAAACACCGATGGGATTGGATGGTTAAAGCTCCGACATTCGAATCGTTCGAGCGACATTATCAACGCTTACAACAGCTATTGGTCAACCATCCGGGTACTTAATTATTAATTAATTGTTTTTAATTATTTAATAAATAAGCACCCGAATGACCTTTTATTAATTCATTGTTTTTTTCAGATGTCGCTGTGTATCAGGATAACTGGTTGCGAGATTACGCACCCATGTTTGTCTCGTATATTACCGACCAATATCGCTCCTACGGCCAGACAACAATGTGCAGAGTTGAGGCTCACCACGCGTTGTTGAAATTATATTTGGACGACACACAGTCCAAATTAGACAGGTTGTTGAGGTCGATCGATAAGATTCTCATTTCGCAAGAAAATGTGATAAAAGAGACTTTCAATAGAAGCATCAACGAGAAACTAATTAAGTGTAATGTACCACTATTTCAAGAATTGTGGTATAAAGTTTCCAAACATGCTTTCAACCTCATGCACAAAGAACTCCACCTGTCGATCACCCCAGAAGAATGTAGCCATAAGTTGCGGGCAATTTTCAGACTACCATGCTTTCACGAGATGCAAATCTATGTATATCATGGTAAGTATATTAAATTTATAAATATCAAGTTGTTTTCCACATTAATATCAGTAATTTATACATTAATATCAGTAATTTATACAAGTCACTTTAATTGAATTCAGGATGCCCCATTCCACTGGAATGGATTGATATTTTTTGGAGAACCCTATCTGTTCCGTGGCCTGTTATCAATAGGCCTCCGCCTGAAGATGGCTCTTCCAGCGAACCTGGTGATGATGATGATGATGATGATGATGATGACGATACTTCGTTTAAAGATGGCATGTGACAATTCAAGAATATATTTAGCAAATCAACATCGTTTGTCAAGAAAAATATGTTAACGAAGTTGAGAGAGATATTCCAGCCTGAAGCTGTTGACACACGTGAACCAGCTATTCAAAAAAATACTCGTGGACGTCCGAGTGCAAAGGACAAAAAGGGCAAGGCTACACAAGTCCCGGACTTGAATGAAGTCCCTGACTTGGATGAAGTACAAATCGTAGATTGCCGAAGAAGTACAAATTCAAGATCTACAAAAGTCCCGAACTTGCGGAAAGAACCTGCAAGACATAGCTCTTACACGGGTGATAGTCTACGCCACAGATTATATGCTGGAGATAGTGTGAGCAATGAGTTTATTGAGCATATTCCACATATTTTTGTCCATACGTAATAAGCATACATAATGTGCGAGGTGATGGAAATTATGGGTTTCGGTGCTTTGCCCACGGTCTTGTTCAAAACAAAAATAGGTGGGCCGAAGTCAGACATATGTTATTGCAAGAGTTAGATTATCATAGGCAAACTTACATAAGTATGTGGCAGCAACATGACTTTGACTTTCTTTGGTATACAATAGACTGGTTCAATGGAGGTGCACCTATCGGTCGTTGGATGGTGATGCCACTCACGGGGCTGGTTATCGCTTCAATGATTCACCGACCTGTTGTATTTATATCCGAGCAAGGTTGGAACACATGTTTTCCGCTTTTTACTGGGCCAAACTTATCACAAGGAACCGACCCCTTTGTGATTGCCCGTGTGGGGGAGAGAGACTATGCTCACTACATTTTACCGACGCTAGACAGAGATTCTCCACTACCCCATATCCACCCACAATGGAGGTATTTCAGAGAGCCAGTTGCAGCCGAATGGGAAACTTTGTATCAACATCGACTAATGGTTCATTAATTTATGTTTGTGAAATCGTAGAGGGGGGGGGGGTGAATACGTTTTCATTTGAAAATCTTTAAACTTGTTGTATAAAATATAGTATAAACCATTGTGTCAAGTTACACCATTATTAGTCCGGTTTGTTTTTCTTTTCTAAAAACATCCATATGACAAATTTCCGATCAAGCTTGTTGTAATATGAGAAATGCTAATAATAGTCTTATGACTAATATAAAGCATATGATATACCAAGTTGTCACACAAGCATAAACATCAAGTCACAACACAACACAAACAATAATATAGTGCAAGTATAAAAGTAAAAAGAAAGAGCAAACCGAACACGAGGATTTATAGTGGTTCGGTCACGGATCTCCTTTCCGCCCTACTCCACTCCCCGAGTACCCAACTCGAGAGTTACTTCACTAGATCAACAAGCTCCCTTCTTGGCGGAGAAAACCTTACAATCGCCGCTTACACTTTATCCGGTACAAAGCTAGATACCGAGTTCTTTTACAAGGTACAACCACTCCTATCGTCGCCTATACAATATTTCCAACACTAAGCTAGATGTCGAGTTCTTTTCCAAGGCTACAACCACTCCCGCTAGTTCTTTTACAAGGGTGCAACAACTCCCGCTATGTTTTGTGGCCCAACATAGAAACCTTGCGTTTTATGGCACAAACACATAAACCATCTAATCTATAATAAAGAGTACAATGATGATCCAAGACATAAATGTTTAATGGATATGAATAACTAATCTAAAAGAACTTCCATTGATAGAAAGCCTTCAATGAATGAAGATCACAAGTTCTCCAATCTTGTTGTGATGGATCTTCATATATGTATGCATGTGGTGGATGATGATTGCAAGATCTCCAAGCTTCTTTGGTGGATCAAGATGTATGATATGCTTACAACAAAGATGAATGTTAGAAGCATTATCATCATGATAATGAGGGTGATTGATTGTGTTTTCTATATGGTTTTCTATTGATCTAAGATCTATGCAAAGTGTAGAGAAGTGTGTGTTTTTCTTTTTCAAGTTTAATCAAGTTATTAGAAAAAGCATGGGCTACTATTTATAGGAAAACAAGTAAAGAGGTTTTCCAAAACCATGTTCCAAAACTAACAACAATATCTTCCAAATATCTTTCCATATATATCTCTAGTCTCATCAAGATCTTCTAAATCAACTATGACACATCTTACACAATCTATGACATATCTTTCAAAATCTTTGTAAAGTCTAATCAATATCTTACACAATCTCTAAAAAGATATACATTCTATAATATGATGATTCATGTGATGATGTAATTATATACTTTCCATTTTGATAAAAATGTATATGAAAGTAAACTTGTAAAGTTATTAGAAAATGTATTTATTAGTTTGCTACATGATATTTAGTAAGTTACTAAAAATGTTTTATGTACTTATGTTGTTATAAGACACATTTTATAGATTGTAAACTTACTAATAGTATCTAGACACCTAATGTGGCACTTATTCTATTTTATACCTAAAGTGCACTTTGACACCTAAAATACTTAAAGACTCTAAAAGTATTTTACTTATTCTAAATGGTTGGTCAAGGGGTTTGATCATAATGTCACATAACAAACATGTACGAACCTGTGTTGTAGCATACGATGACACGAGACGTTGAGAGGTGTTGAATGTATGTTGAGACAAACTATGATTACAAGTAACTTGTACATTTAACTTTATGTATCAAGTTATACGTTTGCCATCGATCAAAACAAACGAGACTGTATATATTAAATATCGTAATATTTGCACTAACAATCTCCCCCTTTTTGATGATGACAAAATATGTAAACGTAATAGAACGTAAAATGCAAAAAGTTACTTGTGTCCGTAATACTTACTTGTATCCGTAACACCTTCTACATTTCCTTCTCCGTTTACACTCTTCTCCCCCTTTTGTCGAAACAAAAAGGGTGTATCCTTGGAGTTAACTTCATTTCTCCCGGAAATGGCGAGCTTGCATCATCCCTAGTGAAGTTTAGTCTTCAACTCCAATTTCCTAAGGTTATTGCGTTCCTTAGGTTGTTAGCGGATCCATGGATCAAATTAAGTTCCTTAACCTACATCAAGGTTAGTGTTGTGCAACATAAAAAAAATGCATGATGAATGAAATGCATGTTGGACTATGTTGACTTATTTCCTTCTTTTTGACGAAACAACAGAAGTGTGTCGAAGAATGAGAATAAAGATGAATGTGTGCATTCTTCCCCTTGATTGTAGCTCCTCCTTGATCAATACTCCCCGTTGCTAGGGTCCCAATGTATATGACACAAGAAACAAGAAAGCTACAAAAATAAATGTTAGTGCATGATTAGCTCCCCCTTGATCAATACTCCCCGTTGCTAGGGTACCAACGTATATGATACAAGGATGAAGAATCCTACAAAATAAAGGTTAGTGTAAGATAATAATTATCCTATAATGAGTATGTGATATATAACAATGCGTGTGTATGATGCATTCTAAAAATGCTTGACGGAAGCTCCCCGTTGCTTTAGGGCGTCAATATGAACCTACAAAATAAATATTAGTATACTAGAAGCTTTGTTAGTAGACACGTATGTCATATACAACCAAGTGTATAGACGATGCAATAAGAGTGCTTGATGAAGATTCCTCCTTGTTCGAAGGTGCAAAGAAGCATCTAAAATAAGAAAATAATTGATGCAAACAACATCCCTAGATGAGTATGATATATACGAAGAAGTATATATGATGAACCTACAATGAAAAGATTAGTGCAATTGATGAATGTCTAAATACTCATCATTTTATACCAATCTGAGCTGCCAAAACATCCAAAACACTCAAATATGCATCAAAATACTGAATATATCTTAGAAGTGTGTTTTATATGTTTCAAATGCAAAATATGCAAAAATAGATGAAAAACGTACAAAGTTTACATAATTGGCAGTTTCAGTCCCTCAAGTTTCAAAAGTTGTCAAAACTAGTCCCTGGTTATTCTAAAAACATGAAAAAGTCATCAAAGGTCCTTTTTAATCATAAAGTTACATATTTAGTCCTTTGGTGCAAAGTTTCATAAAATTACAAGTTTAGTACCTATACTATGTAAATTGACATAAATGGTCCCTGGGATGTAAAAACTTGGAGAAAAAAATCAATTTTAGTCCTTGTGCTATTAATCTTTTGCAGGAATGGTCCTTGGTGTGAAGTTTGGTGAATTTACATAATTGGTCCCTCAAGTTTGGCAGTTTGTCAATTTTGGTCCCTGGAATTTAAAAAAATGAAATTAATATAAAAATAAGACCTTGTACTATTCAAGTTGTCAATTTACACCATTTTGATAAACTTTAGGATATTTACATTTTTAGCCCCCAACTTTGAATAAACTACAAAAATGGTCCTTGTGTAACTTCTAAACCAAACGGATCCTAATAAAAACAAAAACCAAATCCAATCCACTATCCTAATCTACCCAGCCCACCTTTTTATTTTTGTGATCCACTCCCAAGCCCATACACAACCAGGCCCATCCCACCCTTAATATTTAAAACCCGGTCAAAATAGTCAACCCCTCCAAAACCATACCACTTCCACTGTTCATCCCTTCCACCTCACCCCCTCCTTCTCTGCAACTCAATACCACCTCTCACCCACAGTATTACTTTCCCCTTTCACACCCACTCTCCTCCACCTCTTACAACATTCCAAGTCGCATTTAATGCCCTAAATCCTTCACACGTAAACTACAACTGGCTCAAGGACTTTTTGGCGCCAAACGGATTTTAAAGGCTTGGATTAGTTTCAGTAATCCAAAGGCTCAGAAAATTGATGGGAAATGCTCCTGTGGGTCCCACAAGCCCTATAAATCAAGAGAGAAGCAGAGGAGATGAGGCATTAGTGTAGCTTTAGTTTAAATTAACCGTAGGTAGTATATTTTCTCATTTAGTTGTAATTTTCAGTTAAAATCACTTGTACTCAGTTATGTTAGTGTAAGTTAATCTTTATTGAACCTTGAATTACCTTCTTGTTCATCCAATTAATATTTAGCATTTTTAAGTGAAATCGACAATTTCACTTATCATTATTATTTGTTGTTATTATAGGACTCTTAAGCTTGTATAAGCTCTGACAAGGCTCAAATAAGTTTAAGAAAACCTTAATTGTCTGTTTAGTTCATAAAAGAAAAAAATAAAAAAAAATCATATTAAATAGTTGAAAAATAAAAAAATTGGTGCACAAGAAAGAAGAAGCAATGGAGCAGGTTTATTTCTGGATGGAATAAGGTTTAGAGGTTTCATGGGAAATCTATAAGTGGTTCTTGGTTGTTGGTTCTTTGTTTTCTCAGCTTGAACTCATTTGTAAGTCTCAAAGTTTGATTCTTCATATTATTGATATTCTTGTTATTAGTAGTAATTTAATGGTCATTTAAACTTCATTTGGTATATTTAATCTGTTGCAATCATAAAATTAGTGGAGTTAGTTTTAAAATCTAATAGTTATAGTATTAAGTAGCAGTTATAGGGGTGTTTGGATTTGGCTAATGCACTGAGCTTGGGTTATTGTTACTTGATATAATTCATTTGGACACATAACCTATGCCATAACTCGGTCTTTTAAACTCATAACTTGGTCACTTTAACCTTAATAGTCAAAATAACCAAGATTGCATCATAACTGTCCACTGTATGACAGTGAGACCCCATAACTCCCCATATTTACTTAGAACTTAATAATTTTACTTAAAATAGTCTTAATATAACTTAATTCATCATATTCAGTCAATAGGATTAGATTAAAGTTCAACAAAGTCAAACTAGTTAAGTTTTACAAAAAGTCAAATTGTGCTATTGCAGAAAATCTCAATAACTCAAGGAATTATTGTGATTTTTCTGTGAGGATTCAGACCCTGTGCTTTGTAGGAATAATAGTCCACCACCTTGTCTTTAAGTTCCTACCATCATTTCATTTTTGTGATTTTTACACTGGGCCCCACTCACCCTCAAAGTAGGTTGCAGGGAAGATACCTCCCCTGCACCAGCAGATACCACCCTATTACCACCACTTTGGTGGTGATTTGTGACCACCACAGTGGGCCCCACACATCAACTTTGTTCCTTTGAACCCCCTCCTACCAGGGATCCTAAATTGACCAATAGTTTGACCTGATTCATTGTGGACCCCGCTTGGAATTGCCCATAAACTATGTCCCAATTCTGAGTGGCATTTGGTATTTGGGAGTGCTTTTTTATTGCTTATTTGCTTATTCAGTGTACCACTTGTGCTTTTTCTAGCTTATATATGTTTAGTTAACTAAGTTGAACTAGATTTTACTCTTGTGGGCCCCACACAAGCTCAGTTGAGCTTATTTGCTTCTTTGGTCAACTAAGGTCAACTGTGAGGATAATAAGCTCTCACAGTGCTTATTAATAAGTTATAAAAAAGTTGTTTTTATAAAAGTTGCTTGTTTTTAGATATAAATTAGGTTTGTAAAAGAAAAATCCAGAAAAACAAATATAATAATAAGTGATAGTTTCTATTTAATATAATTTAATTTTAATTTTCATTTTTAGATTTTTATTAAGAAAGTTGTATTTTTATATTTTTATTAAATTCCTTTTATATTAAAGTATTTTTAATAATTTTCTCAGGTTTTTAATTTGTCATTTAGTATTTATTAGAATTTAAATTAGTTTTATTAATAATTAATTAATAATTAAGTTATAAATAGCATAATTAGTTTTTATAAAGCAACACCTAGTTTTTATATTTTTCCTAGCTTTTATAAGTCATAAAATAAATTTAGAAATTTTCTTGTAATTTTTACTGTTCATTTACTAGTTTTATTAATTTAAATAGTTTAATTGATAATTAATTAATATTTAAAATAATAATTAGTAAACTAGTTTAAAAATATATAAAATAAAGTTTTTATAATTTTTTAGGATTCCTGTGATGGTTAATTAAATTTATAAAAATCTTCTTAATTATCTAAGTCCTTTTTAGTATTTATAATAATTCAAATCATATAAATAGTTAAATAATAATTAAATAGTTATTAATTAATAATAATTAGATAAATAGTAAGAAAAATATAATTTTATTTTTAAAATAAGTTTTATAATATTTTAGACTTTTAGAAATTTTAATTTTATTTTTCAAGACTTATTTTACATTTTCTTATTTATTAGTGAATTATTAGATAATTATAAATAGTTATTAAATAATAAATAATTAGTAATTATAAAATAAAATATTTTAAGTTTATTTAATTTAAGCCCCTAAGGCATGCAAATTACTACTTTAGTTAAAATCGTTTTTGTTTCGTACGTTTACGTAGAATTAAATTAAACGTATGCGTTTTTAGGTTTTAAACGTTTCTAAGTTATTTAGGTTTACGTAATAACTCTTATAGCTTATTTAAGTTATTTTGTTTTATAAAACCCTAGTGTAAACACTCACACACACTTTATTCATATTCCTGTTCATATTCACTCGATCACAGACTTGTTTTTAATACCATCACAACCTCGTTGGGACATTACGACTCGGGGAAACACTGTATTCCACGGAAGCATTGGTTTAGACTGTTTGACTTGTTGAGCATTACTTGGTTGATAATTTCTGACCGTTTCACACCAATCAAAATTTGGCGCCGTTGCCGGGGAGGTTGTGCGCTTATTCTAAACGATTTTGCGTATTAGTGAATCTGAATACACGCTCATTGTATATTTATCTATCCTTGTTCATATTATTATCATATAAAAACAAAACTGTTCCCGAAAACTTTTTAAAATCAGTTTTCAACGAACACAAAAAACACAAAAATATTTTCCTTATTATTATTACTACAAAAATTTTCAAAAATATCAAAAATATTCACCTGTACCCTCCTACCTTTTTGATTCTTCATTTCTCATCCCCTAAACCCTTTGATTCTTTCTATGTCTTATTCTCACCCTTTTGTTTGTCAATGGTGTGGTAGTCCTTATAATGGTGGTAATTGCCCCAGTTGTGGCATGGTAGAGTCAGGAAACGGGTCTGTCTATAACCAGAATCCCTATTCCTACTATGACACGACTGATTCATTCCATCAGCTTCCATACCATGAGACCCAGCAGTTTTACTGTTGTGAGTATTGTGGAGGCCCTCACTACGGCTCTGATTGTCAAACTAGGAATCTGTTTGTCTATGTACAGGTTCCTTGTAACAATCATGAATTTGGTTTTAACCAACCTTCACAGTACACAAACCCTCAACCACTTCCTCAGGACGAGTTAGCTAAAGCTGAATTGATTACTAAAATGATGATTAATCAAAGTCAATTCAACAAGAATATTCAAGATAGAATAAACAGTCTTAAGGATCTGATTCTTAAGAAACAAAAACCTCTTGTTAACTCATTATATCTTGAGGATGAAAGTGATGAGGATGAACCGATTGAAGACAAAAACTCAAAGGACCCTTCAGATATCTTAATAATGAGGGACAAGCAATTCAAAGTAACTCATCTTAAGGAAATAAATGACCTTTTTCCAATCCCAAAGGTATCTGAGAAACCTTTTGATTCAACTTCAGTTGAAGCTACTTCAGTAGAAATACAGGGAGAAAAGAATATAACTGAATCACTAGCAGTAGAAATAATGGAACTTGTAGAATCCATTACTGCTAGTCCTTCTCAACTCCCTGAGTCTGCTGTTATCATACCCGAGGTTCCCACTCACTCTCTGAGCATGGGGGACGAGCATCTTGACACTATTCCTGCAAAGGAATCTGACGAATTCATAAAGTCTAGTGTTGAGAACCTTGTCTCAATCCCAAGTGAGTCACAGGGAATTCTTGATCACATGTGTGATATCCCTCCCCCTCTTGTCTTCCCAAATGATCATATTGAGATGTTCTTTGATTCTGATGAGGACTATTCTTTATCTTGTGGAGACATAAGTTATGTGGAGGAATTACCTTCTGAGCTTGTCAACTCAGAAGAAGAGAATGATGAAGAAATAATCCAAGACGAATCTCTTCGTCTTACATTATTAAATGCTAATCTTCTCATTTCTAGAATCGAGGCTTTTAATGAAAAGCCTATTTCATCTCCTATCCCCGTTAAGGATAGTGAGGTTTTGATCAATGATTCTATTCCGGAATTGCAAACGTTCCATTTTGATCAAACGGGAGAAAAGATAAGTGGTATCACCACTTCTCATTCTTATAATTCTCTTCTCGTTTATGAATCATTTACTTTTGAGGAGTTCCCCAGTGAACTCACTCAAATCAATCCCGAATACGAATCATTCACCTTTGAGGAGTTCTCCGGTGAACTCACTTATATCATATCTCCACCGGAGTATGATAATTTCAATTTTGATCTAGACATACCAATAATATGTATTGATCAAACGAGCTTAAAAGAGGAGATTCATGAAACAATGAATTCTCCTATTGAAGATGAGGAGTTAATCATGATTTTCATCATGACTTTCTTTCTTTTCTTCATATATCCCGTGGCTTCTCCTGTTCTTCACTCTTTCGGGAATGAGGACACTATCTTTGACCCCGGCATTTTCATGTATCATTTGTAAGTCGGGTGTCTATATATCTCATCGGTGTGGAACTTTCACGTGCTTCAAATGTTTATCCAAACATCTTGAATGAAAGTCCGATGCAGATTGTCTTTTCCACATCATGCTTCCCCATGGACAAATGAATTCGGGGTCGAGTCAAGCTAGCGACTCGGTAATCAAAAACAGTAGCATGTACTTGGGGTTTTCACCCTAGTGTGGGGGAGATGAACCACATGTTGCACATATGTATATATTCTTTTTCAAAAACAAAAAAAAAAAAAAAAAAAAAAAAAAAAAAAAAAAAAAAAAAAGAAAAAAAGTGTGTTTGTATGTAAATAGACTAAAATAGAAGGTTAATAGTATTACCTTCTTACGTTCTAAGTCTTGGTGGGACACCAAATACTTTGAATATTGAGGACAATATTCAGTTCTAAGTGTGGGGGGAGATTCGTTATTCTAACGAATTTAAACACATGTTCCATCAAGAACCCCCATTTTAGCCCAAATTTTAAAAAATTTTCTCACTTAGAACGCAATAAATGGTTATCAGTCCGCCATGTCTAACCCACATAAGGATTGGCTAATCCAGGAGCAAACGGTTCTTGGTAAAGATATCTCAAATCCGTTTATGGCTTGCAATTTGCCAAAAATTGTATGGTGCCTCAACTCGCCATATCCTAAAAAGCGAATGAGTTGGCTAGCCCGCAAGATTATGGCTTGTGGTAAAGGCAGTGGAAAATCCATAATTGGTAATCAGCTCACCAAGATGTTGACTATTACATCAAGAGTTGGCTAGTCCAGAAGCAAAAGGCTTTTGGTAAAGACTAATCAAATCCGTTGACAGCTGGTGGTTTGCTCAAAATCACACGGTTATCAGGTGTACCACAGTTCTTACATCTGGCTACTCCAGAAGTGATGGCTTTTGGTAAAGAGTTTTTCAAATCCATTAAGTTTTTTTCAAAAGATTGCTAGGGACTAGCAATGTTTTAGTGTAGGGGATTGATGAGTGTCTAAATACTCATCATTTTATACCAATCTGAGCTGCCAAAACATCCAAAAACACTCAAATATGCATCAAAATACTGAAAATATCTTAGAAGTGTGTTTTATATGTTTCAAATGCAAAATATGCAAAAACAGATGAAAAACGTACAAAGTTTGCATAATTGGCAGTTTCAGTCCCTCAAGTTTCAAAGGTTGTCAAAACTAGTCCCTGGTTATTCTAAAAACATGAAAAAGTCATCAAAGGTCCTTTTTAATCATAAAGTTACATATTTAGTCCTTTGGTGCAAAGTTTCACAAAATTACAAGTTTAGTCCCTATACTTTGGAAATTGACATAAATGGTCCCTGGGATGTAAAAACTTTGAGAAAAAAATCAATTTTGGTCCTTGTGCTATTAATCTTTTGCAGGAATGGTCCTTGGTGTGAAGTTTGGTGAATTTACATAATTGGTCCCTCAAGTTTGGCAGTTTGTCAATTTTGGTCCCTGGAATTTTAAAAAATGAAATTAATATAAAAATAAGACCTTGTACTATTCAAGTTGTCAATTTACACCATTTTGATAAACTTTGGGATATTTACATTTTCAGCCCCCAACTTTGAATAAATTACAAAAATGGTCCTTGTGTAACTTCTAAACCAAACGGATCCATATAAAAACAAAAACCAAATCCAATCCACTATCCTAATCTACCCAGCCCACTTTTTTATTTTTGTGATCCACTCCCAAGCCCATACACAACCAGGCCCATCCCACCCTTAATATTTAAAACCCGGTCAAAATAGTCAACTCCTCCAAAACCATACCACTTCCACTGTTCATCCCTTCCACCTCACCCCCTCCTTCTCTGCAACTCAATACCACCTCTCACCCACAGTATTACTTTCCCCTTTTACACCCACTCTCCTCCACCTTTTACAACATTCCAAGTCGCATTTAATGCCCTAAATCCTTCACACGTAAACTACAACTGGCTCAAGGACTTTTTGGCGCCAAACGGATTTTAAAGGCTTAGATTAGTTTCAGTAATCCAAAGGCTCAGAAAAGTGATGGGAAATGCTCCTGTGGGTTCCACAAGCCCTATAAATCAAGAGAGAAGCAGAGGAGATGAGGCATTAGTGTAGCTTTAGTTTAAATTAACCGTAGGTAGTATATTTTCTCATTCAGTTGTAATTTTCAGTTAAAATCACTTGTACTCAGTTATGTTAGTGTAAGTTAATCTTTATTGAACCTTGAATTACCTTCTTGTTCATCCAATTAGTATTTAGCATTTTTAAGTGAAATCAACAATTTCACTTATCATTGTTATTTGTTGTTATTATAGGACTCTTAAGCTTGTATAAGCTCTGACAAGGCTCAAATAAGTTTAAGAAAACCTTAATTGTCTATTTAGTTCATAAAAGAAAAAAAATCATATTAAATAGTTGAAAAAGGGTTAGAGGTTTCATGGGAAATCTATAAATGGTTCTTGGTTGTTGGTTCTTTGTTTTCTCAGCTTGAACTCATTTGTAAGTCTCAAAGTTTGATTCTTCATATTATTGATATTGTTGTTATTAGTATTAATTTAATGGTCATTTAAACTTCATTTGGTATATTTAATCTATTGCAATCATAAAATTAGTGGAGTTAGTTTTAAAATCTAATAGTTATAGTATTAAGTAGCAGTTATAGGGGTGTTTAGATTTGGCTAATGCACTGAGCTTGGGTTATTGTTACTTGATATAATTCATTTGGACACATAACCTATGCCATAACTAGGTCTTTTAAACTAAGGTCAACTGTGAAGATAATAAGCTCTCACAGTGCTTATTAATAAGTTATAAAAAAGTTGTTTTTATAAAAGTTGCTTGTTTTTAGATATAAATTAGGTTTGTAAAAGAAAAATCCAGAAAAACAAATATAATAATAAGTGATAGTTTCTATTTAATATAATTTAATTTTAATTTTCATTTTTAGATTTTTATTAAGAAAGTTGTATTTTTATATTTTTATTAAATTCCTTTTATATTAAAGTATTTTTAATAATTTTCTCAGGTTTTTAGTTTGTCATTTAGTATTTATTAGAATTTAAATTAGTTTTATTAATAATTAAGTTATAAATAGCATAATTAGTTTTTATAAAGCAACACCTAGTTTTTATATTTTTCCTAGCTTTTATAAGTCATAAAATAAATTTAGAAATTTTCTTGTAATTTTTACTGTTCATTTACTAGTTTTATTAATTTAAATAGTTTAATTGACAATTAATTAATTTTTAAAATAATAATTAGTAAACTAGTTTAAAAATATATAAAATAAAGTTTTTATAATTTTTTAGGATTCCTGTGATGGTTAATTAGATTTATAAAAATCTTCTTAATTATCTAAGTCTTTTTTTAGTATTTATAATAATACAAATCATATAAATAGTTAAATAATAATTAAATAGTTATTAATTAATAATAATTAGATAAATAGTAAGAAAAATATAATTTTATTTTTAAAATAAGTTTTATAATATTTTAGACTTTTAGAAATTTTAAATTTATTTTTCTAGACTTATTTTACATTTTCTTATTTATTAGTGAATTATTAGATAATTATAAATAGTTATTAAATAATAAATAATTAATTAAATAATTAGTAATTATAAAATAAAATATTTTAAGTTTATTTAATTTAAGCCCCTAAGGCATGCAAATTACTACTTTAGTTAAAATCATTTTTGTTTCGTATGTTTACGTAGAATTAAATTAAACGTACGCGTTTTTAGGTTTTAAACGTTTCTAAGTTATTTAGGTTTACGTAATAACTCTTATAGCTTATTTAAGTTATTTTGTTTTATAAAACCCTAGCGTAAACACTCACACACACTTTATTCATATTCCTGTTCATATTCACTCGATCACAGACTCGTTTTTAATACCATCACAACCTCGTTGGGACATTACGACTTGGGGAAACACTGTATTCCACGGAAGCATTAGTTTAGACTGTTTGACTTGTTGACCATTACTTGGTTGATATTTTCTGACCGTTTCACACCAATCAGCAATATATTTCATCTTAAAGAAAAATAAGAAAACTAAGGTGTATTCTTCTAATAAGAAATACAATAAAAGAAAAATGTGAATATAATATGATAAAATCCTACAAGATAGTGCCTAGAAGGAAGATATGAAGTGAGGTTGGAATATTGAGAGTTAGAGTGAGTGGTGCTAGTGTTGGTGTTGGTTTACTAGAAGGATTCATGTGGTGATAACTCGATAGATGAAGGATTGATAAACGTAAGTTTTCACTAATTCATGGTTGTGATGATTAGTGAAAGTAATGATGGAAGGTGGTGGTGATAACGTAGACGACTATATTAAAGAATTAGAAACTAGTATGTATAGCAAATGCTATAACGAATAAAGATTGAACATATGGACTTATGCAATCTAAAATTCACAACTTAAAGGGATAAAGGAATACGACTTACATAATGTTAAGAGAAAAGGAAAATGTGAATGGACATTGATATTTAATGACGGCTACGGGTTATGATTTGATCGATTAGGATTGATGCTAATGAAAATGAAACACGTTTAGAAATAATGACCTATATTGAAAGACAATGGATGAAGGAGTACTAACATTGTTTAGTTCTACATGACCTTTAATGACATTATCATCTACCAAAGATGATGTATCATGCCATAATGTATGCTTGAATGGATTAAAAAAGAAGTGAAGACAATCAGCACCTAGGAACAAACATTTCATAGGAAATGAATAAAGAATACTAAGAACCTATATGAGGATGAGAATGACATTATGAGATGGGAGAATGTTGGTTAAACCGATGTGTTGAGAAAGTGTTGGGAATGACGGTTTTGATTAATAGATCGTTTGTACTGACAATGACGTGCATGATATGTGTTGAGTATGAAAGGATGAGATCCTATGATGGTGTTCTAGAAAATGAAGTTGTGAAGTCCTAGTTTAAGAAAGATCCAAGACTCCATTAGTTGTTGGTTGTGGAGATGAAGAACTTTGTCAAACACATGATATTGGTACAAACTAGTGATGTTGGGTTAAAAGGGCTTGAAACACTTGTGGTTTTGCGAACCAATTTTAACTAAATGGTGTGTACCTATGTGTTGGTATTTTGGGGTTCAGGAAACATGAGTAGATGTTCTTTAAATACAATTTGACAAAATAAAAATATGTGAATGAATTTCTCTCCGCCTTAATCGGTGGACATCCAACATATTGTGTAATGCATCGTATAAAGAATGATGATGAAGTGTTTAGGAGGTTGTATTGTTAAGGCTAAATAGTGATGGAAGTGATTTTTGGAAAGCGGAAGCAATAATGCGAATTAGAAAGAGGTTGATTGAAAGATATCCAAACACAAATTTCAATCTCTAAGACTCAATCTTATTAGCTATGAGCTTAGTAATGTTTATGCGGATGTTGGTTAGCATACAAAGAACTTTATTCTTGAAGTCATGTAGCTCTTCTTTATCAATGCGAGATAATCGCATGACCAGGCATGTGGTTTTCTCAAAGGAGGTGGAAAGGATTAGAGTATTGTTATCCTCAATCCTTATAAAACTATATGCAAGTGTAGGGATTACAGTTATGCGAGATGAGCATATAAAAGCTAGAACAAAATATTCATGTAAACTATGTTTAAAAGATAACATTTTTGGAGCATGCATCATTAAAACATCCTACGTATATATTTAATGAGTGTCAACAAAAGACAAGAACATTAAAACATAGATAAAAAAGGAATCATGTATCAAAATTGCATATCATAAGTTAACAAGTACCTTGTTAATCTTGCAAAGTATCATACAAATCATGTTAACATTTAGTTGCATGAAACATATAAGCATGCAGACAAAACCTTTCCAAGGTTTACATATTAATCAATCAAATAGTTATTATGTCAAGATACCTAATTATATCAAACAAATAACATTTAATCGACACATATATGTGTAATGCAAGTGATTCTTAATAAACTAAAGAGAAACTCAAATCTTCTTCTTGTTTGAATAATATTTCTAAGACAAGATAATTAATACATTATTTAATAAGACTCAACTATATTTAATAAAACTAAGGTGATTAAGATGTCATGTTTTATATGAAAATTTAACAAATATGTGTCAACAAATTTTAATCTATGTAATTAATTTGTATCATAAAATGACTTCTAAATGTTTATCATACCAAAAGTACTTTGACAAATTATAAGTGCACATGTAGTGAACAAATAGTGTGAGAAAGAAACAAGATGAAAAATTTATGCCACCCATGTTTGAATGATAACATTTTAGAGCACGTATTATATAAATAATCCTAAGCATGGATCTAATGAATGACCGAAAAAGACACAACTATTCAAATATATAGATATCATATAAAGACATCATGTATCAAAATGACATACCATGAGTTAACAAGTAACACGTTAATCATGCAAAACATCATATACATAAAGAATGAAACTATCATATAAATCATGTTAATATATAGTAACATGAAACATATAAGCATGCATGCATCATAAAGAAATAACCAAGGTTTATAAATGAATCAACCAAATAGTTAACATGGTTATGTTAAGATGTCCAGTCATTATCAAACAAATAACATGTAATAGACACATGCATGTGTAATGCAAGAAATTTTAATCTTTGTGTTTGGAATCTACGGTTGAATGATCTAAAAGGTGACATCTTTAAGCATGTGTTACGCAAGTGATTTGGTCATCCAAGACCAAGAGATGTGTGATAATGAAATATGATAAGAACGTTCTCAAGAAAGCTCTTTGGAACAGGAATCTAAGTGAAGTTACCAACTTCAATAGATCTTGTGTATGCTCTAGAGATAGGGTTTGAACTAGGTTGTGAGCAAGGTTTGGTTATGATGAACGCTTGAAAGGAAATAGATACATATAGTGTCTTTTAATAAGTAGAATTATTACGTAGAATAAAGTCATCATGCTTATGAAGACAAAAATGACAAGATGATGGGGAAGCTCTAGTTCATAGAACTAGCAGATGTTTATTTAAGATCATTAACCCGATGAGGTATAATGAAATATCATGTAACACATTCGTTCATGTTTCAAGGAGAGAATGATGCATAGGATATACAATATCCTTTTAACAGGATGAAAACTTAACACATGATTTCTTAAGCATAATGTCTTCCAAAACATCATGTTTTCCTAAATGAAGATATGAAGCCAAAGTGTTTGAATCGGATAGTGCTATCTAAATATACTTGGTCTCAAGATTATACTAGATGATGACAAGAGGAATTAACTCGAGTTGCTTATGTATACTCCTCAAGAGTCATTGTTGCTTGGGGTACATGAGAATGGCTTTGAGATTGTATTTTAACATATGTTGTTAAAATGTTGATTTGAAGTTTAATGAAACATATGCAAAAGTTAAAAGTATTACCAATACTTTGATAACTTGTGAAAGTGGTACTACTTAGGCCTAGTGTAATTATGTGAGCTTCATGCTCATTTGACGGTAAAGGTTCTAATCCCATAGTTGGTAAGGTATGGTTGAGTGTTAGGACAAAGGGCTTTTTGAGCAATGCACTCAATGAATTCAAACGATGGTAACAATGGTGGATTGGTTTATCTAGGTGGTAGGTCTCATAGTGTGTCTTAATAAAGATGTGGTGATGTAGAGGTTTGTTGTGCTATGTAAGTACTTAAGTTTCATAGATGTTGGAAGTAAAACGAATGTATACTAAGCCTTGTGGTCCATAACTAGTGAGTCAAGTTCTTGAGGTTTTGGTTATATTTGTGAAGCTTAGGGGCTGAGATATATCATAGAAGTGAATGAGATGATGGTAAACAAACAAGTGAACTTAAGTACTCAATGTTCAATGTTGAAGACCTATTGTCATTTGTTTTATCCCTATTGATTGAGAGAGTGTTAGGATAAGTGTTTTAACATATGTTGTTAAAATACTTGGGTGTAGATTCTTTCAGATGTGACTTTTAATGACTACAATCGTAAGTCATATTTACTTGAATATTTCGGACGAAATACTTAAGTTGTCAATCCTACTTTGTTGAGATTGGATAGTACTAAAGGATAGCAAGACTTGATAATACATCTATAACCTAGGTATAAGTTATGAATTTGCTGGGATATGAAGTCAAAGTACTGCTATGTCAAAGTACTGCTCAATAATTAACATGCTGATCAAGGTCAAAGTACTGCTATTTATTGAAGATTATTTAAAGTACTTCGAAGAACAAGGACTTAAGTGCAATATTGATTATAGGATTATTATGTAATATTGTGTGAATATTCTAGAATTAGTTAGGGATAATTACTTGTCGTTCAAGTAGATGATGTAAACCAACTTAAGGTTATCTATATAAGGAGCCTTATGATGGTATTAGAGATATAAGTTTTAGACGAAGTCATACAAAGTTTTCACAAAACGATTTTAGAGAAAGTTAGGGATTGTTAGTGAACCTGTAATTAGAGAGGCAGGTTTAAGAGTTGTTTTAATATTAACAAAGTTCTTCTTAGCTTTGTATTAGTAGATTCCGCATACTTTACAAAGTAATATCAATGTTTCAATATTAACTGTTTTGAGTCATTCAAGATTGTTAAAACCTTACAAGCTATAAAGTAGTTTGGTCAGAGTATATCGATCCAACAAGTGGTATCAGAGCTTGTGTTGGAAAATCTGATTAAGAAGAAAAACCTATTAAACCGATTCTACTACAAACCCTTAAAGATGTCGACAGATGTTGCACCTGCTCCATCCATCACTGCTGTCAAAATTCCTATTGTCAATAAGGGAGAATATGATCTATGGGCCATGAAGATGAGGCAATACATTGCTGATGAGGCGAAAAATGATCCGTTTTTAGGGGGTCATTCAAGCCCGAATCCGAATTTATTTGATCAAATATTGCCCGAAATCGTTCCTTTTGTGATTTTAGGTCCTTTGGGAGAGAAATCTGGAAAAGGAAGCAATTCGAACGTTTTTGGAGCATAAAAGTGAAGAAAACGCCAAAGTCTTAATTTTCCATGCTGGGAACAGTAGGTGACGGCGTCAAGAGCAAAACCTTGACGGCGTCAAGAGCAAATTTCATGAATTTCCATGACGACCCAGAACAGATTTGACGGCGTCACGTAGGAAGGGCGTCAAGAGTAAAAGAGTCATGACGGCCTGGAAGTGTATATGTCTTGACGGCGTCAGAAGTGGATCTAGGCAGTCCGAGGAGAGTTTTGGCGGCGAGGTGACGGCGTCACAAGTTTACTCTTGACGCCGTCAGACCTATTTTTCTATATATAGTTTTCTAATTTTCACACATTAAAAAAAAAAGTTTTTGAGAAACCCTAAGTACGATTTTGGTGCAACTTTTACAGGTTTTTCAAGGGTTCCAAACCCTTGATACCTTGCATTGTAATTGAGATAAGTGTTCCTTTAATTCAATCAATATGTCTATGTGTTGGTTGTCTATATCATGTTCTTATCTTAATTCCATTATGCTAGGCTAGATCTATCTTGTGTTTGCTTAGATCTAATGAAACCTAGATGTTAATTATGTGTTGATTACTTGTTTATCTTTGTCTTGGATGAGTGATTTATATGTTAGGCTTAAGAAAACTGGCAGATCTCCGCTTGGTAACATGCTTGAACGTCTTAAGAAACATGAACCGAGGCACACTAGGTCTTTATTGGTTGTATTTAATGCATGAGCCACTGTTTACAATCCCTATAGTTGTGTTGGGCATGGTGTAGGAGGAGATAAGAGCTCATAGAATTAGGGAGTTATGTGTGCCACCCCATGAATGGTATTAAGGAATACGATCCGTCATTCATGCAATTATAACAAGTAATTAACGTGTAAAAGATGTCTAGGGAGTAGTGAAATCTAAGTAAACACATTTTCTCCAATTACTGCTCACAACCTTAGTATAATTTAGCTTATTTTCATTTTTAGTATTTTATTTTGATTGCATTTTAGTATTGGGTTAGTTGAATAGCAACTAATTCCGCCCAAATCCTTCAAACCCGAGATTTTAATTGCTTTCCATAAAATATAAAAATACAAAAATAATCATCCCTCACCTTTAGAACTAGTATTTAGGCTTTCTAATCCTAGCGACACTATTCCTAAGTTGAACGATCAATCCCCCGGTACTTGTCACTATACTATACTACAACGATCAGGTACACTGCCTGGTGGGGGTTGTAAGCTTCTCGAGATCCCTCGAGAGGTAAAGCCTGTTGCGATTCCCACGCATCAAGTTTTTGGCGCCGCAGCCCGGGGAATAGTTATTGTCTAGGTTAGAATTTCTTTTTATTAGGTCTACTTGCTAGATTCCTTTCTAGTAAGATTTTATTTTTATTTTTTTTAGGTTTCTTTAGTCTATCTATTTCTTTGTGCCTTTGTTCGTAACCACCCGACACCATGGACAACGGGAACATCTTTGAACTCGTCATCCCACCACAACAAAACCCACCATTAGAACCCCTTAGGCCCCGAACCTTAGGAGAGTATTCCCGACCTAGCCACCAAGGCTACCGAAACACCATTGAGCTCACCGGAGCCAATGTGACCCCCTTGCGATCTGACACCATCCGGTTGGTGCAAAGCGGATGTGCATTCCATGGACTTCGTTCCGAAGATCCAAACCAACATCTTAAGGACTTCCTCAAAATCGTAGATTCCATAGACCTAGGTGTTGAAACTAGAGAGACTACCCAATTACGCCTATTCCAATTCTCTCTACGGGATCAAGCTAGTCAATGGCTTGAGCATTTACCCGCGTGATCCATCACCACATGGGATGATCTCACCACTCGTTTCCTTGCTCAATTCTTCCCACCGGGGAGAACTACTAAGCTTAGAAATGACATCTTGATGTTTCAACAACGTCAAAATGAACCTCTTTATGAAGCATGGACTCGTTTCAAGGACTTACTCCAAAAAGTCCCTCATCATGGCATAGATCTTTGGCTCCAAGTCCAAATCTTTTATGACCATATCGACATCTCCACGAGGCGAGCTATTGACCAATCGGCCGGTGGTAAGCTACGTGATCTAAGTGCGGAACAATCATGGGAACTCATAGAAGATCTTGCTCTCTATGACAACGAAAGTTGGAACGATCCCCGTGACTTGAACAAAACGGTCAAGGCAATATCTTTGCCTTCGAACAATTCTAGCACTCCCGACCGTAGGATCATGGAACTTGAGGACCAAGTCAAGTTTCTCATGAAATCTTACGATGCTCCTAAGCCTTCAAGCCAAGTGAATAAAATCACTTCTTCATGCGAATTATGTAGTGGTCCCCACGACACTCGTGATTGTGTGGAACTCCCCGGAACAGCTTTCACGGACTACGCATCCACGCGTACCGACGAAGCGGGAGATAAGTGGTACACTTTCAAGCCCGAGCCAAACACATACGGTGATTCATACAACCCCTCATGGAAAAATCACCCAAACCTTAGGTGGAAACAAAATCAACCCAATTCTTCCAATCCGCCTAACCGTTACCAACCAACCGGTCCACCATCCAACCGTACTTTCAACGACAATCCTTCTAACAACTTTGGTAGTACCAACAATCTTGAAGGGTTGATGTCAAAGTTTATGGCATCTCAAGAAGCTCGCATATCTAAGTTTGAAGCCGATTTCAAACACAAGCAAAGCGAGATGACCACTAGAATTGACGCATTGTTGAAAGTTCTCAATGACCGAGAAATGGGAGCACTCCCAAGCGACACAATCAAGAATCTGAAACTAAACGTTAATTCCATATCTTCAGTTTCGTCACCCACTTCGTGTCCACAATATTACTCGGTTAAATCAACGAGCACGTGTTTCAAACAAAACCAAGTTCTTCAAAAGGACCAATCAAATAAAACACCCAATATAGAGCCGGTCAAAAGTATAGTTGAAACACTTCCTACGCAAGACCTTGACGATGAATTCAAGGAACTTCACCTTGAACGCCCCGTCATTGATGTCTTAGTGCGTGCTCCTTACTATAGTGCCCTCCTAGAAAAATATGAGAAGTTCAAACTAGGTAAAAATGGGACCGCCTTCGTTCAAAACAAGTTGCCTAAAAAGCTTGATGATCCGGGTATATTTGTTTTGCCTTGTAAGATAGGAAGATCCGAAGCTTTCGACACACTAGCCGATTTAGGGTCAAGCCTCAACTTGATTCCCTTATCCTTATTCACTGCTCTTAAGCTAGGAAAGTTAGAGGAAACGGAGGTATTGATAGGGCTAGCGGATGGGAGTATTGCCCACCCGGTTGGAATGATTAAGGATGTAGTTGTTCACGTAGGAAAGTTAACTATATTAGCGGATTTTCACGTCCTAGACATGGTTAGTGACACTACATGCCCATTATTGGTAGGAAGAGGATTTTTAGCAACCGCTAGCACCATGATAGATTGTAAGGAGTCTAAGATAGCGGTAGGTGAAGGAGATACTTGGTCGGTGTACGATGTAAAGAAGCATAGTTATGATTGTGATGATGAACCGACACCGCATTGGGTAGAGATGAATAGGAGACCATCTAGATACGGACCTTGGATAGAAAGGAAATTCATAGGACCTCAATGCCCATTTTATCTAGAGAAAGATTTCGTAGAAAAGACACATTCGGTAGAACAACTCATAGCTAGAGATGAAGAGCTAGACCCCTTTGAGGACCCCTTATTCTTAGGAAGATGATTGAATTCTTGAGCGTAATGCCTATTAATATAGAGATGAATAAGTGGAAAAGAGAGGGAGACAAGTGTAAATGGAGGTGGGACAAGCCACCTAAAGAAGGTGATGGAACATGGCATATGAGGATGACTTTGTATGATCCGGATGGAGAAAAGTTTGAAAGGTCATACCATACTAAGGAAACCGATAGGAAGTTGAAACCTAAGTTTGATCCCAAAGATGTCCTCAATGAGGAACTCACCTGAATCACGTAGTATCCCATGACCTTGAGTCTAGCTACAAGACTCGTAAATAAAGAAAAGCGCTTCTTGGGAGGCAACCCATGTTTTGTGTGATTTTATTTGTTTGTTTGTTATTTGCTTCCGTATGCATGCTTAATTTTTATTGTTGGTTGATCATGTTCCTAAACTAAATAGTAGAAATACTTTACTTTGTTGTTTTGGCCTGGTCTTAACTCCACCTAAAGGTATTTTTGCAAAAGATAAGTGTAAGGGGAAACCCCAAATATGTTTTTAAGAAACAAACCGATCATGATTCTCCACAATATTAAATGAACATGTGTATTCGTATTTGTTAGAGTCAAATGCTTGTATTGAGTCATAATGAAGTTTTGCAGGATTTTCCAGGAAGTAGGACCAAGTTTTTCCAGAAATTTTCCGGAAACTTAACATAAGGATTTCTGCAGGTCAATTCTGACGGCGTCAGGGGTTTACTCTTGACGGCGTCAGGAGTTAAAATCTGGAAATTTTACCGGTTTGTTTTTCTAACGGAGTCTTATGGTTTTTGTGAATTATTAAGTTTTATAATCTCCAGGAGATCTGCAAACTTCATTCCACAAGCATTATATCTTATCTTGTTTTCTAGGATTTAGTAACTTATATATAATGCCACCGATTTTACGCGAGGTTGTCTTGTCTATTTTGTCAGGTTTTACAGGTTATGTATGACAAGAAGATGATTTATATTCTGGAAGGGAAGCTTTGATTGTTCATTTTTTTGGAGGAAGATTTAACCTAGCCACCCTATTATCCATACCGAGCGAATCAGGGGAGTATTTGATTTCATTCTCTTTACTTTTTCACTTTTACATTCTTTACTTGAACATTGGGGACAATGTTCATCTTAAGTGTAAGGGGAGGGTAAAAAGATGATAGATACCTTACATATGCACTTTCGCTTGAGTTTGTTTTGTTTGATGGTAGATGTGTAATAAAACTATGAGAAATACTTGTTAGTGCAATTTTAGCGCCAAATTTAAAATTTTTTACAACATTTAGGAGTGAAACTTTAGCCATAGCAAGCGTCTCATGGATAGGAGATTGTATGGCTAGCACATAACCGTATATTCAGAAAAATTTTCCACCCAAATATGTGAGGTTCGCCTTTAGATTTGATAGGAAAAGCATTTATTATTAGTGCTTATGAGTGTACCGGTAGCATTTAGATTCTAGAACTTGCGTTAGTGATGCATCCCGAGACCGCTAGTGAGACTACATTCGTGTGGTAGGATTTACTACATGATAAGAGGCATTAGGATCACCCTTGTGTTAAACCCATATTATAATTACTTGACCATTTAAGTCATATTACTTGGCTAGTTAAGTCAACTAATTTTTTCCACACCCTTAGCGTTGTACTCATTTTTAGTACACAAAACCCCTAGTACACCCCTCCGACCCTATCTTTTCATTTCTAACTTTAAGCATCTTACTTAAAGGAAGAATTTGTTACACCCCACTTAAATGTACAACCAAATCGCCTTAGCCTTCCGTGTATGCGCTCATTTTTAGTGCATTATTGTTATTTGTTAAACTCTAAGTTAACTTTCTAATTGATTACATGGTTGCTAAGTCGAGTCATATCCTTGTACATATTGTTTTGGGACGATTGGGACTCATGGGTAAGTACTTATTTTATGGAGTAATGGGGAAGAACATCATTTATTACCCCCATATGTACGTCAATCTTAAAAGTATTCCAAGTGTTTTGATTTTCTTAATTCGAGTCATTAGATTAGTTTAAATGTAAAGTATGTAAAAATTCAAGTGTAAGGGAAATGTTCATTCCCTATGATGTATTATTTCGGATGGTAGGGTAAGAGTGTATGAAAAAAAAAAAAAAAAAAAAAAAAAAAAAAAAAAAATAAATAAATAAAAAAAAAATTCAAGAAAAAGAAAAAAAATAGAAAAAGGAAAAAGAAAAAAAAATAAATAAATAAAAAAAGAGAAAAAAACATACGGACTACCATCCCGTTTTATTCTATGTTCATTTTATGTTTTTGTTATTTTTCATTTATTAGCTTAAGTCGAGTCTAGTCTTGGCTTAGCAACGCCATCTTGTACATGTAATTGACTAAAATTGTTAACTCGCCACCAGTAAAACCTCCTTTATCCAACAAAACCGTGTATTTCATATCCCTACACCTAACGTTACAACCCTTTAAAAGACCTCTTTGATAGTTTATCCTAGGTGCTTACGCCATGTGGTGGAGGTTTGATCCTTTCCCAAGCCTATGGTAATCTATTTTGCTATGACAGGTAGTGAGAGATATCTTCCGTTTCCATATTGTAATTTACACTTTATTACACCCAAGAGATGTGAGTATCTAAATACTATTTGTGAGGTGCTAGTGTATGACCTCCGTGCTTGTCTATTGGTCTTTAGTGGAACGATTATTTGTTGTAATTACTTTTATGTTACTGTTAAATGACCCCTAACTTGTCTTTTGAGTAGAATAAAAGCGCATTTGCTTGAGGACAAGCAAATTTCAAGTGTAAGGGTATATGATGAAGCGAAAAATGATCCGTTTTTAGGGGGTCATTTAAGCCCGAATCCGAATTTATTTGATCAAATATTGCCCTAAATCGTTCCTTTTGTGATTTTAGGTACTTTGGGAGAGAAATCTGGAAAAGGAAGCAATTCGGACGTTTTTGGAGCATAAAAGTGAAGAAAACGCCAAAGTCTTAATTTTCCATGCTAGGAACAGTAGGTGACGGTGTCAAGAGCAAAACCTTGACGGCGTCAAGAGCAAATTTCATGAATTTCCACGACGACCCAGAACAGATTTGACGGCGTCACGTAGGAAGGGCGTCAAGAGTAAAAGAGTCATGACGGCCTGGAAGTGTATATGTCTTGACGGCGTCAGAAGATGATCTAGGCAGTCCGAGGAGAGTTTTGGCGGCGAGGTGACGGCGTCACAAGTTTACTCTTGACGCCGTCAGACCTATTTTTCAATATATAGTTTTCTAATTTTCACACATTAAAAAAAAAGTTTTGGAGAAACCCTAAGTACGATTTTGGTGCAACTTTTACAGGTTTTTCAAGGGTTCCAAACCCTTGATACCTTGCATTGTAATTGAGATAAGTGTTCCTTTAATTCAATCAATATGTCTATGTGTTGGTTGTCTATATCATATTCTTATCTTAATTCCATTATGCTAGGCTAGATCTATCTTGTGTTTGCTTAGATCTAATGAAACCTAGATGTTAATTATGTGTTGATTACTTGTTTATCTTTGTCTTGGATGAGTGATTTATATGTTAGGCTTAAGAAAACTGGCAGATCTCCACTTGGTAACATGCTTGAACGTCTTAAGAAACATGAACCGAGGCACACTAGGTCTTTATTGGTTGTATTTAATGCATGAGCCACTGTTTACAATCCCTATAGTTGTGCTGGGCATGGTGTAGGAGGAGATAAGAGCTCATAGAATTGGGGAGTTATGTGTGCCACCCCATGAATGGTATTAAGGAATACGATCCGTCATCCATGCAATTATAACAAGTAATTAACGTGTAAAAGATGTCTAGGGAGTAGTGAAATCTAAGTAAACACATTTTCTCCAATTACTTCTCACAACCTTAGTATAATTTAGCTTATTTTCATTTTTAGTATTTTATTTTGATTGCATTTTAGTATTGGGTTAGTTGAATAGCAACTAATTCTGCCCAAATCCTTCAAACCCGAGATTTTAATTGCTTTCCATAAAATATAAAAATACAAAAATAATCATCCCTCACCTTTAGAACTAGTATTTAGGCTTTCTAATCCTAGCGACACTATTCCTAAGCTGAACGATCAATCCCCCGGTACTTGTCACTATACTATACTACAACGATCAGGTACACTGCCTGGTGGGGGTTGTAAGCTTCTCGGGATCCCTCGAGAGGTAAAGCCTGTTGCGATTCCCACGCATCAATTGCCATCACAGACCATGCACTATGGGATGTGATTGTCAATGGTAATATGCAAACTGAAGAACCATTGGGGATCCCTGGACAACCAACACCACCTAAGCCAACCATACCAGCTGCTACCAAAAGAAATCAAGACAAGGCTCTTAACATACTGCTCTCTGCCATTCCTGATGGTCACTTATTGAAGTTTCATGATGCCAAGGATGCAAAACAACTATGGGCTGCTATTAAAACAAGATTTGGAGGTAATGATGCTTCCAAGAAGATGCACAGGAACCTGTTGAAGCAGCAGTTCGAAACCTTCACTGTTGGTGAAAGATAAAGTCTTGACTCTGCTTATGATAGATATCAAAATCTACTCAGCATGTTAGAGTTATATGGAGCTGAAGCAACAGTTGAAGATGCTAATTTGAAGTTCTTAAGGAGTTTGCCTTCTGCATGGCATGTGGTTGCTACAATGATAAGAGGACAACCTGGATTGGACACTATGGATTTTGATGATCTTTAAAATAATCTAAAGGTGTATGAGCATGAGATGAAGGGTAATAAAGGTTCAAGTTCTCACAACATTGCTTTTGTCTCCTCTGAAAACAGAAGCAGTACTTCCACTAAAAGTACTACTCATCCTGTCCAAAGTACTGTTGTAGAAACACCGAATCCATGTACAACTTTAATCTCTACCACTTCATCACATACCCCCAATTCAGATGATGTTCTATGTTCATTCATTGCTCAACAAGCTACTCTACCTGTTATTTACCAAGAAGATCTTTTGCAAATTGATGATGATGCTATGGAAGAAATTGACATAAGATGGCAGGTTGCCATGATTGCTGCAAGGATCAAGAAGTTTATGAACAAAACAGGAAGAGGTATTGATTTCAAGGCTAAGCAAGGTATAGCATTTGACAAGTCCAAAATTGAATGCTTTAATTGTCAAAGGACTGGTCACTTTGCAAGGGAATGCAAGTTTGTAAAGTATCAAGCAAACAGGATGATTGAACAACCTAAACCCAAGGTTGAAAGAAAAGAAGTCCCTATTACTGAGCCAAAGTCGCAAGCTTTGGTTGCTCAAGAAGATCTGTCAGAAGTTGATTGGAGTAAAAAATTTGATGATGAACCAGTAACCTATTCTATGGTTACACTGGAAGAGATTGATTGGAGCACAACTTTTGATGAGGAACCTGGATATGAAGCTTTGGAATCAAGAGATGGACTAGGAAGCTTTGATTGGAGCATGTGAAGAAGAAACTTTTCAGCTTGCTATGATGGCTACTTCACTAAGTTCATCCACTATCTCTGAGGTATGTTCCAAATGTAGTAACTCTTATCAAAAGATGCTTAAAGAATATGAAACAGAAAGAGATAACTATAGAAGGGCTAGGTCTAAGATACTTGGTTACCAATTGACTTTAGAATCTATGGAAGCTAAGATAATCACACATGAGAATAATGAAGTAGCTTGGGCTGAAAAATATGAACAACAAGATTATCAATTAAAGCTAAGTGAGTGGAAGCTAGGGTGTAAAGCTTCTGAATTAGAAAAGGTAACTAAAGAAAGAGATAAGTTGCTAGAAAAACTTGCTGTTTGGAAAGAATCAGGTCTGTCACATGTTAGTTTTGTTGAAAAACAGAGAACAACAAACATTAAAACTGGCCTAGGTTATGATTCAGAAGTACTTTCATCTAGGAACCAAGAATTAAATCTTTCTCAGGAAACCTCAACTAGTGATGAAGAATTCATAAGTTTAGAAGGAAATACATCTAGTGATGAGGAATCACCTTGTTCAACACCTCCTGAGTTTAAGAAAAACAAAAGAAGTTCCTCCACCCCCAGACAGTTTTCAACCACCTAGGACAGATATCTCTTGTTATGGGGTAGATAACCTAGAATTTAGGAAAAAGCTTAAAGGTCAATCAAATTCTGAGTCTTTAGGAGAATATGTTGAAGCACCTAGGGTTGATAATAAGGTTTCTGAACGTGAAAAGGATTTTTCAAAACAAGCAGTTCTTCCAAAAACTTCTCAAAGTACTGTTGATCATTCAGCAGTACCTACAAGAAACTCTTTTCAAAATACTGCTTATCATAGAAAACCTTTTGGGAATAGATTTGGGATGATGGGTCCAAAGTTATGCTTTATATGTTATAGTCCTCATCATTTGATAAAGGATTGTGATTATCACTCAGAATACTTAAGCAAATACTCAAAGACCACATCTACAACCCATAAGCATAGAGAGAATAAACCAAGGGAGAATAAACCAGTTTGGAATTACACAAATAGGGTTAACCATAGTAATTTCTCAAAAGATTATAGGTACCCTCATTAGAAAAGACCATTCTCCAAACCCACAGTACCTTCACAAAGCACTGGTTAGGCAGTACTTTCTCAAAGTACTGTTAGAAAGTTTTCTAATCAAGGTACTGCTAGCAAAAATTCAAGTGTAAGACCTAAGAGATTCAATTCTTGCAAACCTAGAAGGCCTTACAACCAAAGGAAAGTTGCTAAAACACAGAACCCAACACCAAAATTTATATCTAAGTGGGTTAAGAAAGAAAGTACTGCTGAAACTGACAAAGTACTTTCAGATAATAAGGGTGAAAAAGGGGTTGTTGATAACAATTCAACACAAGTTTTGGAATAAAAAACAGTAGTTCTTGATAGTATTTTCAAAAACAGTGGTGATTACATGCTCAAAGAATTTGAGTATGTTACTCTACAAGGGGAACACAAGTCAGTAATGGCTTGGGTTCCTAAAAGAAACTAACCCTTTCCATTTTTATGTAGGGTAACCCAGCAGAGGAGCTTAAAGATCATCTTATTGTGGATAGTAGTTGCTCTGGTAGTATGACAGGAGAAAAGGTGCTCTTGTCAGATTTTAAAGCTTATTTTGGAGGAAGAGTTGCATTTGGGAATGATCCTGATGGAGGGAGAATCACTGGCAAAGGAACCATTAAGGCAGGATCTATTGATTTTGAAAATGTCAGATATGTGAAGGAACTTAAATTCAACCTTTTGTCAGTCTCTCAGATCTGTGACAAGAAGTACCCTGTGTTGTTTCTTGACACATAATGTCTTAGTCTCTCCCCTGAGTTTAGATTAGAAGATGAAAACTCGGTGATGCTGAGAGCACCAAGAACCAATGATGTGTATAGCATTGATTTGAAGAACATCAATTCTGCTAAAAGAGCAACATGCTTGATTGCAAGGGCAACACTAGAGGAAGCACATCTATGGCACAGAAGACTAGGGCATGTAAATTTCAAAAACATCAATAAGCTGGTCAAAGGAAATTTAGTTAGAGGTTTACCTTCTAAAACATTCAAACTTGATCATTCATGTTTGGCTTGCAAGAAGGGTAAACAACACAAGGCTTAATGTAAGAAAATTAAAGAAATAACAATTAGGGAGCCTTTGGAATTGCTGCATATGGATCTGTTTGGACCTGTTTCAGTTGTTAGCTTAAATAAGAAGAAGTATTGTTTGGTTATAACAGATGATTGTAGCAGATTTAGCTGGGTCTTTTTCTTAGGATTCAAAGATGAAACTTTTGATGCTATTCATGACCTTATAATAGCACTTGAAAATCAGTTAAGACTCATGGTTAAAGGCATTAGATGTGATAATGGGACTGAATTCAAGAATCAACTTATGGATGAATTTTGTGCTAAGAAACGGATTAAAAGAGAATTCAGTATTGCTAGAACTCCTAAGCAAAATGGAGTTGCAGAAAGGAAGAACAGAACTTTGATAGAAGCAGCAAGGACAATGCTTGCAGACTCCCAATTACCTGTTCCATTTTAGGTTGAAGCTGTAAGTGCTGCATGTTATGTGCTAAATAGAGTGTCAGTGACAAAACCTCAGATGAAGACACCTTATGAGTTACTCATGGGAAAGAAGCCAAACATTAAGTTTATGAAGCCTTTTGGATGTCCCCTGACTATCTTGAACATTGCTGATAATTTGGGAAATTTTGATGGTAAATCAGAAGAAGGATACTTATTGGGTTATTGTACAAATAGCAAAGGATTCAGAGTGTACAACAGGGCTACCAAGAAGGTTCAAGAATGTCTTCATGTCGAATTTCTAGAAGAACAAGAAAATCAAAAGGGTAAAGGTCCTGATTGGATGTTTGATCTTGATTTTATGTCCTCATCTATGAACTATGTACCTGTCAGAGAAGAAAATCAAGTTGTTCTTAATGAAGAAGAGTTACAATACATTGTTCATGGAGTTAACATAAGATCTGAAGATGATTTTGATGAAGCACCCAATGATGAGAAGAAAAGTACTGTTGCACCTCAAGGTACTGTTGATCCTCAAAGTACTGTTCCACCAAAGACTACAGTATCTGATTAAGACCAAGATATCCAAGATGAACTTAATAGGATGCTTCTTCAAGAAACAATTGCAGAATCCTATGAAGACGATCAAAGAAGAGCTTATGAAGCAGAAAAGAAGAAGGCTAAAGGCACTGCCAGTACTTTGCCCCAAAGTACTGCTGATCCATTTGAAAGCACTTCTCAAGTCTTAGATACTTCAAATTGAAAGAATGCTGATGATTTACATGATCCAAACATGCCTGCCTTAGAAGATACTGATGATGATTTGGAACAAGAAGGCATTTTCTCAGATTTAAATGAAGACCCTGACCTCACAAATTTGGAAGATAATCTTGAAGTTCCACCAACTCCTACTCTAAGAATTCACAAAGATCATCCTGTCAGTAAGATAATTGGACCTTCTAGTTCAGGAGTGCTTACAAGAACTAAAGCTAAGAATATGTCTCAACAACATACTTCTTTACTTAGCTTTGTTTACAACCAGAACAGGGTAAATCATAAAGATCAGCAATTGTGTTTATTTGCTTGCTTTCTGTCTTAAAAAGAACCTAAGACAGTAAAACAAGCTTTAGCCAAGGAGAGTTGGGTTGAAGCTATGCAAGAAGAACTCTTACAGTTCAAACTTCAAAAAGTATGGGTACTATGTGATGTACCTGATGGTAAAAGGTTAATTGGAACAAAATGGGTTTTCAGAGTAAAAAGTGATGAAAGAGGGAATGTAATCAAGAATAAAGCAAGGTTAGTAGCTCAAGGATATAGAAAGGAAGAAGGAGTATACTATGATGAAGTATTTGCTCCTGTGGCAAGGATTGAAGCCATAAAGCTATTTTTGGCTTTTGCATCTTATATGGGATTTCCTGTATATTAGATGGATGTTAAAAGTACTTTTCTATATGGCACTATCACAGAGGAAGTTTATGTTAAACAACCTCCTGGTTTTGAAGATCCTGCACATCCAAACAAAGTCTACAAGGTTATCAAGGCTCTATATGGCCTTCATCAAGCCCCAAGAGCATGGTATGAAAGACTCTCCAATTTTCTATTGCAACATGGTTACAGGAGATGTGTTATTGGCAAGACTTTGTTTATCAAAAGAGATAAGAAGGATATCATGCTAGTCCAAGTTTATGTAGATGATATTATTTTTGGTGCTACTAAGCAATCTATGGTGAAGGAATTTGAAGATCTTATGCAAAAAGAATTTCAGATGAGTTCAATGGGAGAATTAACATTCTTCTTAGGACTTCAAGTGCAACAATCAAGCAGTGGAATATTTATAAGTCAAGATAAGTATGTTACAGAGATTCTTAAGAGATTCAATTTCACAACTGTCAAGCCAGCATCCACACCTGTTGATCCTAACAAGCCTTTGGGAAAAGATGAAGATGGAGAAGATATTGGAGTCACATTATACAGGTCTATGATTGGATGTCTAATGTACTTAACTGCATCTAGGCCTGACATTACTTTTGTTGTTTGTTTATGTGAAAGACATCAAGTTCATCCCAAGGTAGCACATTTGAATGTTGTCAAAAGAATCTTTAGGTACCTCAGGCAACAACCTACGCTAGGATTGTGGTATCCTAAAGAGTCACCTTTTCATCTACAAGCCTTTTCAAACAGTGATTATGCTTGTGACAACTATGACAGAAGATCAACAACTGGAGGGTTTCAGTATCTTGGAAGTAGATTAGTCTCATGGCAATGCAAAAAGCAAACAATTGCAGCAAAATCTTCCACAGAAGCAGAGTATGTAGCTGCTGCAAGTTGTTGTGCCCAAGTACTTTGGTTGCAAAATCAGCTTTTGGATTATGGATTCAACTTCAAGAATACTCCTATCAACATTGATAATGCGAGTACCATTTGTATTGTGAAGAATCCAGTTTATCATTCCAAAACAAAGCACATTCAAATCAGACATCATTTTATCAGAGATTGCTATGAGCATAGGCTTATAAATGTGGTTAAAGTTCATACAGATGATAATGTAGCAGATCTACTCACAAAGGGCTTTGATATTTCAAGATTTACCTTTTTAGTTGTGAGTATTGGTATGATTAATAATTAAGCTATTTTTTAGGGGAGGCATTAGTAGTTAGTCATTAATTGAGGGGAGACTACATGTATCATTCAAAAGAAAAGATTTTTATTCATTGTTATTCAGAGGTTACATTCATAAGTCCATGAGCATGACAAAGACACAAACAGGAAACATAGAGAACTACCACAAACACCCTACCCAACACCTACCTACCATACCTAACACACCCTACTCCATTGGCCTTTTTCCTTTTCCCTGATAGCTTTGCTTTCCTTTTTTACCAGTCTTTCTTTTGTCATCAAAAGAAGCTTGCTTCCTTGGGCAAGCCAGGCCAAGAACTTGTTTGGGAGGTCTCTCTTTTCTTGGAGCAGGCCACTTTATATTCTTTATGGCTGATTCCAGGGCATGGGTTAAGGCTTGCGGAAGTTCATTTGCCAAAGAAGAACCAAAAGCAGGGACAGACACCTTTTTCTTGGGTTTTGGATTGGTAGTGCTTGCTCCATCAGTAATGGTAGAGGTTGCTACATCCATAGATGAGGTTGATACATCCAGAGGAAAGTAGCCACTCCATCCTGCATCATCATCAAAGTCAGAATCAGAATAGTAGATGATCTCTGAGTGTGTTGATAACGCTCAAAATTAACATGTTTTTCGTCGCGTTATTGTTTGTTTTACGCATGGAAATTGGTCATATTTGTATCTATTTGTTACTTAATCATGGAAAAGTGTTTATGCATGCAAATATAGCCAAAAGCAAGTAAAAATGATTAAAAGATGAAGAAATGAAGTGATCATGCACATTTGGAGAGTTTCAAGAAGATCAAGAAAGAAAGAAACGACGCATGGACAAAAGGATTTGATAAAGACAAGTCTTCTACGCATATTTATCAAGGAAATATCAAGTTCTAATGAGTAAAGTCATGCCACGAAGAAAGACAATGCATGCAATGTAAAACAACAAAGAAAAGACAAAAGAATAGTTTCTAGACATTGTCCAACTGATCGGATGCAACCCGCATCCGATTCGGTTGGAGTATTCTCAAGGAGTGCCATCCGATCGGATGGAGGAGACTGCTATTACAAGTCTTGCATTTATGAACGAATTTACTCCCCATAATCATTTGTGGCTGATCATTTCTGCTTAAATAACTCAAGAGGGACGTTTTTTACTTGAAGGATAAGTGTTATTATGCTATATAATGACTACTTAGGGTCTAGATTACATGTACCATCAAATATCTAACTAAGTGTTACACCAAATATTGTTAGTTCATCTTATATTACCTGAAAGTTTACTAAGTGTTGTGAAAAACGTCCAGAAAGTGTTGAGTTCGAGTCTCAAGCCTTGGTTCGAGTTTGGAGTTGTTTACTTACGTTAGTGAATAATTGGAGGAGTGTGGTTGTTATAGTTCCACAAGTTTATTCATTGTAATTCTCAAGCTAGGTACACCTTGATACTTATAATGAACAATTGTTACTTTGAGTTTAATGAAAGTTTTCTTATTTACTTGTGTTTTAATATGATTGTTATGGAGTAATTTGTGATATACTTGTGTGTATGATTGGTTACGGAGTATTCTTTTATGAAAAAGGTGATGCATGAAAACATATCTATTTTATGAGTTTGTTGAAGTAACATCTAATCTTGCTTAATTTGTTGGTAAAAACAATCTTTGGAAAAATAGGTCTGAAAGGAGTTTCAACTTGTTTTTATTCCAAAACATTAGTGCATGAATTAGTATGGAATATGATGCTTGACACCCATCTTATTTACTTGTTAAAATGGATTTGAGAAGATTTCATCACGAAAAAGGACCGAAAGGATTCGTAGGAATTCATAAGAAAAGAATTGATTTTCAAAACAACCATGTGATTATAGAATTGTCATACTCATTTGATATGTCCGAAAGGAGTCATTTAGGTGATAGAATTCTTAGTGGTAGTTAAAACATGACATACATCATAGATTGTATAACTACTCATTTTTAGTTGCGCATCATAACAAGTTTTACACCAAACTTTATACTTAAATTGTCATGATACTCCTAATTACCAATCAAGGAATTATACACAAGTATATGCTTAGTTCTTATTGAGTTTCTTTTAAATTGATATTTACATAAATTTGGATTGACAACCCTTATTTAACAAACGTTTTTCTTATTACTAAAACTATTAAATCCCTTGGGACAACCTCGACTTACCCACCTTTACTACATCGGACGAGTATACTTGCTCGTATGTGCTAAATAAATAATCAGATAAATTGTGTTTATAAATTTTAAAACTTGCACTAATAAAACGCACACCAAGTTTTTGGCGCCGGTGCCGGGGATTTAATTAATTTCTTAGTTTTTAGTAATAAAATTGTTTGTAATTTGTGAATTTTCAAATTTTTAGAGTAAAAAAAAAAAAAAAAAAAAAAAAAAAAAAAAAAAAAAAAGTTGGTTTTAGCCAACTGATTCGGATGAATATCCATCCGATCGGTTGGTGGCCAGTGTAGAATAGATGATTAATATTAGTAATTATTAGTTTTAAGATGTTATTATGATTAGTTATTAATGTTTTGATTAATCTTAAATAGAGTTAATGCTTTTACAATATTTAGAATACAGTTAGTCATAGTTAATTAGACATTCAATGGTCGCTTTTAAAGTTTTCAAGGTTTTAGTCTTTTCATAAAAAAAAAAAAAAAAAAAAAAAAAAAAAAAAAAAAAAAAAAATAGTTTCAGAAGCTCCAACCGAATCGGTTGCGGGTTCCAACCGATCGATTGGAGGTGGGTAAATTGTTCCATCCGATCGGATGGATGTCCATCCGAACGGATGGAAGCCACGGTAAAATTTTAACATTTTTATTTTCTAGTTTATTTTCAATTCTAAGTGTTTTAGTTTGTTAATTTACTTATTTTTATTTCATATTAAGAGTTATTTGCTTACAACTAACCTTTATGCTAATGATTTGGATATTTTTGTTGATGGTTATGTTATAGTTAGTAATTGCTTAAGTTGAAATTGAGAGTTTAAGACAGATTTCGGCGTACTTGAAAGATTTTGAGAATATGTTCAAGGATTCCGGTGATTCATTGGAAAAGTTGGAAAGCATATTGGAAAAGGCTAAGTTAGATTTAGAAGGAGAAGAGGTTGTTGGTGACAATGTGTCTTACTTGCCACATAAAATGTGTTACCCAAAGAGGGAGAAAGAAAGGAAGGTTGTTGTTTCCACAAGAGCACCACTTAAGGAATTTGATGCTCCACATATGAGGTATTCTACACCTTGTGCGGTGGAAGGTGTTAAAGCGTGGGATGCGGAGTTGAACATGGAATATGGAGACAATTACATTTCGGAAGAAGTACTTGACAAGCTTGGTTTTGTTAGGCTTGACTATGGAGATTATGGAAGGAAGAAAGTGAAAGGAGTTAGAGTGAACATTCATGGTCACATTTTCAAATTTGATTTTTTGGTTGTGGAATATACTAATTCCGATGAACCGGAGGTTATCTTTGGTAGAGATTTTCTTGTGACTACCAAGTGTACATTGGATTTCGCACTTGGGGAGTTACGAATTAACATAA
This sequence comes from Artemisia argyi, assembly GCA_030686995.1. Taxonomy (NCBI): domain Eukaryota; kingdom Viridiplantae; phylum Streptophyta; class Magnoliopsida; order Asterales; family Asteraceae; genus Artemisia; species Artemisia argyi. The sequence continues at coordinate 55,947,440 of CM060683.1, read as the reverse complement.
GTGATTTGGAAGAAGGAAAAGGTGTGAATGAAATGCTTGTTGATGTTTGTGACGGTATGGAAAAGATAAAGGAAGGAAGGGATGAAATTTGTAAGATGGGCAAGGCTAATCGAAACAAAATACCATTGCACAAATTAACCCAACCCTCCACCCAAAAAGAAAACAAATCATCATCATCATCATCATAAAAAACTCCACCAAATTCACCAAAAAGTAGCAAACCCTTAACCAAAGAGCAAAAACAAACTATCTTGGAGAATCTTGAAGCAAAAATTAGTGAATTGATGGAAAACAACCCGGTCATTGAAGTGTTAAGAAACTACATGGATTATAGGAAGAAATTAGATGGGGTTATGTTAGCAAAGTCGAAGTTGGAAGATAATAGTTTTGATGAAGTAGGGGAGAGAAGGATAATTGAGAATGGGCTCCCAAAGAAAATGAATGATCCTGGAAATTTTGTTTTGCCGGTTAAAATTAATGGGACAATTCCTTTATATGCATTAGCCGCTACGGGTTCGAGTGTGAGTATTATGCCTTACCCATTGTATCAAAAGTTAGGATTAAGAGACCCTAAACCTAACAATTCTAAACTCACTGTGGCAGATAATTCTAAGGCGAAAGCAATGGGGGAGGTAAGGAATGTTAGAATTCAAATTGGTTACCAAGCGTTCTTGGCGGATTTTCTTGTGTTGGATGTTGCGGTTGATAAGGAACTACCTTTTTTGTTAGGTAGACCATTCTTAAGAACATGTGGAGCGATAATAGATATGGGAAGAGGTACCATGACAATTGACGATGGAATTCTTAAGAACACTTACTATACAAAGCCTAGAGGAGGTAGTAATAGGGATGATAATGATGAGGACCAAGAGGAGGATTACCTTGGTTGCTTTGAAGTAGGAAGAGATGAAGATGGTAGGCCTAAGTTTGGCCCATGCACACCTAGTTTCTTTGATATTGAGGATGAAATGGAAAGGGCTCTAGCAATGGAGGCTTTCTTTAACCCATTTAAAAACATTTTTGTGCTTAACAAAATGACAGATTTTCTTGGATCTTTACCGGTCCAATTGAAGAACTTGGAATGGGGATCCGATGGTCCTAGCATTTACAAAAGAGAAGAAGGAGATGGTGATTGGCATTGCAAATTTAATATCACATGTCCTAGCGGAAGGAATTTTGCACGAAGTTTCAAAACTCAAAAGACTACTAGGAAGTTGTCAAACAAGTATCGTGGAGAAGACATTCTTAGGAATGAATATTTCTATGGATGAAGAAGAATGATCACAAGAATAAAGCACATCTTGTGCTATTTGTTTGTTTCATATTTTTAATTTCATGCAATTTATTTTATGTTTTTAGGTTTTATGCATTTCATGTTTGAAATAAGACTATCTATTTATCTAGTTGTTTGTTTATCTATTTATATGTTTACTAGTTTTTAAGAGGTTAAGTTATGTTTTTAGTCTTAAGTTTAGAAGTAGAAATGATGACCAAATTTTTTGTAGACAAAGTGTGTTTGGAATATAAACATACAAAAAGATAAGTTTTTGAAGAGACAAGAACTACTAGTGCTTGTACCAAGTTTCGTAGTGGAAAAACTTTGAAAAATCAATTTCATACAAAACCGAACGGATGGATTCACAACTGATCAGATGAAATTGAATACATAAACCAAAATTTTTAAAAACCCAAGAAAACCACACACACACAATCCACCAAAAAAAAGAAAAAATTTAGGGTCATAAATTCGACCATAAGAAGTTGTTTAAGAGTTACAGGAGTGATAATTGATCATCAATGGCATCAAGTCAAGTAAGTTACATCATTAATTTCATTCAATTAGGTTTTAATTCGGATGATTGAAATTAGGTCACGAATTGGGTATTTTTGAATTAGTTCGAATTAAGATGTAATATTTTGGGGATAAGTGATTAGATGATAGGAGAATGTATTGCAAAAAGAATTAGATCAATTGATTAAGTTTTGAGTAAGAATTGATTGATTGAATTTTTGGATTGAATTGGGTAGAATCTTTGGAGCTAATTTATTTGCAATTGATGAATCCCGGGAGTTACATGCTTGATAATTAGTGATGTTAGGTAATTGCATTGTTAATTAGAGCACTAATTGGAAGATTTTAGTAGATGGTGTTCTTGAGTTTCAAAGGATCATTAGGTTGATGCATGGAAATGTTACGAATCGTTGATAGGAGAGTTCAGATGTTAGAAGCACTCAAAAATGGTAGATTACAAGTTAGAAAGAAGTTCAGATTGATTGGGAAACGTTTAGAATGGATTGAGGATGCATTATGTAAACAGAAACTCCAGCCGATTCGGTTGCGAGTTGCATCCGAACGGATAGTAGTGTGCCAAAAGATCCATCCGATCGGATGGAGCTCAATCCGATCGGATGGATGCTATGGAAAATTTTTTGACATTTTTGAAATTGCGTTTTCTAGTTTCTAAATTGATTGGTATTAGTTTTTATACTTTTATAATAACATAACTTGAGTTTTCTTTCAGGGAAATGTTGCAGGATTGGGTCGTAGTCAAAGAAACCCGCTTGTTAACAAGTATTTGAAAAGGAACGAGAGGAAGAGGATCACTTTCAGTATGAAACCGGAGTCTAATGATAATGTCAAGTTTTCTCATGTGTAAAACAAAGATGAAAAGAATGCGTATAGGGAACATCTTTCAAAACTTCAAGAGAGAAAGATTGCTAAGCCTAGATTGATTGATTGGGATTTGCTTGCGGAGTATGAATGTGAGGATCAATTGAGGAGCATGATGACTATGATTTATGTGTATCCCGGTGATGGGGATAGGTTTGAAGATTATTCTTGGGAAAGAGCTTTTAGTATACGTGAGGATGCTTACAAGGAATGGTGTTTGGAGTTCTTTTCTACATTTTACTTTGATAGGAAGGTGAATGATGTTCTTAGGGATGTTTGTATTTGGTTTAGATTGTGTGGGCGCGAACATGCTTTCTCTTTGCCAAATTTTGCAGTTGCCCTAGGTTTGTATGAGGAAAGTGAGGTTAATCATAGGTTGTTTGGACCACATTTTGTGAGCTTGGCTAGAGATCATGATCAATACACTGGTGTTGATGCTTATTGGAATAGAATTGGTAATCCAACTTGTCTTAGGAGGAATTCTTCTAGGACTAGGAATCCGTTGATGAAGGTGTTACAAAAGTTGATTTCTTGGGGATTGTTGCATAGGAGCGGTAGTCAAGACAAATGTAGTCAACCGGACCTATGGGTAATGAAGTTATTGGAGGAAGATAAGAATAGGAATGTGGCATGGATTATTGCCGAATATCTTTCTAAGAGAGCACCGGGAATTAAGAAACAAAGTGATGTTTGTGGAGGTCATTATGTGACCGCTTTGGCTAAGAATCTTGGGGACTATAATGAGAATGAGTTGAGGAAGTGTCGAGTGAGGATGGAAAGTGAGATATGGGATGCTTTTAGTTTTGGAAAAGCATTGGATAGGAATAATAAGACTTTGGGACCTTGGACCGAACCAAGTGTGGGGGCGCAATCAGGAGCTTATACGGAGGCACCATCACAACCTCAAATGGGAAGTTTTCCGGGGAATACTCAAAGTGGTTTTGATTCGGGATGGGGTGATTGGAACTGAGAGTTCAATGCTATTGAATGTAGGGAAGTTTGGAAAGATTCAATGATGATGAGGAATAATTACAACTTTGATTATTCCATGCCAATGATCCAACACTTGGCACAAGATGCCAATTATGAGGTACCTCCCTACAACCCACCAAATGTTCCACCATACCCGTTACTATATTCTCCATATCCTGGACCATACCCCTACCCTTATCCTGGTTATTCACCATTTCTCGAGCCATACCCTCCATACGGTAGACTTCCCGAGTATGGTAATTCAGGTGTCAATGTGGGTGGATCAAGTTTTAATCCTGGAGGATCGAGTTATGATGTTGGAGGTTCGTCATCAAGAGTTGGAAAGAAGAAGCGACGAGTGGTGGATTAAGACGATGATGAGGATGAAGATGAGAGCGAGGACGAGTTTGTTCATCCCAACAAGGATTATTGATGATGACGAGTGATCGTCATATGGTTTATGGTTTGTGTTAAAAACAATTATGTGTCGAATTATTTCTATTTCCACTACCTTTAACTATTTCTTTTAGGATTTATAACGTAACTTAATTTTCTACTTATTTCATTTAGATATTTTTGTTTGTGTTTGTTTGGTTGTTTCGTATATTTTGCAGTTTTCTTGCAGGGGTTTTGTTACGGAAGCATATAGTTGATCAACGTTTGGAGTCGATAAACACATTTGCTTATTATGATCAAATATGCATATTGCGTATTTAACTCCGGTATTTTCTAAATTTTTCCATTTCCTTTACTTTGAAGTCATTTTTTTTATTACATTGAGGACAATGCAAAACTTAAGTGTGGGGGAGGGAAGAAAATAGAAAAATTGCATATTTTTTAATTTTTAATTTTTTAAAATTTTTGTTTTTTATTTTAGAGTCGTGAACTTTAGTAACTAGAAGTAGTTCGCCCTTCATATTTTAGTTAAAATAAGGTTGATTCAATGGTAAAATAATAATGATATTTTTGGAGAATAAATTAAGTTTAAAGAGCAATTCGTCTCGGAATTGATAACATTTGCTAGCACAATATTATACCCTTATTACTATAAATTGTGAGAATTAGTTTTTTTTTTATGTGAATAGTGTTTCTCATGCTATTTATATATTTCATTATGAGTGTGCCGGTGGTTGTGTTAATTCTAGAACTTGTACTTGTTATGCATTACGGTTAAATCATTTTTGAATGATAAGGATATATTCATATGATAAGAGGCAAACTTAGGATATAAAACCAAATGGCCATCCGTTTACAAAACAAATTTTTGCTAACCACATCGGTTAGTTATCTTTGTATTTGGAACCCATTTGTTAGCGTTTATGTTTATCGCTAGATACCCCTAGTTAAACCCTTTGAGCCATCCTTTTCATTTTGTTAAATCTAGAAAAATACAAAAATATTTTACACTTTAAACCTTAGCCTAACCCTTGTCAAAGTCTAAAACGGTGGGTTTGCTTGTTACTTGGTATGTTGGATTGTTTTTTATGTTTATGAGTTAGACACACTTTGTTATTTGTGTGTGCCATTCCGACAAAGATGAAGGTGCGCAACTTCTTATTTGTATTTTTGTGGTAATGCTTATGCGAAGTGTGGGGGAGATGTATTAAAAAAAAAAAAAAAAAAAAATCATCGCAACTATAAGGTGACAATTATAGCAAATGTGTTATATTATTATGAATAAAGAAAATTATGTGATATGTTGTTGGCCAATGTGCTAAGTATGAAGAATATTTTTATGGTGAATCGATGTATCGACATGTGAAAGTTCGAAGAGGAGAAAGATTGTAACTATTATCATTTATGGGATTATTGGTTTGTTCGTGATTAGCAACAATGGGACTTAGACTTTGATTTTATTTTCCTTTAAAACCAATTTTCATAAATATTTCCATGCCTTATCCTTACCTTTTTGACTTAGTGTAATTATTAAATAAGATATTTGCACGAAGGTTCTATTTACCCTTAGCCTAAACGTTACAACCCGAATAAAAGACCTCTTTGATGAATTATTTCATTGTTTTAATACTTGTACAAGCCTATGGTAAGAAACATAAATCATGAATGAGCAATGAGTGATCTATTAATCATGACACATATTGAGTGATGAGTGAATTTCAAATTATCTTCGTAAGGTGCGTAGAATTGTTATCAAGCTCTTTATTTACTTGTTTGAGTTCAAATAAGATATTTGCACTATTGCCATTGAAATCAATTTTCTTTTGATCAAGACTTGCTCGAGGGCGAGCAAAGCTCAAGTGTGGGGGATTTGATAACGCTCAAAATTAACATGTTTTTAGTCGCGTTATTGTTTGTTTTACGCATGAAAATTGGTCATATTTGTATATATTTGTTACTTAATCGTGGTAAGGTGTTTATGCATGCAAATATAGCCAAAAGCAGGTAAAAATGAATAAAAGATGAAGAAATGAAGTGATCATGCACATTTGGAGAGTTTCAAGAAGATCAAGAAAGAAAGAAACGACGCATGGACAAAAGGATTTTATAAAGACAAGTCTTCTACACATATTTATCAAGGAAATATGAAGTTCTAATGAATAAAGTCATGCCACGAAGAAAGAAAATGCATGCAACGTAAAACGACAAAGAAAAGACAAAAGAATAGTTTCCAGACAGTGTCCAACCGATCGGATGCAACCCGCATCCGATTCGGTTAGAGTATTCTCAAGGAGTGCCATCCGATTGGATGGAGAGAAACTGATCGGATGTAGGTGACTGTTGTTACAAGTCTTGCATTTATGGACGAATTTACTCCCCATAATCATTTGTGGCTGATCATTTATGCTTAAATAACTCAAGAGGGACATTTTTTACTTGAAGGATAAGTGTTATTATGCTATATAATGACTACTTAGGGTCTAGATTACATGTACCATCAAATATCTAATTAAGTGTTACACCAAATATTGTTAGTTCATCTTATATTGCCTGAAAGTTTACTAAGTGTTGTGAAAAACGTCCAGAAAGTGTTGAGTTCGAGTCTCAAGCCTTGGTTCGAGTTTGGAGTTGTTTACTTACGTTAGTGAACAATTGGAGGAGTGTGGTTGCTATAGTTCTACAAGTTTACTCATTGTAATTCTCAAGCTAGGTACACCTTGATACTTATAATGAACAATTGTTACTTTGAGTTTAATGAAAGTTTTCTTATTTACTTGTGTTTTAATATGATTGTTATGAAGTAATTCGTGGTATACTTGTGTGTATGATGTGATTGGTTACGGAGTATTCTTTGATGAAAAAGGTGATGCATGAAAACATATCTATTTTATGAGTTTGTTGAAGTAACATCTAATCTTGCTTAATTTGTTGGTAAAAACAATCTTTGGAAAAATAGGTCCGAAAGGAGTTTCAACTTGTTTTTATTCCAAAACATTAGTGCACGAATTAGTATGGAATATGATGCTTGACACCCATCTTATTTACCTGTTAAAATGGATTTGAGAAGATTTCATCACGAAAAAGGACTGAAAGGATTCGTAGGAATTCATAAGAAAAGAATTGATTTTCAAAACAACCATGTGATTATAGAATTGTCATACTCATTTGATATGTCCGAAAGGAGTCATTTAGGTGATAGAATTCTTAGTGGTAGTTAAAACATGACATACATCATAGATTGTATAACTACTCATTTTTAGTTGCGCATCATAACAAGTTTTACACCAAACTTTATACTTAAATTGTCATGATACTCCTAATTACCAATCAAGGAATTATACACAAGTATATGCTTAGTTCTTATTGAGTTTCTTTTAAATTGATATTTACATAAATTTGGATTGACAACCCTTATTTAACAAACGTTTTTCCTATTACTAAAACTATCAAATCCCTTGGGACAACCTCGACTTACCCACCTTTACTACATCGGACGAGTATACTTGCTCGTATGTGCTAAATAAATAATCAGATAAATCGTGTTTATAAATTTTAAAACTTGCACTAATAAAACGCACACCATCTGTGGAGCCATCTGAATCAGAAGAGATGTATACCAATGGGAAGTGACTCATGTTGTTCACTAAGGTTTTTGTGAGAGTTTTACAAATGTTGATGAAAGAGATGTGTTGGTGGAAAGTTACTTTTATAGGAAAGAAAAGTTATAAGGGTAATTAATGAAGTTCATTGAATTCTACTTGCCTTGGTAGCTTTGGGAATTAATTTGGAAAGGTATTAATTATCTCGGGTTGACTTTCAAAGATATTTTGGTCAAACAGTCAATACTAAAAGATATTTTGATTGGAAAGTACTTTGTCCAACGTACTGCTTGGTATTACAACTGAAAGTACTGCTCCATGTTATGGAACGTACTGCTTAGTGTTCTGAAGGGTACGCTGACGTGTCAGGATACTATTCCAACGGTAAAAAATGTAGGTAACAAACTTTCGAAAGATATGGGAAAGATAACTTACAAAAATAATGGTAAAATAATTAATTCACTGTGATTCTTTGTATATTATTCCTTTTTACTCATATCTTTTTCATATTTATACACCCGTATTCATTCACGACTATCATTCATCAAATCCACCAAGTTCATCAATGATTACCATTCTTCTCTCAAGTCATTATCACAATGGCACACCGACCAACCATCAACAAACACAACATGATTGCAAACCTTGAGAAAACGCAGAGGAACATTGACTTTCATGGAATCATTGATTTTCTCACCGGAACCACCATCAATTACTCACTCTTAGTAAACCCAAAAATTATTGGACCTTGGATACAGGCATTTTGGGCCACGGCTAGGGCTGAGATAGAAGATGGAGAGGATATTATTCATGCTACCGTTGCTGGGAGAGCTATCCGTGTAACTGAGGCAACAATCAGGGAGGTTTTGCTATTTGATGATGAGGGAGGCTCTGTTTTGTTTGCTAAACAAGACGTTTGGGATGCACTGAGAGATATTGGGTATGAAGGTCCTTTGAACAGGATTACTTTTCAGAAAGCAATGGTAAGTCCTCATTGGAAGTATCTTATTCATGTTTTACTTCATTGCTTAAGTCCAAAAAGTACTGCTTGGGATCAATTTGGACATGCCATAGCTTCTGCATTAGTTGGACTAGTTACCAATCAGTCATTCAACTTTTCCTACATGATCCTTGATGGTATGATTGCACATATTAAGGCTGGATCACCTTTTCTGATGTATCCTAGATTTGTTCAACTTATCTTAGAGAATCCACTTGATGGGATACAAAAACCTCAGGATTATATACCTACAGTTAGGATGCCACCTAAGGTGTTTACCTTCATGTCTCACAAGGGAGTTAATTTTTCGGGTAACAATACACCTCTTATTTCTTATATGTTAGAGGTAGCACAGGCTATTAGGGATGATGTTGATAATGCTAGTGGTTCTGCTAATTCTGATGATGCTAATCAATCTGATCATTCTGAGCATTCTGCATCAGTACATACACCTACACCACCTATTGCTTCACCTCAGCCTGATGACTTAAGTGAAAGAAATCCCTCAGTATCAGTTTCTAGGAAAAACCTTATTTCTGCTAAAGGTACTTCTCCACAAAGTACTTCTCTGCAAGGTACTGCTTCAGAGCATACTCCATTACCTTCTCCCAATGATTATACTTCCACAGGTGGGTTTCAAACACCTGGAGGAGATGAGGGAATTGAGGGTCCTTTGGATAATTATGCTTTGACTAGAGAGTTATGGAGGATGAAGAAAGATATGGTTACTCAGACTGCAGAAATTAAAAGGTTAAGAAACAAGTTCAGAAGGTTAAAGAGATTTGTGTGGCCACTTGTGAAATATTTTAGGTTGTATGTGAAAGAAAAGAAACAATCTCAAAAGAAAAAGTCTAAATCAGCAAAGAAAGTTTCTAAGTCTAAGAAGAGTCATAAGAAGTCATCATCTTTCAAATTGGGGAGGAATCAAGAAGATAATTTGAATGAAGATGATGCTGGAATTCAATATTCAGAAGATGCTCATCTATGGCATTATGCTGAGGCTGAGAACATTTCTCAACAAGATACAAATTATGAAAATATCACTGAGAGGAAAAGTGATGAGACTGAACAAGTTAATCATGAAGTTGAGGATGATGCTGTTAAAAGTGGAGATACAAAAGAAATTGACTTAGAAGGAACTAATGTTCAAAGTACTGTTGCTGAAAGTACTGATGTACAAGGTACTGCTGCTATGGATATTGATGGAAATGGACCTTCTACAAAGACTTTTGAAGATGAAGCTGGTCCTTCCAATCCTATATAGCAAGAAGAAGTCAAGGAGCATACAGCAAGTGATGATGAAACTATAGCTCAGATAATGCTCAATTTGGATAGACCTTCAGGAGGTATACATATTTCTGAGCCTGCACAACAAGTTTCTAAATCTTCTTCTGAATCTGAAAAATTAGATCCCAAAGATAAAGGCAAAGGGATCATGAAGCAAAAGAAGATTAAGAAGAAAAAGAAGAAGTTTACTCTTGCACAGCTGAGAGAAATAGAGGTAGCAAAGAATGAAGAAATTGCTAGACAACAACAAGTTGTGTATGATGCAGAATACTTGGAAGAAGTAAAGAAGTCAGTTGCTATAACAAGAAAGCCTATGACTAAAGCTCAAGAAAGAAACTGGATGATTAGTTTCTTGAAAAAGAGAGGATTCAAGAATCTACAAAAGTTAAGATATCCAGAAGTGAAAGCTCTATGGGATGAAGTACAAGAGTCTATTAAGAGAGATTTGGAAAGCTTTGTGCCCATGGATGTTGATAAGGGAAAGAAGTTAGAAGATATAAGGAAGGAACAAGCTGAGAAAAGGAAGTTGAAAAGAAAGAAAGCAATTCAAGATGATCAATTGTCTAAGAAGCTAAAAATGATACATGAAGATACAATTGATGAACTGAAGAATTATATCAGAGTGGTTGATTTTGAGAACAAGAAAACAGAAGACTCTGGAAAGAAATCAAAGATTATCTCATTCTCTGTGGTTGAATCAAAATAAGGGAATTATCTTATGTTCAACAAAGAAGATGAAAGCTTCACAGTGTTTAATATGCTATGGGATGTTCTGCATTTAATTGACAGAGAAGATCTATACAATTTATATTTGCAAGTGCAGACATACTATGAGAATATTGAAGCAGCAGGAGTGGGATTAATCTTACTTGGAGATTTGATAACCATCTGGGAAACAGAAGAAACAAGTCATGATACTCTGTGGAATGATCAAGAAAATTGGGAAATAACAAGATGGAGATTCTTTGAGTCATCAGGAGTTCATTCACTTGAGATGGAAGAGGGTACCATGATTCACATGCTAGCTGAAAGAAGATATCCTTTGATAAGAGAACTTATGATCAGGATGTTGGATCATGGAATGGAGCTTGAAGATGAGACTGGAGTAGCTTTTATGGTGATTAAGCTATTTATCAGGTGGACTAAATCAGAAGAATAATATTGCAAAATACTGGTATGATTTGTTTTGTATAATAAGTATTTTTCTTAAAGTACTGCAAAACAAACAGTACTTTACCAAAGTACTGCTTGCTGTATAAAACCAGTATAAGTCCTTTGTAAAATAAAATAAAAAGTTTTTGATGTTTAAGGTGAAGTAAATAAAAGAATTTGAAGAGAAAAACATGGTGTTAGTATTTGTACTACACAACAAATGGTAATCAACTCACCATGTCTAACAGACAAGAAAGAGTTTGACTCATCATGAGGGTATGGCTCTGATGTGATAATCAAATCCATTTTTAGTTGACAATTACTAAAAATTGTATGGTATTTAACTCACCATATCTGTAAAATTGAAGAGTTGACTAGCCCACAAGAAAATGGCTTATGGTAAAGGCTGTGGAAAACCATTTATGGTAATTAGTTCACCATGGTTGAGATCAAAGAACTAACTAGTCCAAAAGCAAACGGCTATTGGTAAAGACTACTCAAATCCGTTGATAGCTGATGATTTGCTAAAAATCATATGGTTATCAATGTACCATGGTTGTTCTAACCTAAACATTGACTACTCCAGAGTAAATGGCTTTGGTAAAGAGACATCAAAATCCATTAAAAGTTCAATGATTCACCTCTCACAGATGGTTACACATCTGTAAGTGATGAGAACAGTATGAAACTTTAAAAGATTTGATGTACACTTTGTCAAAAAGTTGCTGAGTTGTTGAGAAGAAGATGATCAAGAGCACTTTGACATACAGGATTCAAAAGAGATAAAAGAAACAATTTTCCTGAATGATAAAGATTTTGGAGATCCAAGAAAGTAAAGAAACTTGAAATAAAGCAAGTGGAGTTCAAGTTAGGGGAGGATTGTTGGGATATGAAGTCAAAGTACTGCTATGTCAAAGTACTGCTCAATAATTAACATGCTGATCAAGGTCAAAGCACTGCTATTTGTTGAAGATTATTTAAAGTGCTTCGAAGAACAAGGACTTAAGTGCAATATTAATTAAAGGATTATTATGTAATATTGTATGAATATTCTAGAATTAGTTAGGGATAATTATTTGTCGTTCAAGTAGATGATGTAAACCGACTTAAGGTTATCTATATAAGGAGCCTTATGATGATATTAGAGATATAAGTTTTAGACGAAGTCATACAAAGTTATCACAAAATGATTTTAGAGAAAGTTAGGGATTGTTAGTGAACCTGCAATTAGAGAGGCAGGTTTAAGAGTTGTTTTAATATTAACAAAGTTCTGCTTAGTTTTGTATTAGTAGATTCCGCATACTTTACAAAGTAATATCATTGTTTCAATATTAACTGTTTTGAGTCATTCAAGATTGTTAAAACCTTACAAGCTACAAAGTAGTTTGGTCAGAGTATATCGATCCAACAGACTTGATGTAAATCCTTATCGTCTTGAAGGATGACACATTACTTTCATGTTGACCAAGAGAGGTAACATATATAGATACAAGACAATATCTATAGTCACAAGTTAGACTTGTGATTTTGATATTATATGTAATCTATGTAAGTAACAAGTCCGGATTAGTTAGGAAGTTGTCAAGTCACCAAATAAGTGAAGCTAATGGAAGAAGGATGAGTTAAGGATGGAAGAATGTAGTAACCGTTGGTAATGACTACAAAACATTTGTGGTTAAGGACCTACAGATGCCAAGTAACCAAATAAAGGGTTCCTTCCTTTATGCATAAGGGTTCCTTGGGTGAGTTTTGTTTAAATTGATTTTTTGGCTGGAAGTGGTTTCCTATTGGTTATAATAAGTAAAAATGGTCCTAACATGCTTAATGAATACTAAGGAAAATGTTTCTCACTAAAGTGAATGATTTGGTGGAGGAGTGGTGATTACGTTGGCATTGCAAAATTTTGGAGATGGTGTTGGAGTAGCAAGGTTGAGGACGTTTGTATCTTTGATGGGTGAGGAAATGTTGAGTAATGAATCACTTGATGATGATGAGCTTAGTTGAATGGTTTTGTTGAAGCAACATGGTTTTACACTAATCCTAGCGGTTTTCCTAATAGGTCTAGATGATTCAGATGAGGTGTTAAATTTAGTCATTTCAAGACTTCGGTTAGCTAGAATTATAGGATTAAGAGAAGTGATGGTGATGATGTGAATTGGAAGTATGAATTTTGGTCAATTTATAGGAAGAACATGTTATGGAAAGTAGTGTTTGGATTTGATGTTGTTCCATACACATTAGGAGGTTCCTAATCATTTGGAAGAGTTCAAATCATTAGAAGAAAAAATAATGGAGTTGGGTGGAGTGAAAGACTAACTTATGCACTAATACTATGTGATCATGGAAGATAATGTTCCACAGATTTGGAGGAACCAAAGGAAAGGTTCCTTCCTTGTAACAGAAAGGTTCCTTCCTTGTAACAGAAAGGTTCCTTGGGTTAGTTTAGCCAAGTTTGAAATTTTGACGGGAATGATGATCCTATTGTTGAAAGTGTGCTAAGAGGGCTCTTAGAATTAATGATAAATACTAACAAGCATGTAGGAAGCAAGTTTGGAACCTAAGGATTACTAGAAAAATTCAAAAAATTCAAAGATTAAAAAGTTAGCTGAATGTATGGAGGAACCAATCGACAACAAGGACGGAACCAAGTCTTTGGTTCCGCCATATCCGTGGGGTCTCAGATTTGAGACAGAACACTTTTTCGCAGCAGTAAACGTTTTCCGATTTTCCAAATTTTTCCTAAAACTTAAGTAATTAATTAGTTGTAGGTAGGAAAACAAAAAATGCGAGTAAAAACAAGCTTACCGATAGAGATCACGAGAGCGATCCTAACTTACACTTTTTAAGCGAAAAATGGAAATAGCATAGCACTAAAAAATTATCCCCTGCAAATATTGTTAGTTCACACATAATCCACATACATAATATCATCCTACAAGATCATAAAAACACAAAATAACATGGTATCAACGATCAAATTGTTCAAGTTTCAAGTAGTGCCAAACACTCCTTAACAAAGGACATTTATCGACTTCCAAAACCCGTTCAAACATCCTAATAATACTTGGAACATATGCACCTAATTAGTTGTGATAGATTAAAACCAAAAACACATATTCTAACACATGTTAGCATATAGATCAAGCCGAGGATTATGATCTTACCATAAATGGAAATTAATCCAAACACGGAAAATTGATAACACCAAAGTGTTATCGTCCAAACATGACATGGTTAGTTAATATGATCAAGCAAAGATGACTTTCTATCATATAGCACGACTCATTCATTAAACATCATAGTAGAAGCATATATATACCAAACACCATTTTACAAGACTACTATATGTTTAAAAATGTAGTGACACATTTAGACACTTGACCATATTTCAAGATACTTCATTAGCATCACTTAATACTCATTCCTGAGTGAATTAAGCAAAATAATCACTTAACATATGCAAAGATGAAAATCTAAGACTATAAGTACTACAAAAGCATTTTATCAACTTGGTGCACAAGATCTAATCAAAAGTCCTATCAAACAAGCAAATAGAATATCAAGGCAAGATTGACACTTATGTATCACAAATAAGCAAGTGTAATCTCAACTTAAATCAAGCAAACAACATGTATGCAAACAACTAAAACAAGTAGTCATATTAGCATAGCATAATTAGTGAAACATTTTTCGTATTATATTTCGCTTCAATGGTAATTTGATACATGGATCGTGCTCTATTTTAAAAACAATTCGTTTTGAAAATAAGAGCTACGAAGCTCTGATGCCAATTGTGAAATCGTAGAGGGGGGTGAATACGTTTTCGTTTAAAAATATTTAAACTTGTTGTATCAAATATAGTATAAACCATTGTGTCAAGTTACGCCATTATTAGTCCGTTTTGTTTTTCTTTTCTAAAAACATCCATATGACAAATTTCCGATCATGCTTGTTGTAATATGAGAAATGCTAATAATAGTCTTATGACTAATATAAAGCATATGATATACCAAGTTGTCACACAAGCATAAACATCAAGTCACAACACAACACAAACAATAATATAGTGCAAGTATAAAAGTAAAAGGAAAGAGCAAACCGAACACGAGGATTTATAGTGGTTCGGTCACGGATCTCCTTTCCGCCCTACTCCACTCCCCGAGTACCCAACTCGAGAGTTACTTCACTAGATCAACAAGCTCCCTTCTTAGCGGAGAAACCTTACAATCGTCGCTTACACTTTATCAGGTACAAAGCTAGATACCGAGTTCTTTTACAAGGTACAACCACTCCTATCGTCGCCTATACAATATTTCCAACACTAAGCTAGATGTCGAGTTCTTTTCCAAGGGTACAACCACTCCCGCTAGTTCTTTTACAAGGGTACAACAACTCCCGCTATGTTTTGTGGCCCAACATAGAAACCTTGTGTTTTATGGCACAAACACATAACCATCTAATCTATAATAAAGAGTACAATGATGATCCAAGACATAAATATTTAATGGATATGAATAACTAATCTAAAAGAACTTCCATTGATAGAACGCCTTCAATGAATGAAGATTACAAGTTCTCCAATCTTGTTGTGATAGATCTTCATATATGTATGCATGTGGTGGATGATGATGGCAAGATCTCCAAGCTTCTTTGGTGGATCAAGATGTATGATATGTTTACAACAAAGATGAATGTTATAAGCATTATGATCATGATAATGAGGGTGATTGATTGTGTTTTCTATATGGTTTTCTATTGATCTAAGATCTATGCAAAGTGTAGAGAAGTGTGTGTTTTTCTTTTTCAAGTTTCATCAAGTTATTAGAAAAACCATGGGCTACTATTTATAGGAAAACATGTAAAGAGGTTTTCCAAAACCATGTTCCAAAACTAACAACTATATCTTCCAAATATCTTTCCATATCTATCTCTAGTCTCATCAAGATCTTCTACAACTATGACACATCTTACACAATCTATGACATATCTTTCAAAATCTTTGTAAAGTCTAATCAATATCTTACACAATCTTTAGAAAGATATACATTCTAGAATATGATGATCCATGTGATGATGTAATTATATACTTTCCATTTTGATAAAAATGTATATGAAAGTAAACTTGTAAAGTTATTAGAAAATGTATTTATTAGTTTGCTACATGATATTTAGTAAGTTACTAAAAATGTTTTATGTACTTATGTTGTTATAAGACACATTTTATAGATTGTAAACTTACTAATATTATCTAGACATCTAATGTGGCACTTATTCTATTTTATACCTAAAGTGCACTTTGACACCTAAAATACTTAAAGACTCTAAAAATATTTTACTTATTCTAAATGGTTTGATCATAAAACCTGTGTTGTAGCATACGATGACACAAGACGTTGAGAGGTGTTGAAAGTATGTTGAGACAAACTATGATTACAAGTAACTTGTACATTTTACTTTATGTATCAAGTTATACGTTTGTCATCAATCAAAACAAACGAGACTGTATAGATTAAATATCGTAATATTTGCACTAACAATGTTGTAAATAATAGAGACACCAACAAAACCATTGTAAATGATTACTGATTTATGTTGTAAATAATAGAGATACCGACAAAACATAGTGAATCATATGTAAAAGTTATTTGTATTTGTAATAATGTAATTTTTAAAATTTTTGTATTTGTAAAAGTTGTTAAATATAAAAGTTGGTGGATGATCAAAATCAGGTGGTGCAGCAGCAAAACGTGGTGGAGCAACAGAATAACGTGGTGGAGCAGCAGCAAAACATGGTGGAGCAGCAGAATAACGTGGTGGAGCAGCAGCATAACGTGGTGGAGCAGCAGCAAAACATGGTGGAGGAGCAGCGAACTAGGCTTTTGGACAGCTTGGTGGAGGAGCGAGTCGACCCGCTTATCGAGCATCAGGAATTGTTGAATTTCGTAAGCAGGATTAGGGCTCTTGAAATTTTCTATGAACAATTGAAAGAAAGGAAGGATGAGACAGAAAGGGATGCGAACAGGAAAGAGAGCTCTGGTTCGAACCGGTTGGGGTGAAAGTTTTTAATGATTATGGTGTTTGTAAGGTTTTAGTATGTTTGTAATTTGATGTATGGAATGGTTGCTACTTTATACTCTTTGATTGTAGCAGTACCTTCTTTAAATAATATGTTAACGTTGTCGTTTAATTAATAATAAGAATTGTTGTTGCAGTTATTTAATGTGGTAACATTTATACAAAATATTATACATAGTGAATGATTACTGATTTATTTTGTAAATAATAGAGATACCGACAAAACATAGTGAATGATTACTGATTTATATTGTAAATAATTATACCGACAAAACATTATAAATGATTATTGATTTATGTTATAAAGTATGTTGTTTGAGAAACCTTTGAACTCAAATGTTCATTTATGTAATTCGAATGATTTTTTTTTTTATTATTGCAAAAAATTAATTTGTTTAAATTATTTGGTCAGGTGGAACGCAACAATCCTTTCTTTTGTCGATGTGAGAGAGGATTCATTATAGAACGGCAATCCTGAAAACCAGCTACTTGTGGGCAACTATATTATGCATGTACTGATTCAGTGGTAAATAATCATACGTTTACTTAGTTATGTAAATATGTAAATAATTTGTTTGTTAAAAATAAATTTCTTATAATTTTCTTAACATGTAACAACCAGGTACAGATAACTATGGGTATCGATTCTTCATGTGGAAAGATGAATTTGAAAGGAGGTACTTTAATCAAGTCTCTTCTTCAACGCAGTCTCAAACTGCGTTGCGAAAGATAATAAGATTGACGAGCTTGAAGCAAGAAACAAGCTGTTGATGACAAGAATTAAGACGTTGGAGATGGAGTTAGAATTGGCAAGGAATCCTGACGATCACGCTTGTCAGTCGGGTGCAATGCTCCATGATCTTTTAAATGAAATGAATAATCTTCATATGTCGTAGATGTTGTTGTTTTTAAATAATATGTATAACGTTGTCGTTTAATTTAATAATAACAGTTGTTGTTGCAGTTATTTAATGTGGTAATATTTAACGTGCTATTATACAAAGCATTATTAAACACAAATATACCAAACATTATACATATACAATACATTATTATACATACATAATCCTTTCTATTTAAAAAAAAATTAAAAAAAATAATAAAAAAAAAACGACAAAAAAGGAAAAAGTCAAAAAAAAAAAAAAAAAAAAAACACACACACACACACACAAAGTACACCTAGGGGTACTAGCCCCGTTTTTATAAAAAAAAGTAGCCACCGTCAATATAACCCAACCCGTCGGAAATGTGTAAAGGTGACTCCTACAAATAGAAATTATTACCGTACTTGTATTTTGTTTTCTTTTTCGAATTTAAAATGTTGATTTTAAGTTAATTAAAATCTGCATGACAAAACAAACAAGATAACACCATGTAAAAATATTTAGATGTTATACTTTATAACTAAAAAGGGCAGCATCGACTAATTACAAAGTATATTCTCCAAAAAAAAAAAAAAAAAAAAAAAAAAAAAAAAAAATACAATGTATAAGTTATACTAACCTTAATATGGCGTCAAAAATGATAAGGATATGTTGACGGGGAGGTGCGCACATTGAACGCTAATTGCCAAAAGTTCAACGTTAAGTTATCTACAAACATTTACAACTTTTGAGTAGAAGTAAGGAAAACGAGGTTAATCTTTTGGACCGTGTTAGGCAAGCATATCATGATTAATCAAAAGTGTCAAAAGTGTTTATTCAAGACAACACGTGGCAAGTCTTGAAAAAACATCCCAAGTGGGATGCGTCTGACTCCGTTGATCTCACCGGACATGCCGAACTATTCAAAGATGATGCGAGGCCACGTCCCCGGCAAACCACAACCCGAAAATAAAACTAAATCAGAAACCACATCGAACACTGCGGAAAGTAACCCGTCGGATTTTGGGGATACTTTACATAATGAGTTTAGACTCAAACAGGAAGCCGCTCAATTAGTGTACG
This sequence comes from Artemisia argyi, assembly GCA_030686995.1. Classification (NCBI taxonomy): domain Eukaryota; kingdom Viridiplantae; phylum Streptophyta; class Magnoliopsida; order Asterales; family Asteraceae; genus Artemisia; species Artemisia argyi. Next base: position 55,928,342 of record CM060683.1, on the reverse strand, counting down.
AAACTACGAATAAATGAAGTTTCTCGCCACTAGCACCAAGGATATGTTGAATGATGATGCCTACATGATCAATATGCAACAAGAAGAAATCCATCGAAAATATAGACGTGACAATTAATTATCGTATTGTATTTTAATTTTTCTTTATATGTTTTTTTTCGTATTGTAATTTGTATTTTCATTTGATGAATGAAAAGTTAATTGGTTTGAAAAAGTGGCAGAAAAGAAAATAAAATAATGTGTCCCAAAAAGTTGAAATGACTTGAGCGATGAGTGAGATAGTATTTAAGTGTGAGAATATGAATAAGGAAATGATGTGGTGGCGTTGAGGTGACAAAACGACTCAAACCACCATGCCCGTTGCTCTAACAACAATAATACAATGAAGAACTTAAGACAAAGTAAGCCAAACACCTATACTAAAGAATGGCAAGAGAAAACACTAACAATGAATTTAACGAAAAACTAAAGATGAAAGCCAAACAAAACATATGATGTAAACTAGGTAGAAAACCATGCCAAAGAATGAAAGAACCTCCCAATGACGAAAACTACAAAACCCGTAATCACCCCCACAAAAAAGCTAACACAAAACAAGAACTTCTAAAGCATCAAGACTACGTAGAAGAGTTAGCTACTTGAAAGATACAATTTCTTTTACAGTACTTTTAAACTTTTGAAACACCTTTTATATTTAAAGGGTAAACTTCAAAAATGGTCACTAAGATATTGCAAAAGTGCAAAAATAACACCGAGTCATAAAGGCGTGCAAAAAAGCCACTAACGTTACGTATAAGTGCAAAAAAGCCACCGAGAGACAAATCCCGTTAGTTTTCTCGTTAAGTGCCAAGTCATTAAGGGTAGTATCGTCTTTTCACTTTTCATACTATCTCTCGCCAATTATAATGGTATAATTGTGACATGACCTCAATGGCTAATTTGCAAAGTTATTTTCATGTTTCCATATTAAATTGTCACAACGCCTTCACACACACACAAGCAAAAACACACACCCGTAACCAAAAAATTATCACTCTCTTTTCCAATAACATGTCTCGCTGTCTTGATCTCGTGATTTCCTGTAACTCGTTTGTCATATCGGAAATGATGCTATCCCATTACCAGCGAGAGGTTGAGGAAGACATTCATCATACACAAGAGTTGATGAGTAGGTGCCAAAATCTGTCTAATATGCTGGGTATTAAGGGGGACCTGATTGCGGAGCTCCAACTCTTAAGGGGCTCGAGAGCTGCAAGGGCCAATGTGAACAAGCTTAGGAGGATTCAGACAGCTGATATGAGAAAGATGAGGAGGTTGATGAGGATGCTTGGGCAAACTAGCCCATCATTGTTTACAAGATTGAGTTTGCTGTGAGGCAAACGTACATGTGAAGGGGTTGGGTGCTAGAGGCTGGGGTGGGTTGTTTTGTTGTGTATGATGAATGTAGGTAGTAGGTGGTTGGGCACTTGTGGAGTTGTGGTTTCTTTTGTTCCTTTTGGTGCCCCTGTCGTAAGGTAGATGTAGGATTAGATGTAGATAGGGGTTGTGGTTTCCCATATCCTACGGATGTAAATGTATGGTTTATGAATGGAAGGGGTCGTTTGATCCCTATTTTCTTTGTATATAGTGTTTGATCGTATCACAAACACAAACATGAAAATGACAGAATTCTAACCATAAAACACAAACACAAACTTGTAAATGCTATTAATCGAAGCATATAACACAAACACATTCACAAACATATTATGCATAAGAAATTGGATGCAATAACAGAGTATTGATGGGAGTCGAGCATCAATAAAAATTTAACCCAAAACAGAGTAATGATAGGAGTCAAGCATTTGATAGGAGTCAAGCATCACTAAACATTTAATCCATTTGAAATACTTCAATTTACATAATATTGTTCGGCATGTACCAAAAAGATGAACCCATCACAATGCCTGCACACACCCTTTGGTGTAATCGAAATAGAGCTAAAATAGTTCAAGTTACATTAGTGAAATTACATTAGTAAATATAACTAAATTAAAGTGTTTTTGTTTCTACACATTAAATATTTTCAATAGATGAACCCATATGTCAATCTTCAAAACCTTCTACTGGATGAACCGACAGGTGATCAACTACACCTGCACAGTCAAAATATGCAATGAAATGAGATTACTATAATAGGCAATGCAATATATCCAAAATATTTGCTAAACAATTCATTAGACTCACCTAGTCAAAATAACACCACATTGTTACCCATTGATCTTGGTGCCCTTAGTCCCAGTACACAATTAGTGATTCTAACACCACTTCTTGGTCTCAAAAGACCCCCACCCTTGCTCCCACATTCACTGAACCACCGTCTCTAATGACAATACCAGCCGGTTTGTTCCTATTAAGAACATCATCCTCATCAACCATCTTTCCTTTTCCCTTATCCCCAAACTTCTTCACCCTCTTTTCATGCCTCCCGGTTTCAGGTTTTGAAGCAACAACATCATCCACAATCCTAAAAGGTCTTGAAGTGTTAGTCCTAAAAGGAGTTGAAATGCTAGAGCACCGCAAGCTAGCATCTTCTTCTACCCATCCGACAACCTCCTCACCTTCACCCTCAGAATCAAAGTTTTTTAAATAGTATTCAGATAACATCTGTTTTGTCTGAGCAACAAACAACTCTACAGAACGAGCCTGGCAACCTAGTTCGATCATTGTATGCACATCATTGTCTGTGTGAGTTAACTTTAAACCTTCTTCTAATGATTTGCCAGGCAAACAAAAGAACACAACCCATTTTTCTCCCATAATGCGTGATAACATATCATCCAGACCTAGGCTAAAGACATTTCTATCACAGACAAAGCCACAAAGTGTAGAAACATTCCCTTGTACATACATTAATGGACCAAATTCAAAGACTCCATTATTGTGCATGCTGAACACAACTTCACCCCCATAATCAAGTAAATCTGCCACATTTTAAATTCAAATGTCAATGTTCAATTAAAGTAACATTTGAAATTTGAAAGAGTTGACCCACCTTAACTATTGCTATAAGCTACTACAACTGATAAGCTATCACTACATTACAATCAGTAACCTAATTTGCAACATTGTATAGCAACTAACAAGACATTTAAGATGGTGAGAGTAATTAGAAGATATGACTGATGAGATCTTCTTGTTTTTAGCTTCTTTAGCAGACTTGTGATGTTGACCATCATGTTGACCGTTATCTCCATTACAATACAAGACACTGTCAACCAGCATCCATAACCAACGTGATAGCATATCATCCTACTTAGTTAATATAGCAGTACAGCTGCAATGCCAAACACTCTCACTTATGATATTCTAATGGCCTACTTAAAACCATAATACTCTGTTTCTCCTAAACCTACAAATCACGGCACTCAATCATGTCACTCAAAGGGGATGCATATAAAAGTTTATCAAAATTATCATAGCATCCAACATAAGCAAATTAAAAATGAAACGTAAATGAAATATACTACATTAACATACCAATATCCATATGCTCCTCCATCCCCTTACACTTCCTCCCACTCCCAACAGGCCTTTCCTTTTTTGTGTACTTGTACTCGGATTATGACTCCCCTCCTTCTTCTTCCCACTCCCAACAGGCCTTCCCCTCTTCCTTTTTGGTGACATTGTACTCGGATTGTCGATTGGTACAGAAAAAGTAACTTTTTTCCTGGGCCTTCCCCTCCCTCTTTTTGTCTCTGCAACTACATCTTTGGAGCAACCACTAGCACTTCCAATAGTAGGAATAGATATCGCACGACTACCACCCATTTTTGGTTCATTGAAGGTTTTGTTCCACATCCATTGAAGAATTTCTTCTATCATCTCCTTCCCTATGTTTGCATACGAACCATACCTGGCACTACTTCATCGCCAAATACCTCCAAAACTTCATCAAAGACATGATCATCAATAAAACCTTCCCCCACGACTTTTTTGATGATTCCTCCGCCCCAATCATCAAAGACTTTCCCTTATCATTATTCGCCATAGCTGGTTTTGGTTTTTCCGATTTAGGATTTTTTTTAAAGCTAGGGTTTGATGGTTAGTTATCTTTAAGTCGAATAAGTGGGTGGTTTTGGGGAGTTAATGTTCTGAAAAAGCAACTCTAGTAGTAATCTAGTTGCTTTAACTGAAGAGTTTACGTTTGTTTGCAAATATAGTCCTTCAATTATAATTGGCGGGAGATGGTATGAACAGTGAAAAGATGATACTACCCTCAATGACTTGGCACTTAACGAGAAAAATAACGGGATTTGTCTCTCGGTGGCTTTTTTGCGCTTATACGTAACATTAGTGGCTTTTTTGCCCGCATTTATGATTCGATGTCATTTTTGCACTTTTGCGATACCTTAGTGACCATTTTTGCAGTTTACCCATATTTAAAATAACCTTGATATTCGCAAAGTCTTAAACTTTTTTTTATTTTTTTTATTTATTTTTTTTGAACGACGATTTATAAAAGGAAAAACTAGCAAGAAGCTAGACTTACAAAGTAATCAAATAAGGGTTTTTAAGCCATTCGATCCAACCGAACGAGGCTTTACTTCTAAATTTACACCAATAAAAGGAATTAGAGACAATGTTGTCAAAAATAAACGCCTTCGAAAGAGCCTTATCTTCAAAGATGAGCTTGTTGCGATAGGTCCATAAATTCCACCACAAAGCATAAAAAACGCCTTCAAACAAAGCCTTCGTTTTAGACGCAAGCCGGAGAGACAACATCCAAGTACACCACTCCCCATAAGAATTGACATCCACGTAATCAATACACCACCAAGAGGAGATTTTACGAGCAAGCTGCTTTGCCATATTGCAGCGGAAAAAAAGATGATGAGAAGATTCAATACCTTCATCGCAAATGGGACAAGATATCGATTGAATATCGATACCACGTTTAGAAATATTGAGTCTTGTTGGTAACGCATCCATCTTTATCTTCCAAGCAAGCACATTAGTTTTGATAGGAACGTATTTATTCCATCTCGTTTTGGGTTGATCAGACTTAAGACGAGAACCATCAATAATCTTACGAATGGAGGCCACCGAGAATTCGCCCGTACTTTCAAGGGTCCAAACCCACCTGTCGATCGAAGGAACCAAGTTAACCAAACTTACTAAAGACATAAGAGCGTCGAATTGCACCTGTTCAGCACCCCCCCCCCCTCCCCCCCTGATATGACGACGGAAAGACATAGTCAAACTCGAATCAGATAGTTTAACCCGAACGTTAACCTCCTTGTGGTTTTCTAAAGCATACAACCGAGGAAAGAGATCTTTAACAATATCAGCACCGGACCAATTGTCATTCCAAAAAAAAACCATATTGCCATTACCCATTTTAAGACATATGTAGTCAAAGACATTCACTCGTTGGCTGGACAACACCTTTATTTCCTTAATAATAGTAGTCCAACAAGTCTTAAACTCTTTGTGATGATAATTGACATATATGTTACTCACTGCACGCTTTATATATCTGTTTCAATCCGATTAACAATTTTATATTTAAATTATGGGTTTTTCTAACATGTGTCTTCAAGCAAATGTTATGATATGTTTATTAAAACCACGTAATTTTTTTTCATATCAAAAACTGCATTTAGTTCTTATTAAATATACTAAAAAATTGTCATAAAAATATATGATTTTAAATTTAATAATATCTGCCTTTACTTTTATACGTATAAACTTAAATATATGCCTTCACGGGACATTTACAAAATCCCTTGAATAATTAATGTATATAACTACAAAGTATAATAATAATCATCTATCAAAAATTAATGTTCTAGAATTAATTAATTTTTCTTTTCTTTTTTTTTTTTTTTTAAAAAAAAAAAAAAAAAAAACTTGTTCTAGAATTAATCTAGAATATGATTGTACGTATATGCAAAGATTTTAGGGAAAATATTTACACATGTCGATGAAAAGTATAAATGTTTGATTAAAATAATAGTTTCCTCATTAAAGATGTTTGTATGAAGGGAGGTGATTTGTACATCACTAAAATTGGTGTGTACACCACTAAGTATGAAGTATATAGTTGTACTATATGCATTATCAACACAATTTAGTGATGTGCACACCAATTTTAGTGATGTATTGTATGAATACAATTTAGGGTGCGTTTGGTATGTGGATTTACGAGGGTTTGAGATGAAAGATACGTAAAATTCTTTCTTTGGTTGGTTTGCCCTGGTATTTGAAATTGTCAGAAACCCTTACTGCAAGGGTTTTCAGAAATCCTGGCCATATATGTAGGGATGGTAGTGTAAAGTAAGTATCATGGTGGGCCCCTTTTTTATAACCATTCATTTTATTTTGGTAATGTGTTAATCACCGCACATTTCATTTGTTTTATAATTATTTTATTTTAACTCTCACTTTCAACTTTTAAAACAAACATCTTTTTTTATACTCTTTTACCAAATCTTAAATCAAATCCTAAACTAAATCTAAATTCAAATCTTAAACCAAATCTAAATCCAAACCCACCGTCAAACCAAACGGACCCTTAAGTTTACTTACTCATAATTGACTTTTTCTTATCAAGTTACAAAATGTAGTTGAATAGTCAACATCGAGAAGTAAATTCATGTCCATTATTGCCAGCTCCTAAGAGCATCTGCAGCCAATGGTTTTAGTAAAAGCTTTTTACTATTAGAAAAAGTCTTTCAAATACTTTTTTCCATTGCAAACTTGGGTTTTTCCAATAGCTTTTTAGTATGACTTGGTATCCTTCGAGCGGTTGAAGCATTTCTAGAGCAATAGCTTTTTGAAGCATTAATTAGAATCACTGTTTGGTATTATAAAAATAATAAAATTAAATGAGGAAAAGCTTTTCAATGTTTAACCGTTGCAGATGCTCTAAGTCATAACGAACATTTATTTTGGAATTAATATGAATTTAATGTGATTGACACATGTTTAGCTCTCTCTATATACAGTATAAAGGATTCAAGTTAATTAATACAGTAGCAAATTTTTATTTAATCACTCTTATTTTAAAGTTTAATTAATATTCATTGAATTGAATGTTAAGTAGTTGATTTAAAAGAACATTTTATGTCAATTAATTATATCTTAGCAAGACTGTATGATTATTTAAAAGAAATTGATAAATGTAGCTTTAAAGGTTATGTTTAACGCATTCGTTAGACAACTTATCATGTCCTCTTTGTGATGCGGATTAGGAAACAACTATGCACCTGTTCACGGGCTGTTTGTATACTTCCGAAATTTGGAGTAGGGTGGGAGCTTGGTGTAGGCTGAGCCCAATCTATGCTTTTGAAGTTGCTGACTTAATCATGCTGGCCGACAATCAAATGAAGAATAAAAAGGAGATCCAAATCATACAAGGTATCATTTTTACTACAATATGGTCGATATGGAATGAACGGAATGCTAGAATTTTCAATAACAAGTCGCGGAGAGCTATCGAGTTGGCTGAAAATGTTAAGGTGTCGGTGTTTTTCTGGGTTCGCCATAGGTCTAGATTGAAAGGTATTGATTGGAATAAATGGTGTAAATACCCGTTAGACTTGATGTAATGTCGTTTTTTCCCCGGGGGTCCTTGCTTTGAGGACCGCTTGTGGAGCTCTTGGTTGAATGAAATTTACCTTTCAAAAAAAAATGTTTAACGCATTCAGACACGCATTAACTATTTGTACCTTCAATAATAATTGTTCATCTTCTAAATTTAACTTCTCTCAACCGACTTTATGTATACTACCACTAGTTATGTACATTTTGTTTCTTAAACGTAACCCTTAAAGCTATTTAGCAAAACTCTTTATCTAAATAGTAATTTAGTTAGCATTGGTTTACAATTGGCTCAAAAGGAAGAGCTCTAGTGAGAAAAATTATTGAAATGAGACAAGTAAAAATAAATTTTAACCATATATTTCAAATTAGAAATAGAAATAATGGAGGGATACATCTATTTTAGTGAGTGCGTCTCAAATTTGTAATTGTGATTTCTTCTCATTTTTTTAATCTTAATTATATTTCTCATTTGATCCTAACTTTCGGCCGACTCAAAATCGAAGTTGTCCATACTATTATATCCATAGGTATGGTCCTGTATCGACCAAGATATATATGTTGATTAGCGTTTTGCATAATTCATAAACTAAATAAATTTCATGCAAAATTGTTAGGGTAGAACTATGTTTTATACCGGTGGAACATTGCTCTGGTGGTATCACTCCCCACACCCCCAATGTAAATGCCCGGCTGACCACACCCCCAATGTAAATGCCCGGCTGATCGATCACAGAGGGCGTCATGAGTTCAATCCTCTCTTTTGACTAGATGTCGGTGAAACATGTGATCGTTGTCTGGAGCTACATCCTTGTAGAAGGCTCAGTCATCACACGAAATAAGATACTCACTTTTTGTTTTATACAGAAAATCCATGTTGATTTACACCCCAAAAATAAATAAATAAATAAATAAATAAAAGTAAAAGTAAAAGTAAAAAACCTGTAATAAAAGGCTGTAACGAAATGTAAACTAAAATGCAGACAATAACCCAACCTTGTGAGCAAATCATAAAAATATACGGTAGAAATCAAGCTTTAAAACGATCAATATTAATTTCTGCATAGTTTTTGGTAGTTAAAAAGAGACATCTAGGAATGAAAAACCTTTGTACAATCAAATAACCGCACCATATGAATATGTTTGCCTAAAGTGAGTTCAATGCGCAAACTTGCATATATACATAGAACAAAAAACAAATGAAACCACTCGTCGAATGAACAACTAAAACGAATTCAAACCCAAAATTAACAAAGCTGGCGATTAAGAGAAACTAAAAAAACCCCTACACGTTCATATCACTTGCACAACCATACACAAATCACCCAAAGCTATTCGTCGTCAAAAATAATATACCCAAATGTTCTAAAACAAAACAACTTGGAAGCCAGATAAGTGTCCATAAACCATTATACAGCAATTGTTCTTGGAGGCTTCATTCCAAATCCATGCTTCTTGCGCTCCACTCTGTCCATATAACACGTACAAACATAAGAGCTAACACATAGAGTTAGCTAAATACTAGTGTTTTTTCTATGAAATACTCCGTATCAAGGCACTTCCAAATATGTCTCATTTTAGTCATTGTACTATTTTTATATATCCAAGCTATTTAAAGATGGTTTCGTGTCCTAATTGGGTCATTCTATAACCACGATTTCACGTCAAATACAAATATATCCTTTTATACATATTTTCTAACATTCTTATACGAAATATTGTAAAACTCGGGTTTGAATGGTTTTTTGCTTACGAATGAGTGAAATGACTCAAATGGGACACTAAGTCATCTTGTATTAACTCATATTTACAAAAATAAGGCAATTACTAGATTACTAAAAAGTAAGGTTGATAGTGTATGCAAAAACATCAATTTCTATATATACCCTAAGAAACTTATGGACCAGGAGGGTTAAAGTGGGAACATGATGTACACAAAAAAAGTGTCAAGAACTTACGTGGGAGCAAGTTTACCAAGACCTTCGAGCTCTTGACCCGAGTCTTCATCTAGGACTCTCCCCGAGATTTCAATGACATAAGACCTATCAGTATCGGTTGGTAGGCCTCTACTCGCAAGTAAATCCAAGTCTCTCTGATGAAGCTCTCTCCCATTAACAAAAACATTTGTGTTACCATCAGCACATTTTTCGGGCATTGGATAATTGAATTCCTCGATGAATGGCTGCCAAACCGAATATGTTCCACATTAGTTCCAATAAGATAAAGATACAACAAAAGTCCAAAGAAGTAATTTTGTGGTTCAAAAATTTGCATTTATCCACTTTAGTGCTATACTTATAATATCTTGTGAACTTAGAAATAGTATACCTAGAGGTGGAAAGTGAGCGGGCTGGGAAAGGGGCAATAATAATATTGAGTCTAGGTAGAAAAAACATGTCATTTGTAGTCTGGTCGGGTTTGCTTGACCAACAAACACTTTTTTTCCATTCTTTCTATAGATAATTAGTGTATCAGTTATCACTACAAAAACAATATTATTATACTCGCACAAATCTTTGAATACCGAAAAGGGGGTTGTATGCATTAAAACTACACTTTGGAGGACTTTCAAGTTTCAACACATTCAACCTACTTGAACCATACCACTTTTAGCTGCAAAAAAATACTCACCCTTGGCACCCTAATTTTAGACAAAAGTACAACTCAAATCTACCCATTTCTAAATAATTGGTCGATAATTCTGCAAGGATAAAACATTACAAAGGAAGATAGCCCATTAATCGATAAGACACGAAAAATTTCATCCAAGCTACAAATATATCATTTGTGTAAGATGTTTTTTGGTAAAATATCAACGTAAATTTTCATTTTGTCCCATTTTAGTAACTGCATTTTTTATACATCTGAGTCATTATTAGATAGTTGTGTCCCAATTGAGTCATGTCAAGTCAACATTTATATATATAATTTATAAAAAAAAAAAAAAAGATTGTAAAAATATTATTTTTAGGTGTTTATTTTAGAGCTAAAAGATGATCCAAACGGCATACACAATCTTTTTAATGACTAAGATTTACAAACACGAAAAAGTAGAATGACTAAACCAAGACAAATGAAAAAGTACTTTGGTCTGATTGTAATTAGTTTATCGTTCAAATCAGACTTGATAGTTGATAACAACATATCAATAATCAAGAAAATTACCGGAATTATGCCACGACAAGGGCCACCCATTATACCCCAGAATCCAGCTCTTGTATCGTACCTAAACCAGAAACAAAAATGAAAAAGATTCAGGAAAATGTACACGCTTATTTATATGAATTTCATAAAACACAAAGACAGTCGTGTTATACTAACCAGTAATCACCAGGCTCTATCGGTCCAGCAAGCTTTTCCGCCTTCTTGACCAACCGATCCACTATAGGATGTCCGTTGACAGTCACATTAACTTTTCCCTGGTCAGCATGTTGAGTAGACTTCGAGAACTCCCTAAAGCTTTTCTTGATCATACCCTTTAAGAAAGATTCATTTCCTCCACTACTTCTTTGACGCTCATGCTCCCTATTCGTATCACCAGATTCCTGAGAAGTGCCCGTATTGACTATATATTCATTAGATGAAATGTCAATCTCACTCGCCACTGCAGCATCTTTCATGGAACTTCCGTGGGCCCCCAAATTTTCAGGAAATGCAGCCTGTTCCATTTCTGACCTTCTGCTTACGTTCCCTTTTCCTGCTCGATTATATTTTGTGGAATAATCAAAATGATCTTGAAGAGGTGAACCTGAAGGCGGTGGATTTGGCTTATTATTAGCATTCATCGCCACATCAGCAGGATTATTGTCTAGTATAATGTTTATTTTTACTTCCTCTTCTCTGTCTTCTGATGTGTTTGAGGCTACAGATTTGTAAGAAGTCATACTTTGACCTCCTATTGGTAATTTATCCATGGACTCAAAATCATAATTTCCCGAGTTGTCATAATCCTCAGATGAAAATTCAGCACGAGCCTTGTGATCGTCTTTTGACTTTACAGAACCCTTATTAGTTTCTGTATAAACAGAAAGAACAAGTCTTTTGTTGACTATTAAAAGTAACATCACTTGAGAACACGCTGCACATCTCAATTTCTTTGTATTCTTTCTAGGTACTTGAAGCAATTCATAGCATGAAATACATGCCACGAATGGAGAACCACCAGCCACAGGGTGGCACCGCTTTACTCCAGTGGCTAAGATTCCCCTTGGAGGACGACGAAGATCATTCGACCATCTTGAGTGAGATTCGCCACTATGATTAGAGTTTAAAGTAAGACTTGAAAATCGACGATTATAATCATGATGGTAAAAAACCGGATCATTTTGCAAAACCGGAGGTGGTGGTATAGGTGGTGGAGCTTGTTGGTGTTTGTTATAGCAAATCATACAAGAACAGGATGGGTGGTGATACATACGATTATCAGACATATCGCTGCTGACATATTGACCAGAATAGTAAGGTTGATAAGGGTTTTGTTCATAAGGGATAACCGGCGGCCGTCTATTGTTTTGTGACCTAAAAGGGTCACTAAAGACAGGAACTTGATTAGAAGAAGGCAATAAAGAATGACTTTTGGGATGCATGTAAGGCGGGATATGATGATGAACCGGAACTTTTTCTTTAGATTTATCACGAGACCTAACGATTTCATCTTTGAGCTCATCTAGTTTTCGCAAAAGCTCATCTTCAACTTGTACATCATTTGTGTTTTGAACAAGCTCGGCGTATTCATGATGAGGGGCGTAATGGTAACTTGATGAGCCCTCTTGTAAATCGGTATCCCTGTATCGCCAGTTTGAGCTCCGGACTGATCTTCGTGAGCCACTTCTGTTGCTTCTGATAACGGGTTCGTCAAAATCTATGCTCTTATCATGCCTACCTGAACTTCCATTGGATTTGCCTCCATTTTCAGATTCTAAACTCATGCTCTTAACACTTCTTTTAGAGGAATCGAGATTTTCTGATTCTTTCAAAATTTCGTTTGGAATCACGTCACTTTCATCAACTGATTTTTCTGATGATACACCGGATTCGATATGTTTGTTATTTGCTGCAAATCAAAAATTAGAAAAAGAAATAAGTATAACTTATTAAGAACTTTTCCACCATAAAGAAAGAGTGAATCACACAGAATATTGACCTATTCGCATATGAATAATTTATGATAACAAACATATACAATGTGTTAAAGTGAAAAGTCTTCTACCATCAATTTGAGATTATTCAAAACTACACCAAACATTGATTTTGACAGCTCCAAAAAAATACAAAGCACAGAAGAAGTCAATAATGAGGATATTACTAAGCAATTTAATGTATTATAACTATACACATCAATCTTAAATTCTTCACATTTTCACATTAATTTAACACCAAACCACAAGTAGAGCACAACAAACACCATAAATTCACAAGATCAGACATCAACATTAATCCATCAATAATTAACACACCAAGACATACATTTGTAAACCAAACAAAGGTTGAAAATTTACCCAAATTTCAACACAAAAGTAAACCACATGTCTGCACAAAATAAGAGATACCCAAATTCAAATACTTAGCATTAACTCTAACACATTAATATAGTAAACACAAAAGACAACAAAATATACATTTATAAACCCACACCAAACTGCTAATTGCTAAATATAAACAAACAAACCAGAAGAATCAAAAATGATCCCAATCACAAAAAACTTAACCAAATTAAAACACACTATAATTAGTCCACCATTAACCTAACAATAATATACACAAATTAATCTAACATTTATAAAACCACATCTAATTTCTTGCAAAACAATATCATACAAAAGAATGAAACTTTAAACCAAATCACATAAACAAAAAATAAAATAAAATAAAAATTATGAACTAACATCTAATTTCTTGAATATAATCAAACAAAAGGTCAAAACTTTCCCCAAAAATCACATTTTTTCAGAAAAACAAAACAAACCCAAATCAATTCAACTAAAACCCATCATTAATAACCACACAAAACATTAAAAAAAAAATCACAAATTCACAAAAAGATACAAAATTTACCACGAAGAACAGCACCACAGCCACCACACTGATAAACTGCATAATCAGTAACTTCAGGCAAAAGATTACTACATTTAGGACAACGAACTAGTCTCACTTTAGCAGGGCTATCAGACATTATTGTCTTAAAACAACAAAGATTTTGTGTTTATTTATGTAGTAATTAATGACCCATTTGAGTGTTTAATGTCTGTTGCAGAAGCAAGTGAGAAAAAGTGAGATTTGATGAAATCTAAAAGAGAAAAATGAGGATGTTTGTGCAAGTGTTGTTGTTTGTTGTATAGTTCCAAGAAGAAAAGAGGAAAGAAGAAGACGTTAAAAAACCAAAAGTAAGTTCAGTGGGTTAAAGTGTGCTGCTGTACTTTGGTTTTTTATTGCTACTTTTTTATGAGATCTAGGGGATTTTTTTACATGATTTGTGTGTGTACTTGTTACCCTTGTTGTTTATTTATTATGTCGTGGTACATATTTTAGGTTGAGGTTTTGAGTTCATTGTTGACTCATACAAATGAGAAGATGTTTTATGGGGTGTTCGGGATTTTATTTTGTGAATTTATAACATTTTTAGGGTGTGTTTGTTTCATGGGTTTTGGAGTAAAACAAGATTGATTTGCAAACTTTCATATTTGATTAGTATTTAAAAAGAATTGATTTGCACGCTTTCGCATTTGATTAAGACACTCCAATTATTGTATTAGACATTATATCATATTTATATTATGCTTTAAATACTTGTATAATGAGTGTGCAATATATATATATATATATATATATATATATATATATATATATATATATATATATATATATATATATATATATATATATATAAATCATCTCTCGTACCTAAGATGCCGTTTAGTTGTAGATTTTTTTTTTTTTTTTTTTTTTTTTTTTTTTTCGTTTCTAAATTTATTGAGAAGGGAATGATTTTTCATCTCTAGAAAAGAGTTGAGAATTTTGAAAACCCGTTTATTTGGAGTTATATTTTTCTTTTTTAAAAATAATAAGATTACCTCAAATTCCGAAGGTGGCGGCGACGGTCGGCGGAGACTAGGAATAGAATGGTGTATGTGTGTTTTTTTTTTTTTTTTTTTTTTTTTTTGAGTTGAGAAAAAAAAAAGTGAGAATGATAAAATGAGATTTTCAATTTCTTAGTTAAAATTTAGAAAATAGGAATTTCATTTTTCTTGAAAATTGTTGAAAAAATATGTGACTAAACAAATTTTCAATTTTTTCTTTTTTACGTGGAAAATTTTCTAAAAAAATTAGATATTTTTCACCAACTAAACACACTCTAAATATTTGTTTTCTTCAAATTCTTACACAATTAATGATTTTGCAAGTTTTTCTTTGAAAATTGAGTCATTTTTATTTTGAGCCACACATTCAGGTGTGCCAACTATCAAGTACTATTTTTTCAAAATAATATTTAGTGGACCATTTCTTATTAATACCTTTTAAAATAAATTATATTATACCAACTATATATATTCTCTCCATAAATTAAATCTAGATTCAAAACCAAATCTAAATCATAATCCTAATCCTAAACCCGTCTATTAACCAAACGGACACTTAAGTTGTTCAAAGTGTATAAATTAGCTGAGAAACATTAATCTCAAGCATTCTTTGTATTTACGATTAGAAACATAGTCTTTGAAAATTTGAAAAAAAAAAAAAAAAAAAAAAAAAAAAAAAAAAAAAAAAACCATTTACTGTCGATTAAATAAATAGTCTTCGACTAAAATCTAAGGATTGTTTGTGTAACAAAAACAATACATATATGGCCCTCCGGTTAACATGTGTTGCAAAAAAAGTCCTTAACTTTGCAAAAAAATGTCCCTCTCATTACTTGCGATTACATAAATAATCCACAGTTTAAAATTAGAGATTGTTTTATAACGAACACTTGCGATTATATGTAGGGCTCTGGTGGTCTCTACACAGCTGAAACATGCACAGTGGAAAATAAACACAGAAAACTGTGCAAACCAAAACCCTTGTGTAAGTTTAAGACAAAAAAAGAGTATTAAGAAAACTTACTTGTTAATCTTGCTAGTAGTAAGCTTCTTTTCTTGATTTAGTTGCACGGAACACCTCCTTTACCTTTCTTGATCTTTCACGTCCTTGATTCGGGTATCTTTAGAATATCATTACCAGGTTTGCGTCAGGTATCCACTGATACTGCACATATAGGACTAGGGCTACAAACCTATCACAAGCTAGGCGAGTACGAACTCGGGTAAAAACCCTTATTGATCTTCGGGATCAAAGGGTTTCGATTAAGGTTTTGGAAACCATAATCGTCTTTATGTGTTTGTAATTGACCCAAAGGTTTTAACCTTTTAGGATTCGGTTCTTTGGTCTACTAAGGAGTTAACTACGGGTCGGCTTGAGATGTTTAACCAAAAAAGGGTAAACATTTTTGGTTTTCGTTTGATCGCAAAATAGGAGATAAAAGGAGAGAGTTAAGGTTTTTAGGTGATTTGTGTTGTATGTGAAACCCTCTCAAGACCCTTTGTATATATATGAGTCTAGGAGAGTTCTAGAATTTCTTTGAGACCAAGTAATTCAAGGTAGACAAAACACAAGCACCCCCTTCTGTGTATTTGGTTTGATGTGTCTTATGAGTGCTAGATTTAAATCTATAACACGATCTACCAATGATTCAAACGAAACACATACGACCAAGTATACTCGTCTGTGTAGAGCAAGAAATGATTAGGTAAGCCGAGGTCATTTACAAGGATTTGTTTAATTTTTGAAACGAGAGTTTGAGATTAATCGAGCTTAACAATAATTCTAAATTAGCAAGAAAATAATAATGATTAAGATAATTCAATAGATTAAAACTACACTTGCCTAAACTAGTTTGAACAAAACACTTAGGGTGATTATGACAATGGTTCTCAGGGTTTATGATCAATAAATTAGATGGTGTTCTAGCTTGATTAGTTGGTGTACTAATCCTCTTGTTTCCAACACTTTCAATCCTCATCAAGATTTTAAGATGACAAAAACAATATTAAGTTTATCACATAAGACTAAAACAATTCAATTACTTGATTCGCGATAGTTTCACAAGTAATCGACAACTACACCTTTTAGTTTCTTAGTTTAAACAAGTTACATCTTAGTAATAGCTTGACATAGAGATAGAACCATTAAGTCATAATTAACCACTTATCATGTCACAAACATCATCTAGGCAAGTGCACAAGGAACTTAGCCACTCATGGCAAACAAAGAAATAACCACAGAAAATTCATTACTTGAAAACATGATTAAAAGAGTCTTACAAATGTTGTAATGATGATTACAAGAATTAGGGACAATTGTGAGATGAGTAATGATGATTCCTTGATGAATACAACGATTAACTATGGATTATAGGCTTATAGCTTCACTTTTTCATGCGTTTTCTTCCTTGAGAGATATGATTAGTTATAGAATTGTAGGAATTGGTAATTGGTAATTGGTGTCTTCTCTCTTTACCAAGCTTCTTATTAATAGAATGACTGCTCCTTGGTCTCCAAGCAAGTTTCTTGGGCACAAAGTGTCATTGAAAATCTGGACTTAAAGTAAATAAAGCATAATGATCACCCATATAAAGAGTTAGATCATTAAAAGTGGTAATAAAAAGTGCCAGGAATGTAGCAACCCAAGGTTGAGGGTCTCAACCCGAGGCTCAGAGTTCCAGCCCAAGGTTTAGAAGAAGTTTGGAATGGCAGTTTTGAACCTTTGGTTGAACTTAAGCCTTGAGTGTAATTCCTTGGACCTTTGGTTGAAGAAGTAATCCATAACTCATGTTAAACTTCGCTTATAACTTCTCTTTCATTTCACGAATACTTGATCTTTTCTTCGAGCTCGGGAACCTTTATAACTTTATTCTTTTGTCTTTGAGGGTCTTCCCGAGGTGTTTATTATGGGTAGAATCTTCCGTTGTGCATAAGCTCTTGATTTAACGACTTTTCATCATCTTTCTTGCTATTTCCTTAGACTTGGTTGTACATGAACCTTAATATATCTTTTGTACCTTTTAAGCATAAAATGTTCACAAACACAACTAAATACAATGCACAAACATACAAATAACGCGACTAAAATATATACGAAATGAGCGTTATCACAGAAGAACCAACCTACAACCCTTAGGGGATGTTAGTTTGGCCTTTTGTCGTTTCATACGCTCCTAATATTTATCTAGGATAAATATTAGACTCTAGTTATTAACCGTTTATTCCCTTAATGAAAATAGCATCGTATTTTCATTTCCTCAACTCTATCATTTAATTTCATAACTCTTTTCTTATTTCCACTTGTATTGTTTTGTTTAGTGTGCACCGATGTGACCATTCGTCATTTCCATGAAGGCAAGTGTGAAAGATATTGTGTTGTTTACACACAATTCTTTTAGACTGCCACTTGTGCAAATACAACAATAAATGAATCTTCTTTCACTGTACCAAAAGGTCCTAAGCAAGACATTGTAGTACCTTACTAACAGAAACCGATTCTACCCAAGTATTTAGTCTCTTCATGCAGCCATTGGTCCTATATCCCAGGATACCAAAAGACTACCATAAACACAAGTGGCTTTAAAAATCATTGATCTCTGCTAGGGCATACGACCAATGAATCTAATAACTACCTCTCTTGCGTCAGCATGTACTAACAGACACCGTGCTAGGTGATAAGTCTCGTATTATACATATTTATACCCTCGATATTATGTAAATTATATACTAAATTACCCTTATTTATAGGACTTTTGGTACTTAATATATGAATGAATATGCAGGGCTAACGATCTAAGGAAAAATACGATAAAGACTAGAAACTAATGACTCAAAGGAACTTAAGAAAAATAACACATGGTTTGGCAAAAGCACGCGGACCTTAGGGAGAAAGTGCGCCGCTTACGGGCACCATTGGTCAACTATTTACTTATGAGTCAATATTGAAGTACACCGGTCTTATACTTCAAAGAGCGCCGGTTACATAAGGCGAAGCCCGCCGTGTATAACAACCCATAAACACCCATTACTATCATTCCCATTACAAATACCTATAGTAGGTATTTCACAGGTAAATTTTTGCTTTTTATATACATTATTACTTGCATGACTCACTAGACCTGCTCACGTACTTACATAAGCCAAATAACTCAACACTCACATCCTATAAACCCCAGGTATGTCAAGAATAAACTCATAACAACACCATAATAAGTAATTCACCAATCTAAAACACTAAACATAACACAAAACCCTAATAAACCCTAAACTAAAACTTAAGTAGGATTATGTGTTTATTTGAACCTATATGCTTATTTAAACTAGTATGAATGTGTTCAAGGCTTAATTAAGAGTTTCTTTAGGAATATTAGGATATATTAGGACTATTAGGCTATAGAATAGAACCCTTAGAACTTAGATACAAACCCCCTAAGCCCTAAACCATAACTAGGTCACAGATAACTAGAATTAGGTCTAAACCCCCCAAAACTTCCCCATAGGTCACTACCACTTAGTATAAGCCTTTTAGAACTTAGGAATAGTTATTAGATACCCTTAGGACACTAACTTAGGCACAAAACCATAGGATAAACCCTAGTCTCTCACTAAACCCACTTAGGTCATTTAGGTTACAAAACTAGGTCAAACATTCCCAAAACTTTCCCATAGGTTACCCACACTTAGAATAAACCCTTTAGGTCTTAGGATTAGTCACTAGACACACTTATGAGTTTGTTGGGATAATATCTAATCTTGTTTAATTTGTTGATAAAAGCATCTTTAGGGAATATTGGCCAAAAGGGTTTTCTAAATGTTTTTATTCCAAAAAGTTAGTGCACGAATTAGTATGGGATTTGAGAAGATTTCATCACGAAATTAGGCCGAAAGGATTCGTAAGAATTCATAAGTAAAGAATTGCTTTTAAACAACATTGTGTTAATGGAATTATTATTCTTGTTGTCTTATGCCGAAAGGAAGTAACTAGATGATTGAATTCTAGTAATGGTTTAACATGATAAACACCATTGATTGTTAGTCATTCATATAAAAGTTGTGCATCATAACAAGTTTACACCAAGCTTAACATGAATACTCCAAATGATTGATTGTGGCATTTCACACAAGTATATGTTTTAGTTAATATTGTTTCTAGAATACTTGAATTTTCGATAATTAGGATTGACAACCCTTTTTAATGCAAACTAGTTTATAATAGTTTAATCACCAAATCCCTTGGGACGATCTCGACTTACCCACCTTTACTAAAACGGACGAGTATACTTGCTCGTATGTGTTAAATAGTTAATCGGATAAACGTGTTTATAATTTTCCCATAGGTTACCCACACTTAGAATAAACCCTTTAGGCCTTAGGATTAGTCACTAGACACACTTAGGAACTTAATTTAGGCACTAAACCTTAGGTAAAACCTTAAACCCATAGTAAGTAGAAATTAGGTCTAAACTTAACTAAAACTTAGTAAAACCTAAACATAAGCACCTTAAACACCTCAACCTAGCACCCCTAACACCTTAGTCATACACAAGCACACACCCTAACACCTCTAAGCACACACACAAGTAGGTGCATCACCTACTTGACTAATCCACCACTAATCACTACTAATCCGCCCTAAACCTCCCCTAATCCACCACTAAACACCCCTAATCACCCCTAATCACCCTAAACCACCCTTAAACCCACCAAGCAGCTTACAAGCACCTCCAAGCTACCAAGAAAGGTGGTGGATCACCTACTTGTAAGCTACTTGTCCTCCATTTTCCTTAACCGCCTCCCACGGCCTCTCTACACCACAACCGGCCTATGGCAGCCCCCTAGCTACTCCCTAGCTCCTCCTTGTCACCACTAGACTTGCCACAACCCCCCTCTAGCTCTGCTTGCTCAGCCCTCCCCATGCACGACACCTATGAACCCGTTTCTCCCCTAAACCGCCTATCGAGCCTTATAAATACCTCCCTTCCCCTCATTTCTTCTCCACACCTCTTCCCCTCCTCTATACCTCACATTTCTGTAGTACTAAGTCATTATAAGCCATTAGGAAGTCGTACGAGCCCTAGAAAACCCTAACCCTAGTTCTAACCCCACGTAAACCCCCCTAGCCAAGTAAGTCTTACATTTAGTTAATTTAGCTTTAGTATAGTCTTAGGATAGATTTAGGATGCCTTAGATAGCTTAGATGCCCTTGCATGAGCCTAGAACCCTTCTACTTGCTAGTTTACGTATTAAAACCCTAGATCGAGTCCTATACTTGCATGCATGCTATAACTCATTAATTTAGGTCATACACTAGTTAAACATAACTTAAATAAGTTAAAATAAGTAAAACATATGCTAGAAAACTTAAATACTAGATAAAATATAAGTTACATGCATATTAGGACTAGTTTTGCAAAACTTTACATGCATAAGGGTATATATCATAAATTCCTGAAATTATAAAGTCTAGGGACTGTTTTTGACATTTCCTAGAAGTTATAAGTAGTAAGGACTAGTTTTGCATAATATTAAAACCCTAGGATAGATAATAACATAAGTATAAACTAAAAAGTACTAAAAACGTAAATAGTATAAAGTTAAAGGTCTAAAATGGTAAATATAGAAAACTTAGGAGTCTTAGGTTAATTACATAAAACATAGAAGTCTAGGGACTAGTTGTGTCAAGTATAGATAGTTATTAGTATAAGTAATTTAGTAATATAAAACTTTGGGTAGAAAACGTAAATATATAAACTATAAGGGTAAAAAGTGAAAATATCATATAAGTATAAAACCTAAATAAAGTTAGAAGCATAACACAATAATAGGGAGCTTCATGCGAGGAGTACTATGTGGATATTTCGTCTTTGACGAGTTTGTTGGGTTTACGAATTAAAGTGCCCTGACTCCTCAAACGATTATTGCATATACTTCTGAGATATGATGGCCCGAACGGTGATATGATTATAACTAAACCCTAATAACAACATAACTCAATAATAGGGAGCTTTGTGTGAGGAGTATGAACTTCTGAATTATGATGGTCCGAACCGTATTATGTTGATAACATAATACAATAATAGGGAGCTTCATGTGAGGAGTCATATACTTCTGAATTACAATGGCCTGAACGGTGTTATGTTATATCTAAAACATTAACAAACTTAAAAATAATAAGTTAAGAAACATAAACATGATAACTAAAGCTTGACATTCATACAAAACCGACAACACACTAGAATACGTGAGTAAGACAGTCTAGTTCCCGATTCATTATTTGCATTACTTAGATTACTCTACACCCAGGTGAGTTTTTCATAGCCTTACATCTTTTTAAATTTTCACTCTAAATGCTTTTATAAACCCTGTAAGGGGGATAAATGCTAAATGCTTTACTTAAAACCGAATACAAATCTTTTTCTTTGGTTTTTTGCACGAGTAAACTAACTGCCACCACTAAATAACCAAAATTCATGAATCTAATCATTTGGGATGTTTTATCCAAACGAACGCGAATATAGTTGATAGATCTATTGGAGTTTGACAACTCCCGTTGGTATTAACACCCCACTAGGTGGTACCAATAAATACTATATTTGAATCCACTCAAGGTATAACTTTGGCAAGTTATCCTTCTATCCCCTCATGTTGGGTCTGCAGCCTACATGACCCGGATCGTTAAGGTGTGATTCATGAGCTTAGTGCAACCTACTAAACTCCTGATAATTGTGCATGCATCATAATTATCACAAAAACTTGCATTTTCCCAGATGGGTGTAACAACTGAACCCATAGAACATGTATTCACTAACCCCTAAACCTATGATTCTCACTTAACACCTAGTGTTGACTTTTTAAGCATGTATCCTAGGTATATTACTTCTATGGATCTATGACGGAAGGAGGTACTGAACTCGGAGGACTTTTCATGGTTATCATTCAAACACAACCAACCTAACACTTAGATTTTTGGGACCTCAACAAAATAAAAGTATATCTTTTATAATTAAAACTCTTATAATTATGAATGATAACTAAATTTCCAAAACATCTCTTTTCGAGTCGTTTTCTATTACTGTATCTGTGATTCTATAAAGTAATACCCCAAACACTTTATCCGCAGCGATCAGTGAAAAATGGGGGTTTTACAGATTGGTATCAGAGCTTCAGTTGTAGAGAACAAGGTCAAAACCTAAACTACAACTATTTTTCCTAAACCCGAGGAAGTCCTCAGTACCTCTGCCATCCTCCATAACCATATGTGCTAAGGTACGTGATTGGTGTGAAACAGTCAGATAATTATTAGTCAACCACTTGTGAATGGTCAACCATAATAGTCAAACAGCTTAAACCAATGCTTCCGTGGAATACAGTGTTTCCCCGGGTCGTTATGTCCCAACGAGATGTGCAAAGGTATAAAAACTGTTTTGTGATCGAGTGGTTTTGAACAGGAAAAGGGTGTGAGAGTTTAAAACTAAGGTTTTATAAAATAAAATAACTTAAATAAACTATTTTAACTAAAACGTAAACCTAATTTACTTAAAACGTTTAAAACCTAAAAACGTGTAAGATTAATTAAAACTACATTTAACGTGCAAAATAAAACGTGAATTCTGTCCAATATAAATCCCACGGATGTGAAAATTATATTTTTGGAATCTAAATGATTAAAGAAAATTAATGGAAAAAGAAAATATATTTTTTAGACTTTTTATTTATTTTTTATTAATTAAAAACTATTTAAACTTAATTAAACTATTTAAACTAGTTTAATTATAATAAATATTAAACTAATTTATAAAATTATAAAACTTTTTATAAATTTACTTAACTATCACAAGAATCCATAAAAAATATAAAAACTTTATAAAAATTAGAAATAAGCTAATTTAAAAATTAATTACTTATTATTATTTAAAAGTTAATTAAACTATTTTAATTATAATAAATACTAAATAATTTATAAAAATATGAAATTTTTTATGTAAATACTTAATACTACCAGAAAGCTATTAGAAATTTGAAAGGTGCAAAAGCTTATTAATAAGCAGTGAAATAAGAAAATAAGAAAAAAATAAGCAAAAGGACTAAAAGGTATTTAAATACCAAATATTGCAAGAGGATTATGAGAAAAGTCCCTAGGGCAGTTGGCTGTGTGGCGTGGTGTTATGCATGTATGCTATCTGATGACCCAGGTTCGAGCCTTGCTCCCTACCTTTTTGCAAACTTTTTTATTTTTTTTTAATTTTTCTTTTACACAACTATTCTATTACTAATTATAAGCAACTTTAACAAAGATAAAAAAATTAAAACCTAAAAATAAGCAATGAGTGGGCTTATTAGCTTAACAGATAGCCTTTTGGCTTGTTTTAGAGAATTTAAGCTCAAATAAGCTTGGAATAAGCCACTCAGTTGGAACCAAAGAGAAAATAAGGTGTACATAAGTATAATGGACAAGCATGAACAAAATTGTACACTGGATATCACTAATAAGCCTGTAATAATCTAATAAGCAAATCCAAAAATCCTTACACAAACACAGGCCACAAGTGGGACTTTGCAGCCCTTGATGGGACCCACAAATAAGCTCAGGGGTCAAAAAGAGCTTTTGACCCAATAAGCTAACCTGGGAGGCTATCCAAAAAGCCAAAGTTCATGAACTGGGGTCCACTAGTAAGACTAGGGGAGGGCTTGGAAGATTGGGGTATTATGCTGATGACTCAGCATAGGTGTGGAAATGGACAACTTAAAAGGGATGAGCAGCCCTACCTAATAAGCTCTAGACCTAAGAATAAGCCATGAGCTTTGAAGAAGAGCTTATTGGCTTTTCAAAAAGCCAATAAACAGTCTATGGGGCCCACACATGAACAAGATAAAGTCTATTGAAAAAGGGTAAAAACCTGGGTGCAGGTTGGTATGTAGCCTACTGATGCAATATTAAAAATACTTTACACTGATCAAATGTTATCCAAATCTTGAAAAGCCAATTTGTAAGTTAAATTCAACCACAAAGCTTCTCAGAAAAACATCTTTCAAGTATTTCTAAATTGATTTGAGCTCTGAATTGGATTTGGAAAATAAGCATTTGAAACTGAGAATAACATTTGACTGATGCAATTATGAACTGGGAATTTTAGCATAAGTGAGTAAAAACTATAAACTGAAATGCAAAACTACTAAGGCACGTAGATGGACTAAAATTATGCTAAGTTTATCAACTAAATGCAATTATAAGAGATTATGCTATAACTATTTATTTTAACTATTAAGTAAAATGATATTTGAAATAGGACTGTAAATGACTACCAAACTATTTAAATCAACTACAAATCATTCCTAAACTCCTTATATGATCAAATTACAGCTATCTCAAATTCAAATTGTGACCAGAACCTAGTTTGACTGCTAAAAGTCAACTAACCCAAACACTAGTTAATGCTTGACTGTTTTTGAATTTAAGCTACTAGGGACTGATTTTTTGCAACAAAGCTTGAACTCAGAAGTTTTAATAAACTAATACTCATTAAAAGAAAACAATATTGAAGCACAATTAAGCAGGTACAAGCTATGCTACAGTAGCATAAACAGAACTTTAAAAAATTGCTCACAATGGATCCTGTGAGTCTCCAAAGTATGAACCAAGATCCAACACCTGTCCTAAAGCTTTCCACAAAGCTCTATTACCAAGGCTATTCCAAAACTTCCCTTGCTCCAATTACCTTCTTCTTCTTCTTGATTTTTTTATTTTTCTATTATTTATTTGTATTTTTCTCAATTTTTTATATCTCAACTGAATTAAACTTATTTTAAACTTTGAACTCCTTTAAAGACTTATAAATTAACTTAAGTAACTGAATGAAACATGATTGAACAGGTTTAAACAGAATTTAAGTAAGTTTGTCAAATTTACTTAATTTTGCTAAAACTGAATTAATAAAGTGGAACTTGAAATTGAAACTTGCAATGAGTTTGGATTGCATAAATGAAATGGATTACAACTGATTTAATCTAAGAAAAGCTGGAAATTACATCAATTTAAATTTTACACTAATCTATACTAATTTATACTAAATTACTCTACTCCTTGATTCCTTCTGCATCTTCTTTTATTTATAGGGTTCCATTAGGGTTTCCCTGGCCCTCTTCACATATCCCACCACTAATATTGGCCTTTGGATAAGCAGAATCAATCCTAGCCGTTTATGCCTTTTTTGGCGGGAAAATTGGTTATGCAATTAGGAGGTTACTTGGAGGGTTTTCAGGGCATTAATTGTCTTTGGAGGGTTGTGTAAGGTGCAGGGGACAAGTAAGGTGAGCCAGGGGGTGGTGGAGGCAAGTTGTTGTCAGGTTGCAGTTGTAGGGGAGGAAAGTGGTGTAGGTTTGGTACGTGGCATTCCCTGGTGAAAACCCAGGGGATAGGTTTTGGTTTTGGGAGTGACAGAGAGAGTAGTGAGGTGGTGAGGTGGAGGTGGCATGGATGGTAGTAGCAGAGGTGAGGTGGAGAGGTAGGGGATGATAGTCAACGCGGGTCAACGCCCATTCCCTGGTTTTATTAAAAAGTTGGTTTTGGGCTTTGTTAAGGTTTGGGCTTTTGTAAATGGGTATTGTTACATGGATCAGGCTTGTGTTTTGTTTATTTTGGATTTGGATATTTGGATTTAAGGGATAAATGGATCCGGTTGTAATATTTGGCCCAAGGACTAAATATGTAAACTTGATGAAACTTGAGGGGCTGAACTTGTTACTTTTCCAAAGTATCATAAGGACCAAACCTGTTACATAATAATAATACAAGGACTATAGTTGCAAAATTTTCCATTTAAAACACTCTGGGGACCATTTATGTAATTTCACCAAAGTTTGAGGGGTGAAATTGTAATTTCCCAAAAGTCATCAAAAAGTTCCAAATTGTAATTCATGAATAGTACAAGGGTGTATTTTGATAAATTCCATTATTTAAACACCCAGGGATTAATTTTGCCAATTTTGATACTTGAGGGGTAAAAGTTGCCAATATGTGTAAACTTTTATCCAGGGATCATTTGTGAACATGTTTGACTATCCAAGGACTAAAGTTGACTTTTTACTCATTTTAAACCTTCAGGGACTAGTTTTGCCAATTTATGAAACTTGAGGGACTGAAACTGCCAATTATGCAAACTTTGTTCGTTTTTTATCTGTTTTTACTCATTTTGCATCCGAAACATATAAAACACAATCTTTAGAATATTTTCAGTATTATGATGCGTATTTGAGTGTCTTTGGATGTTTTGGCAGTTCAGATTGGTATAAAATGATGAGTATTTAGACACTTATCAGTAAGTATAATAATTGCCTGCTTAACTGCTAAATGATTTATAGTATTTTCTTTATTATATAGTTATGTCTACTCCCCTCTACTCTACCCCTATCCCATCTAGTCCACATCCGGAGAATGATCTTTCCTCTCCGAATGTACTAGATTATTCCCCTAAACCCTATAACTTAGAAGACTCTAGGAACAGTTTAGATAACGCTAATTTAAAACACATAAGAGATTTCTATGCTAAGACATCATCCCTACCTCCCCTAAACCCTATTATACATCTACTTTTTCCTACCCATAAAACAGAACCCCATGGTTTCTTTCTCCCAAGAGAACCATATATACCTAAACACTCTATCCCCAGCTATACCCCTAGATTTGACTTTAGGCAACCCTATACCTTAAACCCTACCCCTTACTTAATAAACCCTCCCATTCCATATTGGAAAGATGAAATTGGAGAAAAACCCTCTAGATTGACTCTAGAAGATGAGGAAAACCAATTAGAGGAGATTTTAAATAACTTAGATGAAATTTTTCTTGATCTCCTTGAGAAGACAGAAAAAGGTTATAATAATAATAACTTAGATAATTAACCTGACTATAGTAGTTTAAGAAAGAATTTACAAGAAAACCATTTTAAAATAGCTAAAATACAGAAAAACCAAATGAAACATCACCATAAAAAAGCTTTTGCCCGCTTTAGGGTTTGCACTTTAGAAAAGATAACAGATAATGATGAGGAAAACTTAGAAAACACTAACACATGGAATTAGGAAATTAGGAAATTTTAGAAAACTTAAGTAGATAAATAACCCTAGGAGACATGCCTTAGAATAGTTAGAGCCTTTAGGATAAGTAGAATAGGAAATAAATAAAATAAGTTAGGATTTAGAAACTACCTGGTACCCCTCAATTAGGATAGATTAGATAACTAGACTTAGGATTACCCTTCACCTTAGAAAACCCTTAGGAAAACCTATAACCTA
Organism: Artemisia argyi; assembly: GCA_030686995.1. Taxonomy (NCBI): domain Eukaryota; kingdom Viridiplantae; phylum Streptophyta; class Magnoliopsida; order Asterales; family Asteraceae; genus Artemisia; species Artemisia argyi. The sequence goes on along the minus strand of CM060683.1, from coordinate 55,900,392 downwards.
CCCTTAACCCTTACCCTTAGGATCTTAGGAAACCCACCCTGATGTCTTAGGTAAATAGAATCTCTGAACTGTTTTAAATTTCTCTTACTCTAACCCTTTTCAACTCTTTTTCCTCTTACCGATGGTGAGAATCCTCATTCTTCACCATAGAGATCTGAATTCTTTCTCCTCTGATCTCTAAACCTTCACTTCTTTCTGTCACACCCCTAAAATACCTGAATGGCAGCGGAATGGAATACCTGGGGGTGACTGTCATAGCACCACAGTTACAGTTATATTGAACGACCTAAAGTGTCGTTTTGAAAATACATCGTTTGATTCATTTAAAATATTCAGAGTCATAAAACATAGGTCCCAAAGTCTTGAAAAGTTTACAGAAATAAGTTTAGTATAATCAAACGATAGTTCATAAGTGCATAAAAATTCAATATGAGACGCGTCATCCTTGTTACTCAATGATATGACTCCATGCATGTCATGACGAATATGTCTTAGTTACCTGAAAATACATTGCGAAAACGATCAACAATAATGTTGGTGAATAATCATAGGTTTGTAAGTTAAATCGTATGTACATTGGCCACAAGTATAAAGTAAACCGACAAAATGTCAAAAGTAATACATTGGCTCTTAAGCTCATGACCCTGAAGCTAGACGTTACTCGGTCGCAAATGAGTGTTTACCAGACACTCTAAATGTATTAGACATGAGATGCATTCGTACCCGTTGGAGCAACCCAAACACGAATGGAGGAGTCACCCTCAATAGATTTATTCACTCACTCTCGCTTGTAGATTAATTAACGGTCCATGATAATAAAGGGGACTTGTTATGACGTGGTAATAAGGCAACTTACGCAATGTAAGGAATTCAATACTTTGGCATGTACAGAAAAATAAGTAATGCAATGTATTCTCCCGCGTGGGATTTGAAATCAAATATGTAATTGAAAACGGGGCTATGAAAACTCACCTGAAGTGATAGTACAATGTGATGAAATAATCGGGACAACAAGGCGCGAACACTAGCTGCAACCTAATATGAGTAATAACGATCTACTTTAGATCATGCCATGATGAAATGAATGTACATGCACATGATACCTATACCACTCGTAACTTGAAAATACTTGTTATTGTCAAAGTAGGAAATTTCCATACTTAGGAAAAATAAGTCCAATTAGAAGTATAGAAACTTGTCGTAATATATCGTATATAAAATGTTAGTGTTATATTCCTCGTTTTGAAAACCTTAAAATAACGTCTAGTAGTTGCATAAATAAGCCTTGGGTCGTACGTACTTCGTTAGTTAAGAATAAAATCCTTGAATAAGAAATCTAGAAAATATGTCATTTAGTACGTAGTTATATCATTTTCATCATAGGTGCATATTCATTATACATGTTGTTTCATGCACACATTGTGCGAATTATTTATACCCATACTCATATATATATGATTATGTTGACCTGGTTCACAAGTGACATGTCTTCAGATACCCACCCTGTTATCCTTTCGTCGGATTTCGACATTGAAGATGCCTTGTCATCTTCCACTACCATTGTACTACCAGTTACACTTACGCCGCCATTAGCACCATTGAGTTGCCATAGGAACAGGGTTTTCCTTATTCAGCCCATACATAGAATGCCGTTTGGTAGAATATTTAGACTTAATCTTAATGGACCTATTAGGATGCTTATTACAAAGAAGATAGTATGTTTTCTTTCCTTCACTAGTAGGGCGCTTACTACTCAGGTACTACCACCACCGTCAGCTACTTATTACACTATTGGTCGTCCCATAGTGTGTACTTCAGTTTTACCTCTTAGATGTCCCGAGGTTGTGCGAAAGAGGGTAGCATTCTATTTACTATTATCACCATCACATCTCAGAGACTCTATACCCATATATGATAGGCCGCTTAAGAAGTAACCGCTATTTGACATACCACGCGTTACACCACCTTATGGGTTTGAGGTTGGTGACAGTTTAAGAGCCTCTACTGCTTGACAATCTACTACTCTTCATCGTTAGACGATAATCTCTAATTATTTGAGATTACCCACGAGTGTTTGGATGATACACTCTGAATAATACCACAAGCCTCACAAACACAATAAGAAATGCAACAAATCGCCCAAGGGTGGCATCTATCACAAGGACTCTATATTATCTTAGATATGATCGACTCATACCTCCATAACACAATAAACCAACAAGATGCCTTGACCGGTATTATACCATTATAATGGAACTCATCACAACACTCCCTTTATTATCAAGTTTGATTACACCACAATCTAAGCCGATGATTTCATCATTAGTCGCTCTAGCAACATTTCACCGACCAAAGTGGTCACATTAGTAGTTTTGACATATAATTACAACTTTGGGATGATGCAAGTAAGACAATAGGATTAATAAAGACGAAGATGTCTTTACGATTAGATGGTCATGCTGACCAAGATAAAAGTGAGTACCCTAATTTTCGTGTTTCGGAGATAATAACAATTCAAGTAAGTCAAAGTCTAATTAAATTTTTGGACAAACAAAAAGATTTCTTGCAAACCTTACGAAGTACGACAAATTATTGATTTTCAATGGTTGGAATTAAAACTCATTTTTTTTAAGCAACGATCTTCTTGAACTCCCTTTTTCCAAAGACATATATATATATATATATATATATATATATATATATATATATATATATATATATATATATATATATATATATATATATATATATATATATAAAAGATATTGTTTTTATCAAAATACAAAATATTTTGTAGTCACATCTTTTACATAACTATATTCATTATAAACTTCAAATAAAGTCACTCCAAGATACATTTATGACCAAATTTCACAATGTTTCACTCAAATAAATGTTGTTAATTTTAGAAACCATATCTCCAAGAAGGAACACGCATAACTCATGAACGAATCTCGAAAGCAACCACTATACCTACTTGCTATTTGACCTTAGATGTGAAAGAAACCCCTCTACCAGAGATTGCCAATATTGATACACCATGCCTTAACATCACTACTTCAAATTACAACTTTTTCACTCATTCCATATTATAATACCCTCACGCTAGTATAAGTTCGTTGGATTAAAAGATCAAGTGTTAATTAAGTCTCATATGTATTTCTAGTTAGGGTTTTGTGATAAAAACCCAAGGTTTTATAAGTTTTCATCTCCTTAAGCTCACTAATCTTTCAAGTAAGTTTATGAAACTCATCCTTATGGTTTTACCAAGTTTTTACAAGTTTCATATGATATATATACTAGATCTACATGCATATGCTATTTATACCACTTTATTTTTAAACATAACTAACTTTTGAGCCCTAGAAAGTGATTATAGTTAGATCCTTGTTAGATCCACTTGGTTTATGATGTTTAGGAACCCATGACACCCTAAGAAGGTGTATGGAAGGATTAGACTAGTTTTGTGGTGATTGAAAGTGGTTTGGTTGAAGTTAGAACTAGATTGGAACCCTAGAAGTGGTTTTTGAAACAAAACAAATACCTACTGTCACCATTTTTAAAACGTGGGAAACTCAGTAGGTTATGGGTAATTTTTGACCAAAGATTTAGAAAATACTTTCAAAAACGAAGCCGTGGGCGAAAGAACGGATTAAAACGAGCTTATAACGAAGAAATTATGATTTTTGCAAGTTATTTGACGAAAACTAATTTTCTGAAAAACTGCATGCTGTTTGACATTTTTCGACGGGCAAATAGAGGCGTTAGACATAACCTAGTGGAGCCGAGCTATCGAAAATATATTAGTACATACTAAAACGAATCCGTGGATATAAAGAACGAGGAAAATGAACTTAAAACGACCAAGTTATACACGTTTTAAAATCGTCAAAACTAAATATATATATAGTCACTACTAGAAAATGATATAACTACGTACTAAATGACATATTTTCTAGATTTCTTATTCAAGGATTTTATTCTTAACTAACGAAGTACGTACAACCCAAGGCTTATTTATACAACTACTAGACGTTATTTTAAGGTTTTCAAAACGAGGAATATAACACTAACATTTTATATACGATATATTACGACAAGTTTCTATACTTCTAATTGGACTTATTTTTCCTAAGTATGGAAATTTCTTACTTTGACGATAACAAGTATTTTCAAGTTACGAGTGGTATAGGTATCATGTGCATGTACATTCATTTCATCATGGCATGATCTAAAGTAGATCGTTATTACTCATATTAGGTTGCGGCTAGTGTTCACGCCTTGTTGTCCCGATTATTTCATCACATTGTACTATCACTTCAGGTGAGTTTTCATAGCCCCGTTTTCAATTACATATTTGATTTCAAATCCCACGGGGGAGAATACATTGCATTACTTATTTTTCTGTACATGCCAAAGTATTGAATTCCTTACATTGCTTAAGTTGCCTTATTACCACGTCATGACAAGTCCCCTTTATTATCATGGACCGTTAATTAATCTACAAGCGAGAGTGAGTGAATAGATCTATTGAGGGTGACTCCTCCAATCGTGTTTGGGTTGCTCCAACGGGTACGAATGCATCTCATGTCTAATACATTTAGAGTGTCTGGTAAACACTCATTTGGGGCCGAGTAACGTCTAGCTTCGGCGTCATGAGCTTAAGAGCCAATGTATTACTTTTGACATTTTGTCGGTTTACTTTATACTTGTGGCTAATGTACATACGATTTAACTTACAAACCTATGATTATTCACCAACATTATTGTTGATCGTTTTCGCAATGTATTTTCAGGTAACTAAGACATATTCGTCATGACATGCATGGAGTCATATCATTGAGTAACAAGGATGACGCGTCTCATATTGGATTTTTATGCACTTATGAACTATCGTTTGATTATACTAAACTTATTTCTGTAAACTTTTCAAGACTTTGGGACCTATGTTTTATGACTCTGGATATTTTAAATGAATCAAACGATGTATTTTCAAAATGACACTTTAGGTCGTTCAATATAACTGTAACTGTGGTGCTATGACAGTCACCCCCAGGTATTCTATTCCGCTGCCATTCAGGTATTTTGGGGGTGTGACAATTTCCATGGCTTTCTTAAGCTATCTTCGTTCTAGTTAGAGATCTGCCCCTAACTATTCCATATGCAAATATATGATCCTCATATATAAGCATATTCCTACTCTTTATTCCCTTAGATTACTATGATACCCGAGCTAGTTTTCCCCAATCCCCTTTAGTAAACCCCAAAACCTTAGTTAGGATTTCCATACTTGAGGTTAGAAATACCATTAGGATTAGAAAACCTTAGACCATTAGAATTAGAAAACCTTAGACCATTAGGATTAGAAACCAAAAACCCTGCCCCAATAGACATAGGATACGACTTAATAGGAAAACATTAGGATTAGAATATAGATTAGGGAAAACTTAGGATTAGATAACCCTCACCCTAAGCCTTTAGAACCCTAGTTTAGGATAGACACACTTACCCCATAGGAATAAGTAGATTTAGGTCATAGATTACCCATACCTAGCCCTTAGGATAACCATACTTATACACTTGAGGATTTTAGATTATACCTTAGGATTTGACAATTTTTAGAATACTCATTAGGAAATTTCACTTAGGAGATACTATGGATAGTGCCTTAGCTGGTTTCAAATCCCTAGGAATAGTAATACTCATAATAATAGTAATAATAGACAACCTAAAACAAAAGAGAAAACCTGAAACAACACCTAAAAATAAGGATATACCTAGTCAACCCTTAGGAAAGAAAACACTTAAACCTAATCCCTCTTTAGAACCCTCTACCTTAATGGAACCAAACACCTCATCCTTAGAAATTAGGATTAGTTAGAAGAACCTTAGGAGGAAAACAAAACTCTTGGAAGAAATCTAGTAAATCTAAAACTTCGATAGGATATTCTCCTTCAGGTATCCTATACTCTTACTTTTCCGTTTAATCTCATCTTTTCATTTCTCTCTTTCTACCGTTTAAATCTTTTCCTCTCACTTCCTCCTACTCTTCCATTTAAAATCCCATTTTCCCGCCTTTTTCCCCACTCCACAAATTAAAACCATACTTTTCCATTTTCCCCACTCCTATACTTTTCCCCACTCAACCCACTCCAAACTTCGTTTCCTTTTCCATTTCCCCTACTTTACCCTTTTATCCATTTTCCTTTTTCACTCCACTCCACTCCCATAAATCCTTCCCTCCATTTCCTTTCATTTTTTATTCTCCGTCATTTTACACTCTATTTTCTTCTCTCTATATTCTCTCCCTACCTCATCCTGCAACGCTCTTGATAACACATAAATTATACATGTTTTTAGGTGCGTTTTATGCATCATATTTGGTCATATTTGTACGTATATGTTACTTAATCATGGAAAAGTGTTTGTACAAGCAAATGTAGCCAAAAACAGGAAAAAGTGATGAAAAGATGAAGAAATGAAGTGAATATGCACAATTGGAGATTTTCGAGAAGGAATCAAATGAGGAATCACACAAGGACTCAAGGATTTGATAGATTCAAGACTTCTACGTTCATATGTCGAGATAATATCAAGTTCTATGGAAGGAATCAGCACCAAAGTGTAGGATAAAGCATGCGACAAAGAAAAATCAAGAAAAGTCAAGAATTAGGTTACAGGTCTAATCCAACCGATCGGTTGGAGCCCGTAACCGATCCGGTTGGAATTGACTTGAGCATCCAACCGATCGGTTGGATGAAATACTGATCGGTTGGAATGAACCTGCAGTTACAAATTGGCATTTATTGAAGGTTTTACTCCTCATTATCATTAAGTGGCTGATCATTTCTTACTCATAACTACTGGAGGACGTTTTTACTTGGAGATTAAGTGACTTTGTGGCTATATAATCATATCTAAGGCTAGATACAACATACCAATCTATAATCTAAGTAAGGCTTGCACTAAAGTTCTTACTACTCACCCAAAAGGTTACTATACTATTGTAAACGTCCAGGAAACTTTGAGTTAAAGTCTCAAGAGTTTGGTTCGAGTGTGGTGTTGCGGTTTATTTTGTCTTAGTAGTCATTTGGAGGAGGTGGTTGCTATAGTTCCACAATTCTAGTTCTTGTAATTCTTAAGCTAGGTATATCTTGTTTATTTACAATGAATTATTGTTACTTTGAGTTTAATGAATGTTTTGTTTACTACTTGTGTTTTAATATAATTGATATGGAGTAATTTGGTATATACTTGTGTGAGTGATGTAATTAGTCATGGAGTATTCTTTTCTTTAAAAAGGTGATGCATGAAAACTCTTCTTAATTTATGAGTTTGTTGGGATAATATCTAATCTTGCTTAATTTATTGATAAAAACATCTTTGGGGAATATTGGCCGAAAGGGTTTTCTAAATGTTTTTATTCCAAAAAGTTAGTGAACGAATTAGTATGGGATATGATGTGTGACGAGCATCATGTTTACTCTTTAAAATGGATTTGAGAAGATTTCATCACGAAATTAGGCCGAAAGGATTCGTAGGAATTCATAAGTAAAGAATTGCTTTTACACAACATTGTGTTAATGGAATTATTATTCTAGTTGTCTTAGGCCGAAAGGAAGTAACTAGATGATTGAATTCTAGTAATGGTTTAACATGATAAACACCATTGATTGTTAGTCATTCATATAAAAGTTGTGCATCATAACAAGTTTACACCAAGCTTAACATGAATACTCCAAATGATTGATCGTGGCATTTCACACAAGTATATGTTTTAGTTAATATTGTTTCTTGAATACTTGAATTTTTGATAATTAGGATTGACAACCCTTTTTAATACAAACTAGTTTATAATACTTTAATCACCAAATCCGTTGGGATGATCTCGACTTACCCACCTTTACTAAAACGGATGAGTATACTTGCTCGTATGTGTTAAATAGTTAATCGGATAAGCGTATTTATAAATTTTAAAACTTGTACACACTGTGAGCACACATCAAGTTTTTGGTGCCGCTGCCGGGAATTTAATTAGATTTCATAGTACTTTAGTTTGTTAATCATAAAATTCGAGTTGGTAAAAGTAAAGTAAAAAAAAATAAAAAAATAAGCCAACCGATTGGTTGGATTTCCAACCGAACGGTTGGATGGCTCGGTAATTTTTAAGTTTTTTTAAGTTTTTTTTTGTTGTTTCATGTTTTATGTTTTAATTAATAATTAGTTAATGTTAATTAAGTTGTTTATGATTAGTTTTAATTATTTGAGTTAATTTTAATTAATTAGAAGTTTTAATTAAGTTAATGATTAGTATTAAATGTTTTAAATAGTGGTTAATTAATTTAATTAAGTAGTTAATTTAGTTTATGTCATTTAAAGTTTAGAGTAATGAAAAGTTTTTAGTGTTTTTAATAATTAAGTTTTCTTTTATGTTTTTAATTAAGATTTGATAATAATAAATATAGTTTAATGTTTAATTAAGTCATTAGAATAAAAGTTATTTTTAATTAAATTTAAAAAAAAATTACAGGTTCAATCTAACCGATCGGTTGCAACCCGTAACCGATCCGGTTAGACTAGTGCAGGATCCAACCGATTGGTTGGATGTGATACCGAACGGTTGGATGCCTCGAAATTTTTTTTTTAGTGATTTTTATTTTGAGTTGTTTTTGTGTTTTTATAGCTTTGGTTTGTTAACTTATTAGGTATTGTTTCATTTTGAGTTTATTCTTGATTATGACTAACCTCAACGCTAATGATTTGGTTGTTTTGTTGATGGTTATGTCATAGTTAGTAATTTACTTTAGTGAAATGAAGAGTTTAAGTCAAATTTTGGAATACTTAAGGAACTTGGAGGATATGTTCAAAGATTCGGGTGATTCTTTAGAGAAATTGGAAAGCATGTTGGAGAAAACGAAAACAGATTTGGAAAATAGAGAAATAGTTGGGGAGAACGATGTTTGTTTGCCTAAGGAACCTAAGAAAAGGGTGGTTGTTTTCAAAAGAGCTCCACATAAGAAGTTTGATGCCCCACACATGAGGTTTTCTACACCTTGTGCGGTGGAGGGGGTTAAGGCTTGGGATGCACAACTTAATATGGAGTATGGGGACAACTATATAACGGAGGATGTTTTAGAAAAGCTTGGTTTTGTTCGTCTTGACTTTGAGGATTATGGTAGAAAGAAGGTTAAGGATGTGAAAGTGAATATTCATGGACACATTTTTAAGGTTGACTTTGTTGTTCTTGATTATTGCAATTCTGATGAACCGGAGGTTGTTTTTGGCAGGGAATTTCTTGTGACTACCAAGTACACGGTGGACTTTGCACTTAGTTAGTTAAGGATCAATATAACTGATTTGGAGGATGAAAAAGAAGTGGATCTTATGATAGCGGAGTTATGTGAAGGTATGGAATAGAAAAAGGAAGGAAAGGAAGAGGTTTGTAAGATGGGAAAAGCAAATAGGAAGAAAGCACCACTAAACAAACTTACCCAACCCTCCAACCCAAAAGTAACTAATTCCACATCATCACTACCTAGTACACCACCAAATTCACAAAAAGTTACCCACCCGTTAACTAATGAACAAAAAGAAGCAATATTGGAGAATTTAGAAGATAAGATCCATGAACTTATGGAGAAGAAGTCGTTATTGAGGTTTTGAATAATTACATGACCTATAGGAAGAAGTTGGATTCGGTCATGATGGCAAGGTCAAGGTTGAAAGATACAACATTTGATGAATTTGAGAGAGAGAGGATAGTAGAAAATGGGCTTCCTAAAAAGATTAGTGACCCGGGAAACTTTGTCTTACCAATTAAAGTGAACGGGACTACTCCAATGTATGCGTTGGCCAACACGGGGTCAAGTGTTAGTGTGATGCCTTATCCGTTGTACCAAAGGTTAGGACATTGTAACCCACAACCTAACCAATCAAATCTTACAATGGCGGATAATTCGAAAGCTAAGGCTATGGGAGAAGTTAAGAATGTACGTGTTCAAATTGGCTACCAAGCATTTTTGTGTGATTTTCTTGTGTTAAACATTCCGGTTGATAAGGAGTTACCAATTTTGTTAGGGAGACCTTTCTTAAGAACACGTGGGGCAATAATATATATGGGGCATGGAACCATGAGCATTAATGATGGAATTCTTAAGCATACTTATTATCCTAAGCCTATGAGAGGAAAGAGAGATACTATGGATGATGAAGAAGAGGATTACTTTGGTTGTTTTGAAGTTGGAAGAGATGAAGAGGGAAGGCCAAAGTATGGGCCATTGACACATAGTTTCTTTGACATAGAGGATGAAATGGAAAGAGCTCTTGCTATGGAGGCTTTCTTTAACCCGTTTAAAAATATTCTTGTGTTTAATAAACTTACAGATTTTCTTGGATTATTACCGGTTCAACTTAAAAATTTGGAGTAGGGACCCGATGGACCTAGCAATTACAAGAAAGAAGAAGGAGATGGAGAGTGGCATGTCAAATTTGATATTGTATGCCCAAGCGGGAGAAACTTTACAAGAAGGTTCAAAACACAAAAGACAAACCGGAAGATATCCGGAAAGTACCAAAGTGAAGACATTCTTAGGAATGAATATTTTCAAGGCTAAATGAGCAAGAGGAGCAAGTTTCAAGAATAAAGCACTTCTTGTGCTAGTTTGTTTGATTTTTTTTATGCATTTTCATTTTTTAATTTTTATGGTTAAGACTATCTATCTATCTATCTATCTATCTATCTAGGTTTTATGTTTTATATTATGTTTATGTCTTAATAAGAGTATGAGTTTTAAGTTTTAGTTGAGTTATTTAGTATTTAGTTTTGTTAAGAGTTAGGAAGTTATAGACTAATTTTGGTTGTGTGGTGGAAAATTTACATACAAAAAATGGTTTTAGTTAAAAGTAAACACATTAGTTGCTTGTATCAAGTAAACTAAGTGTTGAGGTTTTGAAAAATTCAAATTTTGCAAAAATTCAATCCAAAACGGATGGATCAAAAACTGAACGGATAGAATTGAATGTATAAACCCAACTTTTCAAAAATCACAAGAAAACCACCTACACACACACACACACACCAAATTGGGGGTCTAAAAATTCGATCACATAGAGGTTATTTGAGGTTGCAGGAGTGTTAGGATATCATCCATGGTTCCAAAACAAGTAAGTAACATCATCAATTTACTTTAATTAAGTTTTAATTCGGATTATTTGAATTAGGTCAAGATTTGGGTATTTTTGATATAGTACGAATTAAGATGTAATCTTTTGAGGATAAGTGGGTAATTGATAGTGGAAGTCATTGCAAAAAGAATTAGATTGATTGATTAAGTCTTGAGGAAGAATTAATTAGTTGAAAATTCAAATTGAATTGGGTTTTATTTTAGAACATGTTTGCTTGCAATTGATGATTTCCATATGTTCTATACTTGTTAATTAGTGATGTTAATATAGTGCATTGTTGATTAGAACAATAATTGAAAGGATTGATTAGATAGTGTTCTTGCATGTTCTTGCGTTTGATTAAGGGAGTGTTTGGAGATGATATGGATTGTTATTACGATGATTGGATGATTAGAAACCACCATGGATGATCAAAAACAGGTTAGGATGAAATAGGAATGGATTGGAGGTGAAAGGAGACGTAAAATTAGGTTTTGGAATTTGGACAAAAATCCAACAGACCGGTTGCACGGGGCAACCGATCGGTTAGATAGGACCTGGGCATCCAACCGATCAGTTGGATGGGATACCGAACGGTTGGATGGCTCGTTAATGTTTTTAAGATTTTTGCGTTTTGACTTTTTGACTTCTAATTTGTGTAGCATTGGCTCTTATACTCTTATACTAACATTAATTCGTAATTTTCAGAGTCAAGGTGCTGGTAGTTCGAGTTCTAGAGGAGTGAAGTTTAACCTAATTGTTACAAAATATGTTTTAAGGAATTCAAAGAGTAGGATTTCGTACAATCTTCAAGCGGAAAGGAACGACAATCTTAAGTTCAAAAATTTGAAGAACGAGGAGAAGCATGCCTTTCGTGAACGACTTTCTAAGCTTCAAGGTAGGAAAATTGCTCAAACACGTCTCATTGATTGGAGTTTGTTTACTGAATATGAATGTGAGGATCAATTGAGGGAAATGATGAGAATGAGTTATGTGTATCCGGCGGATGGAGATACATTTGTGGATCTTTCTTGGGAAAGAGCTTTTAGCATATATGAAGATGTTTATCGTGAGTGGTGTCTAGAATACTTTTCTACGTTCTATTTTGAGAGGAAAGTTTATGATATTATGAGGGAAGTTTGCATTTGGTTTAGACTATGTGGAGTTGAGCATGCTTATACTTTGCCACAGTTTGCGGTTCATTTGGGTTTGTACGAGCAAGATGAGATTAATCATAGGTTGTTTGAGACACACTTCTTGAGGTTAACAAGGTTTCATCATAGGTATGATGGTATTTTGGAGTATTGGAATCGTGTTGGTGATCCAAGTTGCTCTAGAAAGAATGCATCTAGAATTAGGAACCCGTTGATGAAGATTTTGCAAAAGTTAATTACTTGGGGAGTATTGCATAGGACGGGTGGTTGTGATAAGTGTAACAATCCAGATTTATGGGTGATGAAATTGCTTGAAGAGGACAAGAATGGCAGTGCGGCTTGGATTATAGTCGAGTATCTTTCTAGGAGAGCACTGGGGATCATGGAAAGGAGTGACATTTGTGGAGGTCATTATGTGACCGTTTTGGCAATAAATTTGGGTTATTTTGTAGATGAAGAGTTGGCTAAATGTTCGGAGCCAAAGGAGAGTGAGACTTGGGATGACAAAAGTTTCGGTAAAGCATTGAATAAGAGAACTAAGACGTTAGGAGAATGGACTGAGCCTAACATTGAGATGCCACAACAACAATCCCAACAACCACCACCACCACACATGGGAGGTATCTATGGACATGCTTCGGGTAGTTTTGATTCGGGGTGGGGAGATTGGCATAGTGAGTTGAATGATATAGAGCGTAGGGATGTTTAGAGAGATTCGATGTTGATGAGACAAAACTATAACTACGATTATTCTATGCCGATGATCCAACACATTGCACGTGAGAATAGCTACGAGGTACCACTTTATGTACCACCTAATGTTCCTCCCTACCCAATTCCTTATGAGCCATATCCTTGTCCGTATCCATACCCCTATCCTGGTTATTCACCATTTCCTGAACCGTATCCGGCTTAGGGTAGAGTTCCTAACGTGGGAGGTACGCATGTTGGAGGAACAAGTTTCGATGTTGGAGGATCATCTCGTTGTGGCAAGAAGAAACGTAGAGTTGAAGAGGAAGAAAGTGAGGAGAGCGAGGATGAGTTCATCAACCCCGACATGGATTATGATGACGACGAGTGATTGTCATGTGGTTTATGGTTTGATTCAAAAACAATCATGTGTGTTGAATAATTTCTATTTCTTTCTATAACTCTTTCTTTTAGGATTAATAACGTACTATGATAAAATTTGGTTTGTTTTTAGTATTTTTGTTTGTATTTTTGTTTGCTTGGTTTGGTATATTTTTGCAGTTTTTGCAGGGGTGACATTACGGAAGCTTATGGTTGATCAATATTTGGAGTCGGATAACTCATTTGCTTAGTTGTGATCAAATATGCATTTCGCGTATTTTTACCCCGGTAGTTTCTATTTTACTAAATTTTTCCATTTCCTTTACTTTGAAGTTATTTTTATTACATTGAGGACAATGCAAAACTTAAGTGTGGGGGAGGGAAGAAAATAGGAAAAATAGGTTCAATTTTAATTTTATTTTTATCTTTTTAGGATTTATTGAGAATTCAAGTAACTAGGATTCGTTCGCCCTTGAAGATCTAGTTGTTTGAACACTTGAGTTAATTTTAATAAGATTGTTTCAATGGTTAAAATAAGGGTATTTGAAAATTTTTGGAGCTTAATCAAGTTATTAGAGCAAATTCATTTTGGAATTGATGACATTTACTAGTACATGTTATAGTATTCACCTTAAATTGTGAGGATTTAAGCCTTTTTTTGTATAAAGCATTTCCCATGCTATATATTCTTGCTATAAGTGTGCCGGTGATTGTGTTGATTCTAGAACTTGTACTTGTTATGCATTACGGTTAAAATCACTTTCGAGTGGTAAAACATATTCAAATGATAAGAGGCTGTGGAAAACTAGAAGGGCGGGTTGAATAGTTTTAGGACCTTTTAAGTTTATTTTCAAAATCTTTTGTAGCTTATAAAAACTTTCGATTCGATCTTACGTGAATTCAAGTATCAACAAATACAAGCAAGACTAATCTAATAATGAAAGTATTGAAATAGAATGAAGAAAAGATAGAGTTAGAAAGATCAAACCACAACTCGCGAATTTATAGTGGTTCGGCTACAAGGACACCTTCCTTGCCCTACTACACTCCTCGAGTACCACACTCGAGAGTTTTCTTCACTATGTCAACAAACTCCTTATGGTGGAGAAACCTTACACACCTTGGCTTACACCTATTAACAACACTAAGCTAAATGTCGAGTTCTAATCGTAGCTAGAACCAATCTCACAACTTCTTCAAGACTTCACTCCTTCTTCACACCTTTACAACTTCTTCAAGATAGTTTCACACCTTTTCTTCTTGTCTACTTCACACCTTCTTCTATGCACAACTAAATCACAACAACTACACTACTTTACAACACACCTAATATCTACAATCAACAAATTCACACAACACTTCACAAGTATCTAGCACTACTACAAGATGAAACTAGCTAATCACAACACTACTACAATTTAATGGATGTAGAGGAGTGTTCTTCTTTTTGCACTTGAGTGGATGAAGCTTTGGATCACTTAGAAACAAAGACTTATGAATTATATGATCAAAGGATTTTTGAGATAGAAATGGGGATTAGATCAGAAGGTTTTGAGTGCAAAAAGGTAAGAAAATTTTGTGGAATGAACCAGTATTTAAAGGGGAAAGATTTACTGTTCTGGAGCGTGGCCGGTCCCTTTAATTAGGGGCCGGTCCCCTTAATAATTAAGGGGGCCGCCTTATGAATTAAGGGGGCCGCCCCCTCCAGAACGTTGGAGTTTTTTGTCCATTAGTGGGGAAGGTATTTCTGGATAAAACTTGCCCTTTTTGGTTGGAATATTGAAATCATATCTTTGTAGTTTAATAAAACAATACCAAAGATAATTTACTAATATATATAAAATGTTAATGTCATTTTATAAAATGTTATGTGTTAAGAAAAGGCTTCCTTTGATAATGCAATGCATAAGATGCTAAGTTTATGCATACCTTAAGTGATATTAGTTGTAGAAGTAAATATTTGTTACTAAATACTTGTTTTCGTCATAATCTTGACTTAATTTAGTTTACATATTGTGATTATCAAAACATAGAGTTATTGAGATATATTAATAACGTTTTTAAACAATATTTATATCAACAATCTCCCCCCTTTTGATGATTACAAAACTTAAACTCATTAACTTAAAAATTAGTTCTTAAACAAGTATTTTAGTGAGTTTATATTTACTTCTCCCCCTTTTTGTAAAATCAAAAAGGTTATGCCGACAAATTTCAACCGTGAAATATTGACGGGATGAAAACTCCCCCTTGATGTGTACTCCCCCTTGTTTGGGGGCACCAAGGAGACGAGCTATGGAATGCTTGCAAGACAAAAATATTAGAAGCACAAGTATATACATGCAAATATATATAAGGTGACAAGAATATAAATAAGCATGATTAAAAAGAAGCATCCCTATTAAAGCAAAAGTTGTGTCAAGACACAACAATACAAGTAGCATCAAGAAATATTACAAATAGGATTGCTACTACATAAACTAACAACTAGAATAATATTCCATCATGCAAAGAGTACATGGGCTTCATAGAGCTTGCAAGCAAAAGGGTGGTAAAGACTTTATTTATTAAGCATATCATATGCTTAATTTGGAGAGCATGATGGTGATGGTGGAGAAATGGGTGAGTATTGTGGTGGGGGAATAATGGGTGAGGATGGTGGAGTTGGTGGTGGTGGTGGGTTGGTAAGAAAGTGTTCAATATATGAAAATATATATTGAATTTCATCTCTAAGACCAAAGATTATGGTTCGGTTGTGGATGCAACAAAGGCAAGTATCTCCATGAGCTTCAAGTAAGCTCCAAGGTACGGGATTTGCAAAGATTTGTGGTAGATGAGACATGAGCATCAAGTGGTGATATTGGTGAGAGTGAGATGGTAAGTTGGGTGGAAAAAGGTTCTTGTGTAGGATGTGGTGATGATGCTTGTGGTGGTGACAAGTGTGAGTTGATGTAGTCATTGATTGATGAAGTTGAAGGTATGGAGGATGAGGAAGTTCCATGAGTGGAAGGTGTTTTTGATGGTGCATTAGGTGCACTTGGAGATGAGCATTTAGGAGGAGGTGATGGAGTAGTATTGTCTTCATTTGTTAAGTCAATGAAGAGTTGTTTTGGAGGGATGATAACAATCTTTTGTTTCTTAGAGGCCTTAGAGATGGAGGTGCTAGGTGAAGACATGATGGTTTGGGTTGAAAGAGATGATGAATAATGAGATGAATATTGTTAGTTTGGAGGGAATTTATAATATGAAAGTGATTGATTTAGGTAAGTTTTTGGAAAGGTTTAATGAGATTCTAAAATCAGTTGGGTCAAAAGAGGAAATGGTAGCTGAAACTAGAGAAAGAGGTCACAAGATGCAAAAGAAAACAGTAAAACCCAGTTCCAGATGGCCGGTCCCGTTAATTATAGGCCGGCCCCCTTAATAATTAAGGGAACCGCCTAGGAAAATTAAGGGGCCGCCCATCTGGTGTTTTCTCAGACGACCAGAAACCACAAATTTGCAGAAATGGGTGGTTTTTCAAGTGTGTGTTTCCAGCAAGCTCTATTTGAAGCATATACTCTAGGAATGATGAAATATAAGTATGTATAAACAATTCATGCATGCAAACAAATATATTATATGGCAAATTTAAAAGAAGCATAATATTAGCATTAAATCCTAGCATGATAATAGTTAAAACCTAAGCATCATTCATCAAATAAACATGAAAGAACACAAGTATTTCCGAACAAATCGGAAAAATAACAAACCACACAAATGTCTAATAGAGTAATAATACTATTAAGTAGCAATACATCAATAACTCTACTTCTTCTTCTTGCTCATCATCTTTCTAAACATCTTTCCAACGGACTTGAATCCTCATCGAACTTCTTCATGCATTTGTTGTTGTTGTTTGATAATGGACGTTTGACGAGTAAAGAGGAGTTCATCGGTACGCTCATGAGGAAGAGGAATTTGATAATCGGAATAGCCAATATCAGGGAGATCATCAACAAAGGTCGTGGGGGATGGAGTACTAAAATGTGAGGTGTCTTCCTCCTCATCATCATTGCCTCGATGAGATGTTGAACCACGAGGCATAGAAAACAAAGGACCACAAGATTTTCCTTTGTCACTTCGAGAACGACGAGTACGAGCAAGTGTGAGTTGGCTCAGAGTGGGATGAATATGCATGTAGATATCACTTCGAAGATCTTGGTAGTGTTCCATGACATGACGATAAAGTCGAGTGAGGAACATACCATAAGGCAGATTGGCATTAGGAGTGTTTTTGGCAGTCATGATACGATTGACAAAGAGATAAGCCAGATTGTAGTTTTCTTCAACAACTACACAATACAACATGTGGGCGATGCTAGCCATGAGATGATCACGGTGATCGCCGGTACCAAACGCATTCTTGCGAATGAGTTCTTCCCAATTTTTCATGTCGGGACTTAAGTCTTTAAGAAGAATTTGATTTTCATGAATATCGACATTCTTCGACTTGATTTTGCGACTAGTCGTACCACGTTCTAGTTCAAGCATTCGACGAATGTCTTCGGGACTTGAAATCTCAGAATAGTATGGACCATCCTGAGGACGATTGCGTTCAAGTGAGGAAAGATCCCATTCATTGGAGTATACGGCTTGGCCGTTGTATGGGATTCTAAGGATTTGTCCAAATTGAGCAAGAGTAAGAGTGATGAATTGATGTTGGATCATAAAAGAAATGAGAAGATGGCCATAGGGATCGGTTTGCACCGTCACTTGGCTATAGAAGTTGGGGACAAAACGAGGAATGATTGGTTCGTTGATTTTGTAAAGATAATCAAGACGGACATTGGTGAACATTCGTTCGATTTGATCGGATTCATAGTAGGATGGATCGACAATTCTACCCTCGTGAATGTTTCTATTTTCAATGGGACGATAGTAACATGCAACGGCGGGAGACATGTCGGGAATAGAGGAAACTTGAGGAATGTATTGTTTGGTTTTTCAAACATCACCAACCGTGGTCTTAGGCATTTTTACCTAAACAATATAACAAAAAAAAATAATTAACATGCATACGTTATATATATATATATATATATATATATATATATATATATATATATATATATATATATATATATATATATATATATATATATATATATATATGCAATACATGTGGAACGGAAGCCTACTTCGACCTAAAAATATCCTAGGAAGTAGTTTCACAATGTTCCTTTATTTTAATTTTAAACTCGCTTAAAACGTATCTTATGATGTCAAAATGTAGTTCATGGAATAGGTTCAATATAATATCAATACTATCCAAACATCACTTTAGAGATCATAATTCATTTTGAAATTAGGCTAGATATATATTAGATTATATATCTTGCTTTTTCTTAAGAGTTTGACTAACATAAAACTTGTTTAAAAGGTTAAAATATGAATTTTGGTTTTCAAAATGTCTTTTTCAAGATAAACCAAACGCTCCCTTAACTAGATGAATATTGCCTAAAACATCAATATATATATATATATATATATATATATATATATATATATATATATATATATATATATATATATATATATATATATATATATTGATTATATATCTTGATGACATCTATAGACTCGAATTATGTTAGTAAGTTTAGTGAGCTAGTTTTAAGTTTTAAATAAATACATGTAAGTATGATTTGTTCATGAACCAAACACCCATATTGTCTTCATGAACCTTTTTATAATAAATTGAAAAGTATGTTTTGAATGTTTAAAACATTAAACAACTATAATGTAGTAAGTTTTAACTAGTTTTTAAAAGTTATATCAACAATGTGCTTTTTGAAGAATGAAATTAACAAGGGTTTATGGGCGATTGAAGATTTTTGACAATATGATGTGTTATACTTAGTTTGAGTTGCAATTCTACATTCTAATCCTATGGGAAGCATTTGGTTATTCAATTCCTAACTTCAATTTTACTAAAATTCGGATTAAAATAAATTTTAATGAAATATCTAATTATTGATTAGACACTAAATTAAATGAAATATGATGAAATGTATGTTGGAAAGCTTACAAAAGATGTTGTTATACATTTTGTTAGCGTTTGCCCTTTGCGAAACAACCCCGGATTGGTGATTTGGTGAAGGATTTTAGTGGTTTTGGTGGTTTTGGTTCGTTCACAGAAGTGGTGAAGGAGAAAATTATGAACAAATGCAGTGTTTGGGAAAGGATTTTGTCACAACTCACCATTTCAGGTCATTTCCCAAACTTTGGAAAAACACTATTCATCATTTTACTATTCATCATTTTTTGTGTCAGTTTGACATTCAGAGAAGCACTCAGAAATTTTACTATTCATTGAACACTATTCATTCCGGAAGAAATTTCATCATTCACTTGCATTACTCATTTCATCGTAAATTTAGTTTACGGGTATTAAAATTCGCGTAACCGTATGGGTTTAGGTGCGAATTCATTTCATTATCAGTAAGGACATTACATACGGACTAGAAACAGTCTGCATATCATCATAACAGTATTTTCATGTTATACCACTCTTAGGATTTTCAAATATATATATTTGATACACTTAACGTTTTCCTTATAATTATTTATAAATAAACGTTAACACCCGGTTCTAAACACGACGAATATATCTAAATATTCCCACAATGGTCCTGACATATTTTTATATCCATTTTATCATCATAAAAGTTATAACATTCATTTACTCAGTATTTTGAAACTTTATTTTATTTATAACGTGAGCTTATAAATATTACGACGGTTTTCGTGAAAACTAATAATCACTCGAATACTCAATACTTGTACCCAATATATTTTTAACATTTTTACAACTTTATTTTATCCCGAGTAACTTTGTTAACATTTATTTCTATCAAACCCGGTACCCGATTTTAACAAATAACTCATATCTACACATATACTACCTAAGTTTTCCTAATTAAATCCAAGCTACCCCAACCCCCCCCCCCCCCTCATCCACCAAAAGCCGGCCCCTAAAGTCCTCACTAGGCCAAAATTTTACATTTTCTTAACCCATGGCATTTATGTGCAAGTATTATACTATATATCTTATACTAATATTTACAAAAACCACTAAAACAAAAACATACATAATCTTATGAATCAAAAGCTCATTTCTCATCTCTTCCCCACCAAAACCCACGACCAAACTCAATATCCATGATCAATCCATTATTTTTCCAAGATCAAAGCTACAAAGTTGTTCATTTCATCATTCTAATCAAGAATCTTACAACAAAAACACAAGTAACACAAGGTTTCTCATCATCTAATCACCTATTATTTCAAAGTGAGTTATCAAATTTATTTTCATGTTTTCATCTAATTAACACTTGTATCTTATGGTTTTCATACTTAATTTCATGTACAAGTTAGCTATACCACATTATTTTTGTTAACTTTTTGAACATACAAACCCTAGATTTTGATTTAGGTGTTCCTTTGTAAAATTAACATGATTACTAGTGATTAGGAACCCATGGCACCCTAAGAAGGTGTATGGTAGGATTAGTATAGCTTTGAGGTGTTTGCAAGAGATTTGGTTGAAGTAGAAACTAGTTTTGAACATGAAAAATGGATTTGTAACAAGTATTTATACATTCTGTCCCATTTTTGTAAATCCAGGAAAATCAGTAAACATAAAGTAAACTTTGACAAAAATTTTAGAAAATACTTTCAAAAACGAATCCGTAGGCGAAAGAACGGATTAAAAAGAGTTTATAACGAAGAAGTTATGATTTTTGGAAGTTTATTGACGAAAAGTATATTTTCTGAAAATACATGCTGTTGGACATTTTTCATCGGACAAAAAGAGGCTTTAGACGTAACCCGGAGGAGCCAAGCTTTCTAAAATATATTACTACATACTAATACGTAACCGTGGATATAAAGAACAAGTAAAACGGACTTATAACGACAAAGATATTCACGTTTCAATATCGGCAAAACTTATATTATTTTTGACAGCTTTTGGAAAAATAATATTAACACTACGTAGTAACTCTAGATTTCTAGAAATAATACCAAGTACCCAAATTCATAACTAATGAAGTATTAGTGATTACAAGTATATTTTTATCACTACAAGGCGTTATATCATGGATTTCAAACCGAGGATTTCAACACTAACTATATATATATATATATATATATATATATATATATATATATATATATATATATATATATATATATATATATATATATATATATATATATATATATATATATATATATATATATATGCATTTCAACTAGTTTTATTTTTCTAGTAGTCATATTTTCCTAAGTCTTGGAAAATGTATATTTTTTATAACAACAATTATTTTCCAAAGAGTAGAGTGGTATAGGAAACATGTGCATGGACATTCATAACATCATTTCATGATCTAAAGTAGATCGTTCATCATTCATATTAGGTTGCGGCTAGTGTGCGCGCCTTGTTTTTCAGCTCATTACATGTTCATGGTACCATCATATCAGGTGAGTTTTCATAGCCCCGTTTTCAATTCAATATTTTGATTTCAAATCCCACGGGGGGGAATACATTGCATCAACCATTTTAGTACGAGCCCAAGTACCAAAACATATGTACATTGCTTAAGTTGCCTTACCAATCTGTTAAAGTCCCCTATTTATTATCATGGACCGTTAATTTGCCGATTAAGCGAGAGTGAGTGGATAGATCTATCGAGGGTGACGCCTCCATCCGTGGTAGTTATTACCAACAGTAAGCGGATGCATTTCATTTTGACATTTTGGGAGTGTTCTGGTAAAACATTCGGGAGGGGCATATAATTTCATCAGTCATAGCTTCGGGGTCATGAGCTTAAGGTCTATTGTACTATTTTTCGTGACTTTTGTCATGCACTTATACTTGTGGTGGCCGTACATCATTACATTTTATAAACCTATGGAATTCACCAACATTCGTGTTGACGTTTTAGCAATGTATTTCAGGTTATTAAGGTAGCTCATGTGACATGCATTTGGACCTTTATGGAGTCGCAGAGTCGACGCGTCTCACCATTATTTCATGCACTTATGTAAATGTTTGATCTAGTATGACTTGTTTTTCAAAAACTTGCAACACCTTTTGGGGACCTCATATTGTAAACTCTGGATTATTTCAATGATCAAACGAAGTATTTTCCAAACGACACTTTAGGTCGTTCAATGTAACTGTAACTGTGATGCTATGACAGACACCCCCAGGTATTCCATTCCGCTGCAAGTCAGGTAAATTGGGGGTGTGACAGATTGGCATCAGAGCTATGGTTATAGCGAACTAGGATGTATCTTGGACCCTAGACTATAACCGCATCATCATAGCATCTCATCATTTCATCATAAGTGCATAATCATGATACATGTTGTTTCATGCATACCCTGTGCGAGTTATTTATACTTATATATATATATATATATATATATATATATATATATATATATATATATTATATATATATATATATATATATATATCATTTTATTGACCTGGTTCACAAGTGACATGTCTTCAGATACTCACCCTGACATCCTTTTATCGGATTCTGACATTGAAGATGCCTTGTCATCTTCCACTACCATTATACCACCAGTTGCACTTACACCACCATTAGCACTATTGATTTGTCATAGGAACAGGGTTTTCCTATAATTCAGCCCATACATAGAATGCCTTTTGGTAGAGTATTCAGACTTAATATTAATGGACATATTAAATTGCTTATTTCAAGGGAAATAGTGTGTTTTCTTTCCTTCACTAGTAGAACACCCACTACTCAGGTACTATCACCACCGTCAGCTACTTATTACACTATTGGTCATCCCATAGTGCGTACTTCAGTTTTACCTTTTGGATGACGCGAGGTAGCGCGAAAGAGGGTAGTATTCCATTCACTAGTACCATCATTGTCATTTTCCTTTTCCATTCCCACTTGCCATGAACTAGATGACACCTAGTAGATAATACAAATATCACGGACTCAACAGAAACATCCACAGATTCTTCAGGAATGGTTCAGAACATACATTATCTAAGATTTGATCGAGGCACAACTTTAGACACCACTTCAGGACTATCTCAACCTCATGATGCCACAAACCTGATTTCACACAGAGGGACACCAGGAAGTCTCTAGACCAGACTTATATCCTCACTAGCTTTTACTATTCTCCTAGCCACAGAAAGTGTGGGACATAGTCTAAAGAACTTGTTGTCTTTTGATTGTTGTACAAACAAATATATCAAGTGTGACTCTACTATGTAAGGAATGGTTGTGCTATTTGTGATATCGGTTCACGTAGACCGAAATTTTCATGTATTATATTCATGTGTTGTGAATATGATGACTTTGATTAACTATATATCCTCATGGTCTCTTATGATTTGATGAAGAGAGATTTAAGCAAACCACTCCAAGCATGACGCAAGCTGCTGTTGGACAAGTCATTGCCAAGAACATAGCCACCGCCCTCACTAAGGAACTTACTCACGTGGAATTTATGGGGTGCAATCCTCCCTCCTATAGCGGAACTAGAGACACAAAGAATTTCTCAAATGGTTCAAAGAAATAGAAACAATATTTCATTGTGGCGACTGTCGTAAGGAAGACAAGGTTAAGTTCGCCACATGTACTTTTCAGGATCATGCCCAGGAATGGTGGACCAAACATATTAAGATGGTGGGAGTTGATGCTGCCTACTCACACTCTTGGGAGAAACTATGAAGGATGATGAGTATAACATTTGGTGTAGGAAATGAATTACGAGCAAAGGAACAGGAAACACTAAACTTTACCATGGTAGGAAATGATGTTGACAAGTACACTACTCATTTTTATTTATTAACACGACTAGGTTCTGCAATGGATGAACCGGAAAGCAAGAAACTTGAAAGGTACATCGGGGGACTCTCCCATGAAATTCATATGTTGGTCATTGCATGGGAACCCGATACCATGTCTGAAGCTATCAAAATGGCGATCAAAGCAAAGGAGCTCATAGTTCACGCCGAGACATCAGGAAACAATAGTGACAACAAAAGGAAGTGGAACAACAATCTAGGTTGCAATGCTGCTTAACAATCACCCAAAGGACAAGAAGTGAATAGAGCCTTTGCTGCAGAACTGCACACAAAGAGAATGTATATTGGAAAGTTACCTTACTGCAACCTGTGTAATCAACATCACCGAGGTCATTGCAGTAAAACGTGTGGAGTGTGCAAGAAGCGGGGTCATCGAACTAAGGATTGTAGGAAACTCACAAATCATAAGATCCCAGGGAGTTGCTTCAAATGTGGAAACTTAGGGCATTTCAAGAATGACTGCCCGGAGCTAAGGAATAAGGAAAATCAGGAACTTGGAATCAAGACTGAATCGCTCGAGGAATAGCGTGAGCTGTTGAAAGAGAACCATCAGGATATTAGCAACATCAAGGATAACAACAATGTTTCAGCAGGAGGAGCTTTGTTTCAATATATAAACCGTAGTTCGAGCCCTTTAGGGTTGTATCTTTCCTTTTGTACTTACCGTTGGTACGATGACATAACCTAGTTGTATTAAGCACTTTTCTATCCAAAGTAGTATCTATCCTTTGTTACCTCTGTGATAATCATAACCATCGTTTACTCCATTTTCTATCCCAATTGCTCAAACTTCAATCGTTTCGCGACATTTTAGCATTGTCTTATCAGGGATTAGGCTGATTTCGTTTTAGATGAATTAGTAGACTATTACCATTCGACAAGATTCACCCACGTATCCAATACACCATTCAAGCTATTTTACTATCATATGGGGAAACTGTTTTATAGAAAAATTTCCGAAGTAAGCTATTTTATTACCATCCTATAAATTGATTTTTTTGTCATTACACCAAGTATTTACTATTATTACGCGAGGAAATTTTCATGTTATTTGAAAGAAAACATCAGGAAACCATTTTTAATAACAATGCGTTGAACACCATCTAAAACTTTTGAGAAAAGTTATGATATTTTGACAAAATCTAACATCGCATCATTAGTCCTCAATTGTACATAGCCTGATCACCTATGTAAAATTCAGGAAGGATTATGCCATGAAGGAAATAATTACCTTTTCAAAGGATTGTTAATAACAATCTTCATTTAAAAGTTTTGTAAACAAAGGAACTCTTCCATAAACATCCCTTTCTTCCATAAATATCCCTTTTGCCGAACTATCCCTGGATACTTACCCCACCTGTCACTCACTTAGCCATTAAGTTGGATTTTTTCCCATTGACTTCCCTAAGAGATACTTTCCATATCAATTACATGCAGGATTCCTCTACACAATAAAAGCAACGAAAGGATTACATAACTACTAACCAGGACTAGAAGTATATAGTGAGAGAATTCATAACTCAACAACAAATTCTAAGATACTGCGAGACCATCCGAATCACCATCTCTGACTTAGTTGTCAAATTCTATCGTTTAAGGGTACTAGCTAGACTGAGCTACAAGATTGAACTCAATATAAATGTCCGCAGGACAACACAATAGAAATAAACCAAGCTGCTAATTGTGACTGTAGAGCAATTCATTTAAACATGGCCTCATCCATACATAAACTTTCCTGCAGTAAGTTTTCACAAAGGACAATTGTTTGAATCAAGAATATCGATGTAGATTTCCTCTAAGGCATTATGTCTCTAGAAATTTCAGATAACCTCACCTTCATACCAAGAAAGGGATCAAACCGGAACATATCTCCTCATCTACATGGGAAAACAGAATAGACATTCATCAACGCAACATCAAGTGATACGTTCGCCTTGCCAATTACAACGATAAACTATTTCAGGACTTAAGTTAGTCTAAATACCTATGCTTGTAGTTATGCCTGATAATCACCAATAGGCATTATCCAACCTTAGGAACTAAATGTTAAGACATCTATGCATTTAAGCGAACATTTCCCATTCTACCATTTTATCCTTGTTAGTGTTTTCACTTTTAAATAAAGTCGATGCGTTTACATAAATCACATACCTTGTGGAAAAATGATTTCTGAAATTCCTATTTTGAACAAGTACGATCCTTTTTGGTCAATCTTTAGCAACACTATTGTACAATGAGAAATATACATAGATATCAAACTTTGGTAAGCAGTTTTAATCACAACATGTTTGAAAACATTTTTCTACTTCATAACTACTGGATTTTGAATAATCAAGAAAAATATTACTCAGTAAATCATTTGCTCCATTTTTTCTAAATTCGTTTATTCAGAAAAAGGATTTCAACCAAAACTCACAATCGCGAGACAAATTTCCAGAACCAATTTCCCTACAACATCGCTTATGCATTTAGGATTTGTGACTTGACAATAAAGAATATTTGGAATATGTGATGAAGGAATTAGGAAGGACATCACAAATTAATCACGAACTTCAGTAGTGGAGACCAAACCCAATAGACAAAGAAGGATATATGTCTCATCATCCATTGGAACAAAACACAAGGAATCAAATTGTTACCTATATTCTATCCCTTTCAGATAACGCCAAGTTCGAAGGACCGAACGTTGTGGAATTAGTCACAAAGGTTTATTGTACCCATTTCAGTTATTCCTGTTAAGGAAACCGATTCACCTTGGAATTCAGATAATCATTTCAAGATTTCCTTCAGAAACCCATTTAGATGTAAACATCACCTATCATCCTCAGATCGATGGTCAAAGCGAGAGAACAATTCAAATATAGGAAAGTATGCTCAGAGCATGAGTGATTGACCCTAGAAATGGTTGGACTAATCATTTAACATATATCAAATTCATCTACAACAATAGTTATCACACCAACAGCGAGAAACTGGCAGAAGTTAGGTTGGTACATAACACACATCATTTGGATTGGGTATCCTGAACAACAAACCATCCAGATTCAAGTGGGAGAACAAATTGAGTTAAAAACATTGCCTTGGATTGGCATGATACAAATTGGATAACAAGAGAGGTTGAACCTTTAGCATACTGGACCATTTAAGATTCATTTTAGAATCGACCAACTAGCATACAAACTTGAGTTCTGGTAGAATTCAGCAGTATATATTACCAGTATCACATTTAAAACATTAAGAAGCGCAGACCATCTATTGATGGGCCAAACTCGGAAAAAGCTCAACTCACTAGTCCAGTAGGCATTCATGAGATAACCAGAAATTTTCTACAAGCCAAGAATCAGTTACAAGTTCAATAAGTTGTAAACCATTAAAAACTTCAAGTTGGTAGGCAGAGTTATGTTGAAAGTTCTGCCTAGGAAAGGCATGATATCATTCAGAAAACTTGGAAAGTTAAACCCGATATAACACTGGACCATGTAACATTTCAGACAGAGTAGGCCTAGTGGCCGTCAGACTTGAGCCTTGATAGAGAACAACAGAATTACACAACCATGTATTATCATTTTTTTTCAGATTAGTCACTCATAATTCCATTTGGAAAGGAATCCAACCCAAAGCCAAACATAAACCTTGCAGGAGAACAAGTAGAAATCATGGACAGTTAGGTTGAACAGTTGAAGCAGAGTCGAATTCCTATCGTTAGAATTCGCTGGAATTCTCGAATATCCTCACCTTTTCACCAATACGTTTCAGAGACCAACATAAACTGAACTTCGGGACGAAGTTCCTTTCAGAGGGGAAGACTGTCACAACTCACCATTTCAGGTCATTTCCCAAACTTTGGGAAAACACTATTCATCGAACACTATTCATCATTTTACTATTCATCATTTTTTGTGTCAGTTTGACATTCAGAGAAGCACTCAGAAATTTTACTATTCATTGAACACTATTCATTCCGGAAGAAATTTCATCATTCACTTGCATTACTCATTTCATCATAAATTTAGTTTACGGGTATTAAAATTCACGTAACCGTATGGGTTTAGGTGCGAATTCATTTCATTATCAGTAAGGACATTGCATACGGACTAGAGACAGTCTGTATATCATCATAACAGTATTTTCATGTTATACCA
This sequence comes from Artemisia argyi, assembly GCA_030686995.1. NCBI lineage: Eukaryota > Viridiplantae > Streptophyta > Magnoliopsida > Asterales > Asteraceae > Artemisia > Artemisia argyi. Next base: position 55,871,953 of record CM060683.1, on the reverse strand, counting down.
CTCTTAGGATTTTCAAATTTATATATTTGATACACTTAACGTTTTCCTTATAATTATTTATAAATAAACGTTAACACCCGGTTATAAACACGACGAATATATCTAAATATTCCCACAATGGTCCCGACATATTTTTATATCCATTTTATCATCATAAAAGTTATAACATTCATTTACCCAGTATTTTGGAAATTTATTTTATTTATAACGTGAGCTTATGAATATTACAACGGTTTTCGTGAAAACTAAACAATAATCACTCGAACACTCAGTACTTGTACCCAACACATTTTTAACATTTTTACAACTTTATTTTATCCCGAGTAACTTTGTTAACATTTATTTCTATCAAACCTGGTACCCGATTTTAACAAATAACTCATATCTACACATATACTACCTAAGTTTTCCTAATTAAATCCAAGCTACCCCAACCCCCCCCCCCCCCCCTCATCCACCAAAAGCCGGCCCCCAAAGTCCTCACTAGGCCAAATTTTTACATTTTCTTAATCCATGGCATTTATGTGCAAGTATTATACTATATATCTTATACTAATATTTACAAAAACCACTAAAACAAAAACATACATAATCTTATGAATCAAATGCTCATTTCTCATCTCTTCCCCACCAAAACCCACGACCAAACTCAATATCCATGATCAATCCATTATTTTTCCAAGATCAAAGCTACAAAGTTGTTCATTTCATCATTCTAATCAAGAATCTTACAACAAAAACACAAGTAACACAAGGTTTCTCATCATCTAATCACCTATTATTTCAAAGTGAGTTATCAAATTTATTTTCATGTTTTCGTCTAATTAACACTTGTATCTTATGGTTTTCATGCTTAATTTCATGTACAAGTTAGCTATACCACATTATTTTTGTTAACTTTTTGAACATACAAACCCTAGATTTTGATTTAGGTGTTCCTTTGTAAAATTAACATGATTACTAGTGATTAGGAACCCATGGCACCCTAAGAAGGTGTATGGTAGGATTAGTATAGCTTTGAGGTGTTTGCAAGAGATTTGGTTGAAGTAGAAACTAGTTTTGAACATGAAAAATGGATTTGTAACAAGTATTTATACATTCTGTCCCATTTTTGTAAATCCAGGAAAATCAGTAAACATAAAGTAAACTTTGGCAAAATTTTTAGAAAATACTTTCAAAAACGAATCCGTAGGCGAAAGAACGGATTAAAAAGAGTTTATAACGAAGAAGTTATGATTTTTGCAAGTTTATTGACGAAAAGTATATTTTCTGAAAATACATGCTGTTGGACGTTTTTCGTCGGACAAAAAGAGGCTTTAGACGTAACCCGGAGGAGCCAAGCTTTCCAAAATATATTACTACATACTAATACGTAACCGTGGATATAAAGAACAAGTAAAACGGACTTATAACGACAAAGATATTCACGTTTCAATATCGGCAAAACTTATATTATTTTTGACAGCTTTTGGAAAAATAATATTAACACTACGTAGTAACTCTAGATTTCTAGAAATAATACCAAGTACCCAAATTCATAACTAATGAAGTATTAGTGATAACAAGTATATTTTTATCACTACAAGGCGTTATATCAAGGATTTCAAACCGAGGATTTCAACACTAACTATATATATATATATATATATATATATATATATATATATATATATATATATATATATATATATATATATATGCATTTCAACTAGTTTTATTTTTCTAGTAGTCATATTTTCCTAAGTCTTGGAAAATGTATATTTTTGATAACAACAATTATTTTCCAAAGAGTAGAGTGGTATAGGAAACATGTGCATGGACATTCATAACATCATTTCATGATCTAAAGTAGATCGTTCATCATTCATATTAGGTTGCGGCTAGTGTGCGCGCCTTGTTTTTCAGCTCATTACATGTTCATGGTACCATCATATCAGGTGAGTTTTCATAGCCCCGTTTTCAATTCAATATTTTGATTTCAAATCCCACGGGGGGGAATACATTGCATCAACCATTTTAGTACGAGCCCAAGTACCAAAACATATGTACATTGCTTAAGTTGCCTTACCAATCTGTTAAAGTCCCCTATTTATTATCATGGACCGTTAATTTGCCGATTAAGCGAGAGTGAGTGGATAGATCTATCGAGGGTGACGCCTCCATCCGTGGTAGTTATTACCAACAGTAAGCGGATGCATTTCATTTTGACATTTTGGGAGTGTTCTGGTAAAACATTCGGGAGGGGCATATAATTTCATCAGTCATAGCTTCGGGGTCATGAGCTTAAGGTCTATTGTACTATTTTTCGTGACTTTTGTCATGCACTTATACTTGTGGTGGCCGTACATCATTACATTTTATAAACCTAAGGAATTCACCAACATTTGTGTTGACGTTTTAGCAATGTATTTCAGGTTATTAAGGTAGCTCATGTGACATGCATTTGGACCTTTATGGAGTCGCGGAGTCGACGTGTCTCACCATTATTTATTGCACTTATGTAAATGTTTGATCTAGTATGACTTGTTTTTCAAAAACTTGCAACACCTTTTGGGGACCTCATATTGTAAACTCTGGATTATTTCAATGATCAAACGAAGTATTTTCCAAACGACACTTTAGGTCGTTCAATGTAACTGTAACTGTGATGCTATGACAGACACCCCCAGGTATTCCATTCCGCTGTAAGTCAGGTAAATTGGGGGTGTGACAGATTTAAGATGGAAAACGAGTTTGGAAGTATCAGATGGCCGGCCCCCTTAAACATTAAGGGGACCGCCCTCGAAAACAAGCCGGTCCCCTTAATCTTTAAGGGGGCCGCCCTTTGAATTTTGAATTTTGAATTTTTCACGGTTTTAGTTTCTGGAACAAACATATTTATACGTATATAATTGGATTTATAATATATCAAAAATACGTAAGCGTTTATTGGCACGATGATGAAGTACTTGAAAATTCTTAATTAACGTTTCGATAATTAAAATGTACCTTTGACAATTTTGGATAGAATGATCAAAGTGTCAAGTTAATGAAGAGTTTGAGATGTGTTCGGGAATATGTGAATATGTGTGTGTGTGTGTGTGTGTGTATATATATATATATATATATATATATATATATATATATATATATATATATATATATATATATATATATATATATATATATATATATATATATATATAAGTATAGATAGTATGTAAATGTGAGTGAATGGTGGGTTAATAGGTGAAGTTTGAGAAATGATGACGAAGATAGAATAAAGATGACGAAAGGAGTTTGTTTCATCCATAGTATTCACGTGCGAGCGCGTTCTTCCTTTATATTGATCCACTTGACTCACATCCCTTATTCATCATGAGTCTTCTAAAAGTGGACACAATAGACTTTCGTGTTGAACGTAAAAGTTCAAAAGTAACAAGATGGGGAAGGAAAGGGTTCGATAACGAACAATTTCCTGGAGTTTTAGAAAGTCAACTAATGGCGTATCTAGGTTATGTGCAAGTATGTATATATATGTACATATGTAATATAATAAGTATAAGAATATATATATATATATATATATATATATATATATATATATATATATATATATATATATATATATATATAGTCAAACAAAGAAGGAAAAATAGTAAACTATGTCTATGCAAACAACGTAACCAAACAAAGCGTATTTATCTAAGCATGGCAATGAGTTGTGAAAGAATGACGTACCCGGCGGTCTTCAACAAAAATCTTCAAAATCTTCAAGATGACATATAGACTTTGAAAAAGTCTATGGTGAGAAAACTTCAAGATAGCCACAAGGAATGTTTAGCTATTCGGTCCCCATTGCCTCTTTGGTCCAAAGTTGTTTGGTCCAAACATGTTTAACATTTGGCTAGGATGCATGAAAGGTGGTAGTACTCCCCAAGGATTGTAGCTTTGTTGATAATTCCACATTTGATTACTAGTGTTATTGTAGTTTTGCCTATTTTGGTTTCTTCTTGGTTGAGGTGTTTTAGACCTAGGATGAAAGTTATTTGGTTTTCTAGGTGGTGTAGTTTTAGATCTTGTCTTAGGTTTAGAAGATCTTACTTCGGTTTATAAAAAGCTTTTACTTATTCATTGTTGGCAAGAGGTAATTTTCTATCATTAATAAGTATATACTTAGGATTAGATTTCAGAGGTTTTAGTTCATTAAGTTCACTTTCAAATTTGTCATTTTTAATTTCGCTTGTTGAAGCTTCGGTTAAGTTAAATCCTAAACCGGTTTTATCTCCGGATACTCTTTGAATACTTATTATTTTACTAAGTGAGTGACTATTATTTTCAAATTTATCAAGTTTGCGAATTTCTTCCCTGAGTATTTCGTTTTCACCTTTAAGCTCTTGACATGATTTACATTCTTCAAAAATTTACCTTTTTCAAGTTGATGTATTTTAATTTTTAGTTCTAGTACTTCATTTTCCAATTGGTTGTTTATGCATTTTAGTGATTTGTTTTTAGCCATTACTTGTTGTCCTAGTTTGCATAATCTATTATATTCACTATCTAAATCTTTTTCATCTAATGATAAATTTTCATCACTAAAGTATTCGGTTTCAGAACGTACCTCACTTGATATCTTCGCCATGAGACACTTCTCTTCCTTTGTCGTTTCTTTCTCATCTTCATCGCTATCACTCCAAGCTCCTCCAACAAATGCTCTTTGATTTTGATCTCTTGTCATCATTGGACATTTTCCAATGAGATGATTTGGATCACCACATTTGAAACACTTTCTCTCATTCTTGCTATACTTGTCATCTTTATTCTTTTGAGATGCTCTCCTTTCATCGTGTGGTTGTCTAACGAATCTTCCTCGCCTTTTGAAGAATTTCTTGAAATCTCTTACGGCCATGGCGTATTCTTCGTCTCACTTTCGGAAGATGAGTTATCTTCGTTACTAGATTCCTTTCTAGCTTTCAAGGCGATTGACTTGCTTTGCTCTCGTTTTCCTTTGACCATTTCGGAGTCCTTCTTTATAATTGCTTCGTAGACTTTCAAATTTCCAATTAATTCATCAAGTTGCAATGTTGACAAATTCTTTGATTCTTCAATAGCCGTCACTTTAGCTCGCCAATTTGGGTGAAGGGCCCTAAGAAACTTCCTAACAAAATTCTTACTAGAAAAATTCTCATCAAGTGCTTTTAAACTTGTGATGATAGTGTTAAATCTAGCAAAAGCATTATCAATTGTTTCCTCTTCCAGAATTGTGAATTGCTCATATTGTTGAACAAGTAGATCTATTTTATTATATTTGACTTGACTATTACCTTGGTGAGTTATTAATAAAGAGTTCCAAATTTCTTTTGCGGTTTCACACATAAAGATCCTTTCGTACTCTTTACGTGGTAGCGCATTATAAATAACCATTTTTGCTTCATCATTTTTAGCAAGTTTTCTTTTTAAATCATCATTTTGTTTTTCAAAAGGTACGATTTCATCTTTCTTTGTTTCGGGGTTATTTTGAATTGGTAAAAAATCACCATTAGTAATAACATGCCAAAGATCTAGATCTTTTGATTTCACATAAGTTTCGAAACGATTTTTCCAATATAAAAATCCATCACTTTCAAATAGTGGTGGTCTTTGCATAGATTGCCCTTCTAAATATTTTTCAGATTCCATAGATAGTTACAAGTTTTAAAATACAATATATTTTAAAGATCTTGCAAGACCTGGCTCTTGATACCAATTATGGAAAACTAGAAGGGGGGGGGGGGGGGAGGGGTTGAATAGTTTTACGTCATTTTAAATTTATTTTCAAAATCTTTTGTAGCTTATAAAAACTTTCGATTCGATCTTACGTGAATTCAAGTATCAACAAATACAAGCAAGACTAATCTAATAATGAAAGTATTGAAATAGAATGAAGAAAAGATAGAGTTGGAAAGATCAAACCACAACACGCGAATTTATAATGGTTCGGCTACAAGGACACCTTCCTTGCCCTACTCCACTCCCCGAGTACCACACTCGAGAGTTTTCTTCACTATGTCAACAAACTCCTTATGGTGGAGAAACCTTACACACCTTGGCTTACACCTATTAACGACACTAAGCTAAATGTCGAGTTCTAATCGTAGCTAGAACCAATCTCACAACTTCTTCAAGACTTCACACCTTCACAACTTCTTCAAGATAGCTTCACACCTTTTCTTCTTGTCTACTTCACACCTTCTTCTATGCACAACTAAATCACAACAACTACACTACTTTACAACACACCTAGTATCTACAATCAACAAATTCACACAATACTTCACAAGTATCTAGCACTACTACAAGATGAAACTGGCTAATCACAGCACTACTACAATTTAATGGATGTAGAGGAGTGTTCTTCTTTTTGCACTTGAGTGGATGAAGCTTTGGATCACTTAGAAACAAAGACTTATGAATTATATGATCAAAGGATTTTTGAGATAGAAATGGGGATTAGATCAGAAGGTTTTGAGTGCAAAAAGGTAAGAAAATTTTGTGGAATGAACCAGTATTTAAAGGGGAAAGATTTACTGTTCTGGAGCGTGGCCGGTCCCCTTAATTAGGGGTCGGTCCCCTTAATAATTAAGGGGGCCGCCTTATGAATTAAGGGGGCCGCCCCCTCCAGAACGTTGGAGTTTTTTGTCCATTAGTGGGGAAGGTATTTCTGGATAAAACTTGCCCTTTTTGGTTGGAATTTTGAAACCATATCTTTGTAGTTTAATAAAACAATACCAAAAATGATTTACTAGTATATATAAAATGTTAATGTCATTTTATAAAATGTTATGTGTTAAGAAAAGGCTTCCTTTGATCATGCAATGCATAAGATGCTAAGTTTATGCATACCTTAAGTGATATTAGTTGTAGAAGTAAATATTTGTTACTAAATACTTGTTTTCGTCATAATCTTGACTTAATTTAGTTTACATATTGTGATTATCAAAACATAGAGTTATTGAGAAATAGTAATAACGTTTTTAAACATTATTTATATCAAAAGAGGCAACTTAGGATTTACACCCAATAGCTTTCCATTTACAAAATAATTTTTGCTAACCACATTGGTTAGTTATCCTCGTATTTGGAACCCATTTGTTAGCATTTATCTTTAATGCTAGATACCCTTAGTTACACTCTTCGAGCCAATCTTTTTCTTTTGTTACATCTAGAAAAATACAAAAATATTTTACACTTTAAACCTTAGCCTAAACCCTTGTCAAAGTCTAAACGGTTGGTTGCTAGTTGTTTGGTGTGATGGATTGTTTTTGATGATTATTAGTTTTACACACTTTACCATTCGTGTGTGCCATTTCAACAAAGATGAAGATTGATCACCTTTAGTTTTGTATTTTTTGTGGTGATGCTTATGCGAAGTGTGGGGGAGATGTGATGTAAGAATGTTTTGTTTAAAAAAAATCATCGCAACTATAAGGTGACAATTTTAGCAATGTGCTATATTATTTATGGAGATGAAGAAAGAAAGTTATGTGATATTTTGTTAGCCAATGTGCTAAGAATGAAGAATATTATTCTGGCGAATCGATGTATCAATATGTGAAAGTTCATAAAGGAGGAGAACGATCGTAACTATAATCATTTTTGGGTTTGAGGTTTGTTCGGTAACTAGCAACAATGGGATTTAGACTTGATTTTGTTTTTCTTTTATAACCAATTAAATAAATATTTCCCATGCCTTATCCCTACCCTTTTTGATTTTTTTGAAAATATCAAGTGCATGAAAATTTTAGTGACCATCCGTATTTTTGGTAATGGAATGACGTGCCAGCGATATAGAGAATGTTTTGGTGACCATCCGTTATGCAAATGACGCGCCAGTGATCCAAGGTATAATCTAGTGACCATTCGTTATTACTTACTAAAAATACGTGCAAGTGATCTATTTGATTCTTGTATGAGATATTTGAACATTAGCCGGTACAACCCATTAAGCCTCATGTTACAACCCAATAAAAGTCCTCTTTGATGTTTTGTTTTGTTGTTTTGATACTTGTACAAGCTTATGGTAAGAAACATGAATCATGACTGAGCAATGAGTGTTCACCAATCAAATTACTTTGGAGTGATGAGTGAATTCAAATTATTCTTCGTGAGGTGCTTAGTTATGTTATCATGCTTTACACTTGTTAATGCTCCATATAATTTTTGCATTAAAAATTAACAATTGACCTTAGGGATGATTGTTAGATTTTTGGAAACATAAATAAATTGTACCATTGAGATTATTTTTCTTCTAGACTTGCTCAAGGGCGAGCAAAACTCAAGTGTGGGGGATTTGATAACACGTAAATTATACATGTTTTTAGGTGCGTTTTATGCATCATATTTGGTCATATTTTGTACGTATTTGTTACTTAATCATGAAAAAGTGTTTGTACAAGCAAATGTAGCCAAAAACAGGAAAAAGTGATGAAAAGATGAAGAAATGAAGGAATATGCACAATTGGAGATTTTCGAGAAGGAATCAAGTGAAGAATCACACAAGGACTCAAGGATTTGATAGATTCAAGATTTCTACGTTCATATGTCGAAATAATATCAAGTTCTATGGAAGGAATCAGCACCAAAGTGTAGGAGAAAGCATGCGACAAAGAAAAATCAAGAAAAGTCAAGAATTAGGTTACAGGTCTAATCCAACTGATCGGTTGGAGCCCGTAACCTATCCGGTTGGAATTGACCTGAGCATCCAACAGATCGGTTGGATGAAATACCGATCGGTTGGAATGAACCTGCAGTTACAAATTGGCACTTATTGAAGGTTTTACTCCTCATTATCATTAAGTGGCTGATCATTTCTTACTCATAACTACTGGAGGACGTTTTTACATGGAGATTAAGTGACTAGTGGCTATATAATCATATCTAAGGCTAGATACAACATACCAATCTATAATCTAAGTAAGGCTTGCACTAAAGTTCTTACTACTCACCCAAAAGGTTACTATACTATTGTAAACGTCCAGGAAACTTTGAGTTAAAGTCTCAAGAGTTTGGTCCGAGTATGGTGTTGCGATTTATTTTGTCTTAGTAGTCATTTGGAGGAGCGTGGTTGCTATAGTTCCACAATTCTAGTTCGAGTATGGTGTTGCGGTTTATCTAATCTTACTTAATTTGTTGATAAAAACATCTTTGGGGAATATTGGCCAAAAGGGTTTTCTAAATGTTTTTATTCCAAAAAGTTAGTGCACGAATTAATATGGGATATGATGTGTGACGAGCATCATGTTTATTCTTTAAAATGGATTTGAGAATATTTCATCATGAAATTAGGCCGAAAGGATTCGTAGGAATTCATAAGTAAATAATTGCTTTTAAACAACATTGTGTTAATGGAATTATTATTCTAGTTGTCTTAGGCCGAAAGGAAGTAACTAGATGATTGAATTCTAGTAATGGTTTAACATGATAAACACCATTGATTGTTAGTCATTCATATAAAAGTTGTGCATCATAACAAGTTTACACCAAGCTTAACATGAATACTCCAAATGATTGATTGTAGCATTTCACACAAGTATATGTTTTAGTTAATATTGTTTCTTGAATACTTGAATTTTCAATAATTAGGATTGACAACCCTTTTTAATGCAAACTAGTTTATAATACTTTAATCACCAAATCCCTTGGGACGATCTCGACTTACCCACCTTTACTAAATCGGACGAGTATACTTGCTCGTTTGTGTTAAATAGTTAATCGGATAAGCGTGTTTATAATTTTCCCATAGGTTACCCATACTTAGAATAAATCCTTTAGGCCTTAGGATTAGTCACTAGACACACTTAGGAACTTAATTTAGGCACTAAACCTTAGGTAAAACCTTAAACATAAGCACCTTAAACACCTCAACCTAGCACCCCTAACACCTTAGTCATACACAAGCACACACCCTAACACCTCTAAGCACACACACAAGTTGGTACATCACCTACTTGACTAATCCACCACTAATCACCACTAATCCACCCTAAACTTCCCATAATCCACCACTAAACCACCCCTAATCACCCCTAATCATCCTAAACCACCCTTAAACCCACCAAGCAGCTTACAAGCACCTCCAAGCTACCAAGAAAGGTGGTGTATCACCTACTTGTAAGCTACTTGTCCTCCATTTTCCTTAACCGCCTCCCACGGCCTCTCTACACCACAACCGGCCTATGGCAACCCCCTAGCTACTCCCTAGCTCCTCCTTGTCACCACTAGACTTTCCATAACCCCCCTCTAGCTCTGCTTGCTCAGCCCTCCCCATGCACGACACCTATGAACCCGTTTCTCCCCTAAACCGCCTATCGAGCCCTATAAATACCTCCCTCCCCTCATTTCTTCTCCACACCTCTTCCCCTCCTCTCTACCTCACATTTCTTTAGTACTAAGTCATTAGAAGCCATTAGGAACGAGTAGCTAGGCCTTGGTCGCGTTGTGTTGTGGTTTGAAGTCGTACGAGCCCTAGAAAACCCTAACCCTAGTTCTAACCCACGTAAACCCCCTAGCCAAGTAAGTCTTACATTTAGTTAATTTAGCTTTAGTATAGTCTTAGGATAGATTTAGGATGCCTTAGATAGCTTAGATGCCCTTGCATGAGCCTAGAACCATTCTACTTGCTAGTTTATGTATTAAAACCCTAGATCAAGTCCTATACTTGCATGCATGCTATAAGTCATTAATTTAGGTCATACACTAGTTAAACATAACTTAAATAAGTTAAAATAAGTAAAACATAGGCTAGAAAACTTAAATACTAGATAAAATATAAGTTACATGCATATTAGGACTAGTTTTGCAAAACTTTACATGCATAAGGGTATATATCATAAATTCCTGAAATTATAAAGTCTAGGGACTGTTTTTGACATTCCTAGAAGTTATAAGTAGTAAGGACTAGTTTTGCATAATATTAAAACCCTAGGATAGATAATAACATAAGTATAAACTAAAAAGGACTAAAAACATAAATAGTATAAAGTTAAAGGTCTAAAATGGTAAATATAGAAAACTTAGGAGGCTTAGGTTAATTACATAAAATATAGAAGTCTAGGGACTAGTTGTGTCAAGTATAAAACTATAAGGGTAAAAAATGTAAATATATAAACTATAAGGGTAAAAAGTGAAAATATCATATAAGTATAAAACCTAAATAAAGTTAGAAGCATAACACAATACTAGGGAGCTTTATGCGAGGAGTACTATGTGGATATTTCGTTTTTGACGAGTTTGTTGGGTTTACGAATTAAAGTGCCCTGACTCCTCGAACGATTATTGCATATACTTCTGGGTTATGATGGCCCGAACGGTGATATGATTATAACTAAACCCTAATAACAACATAACTCAATAATAGGGAGCTTTATGTGAGGAGTATTAACTTCTGAATTATGATGGCCCGAACGGTAGTATGTTGATAACATAATACAATAATAGGGAGCTTCATGTGAGGAGTCATATACTTCTGAATTACAATGGCCTGAACGGTGTTATCTTATATCTAAAACATTAACAAATCTAAAAACAATAACTTAAGAAACATAAACCTGATAACTAAAGCTTGACATACATACGAAACCGACAACACACTAGGATACGTGAGTAAGGCGTTCTAGTTCCCGAGTCACTATTTGCATTACTTAGATTACTCTACACCTAGGTGAGTTTTTCATAGCCTTACATCTTTTTAAATTTTCACTCTAAATGCTTTTATAAACCCTGTAAGGGGGATAAATGCTAAATGCTTTACTTAAAACCGAATACAAGTCTTTTTCTTTGGTTGTTTGCACGAGTAAACTAACTGCCACCACTACATAACCAAAATTCATGAATCTAATCGTTTGGGACGTTTTATCCAAACGAACGCGAATATAGTTGATAGATCTATTGGAGTTTGACAACTCCCGTTGGTATTAACACCCCACTAGGTGGTACAAATAAGTACTATATTTGAATCCACTCAAGGTATAACTTTGGCAAGTTATCCTTCTATCCCCTCATGTTGGGTCTGCAGCCCACATGACCCGGATCGTTAAGGTGTGATTCACGAGCTTAGTACAACCTACTAAACTCCTGATAATTGTGCATGCATCACAATTATCACAAAAACTTGCATTTTCCCAGATGGGTGTAACAACTAAACCCAGGGAACTTGTATTCACTAACCCCTAAACCTATGATTCTCACTCAACACCTAGTGTTGACTTTTTAAGCATGTATCCTAGGTATATTACTTCTATGGATCTATGGTGGAAGGAGGTACTGAACTCGGAGGACTTTTCATGGTTATCATTCAAACACAACCAACCTAACACTTAGATTTTTGGGACCTCAACAAAATAAAAGTATATCTTTTATAATTAAAACTCTGATAATTATGAATGATAACTAAATTTCCAAAACGTCTCTTTTTGAGTCATTTTCTATTACTGTATATGTGATTCTATGAAGTAATACCCCAAACACTTTATCCGCTGCGATCAGTGAAAAATGAGGGTGTTACTCCGTGCTTATGTTAAATGTGCGGCGTACTTTCCCTATCAGTTATACTTCTCCATTAATGAGATACATCAATGATGAGGTCAGTCATTTGCCTATCATTACTATCCAGGCACGTCCTAGGGCTGCTTTGTACCTATAAATAGAGACCGATTTTGGAGTATAACAAAACTCAATCAAGAATCATCACCTTCTAATCATAAGAAGAGTAGAAGTGGTTTTACATCAAAAACCACTTGCTAAGGCATGGGAAGCAGCAGTACTAGTGGAGAAAGAAGTGTGAACGTGGTCCTACCTTTGTAATCTTGGTATGATTTGTTACATTATGAATTTGATAGTTGTTTATTCATGCTATGCTTGTTACTTTGTTATGAATATGGAGTAGTCGTATTATGTTTGTTTAAGGCATTATGGCCATAAGTTATAAAAATATAATGTAAGATTAATTCTGAATCTATGGAATATGTATTTGAAATTTCATTGTTTAGTCTCCTATCACTTGTCCTGATTGGTCATTACGATTGTCAAAAGGTCAAAAGATGCAATTGTATTGATTATATTATGAATTGTCTGTCTATGACGAATCATTGCTATGCAATTGGATAGTAAAACTTCGATAACCTGGATTATGACATGTTTAAGGACTAATCTCACGTCTAATGACTTGATTAGAGGAAATATATACTTTATACTTCATACACCGACCATACTTTCTTCACTTTACGTATTAAGGATTAAAGGCCGAAAGGATTCCTTTTTATGTCAAGTAGATATAATAGTTATCATGATTATCCGTCATGCATTACACTTATGCTTTGTCTGTGTACTCTTGTCTTACATTTGCTTGTTTATCTCATATGCTCAGCCTTGGACAAACATATCTTTAAAATTATCTTGGTAAAACTTTCAAACATTTTAGATCCAACAAAACTGGTTTTAGTGATAAGTGACAATCATTTGAATATAATTTTGTTACCCGACACTGATAAGAGAAACATTTTCCTCCCTTGGGACGACCTGGTCTTACCTAAACCTTTACTATAAACGGGGGTTATACTTTACCCATGTGTTTTGCGTATTAAGGAATTGGTAGAGAGTGGACTGGTATATGGACGGCGCATCGGTCTAAGATTACCATAGGGCAAGACCTTAAACCCATCGGTTTGAGCAGTCTTATCTTTTAATATCCAGTATTAAAACGATTTTATTCTAAAAGTCGTTTTACGTATGAATTATACATGAATTCACACCACGATTTGTTACGTTTTAAAAACAAAACATTTTGTAATAAAAGATGTGTAAACTCGGGTTTACACTTCCCAAGACTTTTTAAATGGGTTGACTAATTCATAGACTTACTCAATTTTATTACATGAACTCACCGTCAGAGACCTGATGCTTAAGTACACCCCTTTCTCTTGACTTTAGCAGAGACACCCCATTTTATTATGTCTTATAAATAATATTGGTTGACATATTATTTATCCGTTTTTACATGCAATCAGACAATAATAAAACTCTTTGACACAGTCAAACCATTAATTAATGTTAATCCCCGATAGTTACTTCGGGAATCAACTTTGGGTCTAACCTAAGGGTATGACACAAGTTTTAGATAGTAAAATTAAGTTATGTATTTTGCTGGTGATATTCCCTTAATCATGGTAGAATGTCACTCCTCAGTGCTCCCACTACCTTTTTTTATTTTACGTACTCTTTAGGATCATCTTGTGTCATTAATTTTTGGTATTTTATCCATTTAAAAGAACATTTAACTTTTAAAATAAAATTACCAACCCTTAAACCAAAAAACAGTTAAAATTATAAACTTTATTTAAACTACATCACAACCACGTAGTTTATATTTTAGGTCTTTGGCTCAAGGCTTGTGTCATGCATGATTAATATTTATAAAGCAGGGAAGTACTTAATAAACTTGTAGGTGAAATTACTTAAGCTATGATTTGCTATTACATACTATATATACGCATGCACCGTATATATAGCTCATCCTAAAGTACATGCAAACCATGAGATTTACCGCACTTGTCATTTTTCAGGAATGACGGTTCTTACCTTATCGCTACATATTGTCACTTCAAAAAAGTTTTATCCTTTTAAAATTCATAAACCCTAATTAGTGTTTCCTTTTAAGATTTTAAAAGCATGTGACTTATGTAACAAGGAACCCTAAGTCATCAAGTTTTTATGAAAATTTATTGTGACCTTTCTAATAAAAAAAATTAGATTTCCTAAAACCCTAATTATGCTTAAAAATATTGCTGCCCTATTTTCCATATTTGTAATCAAAGATTCCAAACAACCTTAAACTGAAAGACACTCAGTTTATCGAAACCATTGGTTTTGGTCACCCCGATTTATGCTATGTCAGATTTTATGATCCCACCCGGCTGCTATAAATAAAATCGACCTAGCTTGGGTTTTAGTTATCTTATATTAGTTCTCTTGCTAATCAAGTAATCTTGTTTCCTTATGATCACCGTTTGGAAACAAAAGTTTTCATATTTGTTTTAGTATACCATTGGAAAGATTTGCATCTTACCAAAAATATCTAAAACCTTAGATCATAATAAGAAGACCAAGAAAACTCGACCACAAGAAAAGCGAATCAACAAACCATAGGTTTTTGCAATTATGCCAATATTAATTAGGTATTGTATGTTTTTATCACGGGAGAAAATTATGGTGTAAAACCTAACCCTAGATCGATGCCCTATAAGATCATAAGATCCAAGTATTTCAATTATTGATAAAAACAATACAAGCCCTAATTAACTATAAGTGTTATAAACCCTAATTACCATAATCAACAAAAACCCTAAAACAAAAATCAACCAAAACCTAGCATAACTAAAATCAAGTTTGATTTTTATGACAATATAAGAAATTATTAAGAACCACAACTAGGTTATATATGTTTAGAGTGACTTTGATACCACTGTAGGCCTCTGGGGAACAATCTACTTTCAATTTCCGTGAAACATTAACACACTCTCTCGCTCTAGTGCTGAGGCGGAATACATGGAAGTTGCAAATGTCGTTGTTGGGACTACTTGGCTTCGTGATTTGCTACGTGAGCTACATTCGCCTCTATATTATCCATAATTGTCTATTGTGACAGTGTTAGTGCTATATATTTGACAGCTAATCCTGTTCAACATCAGTGGACGAAGCACATTGAGATTGATATTCATTTTGTGTGCGACATGGTTGCTCGTGGTTAGGTTCATGTTCTGCATGTACATTTGCGTTATCAACATGCGAACATCTTCACTAAAGGATTGTCATCGCGTCTATTTTAGGAGTGTCGTATCAGTTTGAGCGTTCGATCTCCGCCTATATCAACCATGGTTTTAGCAGGTTAGTTAGACTAATAGCTTTGAGTTATCTAACTTTGTTTGGTGTGGTTTGGGTTGATATATGGGTATATGTGTGTTATTGTGTGATTAGTACTTGAGATTAGCACTAAATCCCTTTGCGTTAATGGTTGTTATTGTGATTTTGGGAAATGTTGATTTTGGGAAAGTTCATTTTGATCGCCTTTGTGGTGTAGAAATGACTTATGTATATTTGGTGTTTTGTGGTTTTGCGTAACGAGTCTTCGTTCAAGTATTTGAGCGTTAGTAAGTTACGGGAAGGTTGTTTTCATGGGATATGTTTATAGAGTGTGTGAAATTCTATTTTTGGAAATTTTATTTTGAAAATGATTATTTTCCGGTTTATCGTAAAATTAAGGTTTATCGCGAAAGACGTTAGGTTTCGTTATGGGAATACATAAAATATGAAAAGTATGAGGTTTTGAGTGTAATAAATAAATTTAATAAAAAATTATATATATATATATATATATATATATATATATATATATATATATATATATATATATATATATATATATATATATATATATATATTGATGACGTATAGTCTATATTCAGGTCACGAACCCGATTAATCAACATTACTCAAAGCCAAACCCACAACGAGTGGGCTATCATAAATAATGATTGGGCTACCATACTAACGGTTTGGGCTCACGAAAGCCCAAACCCAAAGTTATTTATGGTTTGGATATAGATATCTCCTATTTAAGGGATATATATCAAACCAGATATATATCAAAGAGTAAGGAGCATGTATCCAATAAGGATTACGTGCCTATAAAAACAATATCACAACTCTCGTTAAAGTTACGACTCACAACCCTAACTCTTCTACATAACCCTAAAATCGATTACTTACTCTCACGACGGAGGATAATCATGGCAGACAATCCCACGATAAGCCTAACAGTGTTTGTTTACTTTGTTAGTGCGCATGTCTCAAGCATTAAGATCTAATTGGTATGAGAACAGGAACCCAAACAAGGAACGCCCAACTTTTGTATCAACAAGTGGCGCCATCCGTGAGACCATACACTAAGAACTAGAATAACGAAGCATAAAAACTCAGGCCAGCGGACTCCGCAGTTGGAAAAAACACGTGGTGATCCCCAGAGGAAGAATCACCAAGATTTGACCTCTAGGCAGGCTTCTGGAACAACCAGTGCGCCTGGTCACCAGGAATCGGGCCCAACCCTAATTCTCCTAACGGTGGAACTTCCCGCAGGGACTACTCAAACCACCACAGTGGTTCCAAGCGCTGAAGAACTTCAGCGCACTCTCTTCAACACTCCCCATCAAACGGCACCTATTATGGATAACACTGTGCCACCAGGCGCGCCTAATCGAGATAGGGGACCTAACCCAGAAGCAGACATTGTTGCGCTGGAAGAGGACGCGCCTGATGCGTGGGAATCACAACAGGCTTTACCTCGCGAGGGATCTCGAGAAGCTTACAACCCCCACCAGGCAGTGTACCTGATCGTTGTAGTATAGTATAGTGACAAGTACCGGGGGATTGATCGTTCAGCTTAGGAATAGTGTCGCTAGGATTAGAAAGCCTAATTTACTAGTTCTAGAGGTGAGGGAAGATTATTTTTGTATTTTTATATTTTTATGAAAGCAATTAAAATCTCGGGTTTTGGAAAAGTGGGCGGAATTAGTTGCTATTCAACTAACCCAAAACTAATATATAATCAAAATAAAATACTAAAAATGAAATTAAACTAAATTATACTAAGGTTGTGAGCAGTAATTGGAGAAATTGTGTTTACTTAGACTTCACTACTCCCTAGACATCTTTTACACGTTAATTACTTGTTATACTTGTATGGATGACGGATTGTATTCCTTAATACCATTCGTGGGGTGGCATACATAACTCCCCAACTCTATGACTCTTATCTCCTCCTACACCATGACCCAGCACAACTATAGGGATTGTAAACAGTGGCTCATGCATTAAATACAACCAATAAAGACCTAGTACGCCTCGGTTCATGTTTCCTAAGACGTTCAAGCATGTTACCATTTGGAGATCTGCCAGTTTTCTTAAGCCTAACATATAAATCATTCATCCAAGAACAAGAATAAACAAGTAATCAACACATAATCAATATCTAGGTTTCATTAGATCTAAGCAAACACAAGAGAGATCTAGCCTAGCATAATGGAATTGAGACAAGAACAAGATATAGACAACCAACACATAGACATATTGATTGAATTAGAAGAATACTTATCTCAATTACAATGCAAGGTATCAAGGGTTTGGAACCCTTGAAAAACCTGTAAAAGAGGCACCAAATTCGTCTTTAGGGTTTCACCAAAACTTCTCTCTTTTTTTGATGTAAAAACTAGAAAACTATATATAGGAAAACTGGGCTGACGGCGTCAAGACAACCATGTGACGCCGTCACCTCGCCGCCAAATACTTCCTCGGACGGCCTTGATCTACTTATGACGGCCTATGTGACGCCGTCACCAACCACGGTATTTTATTCTTGGTACTTTGACGCCGTCAGGATGACTTTTGACGCCGTCATCAACTACGGTGTTTTATTCTTGATGTCTGACGCCGTCAGGGTATAACTCTTGACGCCGTCACCTAGTGTCTTCAGCATGGAAAATTGATACTTTGCCGTTTTCTTCACTTTTATGCTCCAAAAACGTCCAAAATGGCTTCTTTTCCAGAATTCACTCTCCAAACACCTAAAATCACAAAAGGAACGATTTAGGGCAATATTTGATCAAATAAAGTCGGATTCGGGCTTAAATGGCCCCCTAAAAACGAATCATTTTTCGCCTCATCATATACCCTTACACTTGAGATTTGCTTGTCCTCAAGCAAATGCGCTTTTATTCTACTCAAAAGACAAGTTAGGGGTCATTTAACACTAATATAAAAGTAATTACAACAAATAATCGTTCCACTAAAGACCAATAGACAAGCACGGAGATCATACACAAGCACCTCACAAATAGTGTTTAGATACTCACATCTCTCGGGTGTAATAAAGTAATATAACATTATGGAAATGGAAGATATCTCTCACTACCTGTCATAGAAAAATAGATTACCATAGGCTTGGGAAAGGATCAAACCTCCACCACATGGCGTAAGCACCTAGGATAAACTATCAAAGAGGTCTTTTAAAGGGTTGTAACGTTAGGTATAGGGATATGAATTACACGGTTTTGTTGGATAAAGGAAGTTTTACTGGTGGCGAGTTAACAATCTTGGTTAATTACATGTACAAGATGGCGTTGCTAAGCCAAGACTAGACTCGACTTAAGCTAATAAATGAAAAATAACAAAAACATAAAATGAACATAGAATAAAAACGGGATGGTAGTCCGTATGTTTTTTCTCTTTTTTTTTTTTTTTTTTTTTTTTTTTGCATACACTCTTACCCTACCATCCAAAATAATACATCATAGGGGTTGAGAATTCCCCTTACACTTGAATCTTTACATACTTTACATTAAACTAATCTAATGACTCGAATTAAGAAAATCAAAACACTTTGAGCACTTTTAAGATTAACGTACATATGGGGGTAATAATATTATGTTCTTCCCCATTACTCCATAAAATAAGTACTTACCCATGAGTCCCAATCGTCCCAAAACAATATGTACAAGGATATGACTTGACTTAGCAACCATGTAATCAATTAGAAAGTTAACTTAGGGTTTAACAAATAACAATAATGCACTAAAAATGAGCGCATACACGGAAGGCTAAGGCGATTTGGTTGTACATTTAAGTGGGGTGTAACAAATTCTTCCTTTAAGTAAGATGCTTAAAGTTAGAAACGAAAAGATAGGCTCGGAGGGGTGTACTAGGGGTTTCGTGTACTAAAAATGAGTACAACGCTAAGGGTGTGGGAAAAATTAGTTGACTTAACTAGCCAAGTAATATGACTTAAACGGTCAAGTAATTATAATACGGGTTTAACACAAGGGTGATCCTAATGCCTCTTATCATGTAGTAAATCCTACCACACGAATGTAGTCTCACTAGCGGTCTCGGGATGCATCACTAATGCAAGTTCTAGAATCAAAATGCTACCGGTACACTCATAAGCACTAATAGTGAATGCTTTTCCTATCAAATCTAAAGGCGAACCTCACATTTTTGGGTGGAAAATTTTTCTGAATATACGGTTTTGTGCTAGTAATACAATCTCCTATCCATGAGACGCTTGCTATGGCTAAAGTTTCACTCCTAAATGTTGTAAAAAAATTTAAATTTGGCGCTAAAATTACACTAACAAGTATTTCTCGTAGTTTTATTACACATCTACTATCAAACAAAACAAACTCAAGCGAAAGTGCATATGTAAGGTATCATCTTTTTACCCTCCCCTTACACTTAGGATGAACATTGTCCCCAATGTTCAAGTAAAGAATGTAAAAGTGAAAAAGTAAAGAGAATGAAATCAAATACTCCCCTGATTCGCTCGGTATGGATTTTAGGTTGGCCAGGTTAAATCTTCTTCCAAGAAAACGAACAATCAAAGCTTCCCTTCCATAATATAGATCATCTCCTTGTCAAACGTAACCTGTAAAACCTGACAAAATAGACAAGACAACCTCGCGTAAAATCGGCGGCATCCTATATAAGTTCCTAAATCCTAGAAAACAAAGTAAGATATAATGCTTGTGGAATGAAGTTTGCAGATTTCCTGGAGATTATAAAACTTAATAATTCACAAAAACCATAAGACTCCGTTAGAAAAACAAAACCGGTAAAATTTCCAGATTTTTAACTCCTGACGCCGTCAAGAGTAATACTCTGACGCCGTCAGAATGGACCTGCAGAAATTCTTATGTTAAGTTTCCGGAAAATTTCTGGAAAAACTTCGTCCTACTTCCTGGAAAATCCTACAAAACTTCATTATGACTCAATACTTGCATTTGACTCTAACAAATATGAATATACATGTTCATTTAATATTGTGGAGAATCATGATCGGTTTGTTTCTTGAAAACATATTTGGGGTTTCCCCTTACACTTATCTTTTGCAAAAATACTTTTAGGTTGGAGTTAAGACTAGGCCAAACAACATAGTAAAGTATTTCCACATTTTAATTGAGAAGCATGATCAACCAACAATAAAAACAAAGCATGCATACGGAAGCAAATAACAATCAAACAAATAAAATCACACAAAACATGGGTTGCAAAGATTAACCATCAATAAAAATTAAAAGCTGAACATGCATAATATTTGTTAAAAGAACAAAAATAGAAAGTGTCCAAAGCCAACAGAGGCTGAATCCTAAACTACTACAAGACCAAATGTTTCAAATCATACAACCAAGAATAAATTGTTCAAGAATCACAGATATCAAAATGAATCACTGAGGGGGAGGACCAAAGCGATAATCATAGCCTGATGGGAGGTGTCCAGTGTACCCATAGGGAGGGTAGTCAGTCTCTCGGCCTGGGAAGGGGTCAATCTGCAGGTGAGGCTCAAGCTGATCTCGGGTGGAGAGGTGCTGCATCTGGCGGACGGTATGATCATACATCCAATCAAAGCGCTGGTCAGTAGTGGCTCGCCACGTATCCATCTGACCCATCCAGGCACCCTTGTGTGCCTGCCAATCTCCCCGACTCATGTGTCGGTAGTAATCAGCCGTCCCCTCCTCATACCCAGCAAACTGATGTTGCTGGGGCAGTCCCTCATCATCACCATCATCATCCTCATCATCAGGCCCTGCTGCCACGTACCATGTGTAGGACCCATCCACCATCTGCATCACAATGCTCATCTGCCTAAGGGATTTCGCCCTCACTACCCTGCAGTTCCCACAGTCGCTCAAGTACCCCATGATCTGAGGAGTAAGAAGACCATAGGAACGAGCCAACCGGGTCACAAACATCCCCCCATAAACCTTGTCAATATCCCTCTCACCCACACTAGTCCTCAAATAACTGGCCACCCAAAACGGGATGTTGCAGTAGACATCCGCAGAAAAGATGGTGTACAAGTAGAACAGGTCCGAAGCAGTGATACGGTGAGTGGTGCCATGACGTGCAGACAGGCTGTATGTGATGCACCTGTGAACTAGCCTAACAATGGGGTCCCTGATCGATGCAGCCCCAGTAGTCGAGGTGTAAACCCCATCCCCTATAGTTGGCCAAAAGGTGACATACCTCATCTCACTCCTCTGAGTCTCTCCATGTAACAACCTCAGCAGAAAAGCCCTATCAACCTCCTCACTAGTATATAGCCCAAGCCTCCAACCAAACTCAGCCACAGAACATGACCTCAACTCTCCCCCTAGCCTAAAATACACAGTGGTGCCCCCCATATCTCCCCTAGCCTCAGCCTGATCAAAACGGAAGGTCGCAAAGAACTCCCGTACTAACTCACTATATACTGTCTCTCTCAGCCTAAACAACCTCTCCCACTGCGGACCCGCAAACCCATCTGTGCGGATCCTCCCTAAAAATGCAGCCTCCAACCCACTGGCTCTCAGAAAATCCCAGTCAACCACAGCCCCAGCATCAATATGGTGGTTACACAATTCCTCATACTTGGTACTAGTACCAACATCGCCAAACTCGCCCCAACTGTGCACTAATTCCCCATAATTGATCCCTTGAGATCTAGAAGAACTACCCTTTTGTTGGCGAGATCTTTTGCTCATTTTCCTGGAAAAAGGTGGAGTGAGTGGAAACGATTAGAACGCGAAAATTTTTTATGAACTTTATGCAGTCAGACACATCTGACGCCGTCAAGAGTAATCTTTGACGCCGTCAGATGGATCAGAATCAGAGCCATGCAAATGCGAGGGAAAAAATCAATTTTCAAACTCTTAACCCATTACCCAAACGCTCCTTTAATCAGGAAACAGGGGTGGGGGGTCAAAGAATCCGAGGCATGATGGGTTTTCTCTAAATTAATGCATGATTTGGGTGAGACAACATCATCAAATGGTAACCCCACGATTACAAATCACCAATTGGATGGCATTACGATTTGCTAATAGTGGGTCAAGAATGGGGTTTCGGGCGAAAGGGGTTTTTCAAATTGATGGGTCCTAAGGATAATTAATCGAGAAAAGATGAAGAAAACTTACTTACAAAGTAGAGATCGGATGCGGAAGATGTCGAATTGGGAGGTTGAGAATCGGAGTAGCAGCAACACTTGGGTGAGATTTGTGGGGTATGGGTTGAAAGTGATTGGTTTTGGGGTTAATATTGCTGATCCATCGAGCTGACGGCGTCAAGAGTTAAATCTGACGCCGTCAGATGCCCGTGTAGGGTGAGGTTTGGAGTAATTTCATGTTTAGTCCCTGCTCTTTGCGTGAATAACTAAACACTAGTAAAACCCATGAGTAGCTATTCCGTTAACGAGGTCCACCAGGGTCGAACGTCTCATTACTGTCGCGGAAAGAGGTAAGGTAGTAGAGGGGGTCGGGCGACGTTTTGGCTAAGTTGATCCTTATGCACGGGTCATTGGTGTGAGAAGAAAGATGTTGTTCCATAGGAGGTTTCAAATCAGTGGTATTTTTGAGGTACGACCTCTTTACACCGGGTTTAAAACCAAAAGAACGTTTTTTGGATGAGATCGGGAATGTAGTTCGCAAGCATCCAACGAAAATGCTATGGATTTGCGAGCTTTTCTCCGCATGGGGGTGTTTATGAGAACGGGGGGTAGTTAATGGTAAAGCTTTTGAGGAAAATCTCCCGCTATCCTCTTGGTCAAATACCAAAGGGGTTGACACCTCGAAGACCTTTTCAATTTTTTTAGGTATAGAATTTTCTTTGATCTTTTCTTTGACCCTTGATATGAATTGGTCTGCGAAATTCATAAAGGCTTTATGAGTGCTTTCCATGCGCGCCTCTAGGTGCTGGATTTGTTTTTCCTGATTATCCATGAAGGTCACCATTATCCCTTCGAATTCCTCTTGTCGTGAGCGTTCAGGAAAGTTTTGGCTGATAACCGTATTCCTACGTGGATTAAGACTCCACACGGGTTCAGTGGCAAGTTTCTCAATACTCATCAATTCTTTTACCTGCTTCTCGATGCTTCCTAACAATTGTTCTTGGGTGGCACATGCGTAATCAAGTTTTGCCTTGCTTGGGAGCATCGGGTCCTCCCATCCTTCCTCTTCGTATTATGCCAACTCCTCAAGAACTTTCCAGCACTCGTCAACGCTAAGTCTATCTAGTCTACCCTTGGCTGCGTAATCAATGGCTTTCCTTGTTTGATAGTCAATTTTACCATAAAAGATTTGGATCTGCAGCCATGGTTCGATCCCATGATGAGGAACTTTTCGGAGTAGATCTTTATATCGAATCCATGCTTCATAAAAGGTTTCATTTTGACGTTGTTGGAACATCAAAATGTCATTTCTAAGCTTAGTAGTTCTCCCCGGTGGGAAAAATTGAGCAATGAAACGAGTGGTGAGATCATCCCATGTGGTGATGGATCCCGTGGGTAAACGCTCAAGCCATTGACTAGCTTGATCCCGTAGAGAGAATTGGAATAGGCGTAAACGGGTAGTCTCTCTAGTTTCAACACCTAGGTCTATGGAATCTACGATTTTGAGGAAGTCCTTAAGGTGTTGGTTTGGATCTTCGGAACGAAGTCCATGGAATGCACATCCGCTTTGCACCAACCGGATGGTGTCGGATCGCAAGGGGGTCACATTGGCTCCGGTGAGCTCAATGGTGTTTCGGTAGCCTTGATGGCTAGGTCGGGAGTACTCTCCTAAGGTTCGGGGCCTAAGGGGTTCTAGTGGTGGGTTTTGTTGTGGTGGGATGATGGGTTCAAAGATGTTACCACCTTCCATGATGTCGGATGGTAAAGAGTTACGAACAAAGGCACGAAGAAATAAGATAGACTAAAGAAGAACTAAAAAAATAAAAATAAAAATCTTACTAGAAAGGAATCTAGCAAGTAGACCTAATAAAAAGAAATTCTAACCTAGACAATAACTATTCCCCGGGCTGCGGCGCCAAAAACTTGATGTGTGGGAATCGCAACAGGCTTTACCTCTCGAGGGATCTCGAGAAGCTTACAACCCCCACCAGGCAGTGTACCTGATCGTTGTAGTATAGTATAGTGACAAGTACCGGGGGATTGATCGTTCAGCTTAGGAATAGTGTCGCTAGGATTAGAAAGCCTAACTTACTAGTTCTAGAGGTGAGGGAAGATTATTTTTGTGTTTTTATATTTTTATGAAAGCAATTAAAATCTCGGGTTTTGGAAGAGTGGGCGGAATTAGTTGCTATTCAACTAACCCAAAACTAATATATAATCAAAATAAAATACTAAAAATGAAATTAAACTAAATTATACTAAGGTTGTGAGCAGTAATTGGAGAAATTGTGTTTACTTAGACTTCACTACTCCTTAGACATCTTTTACATGTTAATTACTTGTTATACTTGTATGGATGACGGATTGTATTCCTTAATATCATTCGTGGGGTGGCATACATAACTCCCCAACTCTATGAGCTCTTATCTCCTCCTACACCATGACCCAGCACAACTATAGGGATTGTAAACAGTGGCTCATGCATTAAATACAACCAATAAAGACCTAGTACGCCTCGGTTCATGTTTCTTAAGACGTTCAAGCATGTTACCATTTGGAGATCTACCAGTTTTCTTAAGCCTAACATATAAATCATTCATCCAAGAACAAGAATAAACAAGTAATCAACACATAATCAATATCTAGGTTTCATTAGATCTAAGCAAACACAAGAGAGATCTAGCCTAGCATAATGGAATTGAGACAAGAACAAGATATAGACAACCAACACATAGACATATTGATTGAATTAGAAGAATACTTATCTCAATTATAATGCAAGGTATCAAGGGTTTGGAACCCTTGAAAAACCTGTAAAAGAGGCACCAAATTCGTCTTTAGGGTTTCACCAAAACTTCTCTCCTTTTTTTGATGTAAAAACTAGAAAACTATATATAGGAAAACTGGGCTGACGGCGTCAAGACAACCATGTGACGCCGTCACCTCGCCGCCAAATACTTCCTCGGACGGCCTTGATCTACTTATGACGGCCTATGTGACGCCGTCACCAACCACGGTATTTTATTCTTGGTACTTTGACGCCGTCAGGATGACTTTTGACGCCGTCATCAACTACGGTGTTTTATTCTTGATGTCTGACGCCGTCAGGGTATAACTCTTGACGCCGTCACCTAGTGTCTTCAGCATGGAAAATTGATACTTTGCCGTTTTCTTCACTTTTATGCTCCAAAAACGTCCAAAATGGCTTCTTTTCCAGAATTCACTCTCCAAACATCTAAAATCACAAAAGGAACGATTTAGGGCAATATTTGATCAAATAAAGTCGGATTCGGGCTTAAATGACCCCCTAAAAACGGATCATTTTTCGCCTCATCAGCACCTGAATTAACGCTAAGTAATTTTGTATCTCAAAATTACGAAGCTTTAACTAACCTCATGCAAGAAGAGGCAAGGAGAAGGTCAAGCCAGAGCCTACAAGCCCGGCTTAACTTTAACCCGGAAACATCCCCACCACGCTACCAGGAGCGCAAAAACAATGAGAGGCGTACCAATATCCACGCCAGACTTGGTACAATATCTGATTCACAATACTCGGAGGAATACGAAGACAACAAAAGGCGCACCAATGTCCACGCCAGACTTGGTAACCGCATGATACAAGAAAGACTTGGACGACAAAGCTCACCGAGCGAGAGCTCTTCAAGGTCAGGAAGCAGAAGAATCCATGATAGACTAGGGAGACGAATTTCCCCAAGTGAAAGTCCCTCAAGCTCGGATTCTGAGGAAAAACGGCGCAAGCGCCGCAAAAGGGACAATTTCTCCTCAAGCAACTCCTCGGACAACAAGGACAAAGAGACAGGACACTGGAAGTCCAGAGGAAAACATCTCGAAGTAAAAGAGGCAGATATATATCTTCCTTGGCGTCGCCAAAAGATTGATGCATTCACGTGACGCATCAGCGATTACTCAGAAAACAGGATAAGGCGCATGCCTGCTAATGTTAAAACATATGATGGAACGGGTGATCCCGATGACCACCTAAAAGTTTTCGAATCAGCTGCTACTATCGAAAATTGGCCACAACATGTATGGCATCATATGTTTAATTCTACATTAGTAGGGAATGCACGAACCTGGTTTTGCAAGCTTCCACGAAGAAGCATAAATGGGGTTTGAGGAGTTACGAAGAGCATTCCGTTTAAACTTCACTCAAAGAAAGAAGTGTGCTAAGAACCCTGTTGAATTAGCCAGAGTGAAACAGCGCCAAGAGGAAGCCACAAGTGCTTATATGGAGCGCTACAAGGATGAATGCATACAAGTCAAGGTATGCCCCGAAGTGCTCAAGATCTCAGGGTTCATGAATGGGATCAATAACCCAGAGCTAATAAGGAGACTCAATGATAAGGTACCTCAAACCTTTGACGAACTGAGAAAACACACTAGGTCCTTTATCCAAGGAGAAGCAGCGGCTGCAGAGAGCAAAAAAGGCTACTCAAATTATAGGCAGCAAGAACAGCCTAGGAGACAATCCAATGATCAGAGTAGCAATCGCAGCAAGAATTATCGCAGTCAGGGAAGTGGACGAGATAATGACAAATATACCCCCTCACGAAGACTCCAAGGGAGATATTTATAACAAAGGGCGCAAACTTCCCAAAACCCCCACCAATACGCACTCCAGAGGATCGGCGTGTAGGGAGTGGATACTACGAATACCATGGACAAAAGGGCCATACCACTAACGAGTATGTCCAACTACGACAACTAATTGACAAATTAGTAAAGGAGGGTAGAATGGATCATCTCGTTAAGAATATTAAAGAAGGAAAGGATAAACAAAAGAATGGAGGCAAGAAAGAGCCACCCAAAGATAAAGCTGAAATTATTTACATGATACAGTCATGGCAGCGCAAGATGAAGCAAAAAATCAGCCAAAAATTCTCTTTTGGGAATGAAATATCCTTTCCCACTCTAGCTGTGGACAACGCAGTAGTAGAGCCGCTAACCATTGAGATACATACTGGGGGACACGATATTCGCCGCATGTATATTGATGGAGGAGCATCCGCAGACATTCTGTATGAACATTGTTTCAGGAGGCTACGACCTGAGATACAAAGTCAGTTAATCCCAGCTACGACGTCGCTAACTGGCTTCACAGGAGAGAAGATATAGCCTATGGGGCAACTGCGCTTACTTGTAGTCGTTGGTGATGAACAACACTCTACAGCGACCTGGATGAACTTCATGATAATCAAATCTCCTTCACCGTACAACGGCATTATTGGAAGACCTGGAATATCGTCTATGCGCGCTGTACATTCCACAGCGCATGGGATGCTCAAGTTCCCAGTGAAAGGAGGCATTGTCACCCTCTATAACGCCATAGTGTCACCTAAAGAATGCAACACAGTAACCAGTGAAGTGAAGAAGACCCCAGAACAGCGCGCTGCCAAAATACCAAACTTAAAGGTTGCAATTCACCCTGACTATCCAGATCAAGAGATATCTATTGGAGGGTCGCTGTCTGACAAAGGCAGAGCGGTTGTGTGCGCACTCTTACAAAAGAACCTAGATATCTTTGCATGGGAACCAAAGCACATGACTGGAGTACCGCGCTCTATCACAGAGCACAAGCTACAAATCCGACATGGATACCTTCCAATAAGACAGAAAAAGCGAGGCCAAGCCACAGATCGTGCAAAAGCCATCCTTGAGGAAAAGCGATGACACAGGCATCATGCGCGAAGTCTATTACCATGATTAGCTTTCTAACCCTGTAATGGTGAAGAAAAGCGATGGTAGTTGGAGAATGTGCGTGGACTTTACTGACCTTAATAAAGCATGTCCACAGGATTGCTACCCGTTACCAGAAATAGACTGGAAGGTGGAATCCCTGTGTGGATACCCTTTCAAATGCTTTTTAGACGCATACAAAGGATATCACCAAATCCATATGGCCAAGGAAGACGAAGAAAAAACAGCCTTCCACACAAGTCAAGGGGTATATTGCTATACAAAAATGCCTTTTGGACTAAAGAACGCGGGAGCAACATATCAGCGCTTGGTCGACAATGCGTTTGAAAAGCAGGTAGGCCGCAACCTGGAAGTTTATGTCGATGACCTTGTTATCAAGAGTCATACTAAGGAAGAATTAGTGCGTGACATTGAGGAAACATTCAAGACACTAGGGAGGATCAACATGAAGTTAAATCCCAATAAGTGTACCTTTGGCACTACAGAAGGCATGTTTCTTGGGTATTTGATAGAACCTGATGGCATAAAGCCCTGCCCAGAGAAAACAAAAGTTGTCATCGAACTTCCTTCACCACGCACACTGAAAGAGGTTCAGTCATTAAACGGTAAATTAGCTGGACTAAACCGATTCTTATCCAAATCAGTAGACAAATCGCTCCCACTCTTCAAAACACTCACGAAGTGCACAAAAAAGGGAGACTTTCGCTGGACTACGGAAGCGGAGGAAGCATTCCAACAACTCAAGCAACACCTAGCAGCACTTCCCAAACTTGTTGCACCCCGACCAGGGGAAGAATTGATTATGTACTTATCTGCAACTCATGGAGCAGTCAGCGCGGTGCTATTGATAGATAGAAACTCCGTTCAAACACCAATATACTTTGTAAGCAAAGCACTCAAAAAGACAGAGACCAACTATACTGCCATGGAAAAACTGGTCCTAGCTCTAGTCTTCGCAGCTAAGAGATTGCGCCGATACTTCCAAGCGCACCCAATAGCTGTGATCACGGACCAACCAATCAAGCAAGTTATCTCTAAACCTGATGCATCAGGACGGCTACAAAAATAGAGTGTGTTATTGAGCGAGTATAACATCTCTTATAGACCGCGCACTGCAATTAAAGGACAGATATTGGCAGATTTCATCAGCGAAAAGCCAGACACTGATACTCCACCTACAAAAAGTGAGACAACACTACAAGAACCATGGATTCTATTCACAGATGGATCCTCGTGCGTGGATGGATCAGGCGCAGGCCTTATCCTCACTAACCCAGAAGGAGTGGAATTCACTTAGGCACTGCGTTTTGAATTCACAGCCACAAACAATGAGGCAGAATATGAAGCCCTACTCGCTGGACTATGCATTGCCACTCAAATGGGCATACGCAACCTAGAGGCAAATGTAGATTCCAGGCTAGTAGCTAATCACGTGTTAGGTGAATATGAGGCCAAGGATGAACACATGGTCCAATACCTCGAAAAAACCCAAGTCTCTGATTTAGAATTTTGACAGGTTCACCATCAAACAAGTCCCTAGAGGAGAAAACAGGAAAGCTAACGCGCTTAGCAAGATCGCATCTACAAGCTTTGCACACCTATCCAAGCAGGTATTGGTGGAAACCCTGAAAAATA
This sequence comes from Artemisia argyi, assembly GCA_030686995.1. NCBI lineage: Eukaryota > Viridiplantae > Streptophyta > Magnoliopsida > Asterales > Asteraceae > Artemisia > Artemisia argyi. Next base: position 55,841,619 of record CM060683.1, on the reverse strand, counting down.
AATCAATCTCTGAGATGGAAATATCCACAGTGATTAAGGAACGGGATCCTACGTGGATGACACCAATCATCGAATTCATAAGCAAAGGGATCTTACCACAAGAACAGAAGGACGCTCGTAGAGTACGGCGTACAGTGCAGAGATTTGAACTCCGAGATGGCATCCTATATCGACGTTCATTCCTAAAACCATGGCTTCGGTGCGTTGGACCCCTTCATGCAGATTACGTACTCTGCGAGATCCACGCTGGCTCATGCAACATGCATTCTGGACCACGATCTGTAGTAGCGCGTGCCCTGCGGTCAGGATACTATTGGCCCACCATGCACCGCGACGCGTGACATATGATAAAGAAGTGCAGTAATTGCCAAGTCCACAGACCAATCTCGCGCACCACAACAAGAGCTAACCCCCATCACCTCACCATGGCCATTCTATAAATGGGGCATTGACATCGCGGGCCCTTTCCCAGTCGCAGCGGGAGGAATCAAATTCCTCATCGTGGCCATAGATTATTTTACTAAGTGGATTGAGGCAAAAGCAGTGGCGAGCATCACAGGTAACCAAGTAAAATGCTTCATTTGGGACAACATTGTATGTCGCTTTGGCCTACCTGGAGAGATTATTTAGGATAATGGAAAACAATTATGTGACAATCCGTTCAAAGACTGGTGCGCGCAATTAAACATTACACAACACTTTGCGAATCGCAGTTTGGGCGAAGGACTAAAAGCGCGCCTTGACAAACATAAAGGAAGGTGGGTAGATGAACTGTCATATGTTCTATGGGCGCATCGCACGACAATAAAAACCAGTACTGGAGACACACCATTTTGTCTTGTCTATGGGACATAAGCTGTCATACCAGCCGAGATTGGAATGCCAACTATCCGTACGGCGGAAATAAATGTCACAACAAATGACGATGAGCGGCGCATAGACTTGGATCTGTTGGAAGAAAGGCGCGAACGTGCATCTATACATGAAGCAAAGGTTAAGTCAAAGATGAAGAAGTATTATGATGCAAAAGTCTAACACACTTCTTTCAGACCAGGAGACTTTTTCTACCGCGCCAATGATGCAAGCCACACAGAAGACACATGCAAACTTGGACCCAAGTGGGAAGGACCCTATGAGGTCACAGATGCACTAGGTAATGGTGCATACAAGTTGCAAAATATGGAAGGCCACGAGGAGAGCAACAAGAGAGAAATATATATATATATATATATATATATATATATATATATATATATATATATATATATATAAGGGCGGCCAAATATAGGGATTAGGGGGAAAAAGGAAACCAAATTTGATACCAAATACAACTCTAAGCCTTAAGGGTTATCCAATATAATTATAAATACAAAATTAAAACCTCCCCACCCCTTTCTTTTGAGTACACGGTCGACCAAGAGGAGAGCAACAAGAGAAAACTTTAGGGTTTTGTTTTTGAAGCTAAAATCAAGATCAAGGTATATTTTTAATACACGTTATATTATATGTTAGGGTTGGACAGAAAACTATGGCTGTAAAGATGTGAGTGTAATTAATAGATGGTGAGGAGTTAGGTCACGAATTTTTGGTCTAATTGAAGTTCAATGAAAGAACTTTCCAAAAAGTTCGGCCACGATTGATTTCAAGATCGGAAAGTTAGTCTTTTGATTTTTCTTTGATAAGGTGTCAAAGCTGTTAAACCGGGACAGAATTTGGGTAAAAGTTTGATAGTGAATTGTGAGTGAAAAAGTGGTATTAAGGTTAGCCCTTCTGGAATAGCTAAGTTTTAGGTTATCTTAGACTACCACGAAAAGGATTCGCGATAAAAAGTTATAGAAGTATTTTATTCTAATTAAAACTTTTTGGTGTGCGTTCAGATCCGAATTTCGATAGTCGACAAGTTTGATTTTCTTTTGAGTATTTGTGTGTGTTATTAGTCCATGGCCTTCTGGGATTATCCTATATGCTTATGAGAGACCATGGTGAATTTTTGGTGTGAGTTTTTGAGCTTTAATTGTTATGATTTCATGTGGGCGAATGTACCCTAAAATTCTGCGTTTTCTGATTTTAAAAGTGCAAGGGATTTAGTGAGTGTTAGGTTATAGTAATGGTTAGTATGGTGTCTAGGAGATCTATGGTGGGTCATATGAGTCTTATACTTCCATCATATGTGTATTACATGGGTTATAGCTTTTAGCTTGACCATGTGTAATGTGGATTTATTTTTGTGTGTTATAGATTGTGATTTGTTTTTGTGGAAGCTGCAAGGTTTGAGGTGTGTTCATAGTCCCATATTTTTACTTTTTTTTTTAAACTTAGGATGGGAATGATGCTTGTTTTAAATGTTTGGGTTACTGTGATTATGTGTGTGTCAAAGAGCTTGGACTTATAATGTTATCGTATGTTTGCTATGTGTGATGATTTGATTGTGAGAGTAACGTGCTTCATTTGGGGACCCATTTGATGTTGAGTTTTGTGTGGTTTATAAGTGATTCGATTAGGAGGATGCTTATCTTGTTGCTCGCGCATGCGACCTAATTGATGCCAATGGGGTCAGTGGACACGATCCGTCCAGATGGTTGCCTTTGTGTGTGATTATTGGTTTGTGAATACATGTAGCTTATATGATAACTATAATTTATTTGTCCAACTATGTTTTTATAATCACAGTGAACTGGTTGCCTTGTGAGTGTATGTGTGTATAAACCTATGAATCTCACCAACATTATGTTAACGTTTTAATCATCATTTTCAGGTGAGCATTTTAAGGCCAAAGTTGAGAGCAACAATTAGGCTAGACTTAGTTGCATATGGAGACATTGTTTATGTTTGGGATTTGACTTTATTTGGATTTGGTTGTGATACATTTATGTTTTCCATTTGGTACTTTCATATCTATTGAAGATACCTTTTGGATTTTGTTTTGGTTATTTTATTTTTCTTGAGGTTTTGTTACAACACTTTGTGTTGGTACATTGCTCTATTTATGTACATGTAGTTGTTCTCTATGTAGACACCAGGTGTTGTGATGATATCCATGAAGTTACACCCGCGCGTTTCTGCCATGGCAGGGTGTAACAAATTGGTATCAGAGCCTTGGTTATAGAGAATTAGGTGGTTGAACCTAGACTATAACTTAGGAGTCCCTCATATAGTTGCATTTAGGACCTATGTGTAAGTATAATACTTTTACATGTCTATTTTCCTAACTTATGAGTTATTTTATCGAGTTTTTGGACGTCTATCGAACCCTGTACTTAGAATTGTGTGTGTGTCATTTATAGAATGGCACCTCCTGCGCGAAAGACACTTCGGTGGACCACAGTAGTCGCTACGGGATGTAAGAGAGTTGGAAAGATGAAGAGAACCAATAAGAGGATATTGGTTCCCGCTAGCATGGTACCATGTGTGATTGAAGAGAAGCTGACACTAGAGAATGTGAATGGGGAAATGGTGAAGTGGTATGAGACGAAGGTAGTTGATAAAGAAGGCTTCACCACCAAGTACCCGTATAGGTGTCCTCACATTGTTGACTTGACTTTTCACATTGTTGTGACAGTTTGTCCAAATATCGTCGACATAATGCAAGATGTCAAGTTCACAGTAGAGGCCAACATATTAATGATCGAAGCAACATGACCATGGTATTTCAACAAGTGCGTCGGCTACGGGAAGAAAGTGACATCCACACGCCCACACCAGTACTGTCGAGAAACCGGAACAGAGCAAATACCTAACTATAGGTACTGTATGAAATACTTGAATCATACTAAATGGCAATAGCCAATATCTAATTCACAAACTGACAACCAAACATGCATTTACCATAAACAGTTATTGCTTTAAGGCGATCATAAGCGACGTGACTGCTACTATAACATTGGCTTGCTTGAGCCCTGAGGCACAATTGATGACTACAGATTGTGATAAAGTGGTTGCCGAGCTATAGAACAAGGACCCATACACAATACCAGATGTACTAAGTGATCGGTCCCGAAACAGTCAGATATTATTGACCAAGGTCAACAAGTCAAAGACAGCCCCGTTCCAATTCTCCGGTGATAGTATAGTGTGTCCCCGGGTCGTTATGTCCCAGCGAGATTGAAATGGTGTCGTTTGAAATCGTTTATGAGTGAGTGGCACTGAGGACAGTAGCCCAGATGATGTGGAATTGATTTTGCTACTGTTATTTTGGTATTTGTAGACGGATATAATATTCACAAAAATCAGATACTCAGATATATGCACAAATTCACAATTAAGTTCACGTAATCGGACTGGAAAAGTGGGATTTGGTGAATTACAAACTACAGGGGGTGCTTTTGACACTTTTTTAAACTTAAAATTAAATTAAAATTGAAAATGAAAATGAAATTATGAAAATGATTAAAATATTATTTAATTAATAAAACTATTTAAAATCTAAATTAAAACCTAATTTAAATTAACTAATAATTATAAGTATTACAAATTAACCTAAAATTTTGCAAAAATAATTTCCAAACTTAAATTGGAACTTGAAGAAAGTATAAAAAATAAAATAAATATTTTTGTCTTTTTGTGGGTTTTTTATTAATTGAAAACTATTTAACTTAATTAAACTAATTAAACTACTTTTAATTACTATTAATACTAAATTAACTTAGAAAATTATAAGAAAATTTATAAAATTACTTAACCATCACTGGAATCCTACAAAATTATAAAAACTCTAAAAATTATGTTTAAGATTAATCCACTAATTATTTACCTTTTAATTACTTTAAATCTAATTTAAACAATTAAAATAAGAAAAATGGAAAATGAACAGTAGAAATTCAAAATATATTTTCTAAAAATCTATTATACTATATTAGATCTATAAAAAATATAAAAACTAGTTTATGCTTTATAGAAACTAAATATGCTATTTAAAACTTAATATTAATTAATAATTAAGAAAACTAGTATTAAATCTAATAAATACTAAAGGGCAGAATAAAAATCTGAAAATTTTACTAAAAATACTTTACTATATAAGGTAATTAATAAAAATATAAAAATACTAATTACTTAATAAAATCTAAAAATGAAAAATAAAATTTAAATTGAATTAAATAGAAACTATCAATTAATATTAAGTTGGTTTTTCTTGGATTTTCTTTTACAAACTTACTTTACCACTAAAAATGGAAAACTTTTGTGAAACCACTTTTGAAAATAGCTTATAAATAAGCACTAGCACCCCCTTTTGCTTAGCAGTTGACTTTGGTTGACTGAATGGGCAAATAAGCACAAATGCCTTTGGGTGGGGTCCACTGATGCGTGGGAATCGCACCTTGCTTTACCTCTCGAGGGATCTCGCGAGGCTTACAACCCCCACCAGGCAGTGTACCTGATCGTTGTAGTATAGTATAGTGACAAGTACCGGGGGATTGATCGTTCAGCTTAGGAATAGTGTCGCTAGGATTAGAAAGCCTAATTAATAGTTCTAGAGATGGAAGATGATTATTTTTGTGTTTTTATATTTTATGAAAGCAAGTAAAATCTCGGGTTTTGAAGGAGTGGGCGGAATTAGTTGCTAATCAACTAACCCAAAAACTACTATATAACTAATTAACTAATGAAAATGAAATTAAACTAATATTAAACTAAAGTTGTGAGCAGTGGTTGGAGAAATTGTGTTTACTTAGACTTCATTACTCCCTAGATATCTTTTACATGTTAATTACTTGTTACACTTGTATGAATGACGGGTTGTATTCCTTAATACCATTCGTGGAGTGGCATACATAACTCCCCAACTCTATGAGCTCTTATCTCCTCCTACACCATGACCCAGCACAACTATAGGGATTGTAAACAGTGGCTCATGCATTAAATACAACCAATAAAGACCTAGTACGCCTCGGTTCATGTTTCTTAAGACGTTCAAGCATGTTACCATTTGGAGATCTGCCAGTTTTCTTAAGCCTAACATATAATATCATTCATTCAAAACAAGAATAGACAAGTAATCAACACATAATCAACATCTAGGTTTCATTAGATCTAAGCAAACACAAAGGAAATTTAGCCTAGCATAGTAGAATTAAGATAAGAACAAAAGATAGACAACCAACACATAGACATATTGATTGAATTAAGAGTATACTTATCTCAATTACAATGCAAGGTCTCAAGGGTTTGGAACCCTTGAAAAACCTGTAAAAGAGGCACCAAAATCGTCTTTAGGGTTTCACCAAAACTTCTCCTCTTTTAATGAAAAAAACTAGAAAACTATATATAGGAAAATCGTCCTGACGGCGTCAAGAGTAAAATCTGACGCCGTCAACTTGCCGCCATATACTTCCTCGGACGCCCTAGATCCAATCGTGACGGCCTATGTGACGCCGTCACCACCCTCGGTAAATTAATCTTGGTCATTTTGACGCCGTCATCTCTTCATCTGACGCCTTCACAACCTTCGGTAAAATATTCATCCTTTCTGACGCCGTCAAGAGTAAATCCTTGACGCCGTCACCTTGTAATTCCAGCTTGGATTTGGTACTTTGTTGTTTTCTTCACTTTATGCTCCAAAAACGTCCAAAATAGCCTCTTTTCCAGAATTCACTCTCCAAACACCTAAAATCACAAAAGGAACGATTTAGGGCAATATTTAATCAAATAAATTCGGATTCGGGCTTAAATGACCCCCTAAAAACGGATCATTTTTCGCCTCATCATATACCCTTACACTTGAGATTTGCTTGTCCTCAAGCAAATGAGCTTTTATTCTACTCAAAAGACAAGTTAGGGGTCATTTAACACTAATATAAAAGTAATTACAACAAATAATCGTTCCACTAAAGACCAATAGACAAGCACGGAGGTCATACACAAGCACCTCACAAATAGTGTTTAGATACTCACATCTCTCGGGTGTAATAAAGTAATATAACATTATGGAAATGGAAGATATCTCTCACTACCTGTCATAGCAAAATAGATTACCATAGGCTTGGGAAAGGATCAAACCTCCACCACATGGCGTAAGCACCTAGGATAAACTATCAAAGAGGTCTTTTAAAGGGTTATAACGTTAGGTGTAGGGATATGAATTACACGGTTTTGTTGGATAAAGGGGATTTTACTGGTGGCGAGTTAACAATCTTAGTTAATTACATGTACAAGATGGCGTTGCTAAGCCAAGACTAGACTCGACTTAAGCTAATAAATGAAAAATAACTAAAAACATAAAATGAACATAGAATGAAAACGGGATGGTAGTCCGTATGTTTTTTTTTTTTCTCTCTTTCTTTTCTATTTTTTTTTTTTTTTTTTTTTCATACACTCTTACCCTACCATCCAAAATAATACATCATAGGGGTTTGAGCATTCCCCTTACACTTGAATCTTTACATACTTTACATTAAACTATTCTAATGACTCGAATTAAGAAAATCAAAACACTTGGAGCACTTTTAAGATTAACGTACATATGGGGGTAATAAGTGTTGTTCTTCCCCATTACTCCATAAAATAAGTACTTACCCATGAGTCCCAATCGTCCCAAAACAATATGTACAAGGATATGACTCGACTTAGCAACCATGTAATCAATTAGAAAGTTAACTTAGGGTTTAACAAATAACAATAATGCACTAAAAATGAGCGCATACACGGAAGGCTAAGGCGATTTGGTTGTACATTTAAGTGGGGTGTAACAAATTCTTCCTTTAAGTAAAATGCTTAAAGTTAGAAACGAAAAGATAGGCTCGGAGGGTTGTACTAGGGGTATCGTGTACTAAAAATGAGTACAACGCTAAGGGTGTGGGAAAAATTAGTTGACTTAACTAGCCAAGTAATATGACTTAAATGGTCAAGTAATCGTAATACGGGTTTAACACAAGGGTGATCCTAATGCCTCTTATCATGTAGTAAATCCTACTACACGAATGTAGTCTCACTAGCGGTCTCGGGATGCATCACTAACGCAAGTTCTAGAATCTAAATGCTACCGGTACACTCATAAGCACCAATAATAAATGCTTTTCCTATCAAAACTAAAGGCGAACCTCACATTTTTGGGTGGAAAATTTTTCTGAATATACGGTTATGTGCTAGTCATACAACCTCCTATCCATGAGACGCTTGCTATGGCTAAAGTTTCACTCCTAAATGTTGTAAAAAATTTTAAATTTGGCGCTAAAATTGCACTAACAAGTATTTCTCATAGTTTTATTACTCATCTACTATCAAACAAAACAAACTCAAGCGAAAGTGCATATGTAAGGTATCATCTTTTTACCCTCCCCTTACACTTAAGATGAACATTGTCCCCAATGTTCAAGTAAAGAATGTAAAAGTTAAAAGTAAAGAGAATGAATTCAAATACTCCCCTGATTCGCTCGGTATGGATTTTAGGTTGGCCAGGTTAAATCTTCCTCCAAGAAAACGAACAATCAAAGCTTCCCTTCCAGAATAGAAATCATCTTCTTGTCTCAAATAACCTGTAAATCCTGACAAAAGTAGACAAGGCAACCTCGCGTAAAATCGGCGGCATCCTATATAAGTTACTAAATCCTAGAAAACAAAGTAAGATATAATGCTTGTGGAATGAAGTTTGCAGATTTCCTGGAGATTATAAAACTTAATAATTCACAAAAACTTATAAGACTCCGTTAGAAAAACAAAACTGGTAAAATTTCCAGATTTTTGACTCCTGACGCCGTCAAGAGCAGTTGCCTGACGCCGTCAGAATGAACCTGCAGAAATCTTTATGTTAAGTTTCCGGAAAATTTCTGGAAAAACTTTGTCCTACTTCCTGGAAAATCCTGCAAAACATCATTACGACTCGATACAAGCATTTGACTCTAACAAGTACTAATACACATGTCCATTTAATATTGTTGTAGTTCATGCTCAATTTCGTTCTTATAAACAAATTTGGATCTCCCTTACACTTATCTTTTGCAAAATACCTTTATATGCAATTAAGACGAAGTTAAAAACAAAATAAAGCATTTTCACAATTTACTTTGAAACATGAGCCATAAACAATAAAAATAAAACATGCATACGGAAACAAATAAAATCAAACAAACAAACAAACAAACAAATAAAAACACACAAAACATGGGTTGCCTCCCAAGAAGCGCTTGTTTTTGTTCGAGTCACGAGCCTGACTCTACCCTTATTTTATGGAAATAGGGGAGGTTCTCCCTACACTTAGGATTAAGTGTGGGTGAAAGTAGCGATACACACCATCTCGGTGGAAGTATGCCACGTGAGGAAAGAGTGGTGAATGAATTATATGCTCAAAGGGTTGTGCTCCTATCATCATAACCTTACGTAATTCAATCGGGTTAATGGGTGGATTAATATTTTCTCGTAGAAAGGGATCATTTTCTATCAACTTCGAAAGACTCCTAGTTGGGGATCCATCTTGACCTAATAAACCCAGTTTAAACCCATAATGTTTCTTGTGATCAGTCATAAATGGGTGATGTAAGCATGTAAGGTCATGTTCCACTCCTATGTCAGCTTCCTCTCTACAAGGCTTAAAGTCTACTACCTTTGTCCTAAGACTACCAGGACTATATGGTTTGATGGGTGGATCGGGACCTATTTCAATTCCTAAATTCACATCCAAGGATGGAAGATTGGGTAATGGTTTTGGTTGAGGCTCCGGTTCATCAAAACTTGGAACTTCCCTAGAACTAGGAGTAAGGTTATCACTACAAGTGTTCAAACCTATATCCTCTAGTGGTGCTTGGTCCAAGGGTTCTACCTCAATTGGGGTTCCTATAGTCTCTTCTACTTCTTCCGGGTAAGTCACGGGCGGTGTATGTGCCTCAAATGATGGTAGGACTTGTGGGGTACTTTGTGGGCTTGGATTATCCACCTCATGCTCCATTGTACCTAGATTACCTATATGTTTGTTTTGTACTATGATATTAGGTGCCATCCAACTAGGTATCTCAACATGAGTATATTCATCCCCCAACAAACTTCCTGTTTGCTCCATCAAACTTGTTTTTGATTGATTTGTGATGTTGTTTGTTGGGTTGTCTACTCTATAATAATATTGGGCACAGTTTTCTATGGTATCCCACGCTTCTTCATCATTTAATTCCCTAGGGCCCCCATCGGCAAAATCATCGATGCGCATTTGGTCACATTGGCTGACACGATAGTAAAAGGTTTCAGTTAGGGATGATAAAGAGAAACTATGATGAGGGAATTTTTGAAGTAAAATTTTAAAACGAGTCCATGCATCATATATGGGTTCATCTCGATATTGTTTGAAATTCAAGATGTCAACAGGGTAGAATGGCCTTTTTGGTTGGTGGTATGGTGGATTCGCGTACTCCATAATGGTGAACGGAATAGTCAATGGAAATTACGAACAAACACACAAAGAAAAAGATAGACTAAAGAAGACCTAAAAATAAAAATAAAAATCTTACTAGAAAGGAATCTAGCAAGTAGACCTAATAAAAAGAAATCCTAACCTAGACAATAACTATTCCCCGGGCTGCGGCGCCAAAAACTTGATGCGTGGGAATCGCACCTTGCTTTACCTCTCGAGGGATCTCGCGAGGCTTACAACCCCCACCAGGCAGTGTACCTGATCGTTGTAGTATAGTATAGTGACAAGTACCGGGGGATTGATCGTTCAGCTTAGGAATAGTGTCGCTAGGATTAGAAAGCCTAATTAATAGTTCTAGAGATGGAAGATGATTATTTTTGTGTTTTTATATTTTATGAAAGCAAGTAAAATCTCGGGTTTTGAAGGAGTGGGCGGAATTAGTTGCTAATCAACTAACCCAAAAACTACTATATAACTAATTAACTAATGAAAATGAAATTAAACTAATATTAAACTAAAGTTGTGAGCAGTGGTTGGAGAAATTGTGTTTACTTAGACTTCATTACTCCCTAGATATCTTTTACATGTTAATTACTTGTTACACTTGTATGAATGACGGGTTGTATTCCTTAATACCATTCGTGGAGTGGCATACATAACTCCCCAACTCTATGAGCTCTTATCTCCTCCTACACCATGACCCAGCACAACTATAGGGATTGTAAACAGTGGCTCATGCATTAAATACAACCAATAAAGACCTAGTACGCCTCGGTTCATGTTTCTTAAGACGTTCAAGCATGTTACCATTTGGAGATCTGCCAGTTTTCTTAAGCCTAACATATAATATCATTCATTCAAAACAAGAATAGACAAGTAATCAACACATAATCAACATCTAGGTTTCATTAGATCTAAGCAAACACAAAGGAAATTTAGCCTAGCATAGTAGAATTAAGATAAGAACAAAAGATAGACAACCAACACATAGACATATTGATTGAATTAAGAGTATACTTATCTCAATTACAATGCAAGGTCTCAAGGGTTTGGAACCCTTGAAAAACCTGTAAAAGAGGCACCAAAATCGTCTTTAGGGTTTCACCAAAACTTCTCCTCTTTTAATGAAAAAAACTAGAAAACTATATATAGGAAAATCGTCCTGACGGCGTCAAGAGTAAAATCTGACGCCGTCAACTTGCCGCCATATACTTCCTCGGACGCCCTAGATCCAATCGTGACGGCCTATGTGACGCCGTCACCACCCTCGGTAAATTAATCTTGGTCATTTTGACGCCGTCATCTCTTCATCTGACGCCTTCACAACCTTCGGTAAAATATTCATCCTTTCTGACGCCGTCAAGAGTAAATCCTTGACGCCGTCACCTTGTAATTCCAGCTTGGATTTGGTACTTTGTTGTTTTCTTCACTTTATGCTCCAAAAACGTCCAAAATAGCCTCTTTTCCAGAATTCACTCTCCAAACACCTAAAATCACAAAAGGAACGATTTAGGGCAATATTTGATCAAATAAATTCGGATTCGGGCTTAAATGACCCCCTAAAAACGGATCATTTTTCGCCTCATCATCCACAATGGTAAAACTTGATGCAAATAAGTTATACTAACTCAAATAAGCCAGAAACAACAAACAATGATCACAAATAAGCAGATTGAAACCAAATAAGCAATTGATCAAACTGAGTACAAACACAGAATAGGGACAGACTTAATGGTGGATTCAGGTGGGGTCCACTTGGTCCTAGGTCAAACAAAGGGTTAAGTTTTGTTCCCTGATAGGAGGGGGTTGGGAAAAACCAATTGGAACCACTAAGGACCACTGGGGAGGTCTACAACCACCACCAAAGTTGGTGGTGTGGTGAAGGTCTGCTGGTGCAGGGGAAGGCCTCTTCCCTGCAACTCAGTTCAAGGGCTTGTGGAGCCCACACACAAATTCACAAAAATCAAGCTAATGTGGGATTCAAAAGTTGAGGTGGTGGTGTGTAACTACAACAAGTTTTAGCTTCTCAATCCAAACACATAAATCACAATTAATCTTGGAACTCTTGCAAAAATCTGAGAATGGGCAATTTGACTTTTTGAAAAGCAAACTTAGTTTGACTAAATCCAAATTCTCTTGCACTTTTATAACTGAAAATGTAAGATAAAGCTAAAGTGAAACTATTCTAAGCTAAATACCAAGTTATGCTACAAATGTATTGATTATACTAACCTAAAATGACCCACAGTTAACTGTTGATTGATTAAAGAGTTAATTTGACTTTTTATGCTTCAACCTACTAAATTTTCTGACTAATATGCCTAGTTATACCCTAAGAGTAATGTCTAAACAAATATTACCTACTGAAACACAAGCTAAACCAGCAAACCACTCTAATCCAAACACCCTCAAATTGACTGTTATGAAAATTTTTTAATGAGTTTCACTTACTAAGCATACAAATCTGTTTCCAAACTCTTAAATATGATTCCCAAAGATGATTAAAAACTCAGAAACACAGATTACATACACTAAGTCACAAGAAAACAAGATAAGGCTAATTAGGCAGTTTGAACAAAGATTATGGTTTAACAAAAGATAACTAATTATATGCTACTAATTTTAACACAAAATCTAACTAAACAACAACTAATAGACACAAATTACACACAACAACAATCAATCACAGAGATCTATAGATATTAAGATTTTAGAGAAATTTCAAAAATGAACAAGTCTTACAAGATTACCCTCAGCATGAACAGAGGGTTTTCCTATGAGGCCTATCTTTAGATAGGCAAATACCAGCTCCAATCTTGCTCACCAATCCTTCTCAGTACCTGGAAACAAGTTATGAACAAGGCAGTTGACCAACGTTGACTATTTTTATATTTTTGGTTTTCTTCTAGTAACTCTGGTTTTTAAAGTCTCTAAAGCTTCAATAAGCTTATTGGAACCTATATGAGCTTATTTCAGTCCATTAATCTTGGTTCAATTCACAACTAAGCTTAATGAGAAATTCATAAATTGAAATAAATAGCAATAGCTCAAAACAGAACTGAGACTTGATTTTTATAACTTGAAAAGGTTTAAATTACAACAATAGACTGCTACAATACTTAGAATTTGAAAATTACACTGAAATTAGACGACTTAATTAAATACGACACTAAATTTTACTAATAAAACTACACATACTAATCCTTGCACTATTCTTCCTTTTATAGCCATCCATTAGGTTTTCCTTGAGCCTCTGATCATTTCCCATCTCTCATCTCAGCCATTGGATCACTATAGGCCAATCTCATCCTTTGAATTTTTTCGCGCCAAAATTATAATGGGGCAATTGGGACTGTTTAAAGCAATTGGGGGGTGGTGCATTAAATGTGATGTGAGGGTAGGTGCAGGGTGGTGGGAAGGTGATGATAATTATTGCAAGTAGTGGGAGTTGGAGTTTGGCAGGTTGTAGGGGTGTGGGGGAGGCTGAGAGGGAAGGAGGGTGGTTGTTTGACCTAGTTTGACCGAGGGGGTCAAACTTTGACCCGAGTATAATATTGGGGGGCTTTGGTGGGCTGTGTTGCTTTTGGGCCCAAGTGAAAAACATGGTGGGCTAAGGATGGTGTTGGATTGGTTTTTGGTTTAGGGATAATAGATTTAGGTCCGGTTTTGGTTTTAGGATTACACAAGGACCATTTTTGTAATTTTACGAAAGTTAAAGGGTGGGTTTTGGAATTTTTTCAAAGTGTTCCCAAGGGTGAGTTTTTCCAATTGTAAATAGTACATGGACCATAGTTGACTTTTCCATTAAATTTTCACCAGGGACTAATTTTGCCAAACTTTCAAACTTCAGGGACCATTTGTGTAATTTTCACCAAACTTTCCACCAAGGACCAATCCTATCATAAAAGGTTAGTGCAAGGACAAAATTTATTTTTCTCAAAGTTTTTCATATCCCAGGGACCATTTTTGACAATTTCCAAAGTTCAGGGACTAAACTTGACATTTTATGAAAGTTTTCACCAAAGGACTATTTGTGTAACTTTTGATTTATAAGGACCTTTGTTGACTTTTTCAAGTTTTTAGAATGACTAGGGACTAGATTTGATAATTTTTGAAAGATGAGGGACTGAAACTACCAATTATGCAAACTTTGTGCGTTTTTCATCTGTTTTTGATATTTTTGCATTTGAAACATGTAAAACACTTTCCTCGGATATTTTCACTATTTTGATTCAATATTGAGTGTTTTTAGATGTTTTGGCAGCTCAGAAAAGGTAAAAATGATGAGTATTTACACACTCATCAATCCCCCACACTAAAACATTGCTAGTCCCTAACAATCTTTTGAGAAAAACTTAATGGATTTGAAATTCTCTTTACCAAAAGCCATCATTTCTGGAGTAGCCAGGTGTAAGAACTGTGGCACACCTGATAACCGTGTGATTTTGAGCAAACCACCAGCTGTCAACGGATTTGATTAGTCTTTACCAAAAGCCGTTTGCTTCTGGACTAGCCAGCATCTTGATGGACTAAGTCAACATCTTGGTGAGCTGATTACCAATTATGGATTTTCCACGACCTTTACCACAAGCCATAATCTTGTGGGCTAGCCAACTCATTTGTTTTTGGGGAGTTGAGGAACCATACAATTTTTGGCAAATTGCAAGCCATCAACGGGTTTGAGATGTCTTTACCGAGAGCCGTTTGCTCCTGGACTAGCCAATCCCTTTGTCATTTAGACTTTGGCGGACTGATTACTACAAAAATTTTGAAATAAAGTGAAATTTTTTTGAAAAATTTAGGCCTAAAAATGGGGGTACTTAGAAAGTTTTGTGATAAAATTCGTAAGAATTACCCCCCCCCCCCCCCCACACACTAGAATTGAATATTGTCCTCAATATTCAAAGTACCGGCTATTATGCCGAATCTCTGAACGGAAAAAGCTAATATTCGAATCTAACTGTGGAATTATCGATTTTACTTTTTCACTTTATTTATCTATACATACAATCACACATTTTTTTTTGTTGAACTTATATACATATTTACTTTTCAAAAGGTGGGGGACGGCCACTCCCCCACACTAGGGTGGTAGAAAGTAGAAAGAAGTCAGAAATACGGGTGAAAACCCATATATGTTGCTAATTTTTGTTCACCGAGTCACTAGCTTGACTCGATCCCCGAATTCATTGGTCCATGGGGAAAGTTTGGAGATCCGGGACAACCATGGGTGGTATGTCCTCTCCAAAATAATGTTTCAATCGATGACCATTCACTTTGAAGTTGGGACCTTCGGGTTGAGATAACTCAACAGTCCCGTATGGATATACTTTAGTAATAGTGAATGGTCCAGTCCATCGGGTTTTTAATTTCCCCGAGAAGATCTTTAATCTTGAGTTGAAAAGAAGGACTCTGTCACCGACGTTGAAAACGCGGTTCTTAATCTTAGAGTCGTGAATCTTCTTTGTCTTTTCTTTGTAGATCAAAGAGTTCTCGTAGGCTTGATCACGAAGTTCATTTAATTCATTGATTTGAACCTTACGGTGATCACCCGCTTTATGAAGGTCGTAGTTTGCATGTTTCAAGGCCCAGTAGGCTTTGTGCTCGAGCTCGATTGGTAAATGACACGCCTTCCGTATACAAGCTTGTATGGAGTACACCCGATGGGTGTTTTGTAAGCTGTACGGAAGGCCCAGAGTGCATCATCTAGTTTATCCGACCAGGAAGCACGGTTTTCACCTACTGTCCTCTCAAGAATCCGTTTAATACCTCTGTTGGAAACCTCCACCTGCCCACTTGTTTGGGGGTGATACGCGGTAGAAAGACGATGAGTAACACCGTACTTAAGCATGACTTTTGCAAATTGATCATTGCAAAAGTGAGTACCGCGATCACTAATGATGGCACGTGGAGTTCCAAAACGAGCAAAGAGGGATTTCAAGAATTTCACAACAACTCGGGCATCATTAGTGGGTAAGACCTTAGCCTCAACCCATTTTGACAAATAGTCAACAGCCACGAGAATATACTTGTTTCCACGAGAAGATGGGAATGGCCCCATAAAATCAATGCCCCAGACGTCAAAGATTTCACAAACTTGAATGGCATTTTGTGGCATTTTGTTCTTTTGTGAAATATTCCCGTGACGCTGACAAGCATCACAGGCTTTGACTAACTCGTGGGCATCCTTATAGATCGTAGGCCAATAGAAACCTGAATCAAACACCTTTTTGGCGATGTAGTTAGGACTATGGTGGCCCCCGGTGGGTCCAGCATGGCAAGCCTTGAGAATATCAACGGCTTCCTGTCCGTATACACATTGCCTAATGACTTGATCGGCACAGACTTTGAAGAGATAGAGGTCGTCCCAGAAGTAATGTTTAACGTCTTTGAAGAATTTTTTCTTCTGTTGGGATGTCATCCCCTTCACGATGAAGTTACCCGCATGGTAATTTGCAAAGTCGGCAAACCATGGGGTAGTAGAGTCACCACGAAAAGCAACCGCATTTAGTGTCTCGAGAGGAAATGTTTCATTTATTTCCTGTTTCTCGGACACATCCTGATGAGGGTTTTCTAATCGTGAGAGATGATCAGCAGCAAGGTTCTCGGCTCCTTTTTTTATCATGGATAATGATATCAAATTCTTGGAGGAGGAGAACCCAACGGAGAAGCCTCGGCTTTGCATCGTGCTTTGCAAATAGGTACTTCAAAGCCGAGTGATCCGTATACACTACGCATTTGGTCAGGATCAAGTATGGCCGGAATTTCTCAAAGGCATACACCACAGCTAGGAGTTCTTTTTCAGTGGTGGTGTAATGACCTTGAGCCTCAGTCATAGTTTTGCTTGCGTAGTGTATAGGCTGAAAGTATTTTTCTTTTCGTTGCCCCAAGACCGCAACTATGGCAAAATCACTAGCATCGCACATAAGCTCAAAAGGTAGGTCCCAATCGGGGGCAACAAGAATCGGTGCCTCAGTAAGCTTTTTCTTTAATGTTTCAAAAGCTTCGATGCACTCAGGAGAGAAGATGAAAGGAGCATCCTTCTCGAGGAGATGGGTCATAGGCTGGGCAATTTTAGAAAAATATTGGATAAACCTACGGTAGAAGCCGGCATGACCCAAAAAACTCCTAACACCTTTAACGGTGGTGGGATGAGGTAATTTAGCAATGACATTGATTTTGGATTTATCAACCTCAATCCCGTTCTTTGAGATTTTATGGCCGAGGACTATGCCCTCTTTAACCATAAAGTGACTTTTCTCCCAGTTGAGACTTAGATTCGTTTCTTTGCAACATTTAAGCATCTGTTCCAAGTGGGAGAGGCAAGAGTGGAATGAATCCCCGATGACTGAAAAGTCATCCATGAATACCTCCATGGTTTTCCCGATCATGTCGGAAAATATAGACATCATGCACTTCTGGAACGTGCCTGGTGCATTACATAAGCTGAAAGGCATTCGTCTGTAAGCAAAAGTTCCGTAGGGGCATGTGAAGGTAGTCTTCTCTTGATCCTGGGGATCAATGGGGATTTGGAAGTAACCTGAAAAACCATCGAGGAAGCAGTAGTATTCATTCCCCGCAAGTCTTTCAAGCATCTGGTCCATAAAAGGGAGAGGGAAATGGTCTTTACGGGTGGCTTCATTTAACTTTCGATAGTTAATACATACTCGCCAACCCGTGACCAAACGAGTTGGAATCAACTCGTTATCCTCGTTGGTGACAACGGTAATGCCACCCTTTTTAGGAACGCAATGAATTGGGCTAACCCAAGGACTGTCAGATATAGGGTAAATCAATCCCGCATCAAGAAGTTTTAGAACCTCTTGTTTGATAACTTCGTGGATTTTAGGATTTACCCTTCTCTGTTGTTGCACTGCTGGCTTAAAGACATCCTCCATTAAGATTTTATGAGTACAAAAGTTTGGGCTTATGCCCTTAAGTCGGAGAGTTTCCAAGCGATTGCTTGTTTATGTGACTTTAGAACCTTTAGGAGTGCTGCCTTTTCCTCGTCTTTTAAGTCCTTAGCAATAATGACGGGCAATTTATCATCACCCTCCAGAAATGCATATTCTAGACGAGGAGGCAAGTCCTTGAGCTCAACCTCGGGAAAGTCTTCAGTTATTTCAACATTTTTTACTTCCGCTTTATGAAGTATTTTGGGGGTCGGAGAGGGTGAAGGATCGTCATTTAACAATCTTTCAAGGAGAAGAATGTCCCCCTCCGGGTCAAGATAGTTTTCATCAACCCCATCGGGGATTGAGCTATCTTGAGCAAGAAAAGCCTCGAGCTCTTCCAGAAGGAAGTCACTTCCCTCAAACTGAGTGAGGGAAGGGGAAGAGTCGGAATTGATAGGATCAGTAGAAGGAGTGGTACTGCCACTTGCTGAGAAACCAAGGACTTCTTGAGAAGACTCCTCAGACGCAACATCGATGATGTCAATTCGGTTAACCGTTTCAGCGTCATAGTTGGAGGAGTATCTCGAAGTCTGATCAAGATTGAATGTGATGGCTTCGCCACCAACACGTAGAGTGATTTCTTCTTCATATACATCGATTAAAGCATGACTCGTTCTTATGAATCCCCTCCCGAGAATGAGAGGGACTCGTGGGTCAGCATCGAAATCAACAATCATGAAATCTGCTAGAAAATGGAACTTTCCTACTTTCACGAAGATATCTTCGGCAATGCCGAGAGGACGAGATATGGTACGGTCTGCAAGCTCGAGAGTCATGCAGATTGGAGTGAGAGCAGGAAGTGAGAGTCTTTTCCAGACTGTGTAAGGCATCAGGTTAATGCTTGCGCCAAGATCGGCCAAGGCAAAGCATTCAACCATCCCAGGGAAAACACAAGGAATGAGAAATTTCCCGGCATCCCCAAGCTTTTCGGGAAGCTTTTTCAAGAGCACTGCTCATTGAGTGAAGTTTTTGCTATTTCACAAAGTTTTTCTTTGTTGCTTATCAGATTTTTGATTGTCGAAGCAAACTTAGGCATGAGAAGAAGAGCATCCGCGAAGCTAATATCAAAGTGTAATTCTTGGAAAATATGATAAAATTTTTTCATCTGATGGTTAGCTTTTTCGCGGTTCTTTTGTTCATTCAAACGTGAAGGATATGGAATTGACGGCTTAGGATCATTCTTTGGGATTTCATCAGAACTCACAGGAGGATCAAATACAACTTTTGGCTTACGAGCCGGGACCGGGACAACTTGAGGGTGGACGTTGTTGGTACCTCCGTTATTAGTAGGAAGTACCGTGTCCGTAGTATCCTCAGGCTCACATTCCGCTACCTTAGGAGGAGAAGAAGAGGTAGAGGGAATCGAGGGTCCATTGTATGATACCCCACTTCGTGTGGTGATCGCTTTGACATCGCCCCTCGAGTTAGCGATCGTGTTGCTCGGTAGTGTACCCGGGCCCGAGGGTCGATCATTTAAAGACTTCTGAAGCTCAGAGATCTTGCTGATCAATAACCGATTCATTTCCTCTTGTGCTTTCATGAATTGTTTTAGCACTTCTTCGGAGGATGACGAGGGTGGCACAACGTTTTGATTTTCAACAGGAGGATTTTGAACACGATTGTTTTGAAAATTCCCTTGATTTTAATTGTTGTTACCCTGAAAATTGTTTCTCTGATTGAAATTACCCTGATTGTAATTTCCTTGATTTTGGTTTCTTTGAAAATTTCCTTGAAAACCTTGGTTTTGATTGCTATTTTGAAAATTGTTTTGATTAAACTGGCCTTGATTTTGATTCGGGTTTTGGAAATTTGAGTTTTGACCTTGGTTAAAATTCTGATTCGAGTTACGGTTTTCATTTTGGTTAAAATCGGGAGGTCCGAGAAAATTGTTGGAACGATAGCTTAAGAGATTATGGTCCCCCTGCGGTTGGTAAGAATTACCCCCCGTGTTGTAGGAACCGTGAGTAGCATAAACGTTCTCTTGAGGAAAGCCAGCAGTAGCTGGACATTCGGAATAAAGATGTGGGCCCCCACAAGTTTCACAACTTCGGGCCACGGCTTTCACTTGTTGATTTTGAACCTGATTTTGCATCGTTTGGTTCATTCTCAACACAGCCGTAGAAATATCATCCATCTTTTTGGTAAGAGCAATTATTTCAGGAGATGATGATGAAGGAGTAACTGAATTACATGACGCATCCCTCTCCGTAGAGGAATCCCAAAAGTTATGGTGGGCAGTCATGTTCTCGATTAAGTCATAGCACTCCTCGGGACGCCTTTTCATAAAGGTCCCACCAGCAGCAGCATTGAGAATGTCTCGGTGCCTCAATGTCAGACCATTATAGAAGGTATCTATGATGGTAACTTGCAACATATTGTGGTTAGGGCACCGATCAATAGCTAGCTTATAACGCTCACAAGCCTAAAAAAGAGACTCATCGGGACGTTGTCGGAAGTTGCTGATATCATTTCGTAACTTGGTAACCATGGATGGTGGAAAATATTTTGCTAAAAACTTGGTTACCATTTCATCAAAGGTACGAATAGAATTCTTTGGAAGTCGGTCAAACCATGCAGTGGCATGATGAGTCAGAGAATAGGGGAAGAGGTACAGCCGGAGGGCATCATCGGTGACACCATGCTGTTTCATGCTTTGGGTGACCGTGAGATATTTGTCAAGATGCTTATTGGCATCGTCACCCGGTAATCCGTGAAATTGACACGAATTCTGGACTTGTTGGATCATGTGGTGCTTGAGGCCAAAGTCCGTAGCCTCAATAGTGAGTGGTGCAATAGGCCCACCCCGCCCTTGCATGGTAGGCTGGCACAGCTCCTCCATTGTTCGGAGATCGGGAGCTGGCACATCCCTGGGAGGGTCGGGGGGTGGTAAAGGTGGTGGTGGCCCAGCGGCCATTTCGGTCTTTGGTTCTTGTGTGTCAGAACGTAGCTCGGGTACGTTTTTCTGATGTTTATGTTTTGTTTGTGACCGAGTGCGCATGCACTAAAAACAATTTTTCAAAACAAGATCGAGGCAAAACCACAGTGAACTTAAACCAAAAATCACAAGTGAATGGCTTCTTTGAAAAAGGTACACCACTCATAGGGATATAAAGGCAAGTTTTAATCTTAAGTTTGTGAACTTATTATGGGTTTGTATTTATTAATTTGAAAAACTGCTTTAGGCTTATGGGTGTGTGTGCAGAAAACTTGGGAAATATTTTTGGAACTGATTCGTTAACCGAAATCGTCCCTTTAAGATTACTCGCAGGCTAGCGGGAGGAAGTAAATAGGTTTCCTCTTCAGTTCGCAATTTAATGTCAGAACTTACCTAAAACCAACTGTTTCAGGTTGTAATCTTAAAGAAAACGAAGTAATTTAACTTCATAGTTTGTTTTGTTGTTTTTACTGTTTTTTTTTTTTTTGGTGTTTTTAACACTTTAGGAAAAGTGTTAATGAACGTTTTTGATATGATTATGTTTTTACAAAAACTTTTTACAAATTTGTGTGAAATTTGTACAGGGAGGGTTTTGAAAACCACTAAACTTAAAACGATTTTTTAAAACACGCAACAACCTCCCCGGCAGCGGCGCCAAAATTTGATCGGTCCCGAAACAGTCAGATATTATTGACCAAGGTCAACAAGTCAAAGACAACCCCGTTCCAATTCTCCGTTGATAGTATAGTGTGTCCCCGGGTCGTTATGTCCCAGCGAGATTGAAATGGTGTCGTTTGAAATCGTTTATGAGTGAGTGGCACTGAGGACAGTAGCCCAGATGATGTGGAATTGATTTTGCTACTGTTATTTTGGTATTTGTACACAGATATAATATTCACAAAAATCAGATACTCAGATATATGCACAAATTCACAATTAAGTTCACGTAATCGGACTGGAAAAGTGGGATTTGGTGAATTACAAACTACAGGGGGTGCTTTTGACACTTTTTGAAACTTAAAATTAAATTAAAATTGAAAATGAAAATGAAATTATGAAAATGATTAAAATATTATTTAAATATTATTTAATTAATAAAACTATTTAAAATCTAAATTAAAACCTAATTTAAATTAACTAATAATTATAAGTATTACAAATTAACCTAAAAATTTGCAAAAATAATTTTTGAACTTAAATTAGAACTTGAAGAAAGTATAAAAATTAAAAATAAATATTTTTGTCTTTTTGTGGGTTTTTTATTAATTGAAAACTATTTAACTTAATTAAACTAATTAAACTAATTTTAATTACTATTAATACTAAATTAACTTAGAAAATTATAAGAAAATTTATAAAATTACTTAACCATCACTGGAATCCTACAAAATTATAAAAACTCTAAAAATTATGTTTAAGATTAATCCACTAATTATTTACCTTTTAATTACTTTAAATCTAATTTAAACAATTAAAATAAGAAAAATGGAAAATGAACAGTAGAAATTCAAAATATATTTTCTAAAAATCTATTATACTATATTAGATCTATAAAAAAAATAAAAACTAGGTTATGCTTTATAAAAACTAAATATGCTATTTAAAACTTAATATTAATTAATAATTAAGAAAATTAGTATTAAATCTAATAAATACTAAAGGGCAGAATAAAAATCTAAAAAATTTACTAAAAATACTTTACTATATAAGGTAATTAATAAAAATATAAAAATACTAATTACTTAATAAAATCTATAAATGAAAAATAAAATTTAAATTGAATTAAATAGAAACTATCACTTAATATTAAGTTGGTTTTTCTTGGATTTTCTTTTACAAACTTACTTTACCACTAAAAATGGAAAACTTTTGTGAAACCACTTTTGAAAATAGCTTATAAATAAGCAGTGGCACCCCCTTTTGCTTATCAGTTGACTTTGGTTGACTGAATGGGCAAATAAGCACAAATGCCTTTGGGTGGGGTCCACAATGGTAAAACTTGATGCAAATAAGTTATACTAACTCAAATAAGCCAGAAACAACAAACAATGATCACAAATAAGCAGATTGAAACCAAATAAGCAATTGATCAAACTGAGTACAAACACAGAATAGGGACAGACTTAATGGTGGATTTCAGGTGGGGTCCACTTGGTCCTAGGTCAAACTAAGGGTCGAGTTTTGTTCCTTGGTAGGAGGGGGGTTGGGAAAAACCAATTGGAACCACTAAGGACCACTGGGGAGGTCTACAACCACCACCAAAGTTGGTGGTGTGGTGAAGGTCTGCTGGTGCAGGGGAAGGCCTCTTCCCTGCAACTCAGTTCAAGGGCTTGTGGAGCCCACACACAAATTCACAAAAATCAAGCTAATGTGGGATTCAAAAGTTGAGGTGGTGGTGTGTAACTACAACAAGTTTCAGCTTCTCAATCCAAACACATAAATCACAATTAATCTTGGAACTCTTGCAAAAATCTAAGAATGGGCAATTTGACTTTTTGAAAAGCAAACTTAGTTTGACTAAATCCAAATTCTCTTGCACTTTTATGACCGAAAATGTAAGATAAAGCTAAAGTGAAACTATTCTAAGCTAAATACCAAGTTATGCTACCAATGTATTGATTATACTAACCTAAAATGACCCACAGTTAACTGTTGATTGATTAAAGAGTTAATTTGACTTTTTATGCTTCAACCTACTAAATTTTCTGACTAATATGCCTAGTTATACCCTAAGAGTAATGTCTAAACAAATATTACCTACTGATACACAAGCTAAACCATCAAACCACTCTAATCCAAACACCCTCAAACTGACTGTTATGAAAAAAAATTAATGAGTTTCACTTACTAAGCATACAAATCTGTTTCCAAACTCTTAAATATGATTCCCTAAGATGATTAAAAACTCAGAAACACAGGTTACATACACTAAGTCACAAGAAAACAAGATAAGGCTAATTAGGCAGTTTGAACAAAGATTATGGTTTAACAAAAGATAACTAATTATAAGCTACTAATTTTAACACACAATCTAACTAAACAACAACTAATAGACACAAATTACACACAACAACAATCAATCACAGAGATCAATAGATATTCAGATTTTAGAGAAATTTCAAAAATGAGCAAGTCTTACAAGATTACCCTCAGCATGAACATAGGGTTTTCCTATGAGGCCTATCTTTAGATAGGCAAATTCCAGCTCCAATCTTGCTCACCAATCCTTCTCAGTACCTGGGTATAATATTGGGGGGCTTTGGTGGTTGTTTGACCTAGTTTGACCGAGGGGGTCAAACTTTGACCCGGGTATAATATTGGGGGGCTTTGGTGGGCTGTGTTGCTTTTGGGCCCAAGTGAAAAACATGGGTGGGCTAAGGATGGTGTTGGATTGGTTTTTGGTTTAGGGATAATAGATTTAGGTCCGGTTTTGGTTTTAGGATTACACAAGGACCATTTTTGTAATTTTACGAAAGTTAAGGGGTGGGTTTTGGCATTTTTTCAAAGTGTTCCCAAGGGTTAGTTTTGCCAATTGTGAATAGTACATGGACCATAGTTGACTTTTCCATTAAATTTTCACCAGGGACTAATTTTGCCAAACTTTCAAACTTCAGGGACCATTTGTGTAATTTTCACCAAACTTTCCACCAAGGACCAATCCTGTCATAAAAGGTTAATGCAAGGACAAAATTTGTTTTTCTCAAAGTTTTTCATATCCCAGGGACCATTTTTGACAATTTCCAAAGTTCAGGGACTAAACTTGACATTTTGTGAAAGTTTGCACCAAAGGACTATTTGTGTAACTTTTTGATTTATAAGGACCTTTGGTGACTTTTTCAAGTTTTTAGAATGACTAGGGACTAGATTTGACAACTTTTGAAAGATGAGGGACTGAAACTGCCAATTATGCAAACTTTGTGCGTTTTTCATCTGTTTTTGATATTTTTGCATTTGAAACATGTAAAACACTTTCCTAGGATATTTTCACTATTTTGATTCAATATTGAGTGTCTTTAGATGTTTTGGCAGCTCAGAAAAGGTAAAAATGATGAGTATTTACACACTCATCACTAAGGCAGTTAGAAAACACAAGGCATCTATTCCAGTTTCACTTTGGTGTTGGGAGCGCAAAAAAAGGCCCGACTTCATCCTGGACAAAACAATGGATCAAGGAGTGTTGCTACTCACAGGACCAACATCAACGGCAACTGAAACAGAATCATCATCAGGCGCAGGTACATTAACGGCAGCAATAGCCACACCACAATCTAAAGAAATACCATCGCCTGAAAAAAAACAAACACGGAAACCCCATCCCCATCAAGTGCAGGCTCATCGGCGGCAACAACAATCACCACCCCCCCCCCCCCCCACAGAAATACCATTGTCTGAAAAAACAGATACAGAAACCAGAACATCAACAACACCGCCACCCGAAGGCACACGTAGATCGCCAAAGGCAGACACCGAAAGCGGACGAATCAAGGTTTCAGCGCACAAGGAACTTTTCCAAGGTAAAGAACAATAAATACATTTATTATGCACTTAATAGTGACTTTGTGTGTTTTTGTTTTTGTAAAAAGTTGTGTAATCCAGCGAGTGAAAGTAAAAAAGAAGAGAAATTCGAGATAAGTATGATGGTGAGACATTGTGTGGTTGACTATGGTTAACCGCCTTTAACATTGCTAATTGATAGGTATCATCTTCAACATTAACATTGCTTTTGGTTAACCGCCTTTATACACTTCAACTCAGCAACTTTTTTTCTTTTTATCTAATACACTTCAACATTGCTTGTTAACAGATATCATCTCTACAGGAATCTTGGTAATGAACAAGGATCGGAATTGTTTAAGGAGCTTGCTGATGCTGATGGCTTGGTAGGTTGCTTTTGTTCCTGCCTCAGCAACTTTGTGTTACTAATTTCTTTGTTACTGATTTTAAGGTATCATATCAAAATGGTTCTTATTGTTTTGTTAAGCACAAAATTTTTAATATACATAGTGCTCAATTGCTCTTTCCTATTACTGTAGACGGTTCTTCACTTCATCTGTTGTGTATGTTTCCCGGTTGAATCTGTGTGGTTGTCGATTAGTAGAAGGTACTACATGAAGCTGGACATGACATAAGCGATGATGATATTGATAACAACTTCTTTAGTGATGATCAGAACTAAATGTTTGTTTTTCAAAGACTTCATTGGACACTTCTTTTTTGAAGTTAATTGAACAATAAAAATAAAGGATACAAAAAAATATTGGTTGAATCAATGAATGTTTTTTAGTTGTCTCATTTTATGTCTTTATTTGGTTTGCTACACAAATGTCTCATTTTTAGTCGAATACAGGTTACCACCTATAATTCGTTTTTGGTCGAACGTATGAATGAATGAATGTTTATTTCTTGAATATATGGTACCGGTTATGTTTGCAAAACTTATCATATTAACGAGTTAAGTACATACTGTATATTATAAATAATAAACAAAATTTCACATGGGGCTCGCCCGTCCATCGGACGGGTCATGCGACTAGTATATATATATATATATATATATATATATATATATATATATATATATATATATATAGACTAAGTATCAGGTGCGGATCTTTTTTTAGTGCGGATGTGCGGACAGATCTGGGCCGCACATTCTAGATCTGATCTTGACTTTTTGTAAAAAAGTCAAAATCTAACGCAACATTCAATCAATCAATTGACCATGTAAATGATTTTTTTTTAAAATTTTTTTTCCTTTTAAGCGCTCCTTACTATTGTTATCTTTTTTTTTTTTTTTTTTTTTTTTTTTTTTTTTTTTCAGATTTTCTGAGAACTTTTTTATTTTGTGATTATGAGTGGTACCATAATATTAAGGATATTTATGAGTCCTACTATGATACTAACGATATTTACTTAAACAGTTACTTTGATATTAGTAAAAAACTTAATATTACTGTTTTTTTTATTACGATATTAAGAAAAGTTACGTTGAAATTTAAAAAATTTAACTTTGATATTAAGAAAGCATTATAATTACGGTAATATTAACAATATTATGATACAGTGATATTATAAAACCAACCGTGATACTATTTTTTTTACATGTAAAAATGAACCGTGATATTAAAAAAATATTCTATGATATCAAAAAAGTTATTGTGATATTAATTTTTTTATTAAAAAAAAGGTTTATGTGATATCAAAATCTGATTTTGGCTTTTTTATAAAAGTCAAAATCATATCTTGATTTTGTAAAGATTTGATCTTGACTTTTGTAAAAAAAATGAAATTTAAACGCTAATATCACAATACTTTTAACGGTTAAACGATTTTTTTTTTTTGAAAAATTTTTCAGCGATTCTTAATTATTTGTTATCTTTTTTCTTTTTTTAATTATTTCAGATTTTTTTGAATATTTTTCAAGAAAAAAAAACTACTGTGATATTAACGTTTTTAAAAAAAGATGAGATATTTACGATTTTGTCACTCCGCCTTTTTCAGATGGTTGACTAGATGGAGGGCTGGGATTCATCCGTACATCCGCACTAAAATTCAAAATCGTACCTGATCCCTTATATATATATATATATATATATATATATATATATATATATATATATATATATATATATATATATATATATATATGGTAAATTTAAAACAAAAAGACAAATATCCGTAAAAAGAAAAAAAGAATTTAAAAAAAAAAAAAAAAAAAAAGTTCTCGAAAAATTCAAAAAAAATTTCACATGATCGGGTATGTTGGTGCATAAAACTTTTGTGAAAAAAGTTTTTCTAATTTTGAGTTTTTATACGTTTTTTTTAATGCATAAAAAACGAATTTTAATACGCAAAAAAAATTTTAATGCACAAAATTTTCAACTTGTTTTAGTTAGATGCACAATGTTATTTTGATGAAAAAAGTCAAAAGAAGTTGGGTCCAAAAATGAATTTTTGATGAAAAAAAAATGATTTAATGCACAAACGTATTTTTTTATGATTTTTTTTCGGATAAAGTATCCACTTTTAGATAATCTTCTTTTAGAACTTTTTCATGCACCAACATACCCGATCTTGTGAAATTTTTTTTGAATTTTTCGAGAACTTTTTAAATTTTTTTTTATTCTTTTTACGTAAATTTGTCTTTTTATTTGATATTTACCATATATATATATATATATATATATATATATATATATATATATATATATATATATATATATATATATATAAAAGATAAAAAAATATGACAAACACTTGCAAGACGTCATTTAATTACTTCAAAAAGTTAGTAAGTTGACTACACGTTTTAGTAGACTTTTTAAAAGTCAGCTTTAGAGCATCTCAGCTTATTAAAGACATCTACCCCCCTCAATAGAATCAACTACGACTCTACGAGTATGTCAATAGAACTCGGTATTTAGTATTAATGAAAAATTGAAAAGTATATGTTGTAATAACTATTCAGAGTGTAGTTTTTTGGACAAAAAATAACTTTTTTGTTTAGAAGTCATTGCTTGAAAGTCAATATATTAAACTTTATGTACCACTTACGTACTGAACTTTGAGTACACTTTTGATTTTTATTAGCAACTAGATACTTCTAGATAACAAGAAATAAAAACAGATTTACTCACTTCTTTAAACGAGTGGAATAAGTCTTAAAAATATCATTTGTAGGGTAAACGCAATTAGTTATTGACTTATTAAATGGCAATGGTTGTAACATCTCTATTATTGGTGATAAAGAATTTCCTATAATAACTATTAGTAGCAAGTAGCAACTAGTCAAGATGCTCATTTAGAGTGTGTGGATAGCATTATGTAAACAGCATGTGATAATGTATTTTTTAGCAAACGTGACGTTGCATTTTTTTTAACTAGTACGTATATGCTTTAGATTTTTTGAAAGTTCAACACCGTGTTTTCTACCTTACTATTCAGAGTATGCTATTTGAGATCTACTACTATTTGGTTGTTCCTCACTTTTGTGTAGTGTGTGCAAATAAGCACATTAGGAATTCTATGTTTCTAGTATTCTTTCGTGATAGATGTGGAATTCAACTTCTTCTAAATATAAGATTTACATGTTTTCGATGAAATATACGTATAGATATGTATTTACTACAGTAATATACATGTCAGTAACAACATAACTTGATCTTACTTTGGTGAAATTGATGATGCCGGTGCACATTAGAAAAGCTTAATTCAAATTCTGAAGTACTTGGATCATCTAGTTGGCATTATATATGTAGACATGATCCTGAAATCCATTAATTAGTTGTCATATAGTTAACAAACTACTACGGACACAGTTGTCATTTGAACCACATAGTTGTACGCTTGTACTCCCCTGACCGTATACTGACATATACATAGATTCGCATATGAAGTTTCTTACGTCATTGGAATCTAGCCAGGAACGAGTATATAGATGCCGAATGTGGCATGGATCACACATGATTTTTGATCATGAAGTGTATTTTTCTTCAAAACGTTTCGTTTTTAGTATGTGCTACATTTGTGCTACTTTCTTTATAGTTCAATTTTAGCTTAGTTAAAAATTTTATATAGTGCAAAATTTTGTACTTATGATAGGAAAAAATTATGCAACACCATTTCGAAAATCATAGATTTACCTACCCTGAATATCCAAATTACCCTTTGCTATAATTTAGCTATCTACCAAATTCCACATTGGAATATCTAATAGAGTGATAGGTACGTTAAATCTCCTCTACTCGATTTTTTTACTTGATCATCAAAGGTTGTTTAAACACTCTACAACTAAGCGAAAAGATACAATGACATAACTCAAAATATGTATGACTAACGTATATTAACTATTAAAATTGAATGATATTGTATACGGTTATAGGACCTAGTTATGAATTACTTTTTCTTTTAAGTTTTGTTTATAAGCATGGTAAAAGTTGTTAGAAATGGGCGTGGTGGTGTCTATATCTACACCCGCCCTCTTTCACTAAATCAACAATCAAATAGTTGTATTGGTGATCATCAAACCATCACATAAACATATCTCACTTAAACATCAAATATGTCTGACAAATCCACTCACACACACAAACACAAAAACATGATTCAGTCAAGCGGATGACCAAATCGCCTTCAAAACCCTTGTTCCACTCCCGAAGTCCAATATGTAGTAGTTTCGGACGCGTCATGGTGACGGCATGAAAGCCACCACACATGAACCTTTGCACTGTTGCCAGTAATCTAAGTTGCTAATCAGAAGTACAACTTTTATTTTATTTTATTTTTTTATTTTTTTTTTATTGCGAAAAAAGTATATTTAATCTCACCTGTAATCACATATTCCTACTTTAAGGGAGCTCATATGTAGAGTAGAATAACACTTTAGTTCTTCTTGGCATTATTTTGTAAATGTTATCTCATCTTTAGTTAAAAGTTACTTTTACTTACCTCATTTTGTTTTCTAAGTACATCGTCGTTCACAAAAATGTTGATAGTTAACAAATATATGCCACAACTGAGAACAACACGTCAAAAACAATGTTAAGTCTAACTCCGTAAATATCTTTTTATATTCAGAAAAGTGACCATAACAAAGTAGAATAAGGGTTTTTTTTTTTTTTTTTTTTTTTTTTTTTTTGTTTGTTTGTTTGTTTGTTTGTTAGCTAAGAGATGTGTGGGGGGGCATGTGTGACCTATGGCTCTTAAGTGTGTCTTAATGGGGAGAGGAAGAAATCTTATGCCTTGTAGATATAGACTTATTAGTGAAAATAAGTGGGCTTTACATTAAAAAAAAATATTATTAAATACTTTTGTACACCCTTGTGGACCCAAACCCTTAGCTAAGGGAAAAAAGAAACACCCCTTAAGTGTTTCTGTTTATTGTTAATGTGTCTTAATGAGGTGGGAGCCACACATATAATATGTTTCATTTTCTGTTTAATGATCTATATTGGTAGAGGAAGCAAATGGTGGTCCTTCCCATTAAGACTCATTAACATAAAAAGACCCACCCACTTTATCCAAAAAAAAAAAAACAAAAAAAAAAAACAAGCCCATCATGTTTTTTTTTTTTTTTTTTTTTTTTTTTTTTTTTTTTTCTCTCGCAATGTATGTTTAGATATATGTTATCTGGTTATAGATATACAACTGTTGTTTAAAGGTTTGTTTTGTGCCTTTGTATGCTGAATGAGTGTGTGAATCATAATTTTTATTAAAATACAATGACTTAATTAAAAAAGCTACAACCTCATGACATTTTGGTGAAGTCATGTTATTACTAATATATACATTTCTCGTCCTTTTGATGAATAGTAACCCGGGTTACTATTCTTTCTATAGTAACGGGCCTTGGGCCTTTTTTTCTTTTTTTTTTTTTTTTTTTTTTTGTTTTGGGTGGACATGCATACTAAGTCTAGCCCGTTTCATTTGTGGCCCTTTTTTTTTGAGATTATTCGGACTCGGGTGAGCATGCATACCTTAATATTGAAACATCACGCGACAACGTGCGGGTTTAAAACCTTGTTAGATTAAATTCATGTGTAACCTATGTTGTGTGGGAAGCTTTTTAAGTAAATGATTGTGTGTTGAAATCCTGCTTAAGATATATAAGATAGATTTATGGTATAAATATTGTGACATAGTAAAAATTGTCGTTTTAAAAAAAATAATTGCCAAGTATTATATGAAAAAAAAAAAAAAAAAAAAAAAAAAAAAAAAAAAAAAAAAAGTTTTGTTTCTCTAATATTGGGCTTCATATAAAATGCCCAAAAAGTTATCCATATTAACATTTGGGCTGTATAATTAGGCCTCTAGCCTATGGACACCACATTATTTTCTTGATTTTCATGAAATGGGTTTTAAGCGCTATCATCCAGAGGCTTGGTTATCTGTGATTTTGAATAAAATTTTGTACAATTTTGTGTCAAATTTATGCCAGTTTGTGATTGTTTTATGTTGTATGAACCCTTATTTAGTTACCCTTTTGGTTTTATGATGATTTAATGCTTAAAAAGCTTATTTTTCATAAGGTTACATATTGAGGTTTAAGTGTGTTTGTGTCAGTAAAATGATCCGTAAATAGTCAAGTAGTTAGAACTTAGAAGCAGTTTTGTTGCAAGTTTATAGAACACTTACTGGTTGACGCCTTGATAATTAGATAATCAGAATCTATCATATCCGGTCGCTAGTGACTATTTTGCAGTGAACTCGAACGTAGTATATATTTAGATGCTCACTTTTAAATTTCAACGTCAAACACATTGATCTGGTTGAGAATGAGGTTTGGTTTTTAAATCAACCCAAGAGAATATAAAACTTAAGTGGTAAAGTTTGGTTTAAAGTATTAAGGGGACTAACAGTTGGTTTTGCATGCACCAGATAGGACCTGGACGTATAGTCTGGAGTCTGGACTGGACCAGGAATGGGCCAAGCCCGGCAGACAGCGGTCCACTCTACGTCTAAACCCTAATCCATGCCCTATAAATACATAGCTGGGATCCCTTTCTTAAAGGGGGAGAAAAACACAACACAACAGGTTACTCTAAACCTAACTCTTGTATGCTATATCGCATCAATACTAACTTGACCGTCGGAGGTGGATCCTGGGGCTACAGCCTCGGGTCCACTCCTAACGGGTTCTCTTTGTTGACAGGTCTACTCAGGGCTCGAGAAGACGACGAACGGCCCAGGGAGAGTCGTCGAATCCAGCCCGCGCCAGATTATTTATCAACAAGTTGGCGCCATCCGTGGGACCATGACTACGACAAGTTTCGTGCTCTCACATCACCGGAAAGCAACCATCGAGTTCAAAAGCCGGTATCTTAATTTTTTAACTTGGTAAACACGATTTTATATATAGCCGCACTAAGTCCGCACGATCGGACCTACTTTATCTTTTAGCCGCAGATTAATTCGCGCACATACTGCTTTTACGGTTGGTATGCCTGTTCGCGCTTGTTTGCACTATAGAACTACGTGTTCGAACAACGCAGTCACGATAAATCTACCCGCGTTAGGCCGTGCGTTCGGACATCTTCGCAGATGAGCGCACTGTCACGTACAGGCACCACGATGCAAGTCAATCGCCATGAGCGCACTGGACAAAAGCCGTGGTCATGTTATGTTCATCTGCGATCATCCACAAACGTTCGAGTCTATGCGGTCACGATACGTCCATTTGCGTTTGTGCGTGCGATTGAAACTATTAGTCGCGGTCACGGTGCGTCCATCCGGGGTTTTATATATATATATATATATATATATATATATATATATATATATATATATATATATATATATATATATATATATATATATATATATATATATATATATATATATATATATATATAACAAAACAAAACAATTAATTATATATGCTATGTGCTATATATTGCTTCACGCTAATCTTTTACTTCATTCGTTTTTATATGTTGCGGTTCGCGGCATATACTTTTAATATTTGCATTAAGTGTTTTTCAGGATTTGAATAACTAAGTTTAATGCTCCTACATGAGTAGCACCATCAAACTTGGGGGGCTACCAGGGTATATAATACCACCGTTTCCGTACGCGTTTGGAAGCAAATCGACGTAAGAGGTATTGCAAACCCGGTACAAAGACGGATTTAAATATTCGCACCATTTTGCCGCAGGGGAGACGTCCTCTGTCGATTGTAAAGACGGATGTAATGTTCGCACTTCCTTGTCGCGCACAGCGCGCACCTTTTGCCACAGAAGCATGTCTTCTGTCGCACCATGTTGCATCGCTACTGGTACAAAAGGTACGCCCTTACCCAGGATGCAGCATACGAGATCCACCTTCACCATTGTGAGACTCTCACAATCGCAATGTAAGTGTTACCCTAACTATAGAACTACGTGTTCTTCTTACGGGGTCTTTACTGTCACACTATGGCGGGAAACCTAGCATATGCGCATCCCTCCCCGTCATGTAAGAACGGGTGTTACTCAGGATGGAACATGGTCACCACGGACGCGCCTACAAGGTCGCGGATTCGGATATAGTCTAATGGGCTAAACAGGACTGCGCCTCTGGGACAAGCAGTGCGCACTGTCGCATTTGGGCTGAGCAGTATAGTCCGTCCCATGGGCACACCTAAGTTGAGCACACATGGGACATGCCGTCATGGTGGATTGGGCCTACGTGGCCATGAACAGAACTTAAGTCTAGCATAACATAGCCATGCACTATGTCACACTAGACTTGGGGAGCTTGTGGACGTATAGTCTGGACTGGACCAGGAATGGGCCAAGCCCGGCAGACAGCGACTCATTCTACGACTAAACCCTAATCAATACCCTATAAATACATGGCTGGGATCCCTTTTCTTAAAGGGGGAGAAAAACACAACACAACAGGTTACTCTAAACCTAACTCTTGTATGCTATATCGCATCAATACTAACTTGACCATCGGAGGTGGATACTGTCACAACCCACAATTTCAGGTCATTTTTCCAAACTTCGACATTCTACTATTCACAAATTACTATTCATCGATCACTATTTATCATTTTACTATTCATCGTTTTTTAGGTCAATTTGACATTTCGAGACACATTCAGAAATTTTACTATTCACTTGACACTATTCATTTCCGAGAGAAAACCACTATTCACGTGTATTACTCATGTCATCGTAAATTTAGTTTACGAGTATTCAAATTCGCGTAACCGTATTGGTTTAGGAGCGAATTCATGCATTATTATCAGGGACATTTCATACGGACTAGAAATAGTCTGCATATCATCATTAGGGCACTTGCATACTATTCCACTCGTAGGATAATTAAATTTATACTTTTGGTACAATTAACGATTTACGTATGTTTATTTTAAATAAACACTAATATGCGAACTATAAATGTGACTAACACGTCCGACACTCTCAACTATGATCCCAATATATTTTTATACTCATTTTTATAATATAAAAATTATAATATCAATTTACCCGGTATTTTGGAAATTTATTTATTACGTATTATACGTCTAACTTAATAACGACGGTTTTCACAAAAATTAAACAATAATCACCCGAACTCTCCGTACTTGTACCCGACACATTTTTACAATTTTTACGACTTTATTATGTCCCGAATAACTTCAATAAAATTTATTTCTAACAAACCCGGTACCCGATAAAACCTAAAACTATCACTACAACACATTACCACTAACTTTTTAATAAAAACCCAAGACAACCCCCCCCCCCTTTCCCTCCTTTTTGCGCCGGCCAACCCCCCCCCCCCCCCTTGGTCCTAATGAGCTAATCTCACCAACTCACTTTAATGCTTACCAAACATTTGTCTCCTAAGTATAAAATACACCTTTTCATCCCATTTTATCACAAATCATTTTTACAAGTGTAAGTAAACTCTTTCTCTCATTTTCTCTTATGGTATAATCGATCTAGGGTGATCAAGAAGCAAGAACAACAAATTTTCCAAGATCTAGGTGTAAACTTGTTCACTTAGTCATCCTTGTTGGAGTTTTGAAATAGAAACTCAAGGATTAGTAGGTTTTCATCATCCAAACTCCCTAAACCTTCAAGTAAGTTAACAAACTCATTTTTATAATTTTTACAAGTTATTACTATGGTTATATACTTTTCTTACAAGAACTCATGCATATAATGATTTATACCACTCTATTTTGTACATATTTAACTTTGAGCCCTAGAAATGAAAACATGAGAAACCCTTGTTAGACCTAGTGGATTGATGATGTTTAAGGACCCATGACACCCTAAGAAGGTGTATGGTAGGATTAGACTAGTTTTGTGGTGATTGAAAGTGGTTTAGTTGAAGTTGGAACAAGTTTGAAACTAGGAAAATGGTTTTTGAAACTACATATTGACCTCCTGTCCCTATTTTTATTTCGTGGGAAAATCAGTAGATGGTGGTTAAGTTTTGACCAAAGATTTAGAAAATACTTTCAAAAACGAAACTTTAGGCGAAAGAATGGATTAAAACGAGCTTATAACGAAGGAGATATGATTTTTGCAAATTTAACGACGAAAACTATTTCTTATAAAAACTGCTTGCTGTTTGGCAGATTTCGACGTACAAATAGAGGCATTAAACATAACCTAGAGGAGCCGAGTTATCAAAAATATATTAGTATATACAAAAACGAATCCGCGGACATAAAGAACAAGGAAAATGAGCTTAAAACGACCAAGTTATACCCGTTTTAACATCGTCAAACTATATATATATATATATGGTCACAAATAAAAATAATAACTTACGCGCTAAACGGTATATTTTCTAGAAATGTTACTAAGGACTATTTTCTTATCAAATTAATACGTATGACTCAAGAGAATATTTATACGACTTAACGACGTCATTTCAAGGTTTTCGATACAAGGAATTTAACGCTAACATTTTTATACGAGATAATACGACAAGTTATATACTTCTATATATGGACTTATTTTTCCTAAGTATGGAAACTATTTTACTATGACGATAACTAGTATTTCCAAATTACAAGTGGTATGGGTATCATGTGCATGTGCATTCATTTCATTACGGCTTGATCTTAATTAGATCGCGATTATTCATTTAGGTTGCGGCTAGTGTTCGCGCCTCATTGTCCTGATTTCTTTACCATCGTTGTACCATCCTTTCGAGGTAAGTCTTCATAGCCCCGTTTTAATTACTTATTTGATTTTAAATCCCACGGGGGAGAATACATTGCACAATTATTTTTGTACATGCCCAAGTATTACAAATTCCATACATTGCTTAAGTTGCCTTACTACCAAGTTAAGTCCCCTTATATATCATGGACCGTTAATTTTAGTGCTAAGCGAGAGTGAGTGGATAGATCTATCGAGGGTGACGCCTCCATTCGTGTTTTGGTTGCTCCAACGGGACGAATGCATTTCATGTCTTATCATAATTGAGTGTCTGGTAAACACTCTGGTGGGGCCATTACAAAGTCTAGCTTCGGGGTCATGAGCTTAAGAGCCAATGTAGCTTTTTTTGACATTTTGTCGGTTTACTTATTACTTGCGGCTTATGTACTTACGATTTACTTACAAACCTATGATTATTAACCAACTTTATGTTGACCGTTTTCGCAATGTATTTCTCAGGTAACTAAGGCATATTCTCATGGCATGCATGGAGTCACTTTGTGTATCAAGGATGACGCGTCTCTTTTGGAATTCATGCACTTTTGAACTATCGTTTGATTGTACTAAATTATTTCCTTAAACCTTTTCCAACTTTTGGGACCTATGTTTTATAAACTCTGAATATTTTGAATGAATCAAACGATGTATTTTATAAACGACACTTTAGGTCGTTCGATATATCCTGGTTGTGTGCTATGATCCGTTACACCCTCAGGTATTCCATTCCGCTGCCATTCAGGTATTTTGGGGGTGTGACAGATACCGAGGCTACGGCCTCGGGTCTACTCCTAACGGGTTCTCTTTGTTGACAGGTCTACTCAGGGCTCGAGAAGACGACGAACGGCCCAAGGAAAGTCGTCGAATCCAGCCCGCGCCAGATTATGTATCAACAGGACCCATTGCTCGAACCTCGTCGAAGGCAACGATCTTTTGATTGAAATCTTACTCCGATTACCTGTAACCTTACTTATTTTTTTTTTAATCCGTATCCAAATGCTGGTTATCTCTTACTACATCTCCTAATTTCATTTCATGTCGGAACAGAATCTCTAACCTGGATCCTATAGGTGATGTATGAATATAAAATATATAAGAATCAAATAAACGCAGCGGAACAACATCACCCACACGGATCCATATAGCCAATATGATTAATCAAATAATAAACACAACATGTTTATACCTTTGTAGCGTGATTGGTAGCAACGAATGGAGACCTTCAACTTTCTAGTTTTGAGCTAAGCCCGGGGAAACCTCCTTCATGGACTTTTGGGCCCTCTAACACAGAAATTCTGGAAGGACAGAAACTGCTCTTCATATACATCATGGGCTTCCTACTTGCTCTTGATTGTCTTGGAGCAAGTGGGAGTCCTCCGTGTGGTTGTGTGGTTGTCCCTAGTTGACTCTTGGTTCTCGTGATGGCTCACGAGACCAAGCATAGGTTTTTTTCATCGGTTGAGGCTTTGCATATTGTGGTTGTGTGTTTGTTTGGCTTTTTATATATCTTGTTTCATATGTAAAATTGCAAATAGTTTTCTATAAACTTAAAACGAAATACAAACCATTTTCAAAACTAAGTCTTTTGATTTAGTTTTATTAAGTTTATGAAACTTGAAATCATTGTTTTATAATAACGCCTTAACTTGTTATGTATGTTATTTTATTTATGTATTGTCCAAACTTTATTATCCATGTCGGAATTATGGTTAGTTGTTATATAGTTTATATTCATACATCACCTATAGCGGTATCACGAGCCATCATATGTGCCATATGATTATCGGGTACGTGTAAAATGGCCTAAAACGCATGTTTATTGATCGATTTATGAAACGATTTCAAATCAGGCCCTATGGCTTAATTTTCTGTGGTAAAAAGATAATTAAAAGGTCCTAACATCAGTGGGTTTTGAACCTAAGGCCATTTGACACAAGTACCAAACGGGGTTTTAATTCTTGTCAATTAATTTCTTCGTTTTCGTTGGCTAACAATTTAATTCTTGTTATTATTTTGTTTTCCATGGCAAATACATGCATGTTTGTCCATGGAGTTAGCCAACACCATGTTTCATTCATAATATTATGGTATTATTATGTTTATATGCAAAGCCGATGAAAACCTAGACCACTTGTGCATTGAATGGTTGTTTATCTTGTTTAATTTCGTGTTTTAGGGTTTTTGCCATTGTTTCGGCATTTATGTAATTATATTCTTTTGGTTGTAGCCATTGTTTGGGCACTTTTACAGTATATTAAAAGTAGATTAATTGTATTTTACTTTCAATATAATGTAATCGTGGCTTGGTGGTGAAAGGCGAAAGAGTTAAACACGTTTTTGCCAAAAAATGACTGCTGGAACACCAGTTGGTAAAACGGAGTTTCCCGGTGATTGGTAAGGTCTTTTTGGCTGAAATTTTTTTTGCAGGTACCCAAGACATGGGCCT
This sequence comes from Artemisia argyi, assembly GCA_030686995.1. Lineage (NCBI taxonomy): Eukaryota > Viridiplantae > Streptophyta > Magnoliopsida > Asterales > Asteraceae > Artemisia > Artemisia argyi. Next base: position 55,802,285 of record CM060683.1, on the reverse strand, counting down.
ACAACTTTCTAGTTTTGAGCTAAGCCCGGGGAAGCCTCCTTCATGGACTTTTGGGCCCTCTAACACAGAAATTCTGGAAGGACAGAAATTGCTCTTCATGTACATCATGGGCTTCCTACTTGCTCTTGATTGTCTTGGAGCAAGTGGGAGTCCTCTGTGTGGTTGTGTGGTTGTCCCTAGTTGACTCTTGGTTCTCGTGATGGCTCACGAGACCAAGCATAGGTATTTTTCATCGGTTAAGGCTTTGCATATTGTGGTTGTGTGTTTGTTTGGCTTTTTATATATCTTGTTTCATATGTAAAATTGCAAATAGTTTTCTATAAACTTAAAACGAAACACAAACCATTTTCAAAACTAAGTCTTTTGATTTAGTTTTATTAAGTTTATGAAACTTGAAATCATTGTTTTATAATAACGCCTTAACTTGTTATGTATGTTATTTTATTTATGTATTGTCCAAACTTTATTATCCATGTAGGATTAATATTACTCATGAAAATGGACAACTTGACACACATAAATTAAAACAATGATTAGACTTAAGTTAAGAAATGTTTTTAACTTGTGCTACGAAGGATGAATGCATGCTCTTTTCGTACACCTTTTGATCCACATCAAAAACTTTTACCCGTCAAAATTTAAGTCACGCCGTCCAATTTTGAGAACACTTGCAATTACCTTTTGCCTATGCGTGGGACCTAGGTTGAATTGTAACCCAAGGTGACTATTCTCTATGCGTGGGACCTAGATATATTCTCGCACGTTCTCAAATTTGATGACTTAATCGAGTTAAGCGGTGAGACCTTGACCCGAGGCAAAAATGGGACTAAACATGCCAGCTTGACACTAGTTGCTTGTTCAATAGTGCCATGAGTCCCATAAAGATCTAAGAGTTGCACTTGTAATGCAATTGGTCGACGTTACCTACCTATTGAATCCTCCATTGCTAGCAGATCAACTGATGTGATGGTGGAACCTCAATGAGGATCTTAGCCTTTTCGTAAAATTAATGGTTTTAATATAGTAAACTTAGGTAGTTAATTTTAAAAAGGATTAATTATTGAAAATTACTAAAATTGAACTTTGTTTATTTTGTAGATGACAACTCCAAATTCAACCATGAACAACTCGTCAATCAGATCAATTCTCGAGAAAGAGAAATTGAATGGTAACAACTTTTTGGACTGGTAGCGTAACTTGAGGATTTTCCTCAAGGCTGAACAAAAGTTTAACCATCTGGAAGAAGCTTTACCTGAAGCACCTGCTGCTAATGCTACTGCTGCTGTTCGTAATGCCTACACTCGTAGGAGTAACGAGCAACAGGAAGTGGCTTGTCTTATGCTGGCTAGCATGATCCCCGAGTTGCAAAAGAACTTAGAGAACTTTTCAGCATTTGACATGCTGCGAGAACTGAAAATTATGTTCGAGCAGCAAGCAGAGCAAGAATTTTTTGACACGGTCAAATCTTTTCATGCCTGCAAGCAGGAGGAAGGGCAATCGGTCAGTAGCTATGTCATGAAAATGAAAAGCTATTTGGATCAGATGGAGCGACTGGGATACCCCATGCCTCAAATCCTTGGAGTGAGCATGATACTTACCTCACTATCGAAGGATTATGACCAATTTGTGCAGAACTACAACATGCACAGCATGGGGAAAACCATTGCCGAACTGCATAACATGCTGAAACTTGCAGAGAAAGGCATGCCCAAGAAGGCTCCACTTGTCCTAGCTATTAACCAAGGTAGAATTCAGAAAAATAACAAGGGAAAACCACAGGCACCTGGCAAGGGACAAGGGAAAGGCAAGGCTGCTTATGCCCCCAAACCCAAAATCCCCCCACCTGCCAAGAAGGAGCACCCGGCCAAGGACACCCCCTGCCACCATTGTGGAGTGGTAGGGCACGGGAGGCGCAACTGTCACACCTACCTGGAAGGGCTAAAGAAGAACAAAGCTAGCGTTGCTAGCACATCAGGTATCTTCACTATAGAACTTTATACTTTTCCTAACAAAACCTGGGTATATGATACTGGTTGTGGTACTCACATTTGTAATAATGTGCAGGGGCTTAGGGGAAGTCGAAAGCTGAAGCAAGGAGCTTTACATCTGTACGTTGGTAATGGCAATCGTGCAGCTGTGGAAGCAATTGGGAGCTTTGATCTTATCCTCCCAAATGGACTAGTTATTGTTTTAAATAATTGCCATTTTGCACCTACTATCACTAGAGGTGTCGTTTCACTTTCGCGTTTGAAAGATGATGGTTACATTCATACTTTTACGGATTTTGACATTTCTGTTTCTAAGGATAATGTGTTTTATTTTAATGTTATTCCACGTGATGGCATTTTTGAAATTGATATGCGTACTATTTCAAACAATAGTTCTATATATACTGTTAGCAATAAGAAATCCAAACGTAATTTGGATTCCACTTTTTTATGGCATTGTCGTCTTTGCCACATAAACAAGAAACGCATTACGAAACTGCAACATGATGGGCTTTTAGAGTCAATCGACAATGTGTCGTTTGATAAATGTATTTCTTGCATATCTGGTAAGATGGCACGAAAGCCTTTTTCCCATGTTGGAGAAAGAGCTACAGATCTACTTGGACTCATTCATACTGATGTATGTGGCCCATTTAGAACAATGTCTAGAGAAGGAGCTAACTACTTCATCACATTTACTGATGATTTCAGTAGACATGGTTATGTTTACCTGATTAAACATAAACATGAAGCCTTTGAAACGTTTAAAGTCTTCCAAAGTGAAGTAGAGAATCAACTTGGCAAGACCATTAAGGCTCTTCGATCCGATCGAGGAGGTGAATATATGAGTCAAGAGTTTTTAGATCATCTAAAAAGGTGTGGGATAGTCTCACAATTCACTCCTCCATATACACCACAACACAATGGTGTGTCTGAAAGGAGAAATCGAACCTTGCAAGACATGGTTCGATCTATGATGAGTCTAACAACGTTGCCAATGTCCTTTTGGGGTTATGCTCTAGAGTCTGTTGCACGCATACTCAATATGGTTCCAACTAAGAAGGTTGATAAGACTCCATACGAAATATGGCATGGGAAGGTCCCTAATCTGTCTTACTTGAAAGTCTGGGGTTGTGAGGCTCTCGTTAAACGAGATACGCCAAACAAACTTGAGCATATAGCTATCAAGTGTATCTTTGTAGGATACCCAAAGGAAACGATGGGTTACTATTTCTACTACCCAACCGAGAACAAAATATTTGTTGCTCGATATGCTGAGTTTTTTGAGAATAGTCTCATCTCACAAGAAGCAAGTGGGAGCAAAGTAGACTTTGATGAACTTCAAAGAGAAGATGCACAACCTTCTAGTAACACTAGTGAACATCAAAATGAGACTGAGCATGAAAATGTTGAGCCTCTTCGAGATGTTGCTCCCATTCGTAGATCCGAAAGGATACCTCAAGCACCTGAACGATATGATTTTTATATCGATGCTGAGGAACATGAGTTAGGGGATCATTGTGAACCCGCTAACTATCGAGAAGCTATATCGTGTCTTGAACGCGAGAAGTGGAACGAAGCTATGAATGTGGAAATGAAATCCATGGAAGACAATGATGTCTGGGTCGAGGTAGAACTACCTCCCAATGCTAAAACCGTTGGGAGCAAATGGCTCTACAAGATAAAGACCGACGTGGATGGAAATGCACATACCTATAAAGCTCGTCTTGTAGCAAAAGGTTTCACTCAAATCTACGGAATTTACTATGAAGAAACCTTCTCGCCTGTTGCAGACATAAAAGCAATTAGGATTCTTATAGCCATAGCAACGTATTATGACTATGAGATTTGGCAAATGGATGTCAAGACTGCCTTCTTGAACGGCCACCTAAACGAGGACGTTTATATGGTGCAACCCGAGGGCTTCGTGAATCCAAAGTATCCTAGCAGAGTATGCAAGCTTAAAAGATCCATTTATGGATTGAAGCAAGCATCTAGAAGCTGGAACAAGAGATTTGATGAGGAAATCAAGAAGATTGGTTTCACTCAAAATCTCGATGAGCCATGTGTATACATGAACACTAGTGGAAGTATAGTCGCATTCCTAATCTTATATGTCGATGACGTATTACTCATAGGAAACAACATTCCAATGCTACAAGATGTAAAATCCTGGCTTGGAAAGTGTTTTGATATGAAAGATTTAGGAGAAGCATCGTGCATACTTGGAGTCAAGATCTATCGAGATAGATCAAAGCGGTTAATCGGCTTGTGTCAAAGTGCATACATTGAAAAAAATCCTGAAGAGATTTAGAATGCAAGATTCCAAATGTGGAAGTCTTCCAATGCAACCAAATACGGAATTGAGCAAGGCTCAAGGACCCTCAACACCCGCCGAGGTGGAGAGGATGAAGGGAATCCCTTATGCTTCGGCTGTGGGATCCATCATGTATGCGGTTAGGTGCACTAGACCTGATGTAGCGTTCTCTCAGAACCTAACGAGTAGATTTCAACAGAATCCAGGAGAATGTCACTGGACTGTTGTTAAGAACATATTGAAGTATCTGCGGAATACTAAAGATATGTTTCTTGTTTATGGTGGTGATGTCGAACGTGAGCTCAGTGTTACTTGTTATACTGATGCAAGCTGGGAGACAGATCATGATGACATCAAATCCCAAACAGGATATGTTTTCGTCATGAATGGAGGTACTGTTGACTGGAAGAGTGCCAAACAAAGCACACTTGTGATGTCCTCTACAGAAGCTGAATATATAGCTGCTTCAGAAGCTGCAATGGAGGCAGTTTGGATACGGAAATTCATTTCAGGGCTTGGCGTTGTTCCCAGCAATGAACGACCTATGGATATGTACTGCGATAATTCCAGTGCCATAATCATAGCTAATGAACCAGGTGTTCTAAAGGGTGCCAAACACTTTCGTCGGAAAGTTCACTATATTCGAGAAGTTATCGAAAGTGGTGATATTCGTCTCCTCAAAGTTCACACAGATGACAATTTAGTTGATCCTTTTACTAAACCAATGTCTTGTACCAAACATGTGGAGCATGCTAGGAACATTGGGCTGCGACCTGCTAATAGTCTCATGTAAATCTATTTTTAGTATTTTAAATAATTGGAATGTTGAACAGTTTATATCTTTAATGAATTGATGTAATGGTTATTGTCGTTTTCATACATATCAAGTGTATTCCATTTTTGCATGTTTAATCCATGAATGATTTCATTATTCAAAATTGTCCATTGTCAGTTGACGAAACGGGAGTATCATCGAATTAAGGCAAATGTGAGCGTGTTGGTGATTTATTTGCCAAACTCATATGTTGTTCATTGTGATGAACATTGGACTGACCCAACCTTCGAGATTTCACTGCATGGATCGGCGTCAATAGTGAATCTCGCAAATGGTTATGTCTCTTATCCTTAGACTTGAGATGCAAGTAGGTCTTGCATGTGCGGAATTTTATTCTTTGATATGGTTAAACGCTGTCCTGAATAAGGTAGTTATAAAAACCATTTTCAGGAGTGATTTGAAACACATGAATGACACGTGCAGTCAAAACATGATTTGTTCCTCCATATGTCATGGAGTTAGATACTATTGGGCCCCTCGATGAATTGAACAAATGTTTGTATGGCCGTACCCAAATGAGATTAAGATGAATCTTAATTCACTTGGTAATCTTGTTCAATATCTAGATCGAGAAACAGAATAGTTGAACAAATGGAATGACTTTGATCCATGTCTAGTGTTCAACATAGTATCTGTAACAAAAGAAAAGATGGCATTAAAACCATTTAATTGAGACGTTTAAGAAACTACCCTCACATATTTCTAGGGGCATTGGCGTGTTGCTAGACGCTAACCTTTGCTTGTATAATTACTTGATTATTATGACGTCGCAAGTGGGAGCTGTTGGAGTATGCTCGTGTCGTAATAACTAATTATATGGCTAGACATATGTGAGCCTATGGCGTCACACACATATACACTTAGGTACCTCTTTATGTTGTATTTATTGTACTTACGACATGTAAATAAACTTACGTAACTTGGGATAACTATCGGGCTTCTAATGACTAAGTAATCGACTTAATCTATTGGACATGGAAAACAAATAGGAGGCCCATTTGAGCCCACTACATGGCAGGCCCATGGGAGGATTTCCAGGGAAGTTATGGTTTGAATGAGGGTCAAATATATGGGAGATATTCTCTCATTATGAGATAACAACTAACCATAACTTCCCTGGAAATCCTCCCATGGGCCTGCCATGTAGTGGGCTCAAATGGGCCTCCCATTTGTTTTCCATGTCCAATAGATTAAGTCCATTACTTAGTCATTAGAAGCCCGATAGTTATCCCAAGTTACGTAAGTTTATTTACATGTGGTAAGTACAATAAATACAACATAAAGAGGTACCTAAGTGTATATGTGTGTGACCCCATAGACTCACATATGTCTAGCCATATAATTATTTATTACGACACGAGCATACTCCAACAAATTCTCCTTCCATTGTCTTTTATGAGCTAAGTAAAGGCAATGGCCAATGGACATGGGTTTGAATATGATTATGTGTCCTTTGATATCATAATTCCATCCAAAAGACCAGTCTCTTTCTCATTTGGTTCCAGTAATGTTGTGATTTTGCATTCTTGCAATGGTTTGTGTCTCTGTACTAATGTGAGTCTTGATAAGTACGAGTATTACGTATACAATCCTTCCATTAATCTCTATAAGATGCTTCCTCACAACTCGATTAATCTTATCGGTTTTATAAAATTGACTTTCGATCCTACAAAGTCACCTCACTATAAAGTTGTGATTGCTGGTAGCGATAAGGTTGGTTATTATCCTCTTCAGATAGCAACTTATTCTTCAGAAACACGCAATTGGAGTGTTTATGGTGATCAATTTCCCGTAGAATTATCTGAAGGTTTTGGTAATGGAGTATATTGGAATGGTGCCTTTTATTGGATAAATTTTTTCATAGATGAAAAGCCATTTCATTACAAGTTAGATATTGTAAATAATCCGGTTTTGACAACCATAAAACCCTCGAAGCATTGGAAAGGAAGGTTAGTTGTGAATGCAAGTTATTTGAGTCGGGTGGTTGTATGTTTTGTCTCTCTAAGGACTGTACTAATGTGCAACTGTTAAATGTTTACTTGTAGAGGAATGGGTATTCTAAATGGTCTTTGGGTATCCTCAAATGTGGATGATTAGTTCTGATGTTTGGAGTATAGTTTTGAGAGAAAGAGGAGAGGATTCATTCATGGTGATTAAAGTACGTGGAAAGGCATTGCAATACAAATTTATGTTAAAAATTGTCCGTACGCTCTGTGATTTGCGATCAGCTAGGACCTTCACTAGAGGCTTCGAGCTCATTGCATCTTTTGCTGGCGTGTGATTATGTCTTTCTATTTCAGGTCTGATTTTCCTGTCACTACATTGGTTATATGCTCAAGTTCTTTCTGGATGACTATTTTGGTATCAACTCTACTTGTATTGTTATACTGTTAATGCTGCAATTACTCTGTCACAATGTTTGGGATGCACTATATGAAAGGTTACGGTTGATCTTCTATTGGAAAGGATTTTCTTACATACGTGTATGGAAGTTATGAACTCACCGAGTACTAAGCTTACTGATTTACATACATTTCAGATCGTTAATATTAAAGTACATACAATTGAGGAAAAAGACATCATTTGTTAATTAGCCTATGTAAGTGAGGGTGCTGATACTGGGAAAAAAAAATGTTTATGAGAAGTTGTAAGTTGTAACTAAGAGTAAGAGGGTTTACTACTCGTTTGGTTTCTATACGTTTAACGTGTAATAACGATCAGCTATATTTATGTTGGTTTTCAGTAAGGTAATGTTCATCATCCTTTTTGTTTGAATTTATTATACGACATTCTCTAGTTGTAACCCCTAGTAATTGTAACCTCTTGACGGTGCGTTTGGTTCCTGGAGTTTTGATGGCATTGGGATTAAAATGCAATTCCATACTGTGTTTGGAAGCAAAATGAGAGGATTTCTATCCCAAATGATTTCTAAAATTCCATCATTTATGGGATTTATAAAGGTGTATAATTGAACTAAAATAATTTAAACAGACGAAGAAAGACTTTTAATCGCTTTGATCTTTACATAAATATCGCTACAACAGATGAAGAAAGCCTTCAGTTTTATTTCATCCAACAGTTAAAACCCATAAAGCCTCTCAACCTCATGAGATTTTTCCCATCGTCTTTTTGAAAGTGCCTTTATAAACTGTCCACTATTATAGTGCTTCTCTTTCCATTGCCATTTCAATTGCCTTAAAAGAAACTCATAACTCAGGTGTCCATTCGTCTCTGTCCATCATTCGTAACATATTCTTATTTATCACTAGTCTATTCAAACTTCTATAAAGTCAGGCACGACCATAGTGAGTGGTCCGTGATTGTCCCATATCTTATGCTCCTGGTTGTATAACAGTAAATTGGGTTATAGTCTGCGCATACTTTTGATTTGTCAATCTAGTCTCCATATATGATTTGCAAGTGTAGATCTTGGAGTTTCCATGTTTACTTTAAAACAAATGTGCACCCTTTATCTATTAGTAACTCAATTAAACATATTCTTTGTTTCTTTACGAGTCTCGCACAAATGCTTCCATTAATAAGAGTCTGAATGTGACTTCTTCTTTGCCATTTTACTGGTCTGTAGCTAGTCCGCTGAAAAATAAGGCCATGGAAGCTGCTAACACGGGCGCGTTGGAATTACTGGGAACCAGTTATGCACTTATGCAGTTTCTATTCCAGATGCACTCAACAAATTAATCCAGATGCAATGGTCATGTGTCATGAAGGTACCCCAGCTTTTTGAAAGTCTCGTGTTGTGTGACTTTAGGCATTTGTTTCTGAAAGTACTGCCAGTATTATTTATGGTTTGGAAGTCCTGTATCCGGTAACAGAAGCGGAATCTATATTTGAAGTGCACTATTGGGGTTAATGGTTCGATGATATTTATGCTAAACTCACATATTATCATGCGTATCGGGTATGGAACGTGAAAGGACATGCAATATTACTGATAGAAGATCAATTTGAGATGATCACTCTCTTAATAAATAATTAAATGAACAACTAAACTTGAACTGCTTTACTTATCTAACTTTTCATTCTTTTCTTCTCCTTTCATTCATGCAACAATTACATATAAATAAAGGAACCCAATAAGAAACTACCTACTATCATGGGGCTTGTGGTCCAATGGGCATTGCTTATTCAGTTAAGCGTACCCGGGTGAGAGTAGTACTGGTTTGGGTGACCAACCGGGAAGTCCTCATTTGGGGACCACAAGCTCTAATGATACTAGGCAATGAAGAGGAGAGCCTGTGAGCCATTAGTTGCGCAGGTTCGAATCCAAGCCGGCCTTGGTTTTCATCCGACCATTACTCCAGCGAGTAATCTCGTGTGGAGGCGGTACGGTTTCCGGGCGGAAGCCGCTTAATCCCCACTGCGCCAGCGTGGGCCCGGTTCAGACAACATAGTCTGGGTATGTGGTGGTTGAGAGCCTGCCATCTTGGCAGGTGCGACTCTAAACCAAACATTGAAAGTCACCTTTAAAAATAAATTATAAAAAAAAAAAAAAAAAAAAAAAAAAAAAAAAAAAACCTACCCACTATGCTAGAATACTGGAAACATGGAAGTTATTATTCGGATACATGCATGCCTAAACTAAGAAATAGTCTTCACGTGTGAGCGAGTCAAAGATGTCTTTTTTGCAAATGCATGTAAATCATGGAGATAATAAAGATATCAGTTGTTAATTGATATTCGCAATATATGATATTCATGCACGTATCAATTGCAAACTTTGCTATAACCATTAGAGGTCAGTTTGACTTGTATAATGATCAAACTTCTTTTTGTTTCTTGAATAGTTCATTTACAGTTGTTTCTAAGCTGCTCTAATGCTCTATATTAGTGGCTAATGTCATAAAATGATAACATACTTATAGTTTGACGTGCAATCTAATCGTAAAACCTACAAAAATGGACTATCCAGTGATGAATGTGTAACATTGGAGTCTAGAAGACTAGAATATACTTTCACCAAAATCAAGATATCAAAAATGACAGGCAAGTGATATAATATCATCAAATAGAAAAACCGTAAAATAGAAAACGAAAATAATACTCATGCCTAAAATGATGGCTAACTACAAAATCAATCATTTGTCAAAAACTCAAAATCAATAATAGAAATTAGAGTGACAAAATTTACACGTGGTGTGTCAAATGACAATTTAGTTAGGTAGGAATTTAGCCTTATGAAGTATCTCTATCATTTGCTCGATAGAAACATGACCACATTGTTGATTTTGAACCACAATTTGTAAGAGTTTAAACTATATATATATATATATATATATATATATATATATATATATATATATATATATATATATATATATATATATATATATATATATATACTTTTTTATTATACATAGTTTACTAGTTATATTACCACGGCGTTTTTTCTAATTTTTTTTTAATACATATTATTATTGATTACAATACAATAAATTAGCGTGTCCTGATGAATAAAAATAAGAAATCATATGTATATATGTTTTTAGTCCTTAATGTATAATATCCTTAAGTGTTTCCTAACATTTGTGATCTGAAAAAACATTCCCAACAGAAAAAATTAACAATACCATTTGTTGCAGTTGATTTTAATGCAGTTGATTTTAATACGTAAATTGCTCCCTATTACACTGCTTTGACGGAATTAGTTAACCCTAGTCTCATTACTCGACCAAATATTAACAATTTAAAGTGAGAGACGGCGTTTTTCTTAAATACTTTTAACAATTTGTCCATAAGTGTTATAAGTTAAATCGAAATTTTTAAAATTTGTGCCAAATCAAAAAAACTTTTAGCCTTTTCCCTAAGAAAGAGCTATTTTTTTACCCAATTAATATAATTATTACTTAATAAGAAATTATTTAGTTTTTAAAAATGTCAAAACCCCTAATTAGAGTTTTCCTTTACTGTATAAAAGATTTAAATGCACCTATAAGTTTTCTTTTATTTTTTTTTAATTTAAACAGATTGTGTTTTTCATACTCAATTGATTGGAGATTGACGAGTCTTTAACTCATATGCACATGACTTAATCGAAAGATTTCATTACCATTTTTGATGTTACTATTTACATTGTGTGTAAAACACTATGTAAAATCTACTTTTTCTATTTCAAATTAATTGTCCACATTTTCTTTTTAGGTTGTTTCAAATTAATTTTTCACTTTAAAAATAGATAAGAAATTTGATGATATTAACATATTACCTTTATTTGAAATGGTTATTATAAAACTTCAACAACCAATAATTAATTAAGAATAAAACTGTCATTATGTAGAAAGTAAGAAAAAAAATCGTGTACTTTATGTTTTCTAAATTGTATGTTCATTGTATGTAGCCATTTTTTTTTTAACAACAATTTTTTTATGTACATGTCTCGAACGAGACTTTGAACCCACAACCTCGAACCACTCACATACCGTTGGGCCAAGAGGCCTTTCGCGTTGTAGCCCATTATTTTGTGACAGAAGAAGGAAAAAGTTAGGGGTGTTGATCGGTTCGGTTATCGGTTATCGGTTTGTTCGGTTAAATTTTTTTAGGTCAACCCGAAAACCAAACCAAACCAAATTCAAATTTGGTTTTCGGTTTGTTTGAATTCTAGTTCGGTTTGGTTCTTAGGTTGACCCGAATAACCCGAATTTCACTATTTATTTTTAAAAAATTAATAATTACATAGATATTTAGACGACGAAAAAAAAAAAATCAAGTATAAAAAGTGTTTTTATATAATAAGATAACATTTTAATAGTATTTGTATATATAAATAAATATATAAAAAATATATATATATATATATATATATATATATATATATATATATATATATATATATATATATATATATATATATTAGGAGACCTAAAAGACAAGACTAATTTTGTGTCTAACTTATGTGTCACTAACTCATTGGATTATGAAGAGGTGGGTCCAGTTCATACAACCAATGAATTGTTGCCACACATGTTTAGGCACAAAATTAGGCATATCTTTTAGACATGCCAATCATTTCTCATATATATATATATATATATATATATATATATATATGAATTCAGTTTGCGGTTCAGACTGCCAAACATATATCCAACTTGAAAACTAAAGTAGTAGTTTGGTTTGGTTCGGTTTTAGCAAATTTGGTTCGGTTCAGTTGTTTTCGCTTCGGTTCAATTTTGATTTTCGATTTATTTGGTCTTTTCGGTTTTCTTGCTCGACCTAGGGGTGAGCATAAAAACCGAAATATCCGAATAAACCGAAAACCAAAACCGAACCGAACCGAAAATAACCGAATCGAACTTATAACCGAACCGAATTTGCGAAAACCGAACCAAACCGAACTTTTAATTCGGTTCTCGGTTTGGATATGGTTTTGGTAATCAAAACCGAAAACCGAATTCATATAAATTTATATATTTTTTATATATTTATATATATAAAAAGATCAATAAAACGTTATATATATATATATATTTATATTTATATATATATAAATAACAAAAAGATTCTATCCTAATATTAAAAAATACTTTTTATGTTTAAAATAACTTTTTTGGCAAAATATATTTGTATATTTTTCTTTTTTTTTAAATAAAGTGTGTAATTTGGTTAAACCGAAAACCGAACCGAACCAAACCGAACTAGCATTTAACCAAACCGAACCAAAAACCGAATTTGAATTCGGTTTGGTTTGGTTCACGGTTTGACCCTAAAATTTTTTTTAACCGAATTAACCGAACCGAATTAACCGAATAACCGAAAACCGAACCGATCAACACCCCTAGCTCGACCCTAGAAAAAGTTACTCCTATAATTTGTTCTTGGGTTTAAAGTGAAAGCCCAAATGAGTCTTTCAGGCCCATGGATCTCGAAATGAGACACCAGCCGTCTTTCATCTTCTTGAATGAACAAAACACAAACACAATCATACAACTTCTGTTGTTGCAGAATCTACTAAAAAGAAGCAAAATTTAATCAAGATATATCCTAATACGAAATGGGTTTCAGGCGCCTTCTTGTAGAGGTTTGTTTTCTGTTATTTTCTTATATAATTTTGTTACATTTGCTGTCAGATTTATATAATTTGTGATTTTTATTGTTATATGAACCTTAATTTAGATACCCTTTTGGTTATTTAATGATTTAGTGCTTAAAAAGAGGAAAAGTTTTATGCTTTTGAGTGGAAGGGTTTAAGAATGGTTTAGTGTTGGTTATGAAGATGGAAGTAGTTTCATTTTTTGCTTTATGCGGTGTGTTTGGCATTTGGGTTTGTGCGTGATTGTTACGATATGGAATAATTTGGTGTAACAAAAATGCGAGGTAAGAGATAGCGTTTGGAGTTTTGAATAGTGTTAAATATCTGCTAATCGGAAATGCCATAATTAGGTAACTACTTTTAAAACGCAATGCCAAACGCCACTTATAATGGTCATTTCGTTATGAGAGAAGAGTGTGTCTATAGGTTCTAAATGGGCCGTTCCCTTCAGTCAGTATTGCTTAGTTACTCAAAGTGGTTGATTAAGGTGTTCCTCCCTGACGAGGTGTAGCACAGGCTGTGACACTGTGTGTGAGTTTGCCGTTTACAAAATGAAAACTATCTGACTATAATAAATGCAATGACGAGGTGTAGCACTGGCTGTAGCACAGGCTATTCCTTGTGGGGTGGACAATGGCTGGTGCCAAAAAGGCACCCGGGGTCAGGGTGTTCCTGCCAATCTACACCTTTTTGTGGAATAATAAATGCAAGAACACATATTACAACCAGGGTAAGGCCGTCACTAAGAGAAATAAAGTTGTTTTGATACTCCTTTTAAAGGAGTCCAGTAGATAGATTCAAAGACTAGTTAGAAATTTACAATTAAACAAAATGACTAGTTATATAAATATTTAAAAAATTGATAGTTTAAGTGAAATGACACATATTCTAAGGACCAATGATAGTTGCAAGGTAAAAGTATGTTTGTGACGCAAGAAGTAATTTGTTTGGTTTTATTACCCGATGTTTTTCATGATGATATTATGTGAGTAAGAATTTAGCAGTCACTACACAAATATAAATGGTTGTTGCTCTGAAGTAGTTCTACAATGTGAAAAGTAGGTGCTATAATGTCGAAAATAGAAATTTCTGTAATCAAGTAACTTTCCTTTCATACTTTATCTGATAATAGCCGTCTAATGCTTTGTTTTTGTTATAGGTGTCGAGGCAGCACTCACGGATGAGGCCAGCTAAACACATATTTTCATGCTCTTATCACACTTCACTTAAGTTAGGAGGCAATGCAGGTTCACATTACCCTCTGTTGAATTGCTTGCGTATTAAACTCCAATTTGTCTTTATTTGTGTATTAATAGATTTGGATTCTAGACTTATGGGGTGTTTGTGTTTATTTACTGAGCTTATGAGCTTATGTAAATGTGAATTTGGATAAACTGATAAGTTCACTTTCTTCGGCTTGTGAGCTTATCCGGTTGACCTTATAGCTTATTTATGGTCATAAGTTCAACTTGATAAGCTCACCAGCCGGTAAAAGCAGGCTAATGAGCTTTTCGAAATCTAATAACCTCATAAGCCAGGTAAAAAGCTAACTCAAACACCCCCTTTGTTTTTGCCATTCTGTGACATGGGGCTTATTGATATTCATTCTTTGTTCTATTATCGTTAATCACATAAGATATTCTTCACCAAAATAATGACTCGGGTATCCACTTAGTTGTCTCTGGCTCTCTGCTTGCATTTGATTGCCCTATGGGTTACACCTGGTTTTAAGAATGTTATTTTCATTCCATAGTCCATACACACATTTTAGCATAATAGCATCCCATACTTGATCTCTTAAACTTCTTAATTAGAAACTATAATAATGCACCTTTACCCCGCTTTGACTAGATGAAAAATAGTGAAAAAGATGTTCGTGAAAACCGCTAACAATCACAAAATAGGTGAATTATCTTGACCAAAATCAATGGTATCACCGTAATAATATTTTGTAGTAGTTACAAATGGCAAACAATGTAATTTGTGTAAATACTTCACCATTCCTGTGACATTTTTTGATATTTTGCTGATATGATCTATTTGAACAAGTTTTGGGTTAAGTTTGTGCTACTTTTTAAACCAGCGTACACATATGATAAGAATTAATAGCAAAGAACTTACACCTTATATAACAAATGAATTTCATTAGGCTTTTTCAGGTGGCTTTATTACAATTTTATTCCTTTCAAGACACCAAAATCTGAATATTATTAAACCTGTATACAGGAATCACTAGTGAAAGTGTCTTCCCAAGCTCATTCAACAGTCAAGAACGCAGCTTTCAACATCCAACATCCTCAATAATATTGTCAAAGGCATTATACTCTACAGATGCGAGTACCATTGAAGCTGGGCCCACAGGTAGTATACCTATCTTGATTGCGTACTAGTTTCAGAATTTGTTCTTGAAGAAAATGGTGTAATTGTTTAGAGCCATTTATTTGTGTTATTGCAGAGGCTGCTAAGGAGTTGCATGATAAACTGCTCAAATCCGTGGTAGATCAAAGAACTGCACCTCCAAACAATTGGTTGTGGAGCCTTATAGAAAAATGTGAAAACCGTGAAGACATAAAACTTCTCTTTACAGTCCTGGAGAATCTTCGAAAATTTGTTAGTTAATTTTGCTTGTTTTCAAATCTGTAGTGTATATCATATAACCATCTGATTTATTCTAACATCAATTGCAGAGGTTATCAAATCTTCGAATTTTTGAAAATTTTAACGACAATCTTTGCCGGGAAGTATCGAAGGCATGTGTTCGAGTAAAAGCTATTGATTTTGGTATGAGATATATTGTTTTTTCATTTTGTTTTGCACAGACCGTTTAGCATTTTTAGTTTATGCTCCCCCTTTTATGATGCGAGGAGGGTGAATAAGGTGTTAATTTAGGTCCCCTTTTGTGATCTGATAAAAATATTTAAAAAAGGATGGACGGTAGATATAAATTATTGACTTTTCCTTTCATAATGCCGTTTTCTAATTTGCAAGTCCTTTCTTCATTTCTTCTCATGTTAAATAATAAATAAACGAGACTCCAGTCATATTTTTATTTCTTGAAGCCGAATAATTGGGACCCGCAAAGTGAAAACGTTAAATTTTCAAAGCCATATGGCCTAATCATCTTTCATGTCTGCAACAGGCAAAAAGACTTTGTGGAAACACAATGTGTATGGATTAACTCCTACTGTTGCATCTGCTCACAATATATTGGTATTATATCTAATTTTCCTTTCTTTTTTAAGTTTACTTAGCATCTTAAAGACTGGATTTCATGTTGTTGCAGCTGTATGCTAAACAACACAATGATGTTAATCTCATGGTGGATGTAATGAAACTCTTGAAATTGAATGATGTGCCTCTGCAACCTGGTACTGCAGATATTATTTTTAGGTATGTAAATCAAAACCATTTATGTTTTATATCATGTGAAAAACTGGAAGTTTTTAGTTTGTGGATCCTATATACTTGACATGAGCAAAATAAAGACCTGACCCATTACATGGAGAATGGAGGGAAACAATTTATATGAATGGGTCATTTTTCATTTCCCATTTGTGGTTATCATATGGATGGCGTGCTTGTTCAATAAAATAAAATAAAATATGGACGGTGTGCTAAGAAACAAACTGTGGTTGTGAACCCTTTTATTAATAGGACCCACAAAAATGAAGACCGCAATTAGATGTTTTAGAATGGAATAGAAGCATTGGAGGTGCCAAAATGTGTGGTGCCGGTTGGTTGGGTAATTGGTCAAACAAGTTGGGTTGAGTTGACTCGCCTAACACTGTTTTTTTCCCATTTTCTCAAAAACTATGTTTTTCTAATATTTCTGATAAAGCAATGTAGGTAGTTGTAAGCATTTGAACACACTTTGGACAATAGTTGCCTCGATCGCCGTTCGCTTTGGTACGGGAACGCAATTAGGGATCGCAATTCGCTATGAGCCACCAAATTCGGTACGCGGGGTAGGTTCATTGACCGCCTCCCGTACGACATTAAGATAGAAATTAATTTTAATGTGAAAACTTGATTTACTAAAGATAGAAACTAATAATAATGTGAAAACTTGACCACCGATCAGGAGAGTTTACGGATCAGTATCATACACGTTTTGATACAGGTGTATCGGGATCGTGGATCCTGGCTTCTGTAGCAAATTAGGAACTATGCTTTGGACGACCCATTTTGCTCGTTGGAAAACAATATAACCAAATGTTTGGTGTGGGTCAAAAATTGGCTCTTATTCTTGGTTTTTTAACTAATAATTATATTTATTTCTTCAACGTTGCTCTCAATATGCTTCGTTTTGGTCATTTCACTTCTCCATTGGATCCCTGGCCCCTTGGTGTGAGAAGTGAATATGTAATTGTTAGTCCCAATAAGTCTGACACGAGTAGAAGTGCAGATTGACCCACAAAACACAGAACGGTGAAATATGGCATAATGAGTGGCACTTGATTTATTTTTCCATTCTCGTATGCATGACACATCTTTCTTGCAGCATTTGCCACGATACAGACCGCTGGGATTTGATTAGTAAGTATGCAATGCGGTTTGTCAAGGGCGGTGTAAAATTGCGAAGAACGTCATTTGATACGTGGATGACATTTGCTGCCAAACTAGGTGCCCGTTTGCTTTCCTTTGATTATTATTTTTGTTAGCCACATAAAATATTTCATCAACCATCACATTAATAAATTTTGGTCAATCTACTGCATCTAATATTTGATCGTTTTTACTTGCAAGCTTACTTAAAAGTACTAAAACCAATATTATTAATGATTTTACCCTTATGGTGTAAAGTAGTCCAGGCTTTGATGCGTTTTCTGTTTTGTTTTGTTTAATAGGAGATGTTGATAATCTATGGAAAATTGAGAAGTTGAGATCGGGATTAATGAAAACGCACACTATTGGTAGCGGGCTTTCATGTGCCAAGGTATCAATCATTTAGATCGTGCCACTCTTTTGAATGTTATCTATATTTACAGATGTTTTCTATTAATTAGTCTACCTCTAAAGTGTATGATATCTACTCTCTTCACAGGGGCTTCTGCTTGAACGTAAACCTGAAGAAGCAGCGGCAATAATTCAAGTCGTCACCCAGGTATGTAGGTTTTGATATATGACCAAACAATTCTGTTTAATGCATCTTTTGCATTATTGTTAAACTTGTCGCATTTATATTTTACTGTACTTGATTACAGACATTACCAGAGGCAAAAAGGCCTGATATAATGGCAGAACTTGAGAAGCTGGTTAGCGAATGGCCATTGGAAGTTATAAAGTGTCGAAAAGATGAGGACAAAACGGTAATTCAACACCATAATTTTTTTAAACATCTTTCCTATGTTATTTTTTTTAACTCTTTCTTTTCCAGGCCTTGGCTGCTGGTTTGCAAGAAGATATTCCTACGATGATCGATAGTCTTTCAGGCTTGGGTGTAAAGACAAACGTTAAATTGGGTGACTTGACCAAAACGGCTTTATGAGAGCTGAAATTTGATGTTTCTAAGGTAACTTGATTGACGAGTAGCCGTTGTATAAGTTAAATTTAATGTTTCTGAAGAATTTTAGAAATTCGATATAAAAGGCAGGTTCGAATATCTGTTTTTTGTTATATTGTGTTCAAGAACCTTTATCGACAAGGGTTTGTTTCAAGGTTTATTAAAGGAGTAGCTATCACAAGCTTTTGCTAGTTTTGTTCTAGATTTAGAAAAGAGCTAGTGTTTAAATAACTGATAAACTAAACTTATGGTCAATTGTATAATGTTTCTTTTCTTAATAGTTTAATTTTTGAATAAAACAAAATTACTAACTACATGACCAATAATGTTAATAACATATATCTTCTTATTTTAGTCGTATTTGATTCACTTAAAAGATGACCTATAAACTAGACTTCTAGAAAAATAACTATTTTATTATGCAATTGTCTTTTACTTATTTTTATTGCAAATATTTAATGGTTGGTATACCTGTCAAAAATCTTACAAAGATTGCATACTATGATTACTAGGATGCATTTACCTATCAGTCAAATCCGACAAAGATTTACATGCTGGATATAATCAAAAGTTTACAATTTACATGCATCTCTTATCTGTCAAAATCTTACAAAGATTTTTTACTTGATACTGTATATTTATGCTAAATGATTGGTTAATGGTACACTTACTTGATATATTTATGCTAAATGATTGAGAAATTACGGAACAAAAAATAAATATAAGAAATTGTTAAACACAAAAATACGGAACATAAAATCATAAAAAACTATCTTGTCATTTTAATAAAATGGGAAAAACTGACAAAGTGTGAAGCATAAAATACAAAAGATACAAAACAAAAAAGACCTACAAATTGTCTTTCCTTGACAATAAAACGAGTAAAAAGAGGTAAGTAGAGTTAAGGCTGGAAATGGTGGGTGAGTCAGTCACGACTACCTCAACTTTCTCTATCCTCTCACTTCTAATCACTCCCACACACCATATATCTGTTTTGGTCACCATACCTTACCTTTCACTAAAATATCTACTTTATACAAAATATGTCCTACTAAATATTTCACACACACTCATAAAACAAATAAAAAAAACATCACTTTTAAGTTGGGCCCCACATAAATACTATGGTGAGTAACTCACAAATGTTTGCAATTTTGGCCGTGAGTTGTGTCTTGTGTTTTGGATATGTCGTGAGTGGGTTACTCATCAAAAGGTGAGTTGAGCACCACTCCGTCTAGTGTAAATGGATAACAATAGTACTACCCAAATACCCAAAGTCTTCTTCTATACTCATTTATGAAGTGGCCAAGTGGTCTGTGTTAAGATGGAAGTAGGGCTGAGCAATCCCGATCGACACCCGACAACCGTCTCGATCCCGACCAGTCTCGGCCGTCCTGAAACCGAACCGAGTACATTCGGTTCAGGACTCGTTTGCGTTTTCCGGCGAATCGGTTTCGGGCCGGGTCGGGATGGAAACCGAAAGACAACAAACAAAATCGAGAAATCCGACCAATCTCGACCTATCAGGACTGTCTCGATACCGAAACGACTGTATTCGGGTTGGGAGTCGGTTTGGTTTTCCGGCGAAATTGATTTCGAGATTTGTCGATATCAGGTCGGGACAGGACGTGACCAGCCCTATGCTCACCTGGAAGTATACTACTCACAAAATATTAATTGAGTGATGGCTATTTTGTTATTTTAAATATTTTAAATCTAAACATAATGTAAAGACTATGTATTTACTTGAAGGTCTTATTCTTTTTTTTGAACGACTTAAAGGTCTTTTTTTTTTTTTTTTTTTTTTTTTTTTTTTTTTGAACGACTTGAAGGTCTTATTTTGATGAATGAATAAAAGGTCAAGTCACTCTCAATAACATTTAGTCTCTATCCCCCAAAATATTGTTGCTTTCACCACTTTACATTGAATAGGTTAATTGACCATAAAAATTTAAAAATATAATTAAGATACCATAAAAATTTAAAAATGTAAGATGTGTGAACCAATCATATCATTTATTTTCATTTATTGTATCATATCAGTGAACATACACTCTATAAAAACCGGATACAAAACAAACTATGTAAACAAGTGAAAAAGAACATATACTTATACACAATTTTAACAGATTATTTCAAGCCCTCAACAAAAATTTAACCAAACTACTATAACAAAACATAACAAACAAACTTAACCAAATATATCACTAACATAACTTTTGACAACATTGTTGCAAAGGATTTGCAACACTTTCTGGTTGCCCAGGCCGACACACCGCGGTGTCTTGAACTGGTTCAATGCGGACCCTTGTCCGACATAGTGATCAAGAATCTTCTGGAACGTCCCCCTACGTAGAACCCGAAGCTCTAGAGGCCCAATGGCTTTGACCTTTCGTGAGCTCACATAGCCCGCGTCAACAAACGACTTATCTAGACAATTACAACACTCTTTCAAAATTGCATCACTTGCCTCCCCACTAACTTCCCAAAAGATCACATAATGGCCCGGATCCGTACTCAGGTCAACATGGCTCGTGAAGTCAAGGAGTTCGAGTTTTTCTTCAGAAAGAAGTTTTCCAGCTGTTTCGACTGATAGTTGTAAATCTTTTTCGGTGTTTTTGTCGATGTTGATAGTAAGCATAAGGTTTCTTCTACATACGAATTGGAGTTCTGGAGTCGAGTTATGAAACCTAATAACCTTAACCACATCACCTAACCTGTAACGATACAAACCTGCAAAATTTGTGACCACAACCTCGTACTCTTCACCGATTTCTACATCTGTCAACCCAACCGGTTCAACTCGATCCTGACTATCAAAATCAATGTCTTTCAATGGTAAAAATTCGAAATACCCAATATTCGGAAGCACAGCGAAAGTTGTCATTTCTGGTGGCAAATTCGGGTTGACATTTGCTCCTATCCACCCTTCTGATGACCCGTAATCTGCACTTAACAAAGGTACACCACCGGCATAAATCCGTAACTTTTTCAAATACGGCTCCATTGAACCGGTCATGATCCCGTAAATGTACTTACAATTAGGGAAAAGTTGTGGGATCAACCCATTCCAGTCGGTTAATCCCGAGCACTTTTTCTGAACTATGTCAGCCAGTTCAGGGTTCGGAGTCAGAACCTTAGCCATAGCGGTTCTGATCGATGGAACCGTGATCCTGGCTGACAAAACACCGGTTCTAAGGTCAGAACATAGTTCTTCCCAAACCAGCTCAAATGTCCTAAATGAATGAACAATGCTATGAGCAAATGTGGACGATATGATCTGGATTTCTTCGTGGAAAATGAGTCCACAAAGGAGATGACAATATAAAGATTGGTGAAAATCGGGTGCAAATATGACTTCATCCGGGCTACAACATGGGGTTTGCATAGCTTGCATCGTTTTCTTGAACTGCGCGCTACGATATACATTTGATGTCGCTGTCCCGGCTAGTAAACCACCTTTTGTTATTTGCTGTTTGCTTCCAAATATGAAACTTAACGCTTTTCCTTTTCCAATAGGAAATGCCCTGAAAATAATTAACCGCTGCTTCATTATTTCATTCTAATGCAACCAGTAAACCAGTTTTTGAGCAAATATACTGTTTTGAATAAGCAACTTCAACTAGCTAAATGTTCAAATAACTTTTTCAAAAGTGAAAGATAAGCAGTAATGATAGCATTTTCTTTGCTAGAATACCTGTTTCTAAAGGCAAAAGAAGTACGGTAGATCTGCATTGTGTTATCGGTCAATTCATCATTATACGGAACAAATTTAGGCTTCCCTTGAGTAGTCCCCGAGCTACAAACAAAAATAAAATTTTAAAAAACCACCAAAAATACCGAAAACAATATTTAGTAATTAACCGAAATGTACCTTAAAGTAATAGTAGTGATCGGTTTTCCGGTAAGCACAGGATAGGAAGCACCATCAGCAATTTTTTGGATATAAGGGTCAAGATCTTTGTGAGTAACAACAGGAACACAAGTGCTATAAGTTTGTGGATCAAATTTGCCACCAAGGTTCCATTGTTTCAAGTATTCTGCTTCACAATTTTCTTTCAAAATTCTTTCTAATGTTTCGAGTTGAACTTTCTTTGCATCTTTGGTTAATGATTCAAATTCTTCAACCACTTTTTCTGAATCAAATTTGC
Organism: Artemisia argyi; assembly: GCA_030686995.1. Lineage (NCBI taxonomy): Eukaryota > Viridiplantae > Streptophyta > Magnoliopsida > Asterales > Asteraceae > Artemisia > Artemisia argyi. Next base: position 55,779,444 of record CM060683.1, on the reverse strand, counting down.
TGCTCTCCATTTTCGCGAGCCTGCAGTGAGTCTAGAAACAAACAGTGACGGAGTCAGGATTTTTTCGCGTGTGACAAAAGCTAAAAGCGGGGCCGTAAAGGGACTAAAATAAAGTTACAAATAAAAGTTCATAGTAAGTTTAAATAAACCGAAATAACAGAAATGAAAAAAAAAAAAAAAAAAATTGAAATGTTGGAAAGCTTATCACAAGTGGTATAGCATGTAAATAAAATGGAGAGATGCCTAACATTATTTACCAAATTAAATGTATTTTGTATGTCACTTTCTAATAATGTAATTTGACAGTTAAGTCAACTATATATTAGGAATGCTAAGTTATTTAGACAATGTGGGGCAAATTTTGTACAAGAAAAGGATATGTAGGACATATATTGCCTAGACTTTTAGAGTATGCATTTTTTTAGTGCGGTTAAACTTTAAAATAACGGTAAAGCTATGTAGAAAGAGCACAAGAATGCAAGAATTAAAACACAAGTGATACTACTATTAGATTAACAAATATTATGATTGAAAAAACACAAATTATTTGTATACCATATATACTAAACTAGTTCACAATTAACAAAAGAGGTTGGTATAGTCGTATAGACTTGAACCCCCACCCCCCATTAAGGATAGTGACCTGTAAATATTTTAGACCTTTGGTACATAAAATTTTCATACACCGTGGAAGACGATATTGGGACCCATAAGACGGTATTAGGAGTTACTTTTTTTTACATAAAATTTCCAGTTGTTTATTTGATTTATAAGGAATATAATTAGAATAATGCCAAAATCGTATAAATTGTCTCTAGCTAAAATTAAATGACTTTAAATTTTTTGTTTTTTGAAATAGATACAATGAACCTATAACAGTGAGATAAAACTAACAACTTAACTGTTTGATTGTTGTTTATAGAATAACGATAATCACAACAATTTTTTTATAAGATATTGTCTTTGTAGACTAAAAAAACATACCTATAATTATTGACTTACAAAATAAGGAATAAGATCTTCTGAAAGGTGTTCAAAAAGTTATGTGGATTCAGAGAAGAGAATCGCAATGAATAATTCTAATTAAATATTGGAACAATCAAATAATTGGAGTACAATAGCAGATTATACGGCAGCTAGCTGAAATAATTAATGATCATATCATTTGCATATTTTTGCTAAGTTTTTTTTATTAGAAAAAAAATTTGGATGCATAAAATATACACTTAAAATTAGACATGAAGATGTATCGGTGCATTTGAAAAATTGATCGGTGAGAAATGATAGAAAGAAAAAAAAAATATTTCACACTTGTCTGAGAAATGAAGTATGTCTATTATTAGGTCTTATTCTTAGGCTAGCTCTGACATGTCTGAGTATCATGACTGAGCTATATATGTGCTTTAAACGGTTTGACGTGTGGCATGACTAATCACTTAGGTGAATTAGTGAGTCAAAAGATGAAAACACAACAACTAAAAATAGGAGGTTACTATACATCTAACAGCTTCAGAGTATTTATCCAAATAAGTTTACATGTATAAACAACTTGAAACTGCTTATTTATACTTATAAAAAAACACTTTTACTTCAACTGAATAAGCACACACAAACATATAGTGTACTAAAATGAAACAGCTGTTTCAGAGAAAGAAACATACTCCATGTATTTCTAGAGAGAGAGAGAGAGAGAGAGAGATTCTAGTACCTGTGTGTCTTGATAAGTTTGTGTTTTGAGTGACTAATGGAGTACAGGAGCGATGGAAGATTCGACTAAACTTTGCTGATATATATAGGCAGTTTCATTAGTGAACATCTTTGTTATCACTAGCCACAACTTTATAATGCCCACCAGCATTATTTATTGTTGTATCTCCGACCAAATATAATATAACTAGCGGGGTAGCCCGCGCTTTGCCGCGAATTTGTTATTTTTTTTTATGGTGTTGTATTTTTTTTAGTATTTTTGTTTTGTATTGTTTTTTGTTATTTGTTTTTTTTAAACAAAAATGAATAACCGCATAATAAAATGTTTTTGTGCAAGTTTTGTATTTTTTTTATTTAAGGAAAATTATTCATAGTTACAAAAAAAAATAAATAAATAAATAAATAAAATTGCTACAGTATATCTGCTACAGTAACGTACAACATGGGACAGCACAAATGTTACTGTTTAGTCAACTGTGCGGTACAACTCTTTGAAGCACGTGCACTGTAGCAAATCCTGCCTTTTTAATATATTGTACAAGCGGGGTAGCCCGCGCTTTGCCGCGGATTTGTTATTTTTTTTATGGTGTTGTATTTTTGTTTTGTATTGTTTTTGTTATTTGTTTTTTTTTAAACAAAAATGAATGACCGCATAATAAAATGTTTTTGTGCAAGTTTTGTATTTTTTTATTTAAGGAAAATTATTCATAGTTTCACAAAAAAAAAAAAAAAAAAAAAAAAAAAAAAGTGCTACAGTACATATGCTACAGTAACGTACAACATGGGACAGCACAGATGTTACTGTTTAGTCAACTGTGCGGTACAACTTTTTGAAGCACAACTGCTACAGTAAAATCCTGGGTTTTTAATATATTTATAATAATATAATATAATATATCTTTCTATTCTTAGAACTTTTGGAAAATGCAATCTTTTATATTAAATGTTTTCTATATTATTAATAGTCAAGTTTTTATCTCCTAAAAAGCAGAGACAAGTGAGACAATTAATTGAGTTGCTCAACCAAAATAATAATTTATAAATGTTTCAGTTCATCATTGATGATGCATGGAAGTAGATTTTGGAGTAGCGTTTAAATGGTTAGAATAGCGGTAATGAGGCACGCAGAGGTGGAACCAGAAAATTTTGCTTGAAGGCTCACATTTTAATAATTTTTGAAAACTACACTACAATTTAGTTCTTAAGGACAAATTACAAAAATATCTAAATGTTTTAAAAAATTTATACTATAATCTTTTTCGCTAGAGAAGCACGTGACCTTTGTGACCCATCTTTATCTCCCCCATGAAGACACCTCTTCCCTTTATGCCAAGCGTCTTAGCTTATCATTAATACCCAAAACAACACGTCTTAGGTGCTTCGGGGTGAAGTTGGTCGTGGTGAAGACTAAGTTGTGAAAGTTGTTGTTGTTTGTGTGATATTTTAGTTTTTGGGGGATATATTTATATTTAAGTGGGATATGTTTTGGTTGTGATGTTGGTTGTATTATTACATTATGTTAGTTGTCATGTTGACTGTTGAGAGAGAAGCTGACGTAATGCTATGTTAACAATGATGTTGATCACTATAACCATTACCTTTAATTGGAACATCAAATGATCATATGACAAAAATGTTCCAAGTATATGAGATAGTTAAGCGCATTCATTATAGTTGTTTATAAAAGGGTTTATAAAAAGATGAAGAGGTTCATAATATTGTTAATAATAGTGGCCATCAATTTCATGCTTACATGGCATGAAAATGTCTAATATCTTAGACCTTTACATAATTTAATGCGTTGAGTTATGCTATATGTATTTATAAAGCTTTAACAAGTTTATCTATAGTGAAAATGGGTTTATAAATCTAAAAAGTTTATGTGTTTGGAATGTGGCATAATTATAAACATTTGTAAAGGTTTATCATAATGGATGCTTTAATATTTCTATAAAAATATAAAATGTACGCATTTATTAGCTTTAATGTTTTATATAAAGAATTAATTACTCTGTATTTTAAACATTTTGGGGAAGTGACGGGTGTGTTTGGTGCAGAGCTTTTAGGAGTATATAGGACTGTTGAATGTTATGAATTTTAATGCTCGTTTGGCAATCAGTAAATAGCTTTATCTATTTTTTTCGGAATGCCCATTTTTCAATGCTTCATGAAATAACATTTAAGAGCATTGATCATTTTAGAGCTATTTTACACATTATAATTACCATTATAGCTACGTTACTAAATGTTTCTATAGACTAATACAACTACTGCTCTCTGCTACTGTTATTTTTACCAAACACACCCGATGTGCATACTTTAATTTGTTATTGACACACTTTAAAATACAAATATATAAGGCATCCTATGATATATGTACAAGTGTACAACCACTTATAACATGAAATATAATGTGACAATCAAAAGTTGGAGTGGCTAAATCACCTCTTTCATTTTTAAGTAACAAGAACTCATACTAAATATACACATAGCACGAGTGTATTTAAGCTTAGTTTTTTTAGGTGACTTGTATTTATAAATTTTTATTGACACACTTTAAGTACAAGCACATAAGCGTCATGTAGTATACGTATAACTTTTTACAACATAAAACAAAGCGTGTCATTTAAAACTTAAAGTATCACGTCTTTTAGCTTTTATTTTAGCTTCTTATTAGTTATCCTAGAAAATTTGTTTGGCAAACTGTTTTGGACATGGCCGGTTTTTCTGGAGCTTCATCTAAATGGGATGATATCATTTTTTGGATTCTTCCTATCTCCAAACACAAATCTGTGCAAAGTATTGTTGCACGCCTTCTATTGGCAGCAACCTCGTACTTTTTATGAAGGGAACGCAACTTCAGGGTGCATGGGAAAGGAGATCAGAAAGTTGAGCAGGTGGCTAGGTTCATTCTTGATTCAGTAAGGTTGAAGCTAGCTTCTATAAAGTTCAAAAGGAATTTAAAAATTGGCAAGCTTATGGAAACGTGGAAGTTGGCTTATGGAAGCTGATGTGAATTGATTAGTGTCACAGGGTATAGAGGAATAAGATGTAAATTCTTTTATTTTTTTTAGTATAGTTTGATTGTTGTATTTTGAGCTTGTTCAAAACACGTAGTTTTTTTTTTTTTTTTCTTTCTTTTTTTTTTTTTTTTTTTTTTTTTTTTTAAGAGTGGTGCATAGGTCTTTTTTCTTGTACGATCATTTTTTTTCTTTACCGGGTACAACCCTTTACGAGAAAAATATTGTTAACACTACACGGAATCAATTACCCTTCGATATTATGATTGGACTATTATTTTAAAAACATTGAAAGATACATTTTCATAAGGAAAAACTAAATTGATTAAATATGAATTTATAAGTTATGATTAGCACACTTAAGCTATGTTTCTTTTTTTTCTTTTAGTGGGGGAAACATGGGCCTCATCCATTTAATATTATTACTTTTGTTGTTTGGGCCCACTAATTCCACTAAATCATCTTAATTTGGAGAGTGTGAAATATATACTTCTCCCCAATAAGATGATGCAAGAGATTATGAGACTCATTTGTCCCTTAGCTAACAAAAAAAGTAAACGGCCCCTTAGATTTAAGGGGTGTTTACTTTTCTTTAGTGGAGATAAAAGTGAGCCCAAAACCTTTAATAACTTTTAATTAAGAGAGACATTAAAGTTTGTCTCTCTAACAGTGGCGAAGCTAGAAAAAATTTTGTGTAAGGGCCGAAACAAATTTTTTTTTTCTGCAAAAACACTAGATTGGAGGACACAATTTTTTTATTTTTATTTACTTATTTTTTATTTTTTTTACATATGAAATCACAAATAATTATACTAACGGAATTAAACCTAAGAGACCAAGACCCTTCCCGGTGCTCATGTAGCTTCGCCTATGCTCTCTAATAAAAGGCTAATATAGACTTTTATATATAACCACTTAATTTACCACACAAAACATGCATGCAACAAAAATGCAAATTCCAAGAAAGAACATAAGAGGACAAATAAAAGGATATGTTAAAAACTTGAAATCATTATCAATAAAACCTATACTTTTAATCATTAGAAAACTACTTAGTATAGGTTTTGTAAGATATAATAACCCAATGATCATTTGAAAATTTTCATTTATGTTATTTATAGTGATTAAATACGTTAAAACAGATTAGACACTGATTCACGTGGTTAGTGTAGCTGTATTGCATCTTTTGGATGTCGGGCCCTCTTTTGTTGTCCGCTTATAATAACATCATTTGTTTAAGGTAAAAATTTATAAAAACACGTAGCATTTTTTTAGGGTAGTTTGGTTTGTTGCTAGGAATCATAATGGGTATCAGATTTAGTATGCGTAGAACGACAATGAATATGAAAAAATGTATCATTACGATTGTTTATGTTTAGATAACAAAATATGGTATGAAAAAGTGTATAGATATTTTAATTTTGTGATTGAAAAGAGATCGAGGGGGCCACAGAATGGAATTTATAGACACCAAATTGATTAAGTAATACATCTATAACTATGATATATTCATTTCATTCCTAGGACCACTAAACAAACACCTTTAATCACTATAAAAACCCATAACCCCATTCTCATATGGGAGGTGATTTGCACACTCCTAAAAGTTATTGAGACACTCTTTTTAATGCTTCAGTTAGTTGTACAAAACTTACACTGTGCTTTATCTGCTTGTACTGTGTGTTAACAAGGTTAGATCTTTCTCCAAAAAAATGAATGTTGAAAGCTTCCCTCCAGAAATATAAATCATCTTCTTGTCATATATAACTTGTTAAACCTGAGAAAACAATCAAGGCAAACCTCGCGTAAAATCGGCGGCAATCTATATATACTAAAAAATCCTAGAAAAAATAGCATATATATCTTAATGTTGCTTTCTAGGAATTAAAAGGATATAATGCTTGTAGAATGAATGTTTGCAGATTTCCTGGAGTTTATAAAACTAAAGAATCAACAAAAACTTTAAGACTCCGGTTTAAACAAAACTCACAAAATTTTTCAGAATTTTAGTACCTGACGCCGTCAGGTTGTAACTTCTGACGTCGTCAGAATGTTCCTGAAAAAATCTTATGTTAAGTTTCCGGAAAATTTCTAGAAAAACTTATGCCTTATTTCCTAGAAAATTCTGCAAAGCATCATTATGATTCGATACAGGCATTTGACTCTAACAAATACTAATACACATGTTCGTTTAATATTGTTGTGGTTCATGTCCAATTTCGTTCTTATAAACAAATTTGGATCTCCCTTACACTTAGCTTTTGCAAAATACCTTTATATGTAATTAAGACGAAGTTAAAAAATAAAATAAAGCATTTTCACAATTTACTTTGAAAATGATTTACCAACAATAAAAATTAAACATACATACGGAAACAAATAAAAACACACAAAACATGGGTTGCCTCCCAAGAAGCGATTTTCTTTATTAACGAGTCTTTTAGCTAGACTCAAGGTCACGGGCTATTACGTGACCTCGTCATTGGTCACATTCTCTAGGTCATCCTCAATCTTAGTTTTGTATTCCAGACCTAGTTGCAAACATTCCTTGTAGAAACCGAATATTCTACTCATGACATAGTCTACTCCTCTACGTCTATCCTCATCATTCATATAGTAGACCGCTTTCTTGTGTTCCTTTTCAAGGTTTGATAGGAGACGGAATTGTTCAATCCTATAGGGCATTTGGTAGGCTATTTCATCGTTTTCATCCTTGAATCTAACTATCCCTAGGGACGGGTCATAATTCATCTTAGAGCCCTCAACAAATGGTTTTTCGAACACTACTTGACTTAAACAACCATCTATTACTGGACGAATATCCTCTACAATCACAAAATCGGTAACATAAGTGAAGTTTCCTACAAGGACATGTAATCCTTTCACTCTTCCCACAAAGTTACTCTTCCAACTCGTGTTAGGGATCATCCTATACCCAAGTTGCCTCTTCATTACCCAATTATAATAGGTCCTAGTCATAATGTTTATGGGAGACCTAAGATCGATGTAAGCTTTCCACACATGCATATACCCAATGTTGCATGGTATGTTGATGTTAGAGGGATCACCTGCTTTAATGAGTGGTGAACCAAGGATGTATGGTGTCTCGGGGTCATCGAATAGATCCTTATGGTATTCCCGTTCTTCCTTGGTGGGTAACTTATCAAAGTATTCCTCTACATTTTCTAATTCCTCTAACTATTCTTCCTTTTTATCCTCAACTTCCTTAATCTCATCCTTAGGTCCAGTTTCTATTCCAACTTCATCCTTGTCACTGTCTTCTATATTCTTATCTATTGGCTTAATGGTGACAACATTGACAAAATCGACGTGTTTGGATGATGAGGGGTCCTTAATTTGGATACCACTACTATTATCCCTAGTGTCCTTCCTAGGTGTAGTTAGCACTTGGTTCTTGAGGGCTTTCAACAAGTTGTCAATTTTATTAGTCATCTCCGTTTGTTGTTGATTGAATTCGGATTCAAACTTAGCTATGCGAGCTTCTTGAGATGCCATAAACTTTGACATCAATCCTTCAAGATTATTGGTACTACCATAGTTATTAGAAGGATTGTTGTTGAAAGTACGATTAGCGGGTGGACCGTTTGGTTGGTAACAATTAGGTGGATTGGAAGAATTGTTTTGGGGCATGTTTTGTTTTGTTTCCACCTAATTGAAAGTACGATTATAGGGTGGACCGTTTGGTTGGTAACGATTAGGTGGATTGGAAGAATTGTTTTGGGGCATGTTTTGGTTTTGTTTCCACCTAAGGTTCGGGTGGTTTTTCCAAGAAGGATTGTAGGAATCACCATAAGGGTTTGGCTTAGGTTTGAAAGTGTACCACTTGTCTCCCGCTTCGTCGGTACGTGAGGATGCGTAATCCGCAAAAGCTTATCCAGGGAGTTCCACGCAATCACGAGTGCCATGGGGACCACTACATAATTCGCATAAAGAAGTGATTTTATCACTTGGCTTGAAGGCTTAGGAGCTTCGTAGGATTTCATGAGAAACTTGACTTGGTCCTCAAGTTCCATGATCCTACGGTCGGGAGTGCTAGAATTGTTCGAAGGCAAAGATATTGCCTTGACCATTTTGTTCAAATCACCGGGATCATTCCAACTTTCGTTGTCATAGAGAGCAAGATCTTCTATGAGTTCCCATGATTCTTCCGCACTTAGATCACGTAGCTTGCCACCGACCGATTGGTCAATGGTTCGCCTTGTGGAGAGATCGATATGGCCATAGAAGATTTGGACTTGGAGCCAAAGATCTATGCCATGATGAGGGACTTTTTGGAGTAAGTCCTTGAAACGAGTCCATGCTTCATAGAGAGTTTCACCTTGACGTTGTTGGAACATCAAGATATCATTTCTAAGCTTGGTAGTTCTCCCCGGTGGGAAAAATTGAGCAAGGAAATGAGAAGTGAGATCATCCCAAGAGGTGATGGATCCCGCGGGTAAACGTTCAAGCCATTGACTAGCTTGGTCAGATAAAGAGAATTAGAATATACGTAATCGGGTTGTCTCTCTAGTTGCAACATCAAGGTCTATGGAATCTACGATTTTTAGGAAATCCTTGTGATGTTGATTAGGATCTTCGGAACGAAGTCCATAGAATTCACATCCGCTTTGCACCAACCGGATGCTTTGGATCGCAAGGGAGACACATTGGCTCCTTGAGTGAGCTCAATGGTGTTTTGATAGCCTTGGTGGCTAGGACGGGAATACTCTCCTAAATTTCGGGGTCTAGGAGGTTTTCAAGATCACTGCAGTTCCTTTTCGGGCACGGACAGCCGCCTATAGGTGGTAGGTGGCTAGTCTGCGCTCTTTGGACTTTGCAAACTTAGCGAACTGAAACATCTGAGCTCGAAGCTTCTTCTTCATTTCTATAGGCTATGTGTGAGATCCATTCCTTTCTTCTTTTTTGAGACAGGTAGTTGATTTCATTAGGGAATTGAATTGCAGGAAGGTCAGCAGGTCAGGTAGTCCTTAGGCCGTTGAGCGGAATTTCTGTCATACTCTTATAGAGCTTCACTTTCTGCCAGAGAGCATGGGTGTAGGTATTTTTTGATTCAATAGGAAGTTGCGAGAATGCATTTTCCCCAAAAGAAGAAAGGGATTAAATGTAAGTGGTGGATTTTGTGGGTGGTTTTGTTGTAGTGGGTTGATGGGTTCAAAGATATTGTCACCTTCTATAATGTCGGATGGCAAAGATTACGAACAAAGAAACGAAGAAATAAGATATACTAAAGAAAACCTAAAAATAAAAATAAAAATCTTACTAGAAAGGAATCTAGCAAGTAGACCTAATAAAAACAAATTCTAACCTAGACAATAACTATTCCCTAGCAGCGGCGCCAAAAACTTGATACGTGGGATTGCGCCCTCGCAATAGGTTTTACCTCTCAAGGGATCTTGAGAAGCTTGCAATCCCCGCCAGGCAGTGTACCTGATCGTTGTAGTATACTATAGTGACGAGTACCGGGGGATTAATCGTTCAACTCAGGAATAGTGTTCGTTAGGATTCAAATTAATCTAACTAGGTCTAAAGGTGAAGGATGATTCTTTTTGTGTTTTTATATTTTTTTGAAAAGCAGGTAAAAATCTCGGGTATAGGAAGAGTGGGCGGAATTAGTTGCTAGTCAACTAACCCAATTAACTACAAATGCAAGAAAAGTAAACTAGTGTTCTACAAGGTAAATGAAGCGTATCTACCTATGATGTATTACTCTTTGCTAGCTATCCAATTCTACCTATTGAATTGTCACATCCTTGTTTTAATTGACGGGTTGTATTCCTTAATACTATTCGTAGGGCCGTGTACGATCTTCCCTAACTCTATAAGCTCATACTTCACTCTTATGTCGAGCCGACTAAAAGCTCCTAACATGGGATCACTAGAATTCGCTTATGCATTAAATACAACCATATAATCGTAGTACACCTCTGATCATGTTTCTTAAGATGTTCAAGCAAGTTACCAATTGGAAGTATGCCAGTTTTCTTAAGCCTAACATCGATATCATTCAATTAAACAAGAGACAATAGGAAACAAGAATTATAAGCTAAACCAATTTGACCTATCGAAGTGTCACACCCTAATTGATGAAGATAGACACAAACATCAACAAGGAATCAATAAGATCTAATCAATTGTATACAAGTTTCACACAATCATAAGTAGACACAAGGTGAATTAGAAAAACATCATCAAAGAAGAGCAAACAACAATGATAATGGAAAACATAATTAAGATAGAATCAACAAACCAATATATGATGTTTATGGAGTGATTGAAACCCTCTAAGTTGCTGGAAAAAGACCTACCTAAACCCAGGAATCGACCTTAGGGTTTAGGGCTTACAAATAATGAAGTTATGATGTTGTATTTATAGGCACTTTTCTGCCCGGCCCGATCTGACGGCGTCAGCCCTAAAGGGTGATGGCGTCACAACCATTTTTTCACCAAATCGAAGATTTTTTCGTCTCGATCTTTTCCTTTTTTGAGTCGCTCAAATTCGAGTTCGTATGCAAAAGTTATGGCCAAAACAGTGTCAGCTATGCCGCGCGCAAGTTGTGATTGTTTCGATCATCTTGTGACGGTTTCACTAAGGTTTCTTCTTGTGTAAGCCTTCTTCCTGACGTTGTCACTCTATATCATCTGATGTCGTCAGGTTGAATCCTGACGCCGTCATGTATAAACTTACTCTGGGCCGTCATGTGTATTTGTCATATCCACCTCTTTTGCCAAGCTTGACGCTGTCAGGTACTGTTCCCAGCAAGGATTTTGAGACTTTGTCGTTTTCTTCACTTTTATGCTCCAAAAACGTCCGAAATGCTTCATTTTCCAGATTTATCTCCAAAAGTACCTAAAATGACAAAAGGAACGATTTAGGGCAATATTTGATCAAATAATCTCGAATTAGGGCTTAAATGACCCCCTAAAAGCGGTACACTTTTCGCTTCATCAATTGGTTCAAATGTCTTAAACCAACAATGATCTTTACAAACATGAGTTTTGGCACCAGAATCAATCCACCATGCAATTACATCAACCTGCACATAAAATGCTTCAGAAATTAGTGAAACAAAAAATATAATAAATTTGTTCCAACCATGTACTAAATCTGACCTTGGTCTTGGGAATGGTCCTTAGATCCCTTTCCCGAACTACTAGTGCTTGCGCTATCCTTCGTGTTTTTACAACTGCAATCCTTTGTAAAGTGACCAAATTTGCCACACTTCCAACATGCTATTTTAGGCTTCTTGTTGGAACCAGAACCACCATTGTTATCCTTGAAACCACGTTTTTTTTCCTTCATTTTGTTTGTTGCTTTTTATTCTTTCCACCCTCCTCCATCATATTAACCGAGGGTCCAGCAACTTCTTTTCCTTAGAGATTCCTCTATATGCAAGTGACTACCAAGTTGAACCAAAGACAAATCGTCTTTACTATGTTTCAAACCATGTTTGAAATCCTTCCAGGAAGGAGGCAACTTGTCTATCACACTTGAAACGGATATTGACTCATCCATTTACAGACCGTGTTGTGCATATTGTCCAAAGATTTTGAGGAGTTCGTTGAATTGTTCCATGACAAGCCTTGAGTCGACCATCTTGTAATTAATGAAATTACTTACAAGGAATTTCTTGCTAGAAGCACCTTACCATGTACTTGGATTCAAGAGAATCCTACAACTCCTTTGCAGATTCCATGTTCTGATAGATATCAAATAGGGGATCAGACATACCATTTAGTATGTGTCCTTTGCAGATGTAGTTATCGTTCTCCCACTTCGATCCGCGTCTAACTGCTTCCATCGTATCATCCTCCAACAACTCTGACATAGGGGTAGACAAAACATACACAACCTTTAATGTTGTCAAAAGGAAGTGCATCTTCTTCTGCAATCGTCTAAAATCATGCCCTTCAAAGTTATCGAGTTTCCCAAAGTTCGTAGTCATCTCCTTCACAGTATTTCCTCCAGCCATTATTATCACAAATACTTTATACGTTTGTTAGAAACTGGGGTTAAGGTTGTTAGGATAATCCTTGTATCTTCTCAAATCGTGTATGTTCACTTTCCGTATAAAGTATTTCGACCCTATAGATGCTTGGGTATCACGAAATCCTTATCGGGATAATTTAAGAAGAGAATCTAGTTTTTTAGGCATGAAAATACTAAGCAGAAACAAAGAGGAATTGTACGTGTTTTTCGTATATGAGAATGAGACAATGAATCTGTTAACAAACATATTCTAAATGACAATTAAGGCAGTTAAAGTTGGTTGAAAACTAACAGTCACAACTGTTAATAAATAGTCACATCGGTTGGGAAAGAGGAGGGAAAAAACGGGTAAGTCATTTGGAGCGCCAAATATATCATTTGGGTAGGGCCGTTGCTCTCAGACCCCAACGAGGGGAGCCCCCCTCGACCCCCGCCAGCTCACCTGGGAGCGGGACCCCAGCAAGGGGCTCTTCCCCTTGGCCTCTGCGACTTTGTCGTGGTGGAAATACATTAACTCAAACGAACGTGCACTTCACACTTCGCTAACTCGTATCCGAGCATAATATGAAATCTCATTAGTCTTTTAGTAAATTCCGATTACCTAAAATAGTCGAAAATCACCAACATATTATATATATATATATATATATATATATATATATATATATATATATATATATATATATATATATATATATATATATATATATATATATAGGGTGAGGTTATTCTAAAAAGGGTCTTATAATAAAAAGTGTAGGAAGGATTGTGGGAGTGACATGTGTCACCCCCTTGCCACATCATATGACACGTGTCACCCCACCCCCACCCCCCCCTCCCGCCGAAAAAAAAAATTTTTCCCGCCAAAAAAAAATTTTTTTGGGGGCCAAAAATTTTTTTTTCCCGCCAAAATTTTTTAGTGCATCACAGTTATAAAGTTACTGCATCACGGTTATAAAGTTACTGCATCACGTTTACTGCATCACAATTATGATTTTACTGCATCACGGTTACTGCATTCATGGTTTTAATGTTACTGCATCATGGTTATAAAGTTACTACATCATGGTTATAAAGAAACTGAATTATCATAAGTTTTATGCATCATATATGTATGTAACTGCATCACAATTAAAATACGATTTTTTTTTAAGTTTTGGTGCATCTTTATTATAAGTTACTGCATCATAGTTAATAGTTTAGTGCATCAGCTATGTTGCAGTAACTTATAACCTTAATGCACTAAAATTTAAAACTATGAAGCAGTAACTTTTATAATTGTGATGCAGTAACTTTATAACTGTGATGCACTAAAAATTTTTGGCGGGAAAAAAAAATAATTTTTTTTGCCCCAAAATAAAATTTTTTTTTGGCGGGATTTTTTTTCTTTGTCTTTTAGTAAATTCCGATTACCTAAAATAGTCGAAAATCACCAACATATTATATATATATATATATATATATATATATATATATATATATATATATATATATATATATATATATATAGGGTGAGGTTATTCTAAAAAGGGTCTTATAATAAAAAGTGTAGGAAGGATTGTGGGAGTGACATGTGTCACCCCCTTGCCACATCATATGACACGTGTCACCCCACCCCCACCCCCCCTCCCGCCGAAAAAAAAAAATTTTCCCGCCAAAAAAAAATTTTTTTGGGGGCCAAAAATTTTTTTTTCCCGCCAAAATTTTTTAGTGCATCACAGTTATAAAGTTACTGCATCACGGTTATAAAGTTACTGCATCACGTTTACTGCATCACAATTATGATTTTACTGCATCACGGTTACTGCATTCATGGTTTTAATGTTACTGCATCATGGTTATAAAGTTACTACATCATGGTTATAAAGAAACTGAATTATCATAAGTTTTATGCATCATATATGTATGTAACTGCATCACAATTAAAATACGATTTTTTTTTAAGTTTTGGTGCATCTTTATTATAAGTTACTGCATCATAGTTAATAGTTTAGTGCATCAGCTATGTTGCAGTAACTTATAACCTTAATGCACTAAAATTTAAAACTATGAAGCAGTAACTTTTATAATTGTGATGCAGTAACTTTATAACTGTGATGCACTAAAAATTTTTGGCGGGAAAAAAAAATAATTTTTTTTGCCCCAAAAAAAAATTTTTTTTTGCCCCAAAAAAAAATTTTTTTTTGGCGGGATTTTTTTTTTTTTTTTTTGCGGGGTGGGTGGGTGGGGGGGGGGTGGGGGTGGTGACATGTGTCATATGATGTGGCATAGGGGTGACACATGTCGCCCTCACAATCCTTCCTACACTTTTTATTATAAGGCCCTTTTTATTTTATCCCATATATATATATATATATATATATATATATATATATATATATATATATACTAAAAATGATTTGGTTAGGAACAGTGATTACTGTTCCTAAGAGATTTACAAAAAATTGTCCCTCAGGTTAGCTGTAAATAGAAGAGTTAGTCCCCCGTTACCGAACTTTTGCAAATTTAGTTTTTAATAACAAAAATAATTTTTTTTCTATATTCGTTTTATTCCGAGTTTAAATTAAATACAACATTCCCGCAGCAACGCGCAGGTGCCCCGCTCGTTTGAGCTATTTGTGACTCTTTTAAATCAGTGAGTAAAATGGTACTGTAATTTTTTTTAAAAATTTTATTGACCAATTTTTATGAAGACCCGTTTCACAAAATGTCAAACTTATTATATTCCCACATCTCTTCTTCTCGCTATAATATATATATTTTTTCGAATGCACATTTGTTTACACTTTTATGTGCAGAGGAAAAACATGAAGAATTTTGTCACATTTTTGTGTCGTAATGAGACTTTATAATTTTACTAACATGTTTTCCTTTGTATAACTAAATGACTAATTTCTTGTAGTGCTATCAACAGGAATTGTCAACAATAAAACCGTTTGCCATTGTGCCAAAATGCATATTGACGAAACACATGTTGACATGCCAAAATGCATTTTTTATGAATCCATATATATTTAGAAAAGTTAAGTACGTTCTCACATGTAGTAATGCTTTGCAAAAGTGTTGTTTTATATAAAAGATAAGACCTGAGATAAGGATATTGCCATTGTGCCAAAATGCATATTGACGAAACACATGTTGGTCCCTCACAAAGAGAAAAGATAGAGCCTGAAAAGGGTAAATTGGCCCCATCAGAATTGTTACTTTGTAATTTCTTATCTTTGTTTTACTTTTAAAAGTAACAAAACTTTTTTACATAACTTAGGAGCTACTCCAAATTGATTCAATTTGACCAAGTCAAGCTCGTGTTACTCGAGTCGAGACGTAGAGTTTGAATTACCAAAATACGCGTCTCATAAAGCTAATAACTTTCGACTTATCGAGCTTATGTATGAAATATGTGATACGAGTTGACTTGATTTCAACGACATCGAGCCAAGTTCAAAAGTATCGAGTCGAGTGGTTATAGTTTTTAATAAATCGGTTATCACAATTATATTATTATAATACCGATAACTAAGTCGAATCAAGCTCGAGAATATCGATTACTTAACCGAACTCAAGCTTGATATTGAAAGTTCATACTAGGTAGAGTTCGAGTTCTCATATGGAGTCAAGTTTCGATCGAGCTTGATTGTGTTAGAATTGGCTGGTCTGTATGTAATCAAAAACGGAAAATACTTATAAGATGTAAACATATTTGAGTTTTAAGAGGATTTATCTGTTTATTTATTTATTATTTATTTTTATTTTTTTTAACTTTTTTTATTTTGTATGAGTTTGCTTTGTTAGATGACTCAACTCTAATCAAAACCAAGGGAACTAGAGCCTTCACAATGCTTTTATATCTAAAAAGACTTTTAGTATTTTCTCATTATTTTTATCATTCAAAAATCTATGTTTGCAAAAGTCTTCCAATGCAAAGAAGCTATCTAAAAACTTTTTAGAATAATTAATGCTAAATAAAACCATCAAGTCTTATGTCTCAAACATTTGTGATCTACTGAGATTTTAGAGAGAGAGAAAAAAAAAAAAAAAAAAAAAAAAAAACTATTGCAAAAAACCACTTAAAAAGCCCAAACATTTGTGATCTACTGAGTTTTTAGAGAGAGAGAGAGAAAAAAGAAGAAAAAAAAAAAGAAAAAAGAAAAAAAAAAACTATTGCAAAAAACCACTTAAAAGGCTTTTCCAAATAGTAATTATGTTTCGTAATTTCTAACCTTTCAACTTGTAATCAGTATAATCGTTGAAGTTGTCTAATTTAGCAGAAGTTATCGTCAAATGTTGAGCCGTTTAACCTTTTCAGTTCGTGTGTTAATGAAACTTTAACTTTTTCCCTTTTTCTTGACATGTTAGTAAAATCACGTTAATAATCATGGCAAGACCGTTTATTATGATTACGGGTTGAGGAATTAAAAAAGCTAATTAGAACAAATATCGAAAATGCGTTAATAAACTGCACAAAAAACACGTTGAAAAAACAAACGAAGCAAGTATTACAGTGTTTTTTTTTTTTTTTTTTTTTTTTTTTTTTTTTTGCATTAAGCCTAAAATCTACGATGAAAGTTGGTCATAAACGGTTTAATAAGAAATTACAATAGTTGTTTGCTAAAGCTGTATGTCAATCATCATCAGGTCTATTAGATTGGGTCTCTTAAAGCTGCTGTGTGTGACATGTATTCATTGATTTCCATCGTTGGTACGTGTCTAGATGTTTTCCACAAAGTATAATGGACGGAACCAATAAAGTTTAACTCACTGTAACCATTAGTGTAGGCGGAGCCAGAATGTTAAAGTTGAGGCAGCGAATTTTGATAATTTTTATAAGGTTTTGCTAACCTCTGCCCGCTGGGCAGAAATTAATTTGTTTATAAAATGAATGTTTTAATTCATTTAATTGAAAATTATGTTCAAATATAGTAATTTACAAGTTCATTTAATGTGTAATTAATGCATTTTTGGTTAATTAAGAAAGTTTGTGTTCATTAACTACACATTAACCTCTGCCCAATAGGCATTAGTTAGCAAAATTCATTGTTATAAACTACACTAGAAATCGGTTTGTTAGAGGAGACAAATTACAAAATAACCAAATATTTTAAAAAACTAGTAGGGTACCCGCGCAATACAACAGCGGGTACCTTGTGACTAAATTTTGCCGAGAAAACATTGTTCATTTATACGTTTTTTCTATTAATAACTTTACGAAAGAATGATAATTTTTTTATTAAAATAACTATAATACATAACAATTCAAACTATTTCATATCCAAATGAGCAGAAGGTCCATACGAAAGAAAAGAACATAAATAGCAACTTTGAAATATAAGTTAAAATACGTCATTACCAAATGAAATGTAATTTGGCATTAAACACAAATATGCCAATTATTAATATGCATCAATAGTTGCAACGTCTATATTTGTAAGTAAATATCTTTTAACATTCATAGTGAATCTTGAAAAAATATTTATCCCAATCTCGTCAATAAAATATAACCTTAAGAAATAAAAAAAAAAAAATGTCTTAAATGCATTATAATGTAGTAGAGATTCACCAAAATTCGGCTCCCTATTTTTCATCATAGGCGGCCCAATGTAGTCCAGCCCATAAGTCGAGTACATACCCAATGAATCCTAACCAAATCACAACCAGGTCAAATCTAAACATAACAACCCTAATTGATTAGATACAAGTACTCACAACCCTAACTTTTCTCATTAGTTAACCCTAAACACACTCGCACACCTCACATGCTCCGCCCCCTCCATATGTTTCTCTCGTTTTGCAGATCAAACCACCAAACAAACACAAATCATCATAAAATCTTATCATTTCTTCTTTAATCGGTTCACACAAATACTAAACATCAACAACCCCTTTAATTTCTTTAATTATAACCTGAATGACAATTACAAAAAAACACATGTATAACTCATTTACTCTCAACCGAAACTCAAACAAACACCCCTTTATGGTTTTCTATTGTTATAAACCGGAGCACCGAATACATTTTGTTTAGTTTCTTTTTGCTAAAGGGATTCAAGATCTGAAAGAAGATCTCGGGTAAGTTATTTGTTATGTTTTGGTGTTCATTTTATTTGTTTTTAACTGAACGAAAGAAAGAACATAACATATTTGTTATAGTTCTTCCTTCATGATGTTCGGAAATTAACGATAAGTGATTCTTCACAAAGATCTATGATGAGTTGTTTCTAGTCGAGTTGTAAAGATCTTTAGAGGTCTTGCATATCTTTGAAAGATGCAAAACGAAAAACATCACTCAGATCTCCTTTCTTTTCATTTATGTTTAGAGCATAGATCGAGTCGTTTTGGTAGGAGTTGACACTGACGATGTTTTGTGTTTTTGTTTTCTTTGACCCGAAAGTAAGTTGGAATGATACAAAGTTGTTTTGTTCTTGCTTTTAATTTTTGGACATTTAAAAGAAGTGCGTGCTTCTAAATAGATCTATGAAGAGACCATTTTTTGGTACTGTCAAGGGGTTGTAGTGCAGACATGTTACACCCGAAACCCGCTTTGTAAACGGGTATGAATCTAGATGAAATTGACTAAGAATAATGTGTTTGACTAAATGGACAAATGATACTTGAGTAAGTTTGACTATGACTTTTATAAGTTTACAATGCTTTACGTGATTGGCTAGTCAAACCTGTAGTCAAGCTATAAGTATTAAGAATATGTAATGTGATTTAGAAAGTATTATGTGTCACTAATATAAAGGAAAAGAAGTTGAGGGACCTAAGTTGACAGGATCCCAAAATAATACTAGAACCAACTTATTTTAGTACTAGAACCACCTTGTTCTAGCCTGCAGGGACTAATTTTGCCAATTCCTCAAACTGGCACTAGAACCAACTTGTTCTAGTACCAAAACTGAATTGTTATAGTACTAGAAGGGCTATCTTGTCAAAAACTCAAAGTAGCACTAGAACCAACTTCTTCTAGTACCAAGGATGATTTGTTATAGGACCAAAGGGACTAAAGTTGTCAACTAGGCAAAGTTTTAACTAATAAGTGTCTAGAGAATTCCTAGACATTTTATAAACTTCTCATTCTCATCTAGTATATGTGTATGTGTCGTATATGGATAAAAAGAAATGAGGGAAACCTAAGTTGGTGATCTTGAAAGAAAAAGGTTAAGATTAAATCAAGGGATTGAGTCTTGTGATGATTATGAGTTAAGGAACATATATTAAGAAGATGAAGCTTATGATTATGTGATGATAGGTTAAGTGTTCCAATGCAAGAGATAAGTTCTAAGTGTGATTCTTCATAAGGTATGATATTTAATTAAGTGTCTCTGGGTTAGTTAAGATATTAGGGTTCATGAACCCTAATTTGGGATAAATGGGTAAATGATGGTTTTAAGATAATTAAAGGGTTATAGTGATTATGGGCTAAGGTTATTGAGTTAAAGTTAATAAGTTATAGGGGTGTTCATCATATGATCATATGATGACTAAGAAGGATTAAAGGTTATGTAGTTGTTATAGTTATTTGGTTATGTGTTTTAAGTGTTTATGATGATTATGACTTAGGATGCTAGTGAGGATGATGATGATGATGATGATGATGATCTTGATGATGATATTATGATTTTTGGCTTAGCTTGGAGCTAAGGTAAGTAAAATGATGATAACATGTTGTTATATGGATTTCTAACATGTATGTGTTATGTATGTTGTATGTTAAGTGATACGAGTTTGAGATATGGTTAAGTGTTTGCAATGATCTAGACTAAGGTGACGATTTGGTGTTATAGAGTATGTTTGATGCTATGTGTTAAAGTAATTAAAGTGATAAGCCCGTGATGTAAGTGTTTGATATATGTGATACTTATATGTTGTTTGAAATATAATGGTATGTTGTTATCGTTTTACTTACTAAGCGTGATCGCTTACTGTTATAGTTACCAAGTAGGTTTATGTGAGATGAAAGTAACGTAGATGGATTACGGCTTAGTGATGGAAGTGATATGACATGTATTAAGTTTAAGGATCGTAAGTATGGATGCTAGAAGGTTATTGGTTGTGTTTTAGAGCTTAGGCGTAGTTACTGAGCTCTAAGTCAAAGTTGAACCCCCGGTAGTCTTTTAATGGTTTGTAAATGAATTGTCAAGTGTTAAAGTATTTGTAGTTTTCATAGTAAAGTATGTTAGAGTCTTTGTCATAGTATGTGCTAAAGTGTATGTAAAATGGGTCAAAATGAGTGTTTGACTATAGTCTATTTGTACTCATTTTGGGATCAAACGGGTTATAGCCGTGTAGTATGCTATATTACGGTTTGTTTGAGTGTTGTTGTTGTCAAAGTAAAATTGTGTCAAGTCAATTATTTTAGTAATGGGTTATAGTATTTGAAAGTGGGTCAAAACGGGTGTTTGGCAAACCCCGTAAGGTATGATTTCATGGGTCGTTTAGACCACCAATGTTAATAGAAACTAGCAGGGTACTCGCGCAATGCGGCGGCGGGTACCTTGTGACTAAATTTTGTGGCGAGCAAATATCGTTCGTTTATATGTTTTTTTTAACAATAATTTTATGAGAATGATAATTTTTAATTAAAATAACTATATTCGGCATTTTTTCAGCTAGAGAGTTTTTTCGGCTTCAGATTTTTCTTTGTTTTTTCTTGGGCCAGAATTCAGATAGTATTTTTGCTTATCCCAAAACCACTTAATACAAAAAAAAAAAAAAAAAAAAAAAAAAAAAAAAAAAAAAATCTACTAACCAATGTTACTAACCTTATATCTCCTAAACACTTGCAAACCTAAATCCACAAAACAAAGCCACCCCACTTCTCCTTCTGTAAAATTCAACGCCAACCACTCCACCAAACTTCACCCTCTTTTCTTTCTTTCTTTCTTAACCGAATGACAAACACAATTATATTGGCTTCAAGATCTTTTATAACAAAGGTCCAAGGTAGTTTTCCTTTGTTTTGTTTTTCTATTTTCTAAGGTCGATGATGGGTTGTAGAGATCTTTAAAGATCCGTTCTTGAAACTAAACAACAACCCTAGATCTTCTATTCTTGTTTTTTTCAATGAATGAACGAAATAAATAATTAAACAAATTTGTTTGGTTATTTCTTTATAAGTTTCAGAAATTTAAAAGAAGTTGAACTTCTCTTAGATAAAACTGAGATCTCTGTTTTATTTTTTATTTTTTTTTGAGTCTTTGTGTGGTTAGATTGTGTCTTGAGGAGGGTGCGATTAGGATAGTATATGATGTTGTTTGAAAAGTGCTACGGGTTGTGGTTATTTGATGTTAACGTGAGACAGATTTGGGAGAAAAAAATAACAGCAATGTAAATAAAACATCCGGCAAAAAAAAAAAAAAAAAAAAAAGGGCCAACACACCGGGTTGTCTCGTTCTTGTTTGAAGTAGGATGTAGATTGTCACTGGATCTCGAATTTTTGTTTTGGTGATGGTTCTCAGATTTTTCTTTTGGAAACTTAATTATATTGTACATTGTGGTTAAATTGTTGTATTTTTTGGTGAATGTGTGTTTTTAATAGTGTATTAATTGTATTAGATGAGTAGTGTTTTTCTAAGTTTTATGTGTGCTTTAAGTACTTGTAAATAATGTTTAAATACTTGTACTTTTTGGTGTAGGGGTGTTTTTACTGCTATTAATGTAGAATTGATAGAATTTTGGTCTGAATTTGCCTCTATGCATAAAGTGTTGTACACTGCGCTTAAAGTGTTGCAATTCTAAAATTTTTGTGAATTAAAGTGTTGTACACCATGCATAAAGTGTTGTAAGTCTGAAATTTTTTGGAGAGAGAGTCCTTCCTCCATTATAAGTAGTATAGATGAAGTATTATGTTATGCTTAAGTTTTCTGGAAAGTTACGTTGATTGTCGAGTTATAGAAGTTGTTTTTCGAAAAATGGGTCAAAAGTGCATAAAATGGATATGCAGAAAAAGGAGTGTTTGGGACAGCAAGTAGTGTAGAAAATGGGTCATGTTAAAAAAATCATATCTTTTAAACCGTAAGTCGTTAGAGGTCGTGCCACCCTTCGTTTCGAAGGTAATTGAGTCCAGTGTCTTCTTAAAAATAGTCTCAAGGTCCGTTTTGTAATAGATTTCAATCAATTTATAAAAGAGTGACAGGAGGTCAGCAACGGGTCAAAGCATTTTCACGTAAAAGTTTTAAATTTTGGTCAAATCGGACACGGGGTTTAACAAGACACATGGCGTTAGCGGTGGGGGCGTCGTATTTAGTTGGTGGTGGCAGTTGGTATCTAGCACAAGAGTGTTTATATTAGGTTTTGAGAGAGAGAGAGAGAGAGAGAGAGAGAGAGAGAGAGAGAGAGAGAGAGAGAGAGATGAAAATGAAATGGTCTTTTGTCTGTGTTTATCTAGAGGGTTTTTATACTTGTTTTGTATTTAATAATGGGATATTAAAGTGCATTTTATTTCAATGATGTAATGTAACTTCTAATTTATGTGTATTTATTGATTATTTAAGATATATACTTTTCTTTCTTTAACTTCTTTAATTATATGTATGATATAAGCTTTGTAAAACACTTCTTTTCATTTTAAGTAATTTGTTGAATATGCATTTTTAAGCATTTTGCTTTTATTATTAACATGTCACAAATGTTTTATATAGTAACTAGAACGGTACCCGTGTAATACGGTGGCGGGTACATGTGACTATATTTTGTGTTATTTGGTTACACATTTAGTTGTCTTTATGCTTTGTAAGTAAATGTGGTAGAGATGGTTATACCAAAAGAAAAATGATTCTTATGCCTAATTAACAAGCCTACTTGTATGCCTAATGATTTCATTGGTGGATTTGAAAAAGTGATTGGTGGAAATTTGGCGAGAGAAAATGTATAATACAATTGTACAAGTAATTTATGCATTAGGCATGTATTTAGGCATGAATTGTAAGCCTAAATAGCATTACTCATACCAAATAATTTTAGTTTGAACAACCAACCTGCTTTCTAACCGACTTTCTAACCAACTTCTAACCAACTTAATAACTAACTTGCTTCCTAACCAATTAATTTTGAAATCCCTTCATAATAAGCAAGTAAAAGTATAAATTTTAAGATTTTCTAATTATACAATAGTACCAAATGCATTAGCATACTATATTATAAAGCATGAATGCCTTCTATTATTAGAATACTTAAAATTAAGCCTTACAACTTCTAAAGCTATTAGTACAACAACCAATGTTACTTATAGAAATTCCTCTCATATTTAATTCTAACATACAATTAATACTAACATTAAATACAATTAATAAATCATTATGTACATTAAATACAATTAATTAACTGGTCAATAAATATAATTAATGCACTTATTAAAACACCCCTTACATAAGAAAGATAAATTATCAAGCATATTGTACAACCAACTTAAACACAATTCTTGCATTAAATGTCACTAATATATACAAATAATAAAGCATATTATACAAATATTCAAACCCGAACGGGCACGGGTCAAACGGGCTCGAGCCCGAACGGACACGAGCTAAACGAAATTTTTGATATCCGTAAATTTATTGTCAAAAAAAACATAATAAACTAAAATATGTTCACATATTGTACAAACCAAACAAACTACTAAACAAAAAATAAAATAAAATAAATAATAAATAAAATAATATAAACTAAGCAAAATTTCATCAAACTTTTGCCATAAAAAACTAATCATTAAAGCTATTGACAAAAAACGTACAAATAGAATAAATTATTAGCCGAAAAAATTAAATTACAGGGTGCCCGCAGCTGTATCGCGCGGGGACCCTGCTAGTATAGTAGTATATAGGGTGAGCAAACGGACCGGATGGAACGGACCGACCGACAAAACTGACCAGACCGAACACATTCGGTCCTGTCTCGGTCTATGGTTTTCCATAATTTTGGTCTCGGTCCGGTCCGGCTTAAAAGCTGGACATTTAGCCTATTTGGACCGAGATCGGACCGGAGCGAACCGGACCGAGACCAAACCTCCGGTCTCGGTCTAGGTTTTTTTGCCGGATTCAGTCTCTGTCCGATCCGATCCGGTCCAGTCCGGTCCGGTTTGATTTTATACCGATAAGCAACCTTAGTAGTATATATATAGATTTACACTACAATATATTTTGCTATGGGACGCACGCCCATCCTATCTCCTCATGTCTCTACCTGCCGCTGGTACGTAGGATGTGCATGCAAAATCGAAAGCAAGGTTTTAACTTCTAAATTAAAATCTCTAATTATACTGATGAGTAGATATTGTTTTTCTAAATATCCCATAATTCTACTATTTACAATGCGGAATGAATTTATCATGACAAAAAGTGTTCTCAATTGGCCACTCCGGAAAAAAAAAAAAAAATGTTCTCGATTGACGGTCGAGCTAATCAAATAATATTGCACAATAAGCTATACAAACACATGTTTAATATGCTTTCGTAACTTATATATCACAAGATACTTTTATAACAAATACACTGATAACGATATTATAAACAGCTATCTAAGTAACACATGCATACTTTAGTAGAAAATAGAAATATCACATATTAGTGTGATGACATGGAAAATGAGATAGTTGACCAAAAAATAATTGTATTTTTAGATATAAGTGACGGCACGTGCCGACTGTTTTGCGGCGCCGGGATATGACACTCACTCCCTTATCACCTCCAAGTTACTCGTACTTTTATTAGTTGCAAATTTGCAATGTTGTTTCAAGTTTTCAACATCCACCCAATGTACTTGATAGTTGATACCACATCAAACCTACTTTTGCTACACTACTAAACAGGAGTCAACTATTTTGAATATGGTATACACAATTCAATAAACATAAATGAGTATGCAAACTTTTTTGTGAAAATGTGAGTGTTTCCTGAACTAAATTTGAGTCAACTATCATCGATATTGTATATACTATTCAATAAAAAGAATTGAGTCAAAGTTGAAAAAAAATTCAAAGAATCAAAATCGGACACTTATTTTGAAACGTGTATTTATTTCTTGAAAGAAAATAACAAGAATGTTAATGTGGTTTTATGATATTTGAACCTTAATTTTATATCTAGTTGTATTTTGTTTACTTTCTGTCACTTGCAACTTGTAAGTTTTCTTATCAAAATAATGGTGTTACGTAGAAGATAAATAGTATGGTTATTGGATAAAAGACTTAGATGCTATAAATATTTACCATTTTAATTCATTTTGAATAACAAATCCAAAAATCTCATTATGCATAATGGGCTTTTATTTTTTATTTATTTATTATCTTTTTTATGCATAATGAATATTTTATAAAAAAATTTACAACCCGTTTAGTATGAGGGAATTAGTGGGTGTAGAATGAAAGAAATTTCAAAACCTTTGTTTGGTTTATTTATTTATTTATTTTTTTCAAAACAATGAGAATTGAATCATAGAATTAATACCAAGTTCAAGTGGTAGGTATCAATAAAATGATACAACTTTTTTGAATGATCCCCACATGTAGATCAATATGAGCAACAAATATCAATAATTTCTTTTTTTTTTTTAATATTTTTTTCCCACTCATTTATTTATAATAAATAATATTTTAAATATAATATTAATTTATAATAATATATAATACACATTTTATCTCTCCTTATTTTCTTTCAAACTTTTCTCAAATCCGAATCGAATTCCAATTCCATTTACGAACCAAACGCACCCTTATACATAAATATAAAGATCAATATATTCGCATAGTCTACGTAGTCATCTTTACTTTTACTTTATGGTTATTCAACTTGTCTCATTATATGTCTCAACATTCATTTAACATAGAGTTTTAAAAAATTCTCACCAACTATTATATCTACTAATAAAATATCGTCACACACACCAAGATCTCTTTTCATTAAAAATAAAAATTTAAACATTTATTTTGAGACGAAAAAATGTTTACTTAAATATCATACATTTATGTATTTTTGAAATACTATTATATATGATTGACAGAGTTTAGTATTTCTTTGTTAAAAAAGTAGTACATTCATGGGCGGATTTACATGTGAGCCACATGTGACACGTGGCACATCTAGCTTTGCCTGATGAATTTAATTTGTTTGCGAAGATTTTTGGTTTTTTGTGCACGTATTTGGAAGAGAAATATGTTGTGAGTTTTAGTTCTGAAGAAGAAACTAGAAGATGAAAAAATTGTAGACGATGAACGGTAGTGTTCTAGTGTTCTGTAGTTGCATCTTCCATGTCCTTTAGCTAATTATTTTTGCTAAATTTAACGTATAGACTTGCAACTTGACGTACTCTTTGTCAGTCTTGTATTATAGAAGGGGATGTGTTATCCAAACCCTCTCTATGATGTCAGCTTTTAGTCAAACAGTGCAACCGTTAATGCATACCGTACAACCAGGGGATGCATCCAATCATTGGCAAACCCTCTCTATGGGAGGGTCCGGATAACTCAAGCCTATAGAGGTTCAAATTTCAGATATTTTGTTGGGCTCATTTTGTATGAGTGTATCACAATAAAAAGCTATAAACTGTAGTCTGTATAAAAAAGGAAAATGATTTGCAATCACATGCTTTTTATTGAAGCACTATTTTTTATACTTTAAATAGTTGTAGAAAACTCATACTTTGCTTGAGTGCAAATTAATAAATTGAGTTTACAAAACACTTAAAAAGAAAGTTATGTATCTTTGTGTCACTAAATAAAGTTATAAACTATAAAAAGAAGCCTATATGTAATGTATATCATTATATAGAGTTATAGACTATCAAAAGAAGGCTATGTATGTCTTATATACTATTAATGGACAACTAAAACTAAAACTTACTCGTGATTAAAGCGAAGCAAGCCAAAAAGTATGCCACACAGATGTTTCATAATCTTGTGTCCACCACTATAAGGGGGCGTTTGGTTGGAGTAAATTGAAGGAAATTGGTAGGATTTGAATTTGAAATTGATCCAATTTGCTTGTTTGGTTCACATTAAAGATGTGGGCTCAAGGGAATTTAATGTATGATTAAAGCTAAAAGTGAGGTAAAAGTGAGGCATTTTAAATTCTTTCCACTAGAGAAGCATTTTAATTTGCTTAAAATTTTAATTTGCCTCATTTGTATATCTTGAACCAAACGTATCCTAAGTATATTCTAATGTAAGGAACTTAAAAGTACAATAAACTTAACTTAAATGAAGCACATGCCAATTTTGATTTAAGCTTAGTTAAAGCACATGTGATTTGTGTGGCACCTCTGGGGTGCACCATGAGGTCAAGTGGTTCATGAGCGGCCTAATCTCTTTTGTAAACGACGTTAAAAGGCTGTTTGAGTTGGTAGAATACTCGAATTGGTCCATTAAACATTCAAAACCTCACGTATAGCCCTTAAAGTTTTTCTTTTCTCTTCGACCCATTAAGTGGATGATATATACTTGTTGTCTTGTATCATGTACGTTTCAAGGTTTTTGTGGCTTTGTTCAAACAAATCTGCCTCACAATGTTCTAAGCATAACTTGAACTCACAATTATTTAGTTAAGGAGCTTCTCACATAATATAGGGTACCATTAGAACATAAGCTTTTTGATGTTACATAAGATTTTCTATAATACACTACACAACGACTTATTTAGAATTAATTCAAACTCTTTTGCATGTAGAAGTGGAAACACTACAACTTACGAACTACTAGATACATTATCATATTGAAGATAGCTACATCGTGATAACTATTTAAATATCTATAATAACAAGGGGTGTTCAGAAGAAACCGAATCGAGTCGACCCGATCAATTCGAAATCACAAAAAGATGATAACCAAAGAAACTAAAACCGGAAAGTTTTGCTTCTCACTGTTCAATTACGGCTTTTTTTCAATACTTATGATCGGTTATCCAAACCGAACCGTGTATAATATACATGTAAGTTCGATTTAAATATCTATAAAATTGTACAAGTATTGACCAAATTATTGCTCTCCTTTTAAAGTAACGGTTTTTTATTTATCTATTGTGAATATCACTAACGTCCCTTTATAAAATTCGACCAATGTTAGTGCAACCTATAAATATCAAATAAATAGTCTTAATTATTTTGTTATGTATTATGAATTGATTATAATCATTGTGACATAACAACTATAGTATGATTTTAATCTTTTTACTGCTATTTAATTTCTTTACAATGGCATTTTACGTTTTACATATCTTATTGTTCATCCGGTCTGATTCAAGTAAATATTTAAGATAGTTAACTGTGGCCTCAACCGCGGTTAACCGCTCATTTCGAGTATCCGTGTATCTAGATACCCGCCTAATATTATTCAACCTCAACCACGGCTAACCGCTCATTACAAAGCAATCACTCCGTAAACACCCCTTATGATAACGATGTGTTTGTATTACTATTACAGCATCACATAAACACTTTATGATAC
The DNA here is from genome assembly GCA_030686995.1 of Artemisia argyi. Lineage (NCBI taxonomy): Eukaryota > Viridiplantae > Streptophyta > Magnoliopsida > Asterales > Asteraceae > Artemisia > Artemisia argyi. The sequence continues at coordinate 55,750,277 of CM060683.1, read as the reverse complement.
CACCGTCCTTTGGGGATTAGGCCAGATGAATGAATCATAAATACAGTATAAGCTAAAATGACATTTCAACTCTAAAAGTATCTTATCGTGGAAGATTATCGAATTGACGTATTTGTACTGTAGCAACGCACATGTGCCTTTGAAATAGTCTCCTAGTTTCCGGCCAGAAAGAAAACATATCTTTAAAGCGTATTAATCATGCATGAAAAATGTTAGATGCACAATCAAAGAGGTAGACGTCGAGGTCACATTTTCATTGTTACAGTATGTAATTGGTATTTTTTTTAATATAAGATTGTTGAGAGATTAAGTTTATTTTTTATTTGAAAAAAAGTTATTTAAAATATGAATTTTGTTTCGCAAATATTTGGCGCGAGAGATTGTGAAAGATTATGAACACTTAAGGGGGCGTTTGGTTCGGGGATATTGGGGGCATTTGCATTTAAATTGCCCCCAAATATCATGTTTGGTTGACACTTTAGAGGAATTTACAATTTCACGAATTGCCCAAATAGAGTAAATTAGAATGCCTCCAAAAAGTGAGGAATTTTAATTTACTTGGAAATTTTTTTTATAACATTTTTTTCTTATTGTTTTTTTATAAACTTTTTTATAAACTTTTTTTATAAATTTTTTATTAACTTTTTTTATAAATTTTTTATAAACTTTTTTTTATAAATTTTTATATTTTTTTTATACATTTTTTAATAAAATTTTTATAAGATTTTTTTATAAACTTTTTTATAAATTTTTTATAAACTTTTTTTATAAATTTTTATAATTTTTTTTATAAACTTTTTTTATAAATTTTTTATAAACTTTTTTTATAAATTTTTATAATTTTTTTAATAAATTTTTATAATTTCTTTTATAAATTTTTTATTAACTTTTTTTTATAAAATTTTTATAAAATCTTTTTATAAACTTTTTTTATAAATTTTTTATAAACTTTTTATAAACTTTTTTTTATAAACTTTTTATAAATTTTTTATAAATTTTTTATAATTTTTTTATAAACTTTTTTTATAAACTTATTTTATAAATTTTTTATAAACTTTTAAATAGAATATTTATGAAATTTATATTAAAAAAAAATATTTAAAATTTCGGAATTGTAAATTCTGTCAACCAAACATGACAAGATATTTTAAATTCCGGAATTTTAAATTCTCATAATTCCGGAATTTAAAATTCCAGAATTTTAAATTCTTGAACCAAATAGCCCCTTAAGGTTATTTTGTTGAAAAATAAGATTTGGTCTATGTTTGGCAAAAGTAATTATCGTTGGAACTAAAGATGGTGTTGGAGATGAATATTATAAAAAAAAATATTTTTATAAGTTATATGAAGTAACATTTGTTTTAATAGATTATAAAAGATTTTTATTTATTTATTTATTTTTAAAATCTCTTATGAGTTATGTCTGCCAAACAAAAATTATATTTTAAGTAGATTATTTTTGGAAAAAAATAACCATAATCTCTTAACAATATTGTATGTCAAACATTTGTGTAAGAAAATTTTGTGATAAAAAGTTTAGGGTGACCTTTACCGAATTTGATAGCGAGAACACTAAGGATGGCATAACTACAGGAAGAAGAGTTAGGAAGAATGACATATATGTTATGAAAATTGGAAGTCAGCCCCAAGATAAACTAGGGTGGCAATTTTTAACACGACATGATAAACGACACGAACTCGACACGGAGTTAAACAGGTTCGGGTTGAGGATAAACATGTTTGGGTAAAAAACAGGCGAACCCTTCTAACCCGTTTAATAAATGGGTCGTATTTGGGATGAGTAAGTGTTAAACAGGTCAACACGTGAACCCGTTTAAGTATATAAGCCTCTAAAATTAAAATATATAACTTGGTTTTAATGTTGGATATGGATTAAATATATTTTGTTATGTACTTAGTTTGAGTGAATTACGATTATAACACAGATATTATATATTGAAATTGACCCTTATAACTCAGATATTATTGAAATTGTGATATAGTTATTTGTATGTTATTTCTATCATATTTGAGATTCTTATATCATTTTTGCATTTAAACTAGTTAAATCAACAAACCACCAACCTTATTCACTACTTGACCTATTTACTTAAATAGGTTAAACGGGTCAAAAACGGGTTATGCGTGTTATGCAGGTCTGGGTTAGGTTGAGCTTCTTGACACGATTAATAAATGGGTCGTGTTTGGGTAGAGGTTATTTCAACCCGCCAACCCCCAACCCGAATAGGTCAACATGAACACGACTCGATTGTCACCCCTAAGTTAAACTTTGCTTTGCTTCTATAGATGAGAACTCCACCTTTTGGTATAGGAGGTTAGGACATGCCAATATGTGTTTAATCCAATCACTATCATCTAAGGATCTTGTTAGAAATTTGCCTAAGCTAAAATTTGATTAACACTTTCGTAATGCATGTAAAATAAGTAAACAAGTTCACACTAGTCACAAACCAAGAAACATGGTCTCAACTACTAGATGTTTAAAACTTTTTCATATGCACTTGTTTGGTCCATCCGCTATCCGGAGTTATAGAAGTAACTTTTATACTTTGGTAATAGTGGAAGACTACTAAAAATATACTTAGATGAAATTTTTAAAAATTAAAAATGAAGCCTTCGAACGGACCATGGTAGAGAACTTGATAACGAAGTGCAATTCGAAGCTTATTGTGATGCCAATGGCATTACTCACAACTTTTCGACTCCTCGCAATATTCAATCTAATGGGGTAGTTGAAAAAGAAAAACCAAACATTGTAAGAAATGAGTAGGACAATGCTTAACGAACAATTCATACCTCAAAAATAGGAAAGAGAAGGATGAGGTTTCTCTCGCTTTTGGCATAGTGGGCTCCCAGGGGGGCCGCATGACGGGCTATTAGCTCAGTAGGTAGAGCAATCCCGTGATAATTTTGTCGTTGTGCCTGGGCTATGAGAGCACTCAGCCACATGGATAGTTCAATGTGCTCATCGGCGCCTGACCCTGAGATGCGAATCATCCAAGGCACATTAGCATGGCATACTCTTCCTATTCGAACTAGCGTTTGAAATCAAACTTCTCATTGGGAGGATAGATGGGGCGATTCAGGTGAGATCCAATATAGATCCAACTTTTGATTCACTTGTGAGATCTAGGCGGTCCGACGGGACAACTATGACTCCTCTCTTCTCAAGAATTCATACATCCCTTATCAGCGTATGGATAGCTATCTCTCGAGCACATGTTTAGGTTCAGCCTCAATGGAAAAATAAAATAGAGCACCTAACAACGAATCTTCACAGATCAAGAATTACGAGATAACCTCTTTCATTCTTATCAGGTGACGGAGGGATAATATAAAAGTACGCAAACTAGCAAGTTTTAATTGACAATTTAAAATCCATGCGCGGGGGTTTAACAACTAGTTACAGTAATACATTAAAACGAAAAGCGCAATCATATGTAAACAAATTAAATTAACATAATTTGTAGTTACACTAACTCTTAAATTTATTACAAAATCTTTTTAAACAAGCTCATCAAATTAATACTATATGTTATCTCCATACTTTTAATACTTTTGCCAAATTAAAGATTTTTCACTTGATCCAAACCCTTGTTCAGTTGCATGATATATTGTGCAGAACGAAGACTAAATGTGACCGGGAGTACAAAAAAATTGAACACTAATACTATAAACATATTTCGATAGATCGTGTGCATTTAAAATGACTTTAGAAAAAATCGATGTTTTTCTCAAAAATTAACACTATACTAGGGTGCCCGGGCACTTGCAGCCCGCAGGAACCCCTGGCTCCATCCCTGATTGTGCGAATTTGGTCAATCAGGATAGTAACAGGCAATTGGTTCATAAAGTGACCGGTTATTTTCGAATTTTTTTAAGTGATGACATAACATATGATATGATATGGATGGACTATATGCACTTTTTTTCCTAATATTTTTCATGTTTTAATATATTTATTTTTGTTTTGTTATTTGTTGTTTTCATCCTAAAAACATTTCAAGCCACCATGAGGTAAACTAATATGTGCTTAAAAAACTAATGAAATAATCACACCATTAAACAAAACGTTTTTGGCCATCTTTAAATATTGAGAACTTTAGCAATACTATTTTAAAAATAAAAACTAAGCAACATATATAATATCGTGATACATTTAATCTAAAGGCCTGAACTACTTAATGAAATAGTCAGAGCGTTCATCAAAGCGTTTTTGACCATCTTTAAATATTATGAGAACTTTAGCAAATACTATATAAAAACAAAAACTAAGCAGCATATATAACATCGTGATACATTTAATCTAAAGGTCTAAGCTACTTTGAACATGGACATGCATAATTGCATATGACAAATTTTAATTATAGTCACTTAAAAATAGTCTAGTTGATTTTGGCGACATGTTAAACTCATTTGTAAGATTTAAATGTATTAAACGTGAAGTGAACTTAGGGGGTGCTTGGTGGGGGTAAAGAAGGGGTGGGGAATGGGTAAAGAATTAAAAAGGGCCTACATCCTTTATATAATGGTGCTTGGTAAAGAAAAGGTAAGGTATTGATTACCCTATAGTGGGTAATCAACCATTATAGAGTAAATTGGAGGGTAAGGTATTGATTACCCACCTCACCCATTCCTTTGCATTCCTTTCCCTTTCCCCACTTTAAACCAAGCGGACCCTTAGTAATTAGAAGTTTAATAACATTACTGATAAACTAGGAAATTGAAACTACTAGCAAAATCAACACCAATGATATAGTTAAAATGTTATCGATAGATATAACTTTTTTTCATAGAAGGGCAATGTATGCAACCATGTTGCATGAAACTATATGTCAATAACTATAAGCTCCCTCAAAAGTAATCATTTTTGAATTAATAGCAGTATAACATTCATACCAAGCGGCGATGATCAGTTGTTATGCTATTGATTTCTCTTTCATAACGGTTTCAACCGACGGTTGATGATAGTTGTGTAAGAGAATGGAGAGGCGGAAGATTGGTTTATCATATTACTCCTACTTGATATCTAAATGAAATTTAAGATAATTTGAAAAATTGCTCATCATTAAAGTGGCTAATAAAAAATTAAAAGAAAAGAAAAATGTAAGCAGGTATCTAATATAGTAAAAGTTAAAAGTGTAAAATATGACACGTGTTTGTGTGCCATTGCTTTATATTAGGAATTAGACTAAGAGTCTTTTTTTTTTTTTTTTTTTTCTTTTTTTTTTTAATTAATTTTTTCCTCATCCTATTGTGTTCCCAAACCGTAATTTCCTCTTGTTTCACATAAACCTTTCGCTCTTCATTAAGATGATAAATTAGACATCTCTTAAAAAAACACTTAATTTAAAAATAAAAAAACGGCCTATAAGCTAGTCATATTTTTGGATTTCGAGAGGAGAAAAAAAAAACGTTAATAATCATGTTTTGAAGTGAAATAAAAGACAAAATTTCACCTTTCGTCCCTCAATTCTTCTAAATTCGTGCATTTCGTCCCAAAAAATAAATATTTGGCGTACGTGGTCCTTGTATTTACCAAACGGCGGCACGTTTGGTCCCTGGCATCCCGTTTTGGCAGACGGACGTTAAATTATGTCGTTATCTGATGTGGCAAGGCTTGGTTTTTTCATCTTTTCACCACTTTCATCCTCACTCCACAGTTCCTCACATCGTTAACGGTTTCATCATATTTTTGTCGTCTCCACCGCCGTCGACACTAATCGTAACGACTGAAAACCAAAAACCAAAAGCAGAAAATATAATGCCACATGAAATAATAATGTTACAAGTGTTGGTGATTTTAGTGTCATCGACAGCCATTTAGGTAATGACGATTTACTAGAGGCTAATGAGATTTCATATTCAGTTCCGATACGAGTTAGGGAAGTGTGGAGTGCACACTCGTTGAGCTAATATGTTTTCGACCATGACAAAAATGCAGGGGTAAGGGGGCTGCGCCCCCTTGCAGGGTCAAGGGGCAGCGCCCCTTGCGGGGTCAAGGGGCAAAGCCCCTTGCTGGAAAATAGTTGGAAAACAGTTATGAAAGTTGGTTACAACCAACTACAACTGCATAACCGCCATCAATAATCTGTTTTGAAAAACAGATCCATTAGCCTCATTTAGACATATGAAAAACACACATACAATTCCTCTCTTGTTCCTGCTTTGTGATCTGGTGCCTACACAAAGTGCTTCTCTTCTAGAATTATCCCGATAGAGATTTCGTGAAACCCAGGCATATATAGGGTCGAAATACTCTATATGGAAAGTGAACTCTACACGATTCTAGTAGGATATCCAGGATCATCACATACCCTACACTATTTTCTAACAACAAGTAGGGCAATGTGGGAACCAGATCGGCATGGTGTTCTGGAAACAACTTTGTTTTGAACATGGTATCTCTAAAGATGGCATACTTGAAGATTTCACTATTGAGGTATTTTACGCATGTACACAATTTTATATAGGTTTCATACATTCGTTTCGATAGTATCTTGATTGTTATTATTTGAATGGCATGTATATTAATAAGACTAGCAAGAGGCTAGAAAGTAAAAAGCGTCAAGAAAAAAATGAGCACCTAAAATGACTCTAGTCGCGATAAAGATTAAATAAGGCAAAGAAAACCCTAGGAAACAACTAAAGAAACGTTACCATTGATTGATACCAAAAACTACTGAAAACCACTTGATCAAATTGTGTTAATAGCGCAAAAACCACTACTTTTATCACTGATATGTACAAAGTAATTATATGCATTTTTGGGCAATCAGAATCAAAACAGGTACTTAAGTAGTGTTTGGACTTGCTTCATAATCAGTGTTCAGTAAGAGTTTTGCAAATTTTGATTACCATTAATAATTGCGCTGAATATAATGTCTTAGTTTATACTGATTATTTAACCCAAGACTGACGACATTGTAAAGACACGGAATATTTGTGATTTGGAATCCAATAATCATATTCAAATGAAAAGGAAAAACGCCCAAGTAATCCACATTTAAGTAGCCTATAGAAATTCATGTTTAAAAATCAAAATGTGAAAGTAGGAGAGGTGTATGATAGAAATATTGAAGAATCTGATGCACCATCAACATTGCAAATTTCCAATCAGCATCAAGTTCACTTTTGTTTTTTTAACTTGGCTTCTAAGGTGAACATGCAGTTCTTGTAAGGTTAACTGTATATGTAAATTAGTAAACACATATTCATAGGATGCAATAATTGGGGTAATCCAAGGGCATATGTTTGTTTTTCTTTAGACTCTTACCAAAAAATGTCGTAATTTACAAAAAAGAAAACAAGGAACTACAAAAACAACTTATGTTTCATGACTTGGAGGTTGTAAGAAAACAAGCCTAGATAAGCCTATTTCATAGCTTGGAATAGCATTACAAAATAAGTAAAAGCAAAGCGATGATAATGCTTAACTAGTAACTCGATTTGAATGATTCAGTCATGACTATCTTGTATGCTTGATTGGGATACTTTTGGATATCCAAATTTAAGACATAAACTTGTATATAAATACACACCCATATCAAGCATTATGGAAATTATCATGCCCTGGTCTTTCCGCCCATGCGATGTACGATAGTTTTGTAGATCACGAGACATTAGGTACTGAACAAGGTAATGAGCCGTTTGTTCAATTGCTATAGGGAGGTGCAGGTGATAGAAAAGATGTATTTTTCTATCAAGCGGATAATCAACATTACATACTACGAGCATTGCTTACGGATTTGGAGCCAAGAGTGATTAACGGAATAAAAACATGTGACTATAGGTATCTTTTCAACCAAGAAAACATATTTACTTCTTCTGATGGTGGGGGTGCAGGAAACAATTGGGCCAGCGGATATGATCAGGTAAAGTTTTCGTGTACTATTTGTGGCCAAACACTTCAACAGTTGTTTCATCTAACATAATTACAAGGGTTACATCTAGGGAAAGCATTTTGAGGAAGATCTAATGGACATGATCGATCAATAAGCAGATGGTAGTGATAGTCTTGAGGGATTTGTTTTATGTCATTCAATTGCTGGAGGAACAGTCTCAGGTTTCAATAGTTTCTTTCTTATATTGTTATCTGCATAAAATACTATGTTTTTTTTATTTATATATTTATTCATTATTTTTAATTCGCATGTTTTAGTTACTATACTTATGTTTTTACATCTAAGTAGCTTTGTGTCCCGTTTAGGTCATTATGTAAAAGAAAAAAAAAAGATAAAAACCAACTAAAAAATCTTTTCAGCATTACTAAGGTTACAAATGACCCAAACTGATCATAAAGCCATCTTTTAACGCCTCAGATGTACGAAAAAGAAGTACAATAATTAAACATGACAGATGTAAATAAGCTTTGCATGTTTTGTAATTTTTCATGTAGGCATGGGTTCATATCTTCTTGAGACTCTAAATGATCATTACAGCATAAAACTCATTCAAACATAGAGTGTTTTTCCTAACCAAAATAAAACAAGTGACGTGGTGGTCCAGCCTTACAACTCTCTATTGACACTCAAGTGTTTGACCTTAAATGCTGACTGTGTTGTCATTCTTGATAACACTGCACTTAACAGAATTGCAGTAGAACCCCTTCATGTACAAAATCCAACTGTTTCAAAGACAAATTCTTTAGTGTCTACTGTTATGGTTTCTAGTACAACCACTCTTCGTTACCCTGGTTACATGAACAATGAATTAGTTGGCCTTCTTGCTTCTTTGATCCCGACACCAAGGTGTCATTTTCTTATGACGGGGTATACATCACTAAATGTGGACCGTCAGGTACTCTTTAGATTTGCTTTCTTATTTTTTATTAAATAGACAATATTCATTACTACAATGATGTTTGCAAGCTAATACGATTCGTGAAACCATGGCGCTTGATGTGATGAGAAGACTTATTCATGCAAGAAACTTGAAAAATTCATATTTTCAAAGCATATAATTATAAATGTGGAAATTGGCAAAAATTCTAACAAGTTGTGTGTTTTCTAGACAAAAAACACGATGGTGTCATGTAATGCTAGAACAAACAAGCTAGTTTAGCGAAATACATATCGATATTAAACATCATTCAGGGTGAAGTTGATCCTACCAAGGTGAGTGGATTTGCATTTCAACCCTTTATTATAAGCTTAAAATGATGATGCATTATGATAAGTTTTGAGTGTTTTCAGGTTCTTGAAAGTTTGCAAAGAATATGTGAAAGAAAGCTTGTTAACTTCATCGAATGAGGTCCTGCTAGCATTCAGGTATGTCTTATAACGACACTTGGTTTTAAGAGCCTAATAGCTTATTTTACAGGTGACAATATCAACTCATTTATGGACAATTGGGCTGTTTTGGGTGTAATTAATCTCTACTGGGTCAAATGTGAAAAACTCAAAAATAGCTAATGGAATTGGGTGGAAATTTTACCAAAGTAAGATTTGAGGTGTGCAAAACTGGGGTCAAAGCCGTAAAAATAGTATAGCTTTTGCAGTCACATTATTAAAGATTAATTATATATGAAACATTAAAAAGAAATGTCAGACCCACGGTAAAAACTTAACCGTTCTAACCGGAACCCAATTTGATCCATTACCCAAACTGCAAATTTTGCCACTGATAGTTTATAACCTTTGGTTTGACATAAATTCTCTTGTCTTTAGGTTGCTCTCTCAAGTTAAGTCTCCCTACATTAAAATTGCCCACAGGGTGAGACTTTATATATCATAAAGATATCTTTCTTGTTTATTGGTGACCAAAAGTTCAAAACATCTAAAATCACTATTATTTAGTACTTTTTTACAAATTATAGGTGAGTGGTCTCATGCTAGCAAGTTACACTGGGATTCGACATCTATTTGCCAAATGTTTTAGCTAATATTCTCTCCTGAGAAAAAGACAAGCCTTTCTCGACAAGTACAAAAGTTTCCCTATGTTTGTTGTAAGTGTTTTCTAAACAAAAATGGGGTCTTTAAGAGCCACATATGTTTTTTTTTTTCAATCAAAATTCACGTTTATACGTTTCCTAGGACAACGATCTTTCAGAGTTCGACGAGTCTAAAGACTTGATTGACAGTTTGGTGGATGAATATAAGGCCTGCGAGTCGTCAGACTATATCAAATGGGGAATGGAGGTATGACTAGATATTTGGATCGTATCTATTTTTGGCTCGTGGCTAATACGACTTCATATGTGGTACAGGACCAGACCATAACCTGTCTGATGAAGGAAATGTTGTTGGGATGCCACCAGAATCCTATAAGGATACCCCTAACAACACCCTATTCATTTTTCTATGTGCAATATATTAAATGTAGTGTAGGACCCTAAAATACTATATCTAACACAAGTTTATATAAAGTTAAAGAAGAGATAAGTAGAGAGAGAGAAGTTAACTTCTAGAGAGAGAAAGGAAGATGTATTAGATTAAGAGAGAGAAACACACATAGAAACACCCAAGAAGCAACACTTCCAAATGGGAGCATTTGGAGGTATTTATAGGTAAGATAAGAATATGGGCCCGGCTTGCGCTTTTGTAATGAACTAGACATAACCTTCTACAATATTTGATTAAACCAAGCCCGTTTACCCTTAACTAAACTACAAGACTATTACAATATTATTACAAGACTAAATGACTTAATAAATGATCGTCACTTCTATTTCTAACAATCTCCCCCTAAGGGGCGATCATTGAGATCTCTCTTTGATTCCATTGATGATCAACACTTCTATTGCTAACAATATATATATATATATATATATATATATATATATATATATATATATATATATATATATATATATATATATATATATTGTGTTAAATGTGAATCATAAACTTTTTAATGATAGTTATAAGACAACATACTAAAAAACAAGTCAAGTTATTTCTTGTAAGAAAGTAATAATAAGATGAGATTTTAAATATAACACATTGCTCATTTTTAAGTTTTAAGAAATATGTAGTATAGATAGAGCAATTGTGTGTTATTTCTTTAAATTGTTAAACACGTAGAGATTGACCCATTTAAAAAACTTGCCATTTAAATAGTTAGACATTTTAAAAGAAGCAGAAATTGGTAAAACGGAAAGTAAAATAGCAAAACTTGTCATTTAAACATTTAGTTTAAGTATTACTATATGCAATCGACATTATTCAAATTTTAAGCATTTCAAGATTAAAAATATATATGCATGTATTATAAGTAATAGAAATGTAGAAAAAGATAACCATTGATGTCACCAAAATTAATTCTTTTTTTTTTTTTTGTTTTCTCTTGCAAAATTACAGTAATATCTTCTTTGAATTGCAAAAATCCATATCTTATTAATTTAGTGTTACTCCCTATTTACTTCAACTGTTTCCCCCACAATTTATTTCACCATACTAACTACCCTAGTTACATCTATATAAGGAATACAACTCAACTATCTTTGACACAAACAAATAAACCCGACCTGACTTAGCAAGTTAGTTGATGTGTGGGAATTGCACCAGGCTTTACCTCTCGAGGGATCTCGAGAAGCTTACAACCCCCACCAGGCAGTGTACCTGATCGTTGTAGTATAGTATAGTGACAAGTACCGGGAGATTGATCGTTCAACTTAGGAATAGTGTCGCTAGGATTAGAAAACCTAAAAACTAGGTCTAGAGGTGAGAGATGATTCTTTTTGTATTTTTTTATATTTTAGAAAAGCAAATAAAAATCTCGGTTTTTGAAGGAGTGGACGGAATTAGTTGCTAATCAACTAACCCAATGACTAAGATGCAATCAAAATAAAATGACAAAAATGAAAATAAACTAAATTAACTAGTGGTGTGAGGAATATATGGGAGAATTGTGTTTACTTAGATTTCACTATTCCAGATATCTTTTACAGGTTAATTACTTGTTACAGTTGCGTGGATGACGGATTGTATTCCTTAATACCATTCATGGGGTGGCGTACTTACTTCCGCAATCCTATAAGCTCCTACTTCACTCCTATGTCGAGCCGGTTAAGAAGCTCCTAACATGGGATCACTAGAATTCGCTCATGCATTAAATACAATCATAAAAACATAGTACACATCGGTTCATGTTTCTTAAGACGTTCAAGCAAGTTACACAATGGAGATCTGCCAGTTTTCTTAAGCCTAACATTGAAATCATTCATCCATTACAACTATAAACAAGCAATCAACCTATAATCAACATCTAGGTTTCATTACATCTAAACAAACACATGAAAGATCTAGCCTAGCATGTTATAATCAAGACAAGCATAAGATATATTCAAACAACACATAGACATATTGAATGAATTGAAAGAAGACTTATCTTAATTGAACATGAAAGGTTTCAAGGGGTGAAAACCCTTGAAAATACTGTTAAAAACGACCTAGGGTTTATTAGGTTCGACCCTAGTATTCTCCACACAAGTTTCTCTTTTAATGAATGAAAAATAGAAAAGTATATATAGATTTTGTGAGGTGACGGCGTCAAGAGTAAATTTTTGACGCCGTCATCTCGCCGCCAATAAAGTTCTCGGACTGCCTAGATCTGGGTCTGACGCCGTCATGTGTAATCCTTCTTCAGGCCGTCACCAAAATAACTCTTGACACCCTACTTCTCACGTCGTCACGTTTTCTCTGGGTCGTCATGCATTTTGCTCTTGGCGCCGTCATATTTTTCTTCTTGACGCCGTCAGGTACTGTTCCCAGTATGGAAAATTAAGTCTTTGTCGTTTTCTTCACTTTTATGCTCCAAAAACGTCCAAAATGCTTCCTTTTCCAGAATTCACTCCCAAAGTACCTAAAATAACAAAAGGAACGATTTAGGGCAATATTTTATCAAATAAATTCAATTCCGGGCTTAAATGACCCCCTAAAAACGGTTCATTTTTCGCCTCATCATATACCCTTACACTTGAGATTTGCTTGTCCTCAAGCAAATGCGTTTTTATTCTAATCAAAATACAAGTTAGGGGTCTTTTAACACTAATATAAAAGTAGTTACAACAACTAATTGTTCCACTAAAGACCAAAGACAAGCGCGGAGGTCACATACTAGCACCTCACAAATAGTGTTTAGATACTCACATCTCTCGGGTGTAATAAAGTAATATCACAATATGGAAATGGAAAACATCTCTCACTACCTGTCATAGCAAAATAGATTACCATAGGCTTGGGAAAGGATCAAACCTCCACCACATGGCGTAAGCACCTAGGATAAACTATCAAAGAGGTCTTTTTAAAGGGTTGTAACGTTAGGTGTAGGGATATGAAATACACGGGTTTGTTGGATATAGGCAATCTTTACTGGTGGCGAGTTAACAATCTTGGTTAATTACATGTACAATATGGCGTTGCTAAGCCAAGACTAGACTCGACTTAAGCTAATAAATGAAAAATAACAAAAACATAAAACAAACATAGAATGAAACGGGATGGTAGTCCGTATGTTTTTTTCTATTATTTTTTCTTCTTTTTCTTGATTTTTTAGATTTTTTTTTTGTGCATACACTCTTACCCTACCATCTAAAATAATACATCATAGGGAATGAAAATTCCCTTTACACTTGAATTTTTACATACTTTACAGTAGACTAATCTAATGACTCGAATTAAGATAATCAAAACACTTTGAGTACTTTTAAGACTAACGCACATATGGGGGTAATATATGATGTTTTTCCCCATTACTCCATAACATTATTACTTTACCCATGAGTCCCAATCGTCCCAAAACAATATGTACAAGGATATGACTCGACTTAGCAACAATGTAATCAATTAGATAATTAACTAAGGGTTTGACAAATAACAATAATGCACTAAAGATGAGTGCATACACGGAAGGCTAAGGCTATTTGGGTGTACATTTAAGTGGGGTGTAACAAATTCTTCCTTTAAGTAAGATGCTTAAAGTTAGAAACGAAAAGATAGGCTCGGAGGGGAGTACTAGGGGTTTCGTGTACTAAAAATGAGTACAACGCTAAGGTGTGGGAAAAATTAGCTGACTTAACTAGCCAAGTAATATGACTTAAATGGTCAAGTAATTATGATACGGGTTTAACACAAGGGTGATCCTAATGCCCCTTATCATGTAGTAAATCCTACTACACGAATGTAGTCTCACTAGCGGTCTCGGGATGCATCACTAACGCAAGTTCTAGAATCTAAATGCTACCGGTACACTCATAAGCACTAATAGTAAATGCTTTTCCTATCAAATCTAAAGGCGAACCTCACATATTTGGGTGGAAAATTTTTCTGAATGGTACGGTTTTGTGCTAGTCATAAAATCTCCTATCCGTGAGACGCTTGCTATGGCTAAAGTTTCACTCCTAAATGTTGTAAAAAAAATTTAATTTGGCGCTAAAATTACACTAACAAGTATTTATCATAGTTTTATTACACACCTACCATCAAACAAGCAAACTCAAGCGAAAGTGTATCTGTAAGGTATCATCATTTTACCCTCCCCTTACACTTAGGATGAACATTATCCCCAATGTTCAAATAAAGAATGTAAAAGTAAAGCAGGTAAAAGAATGAAATCAAATACTCCCCTGATTCGCTCGGTATGGATAATATGGTAACCAGGTTAGATCTTCCTCCAAGAAAATGAACAATCAAAGCTTCCCTTCCAGAATATAAATCATCTTCTTGTCATACATAACCTGTTAAACCTGAGAAAACAGACAAGGCAACCTCGCGTAAAATCGGCGGCAATCTATATATGCTAACAAATCCTAGAATAAAAAATAAGATATAATGCTTGTGGAATGAATGTTTGCAGATTTCCTGGAGATTATAAAACTAAAGATTCAACAAAAACTTTAAGACTCCGTTAGAAAAACAAAACTGGTAAAATTTCCAGAATTTTACACGTGACGCCGTCAGGAATTTCTTCCTGACGCCGTCAGAAGTGACCTGCAGAAATTCTTATGTTAAGTTTCCGGAAAATTTCTGGAAAAACTTTGTCCTACTTCCTGGAAAATCCTGCAAAACATCATTATGACTCGATACAAGCATTTGACTCTAACAAATACGAATATACATGTTCATTTAATATTGTGGAGAATCATGATCAAGTTTGTTTCTTAAAAACATATTTGGGGTTTCCCCTTACACTTATCTTTTGCGAAATACCTTTGGATGAAGTTAAGACTAAGCCAAACGAAAAAATAAAGTATTTTCACCATTTTAGTTTGAAACATGATTTACCAACAATAAAAATAAAGCATGCATACGGAAACAAATAACAATCAAACAAAACAAAAATCACACAAAAAAGAAGAATGAAACCATAAGCAAACCATAACATTGCTAATTAACGTGAACATAAAAATAAAAATAAAATTATCCATGGCCAACAGAGGCCATAGCCTAAACTATTACAGTCCAAATTGTTTCAATTTACATCACCATGAATAAATTGTTCAAACATCACAAACATCAAGACAAATCATTGGGGAGGGGGACAATAACGGTAGTCATAACCATGTGGGAGGTGCCCAGTGTACCCGTAGGGAGGGTAGTCCATCTCACAACCAGGGAATGGGTCGATCTGTAGCTGGGGCTCGATCTGATCACGGGTGGAGAGGTGCTGCATCTGGCGGAGGGTATGATCATACATCCAATCAAAGCGCTGGTCAGTGGTGGTTCGCCATGCGTCCACCTGACCCATCCAGGCCCCCTGGTGTGCCTGCCAGTCTCCCCGACTCATGTGTCGGTAGTAATCTGCAGACCCAACCTCATAATCCCTGAACTGATGCTGCTGGGGCGCCCCCTCATCATCATCATCATCATCCTCAACACCATCAGGTCCTCCCGCAATGTACCAGGTATAGGACCCATCCCCCAGCTTCATAACGATGCTCATCTGCTTGAGGGATTTAGCCCTTACCACCCTACAAGTCCCACAGTCGCTCAGGTACCCCATGATCTCAGGAACAAGTAGCCCATAAGATCGAGCCAACCGGGTCACGAACATCCCCCCATACACCTTGTCAATATCCCTCTCCCCCACACTGGTCTTCAAATAGCTTGCTACCCAAAATGGGATGTTACAGTAAACATCCGCTGAAAACATGGTGTATAGGTAGAAAAGATCTGAAGCAGTGACACGGTGTGTGGTGCCATGACGCCCCGACAAGCTGTAGGTGATGCACATGTGGGCTAACCTAATCATGGGGTCCCTTATTGAGGCCGCCCCAGTAGTCGAGGTGTACACCCCGTTCCCAATACTTGGCCAAAAAGTGGCACACCTCATCTCGTTCCTCACAGTCTCCCCATGCAACAACCTCTGCATAAAACCCCCCTCAACAACCTCATCCCTTGTGTACAAACCAATCCTCCATCCAAACTCAGTAACCGAACATGATCGAATCTCTCCCCCCAATCTGAAGTAAATGGTGGTACCCCCCATGTCTGTCCTGGCCTCAGCTATATCAAAGCGAAAAGTCGCAAAGAATTCCCTAACCAACTCACTGTAAACAGTCTCTCTCATCCTGAACAATCTCTCCCATTGAGGACCCATGAATCCATCAGTTTGGATCCTCCCCAAGAACTCACTCTCTAGACCTTGGGATCTCAGAAACTCTCAATCAATCACAGCACCAGCATCAATGTGGTGATAAACAAGCTCCGCGTACTTAGTTGTAGCGGCATCATTGTCAAACTCACTCCAACTATGAACCATGTCCCCATAGTTAACTCGTTGGGACCTTGACGAGCTGCCTCGGTGTTGTCGTGATCGTTTGCTCATTTTCCTGGAAAAAGATAGAGTGGAACAAAAACGATTAGAATGAGAATTTTACAAGTTCATGCTGTCAGACATATCTGACGCCGTCAGGAAGGAGAACCTGACGCCGTCAGACCCAGCAGAAATCCATTCATGCAATTACGAGGGAAAAATCAATTTTCAAACTCTAAATCCATGACCCAAACACTCCTTTATGCAGAAAACATGGGTGGGGGGTCAAAAAATCCGTGGTGTGAAAGATTTTTCCTCAATTAACGCATGATTCGAGTAGAACAATATCATGTAATGGTAACCTCTTGATTACAAAACATCTAAGGAAAGACATTATGATTTATCAAACATGGGTCACAGATATGGTTTCGGATGATGGGGGTTTTCGAAATTGGTAGGTCCTAAGGATAATTGAATGAAAAAGAGTAAAGAAAAACTACTTACCAAGTGGAGATTTATCACGGAAGATGTCGGATTGGATGATGGAGACTCGGAGGTGGAGCAGCAATTTGGGTGTGATTTGTGGGGTATGAGTTGAAAGTGATGGAGTTTGGGTTATTATTGCTGAGATAGCGAGGTGACGGGCTCAAGAGTTAAGATCTGACGCCGTCAGATGCCCGTATTAGGAACAAAAAGTTGTATTTCCAAATTCAGTCCATGCACTAATGTAAATAGCTAAACATAGGTAAAAACTATGAGTAGCCATCCCGTTAGTAAAGTCCACCAGGGTCAAACATTTCATTACTGTCACGGAGAGAGATGTGGTTGTAAAAATGGGTGGGTGAGGTTTCAGTTGAGTTGTAACCTTCGCATTGGTCAACGGTGGGTACAAAGAGGAATTGTTCCATAGAGGGTCTCAAAGCTGTGGTGTTTTTGAGGTGCAACCTCTTCACACCAGGTTTAAAACCAAAGGAGCGTCTCTTGCACAGATTGGGGAGCGTGGTTTACAAGCGTCCAACGAAAATGTTATGAAATTGCGAGTTCTTCTCCTCCTGAGGATGCTCACGAAAGCAGGGAGTGACTGACAGCGAAGCACTTGAAAAGGATTTCTCATTATCCTCTTGGTCACACACCAAAGGAGTTGGAACTTCAAAGATTTTTTCGAATTTTCTTGGTGCGGATTTTTCCTTAATCTTCTCTTTAATCCTTGATATGAATTTGTCTGCTAAATCCATAAAAGCATTACGAGTGCTTTCCATGCGTGCTTCTAAGTGCCGAATTTGTTTTTCCTGATTATTCATGAAGGTTACCATTATCCCTTCGAACTCCTCTTGTCGTGAACGTTCAGGAAAATTATGTTTGTCAATCGCACTCACACGTATATTAGGACTCCTTGCGGTTTCAGCAGCAGGCATTTCAGCTCTCATTAATTCCTTTACCTGCTTCTCGATATTTCCCAATAATTGTTCTTGGGTAGTGTTTATGTAATCTAGTTTCCCCTTACTTGAAAACATCGGGTCCTCCCATCCTTCTTCTTCGTATTGTGCTAACCCCTCAAGAACTTTCCAGCATTCATCAATGCTAAGTCTGTTTAGCCTGCCATTGGCGGCGTAATCTATAGCCCTTCTCGTTTGGTGATTAACTTTATCGTAAAAGATTTGAATCTGGAACCATGGTTCAATGCCATGATGAGGGACTTTTCGGAGTAGGTCTTTGTATCGAGTCCATGCTTCGTAAAAGGTTTCACCTTGACGTTGTTGGAACATCAAGATATCATTTATAAGCTTGGTAGTTCTCCCCGGTGGGAAACATTGAGCAAGGAAACGAGTTGTGAGATCATCCCATGAGGTGATGGATCCCCCGGGTAAACGCTCAAGCCATTGACTAGCTTGTTCACGTAGAGAGAATTGGAATAAGCGTAATCGGGTTGACTCTCTAGTTGTAGCATCAAGGTCTATAGAATCTACGATTTTAAGGAAGTCCTTGAGATGTTGATTTAGATCTTCGGAACGAAGTCCATGGAATGTACATCCGCTTTGCACCAACCGGATGGTGTCAGATCGCAAGGGAGACACATTGGCTCCTTGGGTGATGATGAGTGTGTAAATACTCATCATTTTTACCTTTCCTGAGCTGCCAAAACATCTAAAAACACTCAATATTGAATCAAAATAGTGAAAATATCCCAGGAAAGTGTTTTACATGTTTCAAATGCAAAATAATCAAAAACAGATGAAAAACGTACAAAGTTTACAAAATTGGCAGTTTCAGTCCCTTAACTTTCAAAAGTTGTCAAATCTAGTCCCTGGTTGTTCTAAAAACTTGAAAAAGTCACCAAAGGTCCTTTTAAATCAAAAAGTTACATAATTAGTCCTTTGGTGCAAAGTTTCACAAAATGTCAAGTTTAGTCCCTGAAGTTTGGAAAATTGTCAAAAATGGTCCCTGGGATATTAAAACTTTGAGAAAAACAAATTTTGTCCTTGTACTTCTCATATATCGCAGGATTGGTCCTTGGTGGAAAAGTTTGGCGAAATTACACAACAGGTCCCTGAAGTTTGAAAGTTTGGCAGAAATAGTCCATGGTGAATTTAAAATGGAAAAATCAATATTGGACCTCATACTATTCATCATATGGCATAACACACCCCTTGAAATACTTTGGAAGATTGCCAACCCTCACCCCAAACTTTCGAATTATTGCAAAATTGGTCCTTGTGAACATTAAAAACCAAACCGGATCCTTATTACTAATCCAATACCAAACCAAATCCTAAACACCCAAGCCCACTACCTCATTTGGCCCACTCCACAAAATACCCAGCCCAACCCTTTTTATTAATAAAACGGGGGTCAAACATTGACCCCTTGGTCAAACCGTCAAACCAACACCACCCCTCCCAGCCTTCCCTCCCCCACACCCCAACTTGCACTGTTCCTCCATCACATCACCACCACCCCATCTTATCCACCGCCCAAACCAATCACCCTCACCATATATACCTAACATCCCCTCCACATTTAATGCACCACCCCCCCCCCCCCCTGTCTGATTTTCAGAATAAATTGCAAAAAAGAGCTTTCCCGCCAAAACACGTGGCACAAGATTAGAGCAATTCAGACATCCAAGGGTTCAGATTATTAATGGGATTTACTCAGAGGCTCACAAAAACCCTAATTCGTGGCTATAAAAGGGAAGAGATTGCAAGGAAGAAGACATATAGTCACTTAGCTTAATTCTTAGGTCGTAATATTGTAATTTCAATTTTCAGTTGTTAATTTTACTCAAGAAAGCTTGTAACTTGTTTTAGTATTGTAATATCAAAGTTTCTTAATCAAAGTTTCAAGTTTTATTTAACAATTCAGCTTTTAGTCTTTAAAATTGCAATTTCTTATTTAAGCTTAATTATAGTTTAAATTGTTAGTCACTGTTTCAAAAGCTCACTGAGATAGTATAAGCTACCAACTAAACATAAAAACTAAAAAAAATATATAAAAAAGGAAATCAGAATCAAAGAAAATAGGCCACAGGTTACCCTTGCATATTGAGTGGAAAGCTTATGGAAGTTGCCTGCAATGGAGGGGCAAGAGGGACTCTTACCTAGCTTGTAGCTGCCCAATTGGGAGCCCTTGTTTAGCTAGGGTCTTAAGTGAGTTCAAGTTTTTAATTTTTTCTTGATTTCTATTTCTGTACTGTAGCATAGCTTAATAACTGCTTATCTTTGCTTATTTATTGTTAGATAGTGATTATATAAACTTAAGTCAGTAGCTTGTTTGTTAGTATTTGTAGTTGTTGTAATTTTTAGATTTGACAGTCAAAATTAGTCCACCTAGTAATCTTGTATGCTTGTTGTTATAACCAGTGAACAAGTGTTTGAATCAGCTTAATTTAGCCTAAGGTAACTTCTGAAACCAAGTTTGTGATCTAAAACCTTGAACCTCTTTGAAAACTATAAAAGCAGTCCTTAAAAGGAGTGTTTGGTTCAACAAAGTACTTGGTATTGTAGTTCATATGTGGTGTTGTTTTCTGATGGTACATACCTATTAGGATCATATAGACTTAGAACAACCATAAAACTTGGCCTTATTTCACAAAAAGTCAAAATCAAAGACAAAACACCTACACAGTTAACTGTGTAGGTATTTGAGCATCATCATCACTCAAAACCTTGCATAAGTGCTTAAGTTCATTTGATTTAGTTTCATTGTGGTTAAAAACATCATAACAAATCAGTAAACCTAGATCAAAGTTCACATAAGTCAAAGCATCAAGTTTTCTCAAAAAGTCAAAAAGGATAATCTCAGTTTTTTTCTCAAAATGGTCTGAATATTATTGATTTTTGTGCTTGGACCTAGGCTTTGAAACTTGTTGAGTGTAATATTCATCAGTAGATTTTTTGATTCCCACATTTGTTTGAATTTTGTGAATTTTATTGTGGACCCCACAAGCCCTAGAACACACCTGCAGGGAAGAAGACCTCCCCTGCACCAGTAGACCACCACAACACCACCACCTTTGGTGGCTGTTGTAGGCCACCTCAATGGGTCCCAGTGACTCATTTTGGCTTTTCCCAACCCCCCTCCTACCAGGGTTCAAGAATTGACCCTCTGTTTGACCTAGGAACTAGTGGACCCCACCTGGATTCATGGCTTAAGTTTGTCCAATTTCTGAGTTTAGCTCAATTTGTCAAAGTGCTTATTTGTATCTTATTAGGTTATCAGTGCTTGTTTTTTGTTGTTTCTAGCTTATTTAAGTTCCTTTTGCTTAAGTGAATCAAGTTTCATCATTGTGGACCCCACATACAGTCATTTGTGCTTATTTTGCTACTTGGTCAATAAAAGTCAAACTGTCTTGGTCAAGGGGTGCACACAGCTTATTTTTAAGCTAGATAAAAAGTTGTTTCACAAAAGTTTCTCATTTTCATCATATCTTTAGCTGTCAAAAAGGAAAACTCCAAAAAACCAAACATAAAAATAGTGATAGCTTCTATTTAATAGAATCTATCTTTTTCATTTTTCATTTCAGCTTATTTATAAGCACTTTTCCATTTTTATAATTTTCTTAATTTCCTAGTACCTTTAAGTATTTAAAATAATTTTCTTAGATTTTTCCTAATCAGTTTACTATTTATTAGATTTAAAAGTAGTTTAATTAATTAAATAAGTAATATTAGTAATTAATTAATTTTCTTTAATTTTTATTAACAACAGTAGGTTTTTATATTTTTTATAGGTTTTATAAATTAGTTAAGACTTTTAAAAAATATATTTTTAGTTCCTACTGCTCATTTTCCATTTTTCTTATTTTAATTATTTAAATTAGATTTAAATTAATTAAAAGGTAATTAATTAGTAAAATAGCCTAAATATAATTTTTAGAAGTTTTTATAATTTTTTAGGATTCCTGTGATGGTTAAATAGTTTTATAATTTTTTTTCATAATTTTCTAAGTTAATTTAGTATTATTCGTAATTTAAAATAGTTTAATTAGTATAATTAATATAAATAGTTTTTAATTAATAAAAACTCATAAAAAGACAAAAATACTTATTTTTATTTTTTATACTTTCTTCAAGTTCATTTTTAAGTTTAGAAATTTTTTTTGCAAGTTTTTAGTTAAATTTTTAATCCTTATCATTTTTAGTTAATTAAAATTAGGTTTTAATTAGATTTTAATTAGTTTAATTAATTAATTAATTAATATTTAAATATTAAAATAATCAATTTTATCATTTCATTTTCATTTTAAGTTTTCTTAAATTTTAAGTTTTCAAAAGTTTCACTTGCACCCCCTATAGTTTGTAAATTATCAAAACCCACTTTTCTGTCTGTTACGTGATCCCAAATTGTAAATTTGTGCATATATCTGTATATCTGTTATTTGTGAATATTATCTCATTGTACAAATACCAAAATATGAGTAGCAAAATCAATTCCATATCATCTTGGCTACTGTCCTCAGTGCCACTTATTCCCATAAATGATTTCCAAAAACATCATTTCAATCTCGCTTGGACTTAACGACCCGGGGACACACTATACTATCACCGGAGAATTGGAACGAGGCTGTCTTTGACTTATTGACCTTGGTCAATAATATCTGACCATTTCGGGACCAATCAAAATTTGGCGCCGCTGCCGAGGAGGTTGGTGCGTGTTTTTAAAATCGTCTTAAGTTTAGTGGTTTTCAAAACCCTCCCTGTACAAATTTCACACAAATTTGTAAAAAGTTTTTGTAAAAATATCAATCATACAAAAAAAGTTCATTAACACTTTTCCTGAAGTGTTAACAACACCAAAAAAATCAAAAACAACAAAACAAACTGTGAAGTTAAATTACTTCGTTTTCTTTAAGATTACAACCTGAAACAGTTGGTTTAAGGTAAGTTCTGACATAAAATTGCGAACTGAAGAGGAATCCATTCTTTCCTCCCGCCAGCCTGCGAGTAATCTTAAAAGAACGATTTCGGTTAACGAATCAGTTCCAAAAATATTTCCCAAAGTTTTCTGCACACACACCCATAAGCCTAAAACAGTTTTTCAAATTAATAAATACATAAAATCTTACCACCGCAAACCAAGGCTGAACACCTACCAAATGGGGGTGTGGACATAATAAGTTCCCAAACTTAAGATTAAAACTTGCCTTTGTATCCCTGTGAGTGGTGTACCTTTTTTAAAGAAGCTATTCACTTGTGATTATTGGTTTAAGTTCACTGTGGTATTGTCTCGATCTTGTTTTGAAAAAAATTGTTTTTAGTGCATGCGCACTCGGTCACAAACAAAACGTAAACATCAGAAAAACGTAACCGAGCTACGTACTGTTACAGAAGAACCAAAAACCGAAGGGGCCGCTGGGCCACCACCACCATTACCACCCCCTGACCCTCCCAGGGATGACCCAGCTCCCGATCTCCGAACGATAGAGGAGCTGTGCCAGCCTACCATGCAGGGGAGGGGCGGGCCTATTGCACCACTCACTATTGAGGCTACGGACTTTGGCCTCAAGCACCACATGATCCAACAAGTCCAGAATTCGTGTCAATTTCACGGATTACCGGGTGACGATGCTAACAAGCATCTTGATAAATACCTTACGGTTACCCAAAGCATGAAACAGCATGGTGTCACCGATGATGCCCTCCGGCTGTATCTCTTCCCCTATTCTCTCACTCATTATGCCACTGCATGGTTTGACCGACTCGCAAAGAATTCTATTCGTACCTTTGATGAAATGGTAACCAAGTTTTTAGCAAAATATTTTCCACCTTCCATGGTTACCAAGTTACGAAATGATATCAGCAACTTCCGGCAACGTCCCGATGAGTCTCTCTTTGAGGCTTGGGAACGTTATAAGCTAGCTATTGATCGGTGCCCAAACCACAATATGTTACAAGTTACCATCATAGATACCTTCTATAATGGTCTGACATTGAGGCACCGGGATATTCTCAATGTTGCTGCTGGTGGGACCTTTATGAAAAGGCGTCCCGAAGAGTGCTATGACTTGATTGAGAACATGACTGCCCACCATAACTTTTGGGATTCCTCTGCGGAGAGGGATGAGTCGTGCAAATCAATCATTCCTTCATCATCATCTCCTGAAATAATTGCTCTCACCAAAAAGATGGATGATATCTCTACGGCTGTGTTGAGAATGAACCAAACAATGCAAAATCAGGTTCAAAATCAACAAGTGAAAGCCGTGGCCCGAAGTTGTGAAACTTGTGGGGGCCCACATCTGTATTCCGAGTGTCCAGCTACTGCTGGCTTTCCTCAAGAGAACGTTTATGCTGCTCATGGTTCCTACAACATAGGGGGTAATTCTTACCAACCACAAGGGGACCGTAATCTCTTGAGCTATCGTTCCAACAATTTTCTCGGACCTCCCGGTTTTAACCAAAATCAAAACCGTAACTCGAATCAAAATTTTAACCAAGGTCAAAACTCAAATTTCCAAAACCCGAACCAAAATCAAGGTCATTTTAATCAAAACAATTTTCAAAATGGCAATCAAAATCAAGGTTTTCAAGGAAATTTTCAAAGAAACCAAAATCAAGGGAATTACAATCAGGGTAATTTCAATCAGAGAAACAATTTTCAGGGTAACAACAATCAAAATCAAGGGAATTTTCAAAACAACCGTTTTCAAAATCCTCCTCAAAACGTTGTTCCACCCTCCTCTTCCTCCAATGAAGTGCTAAAACAATTCATGAAAGCACAAGAGGAAACGAATCGGTTATTGATCAGCAAGATCTCTGAGCTTCAGAAGTCTTTAAATGATCGACCCTCGGGCCCGGGTACACTACCGAGCAACACGATCGCTAACCCGAGGGGCGATGTCAAAGCGATCACTACCCGAAGTGGGGTATCATACAATGGACCCTCGATTCCCTCTACCTCTTCTTCTCCTCCTAAGGTAGCGGAACGTGAGCCTGAGGTTACTACGGACACGGTACTTCCTACTAATAACGGAGGTACCAACAACGTCCACCCTCAAGTTGTCCCAGTCCCGACTCATAAGTCGAAAGTTGTATTTGATCCTCCTGTGAGTTCTGATGAAATTCCAAAGAATGATCCTAAGCCTTCAATTCCATATCCTTCACGTTTGAATGATCAAAAGAACCGCGAAAAAGCTAACCATCAGATGGAAAAATTTTATCAAATTTTCCAAGAATTACATTTCGATATTAGCTTCGCGGATGCTCTTCTTCTCATGCCTAAATTTGCTTCAACAATCAAAAATCTGATAAGCAACAAAGAAAAACTCTGTGAGATGGCAAAAACTCCTCTTAATGAGCATTGCTCAGCAGTGCTCTTGAAAAAGCTTCCCGAAAAGCTTAGAGATCCCGGGAAATTTCTCATTCCTTGTGTTTTCCCGGGGATGGTTGAATGCTTTGCCTTGGCCGATCTCGGTGCAAGAATTAACCTGATGCCTTACACAGTCTGGAAAAGACTCTCTTCCTGCTCTCACTCCTACCTGCATGACTCTCGAGCTTGCAGATCGAACTATATCCCGTCCTCTCGGCATTACCGAAGATATCTTCGTGAAAGAAGGAAAGTTCCATTTTCCGGCAGATTTCGTGATTGTTGATTTCGATGCTGACCCAAGAGTTCCTCTCATTCTCGGGAGGGGGTTCCTAAGAACGGGTCGTGCTTTAATAGATGTATTCGAAGAAGAAATCACTCTACGTGTTGGTGGTGAAGCCATGACATTCAATCTTGATCAGACTTCAAGATACTCCTCCAACTATGACGCTGAAATGGTTAACCGAATTGACATCATCGATGTTGCGTCTGAGGAGTATTCTCAAGAAGTCCTTGGTTTCTTAGCAAGTGGCAGTACCACTCTTTCTACTGATCCAATCATTTCCGACTCTTCCCCTTCTCTCACTCCGTTTGAGGGAAGTGACTTCTGATTGGCTCCAAACGGTCAACCTAAGTGACCAGGGAATGGTCAATCAAGTCAAACTACCTAGAATCAATCTCCGTTGAAGTGTAGGGTTTCCCCGGGTCGTTATGTCCCGACGAGGTGTGGATGGTTATGTAAACGGGTTTGTAAACGGGTGAATTTGGACAGAAGGGTGTATAAAGGGTTGTGAATGATTACACTACGAGATAAGGAATGAAAATAACTTAGAAATACTATATTAACATTTACTGATAATCAGATATACTAAAAACGTGAGCTAAGACTAAAAACGCGTTTGTTTAAATTAAAGTTACGTTGACGTACGAAATAAAACGCGAGTTTTGGAGAAATAAAATACCTACGACCGTGAAAATTACATTTTTACAATCCTAATGATAAAAGAAAATTTTTAGAAAAAGAAAAATAATTTTTACACTATTTAATTAATTACTATTAATTAATTAATATTTAATTACTAATTAATAATATTTAAATTACACTAATTATGAAATTAAGCTAGAAAAATGAAAATTTGATTATAAAAATTCTAAAATAATATAAAAGTAATTTTAAAACTAAAAATATATTTTTCCTACTTTTTCTCTATTTATTATTAATTAATTAAGATTTAAATACTAATTAAACTATTTAAATTAAAGAAAAATAGCAAATGAATAGTAAAAATCCTAAAACTTTTTCTAAAAATATTTTATGACATTTTAAACCTAGGAAAAATATAAAAACATAGGGTTACTTAATAAAAACTATTTATACTATTTAATTACCTAATATTAATTAATTACTAATAAACTAACATTAATTATTAAAAATAGCAAATGAAAAGGAAAAAATCTAGAAAAATACCTAAAAATACTTTAAACTATCAGGAACTTAAAAAAAATATGAAATTACAAAAGTACTTAATAATAAGCTAAAAGAAAAATGAAAAGGATAACTTCTATTAAATAGAAGCTATCACTTTTGGTAAATTGGTTTTTTTTTGGATTTTTCTTTTTCAAATCTACTTAAATACTTGTAATAACAAACTTTTGTGAAGGTGAAAACTTTGAAACTCAAAAATAAGCTCTAGGTGAGCTTATTTGCTTATCAGCCAAGCAATTTGAGCTTTGAAATAGATATTAAGCTTGAAGGACTAAGTAAAAAGCTAAAAGCTGAGGGCTAAAGACAGAAGACAACTAGATACCAATTTACTATGCTCAAAATGACTCAAAGTATCAACCAAGGCTCATTGTATAAGCTGGAATTTCAAAATAAGCTGTCCAATTCAATGCAAAACCAAACAGGCCTGCAGGTGATTGCAGGCTTGAATTTACCCACTCAAATGAGCTCAAGACCCAAAAGTGGACTTGGATCCAGTGAGTTCACCTTGTGGGCTTTCCATAATGCCCACAAGGTCAGGAAAAGCTCAAGGTTTGAGCTTGTGGTGGTCTGTGGAAGGTGGGGCAGTGAGGCAAAACACAAGGTGAGATTTGAAATGAGCAGCTTATGCACAATAAGCACAAGTGGAAAAACTAACCAATATTCAATGACATATAAACACAAACAATATAAGTGAACTAAAAGCAACAATTAAAGGATATGAATCCACTTGGAACAAAAAATCAAGCAAGCTCAGCAAAAGCTGATGAACCAGCAGCAACAGTTGCCTTGGGGCAACTTTGAAGGCCAAGTTAAGTACGCTAATAAGGAAATTAGGCTAGACCACTTATGGATGTAACAAGCCAGCCTAGAAGGCTTCCCAAATCTCTAAAAATTAACTCCTAGCATCAAAAACTGACCAAGATATGATGAACTTAAAATGGGTCAGTGGGGGGTAGGTTGGGTGCAGGGCAGGCTCAAGGCCTGCAGGGTACTTTGAGGTCAAATTCAAGAGACCAATCCAATTCCAAACTATAAAATAATTTTTAAACTTGAAATATAAGCAGCCAGAGAATACAAAACAATAATCCTTACAGATTTCTCACCCAAGATGAAGCCTACAAATGATTTGCCAACTTGTCCCATTTCAGTCAGGTTTCAATTTTGACTTTTTAGCTACTTCAATTTGTTTGACTTTTGTGAGATTTAAAATGAATTCTACTGATTAAGAGTGAAGTAGTAAGCTTAGATGAACTTGATTTAGGCTAGATAAACATCTGATAGACCCACATATCTAGTTATGCAGACCAACACTACAACAGTTAAACCAATGTCCAATTTCACAACTGAGTTTGACTTTTTATAATATGCAGACTGACTTTTAGACCTAAACTATCCCAAACACCTTTAGTGAAACCTAATTGCACCAGCAATACAGCAAAACAACATCCATAACATAGGATAAAACCCTAATCCAAACACCCTAAATTGGAGCTGTGTGAGACCTTAAAGAAGCTACAGATTTATATAACAAATGAAACTGAAAGTTAATACTATCCTAATCATTCAATAACACAAATGGACAGTAATGAAAACCTTTTACCAACAAAACTTAGTCTAATGAATTATTAACAAATATGGAGAAGTTCTTACAGTGTGCATCCAAGTTTGGAATCTGTGAGAACCAGAACAGCTCACTAACCAATCCTATGCTCCCTCTGAGCTCTAAACCAAGCTAACCATCTTCCACTGTCCTTCTTCTGGATTATTTTTATTTATTTATTTATTATTATTTTTTTTTCTGTATTTTTTTTTCTATTCTTAGTGAAACTGAAACTTGTAATGAGATTGAAATTTTAAAACTGAAGACTTATATTATTCAAAAGAAAGCAAATTACAACTAGAGGTTCAACTGAAAATGTAAAGTTACAATAAATTCTACATAATTGAAAATTGAGCTAAAAATCTACTACTGCTCCTTCCAGCTTCTCTTTCTTTAAATAACCTTCAAATTAGGGTTCTGGGGGCTCCACTAGCTCTTTCCCAGCATTCTTCTCAGCCTTTGGATCAAAAGAAACAATCTCAGCCGTTGTTTGAATTTGGCGCCCAATTTCTCCTTGGCGTTTTCTTGGATTATTGATGCCAGTGGGTGAGGTTTTGGAGTTTAGTGTTTGGTTTGGAGTAAGAGGGGGGTTTGAGTATGCAGGTGGTGAAACAGGTGTAGGGGTGATGATGGGGAGGGCTTGGCTGGTAGCAGATAGTGGGGGAGGAGGTGATCTGGAGGTTGGTCAAAGGTTGGGGTCAAAGGTCAACATTGACCCGGGAGTAGATTATTAAAACAAACGGATGGGTGTTGGGTTTGTGTGGTGGGCTAGAGTTTGGAGTCGGCTTTTGGGAGATATAAGGGTGTGTTGGGTTTGGAATTTGTTTTGGTTTGTAGAAATTTAGAAGTCCGGTTAATATTGTTGTGAACACAAGGACCAAAAGTGAAATTTCACTAAACTATGGGACTGAAAATGTCATTATTCCATAATACCAAGAGGGACCAATGTTGCCAAGTTTAGCATTCCACAAACCAATTTTTGCAAATTTTTTATTTTCAAAATTCCCAAGGACTGTTTTTGCAAAATTCCAAACTCCAGGGACCAATCTTGTTACTTTTCCAAGTTTATCACCCAAAGTCCGTTTTTGATAACTTTTGATTTTTTAGGGACTTGGGTTGATTTTTTCTTTCAAAATGAATGCGTAGGGACTATTTTTGACAAATTTTGAAACTTGGGGGACTGAAACTGCCAATATTGCAAACTTTAATCGTTTTTTCATTTGTTTTTGCTCGTTTTGCATTTAAAACACATAAAACACAATCCCTGGGATAATTTAAGTATTTTGATTACTTTTCGATTGTTTTTGTATGTTTTGGCAGTTTAAACACGATAAAAATGATGAGTGTTTGCGCACTCATCAATCCCCCACACTAAACTATTGCTAGTCCCTAGCAATATTTTTGGAAAACTTGATGGATTTTAAAGTCTTTACCAAAAGCCATCACTTCTGGAGTAGCCAGGTGTAAGAACTGTGGCACACCTGATAACCGTGTGATTTTGAGCAAACCACCAGCTGTCAACGGATTTGATTAGTCTTTACCAGAAGCCGTTTGCTTCTGGACTAGCCAACTCTTAATGGAATAGTCAACATCTTGGTGAGCTGATTACCAATTATGGATTTTCCACTGCCTTTACCACAAGCCATAATCTTGCGGGCTAGCCAACTCATTTGTTTTTGGGGAGTTGATGAACCATACAATTTTGGGTAAATTGCAAGCCATAAACGGATTTGGGATGTCTTTACCAAGAGCCGTTTCTCCTGGACTAGCCAATCCCTTTTGTCGCTTAGACAAGGCGGACTGATTACCACAAAAATTTTGAAGCACCAGTGAAAAAATTTTAAAATTTTTGAAATTTTGGCTAAAACGGGGGTATTATATAGTAAAATGTGTTAAAATTCGCTAGAATAGCGAATACCCCCCACACTTAGCATGAATATTGTCCTCAATATTCAAAGTCCCGGCTATTATGCCGACTCTTTGAACGTAAAAGGGCAACATTACAAGCTAAGCGTGGAAAACACCATTTTGTATTTTCACTTCTGTAATCATAGTATGGGGGACTCCCCCACACTTAGGGTGAAAACCCTATAATCATGCTACTGTTTTTGTTTACCGAGTCGCTAGCTTGACTCGACCCCTAATTTATTTGTCATTGGGGAAGCATGATGTGGAAGAAACAATCTCCATCGGACTTTCATTCAAGATGTTTGGACAAACATTTGAAGCACGTGAAAGTTCCACACCGATGAGATAAGTACCCGGCTCAAGATAATGGTACATGAAAATGCCGGGGTCAAAGATGGTATCCTCACTCCCGAAGGAGTGAAGAAGAGAAGAAGTCACCGTATAGGTGAAGAAAAGGAAGAAAACCATGACGAAAATCATGATTTGATCTTCTTCCTCGAGAAGAGGCTCAATAGCCTGAGTTTGGATTTCAAAAGGTAAGCTCGTAAACAACCCGGGAGGGTG
Source organism: Artemisia argyi (assembly GCA_030686995.1). Taxonomy (NCBI): domain Eukaryota; kingdom Viridiplantae; phylum Streptophyta; class Magnoliopsida; order Asterales; family Asteraceae; genus Artemisia; species Artemisia argyi. Next base: position 55,719,198 of record CM060683.1, on the reverse strand, counting down.
GGTGGGAATTTGCAAATTCTCATAATTGAGCGCATCTCCCCCCGGGCAATCAAACTGATGAGCGAGTTCACCGGAGAACTCCTCATGAAGAGAATCATTCACAAGATGAGAATCTGTGAACTCGTGTTCCATATCGGACTCATCACAATCCTCGTCAAAGATTGGATTGTTAGAAATCATAGTGAATTCAGATTCGAATTCAAATAGAGGATTGGTGAGAGTCGTATTAAATGTTTCGGGAACAAAGTGAATATTATTCTCTGTTGGACTGCTGGGATCAGAAGTGAGTGACGGATCATGATATAGGAGACTTTCAATTTCTCCCAGATCGGCTTCAAAATCGAGGAGACCATTATTACTTTCCAAGGAAAGTGGATCGATGTGAGTAAGTTCATCAGCGAACTCCTCAAGAAGATGATCAGCATCAGTTTGTGGAACTGAAGCCTCAACATACTTGATGTCTCCATGAGATGTACAATCATCATTAAAATCTGAGAAAGTCTCAAAATGATCGTTTGAACACTCAATAGGGGAAGGAATATCACACAAATGCTCAAGTGTTCCCTGTGACTCTCCTGGGATTGGGACAAGGATCTCAACACTAGACTTTATGAATTCATCCGATTCCTTATTAGGAACAGTGCTAAGATGCTCATCCCCCATGATCAAAGAGTGAGTGGGAACCTCAGGTGTGATAGCAGTTGTTTGAGATGGAATCTCAACTGCTGGGATATCAACTGATGAACTTGATGGATCTTTATAGAATTGAAGGATATCAAGTGTATCCTCATCATCACTGTCATCAGGAATAAAACGGAACTGAGAGCTAGATCTGGCTGCTTTTTCTCTTGCAATTGATTCCCTAATAGATTTTTCATATGCATCTTGGGAATTTATTCTAGCAGCCTGCTCTTCAGCAAGCAATTCTTCCATGGATTTTTGATGAGTATGTCTTTGGGCAAAGTCGTTAACTAAACCCTTAAGCTCATCAACAATTTTCATCAGATTTTGCATTTCTGGAAGAAGTGCTTGATTCATATCGTACTGTGGAGGTTGGTCGTAACAAGGTGTGTCAAAATTGTCACAAGGATATGGATTCCCCGTTTGACAATCTGAACTGAAATGTGGACCTCCACAGAAATCACAACAGTAAAACTGTTGAGGCTGTGGGTTGTACGTGCTAGAGTCATAACCGTTATCAGGAAACTGCTAATAGACAAGCGTGTTTCCCGATTGACAATCAGAACCGTAGTGTGAACCACCACAGTACTCACAACAGTAAAACTGCTGAGACTGATGGTGTGGTAACTGGTGGGATGAATCAGTGGTGTCATGATAGGAATAGGGATCTTGGTTATAGACAGACCCGTTTCCTGACTCTATCATGCCACAACTGGGGCAATTGCCACCATTATAAGAACTACCACACCACTGGCAAACCAGAAAGTGTGGATGAGACATAGAAAAGAATCAAAGGTTCGTAGAGGGGTAGGGATGAAGAATCAAAGGCGTGAGAGGGTAAAGGTGAATATTTTGGGGTTTTTGGATAAACATTTTGTACAAATGATAAAGAAAATCTTTTTGGGTTTTGTTTTTATGAAAATATGAACAAGGATGGATAAATGTACAATGGAACGAATTCCAAAGACACTAATCAGAAAAACCGTTTAGATAAACGCGCACAACCTCCCCGGCAGCGGCGCCAAAAATTGATTGGCTCCAAACGGTCAACCTAAGTGACCAGGGAATGGTCAATCAAGTCAAACTGCCTAGAATCAATCTCCGTTGAAGTGTAGGGTTTCCCCGGGTCGTTATGTCCCGACGAGGTGTGGATGGTTATGTAAACGGGTTTGTGATCGGGTGAATTTGGACAGAAGGGTGTATAAAGGGTTGTGAATGATTACACTACGAGATAAGGAATGAAAATAACTTAGAAATACTATATTAACATTTACTGATAATCAGATATACTAAAAACGTGAGCTAAGACTAAAAACGCGTTTGTTTGAATTAAAGTTACATTGACGTACGAAATAAAACGCGAGTTTTGGAGAAATAAAATACCTACGGCCGTGAAAATTACATTTTTACAATCCTAATGATAAAAGAAAATTTTTAGAAAAAGAAAAATAATTTTTACACTATTTAATTAATTACTATTAATTAATTAATATTTAATTACTAATTAATAATATTTAAATTACACTAATTATGAAATTAAGCTAGAAAAATGAAAATTTGATTCTAAAAATTCTAAAATAATATAAAAGTAATTTTAAAACTAAAAATATATTTTTCCTACTTTTTCTCTATTTATTATTAATTAATTAAGATTTAAATACTAATTAAACTATTTAAATTAAAGAAAAATAGCAAATGAATAGTAAAAATCCTAAAACTTTTTCTAAAAATATTTTATGACATTTTAAACCTAGGAAAAATATAAAAACATAGGGTTACTTAATAAAAACTATTTATACTATTTAATTACATAATATTAATTAATTACTAATAAACTAACATTAATTATTAAAAATAGCAAATGAAAAGGAAAAAATCTAGAAAAATACCTAAAAATACTTTAAACTATCAGGAACTTAAGAAAAATATGAAATTACAAAAGTACTTAATAATAAGCTAAAAGAAAAATAAAAAGGATAACTTCTATTAAATAGAAGCTATCACTTTTGGTAAATTGGTTTTTTTTTGGATTTTTCTTTTTCAAATCTACTTAAATACTTGTAATAACAAACTTTTGTGAAGGTGAAAACTTTGAAACTCAAAAATAAGCTCTAGGTGAGCTTATTTGCTTATCAGCCAAGCAATTTGAGCTTTGAAATAGATATTAAGCTTGAAGGACTAAGTAAAAAGCTAAAAGCTAAGGGATAAAGACAGAAGACAACTAGATACCAATTTACTATGCTCAAAATGACTCAAAGTATCAACCAAGGCTCATTGTATAAGCTGGAATTTCAAAATAAGCGTTCCAATTCAATGCAAAACCAAACAGGCCTGCAGGTGATTGCAGGCTTGAATTTACCCACTCAAATGAGCTCAAGACCCAAAAGTGGACTTGGATCCAGTGAGTTCACCTTGTGGGCTTTCCATAATGCCCACAAGGTCAGGAAAAGCTCAAGGTTTGAGCTTGTGGTGGTCTGTGGAAGGTGGGGTAGTGAGGCAAAACACAAGGTGAGATTTGAAATGAGCAGCTTATGCACAATAAGCACAAGTGGAAAAACTAACCAATATTCAATGACATATAAACACAAACAATATAAGTGAACTAAAAGCAACAATTAAAGGATATGAATCCACTTGGAACAAAAAATCAAGCAAACTCAGCAAAAGTTGATGAACCAGCAGCAACAGTTGCCTTGGGGCAACTTTGAAGGCCAAGTTAAGTACGCTAATAAGGAAATTAGGCTAGACCACTTATGGATGTAACAAGCCAGCCTAGAAGGCTTCCCAAATCTATAAAAATTAACTCCTAGCATCAAAAACTGACCAAGATATGATGAACTTAAAATGGGTCAGTGGGGGGTAGGCTGGGTGCAGGGCAGGCTCAAGGCCTGCAGGGTACTTTGAGGTCAAATTCAAGAGACCAATCCAATTCCAAACTATAAAATCCTTTTTAAACTTGAAATATAAGCAGCCAGAGATTACAAAACAATAATCTTTATAGATTTCTCACCCAAGATGAAGCCTACAAATGATTTGCCAACTTGTCCCATGTCAGTCAGGTTTCAATTTTGACTTTTTAGCTACTTCAATTTGTTTGACTTTTGTGAGATTTAAAATGAATTCTACTGATTAAGAGTGAAGTAGTAAGCTTAGATGAACTTGATTTAGGCTAGATAAACATCTGATAGACCCACATATCTAGTTATGCAGACCAACACTACAACAGTTAAACCAATGTCCAATTTCACAACTGAGTTTGACTTTTTATAATATGCAGACTGACTTTTAGACCTAAACTATCCCAAACACCTTTAGTGAAACCTAATTGCACCAGCAATACAACAAAACAACATCCATAACATAGGATAAAACCCTAATCCAAACACCCTAAATTGGAGCTGTGTGAGACCTTAAAGAAGCTACAGATTTATATAACAAACGAAACTGAAAGTTAATACTATCCTAATCATTCAATAACACAAATGGACAGTAATGAAAACCTTTTACCAACAAAACTTAGTCTAATGAATTATGAACAAATATGGAGAAGTTCTTACAGCGTGCATCCAAGTTTGGAATCTGTGAGAACCAGAACAGCTCACTAACCAATCCTATGCTCCCTCTGAGCTCTAAACCAAGCTAACCATCTTCCACTGTCCTTCTTCTGGATTATTTTTATTTATTTATTTTATTTATTTTCTGTATTTTTTTTTCTATTCTTAGTGAAACTGAAACTTGTGATGAGATTAGAATTTTAAAACTGAAGACTTATATTATTCAAAAGAAAGCAAATTACAACTAGAGGTTCAACTGAAAATGTAAAGTCACAATAAATTCTACATAATTGAAAATTGAGCTAAAAATCTACTACTGCTCCTTCCAGCTTCTCTTTCTTTAAATAACCTTCAAATTAGGGTTCTGGGGGCTCCACTAGCTCTTTCCCAGCATTCTTCTCAACCTTTGCATCAAAAGAAACAATCTCAGCCGTTGTTTGAATTTGGCGCCCAATTTCTCCTTGGCGTTTTCTTGGATTATTGATGCCAGTGGGTGAGGTTTTGGAGTTTAGTGTTTGGTTTGGAGTAGGAGGGGGTTTGAGTATGCAGGTGGTGAAACAGGTGTAGGGGTGATGATGGGGAGGGCTTGGCTGGTAGCAGATAGTGGGGGAGGAGGTGATGTGGAGGTTGGTCAAAGGTTGGGGTCAAAGGTCAACATTGACCGGGGAGTAGTATTATTAAAACAAACGGATGAGTGGTGGGTTTGTGTGGTGGGCTAGAGTTTGGAGTGGGCTTTTGGAAGATATAAGGGTGTGTTGGGTTTGGAATTTGTTTTGGTTTGTAGAAATTTAGAAGTCCGGTTGATATTGTTGTGAACACAAGGACCAAAAGTGAAATTTCACTAAACCATGGGACTGAAAATGTCATTATTCCATAATACCAAGAGGGACCAATGTTGCCAAGTTTAGCATTCCACAAACCAATTTTTGCAAATTTTTTATTTTCAAAATTCCCAGGGACTGTTTTTGCAAAATTCCAAACTCCAGGGACCAATCTTGTAACTTTTCCAAGTTTATCACCCAAAGTCCGTTTTTGATAACTTTTGATTTTTTAGGGACTTGGGTTGATTTTTTCTTTCAAAATGAATGCGTAGGGACTATTTTTGACAAATTTTGAAACTTGGGGGACTGAAACTGCCAATATTGCAAACTTTAATCGTTTTTTCATTTGTTTTTGCTCGTTTTGCATTTAAAACACATAAAACACAATCCCTGGGATAATTTAAGTATTTTGATTACTTTTTGATTGTTTTTGTATGTTTTGGCAGTTTAAACACGATAAAAATGATGAGTGTTTGCGCACTCATCAACTTTTTTCTGGAAGAGGTCGAGGCTTTTCTTGCTCAGGATAGCTCAATCCCAAATGGGGTTGATGAAAACTATCTTGACCCGGAGGGGGACATTCTTCTTCTTGAAAGATTGTTAAATGACGATCATTCACCCTCTCCGTCTCCAAAAGTACTTCATAAAGCGGAAGTCAAAAATGTTGAAATAACTGAAGACTTTCCCGAGGTTGAGCTCAAGGACTTGCCTCCTCATCTAGAATATGCATTTCTGGAGGGTGATGATAAATTGCCCGTCATTATTGCTAAAGACTTAAAAGATGAGGAAAAGGCAGCACTCCTAAAGGTTCTTAAGTCACACAAACAAGCAATTGCTTGGAAACTCTCTGACATTAAGGGCATAAGCCCGAACTTTTGTACTCATAAAATCTTAATGGAGGATGACTTTAAGCCAGCAGTGCAACAACAGAGAAGGGTAAATCCCAAAATCCACGAAGTTATCAAACAAGAGGTTCTAAAACTTCTTGATGCGGGATTGATTTACCCTATATCTGACAGTCCTTGGGTTAGCCCAATTCAGTGTGTTCCTAAAAAGGGTGGCATTACCGTTGTCACCAACGAGGACAACGAGTTGATTCCAACTCGTTTGGTCACGGGTTGGCGTGTATGTATTGACTATCGAAAGTTGAATGAAGCCACCCGTAAGGACCATTTTCCTCTCCCTTTTATGGACCAGATGCTTGAAAGACTTGCGGGGAATGAATACTACTGCTTCCTCGACGGTTTTTCGGGTTACTTCCAAATCCCCATTGATCCCCAGGATCAAGAGAAGACTACCTTCACATGCCCTTACGGAACTTTTGCTTACAGACATATGCCTTTCGGCTTATGTAATGCACCAGGTACGTTCCAGAGGTGCATGATGTCTATTTTTTCCGACATGATCGGGAAAACCATGGAGGTATTCATGGATGACTTTTCAGTCATCGGGGATTCATTCCAGTCTTGTCTCTCCCACTTGGAACAAATGCTTAAACGTTGTAAAGAAACGAATTTGAGTCTCAACTGGGAGAAGAGTCACTTTATGGTCAAGGAGGGCATTGTCCTCGGCCATAAAATTTCAAAAAACGGGATTGAGGTTGACAAGGCCAAAATCGATGTCATTGCTAAATTACCTCATCCCACCACCGTTAAAGGTGTTAGGAGCTTTTTGGGTCATACCGGCTTCTACCGTAGGTTTATCCAAGATTTCTCTAAGATTGCCCGGCCTATGACCCATCTCCTCGAGAAGGATGCTCCTTTCATCTTCTCTCCAAAGTGCATCGAAGCTTTTGAAACATTAAAGAAAAAGCTTACCGAGGCACCGATTCTTGTTGCCCCCGATTGGGACCTACCTTTTGAGCTTATGTGCGATGCTAGTAATTTTGCCATAGGTGCGGTCTTGGGGCAACGTAAAGCAGAATACTTTCAGCCTATACACTATGCAAGCAAAATTATGACCGAGGCTCAAGGTCATTACACCACCACCGAAAAAGAACTACTAGCTGTGGTGTATGCCTTTGAAAAATTCCGGCCATACTTAATCGTGACCAAATGCGTAGTGTATACGGATCACTCGGCTTTGAAGTACCTATTTGCAAAGCAGGATGCAAAGCCGAGGTTTCTCCGTTGGGTTCTCCTCCTCCAAGAATTCGATATCATTATCCGTGATAAAAAGGGAGCCGAGAACCTTGCTGCTGATCATCTCTCACGATTAAAACACCCTCATCAGGATGTGTCTGAGAAACAGGAAATAAATGAAATATTTCCTCTCGAGACACTCAATGCGGTTGCTTTTCGTGGTGACTCTATTACCCCATGGTTTGCCGACTTTGCAAATTACCATGCGGGTAACTTCATCGTTAAGGGGATGACGTCCCAACAGAAGAACAAATTCTTCAAAGACTGTTAATACAAATATCGCCTAAAAACGTTATTGATATTTTACGATCTTCGCTAAGTTTTGTTAACGACAAAATGTAAACTTTAGTTTTAAGCAAAACATATTCTTAGTTTTTAAGACTTGCATAAACAAGACTTTTGCTACATTTTACATTTCATAAAACATAACACAAGTTTATTTCTTAAATTAGAAATAGTCACATCACATTTATGGCAAGTTTTGTCATTATGTATTTATGGCAAGTTATGTGTTTGACTTGCTTTCATGTTGCTTGCAAGTATCATGTTTGACTTACTTTAAGTGATGTGACATTGTTTGGTTGACAGAAGTTATGAGACAAGACCTTGTTTGGTTTGAAGAGTAATTGCAAAAACCTACTGCAGACCCGGCGGTACCCTGGGGGTACACGGGCGGAACCCATTTGAGGGTTCCGCCTGATCCGCCGAGCACACAGTTTGTTGTGCTATAAATACCAAGCCATAACTTGATTTTTGGCTAACCTCTTGAGATCATTTTTTACACACACACTCATCTTTCTTTCTAACATCTTAACATTGTAAATGTGAAGTTTCCTTTTGTAGCAAAGAAGCTCACAAGGTCGTCTAAAGTTACAAGTTTCCAACACAACGTTTCAAGACTTGGTAGCTTAGTATTGTGTAAACTCGTGTTGTTTACGCGTCATTTGTTTGTGTATATTCTGAAGTGAGTGGTTAGTATTTTAGTCCTCAAAATACAAAGAGTGTTGGGAGTTGTTGTACCCTAGTAAAAGAACTAAACGGGAGTGGTTGTGCCCTTGTAAAAGAACTCGACATTTAGCTTTGTGTCGGTAAAAGTATAAGCGACGTGTAAGGTTTTCTCCGCCGGTGAAAGGAGCTTGTTGACTAGTGAAAGAAACTCTCGAGTTGGATACTCGGGGCGTGGACGTAGGGCAAGGAAAAAGAGTCCTTGTAGCCGAACCACGATAAATACTCGTGTTGTGGTTTGATCGTTTCTTTCCTTTACTTGCATGTTATATATATTGTGTTTGTGCATATATCTTTGATCAAACGGAAAGTTTCAAAGCTAACGAAACAAGTTAAAAAGATTTTAAAACGCTAAAACTATTCAACCCCCCTTCTAGTTTTCCACAATTGGCATCAAGAGCTACGTTACTCAAGCTTTTAAAATATATTGTGTTTTAAAACTTGAAACGATCCATGGATTTTGAAAATAACAAAGAAGGGCAATCTATGCAAAGACCATCACTCTTTGAAGCAAATGGTTTTATATATTGGAAAAACCGTTTTGAAACTTACGTGAAATCTAAAGATATAGATTTATGGTATATAATTGTTGATGGTGATAATATAGTTACTAATATTAAAGATGATGATCAAAAGAAATTGATAGGTAAAAATAATGAAGCTAAAATGATGTTTTACAACGCTTTGCCTAAGAAAGAATATGAAAGTGTCTTTTTGTGTAAAACCGCAAAGATATTTGGCAATCTTTAATTGTCACTCATCAAGGAAATTCACAAGTTAAAGATAACAAAATTGATCTTCTTGTTCAACAATATGAACAATTTGTTATTTCCGAAGATGAGATTATTGATAATGCTTTTGCTAGGTTTAACACTATTATTACTTCACTTAAAGCACTTGATGAATCTTTTTGTAGTAAGAACTTTGTCAGGAAATTTCTTAGAGCACTCCATCCGAAGTGGAGAGCAAAAGTGACGGCAATTGAAGAATCCAAAGATCTTTCAAGCATGTCACTTGATGAGCTAATTGGAAACCTCAAAGTTCATGAAATGGTGATGGAAAAAGATTCGGAACTAGTTAGAGGCAAGAAAGAAAAAGTTAAGTCCATTGCCTTGAAAGCTAGAGTCCAATCAAGTGATGATGAAGAATCTACTTCGGATAGTGATGATGAGGAATATGCTATGGCCGTGAGAGACTTCAAGAAGTTCTTTCGTAGGCGAGGGAAGTTTGTAAGACAACCTAAAGATGACAAGAAAACCTTCCGGAAAGATCGTGATGATCGAAAAGGAAAAGTTGAACGAAAATGTTATAGGTGTGGAGACACAAGTCATCTTGTAGGAGAATGTCCAAAACCACCCATGAGCAAGCCTCAACAAGCTTTTGTGGGTGGTGCTTGGAGTGACTATGAAGGAGATGATGATGAGCCAAAGAACGATGATATTGCTCTCATGGCTCACAACTCAAATGAGGTACTCTCCGACTCATCTTACTCCTCTATTGATGATGACACTTTACAAAATGAATATAACAAACTTTGTGAGCTAAGCTTAAAAATCATAAACAAAAATAAATTTTTGAAAACTAAAAAGGAGTTTTTAGAAAATGAAGTTTATGAGTTAAAAAAAAAAGCTAAGAGATTAGAAAATAGTAAAGGTATTGACACCTCATGCAAATCATGTGAGGAACTTAAACTTGAAGTTGAGAAACTTAAATTAACTCAAAATGATCTAATCAAACAAACCACAAAGTTCAAAAAGTTCGATAAGAGCATTTCATGTGCGGATGAAATTATGAAACTCCAAAAGTCACCTTTTGATAAAACAGGTCTAGGTTTTAGGAAAGTAGAAATCATTAAGGGTCAAACGAAACAAGAAACGAACACACATGAAACAAACAAAACTGCTACAGCAGCCCGCGGACCAGACGGAACCCAAAATAGGGTTCCGCCCGTTGGCCCCGAAGGTTCCGCCAGGTCTGCTGCAGCAGTAACTCCATCCACATCGGATCGTTCTAAATTTGTTAAAGTTACATATAAAAATGGAACCAAACCTGCCTTTAAAACTGGAGTAGGACTTAGTAAAAATGAATTTAGAGCTAAGACTACTCAACCAAGACCTAAGACTCCAATTCCCAAACGCCCCTTTCCAAAGAGCAACTTCAATGCTCGACCAAACTACCAACATGTTTGGAACCAAAACACTCCTGGACATTACCAAACCTCAAATTACATGCCATGGAACCCTTATGCTCTATTTTCATATTTGGGACAAATTAATGGTATGCTTAACCAAAATGGACCCATGAGAAATTGGGGACCAAATGTTTGAGTGTTTTTCATAAAATAGGTGTGCCTCAAAGTTTGTTTGGATCCGGATGAATGGATCAAAGATAGCGGTTGTTCAAGGCACATGACGGGTAATAAAAGCCTCTTCTCTACATATCACAAATGTGATGGAGGTAATGTTACGTTTGGTAGTAATGCTAGGAGCAAAATCATCGGAAAAGGTACAATCTCTCATGACTCCCTTTCTATAGATGATGTTGCTCATGTTGATAACTTAGGATTTAATCTCCTTAGTATTAGTCAACTTTGTCGTAATAAGTATAATGTTCTTTTTAGTGAGAATGGTAGTAAAATACTTAAAGATGGTATAACCATAGCCAAAGGTGTCCTTAAGAACAACGTATACGTCATGAAGTTGGATTCTACATCTAGAGACAAACTTTGTCTTACCTCATTAGATGAATCTTCAACTTTATGGCATAGACGTTTAGGACATGCTAACATAAGACTTATCCAAAACCTCTCCTCCAAAGACTTAGTTCGAAACCTACCCAAGTTGAAATATGACCAACACTCTTGTGATGCTTGCAAAGTCGGTAAACAAGTCCATAGTAGCCATAAGGCTAAAAACTTGGTTTCTACATCTAGGTGTCTAGAACTTTTACATATGGATTTATTTGGTCCATCCGCTATACAAAGTTATGGAGGTAACTTCTACACTTTGGTCATAGTATATGATTACTCACGTTATACTTGGACAAAATTTTTGAAAAGTAAAAATTAAGCTTTTGATAAATTTGAGATTCTAAGTAAGAAAATTCAAAATCAAGTAGGGTCTAATATTGTGTCTATTAGAACGGATCACGGTCGTGAATTTGATAATGAATTTCAATTTGGAAAATTTTGTGATAATAATGGAATTACTCATAACTTTTCGGCTCCACGTACTCCTCAATCTAATGGTGTAGTAGAACGTAAAAATCGGACATTACAAGAGATGAGTAGAACAATGCTTAATGAACAAAATATTCCACAAAAGTTTTGGTGTAATGTCGTAGACACATCAACGTACATTCTAAATCGAGTCCTAATTAGACCATTTTTGAATAAAACTCCTTATGAACTTTACAAAGGTAAAAAGCCTACATTAGGATACTTTAGAGTGTTTGGTAGTAAATGTTTCATTCTTAACACCAAGGATTATCTCACCAAATTTGACCCAAAGTCTTATGAAGGTGTATTTCTTGGATATTCACAAAGTAGTAAAGCTTACATTGTTTTAAACAAAGAAACCTTAAGAGTCGAGAAATCGTTAAACGTAACATTTGACGAAAGTCCACCTCCCTCTAAGACATCACCTTTGGTAGATGATGACTTAGTTGAAAGCCAAGCAATTGAAAGTCAAGAAATCTTAGATAATGACAAGGAAGATGAACTATTAAACAAGGAACTTGTTAATGTCAAAGAATCTAAAAGTCATCCATTAGATAGCGTCATAGGCAACATTAATGAAAGAACACTAAGATCAAAAGTCCAAAATGAAAGTAATTATTTTTGTTTCGTGTCAACCATTGAACCTAAAAATATTAATGAAGCCATTAAGGATGAATCTTGGGTAATTGCAATGCAAGAAGAATTAAACCAATTTGTTAGGAATGATGTATGGACATTAATTCCTCAACCAAAGAGTCAAACAATAATTGGAACGAAATGGGTATTTCGAAATAAAATGGATGAAAATGGAATTGTGTCTAGAAACAAAGCTAGGCTAGTAGCACAAGGATATAATCAACAAGAAGGCATCGACTACGATGAAACTTATGCTCCGGTAGCTAGGCTCGAGTCAATTAGAATCTTACTTGCTTATGCGTGTGCACATAATTTTAAACTCTTTCAAATGGACGTCAAAAGTGCATTTCTAAACGGAGTCATTAATGAAGAAGTGTATGTTGCTCAACCACCGGGCTTCATCGATTTTGAAAAACCTAATTATGTTTACAAACTTAAAAAGGCTCTTTACGGACTCAAGCAAGCTCCAAAAGCATGGTATGATCGACTTAAAACCTTCCTAGTTGACCATAAGTACACCATGGGCTTAGTTGATAATACTCTCTTCACTAAGAAGAAAGATTCACATATTATCATAGTCCAAATCTATGTTGATGACATTATATTCGGATCAACTTGTCAAGAATTATGTGTGGATTTCTCAAAAATCATGCATGACGAGTTTGAAATGAGTATGATGGGAGAACTCAACTTTTTCCTAGGACTCCAAATTAAACAACTTGAAGATGGTATCTTCTTTAACCAATCTAAATACATTAAGGACATGCTTAAGAAATTTGGATTAGAAGATTCGAAACCTATCAAAACTCCCATGTCCACGGAAACTAAACTCACCAAGGATGAGGAAAGTGAATCCGTAGATAGCACTAAATATAGAGGTATGATTGGTAGTCTACTTTACCTAACGGCTAGTAGACCCGACATTATGTTTAGTGTTTGTCTATGTGCTCGCTTTCAAGAAGATCCTAAGACTACACATCTTGAAGCCGTTAAAAGGATATTTAGGTATATTAAGGGCACTACACATTTAGGTTTATGGTATCCCAAAGGAACGGGAATAGACACCATAGTGTATGCCGACTCGGATCATGCCGGTGACTATGTCGATAGAAAAAGCACAAGTGGTACTTGTACTTTTGTTGGACATTGTCTCACCTCATGGTTCTCAAAGAAGCAAACGGCTCTTGCTATCTCAACAACGGAAGCCGAGTACGTTTCGGCTGGAAAAGCATGTCAACAAGCTCTTTGGATGAAGCAAGCTCTTGTCGACTACGGAATTCAACTCAACGACATCACAATTCTTTGTGACAACAAAGGTGCCATTGATCTCAGCAAAAACCCGGTTCAACATGCTCGTACCAAACATATTGAAATCCGTCATCATTTCCTTCGTGACAACGTTCAAAAAGGAAATATCTCAATTGAGAAAGTTTCTTCCGAAGACAACATAGCCGACATCCTCACCAAACCTCTTAAACGTGAACCTTTTAACCTTCTTAGGCTAGGCTTAGGACTCATGGAACCTACATTGTAGTTCTGGACATTAGACAAAAATCACAAAAATCAAAACAAATCCATAACAATTTTTCTCAGCAGGGTCGGCGGAACCCTGAGCCATAACGGACGGAACCCAAATTTGGGATCCGCCGTGTCCGTCGACCTGCAGAATCAATCCATTTGTTTATATTTAACCAAACACCCATTATCTCATAACCACCACTTCAAGGCTGATACTATTCACTTCACTACTCCTCCACACCTACGAATTCTTGGTCCTCCATTCATTTACATTGCTAATCAATCATCATTGTAAGTATTCTAAACATGATTACAATCCTGATCTGAGTCTAGGAATTCTATTTTTTCACAAAAACAAAAACTTGGGGTTATGCATTAAACTTGTAAAATTCATGCATAAAACTAGATGTTTAACAAAACTAATCATGTTCCCCATAGTTAGGAATTGCATTCTTACTTAGTGTAAACATGTTTGCTAAACCACCCCATGTCAAATTCTTGCAAAAATTTCTCACAAGTAGGACAAATATTTTTTCGTCCCACATTGAGAATACAAAATCAAAACGTTATGTTCAAAACATCACTTGCATAATGTCTCTTGAATGCTAAAGGGAATACATAACCAATATGTATTTTCGGGTACATTCAAACGAAGCTACATTGATTTAGGAGTGTTTGGGTTATCTTTTGTTTTTATAACAAAACTTGCATTATAAAACATTTTTGATGCATCAAAATGAGTCAAGATAACCGCACCTCCACATTGTTTTCATATAGGCACACACTAGAACATCCACATTAAAATAGTAGTTTACTTAAACTAAAATGTGAAATTTTTGTTGTTCTAGGTATCATCATGCCTCCTCTAACCCATTACGACCATAAGGACACAATTAAGTACCTCCCAAAACATCACAAAACCAAAGGCCTTACCCCAAACAAGTCAACATTTTCAAAGCCTTAGAAAAACACTATGTCCATGAGGGTAGAACCATTGACCCATCTTTCCTAGAAGGCACAAACCTTTATGACGAATTCGCCGCAATCAACTTTGAGTGTCTTTTGACTATCGACGAGCCTATTTGTCCTAGATTCATCCTAGAATTCTATGCTTCCGTCACCCTCTCCACGGGTGATTATGATTTCATATCCGTCAACTTTAGGGCTAGTGGTAACCAATACTCCTTCACTCTCGAGGAATTTGCTCAAATCCTAGGGGTCCCAAACCATGGTACTTGTATCTACTCCGATTTGCACTCTCTCTCAACCCTTGACACTCTCAATGACCGTTTCCATCCTTATGACACCCCTCTTGTGTCCAAAGATGTACTCCGTAACCATCTCTTTGTTAGAACAACCACCACTAGGAGAACCCGTGGGGGAAATGAAGTCGAAAAGGATCCATATGGAATGGAACTTAATGAACTCTTGCCCCAATTCAAGAAATGGGAGGAAGTCCTTAGAGCCAATGTAATAAGCACCATAGGAAACCGAGACCATATCAACCTTTGCCTATGCTACATGCTCTACTCTTTGTCCGTTAGGCAACCTTTCAATCTTGCCTACTACATGGCTAAGAGAATGGCCGACATTCCCGTGCATGGCACAACGGCTATGCCGTATGGAATGCTCTTGACCCGTCTATTTAGGTTCATTTCACCCATTCCACCAACTCCTAACCGTCTTCGTCTTGACTACTCTCTCATCCCTCACACCTTTGTTCCATTTAGTGATAAGAGAATGTACAAAGCCCAAGGAAAACGCCCACATCCTTCTACCTCATCTTCCTCTTCCTCAATGAGTGAAGATGACAATTTGCCAAACTCTAGGCTCCCACCTCTAGAATACCTTTCCCAACTTTCGGATATTCCAAATGAGTCGGAGGAGTTCAAGCAAACAAAAGGGATGTTCAAAAACATAGGAAGATTCCTCGGGAAGATGAAGAAGAAGATGGACCGTCAATGAGTGCGGGCGTGTTAGGAGTGTTTGGCACAAGGTGCTATTGAAACAATTTGGTCGTTTAAACAATATTTGTGATGTATTTGTGTGTTAGTACAATGTTTGATACACTTTGGAACATGTTTCAACTAACAATGTTGCAGGAAGACAACTTTTGGCGAGTTGTCAAATTTTCATGGTTATGGAATTTTCACTAAGTATGGTGAAATTCTCGACCTCAAGGTCAAACTCCTATGATATGTGTGTTTAGGTGTCTAATTTTTGCATTGCCTAACCAGAAATGAAGTATCTCCTTGATTTTAGGAGTTTTCGAAAATTTTGAAAATCGTTTCGCGGGTCAAAAACGCGGACTGTGAAGTTTTTCAGGCCTGGCGGATCCCAAATTTGGGTTCCGCCAGTGCAAAATCTGGGTAACCCAGGTTTGGCCCAACGGACCAGACGGCACCCTATTTTGGGTTCCGCCTGTGTATTTCCAGGGTGCCGCCAGTTGACTGCAGAATTTCTATTTTCTTTTTCGCCAATTCAACATTGAAACAACAAAATCCAATCCTTTTAGGTAGAAACCCATTACTTGCAATGTGTTTAGCATAATAGGATACTCCTTCTTCCATGAACTTAACCAAAACCAATTCCCGCCAAAATTCAAATTTAACCATAACAACCTCAAGGACCCCTCAAACATAAAGGAAGGAACCCCTCTAAGGGATCCTTGAAATCCCTGAGATTTATACAACCAAAATCTACCAAAACCACTATGCATTTAGTGCAAAAACTTGTCTTCTCACTTCACCATTTTCATTGGATTGACTTCCATGACATGACAACCCACAATTAAGTTTTCCAAATCATTAGGAACCACCATTTTTGTATGGACTAACATCAAATCCAAACACTCCTTCCCACAAATCTTCATCACTATAAATTAAACCATCCTAAACACTCTCAAACCACACCTTCTTCATCAAAAATTCTGAAACTTTAAACCATTTTAAACAATGACCAAGTCAACAAACACCTCTCAACCATCACGACCCATCCGTAGAACCGCCCGAATAAGTGTAAAACCACTATGGTCAAACCAATCCATCAACCTTAGCTACTCATCCTCAGATGAATTCACATCACCCATCAAAAATGAACACTTTTTGAATCTTGCATCTCCATCTCCATCACCCAAACAACCAAATGAGCACACTCCACCACCTACTAAATCACCTATCGACCCAACTCCACCAAGTGCTCCAACTCAACCATCAAAGACTTCATCACCATCACCATTACCAAAAATTGAACCTATGGAACTTTTTGGGTCTCCTCCAACATCACCACACCCATATGTCCAAGATTTAAATGATCTTCCACCAAGACATAATCAACCACCACCATTTGCAACTCACTCACCAAGGTCAATTCTTGACCTTGATGAAGATCTTGAACTTAACCAACCACCACAACAAGTGTACCAACCACCCAAACCATTGTTATTTCACCCAATCTACCGTGAAATCCATGGTCCTCTCTATGGAGAACCAAATTTTGAACACCATGATCACCCAACTCCACCTCCTTCTCAAGCCCATACCTATGAGTCTTTCTTTCCTTCTTATGAGGAAATACAAAGCATGGTTGACAACCAACTTCATCAAGCAATGGAATTTCAAACCACCTTGCTTGAATCAATACCAAATCCATCCTCCACCCAAGAACCAAAACCAAACCAACCCCCAAACCAAGAAACCAAAACCAACCCATTTTCACCCAACCATCCCCATGTTTGCTCAAATTGTGAGCAAATGGGTGAAAGCATAAAAACCTTGCTTCACCAATTCCAAAATGAAACCCGGTTTGCATTCCAACATGTCATTGAACGTTTGGATGCACTTTCCCACCCCAACAAATCCTAAACAACCCTTGGAGGCCGTTTGCCCCAACTTAGGAATGTAGGATTTTTTTTCTTGGTTATTTTTTTTAGTTTCTGGTTACTAAGTAGAAGAATAGTTAGCATTTCTTGTCTTTTGACTTTTATAAGTCAAAATTTTACTTGGAATGAAATTTCTTTCTACTTACTCTTGTGCATTGTTGGTTGATCAATGTTGTGTTGTCATTGTGGTTGCATTGTGTGTGGTAACTACAAGCTTAACTATATATATCACCAACTAACCATTTTTTTTGTAGGTCTCAAAATCCATGTTTCCCATATTGTGTCACAACCCACAATTTCAGGTCATTTTCCCAAACTTCGATATTCTACTATTCACAAATTACTATTCATCGATCACTATTCATCATTTTACTATTCATCGTTTTTGAGGTCAATTTGACATTCCGAGACACTTTCAGAAATTTTACTATTCACTTGACACTATTCATTTCCGAGAGAAAACCACTATTCACGTGCATTATTCATGTCATCGTAAATTTAGTTTACGTGTGTTCAAATTCGCGTAACCGTATTGGTTCAGGAGCGAATTCATGCATTATTGTCAGGGACACTTCGTACGGACTAGAAATAGTCTGCATATCATCGTTAGGGCACTTGCATACTATTCCACTCGTAGGATATCTAAATTACTACTTTTGGTACGATTAACGAATTACGTACGTTTATTTCAATAAACGCTAATACGCGAACTATAAAAGTGTCTAACATGTCCGACACTCCCGACTATGATCCTAATACATTTTTATACTCATTTCTATAATATAAAAACTATAATATTAATTTACCCGGTATTTTGGAAATTTAACTAATACGTATCGTACGTTTAACTTAATAACGCCGGTTTTCATCAAAATTGAACGATAATCACCCTAACTCTCCGTACTTGTACCCGACTTATTTTTACAACTTTTATAACTTTATTACGTCCCGAATAACTTCAACGAAACTTATTTTTAACAAACCCGGTACCCGATTAAACCTTAAACCTTAAACCTAAACCTAACCTAACTATACTTAATCACTAACACTAATATATACTAACTAACTACCCAACACCCTTCCCCTTTTCCCTCACCAAAACCGGCCAAGCCCCCCCCCCCCCCCCCCCCCATGGTCTTCACACTTTAAATGCCTCACCAAACTAATTTAATGCACACCAACCCAATTGTCCAAGTATATAATAAACTTTCTTAACCCATTTTCACATAAAAATCATTTTTACTTACAACTTAGCTAGTTTTCTCTCTTTTCTTGGTGTTTTGGTTCGAATTGGGTTAGACAAGGAGCAAGGAGAAGAAATTTTACAAGGTCATATTATAAACTAGTTTGTATAATCATCCTTGTTAGAGTTTTGAAATAAAAACTCAAGGATTAGTAAGCTTTTCATAATCTAAACTCTCTAAACCACCAAGTAAGTATACAAGCTCATTTTTATGATTTTTACAAGTTATTATTATGTTCATATAATTTTCTTATAAGATCTTACACATGTATCAACTTGTACCACTTCATTTTTGTATATTTTAACTTTGAAGCCCTAAAAATGGAAACATATGAAACTCTTGTTAGACCTAGTGGTTGGATGATATTTTAGGACCCATGACACCCTAAGAAGGTGTATGGTAGGATTAGATTAGTCTTGTGGTGTTTGAAAGTGGATTGATGGATGGTGGAACTAGTTTAGAGACTTGGAAATGATTTTTGGAACTTTTGAAATACCTACTGTCCTTATTTTAAATTCGTGGGAAAATCAGTAAGTAATGACTAAGTTTTGACCAAAGATTTAGAAAATACATTCAAAAACGAAACTTTAGGCGAAAGAATCAATTAAAACGAGTTTATAACGAAGGAGTTATGATTTTTGCAAACTTAACGACGAAAACTACTTTTCCAGAAAACTGCTTGCTGTTGGGCAGAATACGATGGGTATTTTGAGGCCTTAAACGTAACCTAAAAGAGCCGAGTTGTCTAAAATATACTAGTATACACAAAGACGAATCCGTGGACATAAAGAACAAGGAAAACGAGCTTGAAACGACCGAGTTATGACCATTCTAACATCGTCAAACTATATATATATATATATGGACACAAATAAAAATAATAACGTACGCGTTAAACGGTATATTTTCTAGTAAATATTACTAAGGACTATTTTCTTATCAAACGAATACGTACGACTCGAGGGAATACTTATACGACTTAACGACGTATTTCAAGGTTTTCAATACAAGGATTTTAACGCTAACTTTAGTACGAGTTAGTACAACAAGTTATATACTTCTCTAAAATGGAATTATTTTTCCTAAGTATGGAAATCTATTTTACTATGACGATAACAAGTATTTCCAAATTACGAGTGGTATGAGTATCATGTGCATGTGCATTCATTTCATTTCGACTTGATCTTAATTAGATCGCGATTATTCATTTAGGTTGCGGCTAGTGTACGCGCCTCATTGTCCCGATTACTCTTACATCATTGTACCATCGTTGTATCATCCTTTTGAGGTGAGTTCTCATAGCCCCGTTTTAATTACTTATTTGATTTTAAATCCCACGGGGGAGATTACATTGCACAATTATTTTTGTACATGCCCAAGTATATCAAATTCCATACATTGCTTAAGTTGCCTACTACCATGTTAAGTCCCCTTATATATATCATGGACCGTTAATTTTAGCTAAGCGAGAGTGAGTGGATAGATCTATCGAGGGTGACGCCTCCATTCGTGTTTGGGTTGCTCCAAACGGACGAATGCATTTCATGTCTTAACGAATTGAGTGTCTGGTAAACACTCGGGTGGGGCATTACAAAGTCTAGCTTCGGGGTCATGAGCTTAAGAGCCAATGTAGCATTTTTGACATTCGTGTCGGTCTACTTATTACTTGTGGCTTATGTACTTACGATTTACTTACAAACCTATGATTATTCACCAACTTTATGTTGACCGTTTTTCGCAATGTATTTCTCAGGTATCTAAGGCATTTCTCATGGCATTGCATGGAGTCTCTTTGTGTATCAAGGATGACGCGTCTCTTTTGGATTTCATGCACTTTGAACTATCGTTTGATTGTACTAAACTTGTTTCTTTAAACCTTTTCCAACTTATGGGACCAATGTTTTATAACTCTGAATATTTTGAATGAATCAAACGATGTATTTTATA
The DNA here is from genome assembly GCA_030686995.1 of Artemisia argyi. Lineage (NCBI taxonomy): Eukaryota > Viridiplantae > Streptophyta > Magnoliopsida > Asterales > Asteraceae > Artemisia > Artemisia argyi. The sequence goes on along the minus strand of CM060683.1, from coordinate 55,698,554 downwards.
AACGACACTTTAGGTCGTTCAATATATCCTGGTTGTGTGCTATGATCCGTTACACCCTCAGGTATTCCATTCCGCTGCCATTCAGGTATTTTGGGGGTGTGACAGATTGGTACCAGAGCTAAGGTTATAGCGAACTAGGTTGCATCATTGACCCTAGACTATAACCACACTATCATAGCATATCATCATTTCATCATAAGTGCATATTTGCTTATTTTTAGGCGATGCCATTATGCGAGTTATTTATTTTTATTTCACCTTGATTATCACAGAGACATGTCTTCGTATCCCGACACTGTCATACTTTACACTATATCCGATTCTGATGATGAGGACTCTGTGTCCTCTACTGCTGTTTCACCACTTGTTTCTCCTACACCTGAGTTGCCACTTTTGGCGTCAGATGATGATACCGAACCTTTCGAGGAGGAGGAGACGGCTCCTACTCCCCATGTCCATCCTACTATACCTACTGACATACCATCATCTCCTACTACTACTGTCCATTCAGAGCCGAGACTTATGTTTCCTAGGGAGAAGACTGTTCAGGGCCCTAGGAAGAGGGTTCGTATTTCTACATCTACTTATAGGAGTCTCCCGAGTCCTATTTTGCCTACACCACCACCACCAGCCTTACCCACTACTACTCCTATGCCTACCTCACTCTTGCCGCTTCGGAAGCGTGCAAGGCTTACCACTCCAGATTCACTTACCACTGAGACTGATGACTTTTCACCACCACCAGAGTACCACATAGGTGAGAGTTCTAGAGCTGCTGCGGCTAGGAGCCCTACAGCTGTCACATTAGAGGATCAGATGGGTGCTCAGCAGGAGCAAGTAGATAGGTTGGGGTATCGAGTTAATGAGATCATTACCACTAGACTTGAGACTGTTGAGGAGCAGGTTGAGGATTTGGTTCAGGGCAGAGTTAGTATTGATGTGTCTTACCATGGACTAGAGGCACGACAGTTGAGGCATCAGGAGGAGATTGAGCTACTTAGGGATGAGTTACCTGAGATTCGAGATAGAGCTCAGGCGACACAGGAGACCCAGTGGGAGCAGGTAGATGAGTTGACATTGCTTCGAGAGAGGGTAGTTGTTTTGGAGCGTAGGGATGCTTCTTCTCAGTTACGACTTGAGCATCTTGAGGAGATCGTGGTGGCGATGGATCATGAGATTCGCCGCTTGAGGGGAGAGCCTGGACCATCTAGAGCACCGGGAGGAGCCTAGACGTAGACTGGTATTATATATTAGCTTGTATTATTTTCCTAGTCCCGGGATGTGGGACATAGTTCAAGAACTTATAATCTTTTGATTGTTGTACAAACAAATATTATCAAGTGCGACTCTACTATGTGGAAATGTTGTGCTATATATTATATCGGTCCATGTAGACCGAAATTTTCATGTATTATATTCATGTGTTGTGATTATATTTATGATGTTTCGTGGTTGCTCTTTGTTATTATTGTATTTATCCAGATTGTGGTTGTATTCGTACATGTCGTGGTTGTGTTTATATTTGTTGTGGTTGTATATTTATATACATGTTGTGGGTGTATATCTTTGGTACGATGACTATTTCTATTATGATTTTTCTCATGGTTATTTCCATTGTGATTTATCAGAAATATGGCACCAAGGAAGGGTAAGACTGCACAGGAAACCCCCACTATGACTCAAGCCGCTATCCGCAAGTTGGTCAGGGATAGTATTGCAGAAGCTCTGGAGGTTGAGAGAGCTGAGGTTGCTGCAAGGGCTGCTGAGGCTGCTTCTAATACCGAGGTTGTTGAACCACCCACTGCTAGGCGTGGATGTACATGGAAAGATTTCAAGATTAGTGATCCCGTCAAATTTAAGGGCACTGAAGGAGCGGTTGCTCTAATCCGCTGGTTCGAAAAGACTGAGAATGTTTTTCTCATGTGTGAATGCCCGGAAGTTAGCAAGGTGAAGTTTGCTACAGGTATGCTTCTTGATGAAGCTATGTCTTGGTGGAATTCGTATGCTCAGCCGATTGGTATGGAAAATGCTCACAAGCTTACTTGGGAGGAATTCAAGAAATTGATGACAAAGAAGTTTTGCCCTCGTACCGAGGTGCAAAAGATGGAAACGGAATTTTATGAGCTTGTGACTAAAGGTGATGACATTGAGACTTATTTCAGGAGGTTTCAAGAGTTGGCTGCACTATGTCCGACTATGGTTCCCGATGATGAGAAAAAGATGGAAAACTTTGTTGGTGGATTACCTGAAAGTGTTCGAGGAGATGTGATTTCTTTCGACCCTCAATCAATGGAAGAGGCTATTCGTATAACTCAGAAACTCATGGTTCAAGTAGTCAAAGGGAAATCTGCTGTCAACAACAACTACCGTTCAAACAACACCAACTACACCAACACTCGGAACAACAACAACAACTATAACAACAATCGGAACCGCAACTATCCCAGTAACCGAAACAACAATCCAAACAACAATAACAACAACAAGAGAAGGTTTGATTACAACCAAGGTGGAAACGCTGTTCAGCCGCCACCTAAGAGGCAAGAAGTGGCAAAGGCCTATGCTGCAGGGCCGACTGAAAGGAAGGGATATGAGGGTAAATTACCCAAGTGCGAAAGTTGTCAGAAGCATCATAACCCAGGACGTTGCCCAGATCTATGTGGCAACTGCAAGAAAGCTGGTCACTACACCAAAGATTGCAAGGGTCCAAACTTTGGTGGCAATCAGAAACCACCGGTAACATGTTTTGGCTGTGGAGAACTTGGACACTTTAGGAATGAGTGCCCGAAGAAGAAGAATCAAGGAACAGGAAACCAAAATGGAATGGCTCGAGGAAGAGCTTATGTCATGGGAGGAGACGATATCAAAGAAGACCCGAATGTTGTTGCGGGTACGTTCCTCGTTAATAATCATTATGCATCCATTTTATTTGATTCAGGAGCGGATAGAAGTTTTGTTTCTATTGCATTTGCACCTTTACTTAACATAGAACCAATCCCATTAGACATTTCCTATATCGTTGAATTAGCCGATGGATCTTTAGTTAACACCAACACCATTATCCGTGGTTGCACTATAAATTTCCTAAACCATCCATTCAATATAGACCTTATGCCCGTAGAACTCGGAAGTTTCGACGTTGTGATCGGTATGGATTGGTTATCTCGGCATCGAGCGAGAATTATTTGTGATGAGAAAGTTGTTCACCTTCCTTATAACGGTGAAACTTTGGTTGTTCGCGGAGAGCGAAGTGGAACTAGACTCAGTATAATATCGTGCATTAAAACCGAGAAGTACATAAAGAAGGGTTGTTATGCATTCTTGGCTCACATCACGGAGAAGAAGTCGGATGAGAAACGACTTGAAGATGTGCCAATTGTTAAGGAATTTCAAGAAGTTTTTCCGGAAGAATTGCCAGGACTTCCGCCTACACGACAAGTTGAGTTTCAAATTGAATTAGTGCCAGGAGCTGCACCGATTGCACGAGCACCGTATAGACTTGCACCTTCGGAAATGCAAGAATTGTCGAATCAATTGCAAGAACTTTTGGACAAAGGATTCATTAGACCGAGTTCCTCGCCTTGGGGAGCGCCGGTTTTGTTTGTGAAGAAGAAGGACGGAACCTTCAGAATGTGCATCGACTATCGCGAGCTGAACAAGTTAACGATTAAGAACCGTTATCCACTCCCCAGAATTGACGACTTGTTCGACCAGTTACAAGGTTCTAGTTTTTATTCCAAGATTGATTTAAGATCCGGTTACCATCAACTTAAAGTTCGGGAAGAGGATATCCCGAAGACGGCATTTAGAACACGCTACGGTCATTATGAGTTTCAAGTGATGCCTTTTGGATTAACCAACGCACCTGCGGTATTTATGGATCTCATGAATAGGGTGTGCAAACCGTATCTCGATAAGTTTGTGATCGTATTCATTGACGATATCTTGATTTATTCCAAGAGTAAGGAAGATCACGAAGAACACCTCAGAACAATACTGGAACTACTCAAGAAGGAGCAATTGTATGCCAAATTTTATAAGTGTGATTTTTGGATACGTAGAGTTCAATTTCTTGGTCACGTCATTGATAGCCAAGGTTTACAAGTCGACCCGGCAAAGATCGAGGCAGTTAAGGATTGGGCTACGCCCAAGTCTCCTACGGAAATTCGTCAATTTCTAGGACTTGCCGGATATTACAGAAGGTTTATTGAAGGGTTTTCTAAGATAGCGAAGTCGTTGACGAAACTGACACAAAAGAATGAGAAGTACGAGTGGGGAGAAAAACAAGAGTCCGCATTTCAACTATTGAAACAAAAGCTTTGTAGCGCGCCGATTTTGTCACTACCTGAAGGTATTGAGAACTTTGTGGTATATTGCGATGCTTCGCATCAAGGACTTGGAGCTGTGCTAATGCAACACGAGAAGGTGATAGCTTATGCATCTAGACAGCTTAAGATACACGAGAAGAATTACACTACTCACGACTTGGAATTGGGTGCGGTAGTTTTTGCACTCAAGATTTGGAGACACTATCTTTATGGTACTAAGTGTGTAATTTTTACCGACCACAAGAGCTTACAGCATATACTCGATCAGAAGGAACTTAATATGAGACAACGTCGTTGGCTAGAGTTGTTGAGTGATTACGATTGTGAAATCCGATATCACCCAGGGAAAGCGAATGTTGTAGCAGATGCACTTAGCCGAAAAGAACGACTCAAACCTTTGAGAGTCAGGTCATTGGGAATGACTATCATTTCACCATTACTATCGAAAATTCTAGAGGCTCAGATTGAGGCTCTCAAGGAAGGAAACCAACCGCATGAGAAACTTTATGGAATGCCAGAAAGCGAAAATGGCTTTGTAAAGAGATCAGATGGAGTGTTATGCTTCAAGGACCGAAGTTGGATACCACTCTATGGTGGAGTGCGAGAATTGATTATGCATGAATCACACAAGTCGAAGTACTCTATTCATCCAGGTTCTGATAAGATGTATCAGGATCTCAAAAAGCTTTATTGGTGGCCGAATATGAAGGCAGAAATAGCTATGTACGTCAGCAAATGTCTTACTTGTGCTAAAGTGAAAGCCGAGTACCAGAAACCGTCAGGGTTACTTCAACAACCAGAGATTCCACAATGGAAGTGGGAACGTATTGCGATGGATTTTGTCACTAAACTTCCAAAGACGTCAGGAGGTTTCGATGCTATTTGGGTAATCGTTGATCGACTTACCAAATCAGCTCATTTCATACCCATTAGAGAGACTTATACGATGGAACAACTTACTAGACTTTATGTCAAGGAAATAGTCTCAAGACACGGTGCACCAGTTTCCATCATTTCCGACAGAGATAGTCGTTTTACTTCGAACTTTTGGCGGTCATTACAAGATTCTTTTGGATCGAAATTAGACATGAGCACTGCTTACCATCCTCAGACCGATGGTCAGAGCGAGAGGACTATTCAGACACTTGAGGACATGCTTAGAGCATGTGTGATTGACTTTGGAAATGGTTGGGCTAACCATTTGCCGTTAATCGAGTTTTCTTACAACAACAGTTACCATTCGAGCATTAAGGCTGCACCATTTGAGGCACTTTATGGTCGTAAGTGTCGATCTCCAGTTTGTTGGGCCGAAGTCGGTGAAGTACAATGTACTGGCCCGGAGATGGTACAAGAAACAACAGAAAAGATAATTCAAATTCGAGAGAGACTCGAAACTGCTAGAAGTCGACAGAAAAGCTACGCCGATGTTCGACGCAAACCATTGGAATTCCAGACCGGAGACAAAGTTATGTTGAAAGTCTCGCCTTGGAAAGGCGTAATACGTTTTGGAAAGCGCGGGAAATTGAACCCGAGATACATTGAACCATTCAAGATCCTGGAAAGGATTGGTCCGGTTGCTTACAAGCTTGAACTTCCGTCAGAACTTAGCAACGTACATAACACGTTTCATGTTTCGAACCTTAAGAAATGTCTTTCGGACGAGTCTGCCATTATACCATTAGAAGAAATACAACTCGATGACAAGCTTAACTTTGTGGAAGAACCAGTTGAAATAATGGATCGCGAGATCAAACAATTGAAACAAAGTCGAATTCCGATCGTGAAGGTTCGTTGGAATTCTCGAAGAGGACCCGAGTTTACTTGGGAACGAGAAGACCAAATGCGACGCAAGTATCCACAACTTTTCACCGAGCCTAGTACCGAGACCAACACTGACTGAATTCAGGGACTGAATTCCTTTTTGGATGGGCGACTGTCACAACCCACAATTTCAGGTCATTTTCCCAAACTTCGATATTCTACTATTCACAAATTACTATTCATCGATCACTATTCATCATTTTACTATTCATCGTTTTTGAGGTCAATTTGACATTCCGAGACACTTTCAGAAATTTTACTATTCACTTGACACTATTCATTTCCGAGAGAAAACCACTATTCACGTGCATTATTCATGTCATCGTAAATTTAGTTTACGTGTGTTCAAATTCGCGTAACCGTATTGGTTCAGGAGCGAATTCATGCATTATTGTCAGGGACACTTCGTACGGACTAGAAATAGTCTGCATATCATCGTTAGGGCACTTGCATACTATTCCACTCGTAGGATATCTAAATTACTACTTTTGGTACGATTAACGAATTACGTACGTTTATTTCAATAAACGCTAATACGCGAACTATAAAAGTGTCTAACATGTCCGACACTCCCGACTATGATCCTAATACATTTTTATACTCATTTCTATAATATAAAAACTATAATATTAATTTACCCGGTATTTTAGAAATTTAACTAATACGTATCGTACGTTTAACTTAATAACGCCGGTTTTCATCAAAATTGAACGATAATCACCCTAACTCTCCGTACTTGTACCCGACTTATTTTTACAACTTTTATAACTTTATTACGTCCCGAATAACTTCAACGAAACTTATTTTTAACAAACCCGGTACCCGATTAAACCTTAAACCTTAAACCTAAACCTAACCTAACTATACTTAATCACTAACACTAATATATACTAACTAACTACCCAACACCCTTCCCCTTTTCCCTCACCAAAACCGGCCAAGCCCCCCCCCCCCCCCCCCCCCATGGTCTTCACACTTTAAATGCCTCACCAAACTAATTTAATGCACACCAACCCAATTGTCCAAGTATATAATAAACTTTCTTAACCCATTTTCACATAAAAATCATTTTTACTTACAACTTAGCTAGTTTTCTCTCTTTTCTTGGTGTTTTGGTTCGAATTGGGTTAGACAAGGAGCAAGGAGAAGAAATTTTACAAGGTCATATTATAAACTAGTTTGTATAATCATCCTTGTTAGAGTTTTGAAATAAAAACTCAAGGATTAGTAAGCTTTTCATAATCTAAACTCTCTAAACCACCAAGTAAGTATACAAGCTCATTTTTATGATTTTTACAAGTTATTATTATGTTCATATAATTTTCTTATAAGATCTTACACATGTATCAACTTGTACCACTTCATTTTTGTATATTTTAACTTTGAAGCCCTAAAAATGGAAACATATGAAACTCTTGTTAGACCTAGTGGTTGGATGATATTTTAGGACCCATGACACCCTAAGAAGGTGTATGGTAGGATTAGATTAGTCTTGTGGTGTTTGAAAGTGGATTGATGGATGGTGGAACTAGTTTAGAGACTTGGAAATGATTTTTGGAACTTTTGAAATACCTACTGTCCTTATTTTAAATTCGTGGGAAAATCAGTAAGTAATGACTAAGTTTTGACCAAAGATTTAGAAAATACATTCAAAAACGAAACTTTAGGCGAAAGAATCAATTAAAACGAGTTTATAACGAAGGAGTTATGATTTTTGCAAACTTAACGACGAAAACTACTTTTCCAGAAAACTGCTTGCTGTTGGGCAGAATACGATGGGTATTTTGAGGCCTTAAACGTAACCTAAAAGAGCCGAGTTGTCTAAAATATACTAGTATACACAAAGACGAATCCGTGGACATAAAGAACAAGGAAAACGAGCTTGAAACGACCGAGTTATGACCATTCTAACATCGTCAAACTATATATATATATATATGGACACAAATAAAAATAATAACGTACGCGTTAAACGGTATATTTTCTAGTAAATATTACTAAGGACTATTTTCTTATCAAACGAATACGTACGACTCGAGGGAATACTTATACGACTTAACGACGTATTTCAAGGTTTTCAATACAAGGATTTTAACGCTAACTTTAGTACGAGTTAGTACAACAAGTTATATACTTCTCTAAAATGGAATTATTTTTCCTAAGTATGGAAATCTATTTTACTATGACGATAACAAGTATTTCCAAATTACGAGTGGTATGAGTATCATGTGCATGTGCATTCATTTCATTTCGACTTGATCTTAATTAGATCGCGATTATTCATTTAGGTTGCGGCTAGTGTACGCGCCTCATTGTCCCGATTACTCTTACATCATTGTACCATCGTTGTATCATCCTTTTGAGGTGAGTTCTCATAGCCCCGTTTTAATTACTTATTTGATTTTAAATCCCACGGGGGAGATTACATTGCACAATTATTTTTGTACATGCCCAAGTATATCAAATTCCATACATTGCTTAAGTTGCCTACTACCATGTTAAGTCCCCTTATATATATCATGGACCGTTAATTTTAGCTAAGCGAGAGTGAGTGGATAGATCTATCGAGGGTGACGCCTCCATTCGTGTTTGGGTTGCTCCAAACGGACGAATGCATTTCATGTCTTAACGAATTGAGTGTCTGGTAAACACTCGGGTGGGGCATTACAAAGTCTAGCTTCGGGGTCATGAGCTTAAGAGCCAATGTAGCATTTTTGACATTCGTGTCGGTCTACTTATTACTTGTGGCTTATGTACTTACGATTTACTTACAAACCTATGATTATTCACCAACTTTATGTTGACCGTTTTTCGCAATGTATTTCTCAGGTATCTAAGGCATTTCTCATGGCATTGCATGGAGTCTCTTTGTGTATCAAGGATGACGCGTCTCTTTTGGATTTCATGCACTTTGAACTATCGTTTGATTGTACTAAACTTGTTTCTTTAAACCTTTTCCAACTTATGGGACCAATGTTTTATAACTCTGAATATTTTGAATGAATCAAACGATGTATTTTATAAACGACACTTTAGGTCGTTCAATATATCCTGGTTGTGTGCTATGATCCGTTACACCCTCAGGTATTCCATTCCGCTGCCATTCAGGTATTTTGGGGGTGTGACATATTGGTACTCCATTTAGGGGGAGTATCGACCAAGGGGGAGCATGGCGATTATTCCGCTTCGCTACTCTACTTTTTGTTTCGACAAAAAGGGGGAGAAATATATTAAACCTTCAATACTTGATGTGCTTTTCATCTCTTAAGTAAAACAAGGTTAATATAATTTTTTTTAAGTCTTAAAAACCAAGATTTTGTGTGTTACTTAAAAACAAAGTTTATGTTTTGTCATCAACAAAAAGGGGGAGATTGTTAATACAAATATCGCCTAAAAACGTTATTGATATTTTACGATCTTCGCTAAGTTTTGTTAACGACAAAATGTAAACTTTAGTTTTAAGCAAAACATATTCTTAGTTTTTAAGACTTGCATAAACAAGACTTTTGCTACATTTTACATTTCATAAAACATAACACAAGTTTATTTCTTAAATTAGAAATAGTCACATCACATTTATGGCAAGTTTTGTCATTATGTATTTATGGCAAGTTATGTGTTTGACTTGCTTTCATGTTGCTTGCAAGTATCATGTTTGACTTACTTTAAGTGATGTGACATTGTTTGGTTGATAGAAGTTATGAGACAAGACCTTGTTTGGTTTGAAGAGTAATTGCAAAAACCTACTGCAGACCCGGCGGTACCCTGGGGGTACAAGGGGCGGAACCCTCAAACCGCCGAGCACACAGTTTGTTGTGCTATAAATACCAAGCCATAACTTGATTTTTGGCTAACCTCTTGAGATCATTTTTTACACACACACTCATCTTTCTTTCTAACATCTTAACATTGTAAATGTGAAGTTTCCTTTTGTAGCAAAGAAGCTGACAAGGTCGTCTAAAGTTACAAGTTTCCAACACAACGTTGCAAGACTTGGTAGCTTAGTATTGTGTAAACTCGTGTTGTTTACGCGTCATTTGTTTGTGTATATTCTGAAGTGAGTGGTTAGTATTTTAGTCCTCAAAATACAAAGAGTGTTGGGAGTTGTTGTACCCTAGTAAAAGAACTAAACGGGAGTGGTTGTGCCCTTGTAAAAGAACTCGACATTTGGCTTTGTGTCGGTAAAAGTATAAGCGACGTGTAAGGTTTTCTCCGCCGGTGAAAGGAGCTTGTTGACTAGTGAAAGAAACTCTCGAGTTGGATACTCGGGGCGTGGACGTAGGGCAAGGAAAAAGAGTCCTTGTAGCCGAACCACGATAAATACTCGTGTTGTTGTTTGATCGTTTCTTTCCTTTACTTGCATGTTATATATATTGTGTTTGTGCATATATCTTTGATCAAACGGAAAGTTTCAAAGCTAACGAAACAAGTTAAAAAGATTTTAAAACGCTAAAACTATTCAACCCCCCTTCTAGTTTTCCACAAAGACGTTAAACATTACTTCTGGGATGACCCCTTTCTCTTCAAAATATGTGCCGATCAAGTCATCAGGCGATGTGTATACGGACAGGAAGCCGCTGATATTCTCAAGGCTTGCCATGCTGGACCCACCGGGGGCCACCATAGTCCTAACTACACCGCCAAAAAGGTGTTTGATTCTGGTTTCTATTGGCCCACAATCTATAAGGATGCCCACGAGTTAGTCAAAGCTTGTGATGCTTGTCAGCGTCACGGGAATATTTCACAAAAGAACGAAATGCCACAAAATGCCATTCAAGTTTGTGAAATCTTTGACGTCTGGGGCATTGATTTTATGGGGCCATTCTCATCTTCTCGTGGAAACAAATACATTCTCGTGGCAGTTGACTACTTGTCAAAATGGGTTGAGGCAAAGGCCTTACCCACTAACGATGCCCGAGTTGTTGTGAAATTTTTGAAATCCCTCTTTGCTCGTTTCGGAACTCCACGTGCCATCATTAGTGATCGCGGTACTCACTTTTGCAATGATCAATTCGCAAAAGTCATGCTTAAGTACGGTGTTACTCATCGTCTTTCTACCGCGTATCACCCACAAACAAGTGGGCAAGTCGAGGTTTCAAACCGTGGTATTAAACAGATTCTTGAGAGGACCGTAGGTGAAAACCATGCTTCCTGGTCAGACAAACTAGATGATGCACTCTGGGCCTTACGTACAGCTTACAAAACACCCATCGGGTGTACTCCATACAAGCTTGTATACGGGAAGGCGTGTCATTTACCGATCGAGCTCGAGCACAAAGCCTACTGGTCCTTGAAACATGCAAACTATGATCTTCATAAAGCGGGTGATCACCGTAAGGTTCAACTCAATGAATTAAACGAACTTCATTATCAAGCCTACGAGAACTCTTTGATCTACAAAGAAAAGACAAAGAAGATTCACGACTTTAAGATTAAGAACCGCATTTTCAACGTCGGTGACAGAGTCCTTCTTTTCAATTCAAGGTTAAAGATCTTCTCAGGGAAGTTAAAAACCCGATGGACTGGACCATTCACTGTGGCAAAAGTATATCTATACGGGACTGTTGAGTTATCTCAACCCGAAGGTCCCAACTTCAAAGTGAATGGTCATCGTTTGAAACATTATTTTGGAGAGGACATACCACCCATGGTTGTCCCGGATCTCCAAACTTTCCCCATGGATCAATGAATTCGGGGATCGAGTCAAGCTAGTGACTCGGTGAACAAAAATTAGCAAAATATATGGGTTTTCACCCGAATTTCTGACTTCTTTTTACTTTCTACCACTCTAGTGTGGGGGAGTGGCCGTCCCCCACCTTTTGAAAAGTAAATATGTATATAAAGTTTCAGTTAAAAAAAAATGTAAATGTTTATATGTACAGATAAATAAAGTGAAAAATAAAATCAATATTTCCACAGTTAGTTTCGAATATTAGTTTTTTCCGTTCAGAGATTCGGCATAATAGCCGGGACTTTGAATATTGAGGACAATATTCAATTCTAGTGTGGGGGGGGGGGGGGGGAATTCTTACGAATTTTATCACAAAATACTTTTCAAGTACCCCCATTTTGGCCTAAATTTTTCAAAAATTTTTCACTTTATTTCAAAATTTTTGTGGTAATCAGTCCGCCAAAGTCTTAATGAAAAATGGATTGGCTAGTCCAGGAGCAAACGGCTCTTGGTAAAGACATCTCAAACCCGTTGATGGCTTGCAATTTGCCAAAAATTGTATGGTACCTCAACTCGCCATATCCCATAAAGCGAATGAGTTGGCTAGCCCACAAGATTATGGCTTGTGGTAAAGGCCGTGGAAAATCCATAATTGGTAATCAGCTCACCAAGATGTTGACTTAGTCCATCAAGATGCTGGCTAGTCCAGAAGCAAACGGCTTTTGGTAAAGACTAATCAAATCCGTTGACAGCTGGTGGTTTGCTCAAAATCACACGGTTATCAGGTGTGCCACAGTTCTTACACCTGGCTACTCCAGAAGTGATGGCTTTTGGTAAAGAGATTTTCAAATCCATCAAGTTTTTCTCAAAAGATTGCTAGGGACTAGCAATGTTTTAGTGTGGGGGATTGATGAGTGTGTAAATACTCATCATTTTTACCTTTCCTGAGCTGCCAAAACATCTAAAAACACTCAATATTGAATCAAAATAGTGAAAATATCCCAGGAAAGTGTTTTACATGTTTCATATGCAAAATAATCAAAAACAGATGAAAAACGTACAAAGTTTGCAAAATTGGCAGTTTCAATCCCTCAACTTTCAAAAGTTGTCAAATCTAGTCCCTGGTTGTTCTAAAAACTTGAAAAAGTCACCAAAGGTCCATTTCAATCAAAAAGTTACATAATTAGTCCTTTGGTGCAAAGTTTCACAAAATGTCAAGTTTAGTCCCTGAAGTTTGGAAAATTGTCAAAAATGGTCCCTAGGATATTAAAACTTTGAGAAAAACAAATTTTGTCCTTGTACTTCTCATATATGGCAGGATTGGTCCTTGGTGGAAAAGTTTGGTGAAATTACACAACAGGTCCCTGAAGTTTAAAAGTTTAGCAGAAATAGTCCCTGGTGAATTTAAAATGGAAAAATCAATATTGGACCTCATACTATTCATCATTTGGCATAACACACCCCTTGAAATACTTTGGAAGATTGCCAACCCTCACCCCCAAACTTTTAAATTATTGCAAAATTGGTCCTTGTGAACATTAAAAACCAAACCGGATCCTTATTACTAATCCAATACCAAACCAAATCCTAAACACCCAAGCCCACTACCTCATTTGGTCCACTCCACAAAATACCCAGCCCAACCTTTTTTATTAATAAAACGGGGGTCAAACATTGACCCCTTGGTCAAACCGTCAAATCAACACCACCCCTCCCAGCCTTCCCTCCCCCACACCCCAACTTGCACTGTTCCTCCATCACATCACCACCACCCCATCTTATCCACCGCCCAAACCAATCACCCTCACCATATATACCTAACATCCCCTACACATTTAATGCACCACCCCCCGCCCTTGTCTGATTTTCAGAACAAATTGCAAAAAAGAGCTTTCCCGCCAAAACACGTGGCACAAGATTAGAGCAATTCAGACATCCAAGGGTTCAAATTATTGATGGGATTTACTCAGAGGCTCACACAAACCATAATTCGTGGCTATAAAAGGGATGAGATTGCAAGGAAGAAGACATATAGTCACTTAGATTAATTCTTAGGTCGTAATATTGTAATTTCAATTTTCAGTTGTTAATTTTACTCAAGAAAGCTTGTAACTTGTTTTAGTATTGTAATATCAAAGTTTCTTAATCAAAGTTTCAAGTTTTATTTAACAATTCAGCTTTTAGTCTTTAAAATTGCAATTTCTTATTTAAGCTTAATTATAGTTTAAATTGTTAGTCACTGTTTCAAAAGCTCACTGAGATAGTATAAGCTACCAACTAAACATAAAAACTAAAAAAAATATAAAAAAGGAAATCAGAATCAAAGAAAATAGGCCACAGGTTACCCTTGCATATTGAGTGGAAAGCTTATGGAAGTTGCCTGCAATGGAGGGGCAAGAGGGACTCTTACCTAGCTTGTATACAAGCTAGGAGCTTGTAGCTGCTCAATTGGGAGCCCTTGTTTAGCTAGGGTCTCAAGTGAGTTCAAGTTTTTAATTTTTTCTTGATTTCTATTTCTGCACTGTAGCATAGCTTAATAACTGCTTATCTTTGCTTATTTATTGTTAGATAGTGATTATATAAACTTAAGTCAGTAGCTTGTTTGTTAGTATTTGTAGTTGTTGTAATTTTTAGATTTGACAGTCAAAATTAGTCCACCCAGTAATCTTGTATGCTTGTTGTTATAACCAGTGAACAAGTGTTTGAATCAGCTTAATTTAGCCTAAGGTAACTTCTGAAACCAAGTTTGTGATCTAAAACCTTGAACCTCTTTGAAAACTATAAAAGCAGTCCTTAAAAGGAGTGTTTGGTTCAGCAAAGTACTTGGTATTGTAGTTCATATGTGGTGTTGTTTTCTGGTGGTACATGCCTATTAGGATCATATAGACTCAGAACAACCATAAAACTTGGCCTTATTTCACAAAAAGTCAAAATCAAAGACAAAACACCTACACAGTTAACTGTGTAGGTATTTGAGCATCATCATCACTCAAAACCTTTCATAAGTGCTTAAGTTCATTTGATTTAGTTTCATTGTGGTTAAAAACATCATAACAAATCAGTAAATCTAGATCAAAGTTCACATAAGTCAAAGCATCAAGTTTTCTCAAAAAGTCAAAAAGGATAATCTCAGTTTTTCTCAAAATGGTCTGAATATTATTGATTTTTGTGCTTGGACCTAGGCTTTGAAACTTGTTGAGTGTAATATTCATCAGTAGATCTTTTGATTCCTACATTTTTTTGAATTTTGTGAATTTTATTGTGGACCCCACAAGCCCTGGAACACACCTGCAGGGAAGAAGACCTCCCGTGCACCAGCAGACCACCACAACACCACCACCTTTGGTGGCTGTTGTAGGCCACCTCAGTGGGTCCCAGTGACTCATTTAGGCTTTTCCCAACCCTCCTCCTACCAGGGTTCAAGAATTGACCCTTTGTTTGACCTAGGAACTAGTGGACCCCACCTGGATTCATGGCTTAAGTTTGTCCCATTTCTGAGTTTAGCTCAATTTGTCAAAGTGCTTATTTGTATCTTATTAGCTTATCAGTGCTTGTTGTTTGTTGTTTCTATCTTATTTAAGTTCCTTTTGCTTAAGTGAATCAAGTTTCATCATTGTGGACCCCACATACAGTCATTTGTGCTTATTTTGCTACTTGGTCAATAAAAGTCAAACTGTCTTGGTCAAGGGGGTGCACACAGCTTATTTTTAAGCTAGATAAAAAGTTTTTTCACAAAAGTTTCTCATTTTCATCATATCTTTAGCTGTCAAAAAGGAAAACTCCAAAAAACCAAACATAAAAATAGTGATAGCTTCTATTTAATAGAATCTATCTTTTTCATTTTTCATTTCAGCTTATTTATAAGCACTTTTCAATTTTTATAATTTTCTTAATTTCCTAGTACCTTTAAGTATTTAAAATAATTTTCTTAGATTTTTCCTAATCAGTTTACTATTTATTAGATTTAAAAGTAGTTTAATTAATTAAATAAGTAATATTAGTAATTAATTAGTTTTCTTTAATTTTTATTAACAACAGTAGGTTTTTATATTTTTTCTAGGTTTTATAAATTAGTTAAGACTTTTAAAAAATATATTTTTAGTTTCTACCGTTCATTTTCCATTTTTCTTATTTTAATTATTTAAATTAGATTTAAATTAATTAAAAGGTAATTAATTAGTAAAATAGTCTAAATATAATTTTTAGAAGTTTTTATAATTTTTTTGGATTCCTGTGATGGTTAAATAGTTTTATAAATTTTTTTCACAATTTTCTAAGTTAATTTAGTATTATTTGTAATTTAAAATAGTTTAATTAGTATAATTAATATAAATAGTTTTTAATTAATAAAAACTCATAAAAAGACAAAAATACTTATTTTTATTTTTTATACTTTCTTCAAGTTCATTTTTAAGTTTAGAAATTATTTTTGCAAGTTTTTAGTTAAATTTGTAATCCTTATCATTTTTAGTTAATTAAAATTAGGTTTTAATTAGATTTTAATTAGTTTAATTAATTAATTAATATTTAAATATTAAAATAATCAATTTTATCATTTCATTTTCATTTTAAATTTTCTTAAATTTTAAGTTTTCAAAAGTTTCACTTGCACCCCCTGTAGTTTGTAAATTATCAAAACCCACTTTTCTGTCTGTTACGTGATCCCAAATTGTAAATTTGTGCATATATCTGTATATCTGTTATTTGTGAATATTATCTCATTGTATAAATACCAAAATATCAGTAGCAAAATCAATTCCATATCATCTTGGCTACTGTCCTCAGTGCCACTTATTCCCATAAACGATTTCCAAAAACATCATTTCAATCTCGCTGGGACTTAACGACCCGGGGACACACTATACTATCACCGGAGAATTGGAACGAGGCTGTTTTTGACTTATTGACCTTGGTCAATAATATCTGACCGTTTCGGGACCAATCAGGTGAGCTCAATGGTGTTTCGATAGCCTTGGTGGCTAGGTCGGGAATACTCTCCTAGGGTTCGGGGCCTAAGAGGTTGGTTAGCTAGTGGTGGGTTTTGTGGGTGGTCTTGTTGTAGTGGGTTGATGGGTTCAAAGATGTTACCACCTTCCATGATGTCGGATGGTAAGAAGTTATGAACAAAGGCACGAAGAAATAGATAGACTAAAGAGAACCTAAAAATAAAAATAAAAATAAAATCTTACTAGAAAGTAATCTAGCAAGTAGACCTAATAAAAATAAATTTTAACCTAGACAATAACCATTCCCTGGGCTGCGGCGCCAAAAACTTGATGCGTGGGAATTGCACCAGGCTTTACCTCTCGAGGGATCTCGAGAAGCTTACAACCCCCACCAGACAGTGTACCTGATCGTTGTAGTATAGTATAGTGACAAGTACCGGGGGATTGATCGTTCAACTTAGGAATAGTGTCGCTAGGATTAGAAAACCTAAAAACTAGGTCTAGAGGTGTTCTTTTTGTATTTTTTTATATTTTAGAAAAGTAAATAAAAATCTCGGTTTTTGAAGGAGTGGGCGGAATTAGTTGCTAATCAACTAACCAAATGACTAAGATGCAATCAAAATAAAATGACAAAAATGAAAATAAACTAAATTAATTAGTGGTGTGAGCAATATATGGGAGAATTGTGTTTACTTAGATTTCACTACTCCCTAGATATCTTTTACAGGTTAATTACTTATTACAGTTGCGTGGATGACGGATTGTATTCCTTAATGCCATTCATGGGGTGGCGTACTTACTTCCGCAATCCTATAAGCTCCTACTTCACTCCTATGTCGAGCCGGCTAAGAAGCTCCTAACATGGGATCACTAGAATTCGCTCATGCATTAAATACAATCATAAAAACCTAGTACACATCGGTTCATGTTTCTTAAGACGTTCAAGCAAGTTACACAATAGAGATCTGCCAGTTTTCTTAAGCCTAACATTGAAATCATTCATCCATTACAACTATATGTAGGATCGTGGTTTTGATTGAATATTGTGATTCTGGAGGTCGGTTACAATGGAAGTAAATGAACTCCATAGTTAGTGAGAGAAAGTAAAGAGAGAATGGAAAAAACTATGTGTTTTATTGATAAGGAAAAATAAATTACACAAAGAGTCTCACCCTCCTAGTGAAGTCTAGGAGGGCTTATATATCCTAACACAATCATACTATAGCAACATTACATAACAAGTCCTTGTGTTTAAGCTAAATAGGATAACTAGTGTAATCCCGATAATGTTGTCACATTTAACTGTTAGGAGCGATCCCAACAATCTTCCCCCGATGTGGCAACATAAGGGATTACTTACAACATTTCCTACAAGTACAAATAAGAATAAAGAAATGTCTTCATAAGTTCTTCAAATGCTGAGGATGACGACAATTGACGCTCTTAGTTCTTCATTTTGTACCTCGGCTTGAGAACTTTATCTTCACTTGTAGGCAAAATGATGTAATATGCATGAAATGGATTAACTTCCCCCCAATTCATGCTGCATGTCTTTAGCAGCTTCTTCGTACACTTCTTTTTGGTGAAGTTTCTGAATCAGCTTCCCCCCAAACTGACAACCGTCTTCAGCAGATTCAAAACTTTGATTGTAGTCCACATGTCTTCTAACTATTGAAGTTTTAAGTACGCAGCGGAATTTGTAGATGACACCGTAAACCACACCAAGCAAATCTGACAAACACTTAATCACAGTTATACTCTACACGGAAGCTCTGTTCGGGGGTAACATGCAAGAAATCAGCAAGATCTTCTCACATATGCAGGCTACTTCACACTTTACAACCCGCGAGAGTTGAAACGATTACACCAAAATCACAAAACTAAGCCACTGATCATCTCTGCGGACGTCTCTCCGGTAGTAATAAAATTGTAAGCTCGATCACGTGAGTCTATTATGCATCCCTGATGTGCACATTTCTTCCCCCTAATTGCTGAACCTCGTGGAAAATGAATGTTGATTGATGCCAAACCACCTAACTTATATTGACCAAGGAATGGTCAACAAAATCAAACGGTCTATATCAATGCTCCGCGGAAGTATAAGGTTTCCCCGGGTCGTTATGTCCCGACGAGGTGTGAATTGTAATCAAACGGTTATTTGATCGGGTGAATTTGGATGAGAAAAAGGTTTGTGTGTGATTGAACTATAGAATCTACAAGAGAATAGCTTAAACAAGCTATATAAACAAGATGGGAAAGTTTGAAAACCCAGAAACGTTTAAAACTTAAAAACGCGTACGTTACGTTTAAATAAAACGTAGACATACAAAATAAAACGCGAGTTTTAATAAAATAAAATACTTACAAAAGTGAAAATCACATTTTTACAATCCTAATAATAAAAGAAACTTTTTAGAAAATTAAAATTACTTTTTACACTATTTAATTATTTAATATTAATTAAAAACTATTTAATACTTATTATTATTACTTAAATAACTAAAATACACTACAATATTATTTAAATACTAAAAAGGTGAAAATAAAATTTCTAAAATTATAAAATGACTAAAAATAAGTTTTAAAAATAAAAATAAGTGTTTTTGTCTTTTTGTGAATTTCTATAAATTAATTACTAATTAACTAATTAAACTATTTTAAATTAAGAAAAATACTAAATGAACAGTAAAAATTATAAGAAAATTTCTAAAATTACTTTATAACATATAAAAGCTATAAAAAATATAAAAACTAAGTTTTACTTAATGAAAACTAACTATGCTATTTTAAACTTAATATTAATTAATAATTAATAAAACTAAAATTAATTCTAATAAATACTAAATGGTGAAATAAAAATCTAAGAAAATTATTATAAATACTTTAAATTAAGAGGAAATTAAGAAAAATATAAAAAAGCTAAGTTCTTAATAAAAATATAAAAATGAAAATTAAAATTTAAATAAAATTAAATAGAAACTATCACTTAAAAATTAAACTTGATTTTTGGAATTTTTCTTTTACAAACTTATTTTACAACTAAAAATAGAAACTTTTTATAAAAACAACTTTAATGGAACTTAAAATTAAGCTAGTTATGAAGGAAAAAGCCACACAGTTGACTTTGGTCAACTGTGGAGACAAATAAGCAGAAATGGACCTAAGTGGGACCCACTCTGGCTAATTCTGATCTCAATAAGCTAATAGGACAAAAATAAGCTGGAAAAGGTACAAGGAGACCTCAGAATAAGCTAAAAGCTACCAATAAGCACATTCCAAAACCAAATAATGCTCAGGTTTGGGACAAGGTTTAGGGCCTGATTTAGGTGGGACCCAGGGGGTCCAAGGTCAAAGCTATGGTCAAAAGATGATCCCTACCAGGAGGGGGGTTGTTAGGAACAAAGATGATGGCCTGGGGCCCACTGGGTTGGCTGGAAAACCACCACCAAGTGGTGGTGGTGGTGGTGGGTCTGCTGAGACAGAGCAGAGGTGTGCCCTGCAGCCTACTTTGAGGGGCTGTGGGGCCCTCAAATAAAATCACAAAAATAAGCTGAAGCTGGGACTTCAGAGATGAGCTTGTAAACTACAAAACCTCAAAAGCTTAAGTTCTAAGTCCCAATACACAAATCCCTAAAATTCTTGTAACTTTTGAGAAAAACTGATGAATGCAATTTGACTTTTTAGAAAAACTAGC
This sequence comes from Artemisia argyi, assembly GCA_030686995.1. Classification (NCBI taxonomy): domain Eukaryota; kingdom Viridiplantae; phylum Streptophyta; class Magnoliopsida; order Asterales; family Asteraceae; genus Artemisia; species Artemisia argyi. Next base: position 55,678,094 of record CM060683.1, on the reverse strand, counting down.
TTATTTGACTTTTTTGGTTTTTTAGCTTAATTTAATGACTAGAAATAAGATAATAAGCTGAAACAAAGTTGAATTAGCACAACACAACTACTTTTAAACTGATATGAAGGACTTATTGAAGCTAAATCCCACACAGTTAACTGTGTGGGATAATTTTTTGAGATTTGGACTTTTTTGCCTTTGACACTTGGATTTAAGACCTATATTACCCTAAAACAACCTAAAGTGGGGTGTCTAAACAAGACTTAACCACCAATCTTCACAAATGCACAGGGTAATCCCCTGTGCCAAACACCCTTTTTGAAACTGAAAATAGGATTTTTGTGAAACAAAATGAGATTTTAAAACATAATGACCACTCTTTATCTTCTACTAACACAAGTTAAGCATAATTAGACAGAGATTAACTAACAAGAACAGTTATGACTAACACTTACTACATATGCAATTTAATAAGATGAAACTGAGATGGGCTTACAGTGAGCTCAAGTGAATTCCAACCCAAGAACAAGTAGTCAAATCTAACCTACAGCCTCCCTGAGGCTTCTAATACCAAATTCCATCAATCTTTAATCCTTCTCACTGTTCATCACCCTTCTCCATTGATTTTCATAACTTTTACTATTTAAAGTGACTTTTCAGATTTTAAAACAAGAGGGTTCACAGTCCCTTGAAAACCATGAAATACATTCCAATATGCTTAACTAAACTCAAACAAACACTACACAACAGCTTTGAACCATTTGAGAGATAAGTATGGAGACTTGAAATTTCAACTGATATGAAATAAAAATTTTAACTTGAAATTGAAATTCTTGATTAAATTAAGTTTTCATTACACTGGAAGAGTTGATTACAAGCTTTGTAAACTAAAAATTTCAAATGGAAAATGAAATTACATAAAAACGATTTTAACTATTCTACACTACAACTACACTACTCCTAATTACTCTTTCATTCTTCTTTCTTCTATTCTTTTATACACCCTGGAGGGTTTCTCTCTCTTTCCCACCTTCTTTCTGAGCCATTGGATGAGTACTTTGGACCTTGGCCGTTTGATTATGTTTTGGCGGGAAATGGGACTTTGGCAGTTGTGAGTGGTGTTAGGTGGGTAGTTGGGGTAATTAATGAGGAGGGGGGATGTAGGGGACAAGGGTGGAGGATGGTGAGTATTTTGTGGAAAAGTAATGGAGGAGGGGGGAACAATGGAGCGTGGTTTAAGGGAAGAAGAGGGGTGAACAGTAACTGGTTGTGGGTGTTGACTGGGTGTTGACCGGGGGTGAGTTATTATAAAAGGGATGGGCCGGGTATTTTTGTTTGGGCTTGGGGTTTGGTTACTGGATCAGGCCAACAAGGGGGCTGGATTAGGTTAGTTTGTTTAGGGTTTGTTTGGTTAAGAAATAATCACAAGGACCAACTTTGTAAATTCTGAAAACTTGAGGGGCTGTGATTGTAACATTCCAAAAGTAACCATAAGGACTTATTTTGACATATTTGAGAATTACAAGGATGAAAATTAATATTTTCCAAAATAAAAATACCCGGGGACCAAAATTGCAAATTTCCAAACTCCGGGGACTAAACTTGTAATTTTCTCAAAATTTTCATCCAGGGATCAAAAGTGGTTTTTATGAATTCCCAAGGGCCAAAATTGATTTTTCATTCAAAATTATCCCACCAGGGACCTTTTCTGCCAATATTTGAAACTCCAGGGACTAATTTCGTAAATTTCCAAAACTTTCCAATTTTTCACCAAAGGACTAAATATGACATTTTATGATTTCAAAATGACCTTTGATGATAATTTTCCATATTTTGAATATCCAGGGACTAGATTTGTAATTTTATGAAAGTTGGGGGACTGAAACTGCCAATTTTGCAAACTTTGTACGTTTTTCATCTGTTTTTGCTCATTTTGCATCTAAAACATATAAAACACAATTTTGAAATATTTTTAGTATTTTGATGCATTACTGAGTGTTTTTGTATGTTTTGCAGTTCAGATTAGACCAAAAATGATGAGTGTTTGAGCACTCATCAAGTGTTTTCGCAAAGAAATCAAGAAAAGCCAAAGGAGCAAAAGAACACCCACTCTCTCTTCCCCCACGACGTCTTCATGGAATCGGAAGCATACACACTATGTTTACAATGGAAACGGAGGCAGCGTAACCCCATGTGTCTAATTAACCGAATATGTGCGAAGTATCATAAATAGCCCGTGAGAATCAACTGCTGATAAACAACTCTATTCTTTTATACTCCTCTCAACTAACTCTTTTACCGACCCCATTATCATTCTGATGGTTGTTTGTAGTGACTACTGATGGAGAAAACCCAGTATGACGAACTTGAGACTGAAGTAAAATAACCCGAACTTGTGACTTAAACTTGCACTATTGTCTGACTAAGAACCAATACTGAGAATTTCAATAAAGGTAGAATCATATACCCATCCAACCATCCTTAATTGTATATGAACTTCTCTCGAATTATCCACATCTTTTGGTGACACTTGAGCACTACAACGTAACTCCTTTAAAGTGATAGCTATACACTGTGAGCACAACAACGTAACTCCTTACATCAGGTATAACTAGACAACTCAAGTCTTGGTCATTTGTACGGATAAAAGCTCGAACAAGGATCTCGAAGAATCATGCATCCAACCAACCCTGATATCTTCAAGATACTAAGTACACGCACCCGTGAAATTCCACTTCAACCTTAAATAAATAATAAAGAATTAACCCCGTAGTCACATCTAGCGGTTAAATGCACAATTCTAGTCTTTTTGACGGTTTAATCGAATCTTGATAATGGTTCCCGATCTTGTCAAAAATGTATCTCCCCGTGAATATTTGTAACAGCCAAAATACCACATTTTTTTTTCACCAAACGTTGTACCAAAAAAATTAATAACACCCGTGTATCAAAAAATATTAGTATCACACTTTCAGCCTATGTCTCGAATAAATTTTCAGCCCAATACACGGCTAGTTTCAAGCCTAGTCCAATAAATATAATAAATATTCAGCCCATTACGTAAATCATTAAAACAAGGGCCCAATGAAAGTGTTAAACCCGATCTAACTCCATACCCTAAATACACGGATAAAATTAACTTTAACCTAATAATACTCATCTTAACAAACCCTAGACTCATTAGAATTCGCCTCCCACATCTTCTTTTCTCTCTCCTGTTTCACTCGTATTACAAATCCATAACTCATCTCATCATCTAACTGTTATCAATCTCAACTCAATTAACATAACCAAATCAATCTCATCTCATCATCATCAATCAAAATATCCTCAATCTTCCATACTCTTTCAATCCGAACGAAGAACACAAACCCAGGCACAACCATGCCGTTACCTTGTTGTAATATTCAGCAAAAGAAGAATCAAGAGAGCCCTTTGAAGACTTCAAGATCCTTTGGAGGGTCTTAGGTAGGGTCATCATTTGTTGTGTTTTAGAACGAATCAAATAATGATAATAACATAGTTGTTATAAATCATTATTTATTTTCGAAGATTACAAAAGAGGCCATGCTTCTCATGGATCGATGATGATTTTTCTTAATCGAACTGGTTGTTATACCACTCGAAAAGCAAACCTGAGATGTGTTAATGTTGACATGATGATGTGGTGATGGGTTATTGAATTAGATAGTTGGTTTGGATTTTGTCGTGGCTGTGGTGGACTCAGTCACTGATTCGTGTGAAAACCAATTATATAATATAGTAGTATAGTATCGAAGTGATCCGCAAGAAATACGGATCACCCGAGTTGTTTCCAAGTGAAGGTGAATGGAATCAAGAATATTGATTCGTGAAAATCGTGAATCGAAAAGTGGTAAAAAGAGATTTAAATGAGATTATACTAATGAAATCACAAATGAAACACAAATAATCACTTAAACACGTAATTCAAGTAAGGCAACTAGAAACGTAACGTAAAATCGAAACCGTACGCAAAAACGTTACATAAACGTTCACGTACGAAATAAAATGCGACTTTTAAGCTACACGACTCCTACGTACTTGAAAATAATTTTGAAAAGTTAAAAATGATAAAAGAAAATTTTGAGAAAAAGAAAAATATATATATTTTTTTACTTTTTATTTATTTTTTATGAATTAAAAACTAATTTAACTAATTAAAAATTAAAAGAAAATGTAAATAAAGTGAGAAAAATGCAAAATAAATTTCTAAAATTATGAAATAACTAAAAATAAATTTCTAATATTTTTTTGGATTTTTCTTGGCTTTTTTTGATTTTTTTTGGATTTTTTAGTAATTAAAAAGTAATAAAAAGTGATTAAAAATGAAAATTAAATAGGAAAAATAGCAAATCAACTTAGAAAAATATGAAAATTTCAGGGAAAATCTAAAATAATATAATGAACCTGAGTCATGGTATATTGTTTGTGGTCGTGGTCTATTTCTGCTTCATCTTGATTCATTTTTTTCTTTTTGGATACTTTACGCAAAAGGTTTTGCGTAGACCTGTTTGACCACTTTACGCGAAACATTATGCGTAAACCTGCTAGTAGACTTTTGCGTAAGATTCTTTAGCGTAACATGGTCTTTTGCGTAAACCTTGTCTTTTGCATAAGTATTACGCGTAAGACAATGGTTTTATGCCTTAGATGAACCTTACGCATAACTTTCCAAGTTATGCGTAGTAAAATTGAAGTTTCGCGTAGAAAGAGGGTTTTGACCCTTTGACCATTTCCGGCGTCCTTTTCCGACCAGATTCCGACCATTATTCTGGTGAGATTCCGACTAAAATATCTGACCAGTATTATGACCTTGTTTTGACCATGTAATAACAGACCAATATTGACCACAAAAGTCTTCACGGGTTTTGGTACAAAAGTCTAAAAGAGATGTTACATAAACTGATACAATAAGATTCATGGCGCAACAAAGATTTGGACTGTTAGACTTTTTTGACCACTTTGACTGTTATAACCAGAAATAATAATAAGTGAAAAAATTGTTAAAAACAGTCAAAAAATACAATTTTTGACAAGATAAAATCACAAAAATATCAACCAATAACTAAAAACGAGGCTTTGATGCCACTTGTAGGATCGTGGTTTTGATTGAATATTGTGATTCTGGAGGTCGGTTACAATGGAAGTAAATGAACTCCATAGTTAGTGAGAGAAAGTAAAGAGAGAAGGGAAAAACTATGTGTTTTATTGATAAGGAAAAGTAAATTACACAAAGAGTCTCACCCTCCTAGTGAAGTCTAGGAGGGCTTATATAGCCTAACACAATCATACTATAGCAACATTACATAACAAGTCCTTGTGTTTAAGCTAAATAGGATAACTAGTGTAATCCCGATAATGTTGTCACATTTAACTGTTAGGAGCGATCCCAACACTATAAACAAGCAATCAACCTATAATCAACATTTAGGTTTCATTACATCTAAGCAAACACATGAAAGATCTAGCCTAGCATGTTATAATCAAGACAAGCATAAGATATATTCAAACAACACATAGATATATTGAATGAATTGAAAGAAGACTTAATTTAATTGAACATGAAAGGTTTCAAGGGGTGAAAACCCTTGAAAATACTATTAAAACGACCTAGGGTTTATTAGGTTCGACCCTAGTATTCTCCACACAAGTTTCTCTCTTAATGAATGAAAAATAGAAAAGTATATATAGATTTTGTGAGGAGACGGCTTCAAGAGTAAATTTCTGACGCCGTCATCTCACCACCAATAAAGTTATCGGACTGCCTAGATCTGGGTCTGACGCCGTCATGTGTAATCCTTCTTCAGGCCGTCACTAAAATAACTCTTGACGCCCTACTTCTGAAACCGTCACGTTTTCTCTGGGTCGTCATGCATTTTGCTCTTGACGCCGTCATATTTTCCTTCTTGACGCCGTCCGGTACTGTTCCCAGCATGGAAAATTAAGTCTTTGTCGTTTTCTTCACTTTTATGCTCCAAAAACGTCCAAATACTTCTTTTTCCAGAATTCACTCCCAAAGTACCTAAAATCACAAAAGGAACGATTTAGGGCAATATTTGATCAAATAAATTCAATTCCGGGCTTAAATGACCCCCTAAAAATGGTTCATTTTTCGCCTCATCATTAGTTCTCTAAACGCACCCATGGCTCATAAGATGAAAACAAGCCTCTTTGGCTTGTTTTTAGTTTCACTGTACATGATCCACACATCAAATGCTATATGCCCTCAAATTAAATGGGATCTTTTTATAATCAATGGCATTGAAAACCAAAAACTTCTAATTCACCCTATAGAGAAAGGCGGGGATGGTGTTGGAATACACGTCTTGCAACCAAACGAAACATTTACTTGGCGTTTCTGTGAGAAGGTTGTTGGAGATACAACTTGGGATTCAGATTTTATGTGGGGCGAAAAACTAATTAACTTTCCTGTTTTCAATAATAAATGGCGAGCTGAGTGTGGCAAAGGACGTGGTTCAGAAGAATTATATTGGCTAGCTAAAGAGGATAGGTTTTATAAGTCTTGTTATGGAGATCAATTTCCTAAGGGTTGGGGGGAAAATATGATTGGCCATAATTAATCATGTGTACGTATAGTAGTGCTAGAACCTAAACATGATTACCTAAGTATAATAATAAAAGAATAGTTCAATCCATAGTCACTTATTGTTCTTTGCTAAACTAATGATTTTTCTAAAACATTATATATGGTTATACATGAAGAAGATAAAAAACACCAATGTACTAACATCATTTACCCAAATTATAACATGTCTATTTACAAGGTGCCTAAATCGGTGTTACATACTTTGGAGTCCATTCGGAGGAATTTTTTATTTGGTGCTCAATGTGATGAGAGGAAAATCATGTGGGTCAAATGGTCTAAGGTCCTTGCGTCCAAGAAGTACGGAGGTTTAGGTGTTTCAAGTTTCTATGCCTTAAATAGAGCGCTCCTCTTTAGGTGGGTGTGGAGATTTATCTCATGTGATAACTCTTTGTGGTGCCGTTTCAGTAAGTCTATGCACGGCTCTTCGCTCTCTAATGTGTCTCCTTTTCATCTCTCGACTTGGAATTCCATCATTCGGGAAGTGCATTTGCTCAAAGATCATGGAGTTGACCTGATATCTCATTGTCATAATCGTGTTGGTAATGGGTTACGTACTCAGTTCTGGAATGAGGTTTCGATTGGAGATACTCCTTTATGTGTTAGGTTCCCCCGTCTCTTTGCTTTGGAGTCTAGCAGAGATTGTACGGTGGCTGATAAACTCCAAAACTCGGTTATTGATTCTCTTCGTCGACCTGTTCGAGGAGGGGTCGAAGCTTCTCAGTTAGTCTCTTGCAGGAGACTATTGTAGCGTCGATGTTGTCTAATATGGAAGATAAATGGGTTTGGGGTTTAAATGGGGAGGGTGTTTTCGGGTCAAGGATGTTCGCTGCTTGCTTGATGACAGTTTTTTGCCAAAAGCTCCTACAGCTACACGATGGGTTAAATATGTTCCGATCAAAGTAAACGTTTTTGGCTGGAAGGTCTTTCTGGATCGCTTACCAACTCGTTCTAACTTGCTGCATCCTGGTGTTCAGGTTCCAGATCATATGTGTCCGATCTGTTCTTCAGCTCCTGAGGATTCATCGCATTTATTTTGTTGTTGTTGTCTGGTTACTGATGTTGTTAGGCTGGTATGCCGTTGGTGGAACCTGGATTGGTCTCCTGTTGGATCGTATTCCGATTGGCTTGCTTGGTTCAATTCCGTTAGGTTAAGTTCTAATGTTAAAGGGTTACTGGAAGGGGTCTTCTATATCTCATGGTGGAGTGTTTGGCAGTATCGGAACCAATTGTTGTTTTCTACAAAAATTCCCTGTAAAGATGTTATTTTTGATGATGTTGTTTCGCGATCTTATACTTGGTGTCATTCTAGGTGTAATCGTAATTTTAGCTGGGATAGTTGGTTGCAACACCCCTATTTAATTTCTTTGTAACTTTCTAGCTCCTTGCTAGTCGTTTTAATAAAAGTTGCCGTTCAAAAAAAAAATCCAAATTACATTTGAGCATATATAAAGAACAATTTACAAATATTTAAGAACCATAATGAAAATTATATATAAATTTTAGATAGCTACGTAAACCATTTTCACTGTTTGTCTATTCAACACTAATTTGAGGCAGACTCAAATGGGGATTAAATGATATTTATACCCATGCTTCACCTAGATATTTACCTTTATTTAAGGCTGTTACTCTTGCTTCACCTTAATATCTATACATGTACATATACGGAGTTTTAAAATTTGAAACTTCTCTTACTTTCCATCTTCTTCAAAATATTAGGGCTTACTAGGCCCTGGTAACTCTGTATAGATTTTTTCTACAATAACTTTTATTATATTCCTATATTGTGTATTGTATATAAATGTATTTTTTAAACGTGTATTAAATACATATTATGCGTGACTCTTAAAACACCACAAGAATTAGATGACACATCATTTTGTTTATCTTTCTTCTAGTTTGCAATGAGAGCAAGGAAAGATAAAAATTTGAATTCGAACATAACTCTCAATCTTGTTGACACACAAAAAGTGTACCTAATATATTTATTTAACGACAACGCTACAAGTAGGGGTGTCAATCGGGTTATCGGGTCGGGTTTGAGGCTTATCGGGTCGGGTCTATCGGGTTTTGAAAAAATACAAACTAACCCACAACCTGACCCGATAAGCTATCGGGTTGCGGGTTAGTCAGGTTGGGTTTATCGGGTTTGGAAATTAATGACACAATACAAAGTTTGGCCCAACAAACATATCATGTTTTAAGTATCAAAGAAGCACGCAAAGCGAAAATGATTAAAAAATCTGAATACGCAGCAAGCTTTATGCTTATTATTGCATTAGATAATTGCAGATTGCAATTCCAGTAGCCAAATTCAATCCCAAAACAAATAGTAACAAATCATATTACATCACAATATGCATGGCACTAACCTTAAAAAGACAATAAGCAATATGGTAGCAACAACGATCATAACAATAATAAGTTTAGTGTTTTTTTACTATCTAGTATGGATAGAAGTTGGAAGTGTAAAAAAAAAAAAAAAAAAAAAAAAAACTTCAACTTTACATTCAAGGTCCAAATTAAAACAAAAAGAAAACAAGGCTTTGTAATCCAACTAACAAAAAGAATACAATACATTTCAAGGAGTAAGGTCGTGTAAAAAAATAAGAAGCAGTAAGTTCATGCAAAAAATTTTGTTAATAAGTCATTGTATCTTATCGGGTCAACCCGATAACAAAGTAATTAGGACTCTAACCCGACACTATTATGCTATCGGGTTTAGCGGGTCAACCCAATAAACCCGATAAGCTATGTTGGACCTGAATCAACCCGACTCTATAAGGTCTTATCGGGTTCGGGTCGGGTTAGGTCGACCCATTTGACACCCCTAGCTACAAGAATACAATTTTCACACCAAAAAAATTCATATACTGAAATGTCCTTAAGTAATATGTCAATATAAAATTAAATACATTATCTCTCTTCTATTTTAATGTACAATTTATCAAGTCATCTCATAATGTGAAAGATTTTGTGAAATTATGGAAATGTAGCAATTCTCTTATTTAATACTCCATCCGTCTTAAAATATAAGTTCATTTTGACTTTTGATGTCTTTTTATTCTGACTTTAACCTTAATCATTATTTTTTTCGTGTTACATAATATTTGATGAAAAGTATAACAATGAAAATGCATTTTAAAATATAAATACATTTATATATTTTATATCAAGTATTATATAACATGAAAAAAAAATAATCAAAGTCAAAGTTGGAAGAAAAAAGACTTTGAAAAATCAAAACGAACTTATATTTTGGGACGGAGGGAGTAGGGCTGAGCAAACGACCCGAACGGACTGGACCGGACCGACCACATTCGGTCCGGTCCTCGGTCTTGGCTTTTTGGCTAATTCGGTCCTCGGTCCGGTCCGGACCACAAACCGATTATTTGGCCTTGTTGTACCGGACCGATCGAAACCGGACCGAACCGACCACATTCGGTCCGGTCCTCGGTCTTAGCTTTTTGGCTAATTCGGTCCTCGGTCTGGTCCGGTCCTGGACCGATGCTCACCCTAGGAGGGAGTATCATATTGTTACGGATTTTTTTAAGAAATTTGTTTGCACACTCTTCTTTTCTGTTTTATTGGGACAACACATCATTTCATGCTTTACACGCTCACACCATATTACATTTTGTTTTGTCAATTTGTATAGCAGGGTGCAAATTAAAAAACAAATTTGCAAATCACCTTCTATTTTTATACTACATTTAATCTATTGCACATAGAAAAATGAATAGGATGTTGTTAGGGGTATCCTTATAGGATTTTGGTACCATCCCAACAACATTTCCTTCGTCAGACAGGTTATGGTCTGGGTCCTGCACCACATACGAAGTCATATTAGCCACGAGCCAAAAATAGATACGATCCAAATATCTAGTCATACCTCCACTCCCCATTTGATATAGTCTGGCGACTCGCAGGCCTTATATTCATCTACCAAACTGTCAATCAATTCTTTAGACCCGTCGAAATCTGAAAGATCGTTGTCCTAGAAAATGTATAAATGTGAATTTTGATTGAAAAAATAACATATGTGGCTCTTAAAGACCCCATTTTTGTTTAGAAAAAACTTACAGCAAACATGGGGAAACTTTTGTACTTGTCGAGAAAGGCTTGTCTTTTTTCTCAGGAGAGATTATTGGCTTAAACATTTGGCAAATAGATGTCGAATCCCAATGTAACTTGCTAGCATGAGACCACTCACCTATAATTTGTAAAAAAGTACAAAATAATGCTGATTTTAGATGTTTTGAACTTTTGGTCACCAATAAACAAGAAAGATATCTTTATGATATATAAAGTTTCACCCTGTGGGCAGTTTTAATGTAGGGAGACTTAACTTGAGAGAGCAACATGAAGACAAGAGAATTTATGTCAAACCAAAGGTTATAAACTATCAGTGGCAAAATTTACAGTTTGGGTAACGGATCAAATTGGGTTCCGGTTAGAACGGTTAAGTTTTTACTGTGGGTCTGACATTTCTTTTTAACGTTTCATATATAATTAATCTTTTATAATGTGACTGCAAAAGCTATACTATTTTTGCGGCTTTGACCCGAGTTTTGCACACCTCAAATCTTACTTTGGTAAAATTTCTACCCGATTCCATTAGCTATTTTTGAGTTTTTCATATTTAACCCAGTAGAGATTAATTACACCCAAAACAGCCCAATTGTCCATAAATGAGTCGATATCGTCTCCTGTAAAATAAACTATTAGGCTCTTAACACCAAGTGTCGTTATAAGACATACCTGAATGCTAGCAAGACCTCATTCGATAAAGTTAACAAGCTTTCTTTCACGTATTCTCTGCAAACTTTCAAGAACCTGAAAACACTCAAAACTTATCATAATGCATCATCATTTTAAGCTTATAATAAAGGGTTGAAATGCAAATCCACTCACCTTGGTAGGATCAACTTCACCCTGAATGATGTTTAATATCGATATGTATTTCGCTAAACTAGCTTGTTTTGTTCTAGCATTACATGACACCATCATGTTTTTTGTCTAGAAAACACACAACTTGTTAGATTTTTTGCCAATTTCCACATTTATAATTATATGCTTTGAAAATATGAATTTTTCAAGTTTCTTGCCTGAATAAGTCTTCTCATCACATCAAGCACCGTGGTTTTACGAATCGTATTAGCTTGCAAACATCATTGTAGTAATGCATATTGCCTATTTAATAAAAAAATAAGAAAACAAATCTAAGGAGTACCCGACGGTCCACAGTTAGTGATGTATACCCCGTCAAAAGAAAATGACACCTTGGCGTCGGGATCTAAGCAGCAAGAAAGCCGAATAAGTCATTGTTCATGTAACTTGGGTAATGAAGAGTGGTTGTACTAGCAACCATAACAGTAGACACTAAAGAATTTGTCTTAGAAACAGTTGGATTTTGTACATGAAGGGGTTCTACTTCAATTATGTTAAGTGCAGTGTTATCAAGAATGACAACACAATCAGCATTTAAGGTCAAACACTTGAGTGTCAAGAGAGAGTTGTAAGGCTGGACCACCACGTCACTTGTTTTATTTTGGTTAGGAAAAACACTTTATATTTGAATGAGTTTTTTGCTGTAATGATCATTTAGAGTCTTAAGAAGATACGAACCCATGACTACATCAAATATTACAAAACATGCAAACCTGATTTACATCTGTCACGTTTAGTTATTGTACTTCTTTTTCATACAACTAAGGCATTAAAAGATGGCTTTATGACCAGTTTGGGTCATTTGTAACCTTTGTAATGCTGAAAAAATATATTTTTTTAGTTGGTTTTTATCATTTTTTTTTCTTTTACATAATGACCCAAACGGGACACAAAGCAACTTAGATGTAAAAAATAAGTATAGTAACTAAAACACGCGAATTAAAAATAATGAATAAATATATAAATAAAAAAAACATAGTATTTTATGCAGATAACAATATAAGAAAGAAACTATTAAAACCTGAGCCTGTTCCTCCAGCAATTGAATGACATAAAACAAATCCCTCAAGACTATCACTACCATTTGCTTATTGATCAATCATGTCCATTAGATCTTCCTCAAAATGCTTTCCCTAAATGTAACCCTTGTAATTATGTTTGCTGAAACAACTGTTGAAGTATTTGGCCACAAATAGTACACGAAAACTTTACCTGATCATATCTGCTGGCCCAATTGTTTCCTGCACCCCCACCATCAGAAGAAGTAAATATGTTTTCTTGGTTGAAAAGATCTCTATAGTCACACGTTTGTATTCCGTTAATCACTCTTGGCTCCAAATCCATAAGCAATGCTCGTAGTATGTAATGTTGATTATCCGCTTGATAGAAAAACACATATTTTCTATCACTTGCACCTCCCTGTAGCAATTGAACACCAAACGGCTTGTTACCATGTTCAGTACCTAATGTCTCATGATTTACAAAACTATTGTACATCGCATGGGCGGAAAGACCAGGGCATGATAATTTCCATAATGCTTGATATGGGTGTGTATTTATATACAAGTTTATGTCTTAAATTTGGATATCCAAAAGTATCCCAATCAAGCATACAAGATAGTCATGACTGAATCATTCAAATCGAGTTACTAGCTAAGCATTATCATCGCTTTGCTTTTTCTTATTTTGTAATGCTATTCAAGCTATGAAATAGGCTTATCTAGTCTTATTTTCTTACAACCTTCAAGTCATGAAACATAAGTTGTTTTTGTAGTTCCTTGTTTTCTGTTTTGCAAATTACGACATTTTTTTGGTAAGAGTCTAAAGAAAAACAAACATATGCCCTTGGATTACCCCAATTATTGCATCCTATGAATATGTGTTTACTAATTTACATATACAGTCAACCTTACAAGAACTGCATGTTCACCTTAGAAGCCAAGTTAAAAAAACAAAACTGAACTTGATGCTGATTGGAAATTTGCAATGTTGATGGTGCATTAGATTCTTCAATAATTCTATCATACATCTCTCCTACTTTCACATTTTGATTTTTAAACATGAATTTCTATAGGATACTTAAATGTGGCATATCTTAAACTAAAAGGTAACCCAAACCCGATTCCAATTAATTACCCGGGCGTTTTGCCTTTTCATTTGAATATGATTATTTGATTATTGGATTCCAAATCACAAATATTCCGTGTCTTTACATCGTCATCAGTCTTGGCTTAAATAATGAGTATAAACTAAGACATTATATTCAACGCAATTATAAAAGTTAATCAGAATTTGTAAAACTCTTACTGAATACTGATTATGAAGGCAAGTCCAAACACTACTTAAGTACCTGTTTTGATTCTGATTGCCCAAAAATGCATATAATTACTTTCTACATATCATTGATAAAAATAGTGGTTTTTGCGCTATCAACACAATTCGAACAATTTGATCAAGTGATTTTCAGTAGTTTTTGGTATCAATCAACGGTAACGTTTCTTTAGATGTTTTCTAGGGTTTTCTTTGCCTTATTTAATCTTTATCGCGACTAGAGTCATTTTAGGTGCTCATTTTTTTCTTGACACTTTGTACTTTCTAGCCTCTTGCTAGTCTTATTAATATACATGCCATTCAAATAATAACAATCAAGATACCATCGAAACGAATGTATGAAACCTATATAAAATTGTGTACATGCGTAAAATACCTCAATAGTGTAATCTTCAAGTATGCCGTCTTTAGGGATACCATGTTCGAAACAAAGTTGTTTCCAGAACACCATGCCGATCTGGTTCCCACATTGACCTAATTGTTGTTAGAAAATAGTGTAGGGTATGTGATGATCCTGGATATCTTACTAGAATCGTGTACAGTTCACTTTCTATATAAAGTATTTCGACCCTATATATGTCTGGGTTGCACGAAATCTCTATCAGGATAATTCTAGAAGAGAAGCATAATCATAAACACCTTGAGAGATTTTCAAATAAATGGTTTTACGGCAACATAGAATAGTCATGAAGTTATAAGGTGACCAAGGTTAGAAAATATGTCCTATGATCCGCTAGAGCCGGAGGGATCTACCCAAAGACAATACCAAATAGTTTAGTACTAGAAAGTCCTTAGGTATGATTTAAAAAGAAATAAAACTTATGAGAAAGGGGAAAGAATGGGTTGAAGAATTAAAAAGAAAAGTTATGGAAAAGGGTGAAAAGAAATAGCCCTCCAAATGTTCAACCTTAGGGCAGAAACCGAGTTCAATTCATATGCTACTAGTTGTTACTAAGGTGACGCCGGTATTGAAGACAAGACCTCATGGACCCAGTGACGCACTGCACTTAACCTTCTAAGCCACTCAAGTTCTCTCAAAATGACTTGTTTCATTCTCACGGGGAACCCTGCATAATCTATCGACCTCTCATTACAAGTTGTGTTGATATTGAAACAGGAGACACTGCTCCAGTATACGACTACTAAATAAAGCACTTATTAAGTCTAGAGCCACGAGACACATCAAAAGATCTCATAGGAACACTTAATATTTCTACACTGGTTGTTCAACATTAAGGACACCAATTGTAAATTTTAGAGTTCTACGCAGATCCTAGCAATCTGCCAGAACATTTATGAGAGGATTTACAATTGTGTTTCCTGTCAGGGTCAACATCAAACAGCCTTGACAGCAGGTCACTTCGGTAATCCTTTGTAGCTTACGCTTAGTGACCGCGGTGGTTTCAAACGGTCTACAGTTGTGGAGTGATACTTCGGTATACTTCAGTGGCTCACCTGAATTGTTGATATACTTTGGTATATTTGTGTAAGCCCTCTCGGGGGTATCCGATTCAGAACAGCCTTGGTAAGGATTAGAGAAAGTTTTCACACTATGTTGTTAATGATCTCAAAGTCTGAACCTGTAAGTGCTGGATACTTTATTGCTAACTGTTTTCATGCAGGTACTTATGGAAACCGGAGTTTAATACCACCACTATTATCATCAACATCACAACAGTTTCCACATGCTCATACTTACGTCACAAAGAAAGATAAAGTCAAAGAAAGTTCTCACCAAGATCAAAGCAAAGCAAAGTTCAAAGAAAAGATTCTACGTCATGCAAAAGAATCTACAAAGTTGAAAAAAAAATGTGAAAGATATGAAATGAGAACTACATAAGTATGATAACTCAAAGTCAAAAGACGTATGAGCATGTTGGAAAGGCATAAAGACACCAGAGACAAAGACGTTGATGAAAGGCAGATAACACCATCATTTGATCACAATAACAAGAACGAAGAACAAAGATCACAAAGCATGATTGGAACAAGGATCTAGCAAAGCTGTTACACAAAGACTCAAAATTCAAGACATCAAGCATCAAAGAAGATCATCCATTTCTATTAGAGTACCCATAACCCACATTTCACAGAAAGAGATCTCAATGATCACCCTTTAGGGGGAGATTGTTGGAAACGCAAAAGTGATGATCATAAATGTAATCAAAGAGATATCTCAATGATTGTCCCTTAGGGGGAGATTGTTGGGAACGCTTAAAGCGACGATCATTATCGAACCAATGAGTCTTGTAATAAGGTCATGTAATAGCTCGTTAGAGTCGTAAAAATATAGTCTACATATTAGTAGAAGTGTGTCGTCTAGTTTAGTCTTAGTATTTACATTAATGTTGAATCAGTGGGATATGTAAGCACGACACACTTCCAAATTCTTCCTTATGTAAAGACTATATAATGTTGTATCATCTCATTTGAGAGGTGGTTGGTTGAAATGGAATAAGAAATTCTCTCTTATTTCCTCTCTAGTTCTTTCTCTCTCTAAACATATCATTG
The DNA here is from genome assembly GCA_030686995.1 of Artemisia argyi. Classification (NCBI taxonomy): domain Eukaryota; kingdom Viridiplantae; phylum Streptophyta; class Magnoliopsida; order Asterales; family Asteraceae; genus Artemisia; species Artemisia argyi. The sequence continues at coordinate 55,661,692 of CM060683.1, read as the reverse complement.
TTTCTCTCTCTAATACTTATTATGTATGTGAAATGATTTAGAAGGGATCATAACATTGGGATTCCCGTTCTTTCCACCTACTCAAAATATCTAAATTCTCAAACTCTTGAATAGTAACTTGAGACCAAAAAAATCGGATCCTTGGTACTTTCCGAGCTCGCTATTGGGGGTGTTACCTCGAGCTCGTTTTGTATTTTCATTTCTTAAAACATTATATAGTTGAATTATTCCGTCATTACCATGAGAACCCGCATCTTGATACATATCATGAATATGTGTTGAATTTGAGCCATATTTGTTAAATAAACTTTAAACATTTTGTCAAAAACCTCGTCAAAGCGAGCACATTGTTTTATTATATAGTTCGGTTCTACTTCTAACAAACCCAAATTATAATAAATGTTAGCAATTAAAGTCTCACCCTGGTTCAGTTGCATCATATTTTTTAAACTTTTCTTTCATAGGTTGCATCATATTTTCAAATAATTTGCCTCTCATTTCAAAGTCGTTTATTTTTTAAGTCATTAAATAAAGTTATTTTAAAACTAAACAACATGTAAGATAGTAAACTCTGATAACAACGTAGTAACTTAAAAAAAAAAAAAAAAAAAAAAAAACACTCTAAGCATATCCGAAACAAGTTGTATAGTATACCAACTTGACTCAGGATAAGCTATAACCCGATTACGTTGTGCAAGGTGGCCATGAAACATTTTTTAAGTATCCTTTTGTCGTAAAGCACATTAAAACATGTTGCAAGTGGAATTCCATCGTGTAGGTATGTCCCAATTCGGACCTAACCAAAGGGCATTTACATCGGTACACAACTTAAATATTTATAATATCTAGCAATACTAGCACTAAAAATATCTTTTAACATTTGTTTAAAATTGTTTTTTATTGGCGCGATAAAATTTAACCCGTCTTGCACAACAAAATTATTGATATGTGCTACACATCAACTATGAAAAAAGACACCGTCGTAAATTGGTTTATATGTTAGTTTTAATTGATCAACAACAACGATGTTATTCGACGCATTATTGAACGATATAGCAAAAATATTTTCTTCTAAATTATACGTTTTGATGACAAAATCTAAAACAACATATAGATTATCGCTGGTATGGGGGTATCCAAATAATTCAAAGGCAATCGTAAGCTTCATCATTACCCACATTTTGGGATTTACCCAATGAGCGGTAACTCAAAGATATGAATCTAGTGAACCATGTGGATCCGCCCAAGCATCATACGTTACACTCATACCGGTTTATAAGGATTGAAATCCTAAAGTCATTTCATTTTAGCTAATTTCCACATATTTATACCATCACGTCTTAGTGTAGTGCGACTTACATGGCAATATCGAGGTTGCAGTGTTTCTTGGATAAGCGAGGTCATTCGCTTATTGTCGAAGTGGTCAAAAGACAAGCTTTCTTGAACCACAAAGTGCGCCATCCTTTCCCGAACACGAGCCACCACATAATGCCACAACGATCCATCATTCCCCATTGTTGTTTGACTAGGACCTGACGCAGCTTTCACTGTGGGACAAGTTTTCAACGTAGTATTCCCGTCTTCTTTGAAAAAAGCTCCACATTTCTTATATCTCGCTTTTCTCGGACCGCTCGACATCACACACAAACCGCAGTTTGACTAAATCGTTGGGTTTCTATTCGTCCCTTTAATAGCCACCACCGTAAGATTGGTTGTCGAATCCCCAACGCCAACTGAAGATTGAGATTGCTCACATCTGGATGCCATTTTTTAAAGTGTTTTTGCGTTTTTATGAGTATTTTTGTGTTTTTGAGAGTATGATTTACCCTCAACACCCAACCCCCTTATATACTAGTAATCGGGTGTCATTTAGGTAATTTAAGACCAAAAAAAGATCAAAAACGGTCATATGATCGTTACTATTGGGGCTGCTGATGTTTGCAACAGTAACAAAAAAACCAGTTTCAAAAACTGTTTTTCAGGTCTAATTTAAACTGGTCGACAAGAAAAAAAAATGGAAACCAATTTACAAACCAACGGTTCGGTTTTTCCTAAACCGGTTCTCCCTTAACCGGTTTTGGGTTTTTTAGACGGATCGGATCGGATTGGGTTTTTCTTTCACGTCTAGGTACTTTTCCAAGAAATCTTGAACTGATTTATAAACCATTATACAAACTCACCTAGGCCTAGTGGGTTATAAACATTCAAGCCCATGACTTGAAAAAACTTGTTAGGGCTCCATAGTAATAATAATTAATCCAAGCCCTCTTCTTCTTCCTCAGAAAACACGCAGACACACAGAGAAAAATGGAGTTTGTAAGCCCTGAAGGTCTCCGTTTAGACGGTCGTCGTCCCATGGAGGTACTTAAACAACCATCACTTATTTCGTAATTTCATAGTTTTAAAAATAAATGTTAAAGTTTTATTTTTGGGTTTTGATATCAGATGAGACAGCTAAGAGCTGAAATTGGAACTGTTTCTAGAGCTGACGGGTATTTTTTTTTTTTTATTTATTTATTTTTTTTTAAGATTATTTGTGTTTTCTGGGGTGTTTGGATTCTAGCTTATTCGATGGGCTTATTGGCTTATTTAAATATAAAATAAGCCAATAAGCTCATTTAAATACGAGCTGATGACCAAATTGAGCTTATTGGTTTCTTTATTTTTGGATAAGCCAATAAGTCCATCAAATAAGGTAATCCAAACACCCCCGAAATAAGACTCAATTTTCTGGCTTATTTTCGAGACTTTTGGGCTTATATAAGTTTATTACGATATTATAAATTTATATAAGTCTCAAAATAAGCTGAAAATTTGAAGCTTATAAAATTTAAGCCGGAATCCGATAAGCTCATAAGCTTAGCCAAACACCCCTTTAGTTATTAACAGCAACACATATAAAATTTTAATTTTTATTGGGTTTGAATGATGGTTTAGGTCTGCAGTATTTGAGATGGGTAATACCAAAGTTATTGCTGCTGTTTATGGTCCTCGCGAGGTATATTTTTGTTTATTTATTGTGGTTAATGATAATCAAGTGGCTGCATTTTCTATATTTATTTCGTTCGGATAGAAAATGTCCCTTTAACATATTTATTGTTAATTGTTAAGTACATCACATGCACTGATAGTAGGACTTTAGAAGTTTAGATTTGCGAGGAAGTTGTTTATCACGATTGTATACGAGGAACCAGTCAGAAGACAGAAAAAAGAACGTATGAGTATACATGGTTTCAATTTGTTTGGTTACCTTAGTATGTTCCTAGATAATCCTTTAGAGACAACCCAAATATCAAGCAACTATCTCTTACAGTTTGGCATGTCCCTGGAACTCCTTATCATAGCTGATTAGCTGTTGCCTCCAGGTTACTGACTAAAATGTAAATTGTGGTGGAAAAGTAGTCCTTTTTATATTAAATTGTTGTTCGAGTCTTGAACTGGGAATACTTTATATGATTCTTCTACAAATATCAAAATTCCTGACATTTGCTAGTGCAATGGTGCTTACAGAACAGAATGTCCCTAGGACTCCTTATCGTTGCTGATTGTCACCTCAGTTTCTAGCAAGACTCGCCCTTTGCTAATAAAGATCTTGTTGATATTTGTGGTCTTTTTGTCTGATTAAATTATTCTAGTTTGCAAACTGCATTGTTTGTGCTACTATGCTTATGAATACAAGTATTATGTGGCTTCGTCTGCAACTCAGTTGCATTTCCTGTTACCATTAACCATGGTAGGATGGAAAGTAATCCTAAAAGATACTGAATTAAGAATGATATCTGTACTTGCATTATGGACTGTTCAATTAGGAGGTGTTTGTTTTAGCTTTTTTAGGGGGTTTATGAGCTTATAAAATAAGTCCATCTAAGTTTTTGGATAAGCTTATAGCTTGAGCTTACGAACTTGAAAGGGGGGTTTCCGTAAGCCCACTTTTTGTGGCTTGTCTGAGGGGACTTGGGCTTACTTGTAGGGTGTTACAGCAAAATAAATTTTACCCTTATAATTAACCTTAAAGGTACTTGAATCTCTTTGGCTAACAAAAGTTTTTGCTAAATCTTAAATACGCCTAATAGATTTCAACTTAGAAGTCAGGTACATAGAAAAAACAAAGCAGCATCGAGATAATGCTACAAATAAAATTGCATAGTGTTCAGAAATGGTTATTGACTTTTTCACATGACCAACTAGCCTATATTCTGATAGGATTGGTTGATCTTTAGTACTGCACTCCATAATCATAGATTCATAGGTGTTTTAAACTAAGAATAACCATTTATTGAAAAGGAATTACATTATCAATGCAACAGCAGCTTAAAAAGTAATATCAGTAATGTTTTGCTCAGCTCATCTCTGGTTGTGGATGTTAACAGTTGCTAGTGAACAAGCTATTTGTTTTGTAGAAGTTAACGTCTGGTGAGTTTATTTTCCTGTTGGATAACTTTTCTGATGGTCAGACTGGATCCAGCTGCGTAGCACTTTATACCATGGGGCTCAATTTTTTTGATGATTAATTTTATTTATTTAATTAAGAGAAAATATAGTGTTTTAAGTAGATTACAAAGATAACATTATCAAAACAACCATAAGACGAAGGAAAGTGCTTGTATTTCATGTTACATATAAAGATTGCTCTTTAAGCTTAAATGCTTTCTGTAAGAGCTCCACTGCCTTGCAATATCTACTGCTACTCTTTCTGCATCAATTGAAGCTCCAAAAAAGCCTTCTCCTGTGAAGCCTATGCTGTAAATGCCATTCTTGCCCTTCATGTTAATGAGCCAAGAATACATGATCAACATTCATGTAGAGAAAAAAGTACACACGTAGCGAGATGCATAATAATGCTGTATGATACATTCTAGTCACAGTACCTTTTACCACGAGGCTACATTACTTGTATAACAGTAGCTAGGATTCCCGAATTAAAATTCTCTACCTTTCCATCCATGAATTCCACACAGTTTATTTTGAATCTTTTAATTTCATCAACTATCTAGCAAATAAAGAAGCAGGAATACATGTTAGTCATTGACCCGCTCAACAAATTGAAGTTAACTGGGATTGATTCTGAGTGCCAGCATAACCATCTAATAATCACACTCCAAATATATATAAGTTACATTTGTTCTTACGTAAATCTTAATTGTTGAAAGCTAGAAATATGTATAACCGCAGCAGCCTTCTTCAAAAGTACTTTTTTTTTTTTTGTTCTCTAGCATGTCAATGTGTCTGTAAGCAAAATATGTTTACACCATAGCTCAGGCCAAAAGATGCACCACAGGACTAAATTTTATAGTAGAAAAAACTTCATAAGATGTTGAGAACTTCATATGCAACAAACAACAGGATTCTTTTAAGAATCCAGTAGACGATTTCTATCATGTCTTATATCATGACTTGGCGATATATGGAGATTAGCAAAATAGCAATTACAACTTACTAGAACAATACTGCATGATTTTATTAAAATACTAAAAAGACCTTCCCAAAATTTGAATGAGAAGAGTTCTTTATCATGATTAGGATGTTAGCATAGCAATTGTTAGACCTGGCAATCAGAGACGGAACTTGAACGTATATGTTGGAGGGGCCAACTTGTAAAATATTTATATTGAGGGGGCCAATATACACGAAGCCATAATTTTTCTATTAAAAATGACTAAAAATAGTGATAAAAAGGTATAAAATGTATATATGGTTAAAACTTTTGGAGGGGCCACAACCCCCCCTTGGCCCTATACATGTTCCGTCCATGCTGGCAATCCTGCCCAAGCTCAGCAGAACTGGGTCTTTTGGGGTCGATTATCTTTCTCAACGTCATGGGTTGAATTGAGTGAGGCAAAACAGTGGACGTGTCCAACGGGTCATCTGATATTTTTCTCTTTTTGGGTCGGTTACCAATGTCAGAAATTGACAATTACACAATTCGAACAATTTTAAATTTGCCTGATAAACCAAACGGGGCATAACAGGTAGTTGAATAGTTGGGATGGGTCATCACCGTATTCCCCTGGTCATTTACTCAGTCTCTAAACTCTGGCTATGTAGGGTAGAGGTTTCAATATGGATGGTTTGGGCAAGTTGGGTGACAAGTAATTGCTGGTAGGGTTGAACATTGTCTGATTGGGTTGACCCAAAATACTCTGTCTAAAACTTTCTGGCTTTCTGCTAAATAAATTTTGCAGTTTCAGGAAAACCTTTACCAGTGTGTATTATCTGTGATTATGTTTATAGAGTCTGTTCAATATTTTTTCTTAGAAACTGATGTTGGTGATTAGCCACTTAAGGAGCAAGCGCTATTAAATGTGGATGTAGAACGTCTATTAATATAGTGTCTAGACTCTAGAGTTGGCTCAGGATCCATGTCTATTATATTTATATACTTGATGATCATAATGAGATTATGATACAAGATGTGTTAAGTCTGAGATTTTTTTTTTTTTTTTTTTCTTTTTTTCTTTTTTTCTTTTCAGGTCCAACATAGGAGCCAACAGCAAAATGATAAGGCGCTGGTAAAGAACTACATCATTTTTTTTTTAGTTTTTTACGTTTGTATATTTAATTTCTTAAATTGGTGGATTCCTTAATATTGTTATTAGAACACTCTTGGCAGATAAGGTGCGAGTATACAATGGCTAATTTCAGCACAGGAGACCGCATGAGAAAACCAAAGGGTGATAGGTTTGTATTTTTGTTTGTTTAACTATAATAATATATCGACCATGATTAAATGCATAAATAAATGTGTAACATAAAATCGATATGCAGGAGATCCACTGAGATTTCTTTGGTTATTCGCCAAACAATGGAGGCATGCATATTAACACACCTAATGCCCCGTTCCCAGATAGACATTTTTGTTCAAGTTCTTCAGGCAGATGGAGGTACATTGAAGTACCAATCATCATAAGATATATGGAACAAAACGCATCTGATATACTGCAAATCTCAATCTTTTTTATATTTTTTTTCAGGAACGAGATCTGCTTGCATAAATGCTGCAACATTAGCACTTGCAGATGCTGGCATTCCAATGCGTGATCTTGTTACTTCGTGTAGTGCTGGATTTCTTAACAGCACTCCTTTGCTTGGTAAGGGCAAATCTATCAATTCACATCAATCGTACCTTTCTTGCCATTCCAAATGCTAAGAACTTCATTTAATCAACAGATCTAAATTATGTTGAAGATAGTGCTGGTGGGCCTGATGTTACTGTAGGAATTTTACCTAAGTTGGATAAAGTGACTCTTCTTCAGGTTAAGCATATTTCGAGTTGGTGGTTCATACTTCGTATCAGCATAGTTTAGCAGTTAACATATTTTGGCTTTCTATATTTATCTAGTAAATTTGTTTTTTTTTTTTTTTTTTTGACAGATGGATGCCAAGTTACCAATGGATATCTTTGAGAATGTTATGCAACTCGCAACAGAAGGCTGCAAAGCAGTGGCTAATTACATCCGAGAAGTAAGAAACTTGATTATTGTACTTCACATATATCTATTGTTGTTCCTTTATTATACAACTTATGATGTTTGATGATGGTTGTGCAGGTCTTGATAGAAAACACAAAAGAACTAGAAAATCGGCGTGGTTTATAGCTTTAACTTAGGTTAAGTTGTAAATGCTTTTTGTATGCTGATTGAGTTAATCGTAATATTATTCCTATTTTTGCAATTTGGTGTTCTTGGCTTGAATTTCGAGCGACTCTTGAACATATGTAGGATCGTTACATGGTGAATCTGAATTTCGTATGTTGAAAACTAGTGTATCTGCTTTGGTCAACCCAAATGAAACTTGTTTTCTATCTTAATATTGTTATTGTAGCAATGATTCTCACTCTGTGTTCTTACTGAGGTAGTTGCATTGTGGTTTGTTGATAATAACACTATACATAACTTCGTCTCAAGTGCTTGTAAAAATCCTTTTAAACTACCCCTAGAAACTGGAATTAAGGGGTGTTTCGGATTGCGTTTGCAAAACATATTACGTGTGGAAAACTGCATTTTCTCTCTATGCAATGGCCGTGTAATCCCTCGTAAGATGCAATTCCGAACACCGGTTAGCTATTTGGGATGGTGAAGGATGACTTTGTAAAGGGTCAAAATTGTTTCGGTTCAGGATCAGATTGACTCACATGATACATTTGTCCAAAGTATTCAACTGAATTAATAATACTTATCATGTCAAATTTGATTCCAACAAATGTCTGTAACTGATAATTATACTAACATTGTTGTTCATTGTGTAAAATGTTGGTATGTGATCTTATTCATTACATACAACATTTGAATGTCGTTTTAACTCGCTCTCTTTTTAGAAATATTTCACAGCAGTTCTACTTGTCGAATTATGACCTCTAGCAGAAATTAGAAAGAACTTTGTGTGATACAAAGAACCTAATGGCTCATGTAACAGATAACAGTAATTCCGCTTTCTAGATTAACAATCTACAAGTTCAATTAAATTGTAATGATTTGTGTAAGATTTAGAATTTAAAGTTTTAGCACCTGAGAAACCCAATGAGCAGAAACTACACATGAAAAGATGACCTGGCGCCCATCTGTAGTTCAAAAAGGAAAAACTCTGTTATCCTGAAAATTATTGGTATTACGCACGACCTTGTTCATAGGGGATTGATAGTCATGAACTCTGTTATATTACAGTACCTATTGATGCAGTCGAGGAGCACAAATTCCTTTGACTACGCGAAGGTAGCATTCAAAAACTAAAAACCCCCTAAGAAAGGTGACCTTTCAGCTCAGTTTATAACTACTAAAAAGCACAAGATTCTAAAACAACTAAAAACTAAAGAAAACTATTGCCACTTTTTATGGCATCTCAACTTCAAAAACAGAGACCCTCGCTGTTAAAACTTGAGGCCGGGTGCTGCACTAATCTCCACGCAGCCCTTCCATTCTTGTCCTGGCTTCAAAGTAATCGGATTTGCAACCACCGCACCATCAACACAAACCATCCGTTTGTATTCATCATATCCCATATCTGGCATTGCTTTTGCCTTTTTGTCCCAAGGATTCCATACCACTAAACACACAATATAAACCAAAAGAATCAGCAACGGATCCACATTTGATACATTAAGTCAAACACAATATACTTGATGAACATGTAATGAGCAATCAATCTTACCAACATCTGAGAGGCCTTCCCTTCTTATCACATATGTACGCCTCCTTTCATGGTCAATTACAGCAACCATATTTGGAGGCCCAAGATACACACGATCAACCTGAAATACCACACAGAACCAACATGAATGTTATTCAAATTGCCATTAAAATGCAACTGAAATGAGAAGTTACTAACAATTGAGATTTACCTCTGCTTCAAAGGTAACGGCGCCTTGTTCAGTAAACCGTTCTTCTTTACAAAGGTTGTCCAAGTAGTGCATTGTTTCAAGCCCTTCAATCCTCACTTCGCTGTCATATAACATGACATTGTAGTCAAAGTCAATTTTGCATTTATGCAGAGCCAATATAGAAAAGTTATGGTTAAAAAAGCTGAATACTTTATTGATACCTGATGTCAGAAACTGATAGATAAGAGTGATAAGCAAATGAGAAGCTAAAAGGCTTCCCATTAATGTTCCAGACTCTGGATGTTAAGGTCAGGTTGCCATTCAATCCAAGGCAGACTCTAAGACGAAGCTCAAAGCTGAACAAAATGATCTCAATCAGGCACATGTACCAATTTAAAAAAAAAAAAAAAAAAAAAAAGGAATTGTGGTCCAAAATGATTCACAAAGACTGAAAATAAATTAGAACCTGTGAGGCCAACTCTTGAGGTCTTCTTCGGATGGTTTAAGTAGCAAATCAATAAACGGACTTCCATCTGAAGATTCAGTAGGAAATGGTGGAGGAGCTTTATCGACAATCCAGAGTTTGTTTCTGGCAAATCCTTGTTGCTCAAGTGAACCACAATTACTAAACTGCACAATGAGTCAATGGAGTTACATGTATAAACAGTCTCAACTCTGCTATCTACTTCTAGTTCAAAATAAGCGACTTTTTATAAAAGACTTGTAGATTTACCTGAGGAAAACAGATTGCAATACCTCCTCGGTTCACTTTTGGGGCCTTAACAACCTGAAAATCGTCCAAGGTTGTACACATTAAGGTGTTGTGTCCCAATTCCAAAACATGATTTGCATACCTATTGGCCTACTGTCATTTTAACAAGCCATTGACGCTACTCATTTTGGTCCATTTCTTGACGTATTTTAAATAGTGACTAAACTAACAAAATCGATCAATGATCAGTTAATAAATTCCATTTATCTTGATATCAATTTTCTTCAAATTTAATGAATTCCCCCCCAAACAATCAAAATCATTATCAGTTGCTACAAAACACTTTGGATGACTAATCGGTTGATTCAATCTATCTACTCTTAGTAAACAATAGCAACAAAAGATCGAATTGAACTACTAAAAGTGGTAAGAATTCAATCAAGATTCTTAAAATGCCTTATAAGACAACATAATTAAAGGGGGAAATCGATACCTTACTACTAGTGAACAAGTGTTCATCGCCTCGAGAATTACGCCACGAAATGACCTGCCCCCCCTGCAAGCTGACCTGAAATAAACGATCACTTATAATTCAGTAAACAATTCTAACTTAAGATCGAAATCACTTCATTGATGCAAACATTCTACAACTAATTATCTAAACTTAAGGCAAAATCTTGAGTTAGCGAAACTTTAGAGTTTATAGTTAAGATCAGACCTTAGCCGAAGCGCCTTGTGGATTCCGAAGCACGATTTGATCGATCCCTTTAGAGTCTTTCACACATTCAATGGCCATTTTAGAATCTGAAACTACCACAGGATGGCCCATTTTCTTATTTTTTCAGAAAAAAATGCACAACTCAATTCATTCTGTTCCTTAACTGCTTGCTTTTATAAACCCTTAACGACACATTTTGCGCGTGATAAATGTCGACATCATTTCAGAGGTGGTGCCAAGTGTAACTAATTTTTGTACAATTACTCTTAGTATTTTTCTTGTGAAAAAAGGATCGCCTTTTTTAATCTTTTGAAGAATCTTTAAAATCCCCAACAACTTTAATTCAATTCTTTTCCCAATCAAACTCTCTTCTGAGAACATCAAATTTCTTACTAAAAATGGAAAGTGGTTCCAGTTGGCAAACTGCTCATGAACTATCACCTAAAATTCAAGAAAAGAATCCAACCATATATCAAATGCAGGTAATCTTTATTTAATAAAATCAAATATCTCACACTAAACTACTAATAATATGCATGCATGATGCAATACAACCCACATTACTAAATCAAGAACTAAATAAAACCCATAAATATTATCCAGAATTTTACCTAATCAAATCTTGTTACCACAGCAAAAATAACATATCAAGATAATCATTACAATTTCAATGTTACTATCTCTTGAATTTAATTAACTCAATATCTACTATCAATCCCTTAAACAATAACATAAATGCATTACAAGTTTATACAACCCATATTACTAAATCAAGAACTTAATAAAACACATAAATATTTACCAAAATTTTCACCTAATCAAGAACTTAATAACCCACATTACAGTAAAAATAACCAAATTTCTTCAATGTATAAAATATTAAATATCTCGCAATAACAAACATGCAACACAACCTACATGACCAAATCAAGGACTGAGTAAAACCCATAAATATTTATGCAAAATTTTTACCTAATAAGATCTTAACACAGTAAAAATATCAGTAACTAATTTCTTGAATTTATGAAAATCAATATCTCATATTAAACTACCAAAAACAATAACATACATGCATTAAAACCCACATTACTAAATCAAGAACTTAATAAAAAAACCCAAAAATTTTCACGTAAATCTTTTTTACTACAGTTAGAATAAGATACCACATTTACCGTAAAACAATGTAACATAAATAATTTAATATCATAACAACAAGCATATTGAATAAAAAAGTAAAGATATTACTCCGTAATATATAAGTTATATGATTATAAAAACTGGTAAAGAAGAAGAGGAGAGTTCACTTACAATGCTAAAACTGCTTCAAGAAAATAGTATTTTCTTTGTTTTCAAGAAAAGAAGATGTAATGCAGATTATACTTATGATCAAGATTGGAGAAGTTCAAAAAAGAAGGTAAAAGTAACAAAGAAGCTGTAATTTATTTGAATGACACGAAGGTGGCAGAATAGTGATTGTAAAAGAAAATTGACTTTTTGGGTTGTGGATATTTTTGTGGTAAAAAGTGTGTTTTTATACTATATCTATATAGTGAAAATTAGGAATACGTTTGTGTATATATAAGTAAATGATATTTTCTTTTTTGGTTGCAAAATTAACTCTTAAAACTGTATAACTAGGAAATGTAAGAATTGGGTATGGATATTTGGATAATTTTTTGAATCGTGAATTAGATATTATATTATCTTTTAATACAATATTTTGATCATGTATTATGTTTGATTTGTAGGAAATTTGTATTAATATAACACAAGAAGTTTGTAGGAAATTTGTAAGAAATGTGTTCGTTCTGTGGCCTATCATAAACGAATTATCGTTTAGTGGTTGTTCAAGTTTTGTCTTGAAGTTAATATGTCATTTCAGTCACATTCCATTATACACATATTTTTCTTTATGTGGTTAATATATTTTACCATTGGTATTACCCTTTACCCAAAAACAAGTTATTAACAGTTTGACGCAAGAAATAAGTATAAAGATTAAATAAATTTAAAAAAAAAAAAAAAAAAAAAAAAAAAAAAAAAAAAAAGATTGTTAATTTGTGTTTTGTACCAATTAAGGGCACTCTCAATGTATCATTTGTCCATGAAGTAATTAATTTAACTCATACTATTGTGTACTTCGTACCACCTCACTTCTTATAAAGCTTATTATCTTTCTGGATTACGTAGAATAGTTGATGGCACAAACATCCTTAATACAAGTGTAATACTTGAACCACCTGTGGTGTGGCCATCAGCCCTGATGGAAAACCCTGATATCAGCACGGAATCCTCTGAAATTCCTTGGCCATTGCTGATGAGGTCAAAATCTTTCTTTGAAACTGTGGACCACACCACTAGCGATCCAGACCGGTTGTGTTGTGAGTCAAATGCCGGAAGTCAACAGGAAAAAAGTCAAATTTGGTTTCGTAGGGAAAAACAGTTATAACCCATCTCCCTTCCTATAAATACCTGTCATTGTTTTCATTTTCATTCATGTTGAAACTTGTAACTAACTCTCTCATCTTTCATTCTTACCTTCTGTATTTCTCTCATTCTACTCTTTCCCCTCTAATCCTTGTAATTCATTCTCTTCTATTATAAATCACATTTTAGCCTTTAATATTCTCTTCCCCTATAAGATTGTTGGTTAATTGTATTCGGATCGTATCAGGTTGACATCCACTTCTTTGATTAAAATCTCACCGATCGAAACCTCAATCTGTTACACATCATCAAATGGCGTAAGGAACTCATCTAGTGAACAACTAATTACCAGAGAAGCAGATATGTTGTTCCTGGGGTCAGCACCAGTTGAGTATTGTGTCAGCATATATAACTTTTTAGACCCCCCAAGCACACTGTAACAACAATTAAGATTGAAATGTGGTAAAAATATCATTATATAAACCTTGTGTTGGTTTTATTAATAGTAGTATGTACCTCATGGTGTTTACTAACATCTCCAAGTGTCTGAAACACAAATTCGGGAGAATGTTTTACCCCGAAGGCCACCACAGCTCCTGCAACTTCAAAATTGGCAAAGGGCTCGTAGAGACTAGCATGAACCTTCAAGTACTCAGGACCAGTAACGGACCACAATACGGTGGAATTACTTCTTTCAATAGGATTAATATCCCTAAACAAGCCACGCGCCATCATCTCCCCAAACCCCATCAACATTAGCTTATCTTCATTTAGTCGAACATATGTACATGCATTGAATTGTGGAACATCAGTATGGTTGATAGATAGATAGATAGATAGATAGATAGATGCATATCAATGAGAAAGTAAGTACCTGTTCCTTGAGTTTCAAGACTATGGCTATAGGTAGCATTCATGAGTGACGTTCTTTCACAATATCTTTGAAGCCACGCTGCCATTCGTTCGGCTCCAAATGCGAATGCACTCATTTGGTCTGGCAGTGATGCAGCAACTTCCGTATGTTCCAGCCATGTTACCTTTGATTCATCGTCGGATAAGCGTTAATCAAGCATTCAGAAGGAAATCGGTGACAATAATATGGGGTCTTATCAAGTGAAATCTCTGCAACCACCCATAGAAACTGGAATTAAGGGGTGTTGCGGATTGTGTTTGCAAAACATATTACGTGTGGAAAACTGCATTTTCTCTCTATGCAATGGCCATGTAATCCCTTGTAAGATGCAATTCCGAACACCGCTTAGCTATTTGGGATGGTGAAGGATGACTTTGTAAAGAGTCAAAATTGATTCGGTTCAGGGTCAGATTGACTCACATGATACATTTGTCCAAAGTATTCAACTGAATTAATAATACTTATCATGTCAAATTTGATTCCAACAAATGTCAGTAACTGATAATAATACTAACATTTTGGTTCATTGGATAAAACGTTGGTATGTGATCTTATTCATTACATACAACATTTGAATGGCGTTTTAACTCGCTCTCTTTTTAGAAATATTTCACAGCAGTTCTACTTGTCGAATTATGACCTCTAGCAGAAATTACAAAGAACTGTGTGTGATACAAAGAACCTAATGGTTCATGTAACAGATAAAAGTAATTCAGTTTTCCAGATAAACAATCTACAAGTTCAATTAAATTGTAATGATTTGTAGTATAAGATTTAGATTTTAAAGTTTTAGCACCTGAGAAAAACCCAATGAGCAGAAAAAATGACCTGGCTAATTACAGTACCTATTGATGCACGACCTTGTTCATAGGGGATTGATAGTCATGAACTCTGTTATATTACAGTACCTATTGATGCAGTCGAGGAGCACAAATTCCTTTGACAAGTATCATGCATTACGCGAAAGTCGGATTCAAAAACTAAAAACCCCCTAAGAAAGGTGACCTTTCAGCTCAGTTTATAACCACTAAAAAGCACAAGATCCTAAAACAACTAAAAACCAAAGAAAACTATTGCCACTTTTTAAGGGATCTCAACTTCAATAACAGAGACCCTCGCTGTTAAAACTTGAGGGTGCTGCACTAATCTCCAAGCAGCCCTTCCATTGTTGTCCTGGCTTCAAAGTAATCGGATTTGTAACCACCGCATCAGCAACGCAAACCATCCGTTTGTATTCATCATTTCCCATATCTGGCATTGCTTTTGCCTTTTTGTCCCAAGGATTCCATACCACTAAACACACAACATAAACCAAAAGAGTCAGCAACGGATGCACATTTCATACATTAAGTCAAACACAATATACTTGATGAACACGTAATGAGCAACCAATCTTACCAACATCTGAGAGGCCTTCGCTTCTTATCATATATGTACGCTTCCTTTCATGGTCAATTACAGCAACCATATTTGGAGACCCAAGATACACTCGATCAAACTGAAATACCACACAGAACCAACATGAACGTTATTCAAATTGCCATTAAAATACAACTGAAATGAGAAGTTACTAACAATTGAGATTTACCTCTGCTTCAAAGGTAATGGCGCCTTGTTCAGTAAACCGTTCTTTATTACAAAGGTTGTCCAAGTAGTGCATTGTTTCAAGCCCTTCAATCCTCACTTCGCTGTCATATAACATGACATTGTAGTCAAAGTCAATTTTGCATTTATGCAGAGCCAATATTGAAAAGTTATGGTTAAAAAAGCTGAACACTTTATTGATACCTGATGTCAGAAACTGATAGATAAGAGTGATAAGCAAATGAGAAGCTAAAAGGCTTCCCATTAATGTTCCAGACTCTGGATGTTAAGGTCAGGTTGCCATTCAATCCAAGGCATACTCTAAGACGAAGCTCAAAGCTGAACAAAATGATCTCAATCAGGCACATGTGCCAATTTAAAAAAAAAAAAAAAAAAAAAAAAAAAAAAAGGGAATTGTGGTCCAAAATGATTCACAAAGACTGAAAATAAATTAGAACCTGTGAGGCCAACTCTTGAGGTCTTCTTCGGATGGTTTAAGTAGCAAATCAATAAACGGACTTCCATCTGAAGATTCAGTAGGAAATGGTGGAGGAGCTTTATCGACAATCCAGAGTTTGTTTCTGGCAAATCCTTGTTGCTCAAGTGAACCACAATTACCAAACTGCACAATGAGTGAATGAGTTACATGTATAAACTGTCTAAACTCTGCTATCTACTTCTAGTTCAAAATAAGCGACTTTTTATACAAGACTTGTAGATTTACCTGAGGAAAACAGATTGCAATACCTCCTCGGTTCACTTTTGGGGCCTTAACAACCTGAAAATCGTCCAAAGTTGTACACATTAAGGTGTTGTGTCCCAATTCCAAAACATGATTTGCATACCTATTGGCCTACTGTCATTTTAACAAGCCATTGATGCTACTCATTTTGGTCCATTTCTTGACGTATTTTAAATAGTGACTAAACTAACAAAATCGATCAATGATCAGTTAATAAATTCCATTTATCTCGATATCAATTTTCTTCAAATTTAATGAATCCCCCCCCCCCCCCCCCCCCCCCCCCCCCAAACAATCAAAATCATTATCAGTTGCTACAAAACACTTTGGATGACTAATCGGTTTATTCAATCTATCTACTTTTAGTAAACAATAGCAACAAAAGATCGAATTGAACTACTAAAAGTGGTAAGAATTCAATCAAGATTCTTAAAATGCCTTATAAGACAACATAATTAAAGGGGGAAATCGATACCTTACTACTAGTGAACAAGTGTTCATCGCCTTGAGCATTACGCCACGAAATGACCTGCCCCCCCTGCAAGCTGACCTTAAAAAAACGATCACTTATAATTCAGTAAACAATTCTAACTTAAGATCGAAATCACTTCATTGATGCAAACATTCTACAACTAATTATCAAAACTTAAGGCAAAATCTTGTGTTAACGAAAATTTGGGGTTTATAGTTAAGATCAGACCTTAGCCGAAGCTCCTTGGGGATTCCGAAGCACGATTTGATCGATCCCTTTCGAGTCTTTCACACATTCAATGGCCATTTTGGAATCTGAAACTACCACAGGATGGCCCATTTTCTTATTTTTCAGAAAAAAATGCACAACTCAATTCATTCTGTTCCTTAACTGCTTGCTTTTATAAACCCTTAACGACACATTTTGCGCGTGATAAATGTCGACATCATTTCAGAGGTGGTGCCAAGTGTAACTAATTTTTGTACAATTACTCTTAGTATTTTTCTTGTGAAAAAAGGATCGCCTTTTTTAATCTTTTGAAGAATCTTTAAAATCCCCAACAACTTTAATTCAATTCTTTTCCCAATCAAACTCTCTCTTCTCAGAACATCAAATTTCTTACTAAAAATGGAAAGTGGTTCCAGTTGGCAAACTGCTCATGAACTATCACCTAAAATTCAAGAAAAGAATCCAACCATATATCAAATGAAGCATGAAAGTAGCAAACAACACATGTACTAAACAGTATAAATATTAAATGCATGCAATCTTTATTTAATAAAATCAAATATCTCACACTAAACTACTAATAATATGCATGCATGATGCAATACAACCCACATTACTAAATCAAGAACCGAATAAAACCCATAAATATTATCCAGAATTTTACCTAATCAGATCTTGTTACTGCAGCAAAAATAACATATCAAGATAATTATTACAATTTCAATGTTACTATCTCTTGAATTTAATTAACTCGGTATCTCACATTAAACTATCAATCCCTTGAACAATAACATAGATGCATTACAACCCACATTACTAAATCAACTTAATAAAACATGCACATAAAAATTTTCCAAAGTTTTCACCTGATCTCATATTTCAATGTTACTGGTAAAGAATGAGACATGCAACACAGCCTACATTACCAAATTTCTTGAATTTATAAAAATCAACATCTCTCAATAAACTATCATATTCAATAACAAACATGCAACACAACCTAGCTACATTACCAAATCAAGAACTGACTAAAACCCATAAATATTTATCCAAAATTTACCACAGTAAAACCTACTGACTAAAACCTAATAATTATAAAATCTTACCACAGTAAAAATATCAGTAACTAATTTCTTGAATATTTCACATTAAACTACCAAAAACAATAACATACATGCATTACAACCCACATTACTAAATCAAGAACTTAATAAAAAAAAACAAAAAATTTTACCCAAAAATTTTCACCTAAATCTTTTTTACTACAGTTAAAATAAGATACCACCATGTTACTGATAAACAATGTAACATTCATATCATAACAACAAGCATTTTATAACAAAAGTAAAGATATTAATATATAAGTTATGTGATTATAAAAACTGGTAAATTAGAAGAAGAGGAGAGTTCACTTACAATGCTAAAACTGCTTCAAAAAAAAAGTATTTTCTTTGTTTTCAAGAAAATAAGATATAATGCAGATTATACTTATGATCAAGATTGGAGAAGTTAAAAAAAAAAAGAAGGTAAAAGATACAGAGAAGCTGTAGTTTATTTGAATGACACGAAGGTGGCAAAATAGTGATTGTAAAAGAAATTGGGTTGTGGATATTTTTGGGGTAAAAAGTGTGTTTTTAGATAGTGAAAATTAGGAATACGTGTGTGTATATATAGTAAATGATATTTTCTTTTTTGGTTGCAAAATTTACTCTAAGTTTAAATCTGTATAATTAGGAAATGTAAGAATTGGGTATGGATATTTGGATAATTTTTTGAATCGTGGATTAGATGTTATATTATCTTTTAATACAATATTTTGATCATGTAATATGTTTGATTTGTTTGAAATTTAAAGAAGTTATTAAAAGTTTTGACGTTAAAGTAGGGCCGAGCAAAGCAGATTGAAAACTAAACTGAACCGAAAAACCAAGCCGAACCGACTATAGTCGATTCGGTTTCGGTTCTATATACTAATGATTTTCAGTTTTTGTTCGGTCTTTCGAACCGACACAAAACTGAACCGAATCGAGTTCTTCGTTCGGTTATCGGTTCATATTTTTCACAAATCGGTTTCGGTTCGGATTAGTTTTTGTCGGTTCGGTTCTCAGCCCTACTTCTTTTGTTTACATCAGAATTTTGACAATGTGACTCTTTAGAAACACATCAATAGGTATTACATAGCATTATATGATAATTGTGATAAACCCTAAAACACAAGAACTTCGTCTGATCTATTTAGCCATATAACTTATTTCTTTAGTAGATTGAGTATGATAATCTAACTAGGGGAATTCAAAATTTAATAGGTATGAAAAAGACTTTGTGAGAAAAAAATCAACTACCAAAATGTCAACGTTATAAGTTTAAAAACCCAATAAGATCTTAGGGGCAGTTTGGTTGATGGCTTTTCGACTGTTGGACTTGATTGATGGTAAAAATAGATTGTTTGGTAACTTCATGTTAGCTATGAAAGTTAAATATTTGCTATATAAGAATCCAAGCATTAAGCCCATGTTTACACAAATTCCATTGACATTTCATGTTCTTTTTCCAATTTGAGTGGGCCCTATTTTAATCTTAACCACTCATTCATATTCAATTCATTTTTATTTTTTATTTATAATAAAAAAGTTTCGGTTATAAATTAAATATGTATTTTTATAACTAATAATATTTAATACATAATATTTTTTTATATTATTTTCTTTCTCTTATATTAAATCAAATCTTAAACCAATTCCAAATCCAAATCCAAATCCAAATTCTAATCCTAATCCTAATTATAAACTCGTCTATGAACCAAAAGGGCCCTTAAAATACATATCAAACCCCTTGAATGCTTGATACCGGGTGTAATAAGGACCTCCAGACAACTTTCATCTCTTCTGGTACTTCAGCGTTCTCTCTTCTAAACTACTTCATAACCAAATAAGGTGACTCGCACCATAAAGAACATATATATATATATATATATATATATATATATATATATATATATATATATATATATATATACATTTTAAATAAAGAATCACACACACAAACATACAAACAAGTTGATCGGTCGCCTGCCCGACCCACATCTCTATTTTGATGAGACGACTGACATGGGGACCGAGATTGTGTAATAAGGGAGACTGACTGAGACTAGTCCCTCAAAGTGAGCCGACAAACATTTTAAGGCTTATTACATCCGGCGTGAATATATAATACTAGTACTTGAAATACAATAAAAGAATCTCGATAAGTGATAAGCAAGAAATATGGACTCTTCAAGGAGATATACTTTTTCATATGGGTCACCTGAATCTCTATCGGTCGAGGCTCTTTTGTGTCATCAGAATTGATGTGGAAAACGTATTTGTAATTTATTTTTTTGTTGTATTATATTATTTTGTTAGTAGTTGTAGTGACTGGTCCAGCTGTCGGTGGCAAGCAACGACAAGCCCATTAGGGGGGGGGGGGTTTGTGTCATGGCGGCAAGGCAAAAAATAAGAGACGAAAGGTGAAATCTTTACCGAATATGAATTGGTGCCTGACTCCTTCTGATGAGGCGAAAAGTGTACCGCTTTTAAGGGGTCATTTAAGCCCGAATTCGAGATTATTTGATCAATTATTGCCCTAAATCGTTCCTTTTGTCATTTTAGGTACTTTTGAAGAGAAATCTGAGAAAGGAAGCATTTTAGACGTTTTTGGAGCATAAAAGTGAAGAAAACGACAAATTCTCAAAATCCTTGCTCTGAACAGTACCTGACGGCGTCAAGGTTCTACAAGTGACGGCGTCAAAAGTGACAAAAGAGGTGGATGTGGAAATTATAACGTGACGATCCAAAATGTTTTTATGCTTATTGGCCTGACAGTGTCACCTAGGCCTTCAGGGTCCAAATACACGTGACGGCCCAGAGCTCATTTACAAATGACGGCGTCAGGAATGGATCTAGGCAATACGAATTTTATCATGGCGGCGAGTTGACGGCGTCAGAGGCTAACACGTGACGCCGTCAGCATGCATAGTCTATATATATTTTTCCAAATTTTCATTTTATGGGGGGAACTTGGTGTGCAACTTTGAGGGAATAAAACCCTAGAAGAATTTTCCAGCTATTTGAAGGGTTTCAACCCTTTGTTTCTTCCATGTTCAATTGAAGATAAGTACTTATTCAAATCATTCAATATGTCTATGTGTTGTGTGATTATATCTTACGCTTGTCTTCTTTTTAACATGCTAGGCTAGGTTTTTCTTGTGTTTGCTTAGATGTAGTGAAACCTAGATGTTGATTATGGGTTGATTGTTTGTTTATAATTGTTACGGATGATTGTATTCGATGTTAGGCTTAAGAAAACTGGCAGACTTCCATTGGTAACTTGCTTGAACGTCTTAAGAAACATGATCGGAGGTGTACTATGATTTTTGGTTGTATTTAATGCGTAAGAGAATTCTAATGATCCCATGTTAGGAGCTTCTAACGGCTCGACATAGGATTGAAGTAGGATCTTATAGAGTTAGGGAATATTGTACACGGCCCTACGACTGGTATTAAGGAATATAACCCGTCATCCATACAATTGTAACAAGCTAATAAACCTGTAAAAGATATCTAGGGAGTAATGAAATCTAAGTAAACACAACTTTTCTCATCATTGTTTCCACCACATTAGTATAATATGTTAATACAAATATCGCCTAAAAACGTTATTTATATTTTACGATCTTTGCTAAGTTTTGTTAATGACAAAGTATGAACTTTAGCTATAAGTAAATCATCACTTTAAGTGTTTAAGTCTTGTTTAACTAAGGTTTACATTTCCTTTTAAACAAAACATTGTTTTTATTTCTTAAATTAGAAAGTGTCTTGTCACATCACATTTATTTCTTAAAATAGTAATGTCACATCACATTTAGGCCAAGCTTTGTCAATATACATTTATGGTAAGAAAGAGTATTTGACTAACCATATGTTTGCTTGCAAGTCTTGTGTTTGACTAGGTATAATGAGATGTGACCTTGTTTGGTTTGGAAGATTTATTGCAAAACCAACTGCAGCCCTGACGGAACCCTGGGGGTACACGGGCGGAACCCATCTGAGGGTTCCGCCTGATCCGCCAGACCTGCAGAATGGTTTGCTATAAATACCAAACCATTTGTTAGTTTTGAGTCACCTCTTTAGGACATATTTTCACATACTCTCTCAACTAACTCAGTAACATTTGACTTGTGTGATTCTCTTATGTAGCTAGGGACTTCACAAGATCATTCAAGAAGTTACAAGCTTCAACTCTAAAGTTGTATGTCTTGGTAGCTTGGTCATGTATAAGCTTTGGTAGTTTATACCTCATTTGTGTCATGTATGTAGAAGTGAAGGGTTAGTATTTTAGGCCTCAAAATACGTAGTGTGTCGGGAGTTGTTGTACCCTTGTAAAAGAACTAACGGGAGTGGTTGTACCCTTGGTAAAGAACTCGACATCTAGCTTAGTGTAGGTAAAAGTGTAACCGACGATGGGAGTGGTTGTATCCGTGTAAAAGAACTCGACATCTAGCTTAGTGTCGGTAAAAGTGTAAGCGACGTTGTAAAGGTTTTCTCCGCCGGTGAAAGGAGCTTGTTGATTAGTGCTTATAACTCTCGAGTTGGAAACTCGGGGCGTGAATGTAGGGCAAGGAAAAAGAGTCCTTGTAGCCGAACCACGATAAACAATTGTGTTGTGGTTTGATCGTTTCTTTCTTTATCTTTGCTTATTACATATTGTCGTTTAGTTAGAATAGCTAATCACATATAAAGCTTTTCAAAGAATTTAACAAGTAAAGTTGTGTTTATATCTTTAAACAAATGTAAAGCTTTTCAAAGAACTAAACAAGCAAAGTTAGGATCATCACAAGTAAAGCTTTTCAAAGTATGAAACAAGTAAAGTTAGAATAGTTATTCACATGAAAAGCTTTTCAAAGAATCAAACATATAACGTTGTGTTTATATCTTTAAGCAAACGTAAAGTTTTTAAAGGATATTCAAGTTGAAAAGGATTTAAAAAGCGGTAAACTATTCAACCCCCTTCTAGTTTTCCACAATTGGCATCAGGAGCTACGTTACTCAAGATCTTTAAAATAGAATGTATTTTAAAACTTGGATCGATCCATGGATTTTGAAAATCTCAAAGAAGGGCAACCTATTCAAAACCCACCGCTATTCGAAAAAGAAAACTTACTTGAATGGAAAAGTAATTTTGAAAACTATGTGAAATCAATTGATCAAGATCTTTG
This sequence comes from Artemisia argyi, assembly GCA_030686995.1. NCBI lineage: Eukaryota > Viridiplantae > Streptophyta > Magnoliopsida > Asterales > Asteraceae > Artemisia > Artemisia argyi. The sequence continues at coordinate 55,638,330 of CM060683.1, read as the reverse complement.
GCATATTATTTCTTTTGGTGATTTCAAACCAAAGAAAACAAGTTTTTGAAAACCAAGATAACTATCTTAAACTTGATAAAAATACTAAAGCTAAAACAATGATTTATAAAGCTTTAGTACCAAATATGAAAGAATGTATTTTTGTCAAACGGCCAATGATATTTGGAAAAATATGTTAAACTTTCATCAAAAAATATGTCAAGTCAAAGATGATCAATTTGATCTCACATATGAATTAGAAGTTTTAGAAATATTAATAGATAGACATTTAGTTGTGATAAATACATGTACTACTAGTTTAAATGTTTTAAATGAAGGTGTAAGTGAAGATGATTACTCATGTCGAGCTCTTTGTGGTCTTGCTTACGATTCATGGAATAACACGGATGAAGATGAAGCCAACCATCTGGTTTGTGATTCTCAACTAGATAAAACATCAAGTAAGGTACATTTTATAACCAAACACTTTTGCTTTGACAAATTTATCCTAGAGTTCTCTAAACTAGAAAATGAGTCTAAACGTTTATGCAACATGGACCTGAAAACTATCTTTAACAATGAGTCTTCAAAATCTTTTAAGAATACTTTTGAAAAGGAAATCTTGTTAGAAGATAAAATGTCTAGAATTGTGAGTAATGTTGAAATTGATCTAGAATGTTAATTATGTCTAGATTACAAACATGAGATTAAAAAGCAATATGAGAAAGAAAAAATATTAGTTAAATTTGATGAAAGCTCAAAATCTCTTGAAAGATTGTTGAGGAGTCAAAGGTTGTTTAAAGATAAAACCGGATTAGGATTTAACTCAAAAGCACCATTAACTAATAAAACAAAGCAAGTAAAACTTGTCAAACCTAGAAGAGAGATTTAGAGATAATTCAATCTCTAATAGAAACTCATGATAAAAGAATTAAGATTATCATGATCTATGCTTTTATATGATTGTCTAACCTTCTTGGATATATGAGTAATTGAGTTTCAAAGCGTGTCGTCAAACCAAGATTTTACGCGTTGTGTTTATCCTCTTGATAGCATCTCTATGCAATTTAAAAGGTACGCATTACTTAAACCTGACTTTGATTGTCTCTTGTTTCTAGCATTATGTGTTGGAATATGTGTTATTAGTAATACTCTAAAAGTGTTTACTTGCTATTAGTAATAACTAAGATTAGATTCTATGCAACAATGAATTTCGTCATTAGTACTAGTAGGAGACATAAGGTGCGTTGGTTCTTTAACCATCAAGAGATAAACACGAGAAACTCTTGAGTGAGTCTCACTCAACTCTTGCTTACAAGTAAGCTAACTAAGAATTTCCTAAGTGTTAAAATGTCTAACACTTTTGTGATGCTTGCAAAACAAACCTTTGTTAAACAACATTCTCAAACACCATACTTTGAGTCTTAAATTGTGTTTTTCTTCGATCACTCCTTTATGATAATCTCACATAAAACACACAAGGTGAAATAAATCACATTAGCATACATTAGAATGTGTGGAAGAAAATGAGTTTTCAACATCTAGGATTTACACATCAAATGTGACACTTAGTCTTATGATGTTGTACCTCTTGGACTTTTTCAAAACAAGTAGAGTTCATAGTATCTTAAGTAAGAAAACTCAAAGAGTCGAGGAGTCGTTGAATATAACATTTAACGAGTAATCTCCTGCTTCTAAGATATCATCTTTGGTAGATGATGACTTAGTCGAAAGTCCAATGATGTCAAGACAAGAATGTTGTGTAAAACATTAAGAATAAAAGTACAAAATAACATCTTCTCACCTTGAGTCAAATATTGAATCAAGCAAAATTGACATAAATTATAAAACTTGATTTATAGGTCATAGATGTGTCTAAACAAATTCAACAAAAATAATTTTTGGAATTTAGAGTAAAACAACTAGGGAAACGAAATAGATGTTTCAAAGTAATCATGTGATTATAAGTGTCAATATTTGAAAGTCGTTTTGATAATAAAAGCAAGCTCCAAAAGCAAGGGATTTTAACTTAAAGACATTCCTAGTTACTCTCTTGTTCTCAATGGTTAAGTTATTGATGACTTATCAAGAATGAGATTAGTAAATCCGTAGGTAAAACTAAACGTAGAGAAATGTTCGGAAGACTACTTGTTCTCATAACAATTAGATCCAACATTATGTTTAGCATTTATTTATGTGCTTGTGTTAAAGAAGATCCTTAAACAACTCTTTAGTTGAGCTTGTTTGGATACATCATAAGGTACTATACAACTAGGATTATGGCATCCCAAAAGAACGAGAATAGAAACCATAGTGTATTCCAAATGGAATTAGGCCGGTAATAAGTTGTTAAGAAAAGTACAAGTGGTACTTGCACTTTTATACTTACTTACCCAATGATTCTCCAAAACACGTAAGGTTCTCAAATTAGTTTCGAATGGAGAAGCACATCAACAAGCTCCGCTTGAACAAGCATATACACGTCAACAACAGAATTCTTTTATCAACATTGTTATCTCTTCAACAAAGGAAGCATCAACTTCAGCGACAATTCAATCCATTATGTTCTTAATTGACATATTGTGATCCATCATCAAAGTCTTGGTAAAAACGTTCATTGAGGAACGTCTTAACTAAGAAAGTCTACAACGTTAACCATTCTATCAACGTTTTCACAAAACCTCTTGAATGAGAAACATTCATCATCCCTAGGCTTAGTCAAAGACTCATAAGACCTAAAACCTTAGTTTTGAACATTAGGATAAAACCACAAAAATCAAGACAATCCCTTTTGAATTTTCCCTGCAGCTCCCACGGTACCCTCAAACCATACGGGCGGAACCCTATTTTTGGTTCCGCCTGGTCCGCCAAAGCTACAGAATGTTTTATTCTTAATTTCAAAACCAAACACCCTCTTAACTTAATCATTCACTTTCAAACAGCCATCACCCTCTCAAAAACACATAACCACACGAAATTTTGGGCTTTCAATCCAATCTCTTCAAATCCAACTAACTTTGTAAGTGTTCCAATCACAATTGCATTTTTGATTCAAGTATAACATTCTTATTTACATTCATTAACTAGAATCTTAGGGTTTATGCATAAAACTTCTTGATTCATGAAAAACTTGGTGGCTAGCCAATCATGTCTTCCATTAGTTAAGGAATTGTATCCCTTTTGTTGTTACTTTGATTTGCCAAACACACCAAGTGCATTGTCTTTCAAAAATCAATCCAAGACTAGAACATGATTCATCACCACATTGTTAAAACAAATGAAAAACATCATTAAAACATCACTTGCATACTATCTCTTGAATGCTAAAGGGGATACATAACTAATATGTATTTTCAGGTACATTCAATCGAAGACACATTCAATTAGGAAAGTGTTGGTTATCTTTTGTTTTTATAACAAAACTTGCAAGACAAAACAATTTGGGAATCAAAATGAGTCAAGATAACCAAGTCTCCACATTGTTTGCATATAGGAATATATTAGAACATCCACATTGTTAAAAGTCATTAACATATAATTTTGTGTTTTCTAGGAATCAACATGCCTCACGCAAATAGATCCGATCACAAGGAAACCCTTAAGTACATGCCCAAACACCATATGACCAAAGGTCTCAACAATGTTCAAGTAGAAACCTTTAAGGCACTAGAAAAACGCTATGTTCACGAAGGTAGAACCATTGATCCATCCTTTCTAGAAGGAACATCCATTCGCCAAAACTTTGCCGCAATCAACTTTGATTGTATCCTTGATATAGATGAGCCAATTTGTCGTAGGTTCATCCTAGAATTCTATGCAACCGTAAACCTTTCCACAAGTGTTGTTGGTAAGATATCATTAAACTTCACAACCAATCAAACACCACATTACATAGATTTAAAAGACTTAGCTATCATTCTTGGTGTCCCAAATGAGGGAACTTGTCTCTACACGGATAAGTGGCCCATTTCAAGTCTTGATTCTATTGAGCGTTTTTATCCATACGACAACCCTCTAGTTAGTAAGGAAATAATTAAGGAACATCTCTTCGTTAGAACCTCTACCACAAGAAAGAATCGTTCGGGGAATATTGTGGATAAGGATCCTTTTGGTATGGAGCTCAATGAGCTTAAACCACAATTTAAGAAGTGGGAAGAAATTCTTAGAGCTAACGTCATAAGTACCATAGGAAATAGAGATCATATCAGCACATGTCTTTGCTACATGCTCTATAGCATTTTAACCGGTCAACCATTCAACTTAGCCTACTACCTAGCCAAAAGAATGGCCGACATATCCTTAGTTGGAACAACCGCTCTTCCGTATGGAATGCTTCTTACTCGCCTCTTTAGAGCAATCTCACCCATTTCTCCTAACGATAATGGAATGCGCCTTGACTATTCTCTTGTTCCTCACATTTTTGTTCCTCTAAGTGATAAACGAGTTTTCAAGGGTAAGGGCAAACGTACTCGCTCACCTACACCATCATCATCATCATCCAACATGAGCGAGGATGATAAACTTCCTAACTCTAAGTTACCTCCTTTAGAATACCTTCAAGCACTTCCCGTCATTGACAATGCATCCGAAGAGTTCAAGCAAACCAAAGGAATGTTCAAATGCTTTGGAAGGTACCTAAGCAAGCTCGATAAGAAGATAGACCGGTTGTGAGAAGATTAAGGAGTGTTTGGCTTATGAATGTTTTAGAAACTTTTATGTGTTAAACTACGTGATTTGTATTGTTTTTCACTTTCATGTTTCAGTATTTTTGTTGGATTATGTTTGTATGAGCTTTTATGCATAATGACAATGTTTGAGATGTTTGTTAATTTTTTATGCTTATGGCAATTCTTACTATGTATAGTGAAATCCTCGACCTCAAGGTCAAAGTCCTATGATATGTATGTTTACGTGTCTAATTTTTGCATTGCCTAACCAGAAATGCATTATCTTTTTGATTTTAGGAGTTTTCGAAAATTTTGAAAATCGTCTCGCGGGTCAAAATCGCGGACTGCCTAATTTTTCAGCCCTGGCGGATCTGACGGTACCCAAAATTGGGTTCCGCCAGTGTATTTTCTGGGAAACCCAGAATTGGCCCAACGGACCAGACGGTACCCTTAAATGGGTTCCGCCTGTGTACCGCGAGGGTTCCACCAGACACCTGTAGAAAATTTGTCATTTTTCTTAAGTCCAAAACTTGTAAAGTGTCAAAACCATTATCCTAAGTGAGAAACATCTTCCATTAACTCCAATAACCTTATTAGAACAACTCTCACTCCCTAAAACAATTAGGAAGCCACTTCCCTCCAAAAATTCAAATTCAAACATAACTAACCCAAGGAACCCTTTTAAAGGATCCTTCAAACCATTGAAACATTTTCTACCAAATCACATCCCATGATCACAAAGCATTGAGTGCATATGTTGGTCTTTCACTCCACCTTATTCCATTGGATTGACATGCAATAATTTGACATGTTCATGAAAACTTTGTAAATCATTTGAAACCTCAATCTTTGAGTGGTAGAACATCAAATCCAAACACCCATTTCAACATCTCCTCCACCCTATAAATTTGAAAGTTTTGCAACAATTAAAATCACACCATCACCATTAAAACTTCTTCTCTCAAAACATCAAAACCACACCTTTGAAATGACTAAATCCAACACATCATCCGAGTCATCAAAATCCTTCTAAAAAACCATTAGGATTAGTGTTAAACCTTGTTGCTTCAACAAAACCGTCAAGTCAAGCTCATCTTCTTCAAGTGATGCTTCGCTTAACATTTCTTCACCTATCCAAGATTTCCTTAACCTCACTACTTCAACACCATCCTCAACACATTGGAATACCAATGTAATCACCTTTCAAGATTTGCTTAATCTTGATACTCCAACACCCTCTCCAACACATTGCTACACAAACATAGCCACCATTCCTTCACCTACTAGACCTTCATGTGATTCAACATCACCTTCTCAACAAGCTCAACCAACTAAAATTTCATCACCTCAATCACCTACAATTTCACCAATGCTACACAAACATAGCCACCATTCCTTCACCTACTAGACCTTCATGTGATTCAACATCACCTTCTCAACAAGCTCAACCAACTAAAATTTCATCACCTCAATCACCTACAATTTCACCAATGGGACTTTTCCATACACCTCCAACATCACCACTACCTTATTTAGAAACATTAGAAGACCTATCATCCAAATAATCAAGTCCACCATCCTTATCACTCTTTGACACCATTGCTCAAATGGAAACCCAACAACAACTAGTGAACAACTAGATGATGAACCCCATCAACCCTCAATGATAGAACGGTTGGCTTACCGTTATGCTAGACCATCCATTTTTCCAAATGATCAAGGCCATACCCACTCACAATCATTTGTGTTTCACCCAATTTACAAAGACCTTCATGGCAATCCTTCCGGCGAACCAAGCTTTCGCCATTTTGTTAAAAATCAACAACCACAACAACAACAACCATCACCACAAGACTCTTCCCAACAATTTGAATCTCTACTTTCTTCTTATAAGAAAATAGAAGCATCCATATGGGAAAAACCTCCAAACCCTAATGATGAGATTGACACTCATTTAAACCACCTTCAAGCATTCAAATGTATGGTTGACTCTCAAATCAACCATATTACGGTTTTACAAACAACGCTACAATCAACTAATGAAGGAAGCAAAAACACCTCTCAACCATCCACCTTTGCTCCTTCAAGTTCAAACCATCCACCACCAACAAACCAAACCACTCTTCCACCAAACTTTCCTCGCCATGGTTGCGGACAATGCGAAAGAATCGCTCACATTAGTGAAGGATGTCGAACGGAAATTCGTGAGCTATCCGAAGAAATGAGGTTTATCCTAAACCACATTTTGGATCGTCTACAATCCTTGTCTCACACACCTCAACCTTAGAGTCTCCAAAATGAAACAAAATCGTTTCTTTTGGAAAATGTTTCCCATTTAAACCAACAAACCAAAACCGTGTCATCCTTTCAACCTTTAAAATAAAGCCCGCTACAACCTCCAACACACATTTTCATCCTTAAACAATCTTAGCCTTGTTTTTTGGAAAATGTTTCTCATTAAGGAAAATGATGATTTCCTTGTAGCTTTTCATGTTCTTAGTTTGTTTTTAGTTTTTCTTTATTTTTAGAAGTAGGATGGTGTCATCAAAATTTCTTGTCTTTGACTTTTTAAGAGTCAAAATTTTACATGAAATGAATTTCATTCTACTACAAGGTTTGCATTGTTTGTTTACCATTTGGGTATGATGAGTGAACTATTCCTTGCTATGGTAGCATACATATATCTTGTGTGTTAGAAACTAATTTTTTTTTTGTAGGATCATTATCCATGTTTTCCTTCCTTGATACTCCATTTAGGGGAGAAATATTCAAGGGGGAGCATGAGTATGACATTATTCCGCTCCACAACTCTTAGTTGTGTTTTGCACATGAAATGCTTTCATAACTTGTCTTGTGCGACAACTAACCTTTTTCTTGTAGGTTCAAAATCCATGTCTCCTCTCTTGGCACTCCATTTAGGGGGAGTATCGTCCAAGGGGTAGCAAGTGCTTACTTTCGCTTCGCTACTCTTCTTTTTGTTTCGACAAAAAGGGGGAGAATTTATATAAACTTGTGCTTATCACCTCATCTTTGCAAAAACAAGTTTTTATACCAACTTTATAAGACTTAACACTAAAACTAGTGACTTACTTATAAATAAAGTTTATGTTTTGTTATCAACAAAAAGGGGGAGATTGTTAATACAAATATCGCCTAAAAACGTTATTTATATTTTACGATCTTTGCTAAGTTTTGTTAATGACAAAGTATGAACTTTAGCTATAAGTAAATCATCACTTTAAGTGTTTAAGTCTTGTTTAACTAAGGTTTACATTTCCTTTTAAACAAAACATTGCTTTTATTTCTTAAATTAGAAAGTGTCTTGTCACATCACATTTATTTCTTAAAATAGTAATGTCACATCACATTTAGGGCAAGCTTTGTCAATATACATTTATGGTAAGAAAGAGTGTTTGACTAACCATATGTTTGCTTGCAAGTCTTGTGTTTGACTAGGTATAATGAGATGTGACCTTGTTCGGTTTGGAAGATTTATTGCAAAACCAACTGCAGCCTTGACGGAACCCTGGGGGTACACGGGCGGAACCCATCTGAGGGTTCCACCTGATCCGCCAAACCTGCAGAATGGTTTGCTATAAATACCAAACCATTTGTTAGTTTTGAGTCACCTCTTTAGGACATATTTTCACATACTCTCTCAACTAACTCAGTAACATTTGACTTGTGTGATTCTCTTATGTAGCTAGGGACTTCACAAGATCATTCAAGAAGTTACAAGCTTCAACTCTAAAGTTGTATGTCTTGTTAGCTTGGTCATGTATAAGCTTTGGTAGTTTATACCTCATTTGTGTCATGTATGTAGAAGTGAAGGGTTAGTATTTTAGGCCTCAAAATACGTAGTGTGTCGGGAGTTGTTGTACCCTTGTAAAAGAACTAACAAGAGTGGTTGTACCCTTGGTAAAGAACTCGACATCTAGCTTAGTGTCGGTAAAAGTGTAAGCGACGATGGGAGTGGTTGTTCCCGTGTAAAAGAACTCGACATCTAGCTTAGTGTCGGTAAAAGTGTAAGCGACGTTGTAAAGGTTTTCTCCGCCGGTGAAAGGAGCTTGTTGATTAGTGCTTATAACTCTCGAGTTGGAAACTCGGGGCGTGGATGTAGGGCAAGGAAAAAGAGTCCTTGTAGCCGAACCACGATAAACAATCGTGTTGTGGTTTGATCGTTTCTTTCTTTATCTTTGCTTATTACATGTTGTCGTTTAGTTAGAATAGCTAATCACATATAAAGCTTTTCAAAGAATTTAACAAGTAAAGTTGTGTTTATATCTTTAAACAAATGTAAAGCTTTTCAAAGAACTAAATAAGCAAAGTTAGGATCATCACAAGTAAAGCTTTTCAAAGTATGAAACAAGTAAAGTTAGAATAGTTATTCACATGAAAAGCTTTTTCAAAGAATCAAACATATAACGTTGTGTTTATATCTTTAAGCAAACGTAAAGTTTTTAAAGGATATTCAAGTTGAAAAGGATTTAAAAAGCGGTAAACTATTCAACCCCCTTCTAGTTTTCCACATAATAGTTTAATTTTCATTTCTTTTATTTTATTTTGATTGCATTAGTAGTTAATTGGGTTAGTTGGCTAGCAACTAATTCCGCCCACTCCTTCAAAACCCGAGATTTTATTTGCTTTCCATAAAATATAAAAATACAAAAAGAATCATCCCTCACCTCTAGACCTAGTTTAGTAGGCTTTCTAATCCTAGTGACACTATTCCTGAGTTGAACGATCAATCTCCCGGTACTTGTCACTATACTATAATACAACGATCAGGTACACTGCCTGGTGGGGGTTGTAAGCTTCTCAAGATCCCTTGAGAGGTAAAACCTGTTGCGAGGGCGCAATTCCCACGTATCACCTCCCAAACTAACCAGTCAACCAGGTGTGGCCAACAGGTCAAACAGTATGAGAGAAAGTGCAAGATATAAAATCCGTGGAAGTACAGGGAAATCCCCGGGTCGTTAAGTCCCAACGAGATTGAAATTGTGTTTTAGAAACGTCTGTGAGAATCAGTAATTTGGGAACAGTAACAGATAATGAGTTGGATTTTATTACACTACTGATTGCTTGATGATAAGATAATGAAACAGTATAAACAATCACAGGATTACAGATATGTATAAGCGTAAAACAGATTACAAATCAGAAATGGTTACAGACCGAATAAAATGTGAGTTTTTAGCAAAAATAAACTACAGGGGGTGAAAATGAAACTTTTACAAACTTATTATTAAAAGAAAATTTAATTAAAAAGAAAATTATTATTTTTGATTATTTTATTATTGATTATTAATTCAAAACTAATTTAAACTATTTAATCATTAATAAAAACTAATTTATATCTAATTTAAATTTAAGAAAAATACTAAAATGACTTAGAAAAATATGAAAATTTTTAAAAAAACTAATTAACCATCACAGGAATCCTAAAAAATTATAAAAAGTTTATAAAAATTATTTTTAAACTAATTTACTAATTATTTACTTATTTAATAATTAAAATCTACTTTAACTAATTTAATTATGAAAAATACTAAATGAACAGTGAAAATTCTGAGAATTTTTCTATAAATACTTTACTGATTATAGAACCTAGGAAAAATATAAAAAACTACTATTACTTATAAATAAGCAGAAAGAAAATTAATATTTGGCCTTTTTAATTAAAACTAATTAAATTTAATTTAATTATTATAAATACTAAATTAATTCAGAAAATTATGAAATTTTTTTCTAAATTATTTTAATATATTAGAAACCTAAGAAAATTATAAAAATGAAAATTGCTTTTTAAATAAGCTGAGCAATAAGCCAAATGGCTTAAATAGAAGCTATCACTTCTTTTACATTTGTCTTTTCTTGGGTTTTCTTTTACAAATCTACTTAAATACTGAAAATAATAAACTTTAATGAAGACAAAAGCTGTGGAACTTAGAAATAAGCAGTTTGGAAACAGAAGTGATCTGCCGTTCAAAAAAAAGTTTGGAAACAGAAGTGCTTAACAGGTTGTTGTTTGAAGCTTATTAGGACTTTGAGGTGTGAAAAAGCTACTCAAAATGCTACACTAAGGTTCCACAAAGCAAAATAAGCTACCAACAGGTAATAGGAACTTGAAATAAGCAAAAGGGAAGAAATAAGCACAGGAAATAAGCTATAAGAAGCAAATAAGCCAAAGTCCAAGATCTGAGTACAAAACAGGCCACAAGGGCAAACTTGCAGGCCTTGTGGGGCCCACAGGGGTGAACAAAGGTCCAAAGTGAAACTTGATTCAATAAGCAGAGCTTATGGGCTTTTCAAAAAGCCAAATCGTAACCCCTAGGTCCCACTAATAAGCACTAGAGAGGTTATTGAAGTTGGGCTCATACATTGAGTACTCAGTATCTATCATGAAATGGACAAGCTAAAAGGTACAAACAGCCCTACCAAATAAGCTAGAAAGCAGAAAATAAGTCCTGAACCTTAAAGATGGGCTTATTGGCTTTCCAAAAAGCCAAGAAGCAAACCCTGAGGTCCACAAATAAGCTCTGTGTGAGCTTATGAAATCAAGCTAAATGAACAAGTGCCCTGGTGCAGGGCATATGTGTGCCCTGCAGCCTAAAATGAGACCCCAAATAAGCTAGAAAGAAGAATCCTAAAAATAAGCCACTAATGGATTTTTAAAGTTTAGCTGGTACTCATTAACTTCCAAAAAGATCAAACCCTAATCTCAAACACAAAAATCATGAAAATTCCTACAAGATCTGACTTTCTGCTTAATTGTCAAATTTGACTTTTGAGATTTATGAGCTATGTTGACTAAATTGAACTTTGGATCAAATCTACTTACTAATTATGTTGTATTAAGCTTATTTGAAGTGAAATTAAGCTAGATGACCAAGTTATGAACTACTGTAATGAAATTGATACTCTAAATCCTAACAGATAACTAGGTGATGAGATTGGAAACTGATTTTGACTTTTTACTTAGTGAGGGTTAGTTTTTATGATTGTTCTAAGTTATTGAGACCTAAAGTGACTTAAATGAACTAGAAACAACAACAACTCCAACCCTGAACACAGAGAATCAGGTAAATCCAAACAACCTGATTTACTCTTTGATTTTTGGTTTATGAAACAAATGATTCCCTGAGACTTTGTAATTACTTCCAAACAACTTATTATGATCTAGTGAGCTTATTTGAACACAGAAACAAGGTGTACAAGTACTAAAACCAAGAATAGCAACTTATGCAATTTTGACAGGTGAAATGAGATTTTAAGCACAAAGAGTTTTAATGAACCAAGACTTGTTTTTGAGATATAGAATGACTTAATTATATCTAAGAAACATAAATAAGCACAAATAAGCATATAATAAGCAAAGGAACAGTAAATTATGAAAATTAAGAAAAACCTTACAAATTGCAATCCTGCTAAGTACCATGAACCAAGGACCAATTACCAAATCCTAATACTCCCCATGGAGTCCTAACCCATAGTCATCCAAAATAAACCATGCTCCAGCCATCATCCCTTCAACCTGCAAATTTTTTTTATTTATCTTTGATTTTTCTGTTTTTTTATTTATTTATTTATTTATTTTTTTGGTTTTTATGAACTAAACTGGTTTTTAAGGTTACTAATAGCTTTTATAAGCTATATATGGAGCTTATATGACCTATGAAGTCCAGAATATCATGTATCAACACTAACTACACTATACGAGATTTTTGAAATTTGAAAAGTGCATAAACTGAGATTGTGAAATTAAACTGAAATTGGAACTTTGAAACAGACTTAGATTATCATAAAAAGGCTCAATACAAAGTTTTAAACTGAAAATTTCACAAGGAGATTACAAATTAAGCTAATCAACTCTATTTTTTACTAATTAAGCTACTACTCCTTCTTCTGTTTTCTCTTTCCTTTTATAATGATTTTTGGAGTTCCACTTGAGTCTCTGAGGCTTTCCCATCGCGAATTACAACCCTTGGATCTCTGAAATTGATCTTGGCCATTGATTGCATTTTGGCGCCAAAATTGTAAAGTGCAATTTACACTATTAAGCAGCCAAGGGGGTGGTGCATTTATTGTGGAGGTGATGTTAGGTAAGAGTGGTGGGAATGGTGGGATGTGATGGTGCTAGTGGGAGGGCAGCAAACCATGGTGGTTTTGCAGATAAACCATGGAAGGGGTGGTTTTGAGAGGGAAGGGGTTTGGTCAACGCGGGGTTTGACCCCGTTTTAATATTCAAATGGGAAGTTGGGATGCGGGTGGTTTGGGCCTGGTGAGGGTGTGGACTGGATTGGTGATGGTTGTGTTTGGATTTGGACTATGGTTTTTGGTGCAATAATATTACAAGGTTCCGTTTGGTTATAGCAATTACACAAGGACCAATTTTGTCATTTCTAAAAATTCAAGGGGCTGGAAATGTGACTTTTCCAAAGTATTCATAAGGATGAAACTTGCCAAACTTGAATAGTACAAGGACCATATTTGAGATTTTCCACTTTTTGAATTTTCCAGGGACCAAACATGCCAATTTTGAAACTTCAGGGGCTAAATGTGTAATTTCTTCAAAACTTTCACCCAGGGACTAAACTTGGCAATTTGTGAACTCCAAGCAGGGGCGAAGCTTCATAGGGGCCGAGGGGGGGGGGGGGGGGGGGCGCCCGAACCCCCCAAAATTTTTTTTGCGATGTAGGGGGTATATAGTTTTTGTGTAGAAAAATTTCGGTATATTCGGTTTCGACCCCCTAAAAATTTCGGTATACCTGAAATATAGCCTTAGGAAAAAAAATTAGATCCCGACCCCCCACTTACAAAATCCAAGCTTCGCCACTGACTCCAAGGACCAGTGTTGACTTTTTCTTCCAAAATCCAATGCTCAGGGGCCATTTCTGTCAATTTTCAAACTTGAGGGACCATTTCTGCCAATTTTGCAAACTTTTGCTCCAAGGACTATTTTTGGCATTTGGTGATTCTCCAAGGTATTTTTTGACATTCTGAGCTCAAAAATGATAATTTGCTTCCCCGGCTTTGGCTTTTGATACGATTTCCAAACTCGTGCTCGTTTTTGTCCTTTTTGGCCTGATTTGTGCCAATTTTTGAATTATCTGTTCCTGTACGATCACAAACACAAAAACACAATATCTTTGGCTTTTATGGTTAGTTTGTGTCTGTTTTGGTCTTAAAATGGACAAAAAAAGGTGTGTGAATAAGCACACACCAGTGCCATGGTGGGCCCATTTAAAAAAACTATCCGTTGCATTAGTTTTTATTTCTTTTTTTTTCATAGGAAAAAAAGATTTAAAAAAAAAATCACTACCCAATTTTTTATCTATAAATACCTCTAGCAATCCACTTCTACATTTTTAAACACAACTTCTCATTTTATATACTTTCATTCTTGTAATATCATTTTACTTCTCAACTTACTACCAAAATGTCTCAACAAAGCACTCTCAATAACACAAAACCTCAACAACGAAACACTTCCCGAAAGCAATCCCCCGACACCCGACGGAACATACACTCTCGGAAATGCTCCACCGTCAAACCAACAAACCAACTTTTGACCATAATCATACTTTTATAATCAACCTTACCAAAACCAAACCATACCGAAACCTATATCCTCACCAAAATGCTTTTAGCCAATTATCCCAACAAAACACTTTTAGCCAATTCTCATAACAAAACGTGTTCCCATTCGACAACCCTAACTACTACTCACAAAACCATATGGGATGTTCGTCATCACAACCAAGTATAAACCAACCTACGTCTCCCACTGGTCACTTTAATCTCGACGAAATATACTCACCTCTATTTTCGAAAACCATGGCTCCCATTCGTGAGGAGTCTTCCATCTAGGGATGGCAACAGGGCGGGGAATTTCGAGGATCGTATTTACCATCCCCATCCCCGTTTCTCAATCCCATCCCCATCAACTTTAAAGCATTATATATATTGAAACATCACATATAATATAAAAATAGAGTGCATCGAATGAATGCATTTGGACAATTGGTCGGATAATACGTAGGTAGTGCTTAACATTTTAAAATATTTGATGATTTTGATCCATTAAAAGTTACATATACATAAAAATATACCTCAAGTATAATACTTGTCAAAACTCACTAACATATACAAATACATGTACATTTAGTATTAATATACATATAATTTATATGTATTTGTACATTAAAAAGTTCAGGGTCGGGGATTTATGTTACCCCCATCCCCGCCCCATCCCCAGTTTCATAATTCGGGGATTCCCCGTCCCCATCCCCATCCCCGGTATCGGGTTTGGGGATCGGGTCCCTGTCGGGTACGGATTTTTTTGCCATCCCTACTTCCATCGAAGAAGCACCTCTAGTTGTGATGAAGAAGGTGACAAAAAGACGCCAAAAGAAGGTGGGTCGAAATGCTGATGAAGTAATAAGGGTTACTCCATGGGTTGCTGAAGAAGAAACTGCATTGTGCAAAACTTGGGTTCGTATATCTGAAGATAGCGTTGTTGATAATGCGAGAAAGGAAGCTAGGCTTTGGAATGTAGTTTTAGAGCGCATGCATGTAGATAGTCCTATAACCCAATGTCGGACCTACGATATGGTAGACGGGAAATGGAAGACAGTGCGTCCAAAAGTTGTTGAATTTTGTGGTGTGTACGATAATGTCAATCGGATGAGTGGAGCTAGAGACGAGGATACCTCAAAGCGGCACTTTCAAAATATGAAGTTGAATATGGAACCCAGTTTACACTTGTGCATTGCTGGGACCTGAGGGAGTGTTCGAAATGGAAAGAGGTGGTACTTCCGAACTTTAAAGTGACAATACACGAAATTGGGGACGACGAGGAAAAGGATTTGCTGGAAGTTCAGGATTCAACACGTCGACGTCTGTGCAGGATGGTTTTAATTTGAATACACAAATTGGGGACAACGAGGAAGAGGATTTGCAGGAAGTTCGATGTCCAATGGGCTAGGGACAGAGCAAAAGCGTTGAAGAAGAAAGGGGCGGTGTCATCAGCAAGTGCAGGATTTGTGAATCAGGAAGCGTTGGCTAGGTTGATGGTCAACGAATATACAACTGCCATCAAGCCGTACAACACCAAAAGGGTATCAAACATTGAAGCGGTTTTAGAGAAATGAAATGAGAATGAACTGAGGCGAGAAAAGTTGAGAATCCGAGAGATGGAGCAACGTCAAAGAGACAAGCGTTCTATTTCCAGTCTACTAGTCACTTGACTTCAGAAGAACGTGAACGTGCCGAGTTGTGAAGGCAAGTGGAAAAGGTGAGGTGGAATTTTCTATTAGTTTACGTTTTTTTTTTTTTATTATTTATGTAACGTTTACTTTTTTTTATTGTGACGTTTACTTTTATTTATGTGGTAAAGGTGAGGTGGAATTTTCAATTTTAGTGTTGTTCCTTTATTATACGTACAACTTATGATGTTTGATGATGGTTGTGGAGGTCTTGATAGAAAACACAAAAGAACTAGAAAATCGGCGTGGTTTAAAGCTTTAACTTAGGTTAAGTTGTAAATGCTTTTTGTAAGCTGATAGAGTTAATCGTAATATTATTCCTATTTTTGCAATTTGGTGTGCTTGGCTTGAATTTCAAGCAACTATTGAACATATGTAGGATCGTTACATGATGAATCTGAATTGTAAAAATCCTATACTACATAACTTCGTCTCAAGTGCTTGTAAAAATTCTTCTAAACTGCCCCTAGAAACTTGAATTAAGGGGTGTTTCGGATTGCGTTTGCAAAACATATTACGCGTTAAACTGTATTTTCTGTCTATGCAATGGCCGTGTAATCTCTCGTAAAATGCAATTACGAACACGGCTGAGCCATTTGGGATGGTGAAAGATGACTTTGTAAAGGGTCAAAATTGTTTTGGGTCAGATTGACTCACATGATACACTTATCATGTCAAATTTGATTCCAACAAATGTCTGTAACTGATCTAATAATACTAACATTTTTGTCCATTGGGTAAAATGTTAGTATCTGATCTTATTTATTACAAACAACATTTGAATGGCGTTTTAACTCTTTTTTTAGAAATATTTCACAGCAGTTCTACTTGTCGAATTATGACCTCTAGCAGAAATTAGAAAGTACTGTGTGTGTTAAAATGGCACAGAAACAACTACGTAATCACCCAACCAACCACGCCTTGGTGATCTTTCTTTATTACAACTATAAACACTGAAGACTTGTCCCCAAACGGATGCAAGCCAGTACAATACAAGAAAGAAATATAAGATTGTCCTCCTAATGAGTGCAATCTTGATACAAGCAACTCACACACTATCACCAAACTAAACCAAACCTAAACAACCTGTAGATCAAGATGATCTACAAAACAATCTATGAAAGAAACCCAGAAACTATAACAATACAACTTTGAGAGAGATATTTGACTGCGTGTTTTGATTGTGAGAGATAAAGCTTGATTATGAAACCTTAGCTCCGGATAAGAGCTTATATACACCCATATTACACTTAGCACCCTGCACAAACACAAACAATACAAACACAACTCAAAGTAATATTAGTTATAAAAATGTTACCAAACAAACCCTGAAGTTTCATAAGTATGAAAGAATATTTATTTCAACACCCCCCCCCCTCAAACTGATGAAGCAAACAGGTTTACCATACCAAGTTTCTTAACCATGACTGCATGTTGTGCAGACCCAAGTGCCTTAGTCAACACATCAGCAGTTTGACTTTTAGAATCAACTTTCACAGTTTCAATTAACCCAGAAGCAACCTTTTCTCTAATAAGGTGCACATCAATATCAAAATGCTTAGTCTTCTCATGCATAACTGGATTAGCAGCTATTTGCATAGCAGACTTATTATCACAACACAATTTTACAGGCAAAAGATTATCCATAACTCCTAGATCTCTTAAGATCTTAAGAATCCACATTATCTCACAAGTAACAGATGCCATAGACCTGTACTCAGCCTCAGCTGAAGATCTGGATAAGGTATTTTGCTTCTTACTTTTCCAGGATACAATATTCCCATTAACAAAAACACAATACCCAGACACTGACCTTCTAGTGACTGGACATTTAGCCCAATCAGCATCAGAATATGCAACAACATCAAAATTGCCACCATTTTTCTTAAAACTTATACCACTTCCTGGTGCAAGCTTAATATATCTCAAAACTCTTAAAGCAATACCATAATGAGACTGTAAGGGAGCATGCATATATTGACTTAAACAATGAACAGCATAAGCAATATCAGGCCTAGTCATAGTAAGATATACAAGCTTCCCTATTAACCTTTGATAACTAGTTATATTTTTTAACAACTTGTCATCATCAGTTTCTTTATGATTCAAAACAATATTCTCAGGCAATGATGTTAAAACAGGCCTACAGGCAAGTAAACCATAATCATGAAGTAACTCTAAACAGTACTTCCTTTGATTTAAACAAATCCCATTACTGTCTTTTAAAACTTCAATCCCTAAAAAATATTTCAACTCTCCAAGATCTTTGATTTTAAACTTGTTTTGTAAAAAACTTTTAAACTGTTCAATTTCAGTTTCACAGTTTCCACAAATAACCATATCATCAACATAAACCAGAAGAAACAAAACTGTATTTCCTTTTTTCTTAATAAACAAAGAATAATCATTTTGAGATTGTTCAAAACCATTTTCAAACAAGGCTTCAGTCAATTTTTGATTCCACTGTCTAGGAGCTTGTTTTAATCCATACAAAGACTTTTTTAACTTGCAAACTTTATTACCTTCTGTATGATAACCTGGAGGAGGAAGCATATATACATCCTCATTCAGATCACCATAAAGAAAAGCATTGTTCACATCAAGTTGAAATAACTTCCAATCATTTTGAACAACCAAACTAATAAGACATCTAATAGTACTCATTTTAACCACAGGACTGAAAGTCTCATCATAATCAAGACCTTCTTTTTTAGAACAACCTTTAGCAACTAATCTAGCTTTATATCTATCAATTTCACCATTGGCCTTATACTTGATTTTAAACACCCACTTAGAACCTATAGGTGTTCTTCCAAAAGGAAGTTCAACCTCTTCCCAGGTTTCATTTTCATGTAAAGCATATACTTCTTCATTCATAGCATTATTCCAATTAACATTTTTAGATGCTTCTTCAAAAGATGAAGGTTCAAAAGACTTAGTCAAATTGGAAACAAAACAACAATTCTCAAAACTTAACACAGAATGATTAGCAAATTTACCAATACCATACTTAACTTTATTATCAAGAATAAAGTCATTCAACTTAGCAGGTAACCTAGTAGATCTAGATGACTTCCTAGAAGTTCCTTCCTCTGCTTGATTTTGAAAGACATTTTGGAACCTAGGACCATCTGTATTAATATCAATGTTTCCCTCAGACTCATTATTATCATCTAAAGGAGTAGCAGACACTTCTAAATCTAGTTGCTGTGAACTTGCAGAATGCTGTATCTGTCCTGATTCTGCACACTGTTCTGTGTTCACTACCTTACTAGTTTTAGAAGTACTACCTTCTCTACCAACAGATGTACCTTCCCTCTCTATATTTTCTAAATTTGCATCATTGGGAATGGGACTAGGAGTTTTGGTTTTTGACTCAGACTCAATACTATCAAAAAAATTCAAATGTGTTACTTCAGAAACAGACTCTGAAACAACACTCTGTTTCATTCTTAAAGGAAAAATTGTTTCATAAAATTTGACATCTCTGGAATAAAATACAGCTCTGTTTTCTAAATTCAAAAGTTTGTAAGCTTTTTTACCACTTGCATAACCAATAAGAACACATTTCTCAGATTTTTCAGAAAATTTATCTGAACTTTTCAAAACTGCAGCAAAACAAAGACATCCAAAACTCATAAGATGAGACAGACTAGGTTCCCTACCATACACAAGAGAAAAAGGAGATTTTCCATTCAAAACAGAGGAAGGCAACTTGTTGATCAAATAAGTAGCAGTTAACACACATTCAGACCAGAAAGCAAGAGGAATCCCCCCCTGAAACATAAGACTTCTAGCTACATTTAGCAGATGTCTATGTTTCCTTTCAGCAATACCATTCTGTTGTGGTGTATATGCACAACTTGTTTGATGAATAATACCTTTGTCATTAAAAAACTCATCCATTTTATGATTAACAAACTCAGTCCCATTGTCAGACCTAACCACTTTTATTTTCTTATCAAACTGAGTAAAAACCATGTTGTAAAAAGAAACCAACATATCAAAAACTTCATCTTTTCTTTTCAACATATACACCCAAACAGATCTAGTAAAGTCATCCACAATAGTCAAAAAATATTTATAACCTTCCCTGCTAACCACTTTATAAGGCCCACATACATCTAAATGAATGAGGTTGATGCGTGGGAATCGCAACAGGCTTTACCTCTCGAGGGATCTCGAGAAGCTTACAACCCCCACCAGGCAGTGTACCTGATCGTTGTAGTATAGTATAGTGACAAGTACCGGGGGATTGATCGTTCAGCTTAGGAATAGTATCGCTAGGATTAGAAAGCCTAAATACTAGTTCTAAAGGTGAGGGATGATTATTTTTGTGTTTTTATATTTTATGGAAAGTAATTAAAATCTCGGGTTTGAAGGATTTGGGCGGAATTAGTTGCTAATCAACTAACCCAATACTAAGATGCAATCAAAATAAAATACTAAAAATGAAATTAAGCTAAATTATACTAAAGTTGTGAGCAGTAATTGGAGAAAATGTGTTTACTTAGATTTCACTACTCCCTAGACATCTTTTACACGTTAATTACTTGTTATAATTGCATGGATGACGAATCATATTCCTTAATACCATTCATGGGGTGGCACACATAACTCCCCAATTCTATGAGCTCTTATCTACTCCTACACCATGCCCAGCACAAATATAGGGATTGTAAACAGTGGCTCATGCATTAAATACAACCAATAAAGACCTAGTGCGCCTCGGTTCATGTTTCTTAAGACGTTCAAGCATGTTACCAAGTAGAGATCTGCCAGTTTTCTTAAGCCTAACATATAAATCACTCATCCAAGACAAAGATAAACAAGTAATCAACACATAATTAACATCTAGGTTTCATTAGATCTAAGCAAACACAAGATAGATCTAGCCTAGCATGATAGAATTAAGATAAGAACATGATATAGACAACCAACACATAGACATATTAATTGAATTAGAAGAACACTTATCTTGATTAAACATGCAAGGTATCAAGGGGTTGGAACCCTTGAAAAACCTGTAAAGTTACACCAAAATCATACTTAGGGTTTCTCCAAAACTTCTCTCTTTAATGTGTGAAAATTAGAAAACTATATATAGAAAAATAGGTTTGACGGCGTCAAGAATAAACTTGTGATGCCGTCACCTCGCCGCCAAAACTCTTCTCGGACTGCCTAGATCTACTTCTGACGCCGTCAAGACTTATACACTTCCAGGCCGTCATGACTCTTTTACTCTTGACGCCCTTCCAACGTGACGCCGTCAAATCTGTTCTGGGTCGTCATGGAAATTCATGAAATTTGCTCTTGACGCCGTCAAGGTTTTGCTCTTGACGCCGTCACCTACTGTTCCCAGCATGGAAAATTAAGACTTTGGCGTTTTCTTCACTTTTATGCTCCAAAAACGTCCGAATTGCTTCCTTTTCCAGATTTCTCTCCCAAAGTACCTAAAATCACAAAAGGAACGATTTAGGGCAATATTTGATCAAATAAATTCGGATTCGGGCTTAAATGACCCCCTAAAAACGGATCATTTTTCGTCTCGTCATATACCCTTACACTTGAGATTTGCTTGTCCTCAAGCAAATGCGCTTTTATTCTACTCAAAAGACAAGTTAGGGGTCATTTAACACTAACATAAAAGTAATTACAACAAATAATCGTTCCACTAAAGACCAATAGACAAGCACGGAGGTCATACACTAGCACCTCACAAATAGTGTTTAGATACTCACATCTCTCGGGTGTAATAAAGTGTAAATTACAATATGGAAACGGAAGATATCTCTCACTACCTGTTATAGCAAAATAGATTACCATAGGCTTGGGAAAGGATCAAACCTCCACCACATGGCGTAAGCACCTAGGATAAACTATCAAAGAGGTCTTTTAAAGGGTTGTAACGTTAGGTGTAGGGATATGAAATACACGGTTTTATTGGATAAAGGAAGTTTTACTGGTGGCGAGTTAACAATCTTAGTCAATTACATGTACAATATGGCGTTGCTAAGCCAAGACTAGACTCGACTTAAGCTAATAAATGAAAAATAACAAAAAACATAAAATGAACATAGAATAAAAAGGGATGGTAGTCCGTATGTTTTTTCTCTTTTTCCTTTTTCTATTTTTTTTTCTTTTTCTTGATTTTTTCGAATTTTTTTTTATTTTTTTATTGTTTTTTATTTTTTATTTTTTGCATACACTCTTACCCTACCATCCAAAATAATACATCATAGGGAATGAACATTCCCCTTACACTTGAATCTTTACATACTTTACATTTAACTAGACTAATGACTCAAATTAAGAAAATCAAAACACTTGGAGCACTTTTAAGATTAACGTACATATGGGGGTAATAAATGGTGTTCTTCCCCATTACTCCATAAAATAAGTACTTACCCATGAGTCCCAATCGTCCCAAAATAATATGTACAAGGATATGACTCGACTTAGCAACCATGTAATCAATTAGAAAGTTAACTTAGGGTTTAACAAATAACAATAATGCACTAAAAATGAGCACATACACGGAAGGCTAAGGCGATTTGGGTGTACATTTAAGTGGGGTGTAACAAATTCTTCCTTTAAGTAAGATGCTTAAAGTTAGAAACGAAAAGATAGGCTCGGAGGGGTGTACTAGGGGTTTCGTGTACTAAAAATGAGTACAACGCTAAGGGTGTGGGAAAAATTAGTTGACTTAACTAGCCAAGTAATATGACTTAAATGGTCAAGTAATTATGATACGGGTTTAACACAAGGGTGATCCTAATGCCTCTTATCATGTAGTAAATCCTACCACACGAATGTAGTCTCACTAGCGGTCTCGGGATGCATCACTAACGCAAGTTCTAGAATCTAAATGCTACCGGTACACTCATAAGCACTAATAGTAAATGCTTTTCCTATCAAATCTAAAGGCGAACCTCACATATTTGGGTGGAAAATTTTTCTGAATATACGGTTATGTGCTAGTCATACAATCTCCTATCCTTGAGACGCTTGCTATGGCTAAAGTTTCACTCTTAAATGTTGTAAAAAATTTTAAATTTGGCGCTAAAATTGCACTAACAAGTATTTCTTATAGTTGTATTACACATCTACCATTAAACAAAACAAACTCAAGCGAAAGTGCATATGTAAGGTATCATCTTTTTACCCTCCCCTTACACTTAAGATGAACATTATCCCCAATGTTCAAGTAAAGAATGTAAAAGTGAAAAAGTAAAGAGAATGAAATCAAATACTCCCCTGATTCGCTCGGTATGGATAATAGGGTGGCTAGGTTAAATCTTCCTCCAAGAAAATGAACAATCAAAGCTTCCCTTCCAGAATGTAAATCATCTTCTTGTCATACATAACCTGTAAAACCTGACACAATAGACAAGACAACCTTTCGTAAAATCGGCGGCATTCTATATAAGTTACTAAATCCTAGAAAACAAGATAAGATATAATGCTTGTGGAATGAAGTTTGCAGATCTCCTGGAGATTATAAAACTTAATAATTCACAAAAACCATAAGACTCCGTTAGAAAAACAAAACCGGTAAAATTTCCAGATTTTAACTCCTGACGCCGTCAAGAGTAAACCCCTGACGCCGTCAGAATTGACCTGCATAAATCCTTATGTTAAGTTTCCGGAAAATTTCTGGAAAAACTTGGTCCTACTTCCTGGAAAATCCTGCAAAACTTCATTATGACTCAATACAAGCATTTGACTTTAACAAATACGAATACACATGTTCATTTAATATTGTGGAGAATCATGATCGGTTTGTTTCTTAAAAACATATTTGGGGTTTCCCCTTACACTTATCTTTTGCAAAAATACCTTTAGGTGGAGTTAAGACTAGGCCAAAACAACAAAGTAAAGTATTTCCACTATTTTAGTTTAGAAACATGATCAACCAACAATAAAAATTAAGCATGCATACGGAAGCAAATAACAAACAAACAAATAAAATCACACAAACAAACAATATGAATAACGTCACCATGAGCACCACTAATTATTCCCAATAAACGTAAACATGAAAGTAAATTGTTCAAGGCCAACAGAGGCCGCATCCTAAGCTATTACAGTACCAAATGTTTTGAATTACATGACCATCAATAAATTGTTCACAAATAACAGATATCAAGAAAAATCACTGGGGAGGTGGACCGAAACGGTAGTCATAGCCTGGAGGGAGGTGCCCGGTGTACCCGTAGGGAGGGTAGTCAGTCTCACGGCCTAGGAAGGGATCAATCTGAAGGTGAGGCTCAAGCTGATCTCGGGTGGAGAGGTGTTGCATCTGGCGGATGGTGTGATCATATATCCAGTCAAAGCGCTGGTCAGTGGTGGTCCGCCATGCGTCCACCTGACCCATCCAGGCACCCTGGTGTGCCTGCCAGTCTCCCCGACCCATGTGTCGGTAGTAGTCAGCCGTTCCCTCCTCATAACCCTGGAACTGATGCTGCTGGGGATCTACCTCATCATCAGCATCCTCCTCAACATCTGGCCCCCCTTCCGCATATCAGTTATAGGTCCCATGCCTCTCTGGCATCACAATGCTCATCTGCCTGAGGGATTTAGCCCTCACCACCCTGCAGGCCCCACAATCGCTCAAGTACCCTAGGATCTGAGGAGTAAGAAGACCATAGGAACGAGCCAACCGGGTCACGAACATCCCCCCATACACCCTGTCAATATCCCTCTCACCCACACTGGTCCTCAAATAACTTGCCACCTAAAATGGGATGTTGCAGTAGACATCCGCAGAAAAGATGGTGTACAAGTAGAAAAGATCTGAAGCAGTGACACGGTGAGTGGTGCCATGACGTCCTGACAGGCTGTATGTGATGCACCTGTGGACTAACCTAGCTACGGGGTCCCTAATGGATGCTGCCCCAGTAGTCGAGGTGTAAACCCCGTTCCCTATGGTCGGCCAAAAAGTGATACACCTCATCTCACTCCTCTGAGTCTCCACATGTAACAACTTCTGCATAAAAACCCCATCAACCTCCTCTCTAGTATACAACCCAATCCTCCAACCAAACTCAGCAACTGAACATGACCGCAACTCTCCCCTAGCCTAAAATACACAGTGGTGCCCCCCATATCCGTCCTAGCCTCAGCTTGATCAAAACGGAAGGTCGCAAAGAACTCCCTAACCAACTCACTATACACTGTCTCTCTAATCCTAAACAACCTCTCCCACTGAGGACCCGCAAATCCATCAGTGTGGATCCTCTCTAAGAACGCAGCCTCCAACCCATTGGTCCTAAGAAACTCCCAGTCAACCACAGCCCCAGCATCAATATGGTGGTTACAAAGCTCCGCATACTTGGTGTTAGCACCAACATTGTCAAACACGCTCCAACTATGGACCAATTCTCCATAATTGACCCTTTGAGACCTAGAGGAACTGCCCTTATGTTGACGGGATCTTTTGCTCATTTTCCTGGAAAAAGGTAGAGTGAACGGAAATGATTAGAACGAGAATTCTAATGAACTTCATGCAGTCAGACACATCAGACGCCGTCAAGAGTAATCCTGACGCCGTCAGATGGATCAGAATCCGAATCATGCAAATGCGAGGGAAAAATCAATTTTCAAACTCTTAACCCATTACCCAAACGCCCCTTTAATCAGAAAACATGGGTGGGGGGTCAAAGAATCCGTGGCATGAGTGGATTTCCCTAAACTAATGCATGATCCGAGTGGGATAACATAATCAACGGGTAACCCCATGCTCACAAATCACCAAATGGATGGCATTACGATTTGCTAATAATGGGTCAAGAATGGGGTTTCGGGCGAAAGGGGTTTTCCAAATTGATGGGTCCTAGGGACAATTGATCGAAAAAGGATGAAGAAAAATCACTTACCAAGTGAAGATCGGATGCGGGAGACGTCGAATTGGAGGGTGGAGAATCGGAGTAGCAGCAACACTTTGGGTGAGATTTGTGGGGTATGGGTTGAAAGTGATTGGTTTTGGGTTAATATTGCTGATCCATCGAGCTGACGGCGTCAAGAGTTAAATCTGACGCCGTCAGATGCCCGTGTAAGGTGAGAATTGGAGTAGTTCCATGTTCAGTCCCTGCATTTTGCGTGAATAGCTAAACATTAGTAAAACCCATGAGTAGCTATTCCGTTAACGAGGTCCACCAGGGTCGAACGTCTCATTACTGTCACGGAAAGAGGTAAGGTTGTAGAAAGGGTCGGGTGACGTTTTGGCTAAGTTGATCCCTATGCACGGGTCATTGGTGTGAAAAGAGAGATGTTGTTCCATAGAGGTTTTCAAATCAGTGGTGTTTTTGAGGTGCAACCTCTTTACACCGGGTTTAAACCCAAAAGAACGTTTCTTAGATAGGTTTGGGAATGTGGTTAGCAGGCATCCAACGAAAATGTTATGGAATTGCGAATTCTTTTCTTTCTGAGGATGCTCACAAGAGTGGGGGTTGATTGATGGTGAAGCACTTGGGTAAAACTTCTCGTTATCCTCTTGGTCAAACATCAAAGGGGTTGAGACCTCGAAGACTTTTTCGATTTTTTTAGGTACGGAATTTTCCTTGATCTTTTCTTTGACCCTTGACATGAATTGGTCTGCGAAATTCATAAACGCTTTATGAGTACTCTCCATGCGTGCTTCTAGGTGCTGGATTTGTTTTTCCTGATTGTCCAAGAAGGTTACCATTATCCCTTCGAATTCCTCTTGTCGTGAACGTTCAGGAAAATTCTGGTTGATAACCGTATTCCTGCGTAGATTATGATTCCACACGGGTTCAGCAGCAAGTTTCTCAATACTTATTAATTCATTTACCTGCTTCTCGATGCTTCCTAACAACTGTTCTTGGGTGGCACATGCGTAGTCAAGTTTTACCTTGCTTGGGAACATCGGGTCCTCCCATCCTTCCTCTTCGTATTGTGCCAACTCCTCAAGAACTTTCCAGCACTCGTCAACGCTAAGTCTATCTAGCCTACCCTTGGCTGCGTAATCAATGGCTTTCCTTGTTTGATAGTCAACCTTATCGTAAAAGATTTGGATCTGGAGCCATGGTTCGATGCCATGATGAGGGACTTTTCGGAGTAGGTCTTTATATCGAATCCATGCTTCATAAAAGGTTTCATTTTGACGTTGTTGGAACATCAAGATGTCATTTCTAAGCTTAGTAGTTCTCCCCGGTGGGAAAAATTGAGCAAGGAAACGAGTGGTGAGATCATCCCATGTGGTGATGGATCCCGCGGGTAAACGCTCAAGCCATTGACTAGCTTGATCCCGTAGAGAGAATTGGAATAGGCGTAAACGGGTTGTCTCTCTAGTTTCAACACCTAGGTCTATGGAATCTACGATTTTGAGGAAGTCCTTAAGATGTTGGTTTGGATCTTCGGAACGAAGTCCATGGAATGCACATCCGCTTTGCACCAACCGGATGGTGTCGGATCGCAAGGGGGTCACATTGGCTCCGGTGAGCTCAATGGTGTTTTGGTAGCCTTGGTGGCTAGGTCGGGAGTACTCTCCTAAGGTTCGGGGCCTAAGGGGTTAAAATGGTGGGTTTTGTTGTGGTGGGATGACGGGTTCAAAGATGTTCCCGTTGTCCATGGTGTCGGGTGGTTACGAACAAAGGCACAAAGAAATAAGATAGACTAAAGAAACCTAAAAATAAAAATAAAATCTTACTAGAAAGGAATCTAGCAAGTAGACCTAATAAAAAGAAATTCTAACCTAGACAATAACTATTCCCCGGCAGCGGCGCCAAAAACTTGATGCGTGGGAATCGCAACAGGCTTTACCTCTCGAGGGATCTCGAGAAGCTTACAACCCCCACCAGGCAGTGTACCTGATCGTTGTAGTATAGTATAGTGACAAGTACCGGGGGATTGATCGTTCAGCTTAGGAATAGTGTCGCTAGGATTAGAAAGCCTAAATACTAGTTCTAAAGGTGAGGGATGATTATTTTTGTGTTTTTATATTTTATGGAAAGCAATTAAAATCTCGGGTTTGAAGGATTTGGGTGGAATTAGTTGCTAATCAACTAACCCAATACTAAGATCCAATCAAAATAAAATACTAAAAATGAAATTAAGCTAAATTATACTAAAGTTGTGAGCAGTAATTGGAGAAAATGTGTTTACTTAGATTTCACTACTCCCTAGACATCTTTTACACGTTAATTACTTGTTATAATTGCATGGATGACGGATCGTATTCCTTAATACCATTCATGGGGTGGCACACATAACTCCCCAATTCTATGAGCTCTTATCTCCTACTACACCATGCCCAGCACAACTATAGGGATTGTAAACAGTGGCTCATGCATTAAATACAACCAATAAAGACCTAGTGCGCCTCGGTTCATGTTTCTTAAGACGTTCAAGCATGTTACCAAGTAGAGATCTGCCAGTTTTCTTAAGCCTAACATATAAATCACTCATCCAAGACAAAGATAAACAAGTAATCAACACATAATTAACATCTAGGTTTCATTAGATCTAAGCAAACACAAGATAGATCTAGCCTAGCATGATAGAATTAAGATAAGAACATGATATAGACAACCAACACATAGACATATTGATTGAATTAGAAGAACACTTATCTTGATTAAACATGCAAGGTATCAAGGGGTTGGAACCCTTGAAAAACCTGTAAAGTTACTCCAAAATCGTACTTAGGGTTTCTCCAAAACTTCTCTCTTTAATGTGTGAAAATTAGAAAACTATATATAGAAAAATAGGTTTGACGGCGTCAAGAATAAACTTGTGACGCCGTCACCTCGCAGCCAAAACTCTTCTCGGACTGCCTAGATCTACTTCTGACGCCGTCAAGACTTATACACTTCCAGGCCGTCATGACTCTTTTACTCTTGACGCCCTTCCAACGTGACGCCGTCAAATCTGTTCTGGGTCGTCATGGAAATTCATGAAATTTGCTCTTGACGCCGTCAAGGTTTTGCTCTTGACGCCGTCACCTATTGTTCCCAGCATGGAAAATTAAGACTTTGGCGTTTTCTTCACTTTTATGCTCCAAAAACGTCCGAATTGCTTCCTTTTCCAGATTTCTCTCCCAAAGTACCTAAAATCACAAAAGGAACGATTTAGGGCAATATTTGATCAAATAAATTCGGATTCGGGCTTAAATGACCCTCTAAAAACGAATCATTTTTCGTCTCATCAGAGATCCCCAAGAAACTTAGATTTATGTTCACTTATAGGAAAAGGGTCCCTTGTTTGTTTTGCCTTATGACAAACTTCACAAGGACCATTGTGATCAACATTATTTAAATTCAAAGAATTTTTAAGCAATTTTAAAACCTGATTAGCAGGATGGCCTAACCTATTGTGCTAGACTTCCTTAGAAACAAAGCAACAAAGAAACTCACTTTTAACCATATTAACAGAAACATCAGCAGTCTTATCAAACAAGTATAAACCCCCATATTCACTACCAGTCCCCAGCACATTCTGCTGACTCAAATCCTGAATATAACATTTAGTTTCATCAAAACCAATCCTTAACTTGCTATCTTTAATCATCTTATTAACAGACATCAAACTAACACAATACTCAGGAACAACCAACACATCAAATAACATAACATTACTATTAAGTCTCAAATTTCCAACATGAGTAACTTTAGCTAAAGTTCCATTAGGATGGCCAACAGTAAGACTTAAGTCAGAAATATCAATTAAATTAAACATGTTCAAAGCAGAATTAGTCAAATGTTGATTAGCTCCTGAATCAATTATCCATCCCAAATGATAACTAACCCCATTAAGTTTCAGATTAGCACAAAAGAAATGACAAAAGTTTTGATTAAAGAAAACACTTCCATTAAAGAAAGAACAAGAGACAGTACCTGCCATGTTAGACTGAGCAGATGTACCAAGTTTATCATTGATAAGACTCATAAGCTTCAAAACCTGTTCATTACTAAGAGACATATTACCAATAGTAGTTTTAGCTACATTAGACTGAGTAGAGGTGTTTTTAAAATCATTACTCTTGTTAAAACCATTTGCAGGTTTAAAATTAGGATTTCTTTTAAAACCAGGTGGATACCCAATAATCTCAAAACACCTCTCTATAGTATGCCCCTTTAAACCACAATGAGAACACAACAAACTATCATAATTTCCTCTGTTATTAACAGCATTGTTATTATTACCAGTGTTTCTTTTCCAATTAGAGTTTTTATTATCAAAGGTCCTAGAAACAAAAGCAGAAACTTGAGGTTTTTCAGTTTTAACAGAAGTAGGAGGAATCCCTCTATGAGATTCTTCCCTAGAAATTATGAAAAATGCATCTTTGACCTCAGGAAGGATTTCCCTAGTCAAAAGACTGCTTCTGATGGGTTGATAAATGTCATCAAGACCCATAAGAAATTGCATTAATTTCAACAGTTTTCCATGATTCTGAAGTTCAAGCCTAGCTTCACAAGTACAATCAGACAACTTAGTAAGAATATCAAACTCTCTCCATAATGAATTCAACTTATGATAATACTCAGAAACAGGCAATCCACCTTGTTTAAAACAATTAATCTTTTGAAGCAAGTTAAACACAACAGAACCATCAATTCTATCATAAGTATCATTCAAATCTTTCCAAACCACAGAAGCATTATCAGAAAACACATGACCAAGATACACATCTTGAGACAAAGAAGTTAAGATCCAATTTAACACAACAGCATTACGCCTATCCCACTGTGCTTCTAACAAAGGACTAGCAGCATAATGAGACCTAGTACAACTACCATCCAGAAAACCCATTTTGTTCTTAATTTGAATAGCTAATTTAATAGCACTAGCCCAAATTCTATAATTCTCAACTCCAGCTAATTTAATAGTAACAATAGAAGCACAATTAGAGTCATTAGGATGAAGATGCAGAGGATTACTCTGATCTAAACTACTTATCATAATAGCCATAGTGAAAAAACAGAAACAAATAAACACACAAACAAGAAACTGTAAAACAACCAAGAAACCAACAAATACCAACTAACAGAAATAACAAACTTAAACCTAAACAATAACCAAATCAAACTCACACCCAAGAAAATCCGATTATCCAGCAGAGTAGACTGGGGCAGAACAGAGCAGGTTTCCGTACCAATCAAGTTGGCAGGTCAAGGAGTTAATCTGCCCGTTTGCACATACTCTTACTAAAATAATGGAATCTTAAAGGAAGAAACCAACTTACAGTGCAATAATGGCCAAGAAAGGCAGCGGAAGACAGAACAACAGCTCTAGATTCACTTAGTCTAGAGCTATTGTAACCAAGAATCAAACCCAAAAAACCACAGAATCACCAGATCAACAAGAAACCCCAAATAACCAATAAGGGTTTCAACAATACAATGCTAACCACCACAAGAAACCGTCAATACTTCAAGAATCACTTCCAAACACCCTTAATCAACCAGTAACATAAAAACCCCCAAAAATTAGGGTTTCAAGAAAAAACCCTA
Organism: Artemisia argyi; assembly: GCA_030686995.1. Lineage (NCBI taxonomy): Eukaryota > Viridiplantae > Streptophyta > Magnoliopsida > Asterales > Asteraceae > Artemisia > Artemisia argyi. The sequence goes on along the minus strand of CM060683.1, from coordinate 55,606,944 downwards.
AAACTTAATTGAAACCTAAACAAACGATTAACCCAAGAAACCACAAGATCCAACCCAGAACGTTGAATCAACACAAACCCTAAAACCAAGATCCACCAAGAAATCAACCGATTAAAACCTGGCTCTGATACCATGTTAAAATGGCACAGAAACAACTACGTAATCACCCAACCAACCACCCCTTGGTGATCTTTCTTTATTACAACTATAAACACTGAAGACTTGTCCCCAAACGGATGCAAGCCAGTACAATACAAGAAAGAAATATAAGATTGTCCTCCTAATGAGTGCAATCTTGATACAAGCAACTCACACACTATCACCAAACTAAACCAAACCTAAACAATCTGTAGATCAAGATGATCTACAAAACAATCTATGAAAGAAACCCAGAAACTATAACAATACAACTTTGAGAGAGATATTTGACTGCGTGTTTTGATTGTGAGAGATAAAGCTTGATTATGAAACCCTAGCTCCGGATAAGAGCTTATATACACCCATATTACACTTAGCACCCTGCACAAACACAAACAATACAAACACAACTCAAAGTAATATTAGTTATAAAAATGTTACCAAACAAACCCTGAAGTTTCATAAGTTTGAAAGAATATTTATTTCAACAGTGTGTGATACAAAGAACCTAATGGTTCATGTAATAGATAAAAGTAATTCAGTTTTCCAGATTAACAATCTACAAGTTCAATTAAATTGTAATGATTTGTAGTATAAGATTTAGATTTTAAAGTTTTAGCACCTGAGAAAAACCCAATGAGCAGAAAAAATGACCTGGCTAATTACAGTACCTATTGATGCATGACCTTGTTCATAGGGGATTGATAGTCATGAACTCTGTTATATTACAGTACCTATTGATGCAGTCGAGGAGCACAAATTCCTTTGACAAGTATCATGCATTACGCGAAAGTCGGATTCAAAAACTAAAAACCCCCTAAGAAAGGTGACCTTTCAGCTCAGTTTATAACCACTAAAAAGCACAAGATCCTAAAACAACTAAAAACCAAAGAAAACTATTGCCACTTTTTAAGGGATCTCAACTTCAATAACAGAGACCCTCGCTGTTAAAACTTGAGGGTGCTGCACTAATCTCCAAGCAGCCCTTCCATTGTTGTCCTGGCTTCAAAGTAATCGGATTTGTAACCACCGCATCAGCAACGCAAACCATCCGTTTGTATTCATCATTTCCCATATCTGGCATTGCTTTTGCCTTTTTGTCCCAAGGATTCCATACCACTAAACACACAACATAAACCAAAAGAGTCAGCAACGGATGCACATTTCATACATTAAGTCAAACACAATATACTTGATGAACACGTAATGAGCAACCAATCTTACCAACATCTGAGAGGCCTTCGCTTCTTATCATATATGTACGCTTCCTTTCATGGTCAATTACAGCAACCATATTTGGAGACCCAAGATACACTCGATCAAACTGAAATACCACACAGAACCAACATGAACGTTATTCAAATTGCCATTAAAATACAACTGAAATGAGAAGTTACTAACAATTGAGATTTACCTCTGCTTCAAAGGTAATGGCGCCTTGTTCAGTAAACCGTTCTTTATTACAAAGGTTGTCCAAGTAGTGCATTGTTTCAAGCCCTTCAATCCTCACTTCGCTGTCATATAACATGACATTGTAGTCAAAGTCAATTTTGCATTTATGCAAAGCCAATATTGAAAAGTTATGGTTAAAAAAGCTGAACACTTTATTGATACCTGATGTCAGAAACTGATAAATAAGAGCGATAAGCAAATGAGAAGCTAAAAGGCTTCCCATTATTGTTCCAGACTCTGGATGTTAAGGTCAGGTTGCCATTCAATCCAAGGCAGACTCTAAGACGAAGCTCAAAGCTGAAAAAAATGATCTCAATCAGCCACATGTGCCAATAAAAAAAAAGGAATTGTCGTCCAAAATGATATCATAAATGGTTCACAAAGACTGAAAATAATTAGAACCTGTGACGCCAACTCTTGAGGTCTTCTTCGGATGGTTTCAGTAGCAAATCAATAAACGGACATCCATCTGAAGATTCAGCAGGAAGTGGTGGAGGAGCTTTATCGACAATCCAGAGTTTGTTTCTGGCAAATCCTTGTTGCTCAAGTGAACCACAATTACTAAACTGCACAATGAGCCAATGAGTTACATGTATAAACAGTCCCAACTCTGCTATCTACTTCTAGTTCAAAATAAGCGACTTTTAATATAAGACTTGTAGATTTACCTGAGGAAAACAGATTGCAATACCTCCTCGGTTCACTTTTGGGGCCTTAACAACCTGAAAATCGTCCAAAGTTGTACTGTCATTTTAACAAGCCATTGATGCTACTCATTTTGGTCCATTTCTTGACGTATTTTAAATAGTGACTAAAGTAACAAAATCGATCAATGATCAGTTTATTAATTACATTTATCTCGATATCAATTTTCTTCAAATTTAATGAATTCCCCCCCCCCCCCCCCCCAAACAATCAAAATCATTATCAGTTGCTACAAAACACTTTGGATGACTAATCGGTTGATTCAATCTATCTACTTTTAGTAAACAATGGCAACTAAAGATCGAATTGAACTACTAAAAGTAATAAGAATTCAATCAAGATTCTTAAAATGCCTTATAAGACAACATAATTAAAGGGGGAAATCGATACCTTATTACTAGTGAACAAGTGTTCATCGCCTCGAGCATTACACCACGAAATGACCTGCCCCCCCTGCAAGCTGACCTGAAAAAAATGATCACTTATAATTCAGTAAACAATTCTAACTTAAGATCGAAATCACTTCATTGATGCAAACATTCTACTACTAATTATCAAAACTTAAGGCAAAATCTTGAGTTAACGAAAATTTGGGGTTTATAGTTAAGATCAGACCTTAGCCGAAGCGCCTTGGGGATTCCGAAGCACGATTTGATCTATCCCTTTCGAGTCTTTCACACATTCAATGGCCATTTTGGAATCTGAAACTACCACAGGATGGCCCATTTTCTTATTTCTCAGAAAAAAATGCACAACTCAATTCATTCTGTTCCTTAACTGCTTGCTTTTATAAACCCTTAACGACACATTTTGCGCGTGATAAATGTCGACATCATTTCAGAGGTGGTGCCAAGTGTAACTAATTTTTGTACAATTACTCTTAGTATTTTTCTTGTGAAAAAAAGCAGTGCCTTTTTTAATCTTGTGAAGAATCTTTAAAATCCCCAACTACTTTAATTCAATTCTTTTCCCAATCAAACTCTCTTCTCAGAACATCAAATTTCTTACTAAAAATGGAAAGTGGTTCCAATTGGCAAACTGCTCATGAACTATCACCTAAGAAAAGAATCCAACCATATATCAAATGCAGCAAGCAACTCATGTACTAAACAGTATAAATATTAAATGCAGGCAATCTGTATTTAAGTAAATCAAATATCTCACACTAAACTACTAATAACATGCATGCATGATGCAATACAACCCACATTACTAAATCAAGAACTGAATAAAACCCATAAATATTATCCAGGATTTTACCTAATCAAACCTTGTTACCACAGTAAAAATAACATATCAAGATAATCATTACAATTTCAATGTTACTATCTCTTGAATTTAATTAACTCAATCTGCTATCAAGAACTTAAACAATAACATAAATGCATTACAGCTTTACAACCCACATTACTAAATCAAGAACTTAATAACCAAATTTCTTGAATGTATAAAATATTAAATATCTCGCAATAACAAACATGCAACACAACCTACATTACCAAATCAAGGACTGAGTAAAACCCATAAATATTTATCCAAAATTTTTACCAAATAAAATCTTACCACAGTAAAAATATCAGTAACTAATTTCTTGAATTTATCAAAATCAATATCTCATATTAAACTACCAAAAACAATAACATACATGCATTACAACCCACGTTACTAAATCAAGAACTTAATAAAAAAAACCCAAAAAATTTCACGTAAATCTTTTTACGTAACATAAATAATTTAGTATCATAACAACAAGCATATTGAATAACAAAAGTAAAGAAATTAATATATAAGTTATATGATTATAAAACTGGTAAAGAAGAAGAGAAGAGTTCACTTACAATGCTAAAACTGCTTCAAGAAAATAGTATTTTCTTTGTTTTCAAGAAAAGAAGTTGTAATGCAGATTATACTTTATGATCAAGAAGGTTAAAAAAAAGAAGATGAAAGATGCAGAGAATCTGTAGTTTATTTGAATGAGATGAAGAACAGGACCATGACACGAAGGTGGCAGTGATAGTAAAAAAGAAAATTGACTTTTTGGGTTGTGGATATTTTTGTGTTAAAAGTGTGTTTTTATACTATATCTAGATAGTGAAAATTAGGAATACGTGTGTGTATATATAGTAAATGATATTTTCTTTTTTGGTTGCAAAATTTACTCTAAGTTTAAAACTGTATAATTAGGAAATGTAAGAATTGGGTATGGATATTTGGATAATTTTTTGAATCGTGAATTAGATATTATATTATCTTTTAATACAATATTTTGATCATGTATTATGTTTGATTTGTAGGAAATTTGTATTAATATAACACAAGAAGTTTGTAGGAAATTTGTAAGAAATGTGTTCGTTCTGTGGCCTATCATAAACGAATTATTGTTTAGTGGTTGTTCAAGTTTTGTCTTGAAGTTAATATGTCATTTCAGTCACATTCCATTATACACATATTTTTCTTTATGTGGTTAATATATTTTACCATTGGTATTACCCTTTACCCAAAAACAAGTTATTAACAGTTTGACGCAAGAAATAAGAATAAAGATTAAATAAATTTAAAAAAAAAAAAAAAAAAAAAAAAAAAAAAAAAAAAAAGATTGTTAATTTGTGTTTTGTACCAATTAAAGGCACTCTCATTGTATCATTTGTCTATGAAGTAATTAATTTAACTCATACTATTGTGTACTTGGTACCACCTCACTTCTTATAAAGCTTATTATCTTTCTCGACTACGTAGAACAGTTGATGGCACAAACATCCTTAATACCAGTGTAATACTTGAACCACCTGTGGTGTGGCCATCGGCCCTGATGGAAAACCCTGATATCAGCACGGAATCCTCTGAAATTCCTTGGCCATTGCTGATGAGGTCAAAATCTTTCTTTGAAACTGTGTTCCACACCACTAGCGATCCAGACCGGTTGTGTTGTGTGAGTCAAATGCTGGAAGTCAACAGGAAAAACGTCAAAGATAGTTAGCGTTTGGTTTCGTAGGGAAAAACAGTTATAAACCATCTCCCTTCCTATAAATACCTGCCATTGTTTTCATTTTCATTCATGTTGAAACTTGTAACTAACTCTCTCATCTTTTTTCATTCTTTCCTTCTGTATTTCTCTCATTCTACTCTTTCCCCTCTAATCCTTGTAATTCATTCTCTTCTATTATAAATCACATTTTAGCCTTTAATCTTCTCTTCCCCTATAAGATTGTTGGTTAATTGTATTCGGATCGTATCAGGTTGACATCCACTTCTTTGATTAAAATCTCACCGATCGAAACCTCAATCTGTTACACATCATCAAATGGCGTAAGGAACTCATCTAGTGAACAACTAATTACCAGAGAAGCAGATATGTTGTTCCTGGGGTCAGCACCAGTTGAGTATTGTGTCAGCATGTATAACTTTTTAGCCCCAAGCACACTGTAACAACAATTAAGATTGAAATGTGGTAAAAATATCATTATATAAACCTTGTGTTGGTTTTATTAATAGTAGTATGTACCTCATGGTGTTTACTAACATCTCCAAGCGTCTGAAACACAAATTCGGGAGAATGTTTTACCCCGAAGGCCACCACAGCTCCTGCAACTTCAAAATTCGCAAAGGGCTCGTAGAGACTAGCATGAACCTTCAAGTACTCAGGACCAGTAACGGACCACAATAGGGTGGAATTACTTCTTTCAATAGGACTAATATCCCTAAACAAGCCACGCGCCATCATCTCCCCAAACCCCATCAACATTAGCTTATCTTCATTTCGTCGAACATATGTACATGCATTGAATTGTGGAACATCAGTATGGTTGATATAGATGCATATCAATGAGAAAGTAAGTACCTGTTCCTTGAGTTTCAAGACTATGGCTATAGGTAGCATTCATGAGTGACGTTCTTTCACAATATCTTTGAAGCCACGCTGCCATTCGTTCGGCTCCAAATGCGAATGCACTCATTTGGTCTGGCAGTGATGCAGCAACTTCCGTATGTTCCAGCCATGTTACTTTTGATTCATCGTCGGATAAGCGTTAATCAAGCATTCAGAAGGAAATCGGTGACAATAATATGGGGTCTTATCAAGTGAAATCTCTGCAACCACCCATAGAAACTGGAATTAAGGGGTGTTGCGGATTGTGTTTGCAAAACATATTACGTGTGGAAAACTGCATTTTCTCTCTATGCAATGGCCATGTAATCCCTCGTAAGATGCAATTCCGAACACCGCTTAGCTATTTGGGATGGTGAAGGATGACTTTGTAAAGAGTCAAAATTGTTTCGCTTCAGGGTCAGATTGACTCACATGATACATTTGTCCAAAGTATTCAACTGAATTAATAATACTTATCATGTCAAATTTGATTCCAACAAATGTCTGTAACTGATAATAATACTAACATTTTTGTTCATTGGATAAAATGTTGGTATGTGATCTTATTCATTGCATACAACATTTGAATGGCGTTTTAACTCGCTCTCTTTTTAGAAATATTTCACAGCAGTTCTACTTGTCGAATTATGACCTCTAGCAGAAATTAGAAAGTACTGTGTGTGATACAAAGAACCTAATGGTTCATGTAACAGATAAAAGTAATTCAGTTTTCCAGATTAACAATCTACAAGTTCAATTAAATTGTAATGATTTGTAGTATAAGATTTAGATTTTAAAGTTTTAGCACCTGAGAAAAACCCAATGAGCAGAAAAAATGACCTGGCTAATTACAGTACCTATTGATGCACGACCTTGTTCATAGGGGATTGATACTCATGAACTCTGTTATATTACAGTACCTATTGATGCAGTCGAGGAGCACAAATTCCTTTGACAAGTATCATGCATTACGCGAAAGTCGGATTCAAAAACTAAAAACCCCCTAAGAAAGGTGACCTTTCAGCTCAGTTTATAACCACTAAAAAGCACAAGATCCTAAAACAACTAAAAACCAAAGAAAACTATTGCCACTTTTTAAGGGATCTCAACTTCAATAACAGAGACCCTCGCTGTTAAAACTTGAGGGTGCTGCACTAATCTCCAAGCAGCCCTTCCATTGTTGTCCTGGCTTCAAAGTAATCGGATTTGTAACCACCGCATCAGCAACGCAAACCATCCGTTTGTATTCATCATTTCCCATATCTGGCATTGCTTTTGCCTTTTTGTCCCAAGGATTCCATACCACTAAACACACAACATAAACCAAAAGAGTCAGCAACGGATCCACATTTCATACATTAAGTCAAACACAATATACTTGATGAACACGTAATGAGCAACCAATCTTACCAACATCTGAGAGGCCTTCGCTTCTTATCATATATGTACGCTTCCTTTCATGGTCAATTACAGCAACCATATTTGGAGACCCAAGATACACTCGATCAAACTGAAATACCACACAGAACCAACATGAACGTTATTCAAATTGCCATTAAAATACAACTGAAATGAGAAGTTACTAACAATTGAGATTTACCTCTGCTTCAAAGGTAATGGCGCCTTGTTCAGTAAACCGTTCTTTATTACAAAGGTTGTCCAAGTAGTGCATTGTTTCAAGCCCTTCAATCCTCACTTCGCTGTCATATAACATGACATTGTAGTCAAAGTCAATTTTGCATTTATGCAGAGCCAATATTGAAAAGTTATGGTTAAAAAAGCTGAACACTTTATTGATACCTGATGTCAGAAACTGATAGATAAGAGTGATAAGCAAATGAGAAGCTAAAAGGCTTCCCATTATTGTTCCAGACTCTGGATGTTAAGGCCAGGTTGCCATTCAATCCAAGGCAGACTCTAAGACGAAGCTCAAAGCTGAAAAAAATGATCTCAATCAGCCACATGTGCCAATAAAAAAAAAAGGAATTGTGGTCCAAAATGATATCATAAATGGTTCACAAAGACTGAAAATAATTAGAACCTGTGACGCCAACTCTTGAGGTCTTCTTCGGATGGTTTCAGTAGCAAATCAATAAACGGACTTCCATCTGAAGATTCAGCAGGAAGTGGTAGAGGAGCTTTATCGACAATCCAGAGTTTGTTTCTGGCAAATCCTTGTTGCTCAAGTGAACCACAATTACTAAACTGCACAATGAGTCAATGAGTTACATGTATAAACAGTCCCAACTCTGCTATCTACTTCTAGTTCAAAATAAGCGACTTTTAATATAAGACTTGTAGATTTACCTGAGGAAAACAGATTGCAATACCTCCTCGGTTCACTTTTGGGGCCTTAACAACCTGAAAATCGTCCAAAGTTGTACTGTCATTTTAACAAGTCATTGATGCTACTCATTTTGGTCCATTTCTTGACGTATTTTAGATAGTGACTAAACTAACAAAATCGATCAATGATCAGTTTATTAATTACATTTATCTCGATATCAATTTTCTTCAAATTTAATGAATTCCCCCCCCCCCCCCCCCCCCCCCCAAAACAATCAAAATCATTATCAGTTGCTACAAAACACTTTGGATGACTAATCGGTTGATTCAATCTATCTACTTTTAGTAAACAATAGCAACAAAAGATCGAATTGAACTACTAAAAGTGGTAAGAATTCAATCAAGATTCTTAAAATGCCTTATAAGACAACATAATTAAAGGGGGAAATCGATACCTTACTACTAGTGAACAAGTGTTCATCGCCTCGAGCATTACGCCACGAAATGACCTGCCCCCCCTGCAAGCTGACCTGAAAAAAACGATCACTTATAATTCAGTTAACAATTCTAACTTAAGATCGAAATCACTTCATTGATGCAAACATTCTACTACTAATTATCAAAACTTAAGGCAAAATCTTGAGTTAACGAAAATTTGGGGTTTATAGTTAAGATCAGACCTTAGCAGAAGCGCCTTGGGGATTCCGAAGCACGATTTGATCGATCCCTTTCGAGTCTTTCACACATTCAATGGCCATTTTGGAATCTGAAACTACCACAGGATGGCCCATTTTCTTATTTTTCAGAAAAAAATGCACAACTCAATTCATTATGTTCCTTAACTGCTTGCTTTTATAAACCCTTAACGACACATTTTGCGCGTGATAAATGTCGACATCATTTCAGAGGTGGTGCCAAGTGTAACTAATTTTTGTACAATTACTCTTAGTATTTTTCTTGTGAAAAAAAGCAGTGCCTTTTTTAATCTTGTGAAGAATCTTTAAAATCCCCAACTACTTTAATTCAATTCTTTTCCCAATTAAACTCTCTTCTCAGAACATCAAATTTCTTACTAAAAATGGAAAGTGGTTCCAATTGGCAAACTGCTCATGAACTATCACCTAAGAAAAGAATCCAACCATCTATCAAATGCAGCAAGCAACTCATGTACTAAACAGTATAAATATTAAATGCAGGCAATCTGTATTTAAGTAAATCAAATATCTCACACTAAACTACTAATAACATGCATGCATGATGCAATACAACCCACATTACTAAATCAAGAACTGAATAAAACCCATAAATATTATCCAGGATTTTACCTAATCAAACCTTGTTACCACAGTAAAAATAATATCAAGATAATCATTACAATTTCAATGTTACTATCTCTTGAATTTAATTAACTCAATCTGCTATCAAGAACTTAAACAATAACATAAATGCATTACAACTTTACAACCCACATTACTAAATCAAGAACTTAATAACCAAATTTCTTGAATGTATAAAATATTAAATATCTCGCAATAACAAACATGCAACACAACCTACATTACCAAATCAAGGACTGAGTAAAACCCATAAATATTTACCCAAAATTTTTACCTAATAAAATCTTACCACAGTAAAAATATCAGTAACTAATTTCTTGAATTTATCAAAATCAATATCTCATATTAAAAGTAAAGTAAAGTAAAGTAACTCCCAATACCGTCTTCCACGGGTTATGGGTCCCAATACCGTCTTCCACGGTGTATGGGAGAGGTTGATATGTAGACAGCCTTACCCCTACCTAAGGTAGAGAGGCTGCTTCCGGTTCTACCTAAGGTAGAAAAGGACCTCCAGCCTTTTTGTAGGGAGTGAGGATCGAACCCTTGACCTCTTTAAACTACCAAAAACAATAACGTACATGCATTACAACCCACGTTACTAAATCAAGAACTTAATAAAAAAAACCCAAAAAATTTCACGTAAATCTTTTTACGTAACATAAATAATTTAGTATCATAACAACAAGCATATTGAATAACAAAAGTAAAGAAATTAATATATAAGTTATATGATTATAAAACTGGTAAAGAAGAAGAGAAGAGTTCACTTACAATGCTAAAACTGCTTCAAGAAAATAGTATTTTCTTTGTTTTAAAAAAAAGAAGATGAAAGATGCAGAGAATCTGTAGTTTATTTGAATGAGATGAAGAACAGGACCATGACACGAAGGTGGCAGTGATAGTAAAAAAGAAAATTGACTTTTTGGGTTGTGGATATAAGTGTGTTTTTATACTATATCTAGATAGTGAAAATTAGGAATACGTGTGTGTATATATAGTAAATGATATTTTCTTTTTTGGTTGCAAAATTTACTCTAAGTTTAAAACTGTATAATTAGGAAATGTAAGAATTGGGTATGGATATTTGGATAATTTTTTGAATCGTGAATTAGATATTATATTATCTTTTAATACAATATTTTGATCATGTATTATGTTTGATTTGTAGGAAATTTGTATTAATATAACACAAGAAGTTTGTAGGAAATTTGTAAGAAATGTGTTCGTTCTGTGGCCTATCATAAACGAATTACTCCGTATTGTTTAGTAGTTGTTCAAGTTTTGTCTTGAAGTTAATATGTCATTTCAGTCACATTCCATTATACACATATTTTTCTTTCTGTGGTTAATATATTTTACCATTGGTATTACCCTTTACCCAAAAACAAGTTATTAACAGTTTGACGCAAGAAATAAGAATAAAGATTAAATAAATTAAAAAAATAAAAAATAAAAAGAAAAAAGATTGTTAATATGTGTTTTGTACCAATTTTGTATCAATTAAGGGCACTCTCATTGTATCATTTGTCTATGAAGTAATTAATTTAACTCATACTATTGTGTACTGAGTAGTGATTGGGAGGTCTAAAACATGTGTTTAAATACATGCTTAAGCCTACGTGGCATCATCCTGATGGTTGCAGCCAGGGACCCACTTTTCTATAAACCATCAAGATCGTGCCACATATGTTTAGGCATGAATTTAAGCATACAACTTAGGCCTTCAAATCATTTTCCTTGTGTACTTGGTACCACCTCACTTCTTATAAAGCTTATTATCTTTCTGGATTACGTAGAATAGTTGATGGCACAAACATCCTTAATACCAGTGTAATACTTGAACCACCTGTGGTGTGGTCATCAGCCCTGATGGAAAACCCTGATATCAGCACGGAATCCTCTGAAATTCCTTGGCCATTGCTGATGAGGTCAAAATCTTTCTTTGAAACTGTGGACCACACCACTAGCGATCCAGACCGGTTGTGTTGTGAGTCAAATGCTGGAAGTCAACAGGAAAAAAGTCAAATTTGGTTTCGTTGGGAAAAACAGTTATAACCCATCTCCCTTCCTATAAATACCTGTCATTGTTTTCATTTTCATTCATGTTGAAACTTGTAACTAACTCTCTCATCTTTTTTCATTCTTTCCTTCTGTATTTCTCTCATTCTATTCTTTCCCCTCTAATCCTTGTAATTCATTCTCTTCTATTATAAATCACATTTTAGCCTTTAATCTTCTCTTCCCCTATAAGATTGTTGGTTAATTGTATTCGGATCGTATCAGGTTGACATCCACTTCTTTGTTTAAAATCTCACCGATCGAAACCTCAATCTGTTACACATCATCAAATGGCGTAAGGAACTCAGCTAGTGAATAACTAATTACCAGAGAAGCAGATATGTTGTTCCTGGGGTCAGCACCAGTTGAGTATTGTGTCAGCATATATAACTTTTTAGACCCCCCAAGCACACTGTAACAACAATTAAGATTGAAATGTGGTAAAAATATCATTATATAAACCTTGTGTTGGTTTTATTAATAGTAGTATGTACCTCATGGTGTTTACTAACATCTCCAAGCGTCTGAAACACAAATTCGGGAGAATGTTTTACCCCGAAGGCCACCACAGCTCCTGCAACTTCAAAATTCGCAAAGGGCTCGTAGAGACTAGCATGAACCTTCAAGTACTCAGGACCAGTAACGGACCACAATAGGGTGGAATTACTTCTTTCAATAGGACTAATATCCCTAAACAAGCCATGCGCCATCATCTCCCCAAACCCCATCAACATTAGCTTATCTTCATTTCGTCGAACATATGTACATGCATTGAATTGTGGAACATCAGCATGGTTGATAGATAGATAGATAGATGCATATCAATGAGAAAGTAAGTACCTGTTCCTTGAGTTTCAAGACTATGGCTATAGGTAGCATTCATGAGTGACGTTCTTTCACAATATCTTTGAAGCCACGCTGCCATTCGTTCGGCTCCACGTGCGAATGCACTCATTTGCTCTGGCAGTGATGCAGCAACTTCCGTATGTTCCAGCCATGTTACCTTTGATTCATCGTCGGATAAGCGTTAATCAAGCATTCAGAAGGAAATCGGTGACAATAATATGGGGTCTTATCAAGTGAAATCTCTGCAACCACCCATAGAAACTGGAATTAAGGGGTGTTGCGGATTGTGTTTGCAAAACATATTACGTGTGGAAAACTGCATTTTCTCTCTATGCAATGGCCATGTAATCCCTCGTAAGATGCAATTCCGAACACCGCTTAGCTATTTGGGATGGTGAAGGATGACTTTGTAAAGAGTCAAAATTGTTTCGCTTCAGGGTCAGATTGACTCACATGATACATTTGTCCAAAGTATTCAACTGAATTAATAATACTTATCATGTCAAATTTGATTCCAACAAATGTCAGTAACTGATAATAATACTAACATTTTTGTTCATTGGATAAAATGTTGGTATGTGATCTTATTCATTACATACAACATTTGAATGGCGTTTTAACTCGCTCTCTTTTTAGAAATATTTCACAGCAGTTCTACTTGTCGAATTATGACCTCTAGCAGAAATTAGAAAGTGCTGTGTGTGATACAAAGAACCTAATGGTTCATGTAACAGATAAAAGTAATCCAGTTTTCTAGATTAACAATCCACAAGTTCAATTAAATTGTTATGATTTGTAGTATAAGATTTAGATTTTAAAGTTTTAGCACCTGAGAAAAACCCAATGAGCAGAAATAATGACCTGGCTAATTACAGTACCTATTGATGCACAACCTTGTTCATAGGGGATTGATAGTCATAAACTCTGTTATATTACAGTACCTATTGATGCAGTCGAGGAGCACAAATTCCTTTGAGTACGCGAAGGTAGCATTCAAAAACTAAAAACCCCCTAAGAAAGGTGACCTTTCAGATCAGTTTATAACCACTAAAAAGCACAAGATCCTAAAACAACTAAAAACTAAAGAAAACTATTGCCACTTTTTTAGGCATCTCAACTTCAATAACAGAGACCCTCGCTGTTAAAACTTGAGGGTGCTGCACTAATCTCCAAGCAGCCCTTCCATTGTTGTCCTGGCTTCAAAGTAATCGGATTTGTAACCACCGCATCAGCAACGCAAACCATCCGTTTGTATTCATCATTTCCCATATCTGGCATTGCTTTTGCCTTTTTGTCCCAAGGATTCCATACCACTAAACACACAACATAAACCAAAAGAGTCAGCAACGGATCCACATTTGACACATTAAGTCAAACACAATATACTTGATTAATACGTAATGAGCAACCAATCTTACCAACATCTGAGAGGCCTTCGCTTCTTATCATATATGTACGCTTCCTTTCATGGTCAATTACAGCAACCATATTTGGAGACCCAAGATACACACGATCAAACTGAAATACCACACAGAACCAACATGAACGTTTTTTCAAATTGCCATTAAAATACAACTGAAATGAGAAGTTACTAACAATTAAGATTTACCTCTGCTTCAAAGGTAATGGCGCCTTGTTCAGTAAACCGTTCTTTATTACAAAGGTTGTCCAAGTAGTGCATTGTTTCAAGCCCTTCAATCCTCACTTCGCTGTCATATAACATGACATTGTAGTCAAAGTCAATTTTGCATTTATGCAGAGCCAATATTGAAAAGTTATGGTTAAAAAAGCTGAACACTTTATTGATACCTGATGTCAGAAACTGATAGATAAGAGTGATAAGCAAATGAGAAGCTAAAAGGCTTCCCATTATTGTTCCAGACTCTGGATGTTAAGGTCAGGTTGCCATTCAATCCAAGGCAGACTCTAAGACGAAGCTCAAAGCTGAACAAAATGATCTCAATCAGGCACATGTGCCAATAAAAAAAAAAAGGAATTGTGGTCCAAAATGATATCATAAATGGTTCACAAAGACTGAAAATAATTAGAACCTGTGACGCCAACTCTTGAGGTCTTCTTCGGATGGTTTCAGTAGCAAATCAATAAACGGACTTCCATCTGAAGATTCAGCAGGAAGTGGTGGAGGAGCTTTATCGGCAATCCAGAGTTTGTTTCTGGCAAATCCTTGTTGCTCAAGTGAACCACAATTACTAAACTGCACAATGAGTCAATGAGTTACATGTATAAACAGTCCCAACTCTGCTATCTACTTCTAGTTCAAAATAAGCGACTTTTAATATAAGACTTGTAGATTTACCTGAGGAAAACATATTGCAATACCTCCTCGATTCACTTTTGGGGCCTTAACAACCTGAAAATCGTCCAAAGTTGTACTGTCATTTTAACAAGCCATTGATGCTACTCATTTTGGTCCATTTCTTGATGTATTTTAAATAGTGACTAAACTAACAAAACAGATCAATGATCAGTTTATTAATTACATTTATCTCGATATCAATTTTCTTCAAATTTAATGAATTCCCCCCCAAACAATCAAAATCATTATCAGTTGCTACAAAACACTTTGGATGACTAATCGGTTGATTCAATCTATCTACTTTTAGTAAACAATGGCAACAAAAGATCGAATTGAACTACTAAAAGTGGTAAGAATTCAATCAAGATTCTTAAAATGCCTTATAAGACAACATAATTAAAGGGGGAAATCGATACCTTACTACTAGTGAACAAGTGTTCATCGCCTCGAGAATTACACCACGAAATGACCTGCCCCCCCTGCAAGCTGACCTGAAAAAAACGATCACTTATAATTCAGTAAACAATTCTAACTTAAGATCGAAATCACTTCATTGATGCAAACATTCTACTACTAATTATCAAAACTTAAGGCAAAATCTTGAGTTAACGAAAATTTGGGGTTTATAGTTAAGATCAGACCTTAGCCGAAGCGCCTTGGGGATTCCGAAGCACGATTTGATCTATCCCTTTCGAGTCTTTCACACATTCAATGGCCATTTTGGAATCTGAAACTACCACAGGATGGCCCATTTTCTTATTTCTCAGAAAAAAATGCACAACTCAATTCATTCTGTTCCTTAACTGCTTGCTTTTATAAACCCTTAACGACACATTTTGCGCGTGATAAATGTCGACATCATTTCAGAGGTGGTGCCAAGTGTAACTAATTTTTGTACAATTACTCTTAGTATTTTTCTTGTGAAAAAAAGGAGTGCCTTTTTTAATCTTGTGAAGAACCTTTAAAATCCCCAACTACTTTAGTTCAATTCTTTTCCCAATCAAACTCTCTTCTCAGAACATCAAATTTCTTACTAAAAATGGAAAGTGGTTCCAATTGGCAAACTGCTCATGAACTATCACCTAAGAAAAGAATCCAACCATATATCAAATGCAGCAAGCAACTCATGTACTAAACAGTATAAATATTAAATGCAGGCAATCTGTATTTAAGTAAATCAAATATCTCACACTAAACTACTAATAACATGCATGAATGATGCAATACAACCCACATTACTAAATCAAGAACTGAATAAAACCCATAAATATTATCCAGAATTTTACCTAATCAAATCTTGTTACCGTAGCAAAAATAACATATCAAGATAATCATTACAATTTCAATGTTACTATCTCTTGAATTTAATTAACTCAATATCTGCTATCAATCCCCGTAGACAATAACATAAATGCATTACAACTTTACAACCCACATTACTAAATCAAGAACTTAATAAAACACATAAATATTTTCCAAAGTTTCACCTAATCTTATTACTTCAGTAAAAATAACCAAATTTCTTGAATGTATAATATATTAAATATCTCTCAATAACAAACATGCAACACAACCTACATTACCAAATCAAGGACTGAGTAAAACCCATAAATATTTATCCAAAATTTTTACCTAATAAAATCTTAGCACAGTAAAAATATCAGTAACTAATTTCTTGAATTTATCAAAATCAATATCTCATATTAAACTACCAAAAACAATAACATACATGCATTACAACCGACATTACTAAATCAAGAACTTAATAAAAAAAAACCCAAAAATTTTCACGTAAATCTTTTTTACTATAAAACAATGTAACATAAATATTATAAAAACTGGTAAAGAAGAAGAGAAGAGTTCACTTACAATGCTAAAACTGCTTCAAGAAAATAGTATTTTCTTTGTTTTCAAGAAAAGAAGATGTAATGCAGATTATACTTATGATCAAGATTGGAGAAGTTAAAAAAAAAGGTAAAAGATACAGAGAAGTTGTTGTTTATTTGAATGACACGAAGGTGGCAGAATAGTGATTGTAAAAGAAAATTAACTTTTTTGGTTGTGGATATTTTTGTGGTAAAAAATGTGTTTTTATACTATAGTGAAAATTAGGAATACGTGTGTATATATAGTAAATGATACGTAGTATTTTCTTTTTTGGTTGCAAAATTTACTCTAAGTTTAAAACTGATATAATTAGTAAATGTAAGAATTGGGTATGGATATTTGAATAATTTTTTGAATCGTGGATTAGACGTTATATTACTCTTTTAATACAATATTTTGATCATGTATTATGCATGTTTGATTTGTAGGAAATTTGTATTAATATAACACAAGAAATTTGTAGGAAATTTTTAAGAAATGTGTTTGTTATGCGGCATGTCACAAATGAATTATTGTTTAGTGGTTATTCAAGTTTTGTCTTGAAGTTAATATGTCATTTCAGTCACAATATTCTATTATATTTCATATTTTTTCTGTGATTAATATATTTTACCATTGTAAATTACTCTTTACCCAAAAACAAGTTATTAACAGTTTGACGGCAAGAAATAATAATAATAAAAAAAATGGATTGTTAATTTGTATTTTGTACCAATTAAGGACACTCTCATTGTATCATTTGTCCATGAAGTAATTAATTTAACTCATACTATAGTGTACTTCGTACCACCTCACTTCTTATAAAGCTTATTATCTTTCTCGATTACGTAGAATAGTTGATGGCACAAATATTGACAACTTCCGGCTACTTTTGTTAGACATAATTTTTAGTTCAATGTTTATTTCATCCAAATTCTTTTGTATACATCAATAGGTTTTACATTACATTAAATGATAATTGTGATAAACCCTGAAACACATTCGTCTGATCTATAGGTTTTACGTTACATTATATGATAATTGTGATAACCATAAAACAAATTCTTCTTATCTATTTAGCCGTATAACTTATTTCTTTAGTAGATTTAGTATGACATAAACGAAGGGAATTCAAAATTTAAAAGGTATGAAAAGACGTTATGAGAAAAAATCAACTACCAAAATGTCATCAACCTTAGAAGTTTAAAAACCCAATAAGATCTTAAAATATGTATTAAACCCCTTGAAGGCTTAAGACCAGGTGTAACAAGATCTTCAGGCAACCTTCATTTCCCCTAACATATTAATATCTCTAGACAACCTTCATTTCTCCTGACATCTCAGTTTTTTTTCCTTCTAAACTATTTCATGACCAACTTGGTATAATAAGACGACTCACGCCACAATAAACGTACCCCACAAAAATATTTTTTAAATAAAAAATTACACACATAAACATGCATACAAGTCGGTCGCCTGGCCGACTCACATATCCATTTTGATAGGACGATTGACATGGGGGACCGAGATGGTGTAATAAGGGACCGATTGGGACTAGTCTCTTAGGGTAAGACTGACCAACAACATTTTGAGGCTTATTAGACTAATGCTAATGACAACACCATTTACACAAAAGCAACCCCGCCACGTCAGCGCCACCTCAGCTTTCTCTCTCCACAACTCCACCCCAACCATAACTAGCTAGGGGTGACCACACAAGCGACCCCGAAAACTACAACCAAAAACATACTCTATAAAACAAATAAAAAAACTACACACACAAATCTTGGAAATGTTTCGGTCGGCTGAGCAACCACAACTTTGAAATGGTTGCTTGGTGACGCGTCGCTTTAGGGTGAGCTAATGGGGCAACATGTTGCTTTTATGGGGTTGTGGTTGGGAGGCAACTCTCATTAGCATCAGTCTTACGCATGGCTAAAATATATAATACTAGTACTTGAAATATGATAAAAGAATCTTGATAAGTGATAAGCAAGAAATAAGGAATCTTCAGGGAGATATACTTTTTCAAGTGGGTCATATGAATCTCTATAGGCCAAGGTTCTTTTGTGTCATCAAAATTGATGTGGAAAATGTATTTGGAAATATTTTTTAGTTACATTTTAGTATTATTTTGTTAGAAGTTGTAATACAGATTATATAAAGGTGTCTTTTTTTTTTCTTTCTTTTTTCTTTCTTTTTTTTTAACTTATGGTGAGGACTCAAGATTGTAAGTTCAAAAAAAGGACTCAAGAATTGGAAAAAGTTAAAAAGATGTGAAAGATACAGATATTTTGTGGCTTATTTAAAAGTTATGAAGAGGGGCCAAAATGTATGAAGAAAAACAGGTCCATGCCACGAAGGTGGCAGATGGAGCAAAGGGGGTTCCCACTAGGATGGCAATGGGCAAGAAAAAACCCACAACCCGCGGGTACCCGCCATAAATGGGTGGGTAAACGCGTCAATTTTCATCCACGGGTGGGTCGTGGGTGAAAATCTTAACCCATCTGTGGGTGGCGGGTGGGTGACGGGTGAGGCATATTCATCGCGGGTAAACCCATGACACCCATTTAAAATACCCACGGGTATACCCGTAAAAATACCCGTAGGTGTACCCATAAACCCATGTTAAAATTAATTATAATAATTAAAATATTTATGATGTTGCAGGTATACATTTAACAGTTACCACCAAGTCTAAAAAAACACATTAATTTAAAAGTTTGTTTGAATTTCAAGACTAAAAAGAGAGCATGAAAGATCAAATAATCAAAGTTGTATTTGAAAAAGATTGGTATCTTATTACACAGTTTCATAGTTAGTTTTCATATAATCGTTTTGTAATTTTGTTGTATAACACTAACCCATGGGCAACAAATACCCGTGGGTAAGGGCATGGGTAGAAATTTGTACCCATTGGTGGGTGACGGGTGGGTGATGGGTGAGAAAAAAACTACGTGGGTGGGTGACGGGTTAGAGGTACCCGTGCCCATTACCCACGGGTGCCATCACTTCCCGCGGGTGTCCATGCACCCTATGGATTTTTTTAATGTAATGTTAATTTTTGAAAAAAATCATCGATTTTTCCTAAAGTTATCTTAAATGCACCCGGTCTATTAAAATATGTTTCTAGTAATAGTGTTCATTTTTTGTGTGCACCCGGTTATATTTAGTGGTGACAGTGATGGTAAAAATGAATTGACTTTTTGGAGTTGTAGATATATTTTGCAGTAAAAAGTGTGTTTTAATAGTTATCTAGATCATGAAAATTAGGAATCCGTGTATGTTTGCATTAGTAAATGATATTTTCTATTATCGGTGGCAAAATCTATTTTGGGTTTACGACCGATCCGTAATTAGGAAATGTAAGAATTGGGTATGGATATTTGGATAATTTTTTATTGTATTTTATACTTTCTCCGTTTTAAAATAATTGTCAGGAGACAAAAATTACGAAATTTAATAAAAGTGAGATCATTTTAGTTTTCAACCACACAAAGAGAATATTCTCTTACTATATTCTTTAGTTTTATTTAAAAAGAAAAGTGAACAATTATTTTGAGAAATAACAAAATAGAAATATCGACAATATCTTTTAGACGGAGGGAGTAACATTCTCCGTCTATATGAACAGACTACGTTTTAAGATACATTATGGTGAAATAAAACAAGAAAAGAATTGCACCACATGTTGATTGTTTTCATGAATAACTACAATTTGATTCGTCTTGTACGATATTTGTTTTATTAATATTAATAAAAAAGTGAAAAAATGCAATGAATTGGTGTGATTTGTTCTATGAAAAAAAAAAATAATAAATAAAATAATACTCCCTCCGTCCCACAATAAGTGTCCACTTTGAATTTTCAAAGTCTTTCTCATTCAACTTTGACCATAAATATTATTATTTGTGTAATATAATACTTGACGAAAATTATATCAATGAAAATACATTTAAAATTCAATTCATTCATATATTTTTCATCAAGTATTAAATAACACAAATATAAATATTTATGGTCAAAGTTGAATGAGAAAGACTTTGAAAATTCAAAGTGGACACTTATTGTGGGACGGAGGTAGTAATACACAGTAGAAAATATAATAAACTTACACATTGCATAGAGATACAACACTTCTATAAACAACTTGGCAAAACCAGCAGTTGCATTAAACTTATGCAAATCAAATGCTTATAATTTACAAATGAAATATGCATCATTAAAATATACACAAAATTTTAAAAAATTAGAAAAAAGAAAAATCAAATTATGGCTTAGTAATGAAAATAATAATGATAATAATAAAAGTTAGGTAGTTAAGTCTTTTTATTGAATAAAATAAAGTATTCAAATAATATTTTAATATTATTATAATGAATAGTATTTTAATATAAATTCTTAAAGAAGGTATTTAACTAAAATATCAAATAAATCCCTAAAATGGCTAGACTATATATTAAATACTAACTCATTTTTACTTCTCTTCACTACAATTAAACCAACTAATAAAACATTCTATATCTCTTCTAAAAAAAAACACAAAAATGTCTCAAAACTCGAACTAAGGGGGCTTTTTCACGAACCTCCTAACGTCAAACCAACCTCAATACGGGGGATCGTCAAACTCTTCTACTCCCCCGTCACAAAATTTAAACCCTTCATCGCCATATGGTTCCCAATAATTCAATTCGAATGAAATTTATCGTAACCAACAATATGCGTTTCAACAAGGATTCGCAAATCAAGCCCAATTCAATCCGACACCGTAATTTTATAAACCGAATCAACCATCCACGTTTCCTACTCCTCCATCACACACACACCAATCGAATCACAACCATCTCAACAAACTTTTAAAGTACCTAAGGCACGATCACCGGCCAAAGGTAGAGAGAAAAAAAACCAAAGCCCAAAAAGCCAAAAGCGTCGTAAATTTAGACGCTGACGGTGACTTGGAAGAAGCCGGTCAAACAAGTGCTCGTCGGATATGGAGCAAGGAAGAAGAAAAGATTCTTACGGAAACGTGGATAGAAGTTTCACAAGACAGAGATATGGGCTATGACAAAACAGACGAATTCTTTTTGAGCGAAATTCATGAAGCGTTCAACGAGCGAACTGCTGGTGACCCGCGTACCAAAAATATGATAACCGGTAAATGGTCGAGGATTAATGGCGACTGCCAAAAATTCAACGCTATTTATAAACATCTTCAGCATCACAGTGGTGAAAATGAGCACGATCATATCGAGAATGCGAAAACAAGTTTCGATGAACGCTTTGGTTCGAGGGGTTTCACTTATGTTCACGTTTGGGAGATCTTGAAACTCTACCCGAAATGGGCTGTAGAAGAACCTTTGGTTCGAGGGGTTTCACTTATGTTCACGCTTTGGATCGTATCGCATGTTACTTAATTGGATGAAATAAAATTAGTTTGTTGTATTATTTTTTATAATTAGTGAAATAAATTTAATTTATTTAATGAAATGAATAAAAAATAATGTTGTAAGTGGTAGGGCCCAAATGAGTAAGTTGAGGTTAGTTGTTTGGTAAGGAGGGGTTAGTTGTTGGAGTGATGTGACACCAGTGGGCCCGGAAAGAAGAGTTTTGCTACTCATCTACACCTTCCACTCTAATGAATACGCATAATCCATTGTGAAGTTGTCAGATCATTGATTGGCTCCAAACGGTCAACCTAAATTGACCAAAGGATGGTCAACAAGGTCAAACAGCCTAGAATCAATCTCCGTGGAAGTATAGGGTTTCCCCGGGTCGTTATGTCCCGACGAGGTGTGATGGTAATCAAAACGGATTTGTGATCGGGTGAATTTAGACAGAAAAGGGGTTTGAGTGATTTGTATGATTACACTAAGATATGAGGAATGAAAATAACTTAGAAACACAATATAAACAATTGCTGATGATCAGATAACCTAAAAACGTGAGTTAAGTCTAATAACGTGTACGTTTGATTTAAAGTAACGTTAACGTACGAAAGAACGCGAGTTTTATAGAAATAAAATACCTACGAATATGAAAAATACATTTTTACAATCCTAATAATAAAAGAAAATTAATAGAAAAAGAAAATATTTTTTTTGACTTTTTATTTAATTATTTATTAATTAAAAACTATTTAAACTTAATTAAACTATTTAAACTAATTTAATTATAACAAATACTAAACTAATTTATAAAATTATAAAACTTTTTATGAATTTACTTAACCATCACAGGAATCTATAAAAAAATATAAAAAGTTTATAAAAATTATAAATAAGCTAATTTAAAAATTAACTACTTATTATTATTTAAAAGTTAATTAAACTATTTTCATTATTCTAAATACTAAACTAATTTATGAAATTATGAAAATTTTTAGGTAACTACTTTATGCTAACAGAAAGATAGGAAAATTATTAAAACACATAAAAGCTTATTAATAAGCTGTAAGTTAATCAAATAAGCTAAATAAGCTTAAAAGACTAAAACCACTTTAAGAGTAAAATTTGCAAAGTACTAACTGAAAAAGTCCTTAGGGCGTTTGGTAGCAGAGTGTGGTGTTTGTGCTTGAGGTGCATGAGGTCTAGGGTTCAAATCCCACCTCATGCACTTTTTACAATTTATTTTGTTTTCTAATTTTTTTTCTTTACAAAAACATTTTAGCAATAAAATAAGACAACTTTAAAAAAGACAAACTTTTTAAATATTGAAAACAAGCTCTGAAGGAGCTTATTTGCTCAACAGTTAGTGAAAATAAGCTAACAAGGTTTTAAAACTTTACAAGCTATCAACTTAAGCTACAAACTGAAAATCAAAGTTAAAATAAGCTAAAGAAAGTGAGTTGAACTAGGAATAAGCAGAAATAATGAGAAAAGCACATAGAAATAAGCTGCAAGCTTGAATAAGCAAATCCAAATCCTACTGCCAAACAAGCAGTCCAACAGGCAAAGTGCAGGCTTGATTATAGCTTATCAAATAAGCTCTGAAGTCCAACTTAAGCATGAGTCCCACAAGCCAGCTGGAAAAGCTTCACAAAAAGCCATTAAGCTTAGAGTGGGACCCACAGGTGAGCTCTAGGGGAAGGCTGGAAGTAGGGTGTTTGGGACAGATCTCATGGTGCAGGGGAGGTGCTTCCCCTGCAGCCCACTTTGAGCATTTGCACAAGCTAGAAAAAAATTCTAAAAATAATCCAATTGTGGATTCTTAAAGCTCAGCTGGGGGACTTTATTATGTAAAACTTTCAAAGCCTGGTTCCAAGCACAAAAATCACCAAAAATCACCCAAATTTTGACTTTCCAACTATCATACTATTTTGACTTTTTACTTTTAATGAAGAACTTTGACCATAATGGATTTTAATTGAATCTAATTTACTAAAAATGAAATATTATGTTAATTTGAAACTAAATCTACCTATATTAACTAGTTCTAAGTTGATTTAATGATTATGAGGTCTCAAAATTCACACAGTTAAGCTGTAATGAATCCTAAGATGGGTTTTGACTTTTTGCTAATAAACTACTGATTTTTATGACCTGAATGATCTAAATATATCTAATGAAGCATGTTTCAACCAAGTTTAACAGTGCACACCAACAAAGTCACAGCTAAAAAACTTAAACCAAACACCCCTAAACATGAGATTGATTTGAGATTTAGGAAGCAAAACAAGAATTTAAACTAAACAACCACTGAATTAACTTATACTAACATTAAACAAGCATGAATGAGTAACTCTGATCAACAAACAACAACTAGAATTCAATTTGGCAGATTATATAAAAAGTTGAACAACACTCTTACACGTTATTTCCACAGCTGAGAACAATGATTATACCAGAATCAAATCTACATTCCTACACTCCCCAGGGAGTTCTAACCCATGCCATCCATGCTTCTCTTCTACAACAACACTGAAACCACCATTTTCTGTTTTTATTTTTATTTAATTTTTTTCCTTGTATTTTCTTATTTTTTTCTTTTTGTGGATTTTTCTTGATTCAAGGTTTCAAAATGTTTTTAAACATCTTATAATAACTACTGAGATCAAATTTAAGCACAAATGACAGTAAACAAACACAAAATTCAAGAATTTAAAAATTGAGTAGAAGTTTGAATTTCTTTGAAACTGAATAAAACTTAAATTGGCTTGAGAATTCTGAATTACAATTGAAAAATAAACCTACTGAGAGAAAATTACAATTAAAAGGATTACATTATTTTTACTACTAATTTCTACTACTCATTAACTAAAAAAACTAACTAACTCTCTCTCCGCTTCTCTCATTCTCTTTTATACTCAGAGTTTAGGGTTTCTGAGTGCCCAATTGTCTTTTCCCAGTAGAATTCCCCACCCTTGGATGATTAAATCCAATCTTGGCCGTTTATCATTTTGGCGCCCAAATGCAATTTTGGCTCCTTCCTTCTGAATACTTGTGCCAGTGGAGGAGTATTGGACTGGGGTGTTTGTATTGATGTAGGGGTGATGATGGGGGGGGGGGAGTGGGTTTGTGATGATGAGGTAGGCAGGGTGTTGCAGGGTTCACGGGTGTGTGTTGGGGATGGAGGGTCAAACCAAGTTTGACTTAGGGTTTTAATAAAAACGGGGTGTTTATTTTATTAGTGGTAGTGGGCTTGGATGGGAATGGGCCAAAGGGTGTGGTGTTGGGTTTGGTTTTGTTGGGTTTGTTTGTTTAGTTTAAGCTTAAGAAAAACACAAGGACCATACATGTAAAATTTTGAATTAGAAGGGTGGGTTGTGTCATTCTGGCAAAGCTTATTCCAAGGACCTTACATGACAAGTCTGAATAGTATAGGGACCTAAGATGTTATTTTTCCAATTTTGAAATTCCCGGGGACCAAAAATGATATTTTTCAAAGTTAAAGGACCATTCTTGTCATTTTGTCAAAACTTTTATCCAAGGGCATTTCTTGCCAAGTTTCATTTTCCAAAGGACCCTGAATGTAAATTTTCCATTTTTTAAATATCTGGGGGTGTTTTATGTCAACTTTAAAACTCGAGGGACTAGTTTTGTAATTTCTCAAAACTTTTCAATTTTTCACCAAAGGACTAAATATGACAACTTATGATTTCAAAAGGACCTTTGGTGATTTTTCTTTTAAAATAAGTGCTCAGGGACTATTTTTGCCAATTTTTGAAACTTGAGGGACTGAAACTGCCAATTATGCAAACTTTGTTCGTTTTTCATTTGTTTTTAAACATTTTGCATCTAAAACATATAAAACACAATTCCTGGAATAATTTCTGTATTTTGATGCATTTCTGAGTATTTTTGGATGTTTTGGCAGTTCAGATACGATAAAAATGATGAGTATTTACACACTCATCAATCCCCCACACTAAACTATTGCTAGTCTCTAGCAATCTTTTGAGAAAAACTTAATGGATTTGAACCTCTTTACCAAAAGCCATCACTTCTGGAGTAGCCAAATGTATCAGTTCAAGTAAGAAATATGGTCTACTTGATAACCATGTTATTTTGAGCAAACCACCAGCTGTAAACAGATTTGATTTGTCTTTACCAAAAGCCGTTTGCTTCTGGACTAGCCAACTCTTGATGGAATAGTCAACATCTTGGTGAGCTGATTACCAATTATGGTTTTTCCACTGCGTTTACCACAAGCCATAATCTTGCGGGCTAGCCAACTCTTTCACTTTTTAGGATATGGCGAGTTGAGATACCATACAATTTTGGGCAAATTGTAAGCCGTCAACGGATTTGATATATCTTTACCAAGAGCCGTTTGCTCCTGGATTATCCAATCCTTTTGTTGTTTAGACATGGCGGACTGATAACCACAAAAATTTTGAAGCTCAAGTGAAAAAAAATTTTAAATTTTGGCCAAAAACGAGGGTACTAGAAGGTAAAATGTGATAAAATTCGCTAGAATTCCCCCCCCCCCCCCCCAAACTTAGAATTGAATATTGTCCTCAATATTCAAAGTCCCGGCTATTATGCCAACTCTTTGAACGTAAAAGGGCAACATTACAAGCTAAATTTGGAAACATCATTTTTTTTCCACTTTCTTTGTAACCACAGTATAGGTAACTCCCCCACACTTAGGGTGAAAACCCTATATACATGCTACTGTTTTTGTTTACCGAGTCACTAGCTTGACTCGACCCCGAATTCAATGGTTCTTGGGGAAGCATGATGTGGAAGAAACAATCTCAATCGGACTTTCATTCAAGATGTTTGGACAAACATTTGAAGCACGTGAAAATTCCACACCGATGAGATAAATTCCCGGCTTAAAATAGTATACACTATAAGCGGTGATGTCGGGGTCAAAAATAATGTCTTCATTCCCGAAGGAGTGAAGAACAGGAGAAGTCACCCGGTAGGTGAAGAAGAGAAAGAAAGTCATGATAAACATCATGACTAACTCATCATCATCCTCAGGAAAATTCATATATTCATCATCATGAATCTCATCATTTAAGATCATGTGATCAAGACATATCCCGGGTGTGTCTAGATCAAAGTAGAAATTATCATATTCCGGTGGAGGTATGATATGAGTGAGTTCACAGGAGAACTCATCGAATGTAAATGAATCATATTCTGTATTGATGTGCGTGAGTTCACAGGAGAACTCATCGAAGGTAAATGATTCATAATCGGGGAGAGAATTATGAGAATGAGAAGTGGTACTGCCACTAATCTTCTCTCCCATGGGATCAAAAGTAAAGGCTTCAAACTCCGGAATAGGATCATTGGAGAAAATGTCACTATCCTTAATGGGTATAGGAGATGAAATAGGTTTCTCTTTGAAAGCCTCGATTTTAGAAATGAGGAGATCGACATTCAATAATGTTGCACGAAGTGCTTCATCTTTGATTTCAGTGTCAATCTCATCATTCTCTTCTTCTAAGCTAACTAGCTGAGAAGGTAATTCTTCCACATAACTGATGTCTCCAGAAGATAAATAATTTTCATCAGCATGTGAAGTACTAAGCTCGATGTTGGGATTAGAGTTTAAAAGATTTTCAGTTTCTCCCATATCAGCTTCAAGGTCAAACAGATCATCATCACTTCCCAATGGAAGTGGATTGATGTGAGTAAGTTCATCTGTGAACTCCTCAATAAGAGGGTCAACATCAGCATGAGGCAGTGGTGCCTCTTCATACTCAACTTCTCCATAAGATGTACAATCATCATTAAAATCGGAGAAAGTCTCAAAATGATCTTTTGGATTTTCAGGAGGGGAAAGTAAATCACACACATGATCAAAAGTTCCCTGTGACTCTCCTGGGATTGGGACAAGGTTCTCAACACTAGATTTTATGAATTCGTCCGATTTCTTTTGAGGAACAGTGCTAAGATGCTCATCCCCCATATTCAGAGAGTGAGTGTGAACTTCGGGTGTGATATCAATTGACTGAGGGAGTTTAGAAGTACTAGCAGTTATGGAATTTTCAAGTTCCATTTGATCAATGGCTAGTGACTCTGTCACATTATTTTCTCCCTGATTGTCCATGGAAGGAATCACAACTGATGATTCTGATGAATCTTTTTGAATAATGACAATGTTATCTTCATCGTCATCACTGTCATCATCGTCATCATATCGAGCAGCATAGCGAAGATTGGCACGTATTTTAGCTTCTCTTTGCTCAGCAAGTAATTCTTCCATGCTCATTCTGTTTCTAGCATCTCGTTCTTCAGCAAGTAATTCTGCCATTGATTTCTCACGAGAATCTTGAAACGATGTAGTAGCCAACCCCTCCTTGAATTCTTTCAATGCTTCAAGAACCTTTAGAGGAAGGTCTTGCTCAGTTTCATGAGGAGTTGCTTGAATAATTGGATACTGTGGAGGTTGGTCTTGAAATGAATAGTCATAATTGTTACATGGAAATGGATTCCTTGTTTGACAATCAAAACTGCAGTGAGGACCTCCACAATATTCACAACAGTAAAACTGATGTGGCTGTGAGTCGTATGTGCTAGAGTCATAATTGTTATCAGGAAACTGCTCATAGACAAGCGTGTTGCCCGATTGACAATCAGAACTGTAGTGTGGGCTACCACAGTACTCACAACAGTTAAACTGTTGAGTCTGGTTTGGTGAATTGTATGGACATTGGTCGTAACCAAAATTTTGACTATTTTGACAATCAAAACCTTGGTGAGGACCTCCACAATATTCACACGAAAAGTTTGGTGTATTTTGATACGAGACATCATTGTGGTTTGGATAATATGATTCTTGCTCGTATGAATGTGATGGGTAATTGGAAAAATTTGGGGAGTCGTTGAATGAGTTCTGATTAGGATTATAAGCAAATGAATTCCTCGAACCACAAAACAAACAACTCTCATCTCGAATATCATTACCACATTGTTCACATGTACACCAACGACATGGTAAACTAAAAAGCGGCTCACCACAACCAACACAAGGAATAAAATCCGGAGGTGGGACAAGTGATGTGCTCTTAGAGCTAGGAATTTCCACCACTTCTGTTATGGTCTCGGGTTTTTGTTCTTGATAAACGTGAAGATTGGGCAAGTCGTTCTTTTCAGTCACTGCCCTAAGCTCTATACGCTTGCTTGACGACCTTATAACCTTATATCGTGAAAGGTCAGGATTGATTCTTGAAGGTTTGTCATTAATAGCACGTATCTCTGGCTGTGAAGGGTAGTTGGAAGAATTTGGTGAATCATTGAGAGAATTTGGACTTATGAACATATTGCACACAGTACAAAATCTGTTACTACAATTATTGCCACATTTCTCACAAATACACCGGAGACAACGAAAGCCGTTCTCAATCGGGCTTTTACAATGAAAACACTTGTAGCCGAGAGACGCCATAAGAATTATACATGAGAGGGGTATAAGAAGGTAGAATCAAATGGATAGAGGGTAAAGGTGAATATTTTTGGATTTTTGGAAAGACATTTTATATACAAATAAGAAAGAAAATCTTTTCGGTTTTTTTTGTGTTCGTTGAAAACTGATTTTAAAATGTTTTCGTGAACTATTTTGTTTTTATAATAAGAAAATATGAACAAAGGATGGTAAATATACAATGAGTGTATATCCAGATTCGCTAATCTGTAAAACCGTTTAGAATACGCTCACGACCTCCCCGGCAGCGGCGCCAAAATTTGATTGGCTCCAAACGGTCAACCTAAATTGACCAAAGGATGGTCAACAAGGTCAAACAGCCTAGAATCAATCTCCGTGGAAGTATAGGGTTTCTCCGGGTCGTTATGTCCCGACGAGGTGTGATGGTAATCAAAACGGATTTGTGATCGGGTGAATTTGGACAGAAAAGGGGTTTGAGTGATTTGTATGATTACACTAAGATATGAGGAATGAAAATAACTTAGAAACACAATATAAACAATTACTGATGATCAGATAACCTAAAAACGTGAGTTAAGTCTAATAACGTGTACGTTTGATTTAAAGTAACGTTAACGTGCGAAATAAAACGCGAGTTTTATAGAAATAAAATACCTACAAATATGAAAATTACATTTTTACAATCCTAAAAATAAAAGAAAATTAATAGAAAAATAAAATATTTTTTTTTGACTTTTTATTTAATTATTTATTAATTAAAAACTATTTAAACTTAATTAAACTATTTAAACAAATTTAATTATAACAAATACTAAACTAATTTATAAAATTATAAAACTTTTTATGAATTTACTTAACCATCACATGAATCTATAAAAAATATAAAAAGTTTATAAAAATTATAAATAAGCTAATTTAAAAATTAACTACTTATTATTATTTAAAAGTTAATTAAACTATTTTCATTATTATAAATACTAAACTAATTTATGAAATTATGAAAATTTTTAGGTAACTACTTTATGCTAACAGAAAGATAGGAAAATTATTAAAACACCAAAAACCTTATTAATAAGCTGTAAGTTAATCAAATAAGCTAAATAAGCTTAAAAGACTAAAACCACTATAAGAGTAAAATTTGCAAAGTACTAACTGAAAAAGTCCTTAGGGCGTTTGGTAGCAGAGTGTGGTGTTTGTGCTTGAGGTGCATGAGGTCCAGGGTTCAAATCCCACCTCATGCACTTTTTACAATTTATTTTGTTTTCTGATTTTTTTCTTTGCAAAAACATTTTACCAATAAAATAAGACAACTTTAAAAAAGACAAAACTTTTTAAATATTGAAAATAAGCTCTGAAGGAGCTTATTTGCTCAACAGTTAGTGAAAATAAGCTAACAAGGTTTTAAAACTTTACAAGCTATCAACTTAAGCTACAAACTGAAAATCAAAGTTAAAATAAGCTAAAGAAAGTGAGTTGAACTAGGAATAAGCAGAAATAATGAGAAAAGCACATAGAAATAAGCTGCAAGCTTGAATAAGCAAATCCAAATCCTACTGCCAAACAAGCAGTCCAACAGGCAAAGTGCAGGCTTGATTATAGCTTATCAAATAAGCTCTGAAGTCCAACTTAAGCATGAGTCCCACAAGCCAGCTGGAAAAGCTTCACAAAAAGCCATTAAGCTTAGAGTGGGACCCACAGGTGAGCTCTAGGGGAGGGCTGGAAGTAGGGTGTTTGGGACAGATCTCATGGTGCAGGAGAGGTGCTTCCCCTGCAGCCCACTTTGAGCATTTACACAAGCTAGAAAAAAATTCTAAAAATAATCCAATTGTGGATTCTTAAAGCTCAGCTGGGGGACTTTATTATGTAAAACTTTCAAAGCCTGGTTCCAAGCACAAAAATCACCAAAAATCACCCAAATTTTGACTTTCCAACTATCAAACTATTTTAACTTTTTACTTTTAATGAAGAACTTTGACCAGAATGGATTTTAATTGAATCTAATTTACTAAAAATGAAATATTATGTTAATTTGAAACTAAATCTACCTACATTAACTAGTTCTAAGTTGATTTAATGATTATGAGGTCTCAAAATTCACACAGTTAAGCTGTAATGAATCCTAAGATGGGTTTTGACTTTTTGCTAATAAACTACTGATTTTTATGACCTGAATGATCTAAATATATCTAATGAAGCATGTTTCAACCAAGTTTAACAGTGCACACCAACAAAGTCACAGCTAAAAAAGTTAAACCAAACACCCCTAAACATGAGATTGATTTGAGATTTAGGAAGCAAAACAAGAATTTAAACTAAACAACCACTGAATTAACTTATACTAACATTAAACAAGCATGAATGAGTAACTCTGATCAACAAACAACAACTAGAATTCAATTTGGCAGATTATATAAAAAGTTGAACAACACTCTTACAGGTTATTTCCACAGCTGAGAACAATGATTATACCAGAATCAAATCTACATTCCTACACTCCCCATGGAGATAAGGTAACTTAGGCAATATCAAGGTAATAATGGGATCATTCAAAATAACATCATGTAATCAAGTATCATACCACAGTAATCAGTTTAGGAATATTACCGTTTGAGTATCAGTAATTCAGTTTAAGTATTTCACCAGTAACACATGTATATCACATACCACAATAATCGAATTGGAAATATTATCATATGAGTATCAGTATTTCAATCAAGTAATTCATCAGTAAAATATATATATCACATACCAGAATAATCAAATTGGAAGTATTATCATATGAGTATCAGTATTTCAATTAAGTATTTCTCCAAGTATTGTATATCTCACATCTTAAATCATAAACCATATTAATTAATTATCAATTAGGAAATTGATTTGAATCATGTATTTTATTTCATATACTTATCAATTTATAAAAGTATATGTAAGCATGTATCTCCCCCAATGAGTTTAAAACAATTATTGGAAATGGGGCTATGACTCACCTTGATTGATACGGAAATGATGAAGAGTAAAGTAGGATGAGATTTATGAGAACGATTATGGAAACGTCTTTGATACGGAACCTGATAAATAAATTTATCTGAGAATATAACCAAATACTATTTGGTAAATACGAACGAATAACGAATAATTATTCGTTATGATGAGTAGATGATGTGCAGTGTAAGTGTTATGCCATGCATGATATGATAAAATACTTTATTAAAATATCCATCGAAGTTTTACCCTTTTAATCGTAAGTAAAAATATTAACTTTTGAAATATCGTTATATATATTATTAACGTAAAAATAAATAATATATAAATGAAACGTAGTAAAAATGCATATGACGTGATGGTTGACGTAAAATAGAAAATAAAATAAGAATGTCAAACAGATTATGTTTAGTCCTTGTCCTTTTCCAATTTTTACACTTTTTATACTAACGGCGTTAGCGTTACACCGTTAGTCCTTTTCGTATCTAATTTACAATTATAGTCCACTACTTGTCCAGAATTACAATCTAAGCTTGGAACATTATATAATATCAAATTTTTTTTCCTAAACTTTCTGTTTTTACAGTTTTAGTCCAAGTTTTTAATGTTTGGCAGTTTTAGTCCTTTTAGGTGTTGTCGCGTTACATTTTTAGTCCAAATTTACAAAAATGATGAGAAAAATAATATAAAATTTTCCGAAACTTATTTTATTAATTCTAAGCTTATTTCAACATCTTATTTGATTAAAAGCTTATTTTTTTAGCTTATGGGCCTTAACGAGACAATACAAGGCCCGTTAAGAGTTTTGGAGGCGAGGGCATGGAAAATGTTTTGGGCTTGGCTTTGGGCTATTTTTATGATTCTTAAAATATTTCATATGGGCCCAGTGGGCTTGCGGTTGTCAATTTCTTGTTGGGCCTTGAATATGCCCACTCGACAATAATTAGTTTTATTAACAAATTTTGAATTTGAAAACCTTATGAATGTCGATTCAATTTGGCTCATTTTATGTGTCGAAACGTGATTATTTTTATAAGTTGTATAAATGAAATTAATAGTTTTCTAGATGGTCTATTAGGTCGAGTAATAATATGGTATACTTGTTAAGTGAAATTTAATGATATACGAGTGGTTTGTAACATGTTTGCATCGTTTATATATTTGAAAGTCTTAAAAATATTACTAAGTGTTTAGGTGGTTTTTGTACGTGTGAAACATGGTTCAAAATAGGTTCGTGAAATGCATGTAACGTTAAAACTAACGTGAATTTTGTGTGCTACGTGACTCCTAGGCCTTCCAAGATAGAGGCTAGCCACGTTTGTATTTCTATAAATATATACGTACGTAAAATATATATATATATATATATATATATATATATATATATATATATATATATATATATATATATATATATATATATATATATATATATATATATATATATATATATATATATATATATATATATATATATATATATATATATATATGAAGCTATATACGATTTCTAAAATATACATATTATGCATGAGACATTTTTAACGCATGAAATGAATTGGCAAGAGCTTGGAATAACTTACTACACCTTAGAGGTGGTAGAGAAACGAGTATAAACGAAGGAAACACAAGGAAATATGATGTTCGACTATAACCCATAAATATATTCGAATTTATTCAACCCGTTCCTTTTCCCTTGCTTCCAAACGATATTGTTTCACTCCAGGACTCTTAGAAGTAGTTTTTAGGAAGAAAGAAGTATTTAGAGATGTATGAGAATTATGTGAAATGGAGACATGCATGAACGTACATATATTTCGTTTTAGATGATTCGTATGGTGTGAATTCATTCAAGGAAACATAGGAACTATTCTTTGTCAGTGACATAGCCTCCTAGTACGAAATATATGCTTATTCTATTTGGTTGTGAGAGCTAGAATTGAGGTCATTGTTTGGTGATTCACATATACATGTCGACCACAATTATATATGTATACGATTTACTAAATCGGATACCACTTGAATATAAATGATCTTCTTTGACATATGAACATAAAATTATCTTAGAAATATTATTAGTAACAGGTAGGAACAAACGGGAATCAAAACGGTTAATATTTGAGTGATTTATGAATCGATTGGGTTGATTTTTGTTCGATCACTTTGCCTCTTAAAAACGTATCAAACGTCGTCCAATGAACTTGGGATTTGACACACTAATATTTGGCTAGGTGGTGAACGAGATGGTGTAAAAATATTGGGGGGTCGGGTGTAAAAGACGAGATTAAATGAGGCGTTTTGGAGGCTTGGTACTTAGTCGATCGTATGAATTATTAAGAGTTGGAAGTTGGGCTTTTAGTTTTAGGCTCGTGAATAGTGACTGTGGTGATGGGCTGGAATGATTAAGGGTCCGTTTGTATAAATTTTGAGATTAGGAATTTTAATTAGATTTAGTAATTATAATTAAGATTAAATGAAAAGTTTAGGTTTCGAGTAACGTGTCAAGGACTTGTTCCGTCATTTGGTGAATTATGGGATGACGTGATTTCGTATATATTATAATAAGAAAAATTTTAAATTTTTGCGTAAAAATGGTGATTAAAATAAATGACGGATATTAATAAGTAATTAAACGTTTGTTAATTATATGGATTTTTGCGAGGTTTTACAGTACCCACATGTCATTCTGAATTTCGTCCCGAAATTCAAATTTAATGTGTTTACTTGAGTAAAGAATTTTTGAACAGAGGGTTGTCGAGAGATTTTTATTCCTAAAATTAAGGAAACGTGATTCAGTTATATTTAAACTAACTGATGTATTTAAGAGATGTGAATATTGAGAAGAGTGATCATGAATAGTAGAATAACGGCTAGTGAACAGTAAATACTAACGGTTATGTCTACCTAAATAAGATAAAGAAAAAAAATATTTCCAAACCCTTATAAATACCACTAGCATACTTGGGTTTTTCACACACACACACACACAAAACACTCAATGACTTGCAGACTTCCACATACCCCTA
This sequence comes from Artemisia argyi, assembly GCA_030686995.1. Taxonomy (NCBI): domain Eukaryota; kingdom Viridiplantae; phylum Streptophyta; class Magnoliopsida; order Asterales; family Asteraceae; genus Artemisia; species Artemisia argyi. Next base: position 55,571,226 of record CM060683.1, on the reverse strand, counting down.
AACAATTTCGATTGTTTATCAAGGCAGAAACTGAGAATAGCGATGTGGATAGCCAAAATGCTATTGTGGAAGCTATTAATCAGTATGAGATGGCAAGACAATTGAATCAAGAACTTAGAGAACGCTATGTGAGATGCACAGATATATCGGCGGATAGGAGACAGGTGATTGATAAATTCTTGGAGGATGAGTGCCGCAAGAACGCCGCTGTTATTGAATCGTTGCGGGCTTGTGTCGGTTAGACTCAGGCCCAGATCTCCAATAAAATTCGTTGGAGTTTTGAAGAAAATTTTGGTGTTGTTAGGGTTGAACAACAACAACAACAACAACAACAACAACAACAACAAAATCCACCACCACCACAACAACCCCATTATGGTGCATCAAGTTCATCCGCACCAAGAGTTGTTGAACAACAACAACAATTGCCTCATTTGGATCACTTCCAGCTAAGCTTTGAGGAAAATATGGATGTTGGTGATGGTGATTGGACTTCTGACATGGAGCGGGAGCTGAGCAGGTGGGAGGCTCAGATAGAGGAAGAGAGGTTGGCGAATCTTGATCTTTAAGATGATGGTTGTGACTCCAACAACTCTAAGATTTGGGATTATGCAGCCTATTTTTGAAGTCTAGGTTTATGTTTGCTAGGTGTTTTTAATTCAGTATCGTTTGTAATGTTAAGTATATTTTTAATAATATGATGTTTGAATATTTGCGTTGTGAACACAATTTGGAAGAAAACTCATTAGATGTCACTTTTAGATATTTATCATGAATTATAAAAATCTGTGCGGGTAACCTACCCGTTAAACAAAGAGCTTTGTTGATACAGATTTTTACAAAGAAAATTTTGGATAAGGACGTAGAGTAAAATTGCCGGATTTTTAGCCTTTGGGAATGATGAAAGTCATTTTGTCTTTGTGAGTGAATAGGGAATGTCTGTGGGTAGGATAGTAGTCTACGGCTACCGCCTTACATATCCCACCTTTTCTTCTTCACCATTCATATTTCTTTCATCCAAGATTTTAAAATGTCATACACCCATACCGTTCCCATAATTTTGTATGTTGTTGAAGACATTTTCTTGGCTCACATCTCAAAAGAAGACTTGGAGTTTTTGGATTTGATTATAGCACTTCTTGTGCAAATTTTGGTTTTGGTTATTAGTGTGGATGAATTATGGGGTAAGAGATAGTGATATTTTTCATTGGCTTGGCAAGTCAACCAATTTGTTATTCCCTGCCTTACCTAGTGGTATTTGTGACAATAACATTACCAATGCTAATTGTATCGTTGTGTATCAATATACGGAGTTTCTAATGAAATTTAGTAGTTCTTGGTTTCATATGCCTGTTATTTCAGATATAATTAAACCTATTTATCTATATTTCTTTATTTACATAGAGAAGTGTCCCAAACTATGTAACTAAGGAAATATAGACTCATGGTTCAATGATGTAAAATTTCTTGATTTGAATAAAAGGGCGTCCCAATCCATTCAAATTAAGACATTGTAAATCATATTAAGATTCTGACTTAACATCCATACTAATCGACAAGGTAATTTATGTGCGGATTTTTGAGGATACGAAAAGAGTATGTCATACGCATCTATAAAGATGAGAGTAAAACAATTAGGAAGGTTTTGTATAATACTTGAAATAGATAAGGAGTATATATCAATATAATAGAGTGTTGTTGTAGCATAAATTATCTAGAAGTTCCATAATTGTCTGCCAGATGGAAGGCACAGAGAGCATAAGGCTATAAAATGTTTTGTTTGTAAAAACGGTTATAGTTCAGGTCTAAATTAGATTTGTTTCGTTATAACCAAGGCTCTGATGCCAATCTGTAACACCCCCATTTTTAAAATATTTGCAGCGGAATAAAGATTGGGTGTTACTTCATAGCTCACAGTTTTTCAGCAGAAAATGATTATCAATTTATTCATTTTAAAATATTTATCATTCGAATATCAGAGTTTGTAAAAATGAGGTCCCAGTGGTTTCAAAGTTTGTTAAATAACTTTTCAAATGATAGTAAAAATTTATAACCTTTTTAAGAATTCGTGCTCCTCCGTACCATCCTTGCTCATTATGGGCCTGAGATAAACACATGCTAAAAGTGTCAACACAAAGGTTGGTGAGTTCATAGAGTTTTATGGAAAACCATTTATTTTGATAGATTTCAGGAATATTTGGAAATTATAAATACAAACAGTAATGGAACAAGTATTGAGTAATATTTTCTATAATCACACATAAAACATATAGATATTCAATCACATTCAAATAAGGGATCAATAATCCTAACATGAGCTGGAAACTCATGATGCTAATTTAATAACATATACAATTCACGTATGGTCAAATTCCTATACAGCTGTTGATTGAGGCAAAAGCAGTCAACTAAAGTCAACCATGGATGTGGTCAACGTAGTCAAACTCCTTAGGCTCAATTCTCCGCGGAAGTATAGTGTTTCCCCGGGTCGTTATGTCCCGACGAGGTGTGATGATATAAAAACGGGTTTGTGATCGGGTGAATTTGGAATGGAATAAGGGTTTTGAATGATTACACTACAAGATGAGGAATGAAAATAACTTAGAAACACTATATAAACAATTACTGATGAACTAATACACTAAAAACGTGAGCTAAGTCTAAAAAACGCGTTCGTTTGATTTAAAGTTACGTAGACGTACGAAATAAAATGCGAGTTTTGTGAAATAAAATACATACGAATATGAAAATTACATTTTTACAATCCTAATGATAAAAGAAAATTTTTAGAAAATGAAAAATAATTTTTACACTATTTAATTAATTATTATTAATTAATTACTATTTTCCTATTTACTTTTAATTATTTAAAATACCCTAAAATACAAATAATTAGGAAATTAACATAGAAAAATAAATTTTAAATTTGGAAAAATCTAAAATAATATAAAACTAATTTTAAGACTGAAAATACATTTTTGAGACTTTTTAAATAATTACTATTAATTATAAACTATTTATTAATTTATAAAAACTAATATTAATTATTAAAACTACTAAATGAAAAGAGAAAAATATGACAAAATTACAGAAATTATTTTACAACTACAGGAACCTAGGAAAATTATAAAAATGAGAAGTGCTTAATGAAAAAGCTAAAAAATAAGCCAAAAGCTTAAATAGAAGCTATCACTTTATTAAATTTTTGTCTTTTTTGGAATTTTCCTTTTCACAACTGTTTAAACACTTAAAATATGTAACTTTAGTAAAGGGAGTTTGGCCAGAAGCTTATGAATAAGCAAATGAGATCCCAAGTGCTTAACAACTTGGGCAAATAAGCTAATTAGGATCTGTGAAGATGGAATAAGCCAACCACAAGCTATCACAGAGATCACTAAGTTAAAACAGATGTTAAGTGACTTAGAGTGAGCCAAAGGAAATAGAAAAACTCAAAAGATAAGCTAAAATAAGCTAATAAGCACTCCCATACACACCACAGTCCACTTAGGCTAAATGCTCACTTGCAGGGTGCTGTGGGGCCCACAGGGGTGAACAAGGGACCAAGATGGAACTTGATTCAATAAGCCAGCTTATTGTGGTTTCCAAAAAGCTAGGTCTCATGCCCTGGGTCCTACAAATGAGTTCAGGAGAGGGCTTTGAAGTTGGGTGTACATGCTGAGATCTAAGCATATGTATGAAATGGAACAAACTTGAAATCACTAGCAGCCCTAGAAAATTAGGAAATAAGCATGAAATAAGCCCATAATCCCCGAGACCAGCTTAATGGCTTCTTAAAAAGCCAAACACCATGGGGTGGGGCCCACTAGGGAACTAGCTAAGGACTATGGAAGTTGGGTGAAAAATCTGATGCCCTGGTGCAGGGTACTCTTGTGCCCTGCATGTCTTTTTGAGCAGTCAAATAAGCACTCAACAAAAATCTAAAAAATAAGCTGTAAGAAGATTCTAAAATCTAAGGTGGGGAACTTTAAGCTGTGAGAATTTCAAATCCTAAATCTTGACACAAAAATCATATAAATTCATTGAATTTTTGTTTTTCTGCTTGACTATCAGATTTGACTTTTTGAAATATCACTAAGGTTTGACTAAAATGAACTTCTATCTAATCTAGTTTGTTGAAAATGTAATTATAAGCTAAAAGGGAACTAGATTAAGCTATTTATAACACTAATACATCTATATCTAAGATTATATAAGCTAATATTCCAACAGTTAATTACATAAGACAGATTATTACTAATTTTGACTATTTAACAAAAGAACACATGTTTTTATGGTTTACTTATCCTATTATGACCTAGTGTAATCTACTCATACCAAGACAACAACAAAAAAACAACAAGACCACTGAGAACAGTCATGATCCAAACACCCCTTTTAAATACAATCTGTTGAGATTTCAAGAGGCCAAAGCAAATTCTAAGCTAACCATAAGAAAAACATTATATCATACTACTAAATTAAAGTCTCTCAGCCCTAAGTCTACCACTAAATAGCAAGAAATGAGGATAAATAAACACCAGACAATCTTATGAGCTAAAATTGAATTAAAATTTGTAAAGGTGAACTAACCTCAAAACAGTGATGTAAGGCTCATTTAACCTTTACTGTGAGCCATTCAGCCTAAAACTACCCATGCAACCATGACTGAATCAGCATCTTACCCATTTGAGGCAGTTTGACCTTCAATTTGACTTTTATAATTATTGCTCAAAACAAAAGCAATAGAACAGAAACTATCTAAAATCTATTGGTGAGCTTCAATGAGCCTATGTAGCAATAATAAGAGCTCAAAACAAGGTCTTTTTGCAAAATACTTAATATGACATTAAAACTGAAAATTGAGAATAACTTTGAAATGAAACTGGAACATGTATTAACTTTTAAATCAGATTACATAAGTAAAGCTAAACTATTAAAGCATAAAGAAAAGCATTACATGATTTTTGAAATTAAACTAAGGGCTAAAAAAAAACTAAAACTAACTCCAGCTTCCCTGCTTCTCTCTTTTTTTTATATCTCCAAATTAGGGTTCCCCAAGTGCTCTTTGTCTTGTTCCCAACACCAACAATGACCCTTGGATGGCTCAGATTCAATCTTGGCCCTCAATTAATTTTGGCGCCAAAATTCCTTTTGGCGTATTCCCCTGATAACTTGTGCTAGGGATGAAACTTTGGACTGGGGTGCTTGTTTTGTTAGCTAGGGGGAGGGTTTGGAGTGTTGCAGTGAGTGAGTGGAGGAGGTGATGATGAGTTTTTGCAGGATTGGTTTGGATGGGAGTGGGGATGAGGTGGATGGTTTGACTGGGGTGTTGACTGAAGGTAATATAAAACGGGGAGAGGGGTTTATTATTTGAGTGGAGATGGGCTGTGGGTGAGGGAGTTGGGGTTTTGGAGTGGGCTTGGGTATAGGGTGTTGGGTGGATTAGTTTTGTTTTGGGTTAAGTAGTAGAAAAGGGTCCATTTGGTTTGTATTCAAAATAACACAAGGACCATTTTTGTAAAATCTGCCAAGTTGAGGGCTGAATTTAGCAACTTCCCAAACTTTGTGACAAGGGTCTTTCCTGCGATGTTTCCATATTCCAAGGGCTACAATTGATATTTTCCAATTTTGAAATTCCCGGGGACTAAAATTGTAAATTCTCAAACTTGAAGGACTAAACTTGTAAATCCTTCAAATTATACCACCAAGGACCTATTGTGATAACTTATGACTTTTCAAGGACCAAAGTTGACTTTTTCTCTCAAAACATTCCACCAGGGACCAAAATTGCCAATTTAGAAACTGCAGGGACCAAATGTGTAATTTTCTCAAACTTTTCACCCAAGGACTTGTTTTGATAATTTTTGAATTCCAAAGGACTTGGGTTGACTTTTCTTTCATTTTAAACCTCCAGGGACTAGTTTTGTCAATTTTTGAAACTTGAGGGACTGAAACTGCCAATTATGCAAACTTTGTTCGTTTTTTATCTGTTTTTACTCATTTTGCATTTGAAACATATAAAACACACTTCTAAGATATTTTAAGTATTATGATGCATATTTGAGTGTTTTTGGACGTTTTGGCAGTTCAGATTGGTATAAAATGGTGAGTATTTAGACACTCATCAATCCCCTACACTAAAACATTGCTAGTCCCTAGCAATCTTTTGAGAAAAACTTAATGGATTTGAAATTCTTTACCAAAAGCCATCACTTCTGGAGTAGCCAGATGTATCGATTCAAGTAAGAACTATGGTCCACCTGATAACCATGCGATTTTGAGCAAACCACCAGCTGTCAACGGATTTGATTTGTCTTTACCAAAAGCCGTTTGCTTCTGGACTAGCCAACTCTTGATGGAATAGTCAACATCTTGGTGAGCTGATTACCAATTATGGTTTTTCCACTGCCTTTACCACAAGCCATAATCTTGCAGGCTAGCCAACTCATTCACTTTTTTGGATATGGCGAGTTGATTTACCATACAATTTTGGGCAAATTGCAAGCCATCAACGGATTTGAGATATCTTTACCAAGAGCCGTTTGCTCCTGGATTAGCCAATCTTTTGTCGTTAAGACAAGGCGGACTGATAACCACAAAAATTTTGAAACTTTAGTGAAAATTTTTTTAAAAAAATTTGGTCAAAAACGGCGGTACTAGAAGGTAAAATGTGATAAAATTCGCTAGAATTTCCCCCCCACACTTAGAATTGAATATTATCCTCAATATTCATAGTCCCGGCTATTATGCCGACTCTTGGAACGTAAAAGGGCAACATTACAATCTAAATGTGGAAACACCATTTTTGCTTTTTCACTTTATTTGTAACCACAGTAAGGGTAATTCCCCCACACTTTGGGTGAAAACCCTAAGTACATGCTACTGTTTTTGTTTACCGAGTCGCTAGCTTAACTCGACACCGAATTCATTTGTCCTTTGGGAAGCATGATGTGGAAGAGACAATCTCCATCGGACTTTCATTCAAGATGTTTGGACAAACATTTAAAGCACGTGAAAGTTCCACACCGATGAGATATAATCCCGGCTTTAAATAGTATAAACTATAAGCGGTGATGCCGGGGTCAAAGATAATGTCTTCATTCCCGAAGGAGTGAAGAACAGGAGAAGTCACCCTGTAGGTGAAGAAAAGGAAGAAAACCATGATAAAAATCATGATTTGATCTTCTTCCTCGAGATCAGGCTCATTAGCCTGAATTTGGATTTCAAGGGTTAAGCTCGTAAACATCCCGGGAGGGTGGGTGGGAATTTGCAAATTCTCATGATTGAGTGCATCTCCCCCGGGCTATCATACTCCGGAGGAGTCTTGATATGAGTGAGTTCACCGGAGAACTCCTCAAACGTGAATGAATCATATTCGGGGAGAAAAATTTGAGAATGAGAAGTGGTACTGCCACTAATCTTCTCTCCCATATGATCAAAAGTAAAGGCTTCAAACTCCGGAATATGATCGTCGGAGAAAATGTCACTATCCTTAATCGGGATAGGAGATGAAATAGGTTTCATATTGAAAGCCTCGATTTTAGAAATGAGGAGATTGACATTCATTAATGTTGCACGAAGTGCTTCATCTTTGATTTCAGTATCAGTCTCATCATTCTCTTCTTCTAAGCTAACTAGCTCAGAAGGTAATCCTTCCACATGACTGATGTCTCCAGAAGATAAAGAATTTTCATCAACATGTGAAGTACTAAGCTCGATGTTGGGATTAAAGTTTAAAAGATTTTCAGTTTCTCCCATATCGGCTTCAAGGTCAAGCAGATCATCATCACTTCCCAATGGAAGTGGATTGATGTGAGTAAGTTCATCTGTGAACTCCTCAATAAGAGGGGCATCATCAGAATGAGGCAATGGTGCCTCCTCATAGTCAACTTCTCCATAAGATGCACAATCATCATTAAAATTGGAGAAAGTCTCAAAATGATCTTTTGGATTTTCAAGGAGAGAAGGTAAATCACACATATGATCAAAAGTTCCCTGTGACTTTCCTGGGATTGGGACAAGGTTCTCAACACTAGACTTTATGAATTCGTCCGATTCCTTTTGAGGAACAGTGCTAAGATGCTCATCCCCCATATTTAGAGAGTGAGTGTGAACTTCGGGTGTGATATCAATAGACAAAGGGAGTTTAGAAGTACTAGCAGTTATGGAATTTTCAAGTGCCATTTGATCAACGGTTAGTGACTTTGTCACATTATTTTCTCCCTGATTTTCAATGGAAGGAATTACAACTGATGAATCTGATGAATCTTTTTGAATAATGAAAATGTTATCTTCATCATCATCACTGTCATCATCGTCATCATAAAGAGCAGCATAGCGAAGATTGGCACGTATTTTAGCCGCTCTTTGCTCAGCAAGTAATTCTTCCATGCTCATTTCATTTCTAGCCTCTCGTTCTTCAGCAAGTAATTCTGCCATTGATTTCTCACGAGAATCTTGAAATGATGTAGTGGCAAACTCCTCCTTAAGTTTTTGCAAAATTTCACGAGCCTCTAGTAAAAGGTCTTGCTCGGTATCATGAGGAGTTTCTTGGATCATTTGGTACTGTGGAGGTTGGTCTTGAATTGAATAGTCATAATTGTTACAAGGAAATGGATTCCTTGTTTGACAATCCGAGCTAAAATGAGGACCTCCACAGTATTCACAACAGTAAAACTGATGTGGCTGTGAGTTGTATGTGCTAGAGTCATAATTGTTATCAGGAAACTGCTCATAAACAAGCGTGTTGCCCGATTGACAATCAGAACTGTAGTGTGGGCCACCACAGTACTCACAACAGTTAAACTGTTGAGTCTGGTTCGGTGAGTTGTATGGATATTGGTCGTAACCAAAATTTTGACTATTTTGACAATCAAAACCTTGGTGAGGACCTCCATAATACTCACAAGAAATGTTTGGTGTATTTTGATATGAAGCATCATTATGATTTGGATAATATGATTTTTGCTCGTATGAATGTGATGGGTAATTGGAAAAATTTGAAGAGTCGTTGAATGAGTTCTGATTAGGATCATAAGCAAATGAATTCCTCGAACCACAAAACAAACAACTTCCATCTCGAATATCATTACCACATTTCTCACATGTACACCAACGACATGGTAAACCAAAAAGCGGCTCACCACAACCAACACAAGGAATAAAATTCGGAGGTGGGACAAGTGGTGTGCTCTTAGAGCTAGGAATTTCCACCACTTCCGTTATGGTCTCGGGTTTTTGTTCTTGATAGACGTGAAGATTGGGCAAGTTGTTCTTTTCAGTCACTACTCTAAGCTCACTACGTTTGCTTGACAAACTTTTAACCGTAAACCCTGAAAGGTTAGGATCAATTCTTGACGGTTTAGGAGCAATTGTGAGCTTAGATTTTTGGACAACCGTAGGTTGGACATATTTAGCACTTCCATCGTCAGAGGAAAGTACAGGGTCTTTTGTCACCCCGGTTTCTTGATCCATTTCCCTCACCGGAGAGGGAATAGGGATCGAAGGTCCATCAACACGACATCTCGACATTTTTGACAAGGCCATAAGTTTTTCAATTTTGCTCTTAAAGGCCCTTTGTTCAAAGAAATCGTCATCGAGAGATGCCATTAGAATCAATTACAGGACAAGTGGGAGAAGTTAGAATCAAAAAGATAGAGGGTAAAGGGATGAAGAATCAAAAAGGTAGGAGGGTAAAGATGGATATTTTTGAAATTTTTGACAAACATTTTGTAAGAAAGAAAATCTTTTTGTGTTTTTGTGTTCGTTGAAAACTGATTTTAAAAAGTTTACAGGAATAGTTTTGTTTTTATAATAAGAAAATATGAACAAAGGATGGTAAATATACAATGAGTGTATATCCAGATTCACTAATCTGTAAAAACCGTTTAGAATACGCGCACAACCTCCCCGGCAGCGGCGCCAAAAATTGATTGAGGCAAAAGCAGTCAACTAAAGTCAACCACAGATGTGGTCAACGTAGTCAAACTCCTTAGGCTCAATTCTTCGCGGAAGTATAGCGTTTCCCCGGGTCGTTATGTCCCGACGAGGTGTGATGATATAAAAACGGGTTTGTGATCGGGTGAATTTGGACAGGAATAAGGGTTTTGAATGATTACACTACGAGATGAGGAATGAAAATAACTTAGAAACACGATATAAACAATTACTGATGAACAAATACACTAAAAACATGAGCTAAGTCTAAAAAACGCGTTCGTTTGATTTAAAGTTACGTAGACGTACGAAATAAAACGCGAGTTTTGTGAAATAAAGTACCTACGAATATGAAAATTACATTTTTACAATCCTAATGATAAAAGAAAATTTTTAGAAAAAGAAAAATAATTTTTACACTATTTAATTAATTATTATTAATTAATTACTATTTTCCTATTTACTTTTAATTATTTAAAATACCCTAAAATACAAATAATTAGGAAATTAACCTAGAAAAATAAAATTTAAATTTGGAAAAATCTAAAATAATATAAAACTAATTTTAAGACCGAAAATATATTTTTGAGACTTTTTAAATAATTATTATTAATTATTAACTATTTATTAATTAATAAAAATTAATATTAATTATTAAAAATACTAAATGAAAAGAGAAAAATATGAAAAAATTACAGAAATTATTTTACAACTACAGAAACCTAGGAAAATTATAAAAATGAGAAGTGCTTAATGAAAAAGCTAAAAAATAAGCTAAAAGCTTAAATAGAAGCTATCACTTTATTAAATTTTTGTCTTTTTTTGGAATTTTCCTTTTCACAACTGTTTAACTACTTAAAATATGTAACTTTAGTAAAGGGAGTTTGGCCAGAAGCTTATGAATAAGCAAATGAGATCCCAAGTGCTTAACAGCTTGGGCAAATAAGCTAATTAGGATCTGTGAAGATGGAATAAGCGAAACAAGCTATCACAGAGATCACTAAGTTAAAACAGATGTTAAGTGACTTAGAGTGAGCCAAAGGAAACAGAAAAACTCAAAAGATAAGCTAAAATAAGCTAATAAGCACTCCCATACACACCATAGTCCACTTAGGCTAAATGCTCACTTGCAGGGTGTTGTGGGGCCCACAGGGGTGAACAAGGGACCAAGATGGAACTTGATTCAATAAGCCAGCTTATTGGGGTTTCCAAAAAGCTAGGGCTCATGCCCTAGGTCCCACAAATAAGTTCAGGAGAGGGCTTTGAAGTTGGGTGTACATGCTAAGATCTAAGCATATGTATGAAATGGAACAAACTTGAAATCACTAGTAGCCCTAGTAAATTAGGAAATAAGCATGAAATAAGCCCATAATCCCCGAGACCAGCTTAATGGCTTCTTAAAAAGCCAAACACCATGGGGTGGGGCCCACTAGGGAACTAGCTAAGGACTATGGAAGTTGGGTGAAAAATCTGATGCCCTGGTGCAGGGTACTCTTGTGCCCTGCAGGTCTTTTTGAGCAGTCAAATAAGCACACAACAAAAATCTAAAAAATAAGCTGTAAGAAGATTCTAAAATCTAAGGTGGGGAACTTTAAGCTGTGAGAATTTCAAATCCTAAATCTTGACACAAAAATCATATAAATTCATTGAATTTTTGGTTTTCTGCTTGACTATCAGATTTGACTTTTTGAAATATCACTAAAGTTTGACTAAAATGAACTTCTATCTAATCTAGTTTGTTGACAATGTAATTATAAGCTAAAAGGGAACTAGATTAAGCTATTTATAACACTAATACATCTATATCTAAGATTATATAAGCTAATATTCCAACAGTTAATTACATAAGACAGATTATTACTAATTTTGACTATTTAACAAAAGAACACATGTTTTTATGGTTTACTTATCCTATTATGACCTAGTGTAATCTACTCATGCCAAGACAACAACAAAACAACAACAAGACCACTGAGAACAGTCATGATCCAAACACCCCTTTTAAATACAATCTGTTGAGATTTCAAGAGGCCAAAGCAAATTCTAAGCTAACCATAAGAAAAACATTATATCATACTACTAAATTAAAGCCTCTCAGCCCTAAGTCTACCACTAAATAGCAAGAAATGAGGATAAATAAACACCAGACAATCTTATGAGCTAAAATTGAATTAAAATTTGTAAAGGTGAACTAACGTCAAAACAGTGATGTAAGGCTCATTTAACCTTTACTGTGACCCATTCAGCCTAAAACTACCCATGCAACCATGACTGAATCAGCATCTTACCCATTTGAGGCAGTTTGACCTTCAATTTGACTTTTATAATTATTGCTCAAAACAAAAGCAATAGAACAGAAACTATCTAAAATCTATTGGTGAGCTTCAATGAGCCTATGTAGCAATAATAAGAGCTCAAAACAAGGTCTTTTTGCAAAATACTTAATATGACATTAAAACTGAAAATTGAGAATAACTTTGAAATGAAACTGGAACATGTATTAACTTTTAAATCAGATTACATAAGTAAAGCTAAACTATTAAAGCATAAAGAAAAGCATTACATGATTTTTGAAATTAAACTAAGGGCTAAAAAAAACTAAAACTAACTCCAGCTTCCCTGCTTCTCTATTTTTTTATATCTCCAAATTAGGGTTCCCCAAGTGCTCTTTGTCTTGTTCCCAACACCAACAATGACCCTTGGATGGCTGAGATTCAATCTTGGCCCTCAATTAATTTTGGCGCCAAAATTCCTTTTGGCGTATTCCCCTGATAACTTGTGCTAGGGATGAAACTTTGGACTGGGGTGCTTGTTTTGTTAGCTAGGGGGAGGGTTTGGAGTGTTGTTGTGAGTGAGCGGAGGAGGTGATGATGATAAGTTTTTGCAGAAATGGTTTGGAGGGGAGTGGGGATGAGGTGGATGGTTTGACTGGGGGTGTTGACTGAGGGTAATATAAAATGGGGAGAGGGGTTTATTATTTGAGTGGAGATGGGCTGTGGGTGAGGGAGTTGGGCTTTTGGAGTGGGCTTGGGTATAGGGTGTTGGGTGGATTAGTTTTGTTTTGGGTTAAGTAGTAGAAAAGGGTCCATTTGGTTTGTATTCAAAATAACACAAGGACCATTTTTGTAAAATCTGCCAAGTTGAGGGCTGAATTTAGCAACTTCCCAAACTTTGTGACAAGGGTCTTTCCTGCGATGTTTCCATATTCCAAGGGCTACAATTGACATTTTCCAATTTTGAAATTCCCGGGGACTAAAATTGTAAATTCTCAAACTTGAAGGACTAAACTTGTAAATCCTTCAAATTATACCACCAAGGACTTATTGTGATAACTTATGACTTTTCAAGGACCAAAGTTGACTTTTTCTCTCAAAACATTCCACCAGGGACCAAAATTGCCAATTTAGAAACTGCAGGGACCAAATGTGTAATTTTCTCAAACTTTTCACCCAAGGACTTGTTTTGACAATTTTTGAATTCCAAAGGACTAGGGTTGACTTTTCTTTCATTTTAAACCTCCAGGGACTAGTTTTGTCAATTTTTAAAACTTGAGGGACTGAAACTGCCAATTATGCAAACTTTGTTCGTTTTTTATCTGTTTTTACTCATTTTGCATTTGAAACATATAAAACACACTTCTAAGATATTTTAAGTATTATGATGCATATTTGAGTGTTTTTGGACGTTTTGGCAGTTCAGATTGGTATAAAATGGTGAGTATTTAGACACTCATCAGCTGTATCTAAATATATGTTGAAAACATACATTTCCTTATAGATATTGCACCAAGCCTCATGACACACAAGCTTAACAAAGAAAGGTGTTTTATCAAATCAATGATAAATTTTGCCCTCTAATAATAGGTGATTTTCCAATTCCTATTTGTCTACGAATATAGTGTATCACGACTAATACGACTAACCATTTGCAAATGGCATTCTGTCAAGTATTAGTGGGACAGGAGGTCAGTCCTTAACAGGTTTCGAATCTGTTCACTATATTCGAGCCCACTTAACATTGATTAATGGCTCATGATTGAGGGACTTTATGGCGATAAGGTAACTTAGGCAATATCAAGGTAATAATAGGATCATTCAAAATAACATCATGTAATCAAGTATCATACCATAGTAATCAGTTTAGGAATATTATCGTTTGAGTATCAGTATTCAGTTTAAGTATTTCGCCAGTAACACATGTATATCACATACCACAATAATCGAATTGGAAATATTATCATATGAGTATCAGTATTTCAATCAAGTAATTCATCAGTAAAATATATATAAAACATACCACAATAATCAAATTGGAAGTATTATCATATGAGTATCAGTATTTCAATTAAGTATTTCTCCAAGTATTGTATATCTCACATCTTAAATCATAAACCATATTAAATAATTATCAATTAGGAAATTGATTTGAATCATGTATTTTATTTCATATACTTATCAATTTATCAAAGTATATGTAAGCATGTATCTCCCCCAATGAGTTTAAAATAATTATTGGAAATGGGGCTATGACTCACCTTGATTGATATGGAAACGATGAAAAGTAAAGTAGGATGAGATTTATGGGAACGATTATGGAAACGTCTTTGATACGGAACCTGATAAATAAATTTATCTGAGAATATAACCAAATACTATTTGGTAAATACGAACGAATAACGAATAAATATTATTCGTTATGATGAATAGATGATGTGCAGTGTAAGTGTTATGCCATGCATGATATGATAAAATACTTTATTAAAATATCCATCGAAGTTTTACCCTTTTAATCGTAAGTAAAAATATTAACTTTTGAAATATCGTTATATATATTATTAACGTAAAAATAAATAATATATAAATGAAACGTAGTAAAAATGCATATGACGTGATGGTTGACGTAAAATAGAAAATAAAATAAGAATGTCAAATAGATTATGTTTAGTCCTTGTCCTTTTCCAATTTTTACACTTTTTATACTAACGGCGTTAGCGTTACACCGTTAGTCCATTTCATATCTAATTTACAATTATAGTCCACTACTAGTCCAAAATTACAATCTAAGCTTGGAACATTATACAATATCAATTTTTTTCCTAAACTTTCTGTTTTTACAGTTTTAGTCCAAGTTTTTAATGTTTGGCAATTTTAGTCCTTTTAGGTGTCGTCGCGTTACATTTTTAGTCCAAATTTACAAAAATGATGAGAAAAATTATATAAAATTTTCCGAAACTTATTGTATTAATTCTAAGCTTATTTCAACAGCTTATTTGATTAAAAGCTTATTTTTTTAGCTTATGGGCCTTAACGAGACAAGACAAGGCCCGTTAAGAGTTTTGGAGGCGAGGGCATGAAAAATGTTTTGGGCTTGGCTTTGGGCTATTTTTATGATTCTAAAAATATTTCATATGGGCCCAGTGGGCTTACGGTTCTCAATTTCTTGTTGGGCCTTGAATAAGCCCACTCGACAATAATTAGTTTTATTAACAAATTTTGAATTTGAAAACCTTATGAATGTCGATTCAATTTGGCTCATTTTATGTGTTGAAACGTGATTACTTTTACAAGTTGTATAAATGAAATTAATAGTTTTCTAGGTGGTCTATTAGGTCGAGTAATAATATGGTATACTTGTGAAGTGAAATTTAATGATATACGAGTGGTTTGTAACATGTTTGCATCGTTTATATATTTGAAAGTCTTAAAAATATTACTAAGTGTTTAGGTGGTTTTTGTACGTGTGAAACATGGTTCAAAATAGGTTCGTGAAATGCATGTAACGTTAAAACTAACGTGAATTTTGTGTGCTACGTGACTCCTAGGCATTCCAAGATAGAGGCTAGCCACATTTGTATTGCTATAAATATATACGTACGTAAAATATATATATGAAGCTATATACGATTTCTAAAATATACATATTATGCATGAGACATTTTTAACGCATGAAATGAATTGGCAAGAGCTTGGAATAACTTACAAGGAACTATGATGTTCGACTATAACCCATAAATATATTCGAATTTATTCAACCCGTTCCTTTTCCCTTGCTTCCAAACGATATTGTTTCACTCCAGGACTCTTAGAAGTAGTTTTTAGGAAGAAATAAGTATTTAGAGATGTATGAGAATTGTGTGAAATGGAGACATGCATGAACGTACATATATTTCATTTTGGATGATTCGTATGGTGTGAATTCATTCAAGGAAACATAGGAACTATTCTTTGTTAGTGACATAGCCTCCTAGTACGAAATATATGCTTATTCTATTTGGTTGTGAGAGCTAGAATTGAGGTGATTGTTTGGTGATTCACATATACATGTCGACCACAATTATATATGTATACGATTTACTAAATCGGATACCACTTGAATATAAATGATCTTCTTTGACATTTGAACATAAAATTATTTTAGAAATATTATTAGTAACACGTAGGAACAAACGGGAATCAAAACGGTTAATATTTGAGTGATTTATGAATCGATTGGGTTGATTTTTGTTCGATCACTTTGCCTCTTAAAAACGTATCAAACGTCGTCCAATGAACTTGGGATTTGACACACTAATATTTGGCTAGGTGGTGAACGAGATGGTGTAAAAATATTGGGGGGGGGGTCGGGTGTAAAAGACGAGATTAAACGAGGCATTTTGGAGGCTTGGTACTTAGTCGATCGTATGAATTATTAAGAGTTGGAAGTTGGGCTTTTAGTTTTGGGCTCGTGAATAGTGACTGTAGTGATGGGCTGGAATGATTAAGGGTCCGTTTGTATAAATTTTGAGATTAGGAATTTTAATTAGATTTAGTAATTATAATTAGGATTAAATGAAAAGTTTAGGTTTCGAGTAACGTGTCAAGGACTTGTTCCGTCATTTGGTGAATTATGGGATGACGTGATTTCGTAAATATAGTATAATAAGAAAAATTTTAAATTTTTGCGTAAAAATGGTGATTAAAATAAATGACGGATATTAATATATAATTAAACGTTTGTTAATTAAATGGATTTTTGCGAGGTTTTACACCATGCCATCCATGCTTCTCTTCTGCAACAACACTGAAACCACCATTTTCTATTTTTATTTTTATTTTTATTTAATTTTATTTTCCTTGTATTTTCTTATTTTTTTTCTTTTTGTGGATTTTTCTTGATTCAAGGTTTCAAAATGTTTTTAAACATCTTATAATAACTACTGAGATCAAATTTAAGCACAAATGACAGTAAACAAACACAAAATGCAAGAATTTAAAAATTGAGTAGAAGTTTGAATTTCTTTGAAATTGAATAAAACTTAAATTGGCTTGAGAATTCTGAATTACAATTGAAAAATAAACCTACTGAGAGAAAATTACAATTAAAAGGATTACATTATTTTTACTACTAATTTCTACTACTCATTAACTAAAAAAACTAACTAACTCTCTCTCCGCTTATCTCCTTCTCTTTTATACTCGGAGTTTAGGGTTTCTGAGTGCCCAATTGTCTTTTCCCAGCAGAATTCTCCACCCTTGGATGATTAAATCCAATCTTGGCCGTTTATCATTTTGACGCCCAAATGCAATTTTGGCTCCTTCCTTCTGAATACTTGTGCCAGTGGAGGAGTATTGGACTGGGGTGTTTGTATTGATGTAGGGGTGATGATGGAGGGGGGGGGGGGGGAGTGGGTTTGTGATGATGAGGTAGGCAGGGTGTTGCAGGGTTCACGAGTGTGTGTTGGGGATGGAGGGTCAAACCAAGTTTGACTGAGGGTTTTAATAAAAACGGGGTGTTTATTTTATTAGTGGTAGTGGGCTTGGATGGGAATGGGCCAAAAGGTGTGGTGTTGGGTTTGTTTGTTTAGTTTAAGCTTAAGAAAAACACAAGGACCATACATGTAAATTTCTGAATTAGAAGGGTGGGTTGTGTCATTCTGCCAAAGCTTATTCCAAGGACCTTACATGACAAGTCTGAATAGTATAGGGACCCAAGATGTTATTTTTCCAATTTTGAAATTCCCAGGGACCAAAAATGATATTTTTCAAAGTTAAAGGACCATTCTTGTCATTTTGTCAAAACTTTTATCCAAGGGCATTTCTTGCCAAGTTTCATTTTCCAAAGGACCCTGAATGTAAATTTTCCAATTTTTAAATATCCAGGGGTGTTTTATGTCAACTTTGAAACTCGAGGGACTAGTTTTGTAATTTCTCAAAACTTTTCAATTTTTCACCAAAGGACTAAATATGACAACTTATGATTTCAAAAGGACTTCTGGTGACTTTTCTTTTAAAATAAGTGCTCTGGGACTATTTTTGCCAAATTTTGAAACTTGAGGGACTGAAACTGCCAATTATGCAAACTTTATTCGTTTTTCATTTGTTTTTAAATATTTTGCATCTAAAACATATAAAACACAATTTCTGGAATAATTTCTGTATTTTGATGCATTTCTGAGTGTTTTTGGATGTTTTGACAGTTCAGATACAATAAAAATGATGAGTATTTACACTCTCATCAATCATGCATTCGTAAAATGGCCGTTCCTCTCTGTTTGCAGTATATAATACACTCATGATGGGCTATTATAGTCTTTATTTGTTTCTTTTATAATTAAACTATTTGAACTTGGTATTACAGTATTAATGGCTACCAAGTGTGTTTTTTAGTTAATACGTAAGAATGAACTATTTAAAATTATAAAATTATTGGTGTTATAATAAATTTAATGTTTTTTTTAGTAGCTTGTTTTTCTTGTTTCTATCTTTAAAAAACAACTCTAATGATTGTTTGGGCATTAGATCTATATATGAATATCTTACTTTTTAATTTGTAGGACTGTAGTATTATTTTAGTGTTTGTGCTAATAAAGATAATGTATCTTGATGTATTTGTATATATGTACTTCATAATAATAAAAAAATAAAATGGTAATGTGAAATTCAATAACTTGTGTGTTGTCGAATGCATTATGGGTGTTTTATATAAAGATGTGGTGTATCCCCTCCCGGTTAAAGCCCACTTCCCACGTTAAGACACCATGATCCGGCGTTAAAGCTGCGTTAACACGAGGCATTAAGCCTTTAACGTGGCTTTAAACGCAGCCAAAGTAAAAAACAATTTTCACCCCTCGGCGTCAAAAGTAGCCGTTGGACTTCCACACCCCCCCCCCCCCCCCTCCCCCTCCCTAATGGCTATAAACATTAAAAAACGACCAAAAAAAAAAAAAAAAAAAAAAAAAAAAAAAAAAAAAAAAACCAACAACAACAACAACAATTTCCAACCACTATAAATACCCATTTAAAACATCATTTTTTCAAACTTCCACTACTTAATACACTCAACAATCACAAACCGAAACACATGAAGTTCTTGAAACGGCTACGTCTCCTCAAAAGTCGTGGTAAAAGAAAGTCAAAAAAATTCAAAGACCACGTACCAAACGAGGACAGTGAAGAACAACCCGTGAACGTGCATACAGGTTGGACTCCAAATGAGGAAAAATTATTTGGCGAGTGTTATGTGGCCGCTTCCGAGGATCTGCGTGTCGGGCTTTGCCAAGCTCGCGATACGTTTTGGCAACGGGTACAACATGAGTTCAATAGAAAAAAATTTCAAAACCGCAACAAGGAAATGCTACAAGGCAAGTGGAAAAAGTTGAACCGTGATTGCATAAAGTTCAACGCTTATTTCAAACGGGCGGAACACGATCAAAAAAGTGGGAAAAATGAGATGGGTGTCCTCATACAGGCGAAACAAACGTATAGTGACGAGCACAAAGCCACGCCGTTTAACAACGAAGAGGCTTGGGATGTTTTGCATCATCATCAAAAATGAAACGCGCCGGATCCGGTTGATTTAACCGGCGATGTCCCAAGCAAAACAAACGAGTCTTTGTTTGGTCATGATGAACAACCACGTCCCATGGGAAAAAAGCGTGCTTCGAAGAATGCCAAATCTGAGACAATGACAAGCACCGGGGGAGTGAGTACCGGAGGATCTTTTTCGTCAATCCAATTCGAGGAGGCTATGCAACAAGAGTATCGTTTAAAACGTGAAGATGCAGCCAAGGCATATCGGGCGGCCGCAGAAAAAAATGAAACGATAACAAGGTTGAAAGAGATGAAATTTTTGTTTCTCGACACTGCCGGCAATGATCCAAACATTGTGGGTTGGATCAATTCAGAAAAGGACCGAATCATCAAAAAATATGAGTTGCAAAAGCGTCAAGAATGAATAATTGTATTTAGTAATTTCCGTTATGTCGTAGTTTGGTTTGTGTTATGTTTTTTTTTCCTCGTTGTAACTTTTTTTTTTTTAATTCCACATTGTAATATATCTTAAGAAGAGTTAATTACATAAATGGCCCTTGTAGTTTGTCGGGTATTATGGATTTGGTCCCTAAACTTTATTTTTTGCGGATATCGTCCTTGTGGTTTTGACCCGTTACGGGTTTGGTCCCTTGACCACCTTTTTTGTTACTTTGACCGTTAAGTGGAAGTTTATAGGGCTAAAATGACATAAATACCCTTAAATAGTATGGTCCCTGTGGTTTGTGAGGTATAACGAATATAGTCCCTAAGTTTAGTTTAGTTTAGGATTTTTTTAGCCTAATAATATTAGTAGTATTTTTTTTTAATTAAAAAATATTCAAAAATATTCATACGTTTCTATTCTTTTTTATACGTTTTCATCCGTTTTTCTTACGTGTTCATACTTTTTTGTTCGTTTTTATACGTTTTCGCCTGTTTTATACGTTTTCAACCGTTTTCATACGTTCTCGTCCGTTTTTATTACGTTTTCATACGTTTTTATCCATTTTTATCCGTTTTATACTTTTTTATCTGTTTTTATAAGCTTTCGTCTATTCTTATACGTTTTTCTTACGTTTTCATATGTTTTCATCCATTTTTATACATTTTGTTACGTTTTCATTCGTTTTTATATGTTTTCATCCGTTTTTTTTTTTTTACAAAATATTTATTAAATTTCTGCAAAAAATTTAGCCAGATTTTTTTTTGACAAAAAAGTTTTGAAAATGTCAATTTGCTTAAACAAAATATATATTACATAGGTTTTTTTTTTTTTTTTTTTTTTTTCTCTTGACAAAAAAAGTTTTGACATTTATATAAAAATTTTTAAATATTTTTCGCAGAATAAAAAAAATTCCGTCAATTTTTTTTTAATTGTTATTTATTTATTTTTAATCTTGTAAACAAATCTGCCAAGAAATTTAACAAAAATATAGTAAAAATAAAATTTGTCAAAAAATTTTATAAAAAAAACTCCGTAAAAAAGTATTCAAAAAATTAAAAAAATCTACCAAAAAGTTTTAAAAAATTTCTTTCAAAAATTCTTAAAAAATCGAGATAATAAAATTTAAAAAAAAATACATATATATATATATATATATATATATATATATATATATATATATATATATATATATATAGGGACTAAATTCGTGATACGAGACAAACCACAGGGACCGTATGCGTAAACATACGAGGGTATTAGTGTCATTTCAACCATCCTTGACGGTCAAATTAACAGAAAAGGTGGTCAAGGGACCAAACCCGTAATGGGTCAAAACCACAGGGACGATATCCGCAAAAAATAAAGTTTAGGGACCAAATCCGTAATACCCGACAAACCATAATGAAGTACTTGTTTTAGTTTATGCGTTGAATTTGAAAATAATTGTGTTAATGTTGAGTTAAGGTGAGTTATGATAAGAGGGTTTTTTTTTAGTTAAGGGTGAAAAGGTTAAAGCTGATATGGCACTGAGTTAAGGTTTAACTCCAAGTGAAGATACCTTATGCTCTTAGAGCACTCCCAATCGTAACCTAGGTTAAACTTTAACACAGTGCCACGTCAGCGCGACATCAGCTTTAACACTTTCACCTTAACTCACAAAAAAACACCCCCAATCATAACTCAGCTTTAACTCAACTATTTTCAAATTCAACCCTAAACTAAAACAAATATTTCATTTAATAACTAAAACAACATTTATAAAACATAACTAAAACAACATTTATAAAACAACATTTTTTCCTTTTCATTTATTAAGTTTTTATTGTTTTGTAAAATTTGAAATGTAATTGTTTTGTAAAAATGTAAGTTGTGAATATGTATTGTTTTTGAATATGTAATGTTTTTTGTAAATGCAACTATATTAAATATGGGATTGAAATTACATCAAACTACCTACAATTATATTACAACTACCATTACAACATTTAACTACGAAACCCCTAAACTACGATACGATAATGCTAATAAAACTACAAATCAAGAAAATGATTCAATATGTGCCATAGTCCTCGTCACTAGAATCGTCCTCAATCGATGGCACACGGTTTAATCCCATAGCCCATCGCCATTTTGCTCGACGGTTTCTTCGATCCTGTTTTGCTTTTACCTGCGCCACACGAGCTCTTGCCTGACGTTGTTCCTCCTCTTGAACCACTAACAACATTTGCATATCTTACTCGAACATTTGCATATCTTACTCGAAGAGTTCTTCATCAGTCAACCCAAAGGTATTAGGTTGGTTTCGTGGTGGATTGTTTGCCGGTGGATTGTTTTGTGGTGGAATGTTTGTTGGTGGATTGTTTACCGGTGGAAACAGAACTTCCGGTTGAGTGTTTTGTGGTGGATTGTCATATGGGAATATGGGAAACAGATCTTGTGATGGATTGTTTTGTGGTGGATTGTTGTATGGGAATACGGGAAACAGATCTTCCGGTGGTGTGCTGTAAACCGATTCATTATATGGTGCTGTGTTGTGTGACATTGTTACGTAAGAATTGTTTGTGAATTATGTGTGATTCGTGTGTGAATTGTGAGTGTATTGTATGCCTCTGTGAATGGCTATCTATAATACCGTTTTTTGAGTTTGAAATTTAAATATATCCCGCTTTTTTTATGAATTTGAATTTTAAAGGTTTATCCACACATTTTTTTGAATTTGAATTTTAAAGATTTAACCGCCCGTTTTTTGAATTTGAAATTTACACATATCCCGCTCAATTTTTGAAATTTGAATTTCTAAACACCCTTATATAAAGCATACATAACATACTATTTTGCACACACTTCACTTTCTAAACAATTTTACAATGGCTAATCGTTGGTCTGTTGAAGAAGAAAACTTGCTAGCCGACATGTGGCTAATCGTTCACGAATACCATGGCGAATCCTCTTTTGGAATGAGGTTACAGAAAGGTTCAACAACCAATCTGACGGTGATTTTTGTAGCAAAAACCAGATAACGGCTAAGTGGGCAAGACTTAGCACCGAATGCCAAAAATTCAATGATATATACTTGAATTTGCAGCGTACAAGCCAGGACAATGATCGTCTTCAAAATGCTATGACTATCTTTAAAGAAGGCTTTGGTGGGAGAGGTTTCAAACATATTCACATGCGGTTAATTTTGAAAAACAGACCCATATGGAACATATAGAGTGCTTAACGGTGTTTTATGTTTTGTAGTTGTATTTCCGTATCGTTTGTATTTGTATTCCCGTATCCTTTGTATTTGTATTTCCGTATCGTGTGTATTTGAATAACAGCTAGTTTGAATCTGAATAAAATGCTTAACGGCTAGTTTCCCTTTACAATATCTTTTAACGGCTAGTTTCCCCTATAAATACCACTTAAACAAGACTTCGTATTCTCACACACACACACTATGGCTAACTAACCAGCTGAGGTGCAAAACGCTATCCTTACCCGATTACGCAATGAACAAGAAAAAGAACTTATGTTGATTAACAGTTTGCTAGGTGAGATAACCCGTATTATTCGACAGATGCATACGCGTGCTCCAGAGGTCGAAAGGTTGCGTGAGCTGCCTCAATACCATCCAATTACCAGGGTCGGTCTATAAACTTTATTAAGAAATGATGAAACGGATCTGCAACTTCAGGTCGCCTTGAAAATGGTTAGGGAACAAGTGTTGCAAGTGTGGGAGGAGAAATCAGATCTTATCGACAATTACAAATCTATCTAAAAACTTTATTATTTGGATCGTTTTTCTTACTTTGTATGTTTTTCTTGTGTTGTATTGAATATTGAATTATGAATTTAAATCTGGTTATCCCGTTCAACTATACCGTTTAAGAACTAAGGGGGGGGGGGGGGGGGGTTGTAATATACATTTTATTTTAATCAAAATATTAAAAACTTTGGAGGGGCCAAAAGTGTGATTTTTTATTTATTTTTATTATTATTTTTTTTTTACACAAAACACCTTTAACGCTGAATTAAGAGGTTAACTCGCCGCGTTTGACGCCAATGCATGCAAGGGCTAACGCCCATTAACGCACGTTAAAACTTCCCTTAACGCCCGTTTGGCGTTATGAATTAGAATGCTCTTAGGGAGGAGATATGCTTGCATGTGGGGTCATCTCTATCAGTCGAGGTTCTTTTGTGTCATCAAATTTGATGTGAAAAACGTACTGTATTTGCATTGAAATGGAACATCTCATGTCACGTGTTAGTGTGTTGTCAATTAAAGATGTGGAATATGTAATGTGATACTCCCGTATTTGTTTGCTTATCAACATGATAGGTGATGGGTATTGTGTACTCATGTGTTGTGACTTCCCCAACCATGTGGATCCATATTTTAGATCGGGAAAGAAACTCAGGAATCTGAGTATCTTTCAAGCTCTACAAGATGGTTTGTTTAGAAAATTTATTCTCCTATTAGTTCCAAACTTGCATTTTCATGTAGTGATTTACTTAAGCATGTGTATACATGGGCGATCTACTTGAGCACAAGCCGCAACATGGCTCCCATAAAAATATCTTTATGCAAAACAAATCACAATTAAGACATTCAACCAACACATCTTATATATGACACAAACTCTGTATATAGGTTCCATGAGATCAGGTAATTACAACATACTATCATCAGCCAACTATAAAGCAGATTCTGAAACTAAAAACACATTTCAGTTTGCTGCAGAAATTTCAGACTCCAAGTTCTAAACTCTTAATAGTACCTATGTAGGATAGATCATATGCTTTACTTACTGTTAGAAGTAATTTCAGTCACATAAACGGACTGAATTTACACAATCACCTTTAGAAATTTTAAGGTAGCATGTAGTAAAGGAGGACTGTTGTTGGTTAGCTAGCAGCGACAGCATCAGCCCTGGGACTAGCATCTAGGAGTTGACACAGCGGTGCACCAGAACCAGAACTGTTGGCTTCTCCATCGTTTCTAACAACAGAACCAGAACCCAAACTTTTTTCGACTGTAGAGAGGAGGTTAGCAGTGGGCCGCGGGTCTTCTGTAGCTTGTTCAAGTTGTGCGTTCTTGAGTTTTTCCTGTAATCAAAGAATCACGTTTGAAACCATGAGTGCAATGTTTGATTGTGTATTAGAATGGCTACCATACCCTCAGTAACAACAAAGCCAAAGAGATCGATGAGGTATACCATTAGTTTGGCATTTTGATGCTTCAAATTTGCAGCATTGATGGTCAATTGGTTGACTTCAGACTTGAGTTTCAAATTTTCAACAGTGAGGGCTTCAACTTTGGTACCAAGTTCTTCGGCTTCAGCCTGGATATTGGAATATTTAAAACAAAAAAATTGGAATTGGTGGTCATTTGGAAATAGTAAGAATGTACACCCCTACTTTTACTAACTGTGAACAACTGAATGATTATGTAACTTTGATTTGATTTCCTTAAGAATGTCACATTTACAAGCACTGTCTGTAAGAAAATTGATCAATTGGTTGATGCAACATGGTGCTACATTGTTGTGGGAAATAAAATTTTTTAAATATACAAACAAACTGATTTTATTGTTTGAATTGAATAGGGAGAGGGAAAAATTACCAATAAATGTGACATAAAACACCAAAAATGCCATTGTGGAGTAGGAACTACTTTTCTCGATCATCAAAAGGTTACATATGTGTAACTTGTAAAAATGGACGGTCTTTTGGTGGTCAAATTTGAATTTACGTCACCTTTTGATGAGTGACAAAGTAAAGAATATCCCACGTTGGCAAATTCGTAATTTAAGCTACTGTTCTTGGCAGTATTCTCTTACAGAAAACCACAATCATCAAAGGACTAAGATCGTAATATAAAAAAGAGTTCATTTTATACCTGTTTCCTTAATCTTGACCTCCTGGCAGATTCTCGGTTAGATTGCTTTCTTCTCTCCCTCTTCAGTTCTCGCTCATTCTGGACATAAATTATATGATCCAATTTCAGCACTAGAATCCAAATAGGAATGTTTATAAAAGAAACATACACTATGGACCTGAAGCACGACAGTATTGGGCACCATGGTAACAATAGCTGAAGTCATGTTGGGGGAGTTCTTAAAATCGAGATCGGAGCCCGAGTCAGAAGACATAATCCCTCCTACTGTTTTACCCAAAATTGTTCCGGGGGTAACACTGACACCTTTCGCATTCTTGTGGCCTCCATTTGCCTCAGTTTGTTCAATCTTGACAGCTTCAGCTGGAGGTTAAAAGCTTAAAATCATTCTTTTGTTCTAGTTCGTTACATCTAAACCATTGAAAAAAGGTTCTTTTGTCCTGCTTTAGTCATTTAGTAGCATGTATTCCTGACATTTATTAATGAAAGCTAACACTAATTTAAAAAACATTTGTATACATGAATTTAACATTTTCATGTCAAAATCATTATTTTCGGAAGCCAAGTTGCAAGACTTTTTGGCTACAAAATGACTCGAGGGGGACATAAATGACTCAAATGTACAAAAAAGTAAAATAAGGAATGCCGAAAACCAAACAAATGAAGAATGATGTGATTCATGCCAACAAACTACTTTTTTTCACAAAAGTGAAATATGGAACTTACAACTTGAAGACGATCCTCCACGGCTCCTTTTCCGACCATTCTTAGCTCCCTAAAACAACATTAGAGGAGCTTTAACATTATTTCTATAAGATGAGATATACATGACGCTAGCAGAAATATAAAGAGGTTTCAGTTCTTATACCTCAGTTGTATTCCCATCACTTCCTTCGCTAGAACCTTCAGCCTCCCCACTGTTAAACATGATAATATATTCAAAATCTAGTGACTTCCACTCTTTGAAGATTAAAAAAAGACTAGAAAATGTCAATACAATTTAGCATACCTCTGAGATACCCCATTGTCATTTCCACCTTCAGCACTGCCTCCATTAGCATTCCCTATTGACATTGCCAATCCATCAAATCCTTTCAGCTTCTTAATCAAGCCTCGGTCTGAATTTCCTGAT
Source organism: Artemisia argyi (assembly GCA_030686995.1). Classification (NCBI taxonomy): domain Eukaryota; kingdom Viridiplantae; phylum Streptophyta; class Magnoliopsida; order Asterales; family Asteraceae; genus Artemisia; species Artemisia argyi. The sequence continues at coordinate 55,544,044 of CM060683.1, read as the reverse complement.
GACTTTGCAGGAGCATCAGTATGCGTAGGAGTAGCCACCTGCATTATACAAAGATGAGTCTGTCTAATAAAATGTAGATTTAATGATGTTAAAATATAAATGTCATGAAGACTTACGACAGTAACTCCAGGATGTGCATAAACACCTCCGTGTGGATACATTGCAGCATAAGGTGGCATCATATGCTGAAGTGTGAGCACAAGAGCAGGTCAGCAAAATGATATCTGTGAAGTAAGTTTTGATTTGAAGGGTGACAGATAGTCATTGTACAATACCTGCATCGGTGCCCACATATAAGGTGGAGGTGGATGACCAGATGCAACAGGTGAACTGAAGTATTGTGGCATAGGCATTCTGCCACCATAATAAGCCTGCAAAAATAATGTTAGTTGTTCAATTGAGTTCCATTGGTTTAAGAGTTCCATAAACGAAAGTTACAATCAATTAACCTGCATAGCCGGATTAGCCGCCCAATCAGGATATACATAACTGGTATGCTGCTGCTGCTGCTCCTGAGAAGGTAAAAGTAAAAAAAGCCCCATAAGCAAAAAACGAAAAGTTCCATACCACATAAGTTGCACAATCTTACAGGAAGGTGGGTGACGCAAGAAGTTTTGTCTCACCTCTCTTAATATTTCAATTAACATTTTTTTTTATTTAAGACTTCCAGACATTTGTAATTTAATTAGCTCAAAATAAATACCATATGAAAGAAACAAAATGCAACAAGACCTGTTATATAATGGTGGTGGGTACAGTTAGAATAGCCATACAAAAATGTATGACACGGCACCAAATGGTACTTGATAGTATTAAATGACACTAAAGGTAGGTAACACGTAACAATATCAAATGGTGAATAACAACAGTATGGTATAGTACGAAACGGGCCATGGTTTAACATCTCGTCACAGAAGAAACAACGTAAACTGTGTGATATCATAACGTGTTATAACTTGATATGTTATCAGAAGAACATAGTCGTCAATCACAACATAGTTGATAACTTGGTATACATTTTATCAAATTAATATATAAAGTTTCAATTGTAGTTGATGAACAACAAGTTGATGATCATACTCAAACATTAAATAGCTTTGTTTCTTTCTATATTCGTAAAGTTATACTTTGTGTTTACGTATGTGTCTCCATATATTCCCACAGTCATGTACTTATGCAACAATATGGAGGAAAAGAAATTCAAAAGAGATTACGTAAGTTTTTAGATCCATCAAGTCAACTCAACCCATGAACCTTTTTGACGTATTATTAAATAGACACATCTGCCCATTCTGACTCGTTGCGCAACAACCCGACATGATCTAAATGTGTCTTACCGGAGGAGGTGAAGATGCTTCTTCGGGCTTACTGTCCTTTGCTTCTTCACAGCTCCCCATGGATAAAAAATCTTAAACTTATTCAAAGATGATCCCGTTCAGCTATATGATTTGTCTTGCTAAAAACTTGCTCACTTATCTGCATAAAGATAAGTGTCAAGATGACATGGAAGAGAGATTACGAGAGGAGGCGAATGAGTAAACAAAACAACTATAGTAATTCGAACAAAATAATTGCTAATAAATTAGGAGGCCCTGATCATAAACATCAAGTAAAACCAAACACCTATTAGTAGAAGATCAACTTTACACAATTATACCTACATACAAATGAGCTAAAACAGATTATAACTACACGCCGCCCTTCTCATAAGTCATTACTAGATAAACGTCCATTTTTTGGCCAGATAGACCTCATTCTCACCCTATGAAGCGCAATTACATACACCAACTTTCCAGTTTCTTTCCCTTGTTTTCACTTTCATTAGCTGTCCTTAATCATCATAAGGTCTAATTCACGCACTGGCTTAAATTTACCTTAAGTAACACACGCAGAAGTTTTTAATGAACTTAAAAAAGCTGAACTTGCCATGTACTTGTACATGTCTTATGCGTCATCTACTAATAGTAAATGAAAGAAATGCTGCGAGATTTACTAATTTATACTAGGAAATTATACGAAGTCCTATAGATCTAATAAGTATAACCCCATACAAGACGAAAACTTTTGGATATATGTACACCTGTTTACGGCATAAGACATAACTACTTCTTTCACTGAAATCGTCCGTTAGACACGTATCTGAATCCAAACCAAATTCACATGTCCATGTCAAATTATTACTCTAAAAAAATACACCAATCTTAACCTAAAACAAAAAGAGGTCCAGCTACCAACTTTTTTTTTTTTTTTTTTTTTTTTTTTTTTTTTTTTTTTTTTTAATTATTATTACAAATCTGTGAAATCCAATCTAACCTAATATTTAATTAACAACAATTATCAAAAAATAATACAAAATTCCACAAATACATTAATCAATTATCAAAAAATATAATAAATAAATAAATAAATAAATAAATAAAATAAAAACCTCAAAACCTTTTTTATTCAGCTAGGAAAATTAAAACCATAAAAAAAACATATATATTAAACAATGCTTTCAACAATTAATCCAATTTTCCCCAATTAGCAAATAACAATTCAAGCTAATAAAAAAACTCAGTAAAAACTGAATTGAACAAAATGAATTGATTGTAAGAAATGAGGAATTTGGGGGTACCTGAGTTTTTATAAAGAAGAAATTGTGTTTGTTTGTTGGTTTCTCTCTCTCTAAAAAACGGGAATGAGGGAGGGGGCTTTTTGCAGAATGTTTATAGAGAGAGAAGAGGTGACAATGTGTTTGTCCACGTCATCTTACACGTGGTATTCACCTATAGGATTTCTAGTCATGGAGTAATTTAATACTAACATTAATTACCAACTTTGTCTTTTTACACGCGGCAATGAGTCACTCACCCAAAATCTCATCACTCACTCCAAAACAATTTTCTAATTATACATTATTCAAATACTTTTTCCATCACTTACTTATATTTTTGTTGACAACATCATCAGTCACTACATCCCTTCACTCACTTCATTTTTTTTAAACAAACTCAAAAAGTAAATGATAACGTTCGAATTTTATGTCTTCTCATGCGTGAAACTTTCACTCAAAACTCATCACTGACCCATCACTCGATGCATGGCGGCGGTATTCCCGTGCATGATGCATCCCTTCCCGTGCCATCACTCACCTATTGCCAACCCCCTTAGACTATCATAACCCTCACATCATTTCACCTTCCACATCAGCTTTCTCTCTCCTTCGCAACCATCTCATTTTTCACTCTCAACTAGAGGTGGCAAAACGGACGGGTCGGGTGGGTATGAGCTACGGGCTAAACGGACACGGGCTAAACAGGTGCGGGCCAAACGAGCGCATGTTATATGAATCGCTTTAGAAAAGACCTAAAAAAAAAAAAAAAAAAAAATCTCAAACGTAACACATCATTTATATTTAAGTAACTAAATATATATATATATATATATATATATATATATATATATATATATATATATATATATATATATATATATATATATATATATATATATATATATATAAGTGTTTCTTTAAAAACAATTTAATGTTTTTCAATTGAGAGAAAAACATGTGTCCATTATGCTCATTTAACTTCTAAATGGGCAATATATGTACATTTAAAAAAAATAAGGGTGTTTTTAATGCTATTAATGTAGAATGAGGGTTGTACATTGTGTTTAAATGTTGTAATACTGGATGTTGGGGTGTTTTTAATGATATTAATGCAGAATGAGGGTTGTACATTGTGTTTAAATAATTGTAATATTGGGTGTATGTGTATTTTTAATGCTATTAATGTAGAATTCTAATGAAAGTGGTCTGAATTTCGAATCATGTTAGTTTTTGTTTGTAATTATGAAAATTGCTTGTTTTAAAGTTTTGTAAACCATGTATTATTTTATGTACATTTGAATTTTTTGAAGAGAGAGTTCTTTCTCCATTATAAGTAGTATATATTAAATAAAAAAATTGACACATTCACATAGTTTCACAAAAACTTTATCACAATCAGATGACATAATAAATTGTACATTTAAAATTTTAAATAGAAGTGAGAGAATGTATTTAATTTTATATTGACGTATTATATAAGGACACTTCACAGTGTGAATTATTATTATTATTATTATTATTATTATTATTATTATTATTATAATAACCGTCACTTTTTATTATTATTATTATTGTTATTTTATATATTTTTTTGTATGAAAGTTGAATGTTTGTAGCATTCTCATTAAGGGTGCTTTTAGTTTGTAAGTGGGATTGGAATTGAATTTGGATTTGAAAAATGTTTGAAAGAAAAAAAAGAGAGAGAAAATATATATAATATATAAATTATATGTATTTTAAATTAAAATAAAAAAATTAAAAATATATTTAAAACTAAAAATATGAGAGAGAAGAAAAAATATATTAAATTTGTGGTTATAATTGATGGATGAGTAATAATTAGGTGGGAATCACCCAAAAGGTGTCAAAATCTAGTGGAATCATTTTATTTAGATGAATCCATTACTTGAATCCATTTAGGTCCACCAAACAATAAGTTATGTCTATAAATGTATTTCTTGAATCCGAACACCTCAAACCAAACACACCCTAAATAAACATTAGGTACACTTTTTGTGTGTCAACAAAACCGAGAGTTATGTTCCGATTCAAAGTTTTATCTTCCCCGGTTCTCATTTCAAACTAGAAGAAAGATAAACAAAATGATATGTCGTCTAATTCTTGTAGTGTTTTAAAGAGTCACACATAATATGTTTTATTACACGCTTAAAAAAATACATTTATATAAAAAGTACACAAATTAAGAATATAATACAAGTTATTGTAGAAAAAAAATCTATACAAAGTCACCTGAGCCTAGTGGGTTTTAAGCGTTCAAGCTCATGATCTCACAAAAATTTAGGGCTCGATAGTAAGCTCTAAAGTTTTGAATAAGAAAGAAAGTAAGAGAAGTTTCAAAATTTAAAACTCCGTATATGTATAGGTATAGGTATCACGGTGAAGCACGAGTAATAGCCTTAAATAAAGGTGAATATCTAGGTCAAGCACGGGTATAAATATAATTTAATCCACGTTTGAGTCTACCTCAAATTAGTGTAGAATAGACAAACAGTGACTCAAATTAGTGTTGAATAGACAAACAATGACAAAGGTTTACATAGCTAACTAAAATTTATATATAACTTTCATTATGGTTCTTAAATATTTGCAAATTGTTCTTTATGTAATTTGGGTAAATGATGTTACTACATTGGTGTTTTTCATCTTCTTCATGTATAATTGTATACTAGCAGGGTACTCGTGCGTTGCAGCGGCGAGTACCCTGAAATTAAATTTTCCGGTGAATCATGTATTTTAGTTTATTATGTTCTTTTTGACAATAAATTTACGGATATCAAAAATTTCGATTACGCTGTGCCCGTTCGCTCTCGAGCCTGTTTGGCCCGCACCCGTTTGGGCTCAAGCCCATTTGGCCCGTTGCCCGTTCGGGCATGAATATTTGTATAATGTGCTTTATTATTTATATTCGTGGCATTTAATGTAGGAATTATGTTTAATTTGGTTTTACAATATTCTTAATAATTTATATTTGTGATGTAAGAGATGTTTTAATAATTGTATTAATTGTATTTATTGACTAATTAATTAATTAACTACATTAAATATCATGAATGTGGTGTTTTTTTTTTAATATGTGCATTAAAGTAGTGTACACTATGCTTCTTGTCTTGTAAGTCTGAAAATTATGTGCATTAAAGTAGTGTACATGCATCTTTCCTATTAAAGAAATATTTTTGGTTTTAAACATTTTAAGACTTCTAAATATAAATGTCCTAATAGATATAGATATAGATAATGTTTTTGGGAATTCATTAATTAAGCAGAGAACAATAAAAAACTGTAAATTGAACTATTCTTTTATTATTATACTTAGGTAATCAAGCTTAGTTATTGGTAGAACTACACGTACATATGATTACCAGTCATATTTTTTCGACCAACGCTTAGGAAATGGTTCTCCATAAGCAGACATATAAAACCCATCCTCTCTAACTAGCCAATAACAGTCTTCTGAACCACGTAGTTTGGCACACTCATATCGCCATTGATCATTGAAAATAGGAAAATATTTTAGTTTTTCGCCCCACATAAAATCTGAATGCCAAGTCGTACTTCCAACAAAATTCTCACAGAAATGCACGCTAAACATTTCGTTCGGTTGCAAGACGTGTATTCCTTTATCATGCCCGTCTTTATCTGTAGGGTGAATTAGAAGGGTATAATTTTCAATGCCATTGGTTATTTTAAGATCCCACAACCGTTGAAAGCATATAGCATTTGATGTGTGGATCATGTATAGTGAAACTAAAAACAAGCAAAAGAGGCTTGTTTTCGTCCTATGAGCCATGGGTGGGTTTAGAGAAATAACTTGCTAAGTCAGATCGGGTTTAGTTGTTTGTGTCAAAGATAGTTGAGTTGTATTCCTTATATAGATGTAACTAGGGGTAGTTAGTATGGTGAAATAAATTATGGGGGAAACAGTTGAAGTAAATAGTGAGTAACACTAAATTTGTAAGATATGGATTCTAGCAATTCAAATAAAAGATTACCATAATTTTGCAAAAAAAAAAAAAATAATAATAATAATTTTGATGACATCAAGGTTATCTTTTTCTACATCTCTATTACTTAGAGCGGGAGGTGCAGTGAGCAGCCATGGTTCATCATTTGGGCCCCACGGATTGCCATATCACTTTAACAAATCTCAACAACTAACCCCCTCACTATTAACTAACTTCAACTTACTCATTTAGGGTCCATTACTTACAACTTCATTTTTTTTATTCATTTCATTAAATAAACTAAATTCATTTCATTAATTAATATTAAAATCAAATACAACACAATAAAAACAATACGGGAAAATATAAAAACGATACGGAAAACAAGTAAACACGATACGGAAAACAAATAAACACGATATGGAAATACAAAACACAAAACACCGTTAAGTGTTTCTTGTGTTCCATATGGGGTTGTTTCACAAAATGAACCACACGTGAATATATTGGAATCCTCTCCCACCAAAGCGTTCTTTAAAAATGTTCATTGCATTCTGGAGACGATCATTGTCCTGGCTTGTACGCTGCAAATTCAAGTAAATATCATTGAATTTTTGACATTCACTGCTAAGTCTTGCCCACTTACTCGTGATCATATTTTGGTTACGATGGTCACCGTCAGACTGATTATTTAACCTTTCTACAACCTGATTCCAAAAAGAGCGTTTATTGTAATTTTCTTTGTCTTGGAAAATTTCTAGCCACATGTCAGCTAGCAAATTTTCTTCTTCAATTGACCAACGAGTAGTCATTGTAAAATGGTTTAGAAACTGAAGTGTGTGAAGAATAGTATGTTATAGTAAGTGTGTGAATAATAGTATGTTATGGTATGCTTTATATAAGGGTGTTTAGAAATTTAAATTTTGAAATTCAAACGTTAAAACAAGCGAGATAATATTTAATGTTGAACTTGAAATTCAAATTTCAAAAAATGAGCGGGTGATTAAGAGAAATTTGTTATGCTTTTAGGGGGTCATTTAAGCCCTAAATCGTATTTTTATGTTCAAATACTACCTTAAATCGTTTTTTTTTTTTTTTTTTTTTTTTTTTTTTTTTTTTTTTTTTTGTCATTTTATGTACTTGGGACATGAATTCTGGAAAATGGAGCATTTTGGAGCTTTTTGGACGTTTTTATGCTTAAGTATGAAGAAAACAAGAAAAGTCAGGAAATCACACCTAACGGCGTCAGGCTTTACATGTTGACGCTGTCACCTTATACTGGAATGATGGTGGATTTTACAAGTGATGTGATGAGGCAAAAAATGATCTGTTTTTAGGGGGTCATTTAAGCCGGAATTGGAATTTATTTGATCAAATATTACCCCTAAATCGTTACTTTTGTGATTTTAGGTACTTTTGGAGTGAATTCTGGAAAAGGAAGCATTTCGGACGTTTTTGGAGCATAAAAGTGAAGAAAACGGCAAAGTCTTAATTTTCCTTGCTGGGAACAGTACCTGACGGCGTCAAGAGCAATTTGATGATGGCGTCAAGAGTAAAAATGGTGACGGCCCAGTGAAAACGTGACGGTGTCAAAGCAAGGTTGTCAAGAGTAAAAGTGGTGACGGCCCAGAACAACCTTACACGTAACGGCGTCAGATCTGGATCTAGGCAGTCCGAGAATAATACGGGCGGCGGGATGACGGCGTCAGAACTTTCTTCTTGATGCCGTCACCTTAGGAAATCTATATATACTCTTTGTTATTTTCATTCTAAAAAGAGGAGAATTTTAGGGTCGAACTTAATAAACCCTAGCACGACTTTTACAGTATTTTCAAGGGTTTTCACCCCTTGAAACCCTTCATGTTCAATTGAGATAAGTATCCTTTCAACTCATTCAAAATGTCTATGTGTTGTTTGAATATATCTTACTCTTGTCTTGATTTTAACATGCTAGGCTAGATCTTTTGTGTGTTTGCTTAGAGGTAATGAAACCTAGATATTGATTATAGGTTGATTGCTTGTTTATAGTTGTAATGGATGAATGATTTCGATGTTAGGCTTAAGAAAACTGGCAGATCTTCATTGTGTAGCTTGCTTGAACGTCTTAAGAAACATGAACCAATGCGTACTAGGTTTTTATGGTTGTATTTAATGCATGAGTGAATTCTAGTGATCCCATGTTAGGAGCTTCTTGCAGGCTCGACATATGAGTGAAGTAGGAGCTTATAGAGTTGGGGAAGTACGTACGCCACCCCACAATTGGTATTATGGAATATAACCCGTCATCCACGCAACTGTAACAAATAATTAACCTGTAGGGAGTAGTGAAATCTAAGTAAACACAATTCTCCCAATTACTGTTCACACCACTAGTTTAATTAGCTTTATTTACATTTCTGTTATTTTATTTTGATCGCATCTTAGTTATTGGGTTAGTTGACTAGCAACTAATTCCGCCCACTCTTCCAAAACCCGAGATTTTACTTGCTTTTCATAAAATATAAAAATACGAAAAGAATCATCCCTCACCTCTAGACCTAGTTTTTAGGTTTTCTAATCCTAGCGACACTATTCCTGAGTTGAACGATCAATCCCCCGGTACTTGTCACTATACTATACTACAACGATCAGGTACACTGCCTGGTGGGGGTTGTAAGCTTCTCGAGATCCCTCGAGAGGTAAAGCCTGGTGCAATTCCCACGCATCATGATGCCCCAGAAACAAAAGTTAGGATAACACCTGACAGCGTCAGGTGTTACAGAACCAAGGCCGCCCCTCTTTGGCTCTACAAGTGACGACCCAGAACCCCTATAAAGGGACGGCGTCAGAAGTGGATCTAGGTGATCCGCGAACCCTAAAGACAGCGATCTGACGGCGTCAGAGGCCAAAGCCTGATGCCGTCAGAGTTGTATATCTATATATACTTTTCGATTTTTCATTCATTACTAGTGTAACTTTTGGGAGATAAAACCCTAGACGACTTGTACTATAACTTTAACGTTTCCAAGCCCTCTTTTCCTTCATGTTCAATTGAAGATAAGTCTTCTTTTTAATCATTCAATATGTCTATGTGTTGTTTTATTAATTGTTTATCTTGTTTTTATTTTAACATGTTAGCTTAATTCTTCTTTGTGTTTACTTAGATCTAATGAAACCTAGTTGTTGATTTGTTATTAGTTGATTTGGTTGATTGATTTTCGCGTTAGGCTTAGGAAAACTGGTCATACTCCTACATGGTAATAGGCTTGAACATCTTAAGAAACGTAATCAAATGTGTACTATGATGTTATTGGTTGTATTTAATGCATAAGTAACTGTTTACGAGGCCTGGATAGGAAGAGATAGAAGCTTATAGATTGGGGAAGGACGTACACAACCCCATGACTGGTATTAAGGAATACAACCCTTCATCCAAACAACTATAACAAATCAATTAATTAGTAAGAAATAACTAGGGAGTAGTAAAATCTAAGTAAATACATTTTTCCCATTATAAGAAGTTTACCAATTTACTTTTCTGTCATTTTATTTTATTTTGCATTAGTAGTAAATTTTGGGTTAGTTGACTAGCAACTAATTCCGCCCACTCTTCAAAAACCCGAGATTTTTACTTGCTTTCATAAAAACATAAAAATACAAAAAGAATCATCCCTCACATCTAGACCTAGTTTAAGTAGCTTTTAATCCTAACGACACTATTCCCCTAGAGAACGATCAATCCCCCCGGTACTTGCCACTCACTATACTTCATCGGTAAGGTACACTGCCTGGTGGGGATTGCAAGCTTCTCAAGATCCCTTGAGAAGTAAAACCTTTTGCAAGGTTACAAAACCACGCATCAGCGGGGTATATGTAAAATTCAAATTCAAATTGAAACGGGCGGGATTTATTCAAATTCAAACATAAAGTAACATTACAATATTAAAAATGATACGGAAATATTTAAAAATGAAACTAAATCATACAACACCGTTAATCATAAATTAGCCATATGGGTTGGTTTCTCAAAACCTCCCACACGCGAACATATTTGAAGCTGTTCCCACCATAGCGTTGCTCATAAATGGTCTTTATAGTGGCGTGACGATCATTGGCATTTACCTCCCTATTCATAAACACTCCCAATAAATAGTGTTGAATCTTTTACATTCCAAGTTAAGTGTTGTCCATTTACCAACAAGCATATGTTTGTTACGATTGTCACCCTCATTCTAATTGTTCAACATGTCTACAACCCGATTCCAAAATGTGTGATCTTTGTGGGTGTGTTATTCTTGGGAAACTTCAAAAAACTTCAGCCAACAATTTTTCTTCATCTCTCCACCATAAATTAGCCATATGTGTGATCTTTTGTAAAATGCTACTATGGTATGTTATTTTAAATTAAGAAATGAGCGGGGTATATTTAAATTTCAAATTCAAAAACGAGAGGGATATATTTAAATACAGATGCAAAAGAAGGGCGGGATATCAAAATTCAAATTCAAATGGGAGCATGATTTCAAAATTGAAATTCAAATTCAAGTTCAAACCTATATATAGCCTCGTGCACTGGATTGTTTATACACAACACACACACACACACACACATACATAAAATTTATTAACAAATTCTCTCCACAACAATGTCTCGCAAAGACTTCTTCATGCGGGATCACAAGACCTTCGCAAAAGGTTTTACTTCTCAAGGGATCTTGATAAGCTTGCAATCCTCCAGGCAGTGTACCTAACCGTTGTAGTGTAGTAAATGGTAGGTCTGGGGGATTGATCGTTCTCTAGGGGAATAGTGTTGTTAGGATTAAAATGTAGGTCAACTAGGTCTAAAGGTGGGGGATGATTCTTTTTGTATTTTTTATATTTTAAGAAAGCAAATTAAAATCTCGGGTATTGGAAGAGTGGGCGAAATTAGTTGCTAGTCAACTAACCTAAAAACTAATAATTAAACTAAAAACAATAAAATAAAAATAACAAGAAAAGTAAATGTGGTGAACTTCTTATAATGAGACAAACATGTTTACTTAGATTTCCTTAATCCTGATGCGTGGTTTTGCAACCTTGCAAAAGGTTTTACTTCTCAAGGGATCTTGAGAAGCCTGCAATCCCCACCAGGCAGTGGACCTGACCGATGTAGTATAGTGTAGTGGCAATTACCGGGGGATTGATCGTTCTGTCGGAGAATAGTGTCGTTAGGATCAAAACTTAATTAAACTAGGTCTAAAGGTGAGGGATGATTCTTTTTGTATTTTTATAGTTTTTTAGAAAGCAAGTAAAAATCTCGGGTTTTGGAAGAGTGGGCGGAATTAGTTGCTAGTCAACTAACCCAAATATCTACTAATGCAATGAAAATAAAATAACAAGACGAGAAAGTAAATGTGGAGAAAAACAATAGTAAGAGAAACGTGTTTACTTAGATTTCACTACTCCCTAGCTATCTTTTACTAGTTGATTAGTTTGTTACCTCTCGTGGATGACGGGTTATATTCCTTAATACCATTCGTAGGGCCGTGTACGATCTTCCCTAACTCTATAAGCTTCTAATTCTTCCTATGTCAAGCCGACTACTAGCTCCTAACATGGCCTCCTTTGTAGTTACTTATGCATTAAATACAACCAATTAATCATAGTACACATCCGATCATGTTTCTTAAGATGTTCAATCATGTTACCAATTAGAAGCCTGCCAGTTTTCTTAAGCCTAACATCGAAATCATTCATCCATTACAATCAATAACAAACAACCTACCAATAATCAATAGCTAGGTTTCATTACATCTAAGCAAACACAAAGAAAACCTAGCCTAGCATATTAAAGTAAAGACAAGCATAAGATAGAACAACATATAGACATATTGAATGATTATTGGAAGACTTATCTTTATTAGAACATGGATGATAAATGGGTGAAAAACCCTGTAAAATTCAACCTAGGGTTTCCCCACAAGTTTTCTCAAAAGTCTCTCTAAAATTCTCCTCTCTATTACACGAAAATAAGAAAACTTTATATAGATTTTATGGGTTGACGGCATCACGTATAGATTCTGACACCGTCAGCTCACCGCCAAAGAATTCTTCGTATTGCCTAGATCCAGATTTGACGCCGTCATGTATTAATCTTCTCATGGTCGTCAAGAGCAAATTACACGTGACGGCCTTGGTGACGTCGTCACGTGTTAAATTCCAAAAATATTCTGGCGCGTCTCGTTATACCTTTTTATCCACCTCTTTGCCATAACGTGACGCCATCACATGTGATACGTGATGCCGTCAAGTACAAATTCCAGCTTGATTTGGAGACTTTGCCGTTTTCTTCACTTTTCGCTCCAAAAATGTCCAAAATGCTTCATTTTCCAGATTTCTTCTCCAAAGTACCTAAAATGACAAAAGGAACGATTTAGGGCAATATTTGATCAAATAATCTCGACTTTGGGCTTAAATGACCCCCTAAAGGTGGTACACTTTTCGTCTCATCAAATACCCTTACACTTGAGATTTGATTGTCCTCAAGCAAATGCACTTTTATTCTAATCAAAATATAAGCTAGGGGTCATTTAACACTAATATAAAAGTAATTACAACAAATAATCGTTCCACTTCAACCAAAAGAAGCACGGAAATGATACACTAGCACCTCACAAATAGTGTTTAGATACTCACATCTCTCGGGTGTACTAAAAGTATATATCACAATATGAAAATGGAACATATCTCTCACTACCTGTCATAGCACATAGATTACCATAGGCTTGGGAAAGGATCAAACCTCCACCACTTGGCGTAAGCACCTAAGATAAACTATCAAGGAGGCCTTTTAAAAGGGTTATAACATAAGGTGTAGGGATATGATAAACACGATTTTGTTGGATAAAGGCAATCTTTATTGGTGGCGATCTTGGTCAATTACATGTACAATGCGGTGTTGCTAAGCCAAGACTCGACTCGACTTAAGCTAATCATAAACTAACAAAAACATAAAACAAACATAGAAGGAAACGGGATGGTAGTCCATATTCTTTTTCTCTTTTTCTTTTTCTATATTTTTGTTCTTTTTCTTGATTTTTCAATTTTTTTTTCATACACTCTTGCCCTACCATCCAAAATAATACATCGTAGGGAATTTGCATTCCCCTTACACTTAAACTTTTACATACTTTACAATTAACTATTCTAATGACTCAAATTAAGATAATCAAAACACTTAGAGTACTTTTTAAATATTAATGCACATATGGGGTAATAAATGACGTCTTCGCCAATACTCCATAACAATAGTATTTTACCCGTGAGTCCCAATCGTCCCAAAACAATATGTACAAGATATGACTCGACTTAGCAATCATGTAATCAATTAGATAATTAACTAAGGGTTTAAACATGTAACAATAATTCACTAAAGATGAGTGCATACAAGGAAGGCTAAGGCGATTTGGTTGCAAATTTTGGGTGGATTGTAAACAAATTCTTCCTTTAAATAAAATGCTTAAAGATAGAAACGAAAAGATAGTCTCGGAGGGGTGTACTAGGGGTATCGTGTACTAAAAATGAGTACAACGCAAAGGTGTGGGAAAATTAATTGACTTTACTATTCAAGTAATTATGACTTCATTGGTCAAGTAATTATGATACGGGTTTAAACATAAGGGTGATCCTAATGCCTCTTATCATGTAGTAAATCCTACTACACGAATGTAGTCTCACTAGCGGTCTCGGGATGCATCACTAACGCAAGTTCTAGAATCTAAGTACTACCGGTACACTCATAAGCATCTTTTCCTAACAAATATAGGGGCGAACCTCACATATTCAGGGTGGAAAATTTTGAGTGGTACGGTTTTTCGTGATAGTCATACAACTCCTGTCCATGAGACGCTCATTAAGGCTAAAGCTTCAATCCTAAATGTTGTAAAAAAAATTTAAATTTGGCACTAAAATTGCCCTAACAAGTATTTCTCTTAGTTTTATTACACACCTACTTTTAAACAAACAAACTCAAGTGCAATTGTATTTTCTAAGGTGTCATCATTTACCCTCCCCTTACACTTAGGATGAACATTGTCCCCAATGTTCAATGAAAAGGATGTAAAAGTAATGAAGGTAAAAGAATGAAACCAATACTCCCTTGATTCATTCGGTGTGGATAATATGGTAACAAGGTTAGATCCTCCTCCAAGAAAATGAACGTTGAAAGCTTCTCTCCAGAAATATAAATTATCTTCTTGTCCAATATAACTTGTTAAACTTGAGAAAACAATCAAGCAAACCTCGCGTAAAATCAGCGGCAATCTATATATATTAAAATCCTAGAAAGAAAATTAAGATATAATGCTTGTGGAATGAATCTTTGCAGATTTACTGGAGTTTATAAAACTAAAGAATTAACAAAAACTTTAAGACTCCGGTAGAAAAACAAAACTCGCACAATTTTTCAGAATTTTACACATGACATTGTCAGGTTATAATCTTAACGTTGTCAGAGTGTTCTGACAGAAATCTTATGTTACGTTTCCGGAAAATTTCTAGAAAAACTCACGCCTTAATTCCTGGAATTCCTTCAAAACATCATTATGACTCGATACACGCATTTGACTCAAACAAATACTAATATGCATGTTTGTTTAATATCGTTGTGATTCATGTTCAATCTCGTTCTTAGAAACAAATGTAGATTTCCCTTACACTTATCTTTTGCGAAAGACCTTTATATGAAGTTAAAACGAAGTTAAATGACAAGGTAAAGCATTTTCATAATTTATTTTGAAACATGAGCCACAAACAATAAAAATAAAGCATGCATACGGAAACAAATAAAATCAAACAAACAAACAAACAAACAAATAAAGCTTGGGTTGCCTCCCAAGAAGCGATTTTCTTTATTAACGAGTCTTGTAGCTAGACTCAAGGTCACGGGCTATTACGTGACCTCGTAATTGGTTACATCTTCTAGGTCATCCTCCAAATCTCTATCGGGATCACTTTCATTGTGCAAGTATTTTAGGTCTTCAAATTCAAAAATATCTTCCAGATATTTGGAACTAAGCTTACTGACATCCTTAAAGAACCCACATGATAAGTCAAAGGTATTTTTACATCCTCTCCGAACATCATCATCACATAAAACAAGTTGGGAGCCCAGCTTATCAAGTCCGTCACAATCTACTCCTTCGAAATCTTTCATTTTATACGACGTTTGGTATGAGATTCTCCTAATTCCATTGGTGAAAGTCATGATTCTGTTCCGGTTATCAACCATTAAGTTAGTGATTTCAAAAAAGGGCACCCCGAAAACAACTTGTGATAACCTAGGGTCGATATAATCCTCAATGTTGTCTATGATCATAAAGTCCATTGTGAATGTCATATTTCCTACGATTACTTGCACTTCATGATCCCTACCGACAACATTTTCTCCTTTATAAATCAGCCCCCATCTGCAAATATTGTTTTAATGGAACAAGGACATAACATTTTTGGGTAGGCACACGTCAATGTAGACATTATAAAAATGCTTGTGACCTATCATACAAGGGATTTTGAGGTTATTCGGATCACGTCGCTTTATCTTTCACGACCTTCTACCTTGTAACCCATTTGTATTACAATCCAATGATGGTCGGTATTCATACACTTCCTCATTACCCTTACGAAAAATTACCTTCCTAACACCATTGGTAAATAGTAAACTACCATCGCTCTCATCTAAGGTCACTCCTGTTTCTTTTACAAATGGTTTTCGGAGGACGAGGTTAGTTAATGTTGGATTAATGAACGAGTCTATGTCATCGATCACGGTTAGATCAATGTTATAGATGAATCCTCCAATCATAATTGGTAACCTTTTCACTATCCTAACGCTATTGAGTCCTTTATACGTAATTTGTTCAAGGAAGGTTTCGTTGTAAAGGGAGAGAGAGATCGCATTTATAGGGAGGTAAAGATCTATGTAGGTATCAGTTATAAGCTTTTTCCTAGTGGTGCAAGAAATCTTAAAAACTTTGGAGTCGCCTTCCTCTATCCTATTTCTACACCCTATAGAAATCCCTACTGTGTCTTTCTCGAGTTTCTCCATAATAGAGTTATCCAAAATTTCCAGATTTTCCTTAGGCCCCTCGGATTCTTCTTTCGCCTCCTTCCACTCGCTCGACCCTTGTGTGATGAAGTCCTCGGGTAAGTCTACAAGGCTCTTAGCCACATCGTGGTCCTTCTTGGGGGCTTCACCTTCTACTTCATGACCCCCATTCCAAGTTGGTTGTTGGCTCTGATCGGGTTTAGGAGCAAGTATTGTGGTAATGGTGTTCACGAAATGGATTGGTCCTGAGGAGTCAAAAGGGTCCCTAGTTTCCTTCAGCTTTGGTGATATATGTTTAAAGAGTTTACTAGGGCTCTTTATTTTTACATGGGAGGGTGTCTGATTAATGATGGTGACGGATTTGACCTCTTCAGCCTAAGTCGATTTACTAGCAACTCTCATTGATAGCGTTCAATAGGTTACCAACCTTGTTATTCACATCGGCTTGCTGTTGTCTGAATTGAGTCTCGAGCGTGGAAAGTTTTATTTCTTGAGAGAGAAAAAACTTTCGCAGTGTTTCTTCCTAGCTTTGCTCAGGGGTGTTCTGAGGTGGATAATGCTCAGACCAGGTGAGTGGGGGGAGAATCATTGAAGGATACGCTCCGAGTCTGGTACCCTCTGAAATTTGGCTTATCCTTCCATGCTTCATAGGCCTCGCTAAAATTTTAAGGTCCATGATTAGTGGTGGGCCGCCTATCCTCTGCTTTATTAGCGCGTGAGGATGCGAATTCCTTAAAAGCTCGTTTGGGAAGTTTCATGCAATTATGAGTTTCATGAGGACCACTACATAATTTGCATGAAGAAGTGATTTTGTTCACTTGGCTTGAAGGTTTGGGAGCTTCGTCGGATTTCATGAGAAACTTGACTTGGTCCTTAAGTTCCATGATCCTATGGTCATGAGTGCTTGAATTGTTCGAAGGCAAGGATATTGCCTTGACCGTTTTGTTCAAATCACGGGGATCATTCCAACCTTTGTTGTCATAGAGAGCAAGATCTTCTATGAGTTCCCATGATTCCTTTGCACTTCGATCACGTAGCTTGTCACCGGCCGCTTGGTCAATGGTTTGCCTCGTGGAGAGATTGATGTAGTCATAAAAGATTTGGACTTTGAGCCAAAGATCTATGCCATGATGAGGAAATTTTTGGAGTAAGTCCTTGAAACAAGTTCATGCTTCATAGAGAGTTTCACCTTGATGTTGTTGGAACATCAAGATGTCCTTTCTTAGTTTGGTGGTTCTCCCCGGTGGAAAAAATTGAGCAAGGAAACGAGTGGTGAGATCATCCCAAGAGGTGATGAATCCCGCGGGTAAATGCTCAAGCCATTGACTAGCTTGGTCACGTAGAAAGAATTGGAAGAGACGCAATCAGGTCGTCTCTCGAGTTTCAACATCAAGATCTACGGAATCTACGATTTTGAGGAAATCCTTGAGATGTTGATTAGGATCTTCGGAACGAAGTCCATGGAATGCACATCCACTTTGCACCAACCGGATGGTGTCGGATCACAAGGGGAACACATTGGCTCCTTGAATGAGCTCAATGGTGTTTCGATAGCCTTGGTGACTAGGACGGGAGTACTCTCCTAAAGTGCGGGGTCTAGGAGATTGATTTGGTTGTGGTGGATTTTGTGGGTGGTTTTGTTGGGGTGGGTTGGTGGGGTCAAAGAGATTACCACCTTCCATAATGGCGGATGGCAATTGTTACGAACAAAGGAACGAAGAAAAAGATAGACTAAAGAAAACCTATAAAAATAAAATAAAAATCTTGCTAGTAAGGAATCTAGCAAGTAGACCTAATAAAAAGACTTGATGCGTGGTTTTGCAACCTTGCAAAAGGTTTTACTTCTCAAGGGATCTTGAGAAGCTTGCAATCCCCACCAGGCAGTGTACCTGACCGATGTAGTATAGTGTAGTAGCAAGTACCGGGGATTGATTATTCTCTCGGGGAATAGTGTCGTTAGGATCAAAACTTAATTAAACTAGGTCTAAGGTGAGGGATGATTCTTTTTGTATTTTTATTGTTTTTTAGAAAACAAGTAAAAATCTCGGGTTTTGGAAGAGTGAGCGGAATTAGTTGCTAGTCAACTAACCCAAATATCTACTAGTACAATGAAAGTAAAATAACAAGACGAGAAAGTAAATGTGGTGAAAAACAATAGTAAGAGAAACGTGTTTACTTAGATTTCACTACTCCCTAGCTATCTTTTACTAGTTGATTAGTTTGTTACAATTGCGTGGATGACGGATTATATTCCTTAATACCATTCGTAGGGCCGTGTACAATCTTCCCTAACTCTATAAGCTTCAACCTCTTCCTATGTCGAGCCGACTACTAGCTCCTAACATGGCATCCTTAGTAGTTACTCATGCATTAAATACAACCAATTAATCATGGTACACATCCGATCATGTTTCTTAAGACGTTCAAGCATGTTACCAATTGGAAGTCTGCCAGTTTTCTTAAGCCTAACATCGAAATCATTCATCCATTACAATTAATAACAAACAACCTACCAATAATCAATAGCTAGGTTTCATTACATCTAAGCAAACACAAAGAAAACCTAGCCTAGCATGTTAAAGTAAAGACAAGCATAAGATAGAATCAAACAACACATAGACATATTGAATGATTATAGGAAGACTTATCTTTATTAGAACATGGATGATAAAACGGTGAAAAACCCTGTAAAATTCAACCTAGGGTTTCCCCACAAGTTCTCCCAAAAGTGTCTCTGAAATTCTCCTCTCTATTACACGAAAATAAGAAAACTATATATAGATTTTATGGGCTGACGGAGTCACGTGTAGATTCTGACGCCGTCAACTCGCCGCCAAAGAATTCCTCGTATTGCCTAGATCCAGATTTGAGGCCGTCATGTATTAATCTTCTCAAGGCCGTCAAGAGCAAATTACACGTGACGGCCTTGGTGACGCCGTCACGTGTTAAATTCAAAAAACATTCTAGCGCATCTCGTTATACCTTTTTATCCACCTCTTTGCCATAACGTGACGCCGTCACATGTGATACGTGACGCCGTCAAGTACAAATTCCAGCTTGATTTGGAGACTTTGCCGTTTTCTTCACTTTTCGCTCCAAAAATGTCCAAAATGCTTCCTTTTCCAGATTTCTTCTCCAAAGTACCTAAATGACAAAAGGAACGATTTAGGACAATATTTGATCAAATAATCTTGACTTTGGGTTAAATGTTCCACTAAAAGCGGTACACTTTTCGTCTCATCAACTCCCTATTTATCTCTTGTTGGTAAGTTGAGTGTCACAGTGCAATTGTTTAGCTGAAGGGTTGTATTCCTTAATACCAGTCGTGGGGGTGTGCACAGCCTTCTCCAACTCTATGAATATCTATTTCTTCTTATGACGACACGTTTAGTACCCTATCATAGAAAAATTAACATCTACTCACACATTAAATACAACCAATAAAACCGTAGTGCACATCCGATTACGTTTCTTAAGACGTTCGATCTTGTTACCGTATAAGAGATTAGCCAGTTTTCTTAAGCCTAACGCGAATCAATCAACCAAACAATAAACAACTCACCAACAATTAATAACTAGGTTTCATTAGATCTAAGCAAACACAAATAAACCTAAACTAGCATGTTAATAGGAAGAAAGGATAAACAAGAAATCAAATAACATATAGACATGATGAATGATTAAAAGATTACTTATCTTCAATGAAGCATGAGAGAAAAGAGGGTTTGGAAACCCTTGAATTCTCTAGAAATTCGTCTCTAAGGTTTTGCACAAAGTTGCACACTAATGAATGAAAATTCCAAAACTATATATAGATTTTACAGGTTGACGGCGTCAGGTTATAAATCCTGACGTCATCAGAACGCCGCTTTTAGGGTTTCATATCGCTCAAGAGACATTCTGACATCGTCACTGGTTAAGATTTTTGGGCCGTCTCGTGTAATTGCAAAGCCAGACGGCCTCAATACAAATGCACCTGACGCCGTCAGGTGCATCCTTCCAATTTCTTTCTGAGGCGTCACGTGTTAAATTCCACCATCTTCAGTCTTCAAGTGACGGCGTTAGCATCTAAGCCTGATGCCATCAGGTGTAAATTCCTGACTTTACTTGATTTACTTGTTTTCTTCTTTCTTGAGCCTAAAAACATCCAAAGTGCTCCAAAATGCTCCATATTCCAGAAATCATGTCCCAAGTACCTAAAATGAGAAAAGAAATGATTTAGGGCAATATTTGATCATAGATTCACGACTTAGGGCTTAAATGACCCTTTAAAAATGCATCAGCTAAATCCTTATCAAATATCCCTACATTTGGGATTTGCTTGTCCTCAAGCAAATGGGCTTTTATACCAATCAAAATACAAGTTCGGTGTCATTTAGCATTAATATAAAAGTAATTACAACAACTAATCATTCTACCTTAATCGAAACAAGCACAGAAGTTATATACTAGAACTTCACATTTAGTGTTTGGATACTCTCATCTCTCGGGTGTTATAAGTTTATATATCACAAATGGAAATGAAAAAGATATCTCTCACTACATATCATAGCAAATAGATTACCATAGGCTTGATAAAAGATCAAAACCTCCACCACTTTGGCGTAAGCACCTAGGATAAACTATCAAAGAGGTCTTTGAAAGGGTTATAATGTTAGGTGTAAGGGTATGTGATGTGCTCACGGTGTGTACAAGTTTTTAATTTATAAACACGATTACCGGATCTAAAAATAACACATACGAGCAAGTGAACTCGTCCGTTATAGCAAGATTATGTTGGTAAGTCAGGATCGTTCGCAGGGATTTGTGAGTGAATCTAAGTGTAAGTTAAAAAGTAAATCTCAAACGCAAGCAAATAATAATTAATAAGATGATTCAAATGATTAAAAACTACACTTCTTAGACTAGATAAATACTCTTATGAAAAGTACGATTGTGATAACTCCCTTAACATGTTGGTTATTAGAATTAGATGGTGTTTCTAATCTAGTGTTTCTACAAGTTAAACCTTCGTCAAGATTTTAGTTTATAAAAACAAGCATTAGGTTTTGACCAATCAATTCAAGATCAATACAAGGTTCATAAAGTTTGGTTAACAACCTTAAACAAAAAATAATCATTTGTCTAATCAAATACTCTTAAGAAATGGTCAATACAAAAGGTAACCGATTCATAGACAAAAAGGTCACAATTGATTATAAACTACTACACTTTCGACCAATTAGGCGTTTACAACTAACCTGATTTGATTAACACAAAGTATTCTCATTACAATTACACTTTTAGTTCCTTTGTTTAATCAAGAATAATTATGGTGAAAAACAATCATTCATAGAAAAATGATTATAACTAGTTGAAGAATAATTAATCTTTCGACCCATGAAACTACTAACAACTAGTTAAACTTGATTCAACAAATGTCACTATGAAACTTAAGTACAATTGGGTTTTAGGATTGACTTGAAATTGAATTAAAACATGTTATCTCAATCATAGACTAATCATTAAATACTAATCATCATCTAAGCAAATGTATAAAGTAACTACCACTCATAGCAAACATGAACATAAACTCAGAATATTGAACATTAGAAATCATAGTTAAAGCCTTACAATGTTTGGAATATGATTACAAATGAGTAGGAAATGATTCCCTAAGTGTTGGTGTTGACTACTTGAGAGTTTGACTTACAAATGTTGACTTTTTGGGCTTCCAAAGTTTCCTGGAATTTTATGGACGAATTTGAGAGATTTGAGACTAGTAAAGGGTTATTGGTAACTTTAGTTTTGAGTAGAAGTCTTTTTGTGTTGAGTTGTGTGTTTTCAAATGATTGCAAAGCCTCTATTTATACCCCACATCAAGCCTAGGATCATCAATGCTGGAACTTGGCCTTCAAGGTGAATATAAGGGCCTAGAATACCATAAAGAATGGCCTAGAATCAATTAGAATGAGGTTTGCAAAATCAGTACGAGACTCCCATCTGATCGGATACGTGGTGGGTCTGATCGGATGGATGTGACCATATCATCTGTCCGATCGGATGGATATGTCCTTTCAGCATCCATCTTGAACCTTGTATTTTAAGCTTGTGTCTCTCTCATGGCTCTTCGTTCTTTGACCAAACTTGATTATTTCTTGTTTTGAAACTTTGGAATGATAAAAGCTTGGATTCTTCTTCATGAAATGCCCAAACAAATTGGATCTTGGCTTAGGAATCTTCGTACAATTGTAATTTCATCTCTTCTTTCTCAATTCTTTCACTTTTTCCTCATTTTTCCTGTTTTTGGCTACAAATGCTTTGCAAACATACTTTGATATGATTATGAGACAAAAGCATATAAAAATGACCAAATAACATATACAAAAGCACAAATAAGGCTACTAAAAACATGCACAATTTGAGCGTTATCAAATCCCCAACACTTAAACTTTGCTTGCCCTTAAGCAAATCTAGAAATAAAAACATTATCCACATGGTACTTCAAAATGTTAATGTGATGCAAATCTTTCCAAGTACAAGTAGGATTCATCAATTTTAGCTTTTATGGATGAAGCATTGAGATGTTTGACAATACCCACAAGATTTTCTTGCTTGATAAACATTTCTAATCACCTCACAAAAAAGGAACGAAGTATAATTCACTAGAATCACTCATTTTTGTTGGAGTATAAGAGAAATCACACTCATTGCTCAGTCATGATTTAAGTATTACCATAAGCTTGTACAAGAAACAAATCTACACCGACAAGGCGTGAGCACCAAGTATACATATCAAAAAGGGATTTTATTCGGGTTTAAGGCTTAAAAGGTAGGGATCGCACCCGTGGGTAATGGGCACGGGTAACTCTAACCCGTCACCCGCCCATGTAGTTTTTTTCTCACCCATCACCCACCCGTCACCCACCAATGGGTACAAATTTCTACCCATGCCCTTGCCCGTGGGTATTTGTTGCCCATGGGTTAGTGTTATGTAACAAAATTACAAAACGATGATATGAAAACAAACTACAAAATTGTGTAATAAGACACCAATCAATTTGCCAAATACAACTTTGATTATTTGATCTTTCATACTCTCTTTTTAGTTTTGAAACTTAAACAAACTTTTAGGTTAATGTGTTTTTTTGAGACTTGGTAGTAACTGTTAAATGTATACCTGCAACATAATAAATATTTTAATTAGTATAATTAATTTTAACATGGGTTTATGGGTACACCTATGGGTATTTTACGGGTATACCCGTGGGTATTTAAAATGGGTTTACCCGCGATGGGTAAGCCTCACCCGTCACCCACCCGCCACCCACTGATGGGTAAAGATTTTCACCCACAACCCACCCGTGGGTGAAAATTGACGCGTTTACCCACCCATTTATGGCGGGTACCCGCGGGTTGTGGGTTTTTTCTCGCCCATTGCCATCCCTATTAAAAGGGTATAAAAGACTTATGTGGAATTATTTTATGTAAAGCATGATCGTTGGCGCGAATTCTTGCATTACTAAACAACGGATGGTCATTAAGGGTAACCTTAGATCGCTGACGCGTCACCTAGTTTCTCAAGAAATCGGATGGTCACTATCTACCATACACTTGATAATTTCACAAAGTCAAAGGTAGGGATAAGACATGGGATAGATTTAGAGAGTGGTAATGATAAAGGATATACAAAATAGTCAAAGTCTACAAACCAAATGTTGCTCGCTAATCATGAATCTCTATCATGTGCTCTTTAGTAAACTCCATGCTTGATCGATCAATACTTTATTCCAAAGCTCATTGGCTACTTGATACTTCACATACTATAGCTCATTGGCTATTTTTATTCACTATAAAACAACAGTTTTTTTTCCCTTTTTTTTAATTAAAAAACTTGTCACCATACGGATGCGATGACTTATTCTTCACTTTGCTTCGACTTTTGGAATCGTTACTTTTTTTTTAAAATTTCATGATTTCCTACATAACATCTATCTTGCCAAATAGCTAGCAACCAACCAAGACTTGACTATGGGAAGGCTAAGCTAAAAAGTGTAAAATCTTTTTGTATTTTTCTGGATTTATAAAAAGAAAAGAATAGGCTCAGAAGGGTGTAACTAGGAGTATCTAGCGTCAAAAATGAACGCTTACAAGAAGGTTATATTGGTAGTTAACTAGTCAGTGCAACTAGTTAAAAATCATTAAGGATGGCTATTTGGGTTAAATCCTAAGATTGCCTCTTATCACACATGTATCCTTATACCACACACAAAATGTGATCTCACAGTGGTCTCGAAATGATTTACAAGCATAAGTTCTAGAATAAATAAAATCACCGGCACACTCATAATAAATAATGTGAATCTTTCTCTCTCTAAGTTTTCCAACACATTTTATCATGAATTCATCATCTAATTTTGATCCAACCCTTGGATCTTTATTTAGATTTTAGATTTGCATTCTCCTTTTCATTATACTCATTTTGATATATAATTTTACCATATAATCATCGTTATTCATCTCTTTTATTTCTTTTATAATACTGTTTTCTCTGTTCATCGCTTACACACACTTTCACACACTTAAGTTTTTCCCAGATCCCTAAATCCAAACAACCTTAATCCTTCTTCCTCATTATGATTCTTGTTTAGATTATTCACTTCATCATGTCTGAATAAGAACCAAAACCACCTAACCCTAATGAATCAGTTCCTCCACCTCCGGTGGTGAATCCACCTAACTGTGAATCCACCTAACTCTTTCCCTCCACCACCGGGATCTATTGATATTGTACGCACCAAAATGAACACTAGAAGCTCAAGTAATGATGCTAAATTTTCTATCAAGAATAAGAAGGTAATTACTAAACCACATACGGGTAGTCTTAAGAAAGGGTCAAAGAAGGGTAATAAAAACAGGGATTTAACTAAGGAGATGGAAGAGATAGAGTACGAAGATGATGTGTCTGAAGATATGGAGGTTAAGATGAGGTTCTTGAGTTTAATGATAAATTTAGTAAGGCTAGTATGGGTTCTGGGTCTCAAGGTATGACTGAGCTTGATGGTGGGTCAAACTCTGCAGCTAGTGCTCATGATAAGTCTCAGGTTAGTTCTATGGTTGATAAGCCTAAGGTTAGTAATATTGTTGGGGATATGCCTGTTCCAGTTAAGGACAACTCTGTTCTGAATCCTGGTACTAATGTGGCTAATGGTAGTGGAAATGTTAGTAGTATGGGTAATAAGGGAATGGGTAATACTAATAATGTTTGGCCTAGCTTAATGGAAACTATGCAAACTGGTATGAGTAGTAGTTTGGGAGTGGGTAGTACTAGTGATAGTAAGGATATTGAGATGCAAGATGGTACCAATGGGATGAAGTTTGGATCATTTGTGAAGGCTATACAAGGTGTGAACAATACTGGTAACAATAGGTTGTCATTGAAACCTTTTAGAATTAATGAATTTGGTAGGGAAGTGGTTGATATGGATCCTGTGATTATAGAATGGAGTAAGGAGTAGGTGCTAACATTAGTAGGATATTTTGTTGGTTTAAAGATGAGCTATATGGAGATATCAGGTCATTTGAGGAGAATGTGGAGGGCTTATCAGTTGGGAGAGATTATTGTTAATGAATGTGGATTATATTTTTTGAAATTTAAGTCAGAGGAGGGTATGAATTATGTGTTAGAGAATGGTCCTTGGATGGTTGAGGGTAAACCGTTGTTTGTTCAGAAGTGGGAAGCAGGATTATGTATGGTCAAGCCTGAACCAACTATGGTACCTGTTTGGGTTAAGATCATGAATGTACCATTGGAGGCATGGAATGATGATGGTATTAGTAGGATTGCAAGTGGGATAGGTAACCATATCATTATGGATAGGATTACTACTCAGATGTGTGATAGAGGATATGGTAGGGCAAGTTGTGAAAGAGTGCTTGTTGAAATTGACACTGCAAAAGGTTTGGTTGATAATGTGGAGATCTGTTATAACATTTTGGGTAGGTCTATGGGGTTGAGAGTAGAGTATACTTGGAGCCCTCCTGTGTGTAGCCATTGCAAAGTTTTTGGCCATGATTTTGTGAATTGTGTTAATAGAGTCTTAACTGAAGAAGAGATTAAGGAAAAGGGTGTAAGTAAGAATGGTGTTGGTTCCAAGCCTGTGGATGTAGAGAAGAGAGATGTTGGTCTTAACTCTGTGAATCATGAGAAGAAAATTGAAGTTTGGCAAGATGTTAATGGTAGAAATTTTGTTAGGAATTCTTGGGGTCCTGACAGAGGTTATTATCAACAAAATAGGGGTCCTAGTAATGTTAATAGGGGTGGATTTAATGGTAGAGGTAGAGGGGGTTTTAATAGTAGAGGTGGGGGTGATCAGAGAATGAATAATGGTGGAAGAAATAGTAATATGCAGCCTTTGCCTACTAAGAGTAAATAGGTGAATACTGATGGCTCACATGAGGTTATGGAGAAGGTTGAGGTAGATGGGAAGAGTAAAGATTTGGGCAATGTTGGAAATGGAGGTACTGGTGATTCTAAGAAGTTTATGCATAGTGAGTTGAATACTAGTAACAGGTTCAATGCTTTAGCTGATGATAAGTGTGCTTCTAAGGAGAAGGGCAAAAAGATTAATGAATTAAAGAGTAAGATATCAAAGTTACAAAAAGATATTAGTTATAGTAATAGGAATGTGGCTATGACTGCGAAAGATAAGGCTGGCAAACTGTGTAATATGGGAATGATTGATGATGGTCTTACAAGAAATCAGAATTTTTCAAAAGTCTATGATAATGTGTATAAGGAAGAGTTGAAAAGAATTAAAGAGCCATTGAGGGAAAAAGGGAAGGTGGAAGTTGAATTTTTTGTTGAAGCTGAGCAAGTTATAACTGAGGAGTTGAAGAGTACCTGGAGTGAAGAAATGGTAGATATGTATGAAGCTTATTTAGAAAAAAGGGTAGAGAATTTATTTGATGAGCACTTTGATGAAGGTGTTTTACATAAGATGGAGGATGAATGGCTGATAAGACTCATGGTAATGCTAACTTTATGACTCAGAATGTTGTTTCAGATGGGATTGAGAGTGGCTCTAATCAGATGCAAGGTGAGAGCATAACAAAAGATCCAAGCATAGGCTTGAAAACTAGAATTTATAAGCTGCAAAAGAATCTTGTTTTGAGTGTTCAGAATCTTCATGGGAATGCAAAGAAGATTGCTGAGCAGAGGATTATTAATGAGTGTGATGGCAAGAGAGCTCAAAGTTCTTACAAGTTATTTTACTCCCAAGCATATGAAGTTGAATTAAAGAATATCAATCAGATGAAATGGCAAAAAGGATATGCTAGAAGTTGAGTTGTTAATCAAGTCTGGACAGTCATTGAATGAAAATATCAAAGAGCTTTGGTCTAGTGAGATGGTAAAGTATTATGAGAGTAGAATTTTAGAAAATAGTGGTAATGGGAATAAGGAAGTTAATGAATTCAAGAGTGTTGAGGCCATGGTAGAGGAAGTGGGACAAGATCTCACTGCTCATGCTGGTTTTATAAAACATAATAATGTACCTAGCCCTACGTTTGCTACAATGGCAAACGTTTTGGGAAATGTTGATGTTGGACCTTAGCTTAGGGGTGTTATGGTCTGATTGGAGTTTATGTATTAGCACAGGCATGTGGGTTTGTAACATGGTATTTTTGAAGGGTGTTTAGCTGATGGGTATTACAGATAGCTGGCATAGCAGAAGGGTTGAGTTTTAGGCTGTTGGGAGCCTCAAGTTACTCAGAGTATGATGATGGTCCTAGTATTGCATGTATTTGTGTTATGTATGTTAGGTTGGGAATTTCTTTTTGTCATTTGTTTTTTGTTGCCAAAGTGGAGCAGATAGGGATGTGTCCTAACTGTTTTTGATCCCTTTGTGCTTTTCTTTTCTTGCTTGTTCTTTGCCTTTTTTGGCTTCCCTTTTCTTATTAAAAAAAGATTCAAGCATAAAAGATATATGCTATATATGAGACAGGCTCAAATCCTCACTTATTTAGTGAAAAGGGTTATAAAAATGGGCTAGCAAATGTTATCGATCTCATAATGGATTGCAATATTAATCGGGACACATCTCAAATTTTCAAAAATTATTGTTTTACTAGTGGACAGATCCAGTTATTCTAATATATTAAATCATAAAAGTGACAAATAACTAGATCACAAGGGCAACAAAATTTAAAATAAGCTCGAAATTTACAGTTTATTCTTATTTACCTATTCACCCCCACACTTAAGTTAAGCATTGTCCTCAATGTGATGAACGAACTTCAAAGTATGAAACAGGGAAATAAGAAAGTGAACCATATTTTCCGAATTCTTCTTTATTCATTAATCCATGTATCCATGATTAGGAATCATTACCTGCAGTATTCATAAAAACAAAAACAAAAGCAAACAAAACTATATGTTTTATTAAAGTTAGTGAAAACACCCCCACACTTAAGTTTAACCAAGTGGTTTAAACTTTGGGGTGTAGTTACTGAAAATAAACTAAGATTGAAAAATAGCAAACACACGGGTTGCCTCCTGAGAAGTGCTTGTTTTATTAACGAGTCATCAGCCTGACTCGAACTTTGCATCGTCTACGTTGGTGTAATCTTTGATTTATTCCTTGGAACATACACCACGTTTCCTATCACAATTCCTTCTCCAGTTTCATCTATATTTTCCAACTTAACTTTTTCCCATCCTCTAGGAAGAGTATCGTAGATAAAACCTTTTTCATGTGCCCAGGGCAACATTTCCTTGTTAGTATTTGGAAAAGGTGTCATCAATGTGATAGATTCGTATTATGTTTCAGGCGGAATTTCAACAGAAATTTTGTTCATTTGCTCCTTATCATAATACAATTTAATTCGGTGACCTTTAACAATGAAACTTCCACCGTGTTTGTCATAAAGTTCGACATATCCGGATGGAAATCCATTTTTCACTATATAAGGTCCCAACCATTTCGGTTTAAGCTTAGGAGCTTTGAACTTATATTTCATATTGAATAGTAGAACTTTATCCCCAGCTTTGAATTCTTTACGAATCCTAAGCTTTCTATCATGATAAGCTTTGGTTCTGGCTTTGTATAACCTGGAATTTTTGTAGGATTTAAGCCTCAATTCTTCAAGTTCATGCAATTACAAGAATCTTTTCTCTCCAGCTACTTTGTGATCGGGGTTACAGCTTCTTAATGCCCAGTAAGCACGATGTTCGATTTCAAACGGCAAATGACATGTTTTTACATACAAAAGTCTGTATGGTGTAGTGCCAATTGGAGTTTTATAAGCTGTTCGAAAAGCCCATAGAGCGTCATCGAGTTTCCTCGACCAAACGGAAGGATTATCTTTTACCATTTTCTCAAGTATTCTTTTTAAAGCTCTATTTGTGTTTTCGCCTTGCCCACTGGTTTATGGATGATAAGCTGTAGCAAAACGATGATGAACTCCATATCGTTTCATGATTTTCTCCATTTTTCTATTACAGAAATGGGTTCCTCTATCACTTATTAAAGCTTTAGGAATTCCATAATGAGCAAAAAGCTTTTTGAGAAAATTAACAACAACTCGTGCATTATTAGTAGGTAAGGCTTCAACTTTAGCCCATTTGGAGACATAATCTATTGCAACAAGTATATATTCGTATTTGTGTGATTAAGGAAATGGTCCCATAAAATCGAATCCCCAAATATCGAATATTTCGCAGACTTGGATGCTCTTTTCAGGCATTTCTTCTCTACGAGAAAGACTACCGGATTTTTGGCAAGCATAGCAGTTTTGAACAAGAGTATAAGCTTCTTTAAAAATAGTTGGCCAATAAAATCCAGCATCAAAAACCTTTTTAGCTATAGTGGCAGGACCATAGTGTCCTCCAGTTGGGCCATGATGGCATTCATCAAGAATTTTTCTTGTTTCTTCTCCAGAAACGCATTTTCGGATCATCCCATCGGGACACATTTTGAAAAGATAGGGTGCTTCCCAATAATAGTGTTCTAGAAACGAAAAGAATTTGCTTCGTTGGGCGTGAGTTGAACCTTTCTTAAGAATATTTCCAATGAAATAATTCACAAAGTCCGCAAACCACGGAACTTCTTCTTCATCGACTCTATCTATAGTCATGAGAGTTTCATCGGGAAAATAATCATCGATTTCATCTTCTTTTAATTCTTCTAAATTTGGATTCTCAAGATGAGAAAAGTGATATGCAACAAGATTTTCTGCTCCTTTCTTATCTTTAATTTCGATATCGAACTCTTGGAATAGTAAAATCCATCAGATAAGTCGCGGTTTTGCATCTTGTTTTGCAAACAGATATTTAAGCGCTGAATAATCGGTAAACACGATTGTTTTGGAAAGCACAAGATAAGATCTGAATTTGTCGAAAGCAAAAACTACGGCTAATAATTCTTTCTCCGTAATCGTGTAATTTTGTTTAGCGTTGTTGAGTGTTTTGCTAGCAAAGTATATAGGACGAAAATGTTTTCCTTCACGTTGCCCTAAAACAGCTCCAACAGCAAAATCGCTTGCATCACACATAAGCTCAAATGGTAGTGACCAGTTAGGTGAAACCACAATCGGTGCACTAGTCAATTGACTTTTTAATGTTTTGAATGCTTTCATGCAATCTGCATTGAAGTCAAAAACAGTATCTTTCTCAAGAAGTTTTGTCATAGGACGAGATATTTTAGAAAAATCTTTGATGAATCGTCGGTAAAAACTGGCATGTCCTAAAAAACTTCTAACAGCTTTAACGTTAGCTGGAAGTGGTAACTTGTTATAACATCGATTTTTGCTTTATCAACCTCCATTCCTGAACTTGATATTTTGTGTCCTAGCACAATTCCTTCAGTCACCAAAAAATGACATTTTTCCCAATTGAGAACAAGATGTGCAGCTTCACATCTTTCAAGCATTTTGTCTAAATTAGAAAGACAAGCTTTAAATGAATTTCCGAATACTGAAAAGTCATCCATGAAAACTTCCGTAGACGTTTCAAGCATATCTTGGAATATAGCAATCATACACCTTTGAAAAGTTGCAGGTGCATTACAAAGACCAAAAGGCATACGCCGATAAGCGTAGGTTCCAAAGGAACATGTGAATGTGGTCTTTTCTTGATCGGCAGGATCAATGGGGATTTGGAAATATCCTGAAAAACCATCAAGGAAACAAAAGTACTTTTTCCCTGCTAATCTTTCAAGCATTTGATCCATGAAGGGAAGAGGGAAATGATCTTTTCTGGTGGCTTTGTTTAATTTTCTGGAGTCAATACATACTCGCCATCCAGTGACAATTCTAGTAGGAACTAATTCATTCCGTTCATTTGTCACTACAGTCATTCCTCCTTTCTTAGGGACACAGTGAACTGGACTTACCCAAGGACTATCTTCAATTGGGTAGATAATTCCGGCGTCAAGAAGTTTGATGATTTATTTCTTTACAACTTTTTTCATGTTGGGATTGAGTCGATGTTGTCTTTCAACAACAGGTTTAGCACTGATGGATCTAAACACACGCCTTGTGTTAGAATGATACTAACAAGTACGCGGAATATACTTAGTAATACTTAGAAGATTTCTTTATGAGTTTGTTTGTGAGTGAGAACAGTTATATATGAACACAGAATGTAAACCAAACGTTAAGCTCCAATATTATTAAGAATAATAATACGACTGATCTAGCTTATCACTAGGGTTACACCTTGAAGCTTTCTAATTGATACGGATGTAAATCTAAACCTAGGACCTCCTTTTATAGGACACAAGGAGTCCTTTACAAGATAAGTATTAACTGAGAATAATATAATATACACAAGATCTTTTCTATACTTATCTAAATACACGTTTCCTAACAATTATCCTGCAACAGTGGTAATATTATGTACTAGCAGTGGTAATGAGTTTCCACTGCTAGTGCATTCTTCAGTAGTGGTTTCTTCCATGCTTAACAGTGGTGACTGTTAGTGTAATTACCAACAATCCTCCCCTAAACTTATGATTTCTATGCAAATCAACAAGTTTCTAGGTTGATGGGGATTCTTCCAAACACTTATCCCTTTTTTTCTCAACTCTTTATCAGCTCTTACACTTTGATTATATATTCTTTGTAGCAGATCTTCTATGACTTCATTTTTTTCCCAGCATCTTAACTTCACAGATATCATCACTGTAAGAATACCTGCTCTTAATGGATATTCTTTCTCAGCTAGCATAAACACATCAATACCAACTTGTGTAGACACATGATGCACAGAACTTGAGTCATAGAACTTCCATAATGTAGTTAAGTTGTCTGCTTCAAATCTCCAATATCTATCAGATGCATCAGGCTCATAAAGTCTTCTGAATTGAACCCACAACTCTTTAGCTTTGACATCAACAAGCTCATCTTTCTTGAATTGATCTTGGACTATTCTCCACAAAGTATCCAAGTCTTCCCTGTCACAAGATTTGACAAGGTCTTCAAAATCTCTGCAGATACTTGTTATGCCTCCAATTCTGATAATCTTCCATGCATCTCCAAAGTCATCAGAATACATCTCCCAACCTATAACTGGATACTTTGATTGCAAAGGTTCTATTTTCAATACATCAATTTCAATAGAGATCATACTTGAGGATTGCTCTTCAGTCAACTTGTTATCTTCTTCATTAGCTTGAGATGACTCCTGAGTCTTAGACCTCTTAACATTTTTGGGTTTAATGTCCACACCTGATCTTTTGTATCTCATAGCTTCTGCTTCTGAATGCATATGAAGAAAATCTTTGTCTCTTCTGTATTCTTGATAATACAATCTTTGGATTTCTTCATAAGATTTTCCTTTGAGCTGATTCATTTTCCATCCTCCAACATGACATAAGTACTTCTTTATTCCATAATTGACTTGAGCCTAAGATGTTTATCTTGGTCTTTTCTAAGTCTTCTTAATTGTATCCACCATAGAATCAAATGCTTGATTGTTCTTCATATTGATGAAATCAGCTAGTTGAGCTGATCTTTGTTCAGCTGTTAAGCTTTCATCAGCAACAAGCTCAATAGATTTCTTCTTGATAACTGGATCTGAAACAATCATTTGCTCAATTTCTTCATTAGTAAATTGATGAGCACCTTCTTCTGTGTTTGGAATGGGAACAATATCTTCTTCCGGTTCCATCTCTTTTTTAATGCTTTGTTGTTCCATGAACCTTACTATATCCTCTTCTTCACTCTTTGTTGCCGATTCATAGTCCATATCAATCTGAGCTTGTTCACTTTTGGAAATCTTTCTTGATTGCTCAGTTGATTCTTCAAAATTTTGAACTTTCCCTTTTTCCTGCCTTTTTCTTTCAAATTCAGCATCAGCAGTGTCCACTGCTTCTTCTTGAGTTTCCACTGCTTCATTTTTCTCTACTTGTTCATCATCCTGATCATCAAGATCTTTAAACTCTTGTTCAAAATCCAACCTCCTCCCCTTAAATGTAGCATCAGTTTTCCTCCCCTGTTTGGAAGAATCACCCATATCATTATGTGATGCTTCAGAATCATCATCTTGAGTAGAAGATGGGGATGAGATTACAATCTTGGCAGATCTTTGCTTCTTTAACCCCTACACTTCATCCTTCAAAATTTGAGTATCAGCTCTCAAACTGTTAAGTTCTGTGGCATGTTGCTTCTTTGTCTGTGCCAAATCCTTCTCCAATGATTGAACGTGTTTGAGTAGCTTGGTACAAAGTTCCATCAATTCAATTGGTTGCTCACTGCCCTCAACACTTCCAACTGTGTTTACTTGTTGGGAGAGGTAAATCATAGGGGATTGGTTTAGACTCTTCTCTAGTTGGACTAGATTGAAGCCTGGAACCACCACTGCTTGTGCCTAGACCAAAAGGTTCAGAATCATGCAATGTTGTGATGGGAGGAGGTGGTTGTTTTTGCCTCCTCTCATATGTATGAGTAACTTGTAGGGTGTAATGGATAGGTGGAACTATCATAGTAGGTGTGTGTTGGGGTACAACTGGGATTACTGCACCTTCACCCTGTACCTGTGTAATCTTTGCAAGCATTTCAGGAAAAAGTGGTTTAAATTCTCCATTCCATCCATCTGAAGCCATATTCATATTTTGAAAAACTTTTGGCTTAAGACAGGGGGTTTTATAAACTCTTTTGTGGGGTTTCAGTGGAAATGTATTTAGCACTGCTTGCACAAACCTTGGATACATCAAAAATTTATAAGAACTCTTTACATTGTCTTTCATACTGTTAAAAATTAACTTTGAAAAATTGAAAGTCCTATATGTGGCTAAGCAAACCAAAGGATAATCCATTGTTGAACTGAATTGTTCATAAGAAGTTTTCTTAGGACTTAGGCAATGCAAAAGAGTATGGATTAAAAATCTCCAATGGGGACAAAAACATCCTTTTCTGAAAGTAACCTTTTTGTCAAATGTATCATACCCCATTGATGAGAGATGTTTATGGATATCTGGATTGGGCAATGTGATGATACCATTAAGATCATCCAATTGGAGAATTCTCCTCAAGGATGATTCAGTAACATCAATAGTTACCTCATCCACTATGGCTCTAAGAGTATCCACAGTTTCATGTGTGTCTCCTTGTTCAATGGTTATGGACTCTACAGAGTTCCAAAACTGTTTGATTTGAGAAACATAAATTGTGGGATTTAGAGTTACTGCATACCTAATGTGAGGCTGAAGCGAAAAGTGTACCACTTTTGGGGGTCATTTAAGGCCAAAGTCGAGATTATTTGATCAAATATTACCCTAAATCGTTCCTTTTGTTATTTTAGGTACTTTTGAGAGGAAATTTACAAAAGGAAGCATTTTGGACGTTTTTTGGAGCAAAAAAGTAAAGAAAACGACAAAGTCTCAAAATCATGCTGGAAATTACACATGACGGCGTCACATGTTGCTAGTGACGGCGTCAAGACTTGACAAAGAGGTGGATAAATCAAATACACGTGACGCGCCATAAGGTTTTCTAAAGAGTTCGTGACGGCGTCACGTTACAAAATGCCAAGGCCGTCACGTATTATCACAAAGAGAGACGGCCCAGAGTCCACAAAGAGTGACGGCGTCAGAAGTGGATCTAGGCAATACGAGTATTATTTTGGCGGCAAGTTGATGGCTTCAGACCTAACTCTTGACGCCGTCATGATGTAAAATCTATATATAGTTTTCTAGTTTTCATTCATTGGGTGCAACTTTGAAGGGAGTAAACCCTAGACGAATTTTACAGATATTTTGAGGGTTTCAAACCCTTGTTTCATCCATGCTTAATTGAAGATAAGTCTTTTATCAAATCATTCAATATGTCTATGTATTGTTTGATTATATCTTACGCTTGTCTTCTCTTTAACATGCTAGGCTAGGTTTTCTTTGTGTTTGCTTAGATGTAATGAAACTTAGATATTGATTATGGGTTGGTTGTTTGTTTATAATTGTTGTGGATGAATGAATTCGATGTTAGGCTTAAGAAAACTAGCAGACTTCCAATTGGTAACTTGCTTGAACGTCTTAAGAAACATTATCGGAGGTGTACTACGATATATTGGTTGTATTTAATGCGTAGGTAACTACTAATGAGGCCATGTTAGGAGCTAGTAGTCGGCTCGACATAGGAAGAGGTAGAAGCTTATAAAGTTAGGGAAGATCGTACACGGCCCTACGAATGGTATTAAGGAATATAACCCGTCATCCATACAATTGTAACAAACTAATCAACTTGCAAAAGATAGCTAGGGAGTAGTGAAATCTAAGTAAAAACATTTTCTCTCATTATTGTTTTCGCCATAATTTAGTTTAAGTTTAGTTTATTTTATTTTGATTGCATCTTTAGTTATTTGGGTTAGTTGATTAGCAACTAATTCCGCCCACTCTTTCCAAAACCGAGATTTTGCTTGCTTTCATTTAAAATATAAAAATACAAAAAGAATCATCCCTCACCTCTAGACCTAGTTTTAGTGAGTTTTAACCGTAGCGAACACTATTTTTTGAGTTGAGCGATCAATCCCCCGGTACTTGTCACTATACTATACTACAACGGTCAGGTACACTGCCTGGTGGGGATTGCAAGCTTCTCAAGATCCCATGAGAGGTAAAACCTTTTGCGAGGGCGCAATTCCAAGCATCAAGTTTTTGGCGCCGTTGCCGGGGAATAGTTATTGTCTAGGTTAAATAGAACTGAATGCAAAAAGTATGGAAAAAAATTTCTTTTTATTAAGTCTACTTGCTGGATTCCTTTCTAGTAAGATTTTTATTTTATTTTTATATAGGTTTCTTTAGTCTATCTTTTTCTTCGTTCCTTTGTTCGTAACCTTTGCCATCCGCCATCATGGTAAATGAATATCTTTCTAATCTTAGAGTCACCAGAAGTCATAGTTCCTTTAGAAATCTTGTTCCTCTCTATGCAGAACCTGAAAGGGAAATGCGTAGGCTAAGGCAATCTCTTCCAACACCCGAACCATCCGGCATAGCCATCAACTTTGATGAAGCCCTTTCTGAAGAAGATTCAGATCATCACCTTACACCCCCTAGCTCCCAATCCACCCGCGATATGGACACTCTAGAAATTCCTACACCTAAGCGCCTTAAGGATTATTCCTCCCCGAACCCTCGCGGCTTCTCAAATGCCATTGTCTTTCCAAACGAACGTACCAATGAGGTCTTGCGTGCAAACGATGTTTGGCTTGTCCAAAGTGTATGCAAGTTTCGCGGGTTGCAAACCGATGATCCAATTCAACATATTAGGGATTTCTTAAAGATAGTGGACACCCTCCATGCGGATGGGGCCACTAGAAACACATCTCGATTACGGTTCTTTCCTTTTACCCTTCAAGAAAAAGCCAAGGATTGGTACGATAAACTGCCATCTGAGTCCATTTTTACATGGGAACAACTTATCTCTAAGTTTTACAAGAAATTCTTCCCTGCAGGAAAAACGTCAGCGTTTAGGGATAGGATCCTCTGTTTTCGTAAGGGAAAAGACGAACCTATATGTAGATCATGGGTGAGATTCAAGGAACTAATAAGGCAAGTTCCCCATCATGGCATCGAACTTTGGCTTCTTGTCCAAATCTTCTATGACAACGTCTCCCAAAATGATCAGAATGGAATCAATAATTCGATAAAAGGGAAAATAGCCAATCAAAGCGCCGAGGAAGGGTGGAATAGGATTGAGGAATATGCTCAAGATCAAGACAATACCTGGGATGAACCCGATTCAACTATGAGTATATCCGAAATCTTGCAAACACCCTCACCTGAGAATCGGATAAGGAACCTTCACGAGAAGATATCATACCTAGCAGGTTCGCGAACAGCTAAACAACTATCAAACCCATACTTGATTTGCGACCACTGTGGGGACCCGCATGAAGTAGAGGAATGCGAAGGAGAAACCACTACCGAACGTGTGTAGCTGTCAAGCCATGACATTCTCGATGATCCTTCCCTTTTAACTTTCTACCAAAATGATGATTTTACCCCTTGGGGAAATCTTGTAAGAAAAGAGGAGGGAGAGAAAGGCCCTGACTTCAAAATCAGGAGCATTTTTTAGGATGCTCTTGGACATTTCACTCATGAAAAAAGCTTACAATTGAAAGGACTTGATGAGCTCAACACTGAACAACAAAATGACATGGAAAAATGGTTCCAAGAGCTCAATGCTACACTTGATGGTCGTAACAAGCCTCAAGTAAGCCAAAAAGACCCCCTACTCGCGATTACTACTCGAGCTGGAACAACAACCAAGGACCCTCCTTATCTGAACCAACATCCTATTGTTGTTGAGCCAGAAATTACTGATAGGAAAGAAGGTGATGTAAGCGATGAGACTTCCGAGCAACCCCTCAGACGACCTCCTCTCCACTTGCTCCACCCAACCAACTAGTAGAAGTCCCATTTCCATCCCGCCTCAAGAATCAAAAGATTGAGAATGACAATAAAAGATTCTTATCATATCTAAAGGATTCGATGGTCACCATACCCCTCCTTGATGCATGCTACCATATGCCCAAGTATAGCACATACTTCAAGAGATTGCTTGCCAACCGAAAGAGACTCGAGGGTCTTGTAACTCTAGGAGAGGAATGTTCGGTGGTGACCCAACGAGGTCTACCAAAAAAGGTAGACAACCCGAGTAGTTTCACCTTGCCCTGTTCCATAGGATCTTTATCGGTAAAGAATGCTCTAGCTGATTTAGGGGCAAGCATCAACCTCATGCCTTATTCCATGTTCCTCAAATTAGGGTATTCCGGATTGAAGAAAACTCGTATGAACATCTAACTAGCTGATAGATCAGTCAAATACCCCTTAGGGATATGCGAGAACGTGCTAGTTAAAGTTGGGAAGTTCAAATTTCCGGTTGACTTTGTAATCTTGGAAATAGAGGAGGTTGACCTTGTGCCCATCATCTTAGGAAGACCATTTCTTGCCACTGCTCGTGCTGTCATTGATGTTCATGGCGGCAAGTTAACTCTGCGAGTAGGAACCGACAGCTTAACCTTTGATATTAAAGATACAATGGACCTTTCTCTCGAAGTAGCTAACCGGCTATATTTCATCTGAGAGGTCGATGAATTAACCGATGTCATTGACAACTATGTTGATGAACAAATCGAAGAAGGCTGGTTGCGGGATGAAGCTTTCCTTCCCATAATTGAGAAGGAGAAGAGGGGTTAGCGCAGTATCCTTTTATCCCGGACGGGAAGCCACTAAACCACTTGAGCTTCGTAAACCCAAAAACAAACTGAAACCATCCATCGTCGATAAGCTAGAACTCAAAGAACTCCCAAACCACTTAGAATATGCTTTCCTACAAGGAAAAGATCAACTGCCAGTAATCATAAATTCCTCCCTGGAAGATGGGCAAAAAGATAAACTCCTAGGAGTTTTAAAAAATATATGGGAGTCATTGCATGGAGTGTAGCCGACATTAAGGGGATTGACTCGACCTTTTGCACACACAAGATTATTACTGAAGAGGATTATAAAGCAGCCGTGCAACCCCAGAGGTGAGTAAATCCCAATATTAAGGAAGTGGTGAAAAAGGAAGTCATCAAACTCATGGATGCAGGGCTCATCTACCCAATTTCAGATAGTCCTTGGGTTAGTCCTGTATAGGTCGTACCAAAGAAAGGAGGGATGACTGTGGTGAAAAATGACAAAGGTGAATTGGTGCCCCAAAGGACAGTCACTGACTGGCTTGTGTGCATTGATTATAGAACGCTAAATGATGCCACCCGAAAGGATCACTTCCCTCTCCCATTCATAGACCAAATGTTGGAAAAATTAGAAGGACATGAGTACTACTGTTTCTTGGATGGATTCTCAGGATATTTCCAAATCCCCATAGCCCCTAAGGATCAAGAAAAAACCACGTTAACTTGCCCATATGGAACGCTCTCGCCACTTTTCAGTAATGTACGACCGCAATCTTTCACGAGTTAATGGAAGACAGCATGGAAGTCTTCATGGATGATTTCTCGGTCTTGGGGAACTCTTTCGATCGTTGTCTTGCTAACCTCGAAAAAAATGCTCAAACGTTGTGAGGAAACCAACTTGGTCCGAAACTAGGAAAAATGCCATTTTATGGTAAAAGAAGGGATTGTGCTTGGACACAAAGTCTCTGGAAATGGAATCGAGGTGGACAGAGCAAAAATTGAAGCTATTTCCAAGCTACCCTATCCAACTACAGTCAAGGCGATACGTAGCTTCTTGGGTCATGCCGGTTTCTATAGGAGATTCATTAAAGATTTCTCTAAAATAGCTCGGCCAATAACTCAGTTGCTTGTAAAGGATTCCCCTTTCGATTTCTCTTAAGATTGCAAGGATGCATTCGATCGGCTGAAGCAGGAACTCACACAAGCCCCGATCATGGTTACACCTAATTGGGAATTGCCTTTCGAAATCATATGCGACGCTAGCGACTATGCTGTTGGAGAAGTATTGGGCCAAAGGCTTAACAAACACTTCCAACCAATATACTATGCTAGCAAAACTATTAATCCTACACAAGAGAACTACTCCACCACTGAAAAGGAGCTATTGGCCATAGTATTTGTGATGAGGCGAAAAATGATCCGTTTTTAGGGGGTCATTTAAGCCCGAATCCGAATTTATTTGATCAAATATTGCCCTAAATCGTTCCTTTTGTGATTTTAGGTGTTTGGAGAGTGAATTCTGGAAAAGAAGCTATTTTGGACGTTTTTGGAGCATAAAGTGAAGAAAACAACAAAGTACCAAATCCAAGCTGGAATTACAAGGTGACGGCGTCAAGAATTTACTCTTGACGGCGTCAGAAAGGATGAATATTTTACCGAAGGTTGTGAAGGCGTCAGATGAAGAGATGACGGCGTCAAAATGACCAAGATTAATTTACCGAGGGTGGTGACGGCGTCACATAGGCCGTCACGATTGGATCTAGGGCGTCCGAGGAAGTATATGGCGGCGAGTTGACGGCGTCAGATTTTACTCTTGACGCCGTCAGGACGATTTTCCTATATATAGTTTTCTAGTTTTTTTCATAAAAAGAGGAGAAGTTTTGGTGAAACCCTAAAGACGATTTTGGTGCCTCTTTTACAGGTTTTTCAAGGGTTCCAAACCCTTGAGACCTTGCATTGTAATTGAGATAAGTATACTCTTAATTCAATCAATATGTCTATGTGTTGGTTGTCTATCTTTTGTTCTTATCTTAATTCTAGTATGCTAGGCTAAATTTCCTTTGTGTTTGCTTAGATCTAATGAAACCTAGATGTTGATTATGTATTGATTACTTGTCTATTCTTGTTTTGAATGAATGATATTATATGTTAGGCTTAAGAAAACTGGCAGATCTCCAAATGGTAACATGCTTGAACGTCTTAAGAAACATGAACCGAGGCGTACTAGGTCTTTATTGGTTGTATTTAATGCATGAGCCACTGTTTACAATCCCTATAGTTGTGCTGGGTCATGGTGTAGGAGGAGATAAGAGCTCATAGAGTTGGGGAGTTATGTATGCCACTCCACGAATGGTATTAAGGAATACAACCCGTCATTCATACAAGTGTAACAAGTAATTAACATGTAAAAGATATCTAGGGAGTAATGAAGTCTAAGTAAACACAATTTCTCCAACCACTGCTCACAACCTTAGTTTAATATTAGTTTAATTTCATTTTCATTAGTTAATTAGTTATAAAATAGTTTTTGGGTTAGTTGATTAGCAACTAATTCCGCCCACTCCTTCAAAACCCGAGATTTTACTTGCTTTCATAAAATATAAAAACACAAAAATAATCATCTTCCATCTCTAGAACTATTAATTAGGCTTTCTAATCCTAGCGACACTATTCCTAAGCTGAACGATCAATCCCCCGGTACTTGTCACTATACTATACTACAACGATCAGGTACACTGCCTGGTGGAGGTTGTAAGCCTCGCGAGATCCCTCGAGAGGTAAAGCAAGGTGCGATTCCCACGCATCAAGTTTTTGGCGCCGCAGCCCGGGGAATAGTTATTGTCTAGGTTAGGATTTCTCTTTATTAGGTCTACTTGCTAGATTCCTTTCTAGTAAGATTTTATTTTTATTTTTAGGTCTTCTTTAGTCTATCTTATTTCTTCGTGCTTTTGTTCGTAACTCTTTACCATCCGACATCATGGAAGGTGGTAACATCTTTGAACCCATCATCCCACCACAACAAAACCCACCATTAGAACCCCTTAGGCCCCGAACCTTAGGAGAGTATTCCCGACCTAGCCACCAAGGCTACCGAAACACCATTGAGCTCACCGGAGCCAATGTGACCCCCTTGCGATCCGACACCATCCGGTTGGTGCAAAGCGGATGTGCATTCCATGGACTTCGTTCCGAAGATCCAAACCAACACCTTAAGGACTTCCTCAAAATCGTAGATTCCATAGACCTAGGTGTTGAAACTAGAGAGACTACCCGTTTACGCCTATTCCAATTCTCTCTACGGGATCAAGCTAGTCAATGGCTTGAGCGTTTACCCGCGGGATCCATCACCACATGGGATGATCTCACCACTCGTTTCCTTGCTCAATTTTTCCCACCGGGGAGAACTACTAAACTTAGGAATGACATCTTGATGTTCCAACAACGTCAAAATGAATCTCTTTATGAAGCATGGACTCGTTTCAAGGACTTACTCCAAAAAGTCCCTCATCATGGCATAGATTTGTGGCTCCAAGTCCAAATTTTTTATGACCATATCGATATCCCCACGAGGCGAACCATTGACCAATCGGCCGGTGGTAAGCTACGTGATCTTAGTGCGGAACAATCATGGGAACTCATAGAAGATCTTGCTCTCTATGACAACGAAAGTTGGAATGATCCCCGTGATTTGAACAAAACGGTCAAGGCAATATCTTTGCCTTCGAATAATTCAAGCACTCCCGACCGTAGGATCATGGAACTTGAGGACCAAGTCAAGTTTCTCATGAAATCTTACGAAGCTCCGAAGCATTCAAGCCAAGTGAACAAAATCACTTCTTCATGCGAATTATGTAGTGGTCCCCATGACACTCGTGATTGTGTGGAACTCCCCGGAACAGCTTTTGCGGACTACGCATCCACGCGTACCGACGAAGCGGGAGATAAGTGGTACACTTTCAAGCCCGAGCCAAACACATACGGTGATTCATATAACCCCTCATGGAAAAATCACCCAAACCTTAGGTGGAAACAAAATCAACCAAATTCATCCAACCCACCTAATCGTTACCAATCAAACGGTCCACCATCCAACCGTATCTTCAACAACAATCCTTCTAACAACTATGGTAGTACCAACAATCTTGAAGGATTGATGTCGAAATTTATGGCATCTCAAGAAGCTCGCATAGCTAGGTTTGAAACCGAATTCAACCAACAACAAACGGAGATGACCAACAAAATCGACAACTTGTTGAAAGCCCTCAACAACCAAACATTAGCCACACCTAGGAAGGACACTAGGGACACCAATAGTGGAATCCAAGCTAAGGACCCCTCATCATCCAAACATGTCCACTTTGTCAATGTTGTCACTATTAAGCCGATAGATAGGGGAATAGAGGAGAGTGACAAAGATGAAGTTAGAGTATAAGCCAATAGTGAGGATGAGAGTAGGGAAGTTGAGGTTAATAAGGATGAGGAATTAGAGGAGGTAGAACCTATAAAGGAATATTTTGATAAGTTGCCAACCAAGGAAGAACGGGAATACCATAAGTATTTATTCGATAGTCCCGAAACAACATATATCTTTGGCGATCCCCTGATCAAAATGGGAGACCCCTCTAACATTAACATCCCATGCAATATCGGGCACATGCATGTATGGAAAGCTTACATAGACCTTAGATCCCCCGTGAACATCATGTCTAGGACTTATTACAATTGGGTGATGAAGAAGCAACTCAATTTTAGGATAATGCCCGGTAAAAGTTGGATAAGTAATTTTGCGGGAAGAGTGAAGGGATTGCATGTCATTATAGGGAATCTCACCTATGAGATTGATTTTATGATAGTTGAAGACATTCGTCCGGTGATAGATGCTTGCCTAAGTCAAGTAGTATTCGGGAAGCCATTTGTTGAGGCCACTAGGATGAGTTATGATCCGACGTTAGGGATAGTTAGATTCAAGGAAGAGAATGATGAGGTTGCTTATCAAATGCCCTACAAGATTGAGCAATACCGCCTTCTCTCTAATTTCGAAAAGGAACGTAAGCAAGCGGCTTATTATAGGAATGAGGAGGATAGACGTAGAGGAGTAGAGTATGTTAGAAATAGGATGCTTGGTTTCTACAAAGAGTGCTTACAACTAGGTCCAGAATACAAAACTGGTTTAGAAG
Organism: Artemisia argyi; assembly: GCA_030686995.1. Classification (NCBI taxonomy): domain Eukaryota; kingdom Viridiplantae; phylum Streptophyta; class Magnoliopsida; order Asterales; family Asteraceae; genus Artemisia; species Artemisia argyi. Next base: position 55,499,592 of record CM060683.1, on the reverse strand, counting down.
ATGACCTAGAGAATGGAACCAATGATGAAATCACGTAGTAACCCACGACTTTGAGTCTAGCTACAAGACTCATAAATAAAGAAAAGCGCTTCTTGGGAGGCAACCCATGTTTTGTGTGATTTTAATTGTTTGATTGTTATTTGCTTCCGTATGCATGTTTTATTTTTATTGTTGGTTGATCATGTTTCTCAATTAAAATGTGGAAATACTTTATTATGTTGTTTAGCCTAGTCTTAACTTCAACCTAAAGGTATTTTTGCAAAAGATAAGTGTAAGGGGAAACCCCAAATATGTTTTTTAAGAAACAAACCGATCATGATTCTCCACAATATTTAATGAACATGTGTATTCGTATTGTTAGAGTCAAATGCTTGTATTGAGTCATGATGTAGTTTTGCAGGATTTTCCAGGAAGTAGGACAAAGTTTTTCCAGAAATTTTCCGGAAACTTAACATAAAGATTTCTACAGGTTCATTCTGACGGCGTCAGGCAATTGCTCTTGACGGCGTCAGGAGTCAAAAATCTGGAAATTTTACCAGTTTTGTTTTTCTAACGGAGTCTTATAAATTTTTGTGAATTATTAAGTTTTATAATCTCCAGGAAATCTGCAAACTTCATTCCACAAGCATTATATCTTATTTTGTTTTCTAGGATTTAGTAACTTATATAGGATGCCGCCGATTTTACGCGAGGTTGCCTTGTCTACTTTTGTCAGGATTTACAGGTTATTTGAGACAAGAAGATGATTTATATTCTGGAAGGGAAGCTTTGATTGTTCGTTTTCTTGGAGGAAGATTTAACCTGGCCAACCTAAAATCCATACCGAGCGAATCAGGGGAGTATTTGAATTCATTCTCTTTACTTTTAACTTTTACATTCTTTACTTGAACATTGGGGACAATGTTCATCTTAAGTGTAAGGGGAGGGTAAAAAGATGATACCTTACATATGCACTTTCGCTTGAGTTTGTTTTGTTTGATAGTAGATGAGTAATAAAACTATGAGAAATACTTGTTAGTGCAATTTTAGCGCCAAATTTAAAATTTTTTACAACATTTAGGAGTGAAACTTTAGCCATAGCAAGCGTCTCATGGATAGGAGGTTGTATGACTAGCACATAACCGTATATTCAGAAAAATTTTCCACCCAAAAATGTGAGGTTCGCCTTTAGTTTTGATAGGAAAAGCATTTATTATTGGTGCTTATGAGTGTACCGGTAGCATTTAGATTCTAGAACTTGCGTTAGTGATGCATCCCGAGACCGCTAGTGAGACTACATTCGTGTAGTAGGATTTACTACATGATAAGAGGCATTAGGATCACCCTTGTGTTAAACCCGTATTACGATTACTTGACCATTTAAGTCATATTACTTGGCTAGTTAAGTCAACTAATTTTTCCCACACCCTTAGCGTTGTACTCATTTTTAGTACACGATACCCCTAGTACACCCCTCCGAGCCTATCTTTTCGTTTCTAACTTTAAGCATCTTACTTAAAGGAAGAATTTGTTACACCCCACTTAAATGTACACCCAAATCGCCTTAGCCTTCCGTGTATGCGCTCATTTTTAGTGCATTATTGTTATTTGTTAAACCCTAAGTTAACTTTCTAATTGATTACATGGTTGCTAAGTCGAGTCATATCCTTGTACATATTGTTTTGGGACGATTGGGACTCATGGGTAAGTACTTATTTTATGGAGTAATGGGGAAGAACAACACTTATTACCCCCATATGTACGTTAATCTTAAAAGTGCTCCAAGTGTTTTGATTTTCTTAATTCGAGTCATTAGAATAGTTTAATGTAAAGTACGTAAAGATTCAAGTGTAAAGGGAATGCTCAAACCCCTATGATGTATTATTTTGGATGGTAGGGTAAGAGTGTATGAAAAAAAAAAAAAAAAAAAAAAAAAAAAAAAAAAAATCGAAAAAATCAAGAAAAAGAAAAAAAAAATAGAAAAGAAAGAGAGAAAAAACATACGGACTACCATCCCGTTTTCATTCTATGTTCATTTTATGTTTTTAGTTATTTTTCATTTATTAGCTTAAGTCGAGTCTAGTCTTGGCTTAGCAACGCCATCTTGTACATGTAATTAACTAAGATTGTTAACTCGCCACCAGTAAAATCCCCTTTATCCAACAAAACCGTGTAATTCATATCCCTACACCTAACATTATAACCCTTTAAAAAGACCTCTTTGATAGTTTATCCTAGGTGCTTACGCCATGTGGTGGAGGTTTGATCCTTTCCCAAGCCTATGGTAATCTATTTTGCTATGACAGGTAGTGAGAGATATCTTCCATTTCCATAATGTTATATTACTTTATTACACCCGAGAGATGTGAGTATCTAAACACTATTTGTGAGGTGCTTGTGTATGACCTCCGTGCTTGTCTATTGGTCTTTAGTGGAACGATTATTTGTTGTAATTACTTTTATATTAGTGTTAAATGACCCCTAACTTGTCTTTTGAGTAGAATAAAAGCTCATTTGCTTGAGGACAAGCAAATCTCAAGTGTAAGGGTATATGATGAGGCGAAAAATGATCCGTTTTTAGGGGGTCATTTAAGCCCGAATCCGAATTTATTTGATCAAATATTGCCCTAAATCGTTCCTTTTGTGATTTTAGGTGTTTGGAGAGTGAATTCTGGAAAAGAAGCTATTTTGGACGTTTTTGGAGCATAAAGTGAAGAAAACAACAAAGTACCAAATCCAAGCTGGAATTGCAAGGTGACGGCGTCAGAAAGGATGAATATTTTACCGAAGGTTGTGAAGGCGTCAGATGAAGAGATGACGGCGTCAAAATGACCAAGATTAATTTACCGAGGGTGGTGACGGCGTCACATAGGCCGTCACGATTGGATCTAGGGCGTCCGAGGAAGTATATGGCGGCGAGTTGACGGCGTCAGATTTTACTCTTGACGCCGTCAGGACGATTTTCCTATATATAGTTTTCTAGTTTTTTTCATAAAAAGAGGAGAAGTTTTGGTGAAACCCTAAAGACGATTTTGGTGCCTCTTTTACAGGTTTTTCAAGGGTTCCAAACCCTTGAGACCTTGCATTGTAATTGAGATAAGTATACTCTTAATTCAATCAATATGTCTATGTGTTGGTTGTCTATCTTTTGTTCTTATCTTAATTCTACTATGCTAGGCTAAATTTCCTTTGTGTTTGCTTAGATCTAATGAAACCTAGATGTTGATTATGTATTGATTACTTGTCTATTCTTGTTTTGAATGAATGATATTATATGTTAGGCTTAAGAAAACTGGCAGATCTCCAAATGGTAACATGCTTGAACGTCTTAAGAAACATGAACCGAGGCGTACTAGGTCTTTATTGGTTGTATTTAATGCATGAGCCACTGTTTACAATCCCTATAGTTGTGCTGGGTCATGGTGTAGGAGGAGATAAGAGCTCATAGAGTTGGGGAGTTATGTATGCCACTCCACGAATGGTATTAAGGAATACAACCCGTCATTCATACAAGTGTAACAAGTAATTAACATGTAAAAGATATCTAGGGAGTAATGAAGTCTAAGTAAACACAATTTCTCCAACCACTGCTCACAACCTTAGTTTAATATTAGTTTAATTTCATTTTCATTAGTTAATTAGTTATAAAATAGTTTTTGGGTTAGTTGATTAGCAACTAATTCCGCCCACTCCTTCAAAACCCGAGATTTTACTTGCTTTCATAAAATATAAAAACACAAAAATAATCATCTTCCATCTCTAGAACTATTAATTAGGCTTTCTAATCCTAGCGACACTATTCCTAAGCTGAACGATCAATCCCCCGGTACTTGTCACTATACTATACTACAACGATCAGGTACACTGCCTGGTGGAGGTTGTAAGCCTCGCGAGATCCCTCGAGAGGTAAAGCAAGGTGCGATTCCCACGCATCAATTTGCTTTTGATAAATTTCGCCAATATCTGGTTCTTTCAAAAACGGTCGTCTTTACAGATCATTCGGCTCTTCAATACCTTTTTGCTAAGCAAGATGCTAAACCTCAACTAATTCGGTGGATCTTATTGTTACAAGAGTTTGATGTTGAAATCCGTGATAAGAAGGGGGCAGAGAATTTAGCTGCTAATCACCTCTCTCGTCTAGAAAATCCCTGTCTTAATGAATCTGACAAGAGTGAGATTCAGGATTCATTTCCTGAAGAGCAGCTCATGTCAATAAATGATTCTGAGCCATGGTACTCGGATTATGCTAACTATCTGGCAAGCATAATTATTCCAGAACACTTGAACAGACACGAGGAAAAGGTTCTTCACCCAATTAAAATACTACTTTTGGGACGAACCTTTCTTGTTCCAAAGATGTCCTGATCAAGTAATCAGGCGCTGTGTTTCGGAAAAAGAGGCGATGAAGATAATGAAAGAATGTCATTCAGGGCCCTCAAGGGGGCATCATAGGATGAACACCACTGCGCGAAATTTTTTTGATGCAGGATTCTATTGGCCTACAATATTTCGTGATGTAAAGGGAATGATACAAGCATGCGATGCATGTCAACGAGCTGGGAATATATCAAAAAGGGATGAAGCCCCTCAGAATTTTATACAAATTTGTGAGGTTTTTGATGTTTGGGGAATAGATTTTATGGGCCCATTCCCATCTTCAGGGGGGAATGAATATACCTTAATGGCCATTGATTATGTTTCAAAATGGGTAGAAGCACAAGCCCTTAGGACCAACAATGCTAGGGTAGTTATTCATTTCTTAAAGAAACTGCTTGCTAGGTTTGGCATTCCTAAAGCTCTCATTAGTGACAGGGGAACCCACTTTTGCAACGCACAAATGGAGAAGGTCATGAAAAGATATGGGGTCTCCCACCGATTCTCCATCGCTTATCACCCTCAAACCAACAGTCAAGTTGAGAACACCAAAAGAGCATGATGCATGTGTAGAGTACTAGATTATAATACTACTCAATTTTAATTCAAATTTGAAATTTATAAAACACCTTTTTACCAATTCTAAAGATAACGCATACGAGCAAGTATACTCGTCTGTGTGTAATATGGTTTGTGGCAAATAGGGATCGTCCCAAGAGACTTATACGTTATTAAGTTTAACAAAAGTTGTAAAGCAAATAGCACTAAAGATTGTCACCTCTAAAGTACCGAAAATAAACAAACAATGGTTCTAAATTCAAACAATCAATCAAATAAGGACTTGTTTAGGAATCGTAAACAAACGTGATACAATGTTGAACATGTTTGGGTGAAACATATATGTAGAAGGCACATATCTATTTTCATAAGGTTTTCTAGTCAATGGGTAATATCAAGAAAAACCAAGTTTTTACTAGTTTCATGGGTGAGTCCTTTCGCCCTATACATCATCCCATTACGTTAGCACGTTGTTTTATCAAATGTATGAAAATATGATTAGAAAACATTAGTTCTTACGAGTCCTTTCGACCCAATCTCATGATTAAATCTTTCCGAATTCATTTAAAACTTGAATACTAGATAGTTGTCAATTATAATGTACCAATCCATTTGTGCACCAACTTCTTGGAATAGAACAATATTAGAAATCCTTTCGACCTTTAAATCCAATAGTGTTATATTAACAAGTTTAGAACACGAATCGTATTTAAACAAACTTATGAAAACAATCACTTCTCTAAACCGACTAATCATTCAACATTCATACGTAAGTCTACATGATTCCCAAACAAGTATCACAAATTCCAAAACAAGTTTCATCAACAAACGTAACATTTTATTCAACATAAAATCGTTCAACATCATAAGTAAAATAAGAAGAAAGTTACCCAAACAAGATTACAACGAGAAAGAAATGTAAGAGTTAGAGCACTCCTCGGGCCTCCAATTGAACAAGGGAATTCTCCGCCTCCACTTACAAGTATCACCAACACATCTTGGTTTCTTAGGAACGACAAGAATTATTGAGCTCTTTTGGGTTAGATAAAGTATGTTCAAGACCATAGGGTGTAAGGCTTGAATAAGGATCAAGTAACCTTTCTCTTGTAACTTGGGAGTAACCTCTAATTATTCCCTTAGAATGTTTGTGGTAGTGTGTCTTGATCATGGGTGCTTAGGGTCTTATTTATGCTTGAATTCATCACAAAAAGCTGTTACAAACACCCCATAATCATAATGTAGAGGTAATGATTGGACTTGAAGATTAATGACACTTAAAACCTTGAGTTAATGCAACTTTTCATCTCAGAATGCTTTGAACCTGCCGGTTGGAACTTCAACCTGGAGGTTCGGACTTGACTGCTCAACCTTAGGTTTGTGTTTGAACCATGGGTTTGACCTCAGCTTTCAACCATAGGTTGAGACGAAATTTCCTTCATAATATCCTTTTTAAGTTAACATATAACTCTATCCTTTAATAATCTTTTTGTCACCAAATCACACCTCTTTCTTTCATTAGAGATCCTCTCAAATAACACATATGCAACAAAAGTCATCATACTTGAATCAATATCTTTTACGAAACTCTTTTCTTCAATATTTCCTTTACCCTTTATCATTTCTTCGTCAACCTTGGATGTTTCCTTGCACCTAGACTTGAACACAACTTAATAACAAATAAGCGTAAAAATGCTGATAAACATAACTAAATAATATATAAAATATACAAATAACGCGACTCTAATATAGACAAAATGAGCGTTATCAAATCCCCCTCACTTAAGTTTTGCTTGCCCTCAAGCAAAGTAATAAAATCATTTTACCAATAGTCACTTCTTGTGATTTCCAAAAGTTCTCACAAGTCGTCCTTATTGCCAAAGCAAAAAGTTTAAAAAGTGAGTTTTATACTTTATACGTGAAATTTAAACGGAATACTTGGTTAAGCTAGATAACATAACTAAACTCCTCACAATTTTTAATTTCACTCTCCCTCATTTTTTTCTGGAGGAATGTTTCACACAATAGCTCAGTCATGATTTCATCTCATACCATAAGCTTGTACAAGTATCAAAACTAATCCAGATTACGTAAATAAATAAATAAATCACAGAGGACTTTTATTCTGGTTAAAATGTTAGGCTAAGGGTTAAAATAAACTATGCTCAAATAACTTCTTTCTAAACATTTATAGATCACTAGCGCGAATTCTTGATTTACTCGAATAACGGATGGTCACTAAGATAAATTACCTTATATCGCTGGCGCATATATTCAATTTCTTCAAGAACCGGATGGTCACTACAATATTCATAAAGTTGATATTTTCACAAAGCAAAGAGGGTAGGATAAGGCATGGAATTAGTGGATTAGTAATATAATGATAATCAAGTCAAATACCAAAATCACTAGTTGCAAAAATCGAACCATGTATCCCAAAATGATTATAGCCTCCGAATCAATCTTTCTCTTATCTTTCACTCATCGATCTCCATATAAATAAACTTCACGTGATAACACATTGGCTATTCGATAACTCATAACTTTTCTTCCTCCATCTTCATAAATATAGCACATTGGCTATACATTTTTTTTCATCCCCCACACTTTGGATGAGCATATACCTCAAAAATACAAATAAGAAGTAGCTACCTTCCTCTTCGTCAAAAAGGTATATCCGAAATACAAAGTGTAAGCTCATAATCATAAAAAATTCCTTCATGTCAACAAATAATTTATCGATTTGACTTGACTAAAAAGGGTAAGTATGGTTAGAAATGTGTAAAATATTTTTGTATTTTCTGGGTGTTTTGAGGTGTACTAATGGTATCTAGCACTTAAAATTAACTGCTAACAAATGGGTCCATAATGTAGTTAACTAACCAATTAGGCTAGCGAATATATTCTTTTAAATTGGAAATGGAAGGCCATTTGGTGGAATCCTATTTTGCCTCTTATCATATAAATTTATTTATATCACACGAATGTGATCTTACTCTGGAATTCGTAATGCATAACAAGCACAAGTTCTAGAATCAATTATTCACCGGCACACTCATAGCAAGATAATAGAATTTAAGCATAAAGATATGCTTCAAATGATAGGCTTAAATCCTCACATATTTAGAAATAGGCTATAGATGTACAAGTAATGCTATCAATTCTAAAAACGAATTGCTTCACTCAACCGAGATACGTTAAAAATTTCAAATTGCCATTTTTCATGCTATTGGAAAATTTTATATTGTTTTAAATATATATAACTTTAATAGCGTAAAAAAACAAATTTTTTTAAGGGCAATAAAACAACTTCTACTATAATCACAAAAAAAAGAAAAGAAAATATATATATATATATATATATATATATATATATATATATATATATATATATATATATATATATATTAAAATCAATACCATTTTCACTATTTACTTCCCCCCCCCCCACCACCACCACCACCACACTTAAGTTTTGCATTGTCCTCAATGTGAAAAATTAACTTCAAAGCAAAGGAAATATACCAAACATGATTTATATTTGGTATTTTAGCATGAGTTGATCTCGTCAAACTCCAAAATATACCAACCATATAATCCATGCAAACTCCAAGGTTCCTAAATCCTGAAAAATAAACAAATACTCCAAAACAAACAAAAACAAACACAAAATAACCATAATAATAAATTATTCTATACCAAATAGTAGATAAATTCTAAAAACGTATTAAACATCCTACATGAAATAAATAAAGTACGAATAGTTTGGAAAGAACATATATTATTTTCCCAATCAGCCACGAATGATAGTCAAAATCACTCGACTTCCATAAACTTGCGATCATCTCCTTCATAGCTCACCAAAGCTCGATCTCCAACATCTTCATTTGATGTCCCTACTTCAAAAACACTTGGTTCCTCATTCACATTTGAATAATAACCCATAAAACCTTCTTGAGTAACATTTCCTTGAAACGCACTTGATGGTGTAGGATAAGGAACATGTTGCAATGGATATGGTGCATATGACAATGGATATGGTGGAACACTAGGTGGTGCATAAACCATCGGAAAAGAATAAGGTGGATCACATTTATTACCAAGGTGAATTAAAAGAGGTGCACAATAATCCATTTGGTGACCAATCCTCATCAAAGTCATGTCTCTCCATATTTCCCCCTTATCCACGTGTGGTAAATTAGCGTGCCAATCTCCCCAACTTGAATTAAGTCCCGACGATTCACTAAAACAATGTTGTTGTTGAGATTCCTCAATGTTGCGAGTCACATTTGCACTCTCTTCGACCAAACACATCTTATCATGATCAAGCAACCTTTGTAAACACTTCTTGTCAAGCATGTGACAATTCTTTGTCACCAAAACCTTACTTTTCTCGGTCTTTGTATCATATCCCAAACTCTTTGAAATTTTAGTCACATAATGACCTCCATTAATAAATCCAACATCCGTCATGAGAGTAGCCCTTCTCGACAAATAAACGGCCAAAGTCCAAAGAACATTCATGCTAAATTTCCTTTTTTTCCTTATTTCCCATGATCATTTCTAGTAACCAGAAATCCGGTGTATGCACTTTCTCTTGACTACTTTCCCGGTGAACAAAAGAATTAACATGAATTTTGTGAACTAACCTTGCCATAGGTGAACAAATCTCCTTTGCCGTGAATCTTTTGCTTTCCGGATTTCCAATTTCTTTCCATACGTTACCTCCATCATACTTCACCGATTCTTTATCCATTTTCTCAAAGTGAACAACAAAATCTCCCGAATTGTAATCTTCACTTTGCTCATCTTCATACAAACCAAGCAACACTCCAAATTCCGGTAAAGTCATAACATGGTCATTTCCACATAACCTAAACCAAATGCATTTTTCTTTCATCACATTCTTAAAATCAATCCCTTGGTTAAAGTATATGGTAGAAAAGAACTCAAGACACCATTCTTTTTAAATCAAATAATTGTCTCTATCATCATCTCCTATCCTCAAAATTTTCTCCAAACTTCTATCCGGATAAACCGTTCCATCTTCATACTCCGTAGATACATCTAACAACGTCCTAAGATCCTTAGTAATCTTATACTTACTCAACAATTTCCAATCAACTAGCCTCAGCTTCGCAATGTCTTTGTTTCGCAACTTAGCCAACCGACTATTAAAACACGCTTACGCTTCCTTACTTAACTTTCCCCATTTCAAATGTTCATTCACGACCGGTTGTAGTGCATTTTCTTTCACCCGACTTTGCTTAGCGTACAAAGCAATCAATAGGTTCTCGTCTACGCGACTTTTTCCTTCCATGCATTTCTACAAAAACATAATAAAACAAACACACAAAAATGTTGGAGCCAAAGATTAACATGTTAATAATTAAACAAGTAAACAAACAATTATTTTTTTTTATTTGTTTCAACCGGCCGGTTGAGATCTCGACCTCCAGGTTCACACCAAAAAATATTTTTACCGAGAAGAAAACCCAGTCATATCTTTATTAAAGACAAAAATACACCGTTGGTCCCTAAACTTTCCACGAAATATCACAGGGCACCCTAACTTTCTAAAAATGTCGTATGGCGTCCAAAACATGTGAAAATGAGGCTGATTGCGTCCCTTGACCCATTTGGGCAAGGTCAATGCACGTTTTATGTTCTTATTTCAGGGGCATAATAGTCCAATCACTATTTAACTATGATCTAAACCAAGCTAAACCTGACAGTCAAAATGAGGGACCAACAGCGTATTTTTGTCTTTATTTATTTATTCGAGCAATAAACAACTTGGGTCAGATTCGTTCTTTCCTTGCTATCTTCTTATAAATACATGGTTTACATAAACGCTAAATCTCATATCCGTGTACTTTCTTGATGTTTTATGTAATGTTTAATGTAGTGTTTTTAATCGATGTACTCTTTTAATTATTGATGAACTTAAGTTTGTGTTAATGAGAGATTGTCTCTCTGGTTAAATCCAAACACCCGCTAAACTCAGAAAATGCTAGATACAAACATGCAATTGAAAGCAAAAACTCATAAAATGCAAGATTAAGATTATCATTTAAAATATATATTCGTTACATAATTACATTAGTCCGAGGCGTATGCCAAATGGACATCATCATAAGTGAATGTTTCTAAACATTCATCTTCTTCACTTTCATCATTTATTTTTTTGATCCATTTTTGTTTCTAATTTCCTAACTGCAGCCTTCTCTTTCCAATGCTCCTTGGCCACTGCAGAACGCCTTCCGTCTATCACTTCAGCATGGCTTCCTTCAGCCTCCTCATTTCCTTCTTCCTGCTCCGTTGCTTCTTCCTTCTCCTTTTCATCTACCTCCTTCCATTCTTGTTCCAACACAGCTTCTAGTTCATAGTAGCAGCTTTCATCACCTTCAAATTTGGCCGACTGTAGTTGGTTAGATACAGGGTTTTCTACTGCCACATTTGCTTCAATAGTTGGTCTTTTGGTCAATTCTTTGTCTTGGATAGCATCCGCATCTCTTGGTCATTTATTTTCGAACAACATGATTTGAAGTGAATGTGATAGATGTGTTTGACGTTGATGATATAAGCTTGGTATGCAGCAAAATGTGAAATTAACCAATATATACCAAAAAAATGGGGAAAACGAAGAGTCTGTATTAAATTTTTGAACTCTTCGATTCCCATTATTTGTTAGAAATATACACGCATTTTCTGAGTAAATAGAGCGTGTCGAGGAAGACACTGTTGGTCCCTCAATTTGTCTATGTTGCCGTTGGTATATTTAAAACTCCCGCCCATTATTAAGTTTAGTGTTTGCACTTTGACTCATGAATTTTCAATTATAACTTTAGATAGTCAAACTTCAAAAGTCAAATTGGCATATCCATAAGGCTTGCCTCCAGTAAGGATAATCTTAATCTTGCATTTTCTGAGTTTTTGCTTTCAATTGCATGTTTGTATCTAGCATTTTCTGAGTTTAGCGGGTGTTTGGATTTAACCAGAGAGACAATCTCTCATTAATACAAACTTAAGTTCATCAATAATTAAAAGAGTACATCGATTAAAAACACTACGTTAAACATTACATAAAACATCAAGAAAGTACATGGATATGAGATTTAGCGTTTATGTAAACCATATATTTATAAGAAGATAGCAAGGAAAGAACGAATCTGACCCAAGTTGTTTATTGCTCGAATAAATAAATAAAGACAAAAATACGTTGTTGGTCCCTCATTTTGACTGTCGGGTTTAACTTGGGTTAGATCATAGTTAAATAGTGATTGGACTACTATGCCCCTGAAACAAGAACATAAAACGTGCATTGACCTTGCCCAAATGGGTCAAGGGACGCAATCGGCCTCAATTTCACATGTTTTGAATGCCACACGACGTTTTTAGAAAGTTAGGGTGCCCTGTGATGTCTTGTAGAAAGTTTAAGGACCAACGGTGTATTTTTTTCTTTATTAAATTTATCCAAGTCGGGTAATGATGAGGTGAAAAATGAACCACTTTTAGGGGGTCATTTAAGCCCGGAATTGAATTTATTTGATCAAATATTGCCCTAAATCATTCCTTTTGTGATTTTAGGTACTTTGGGAGTGAATTCTGGAAAAGGAAGCAATTCGGACGTTTTTGGAGCATAAAAGTGAAGAAAACGGCAAAGACTTAATTTTCCATGCTGAGAACAGTACCTGACGGCGTCAAGAAGAAAATCATGACGGCGTCAAGAGTAAAATCCATGACGACCCAGTGAAAACCTGAAGGCGTCACAACAAGGGCGTCAAGACTATTTTTGGTGACGGCCTGCATAAGGAGTATACATGACGGCGTCAGACCCAGATCTAGGCAGTCCGAGAAACTATTTGGCGGCGAGATGACGGCGTCAGAATTTTATTCTTGACGCTGTCACCTATCAGAATCTATATATAGTTTTCTATTTTTTATTCATAAAATTGGAACTTGTGTGGAGAATACTAGGGCCAAACTTTGTAAACCCTAGGTCGTATTTTACAGTATTTTCAAGGATTTTCACCCCTTTAATCCTTTCATGATCAATTGAGATAAGTCTTCTTTCAATTCATTCAATATGTCTATGTGTTGTTTGAATATATCTTATGCTTGTCTTGATTTGAACATGTTAGGCTAGATCTATCTTGTGTTTGCTTAGATGTAATGAAACCTAGATGTTAATTATATGTTGATTACTTGTTTATGGTTGTAATGGATGAATGATTTCAATGTTAGGCTTAAGAAAACTGGCAGATCTCCATTATGTAACATGCTTGAACGTCTTAGGAAACATGAACCGATGTGTACTAGGTTTTATTGGTTGTATTTAATGCATGAGCAAATTCTAGTGATCCCATGTTAGGAGCTTCTTAGCCGGCTCGACATAGGAGTGAAGTAGGCGCTCATAGGATTGGGGAAGTAAGTACGCCACCCCATGAATGGTATTAAGGAATACAATCCGTCATCCACGCAACTATAACAAGTAATTAACCTGTAAAAGATATCTAGGGAGTAGTGAAATCTAAATAAACACAATTCTCCCATATATTGCTCACAACTCTAGTATAATTTAGTTTATTTTCATTTTTAGTATTTTATTTTGATTGCATCTTTAGTATTGGGTTAGTTGACTAGCAATTAATTCCGCCCAACTCTTTCAAACCCGAGATTTTTATTTGCTTTCATAAAAATATAAAAATACAAAAAGAATCATCCCTCATCTCTAGACCTAGTCTTTAGGTTTTCTAATCCTAGCGACACTATTCCTAGCTGAACGATCAATCCCCCGGTACTTGTCATTATACTATACATCGATCAGGTACACTGCCTGGTGGGGGTTGTAAGCTTCTCGAGATCCCTCGAGAGGTAAAGCCTGGTGCAATCCCTACGCATCAGGTAAATCGGCTTAGTAGTCTTATTCGGGTTGACAAGATTTCTCAAATGTTGACTAGGGTTGGTTGTTGGGTCGAATACGTTTGTTTTCTTTGAGTCGGGTCAACTAGATTCACTCGAATAAAGTTCCTTTTAATGTTTTTCTATACTTTCTTCATTACTTATCCTTGTTATTTATTTATTTTGAAAAAAAAAAAAAAAAAAAAAAAAAAAAAAAAAAAAAAAACAACTAGCTTATAGCATTAGTTGTATTCACATTATTATATTACTCGTATTTAATTGATCAGAACTCAAATGGACACAGCTGAATAGACCCCAAACACTCAGTTCTCGAGTTTTGTTTTGAGGGGAAATAAAAGAAAATGGAAATTTTTTTATGTTCTCAAGTTTTTTTAGGAGGGGAAAGGGAAGTGGAAAGGAAGATGGGAGGAAGATTTGTTAATAAAATCTTACTCTCAAAAATGGGAGGAAAGGGAAAGGAAATGGAAGCATATGGTGTGTAAAGACTATTATACTCCTTTTTAAAAGTTTGCTACTAACAACTAAAGGGTATAAATGTAATTTAAACAAGTTATTTTCCTTTTCCTCCCACTCAAGAACATGAGTTGTTATTATTTTCCTTTTCCTTTCATTTATCTCAAGAACATATCAACTAACACTTCCTTTCCTTTCCCCTTTCTCTTCCCTTTCCTATTCTTTTCCATTTCCCTTCACTTAAAACTCGAGAACTGAGTGAAAGAGATTAACTCGAAAACTTGCTTATATCGGATTCGAGTATGCTTTTTTTAACATTTACGCGAACAAACCCAACTCGAATAAAACTGAACCTGTCTAGTCTAAGGGCCCGTTTGGTATGTGGAATTTGCTTGGGTTTTGGATTTAATAAATGCAAATCAAGTGTTTGGTTGTGTTTATAGGGTTTAAAATTGTGACTCAACCCCAATGGTCTCACACTTTTCAAAAGTAGGAGAGGGGTGGGATTTGATAAATATTTATGTTTTTGTGAACCTCACTTACAACTTTACTCTCATTTATCTCTATATTTATTTTTAATAATAATAATTTTTGTTACAAAAATATTATATAAAATAATTAATACTATTAAATATTATTTTCTCTCTCCTAAATCAAATTCAAATCCAAATCATAATTTACAACTTTATATTTAAATCCAAATTTTAATCTAAACTCATCTACAAACCAAACGGGCCCTAACTCTATTAACACCCGTAATTATGAAATAAAATTTATACTCATGAAAAGATAATAAGACAAATATTATTAAGGAATGTTGTCATGTCATATGGTTAGAAATTACAATGCATATTTGTAACTGAGCCAAGGTGAACATGTATAATACATGTTTGAAAAAGTTATAGAGCAGTAGAAAAGTTCTTTAAATATCACTAATTTTTTAAAGATCAAAAGATTAAATCTCAATCAGCTAATTCATTTCACGTGACTCGCCTAACACCTCATCATACAATCAAGTAATCTGCCATAATTTCGGTTACTATTAAACTGATTTTTACTATAATCGCATGTGATTTTCAATATAATCATATATATTTTTATCATTCAAACTGAATCACATGTAATTTTATTTGTAACAGCAACTACATCATCTTTAAGATCGAGATTTGCATCTATTTATGCAATAACCTTATTTTCTTCATCTATAACCTTGTTTTTGTCCGCAACATGACTTTTGTCGTGAATAACATGAAAATTCCGTTCTTCATAATCTTAACATCATCCATATCTAACTAATTATTTGTTAACTGATATCTTTGAACCTAAATTCAGGCAAAAAATCAAAATTGATCCCTAATTTAAAAAGTTGCTATCAATGACGAAGATTTATGATGATATCAACAATTATTGAGCTTTTTTTTAAGTTGATTTGATGATTAATTTTGACTCTGTGTGTGAAATCAATTTTATTTATTTTTATATTTATTTGTAGAGAAGGAAATAGGTTTTGAGGATTTTTCATTTTGTGAAAAAATTGCCTCAAGTGTAAATCAGATTTAATTAGAGTCATTTGATGAAAGTAAAATGAAATGTGAGGATTTGATCTTTTGATATTTAAAGAAAATTTGATCTATATAGATCTATATGCATTTCATCTCTATGAAGTAACTCGTCCATTTTTTAGTACTAACTAAATACTTTTAAGGTTGGATGTAATAAGGAGATCTCAAGACCGCATTCACCACTATCATCTTAGCGTCACATAAGCTTTCTCTTTATACAACCAACTTCACCACCCACTTAGTGTAATAAGACAACCAGTTTCAGCACTAAAACATATCACACTTAAACACAAATATACCACATCAACACACACAAATAAAACACGCACTACACGACTCGGTCATCCACAAGACCGAGTCTTCGTTTTTCATCGTTGAAGACGTGTCTTGGAGACAAGCCGTAATAAGGATGACCAACAGATTTTTTTTTTTTTTTTTATTTAAAGCTAAGGATGACTAATAAAATGTTATTTTTCTGTCAAATCAAACTCAAATCATTACGTAGCTGGGTACAATATATTGTCAAATATATATAGTTAGAAAATGTTTGATACTAATAAAGTCACTATCATTTCATACAATCTATTTTATCTAATAAAATAGAGTTTTGTACAACCCTTTTAAGCAATCTTTAGTACAACTCTCTTAAGCCAACTAATTAATTTTTTCTTAAAATAACACTTATTCTTAGCTTGACACGTGTACTTTAGTTTTGTCTTTGAATGGCCTTTTAAATCAGCCTTTGAAACACTCCTTTTCGTTTGAACAAAAAAAATGACAGGTCTTTGAACTAATTTTGCTTTTGAAAGTGTGTTGTGCAAGACTTTTGACTAATTTTACTTCATTAATGCTGACCGTCTTTTTCACCATTCGTCCCTAAACTTGTCAAGATTCTCGTGTATTGTCGTTAAACTATTTTTTTTCACTTTCGTCCCTGAACTTGTCAAACGACGGCTCGTTTGGTCCCTGGGAGCGCGTTTTGGTATATGGGTGTTATGTCCGTCCGTTATCTGATGTGGCAAGCTTGGATTTTTTCGTCTTTTCACCTATTTCATATTCTCACCGTTCGTCCCCAATGCCGTTTGTATATTGTAGCAAACGCTTTGCATCTTTCGTCCCTAATATTTGATGCGTGTTGTGTAAAAATTCGACCGTTGGCCAGAAGTGAACCATGTAAATACCCGTCCATTGTGCACATAATAAGTATGTAAAACACACATCTTCTCAAAAGAAAAAAAGAGCAACGATGGTGGTCTGCACATGTGGTAAACCCGCTGTTGTCAAGACTTCTTAGACAAACAGGAATCCAGGTCGCCGTTTCGTTGGCTGTCCGACAATTGTAAGTTTGTCATTGTGTTGTTTATTTTTTTAAAAAATGTGTTGTTCATTTACACATTTTGTTGTTTCAGGGCTCAAACTGTCCTTTTCTGGGATGGTTGGATCCTCCGATGTGCCCAAGGTCAGTAGATAATATCCCTGGTTTGTTGAGGAGGATTAATGCTCTACGAGGTGTTGTTGAAGAGCTTGAAGAACAGCGGTCCAAGTACAAGAAGTATATCATCATCATTTGGGTTTTGTTTGCATTGTATGTTTATTTAACTGCTTGACATGTGTTGTGTAGTAGTAGTTGTTAGTTTCTGATGGAGGTGGGTGAATGCTTTCAGTATTTTCGAGTAGATGATGGTAGTTGGGTGGTGAAGCTGTCGTTTGTAATGGTTGTCAATGATCAATGAAATTTCTTGTTTGAATAATGGGTAAATCGTAATGGTTTGTGATCAAGTGAATGTGGCTTGTTATTGTAAAGTATTTTGTTTGCTTGTTCAATGCATAATATGATTGACTCAGGGAAGTTAACAAACAATAAGGTTGTAGTTTGACTTAGGGAAGTCAACAAACCATAAGGCTGTAGTTTGTCTTAATAAAGTCAACTAACTGAACCATTTTGATTTTTCGGCTCACCAGTACTAAGTTCCTTATATATAACAGTAGTAAAATGTTAGTACTGGTAGTACAAAATTCCTTGTAACATAATATGAGTGAGTTAGGCAAGTTAAGAAACCATAACAGCAAGCCTGAGAGGGCCAAGAACCAGATGTTGCAGTCGCGAAGAAGAGGACGTTCAAGAAGTTCAGTTTCCGTGGAGTTGATCTCAACGCTTTGCTTGACATGTCTACCGATGATTGGTAGCGTTGTTGGTGTGTAGAGCGGTAAGACCTTCAACCATATTTAAATGAACCCTGAGATGATTGGACACTACCTTGTTTGAGTTTTGTATCTCATACAAGCCTGTTAAGCACGGTAGACCCGGTATTAGAGTTACCCATTCTTCAAGGTTCATCCCATTGAAGTGAGGATGCTACTTGTTTTAAAGGATTATGATTTTAAAGGATTATGCTACTTCTTTTAAAGGTTTACCCCTAATATTTTGTCAATTCAGAAGGTTAAGATGATACTTGTTATATAGGATTATGCTTTTTTTTGTTTTTTTTTTTCAAAAAACAAAATAAAAAAAACAACCCATAAGGCTGTAATTTGACTTAGGAAAGTCAACAAACCAAAAGGCTGTAGTTTGAGTTAATAAAGTCCAATTTTGCATTAACAGTATTAAATTTTTACTACTGTTGGAAATAAAAAAACTTAATACTGGTGAGCCAATAAAGCCGTGTGAAGACCACCCAACACAACCCAACCCGATTACATACAATACATAGGTACACTCCCAAATAAAATGGAAATATAAATGTGTTCATTTTTCCAATAAATAATTAGGAACCGAAGAGTCCAAAAAAAGGCTATAAAATTTAATACAGACTCTTCGTTTTCCCCATTATGTGTCTATATATTGGCTAATGCAACATTATGTAACATACCAATCTAATACTAGCAAACATCAAACAAGTTAAAGTGTAAGTAAAATATCAGGAACCAAGAGAGCCAGAGATGCTGTTGCAAACGACAACACAGAAGAAGAAAACAACGAACTGAGGAAACGAGCAAGGGAAGATCCAAAAGAGCCAGAGGTGCCTTCGTTGGAAAAAGACTCGAAGGATAAGGATAAGAAGGAGGTGGATGAAGAAAAGGGCAAGGCTGCTCCTCCAAGCCCTGCTGAAGTTGAAAGACGCGGGCTTGCTGCAAAAAAGAGGGCCGATGAGCATTGGAAGGAGATCAATGCTGTTAGGAGATTAGAAGAAAGGGATAAAAAGAAAAAAAAATGTTAAATGTAATGAAGAAGAGGAAGAAGAATGTTTAGAAACATTCTCGTATGATGAATTGTATAAGTCATATGAGTCCGATTAATTTAATCGTGTAATGGAAAAAGTTTGTTTAATAATAATTTTATTGTTGATTTTGTGAGTTTTGTTTTTTTTTCAATTGCATGATTTATTTTATTTTTTTTTTGCACATAAAGTTTATGATTATTTTCATGATGTACGTTTGACTTTGAATTTATGCACCAGTATGACCTTCAGTTTATGGTTATTTTCATGTGTATATCTAATAGTGGTATTATTCACATTGTTGACCAAAAAAATATGTTGACTTTAATAGTCAAATCCGTTTATTATTCCAAACACGATACTATACTGCATATGCAGTTGGTCAAATATAAATTGTAATAAGTTAATTTTACCCATGTTGAGTTTTGAAAGTAACAAAATAGGTTTACAAGTGAATATTCAATAATGGTTCACTTAGTTGACTTTATTAAGTCAAAGTAGAGCCTTATGGTTTATTGACTTCCCTAAGTCAAACTAGAGCCTTATGGTTTGTTTTTATTTTAAAGCACAATCCTTTAAAACAAGTTGCGTCTTCACTTTCTGAAATGACAAAAGACTAACCGGGAACCAAATTAATAGTCTTTCATGCGAAAGATAAGTGGTAGTACTTAATGGTTTGGTTTGGGTGGACTTCACACGTTTGGAAGGCTCAGCAGTACTAACTTCCTTATATCTAACAGTATTAAAATGTTAATACTGGTAGTACAAAAAATTTTCTAACCGTATTAACTAGTTAGTCCTGGTATTGTTGTTATCTTATCAGCAGTACATGGTTAGTGTACCATTCAACTGCTTGAATTACAAATACTCAAAATAGTAGTACAAAAGGGTAACAACATGTTTATTCAGGTTACAACAAAATTATTCAATCATACTACGTCCTAAATCAACTAATACTTTTTCTTTTTACCCTTACCTTTTGGAAAAGGTTTGGCAATTGCTGGAGCAAATGGTTTGATACCATTGTCTTCACAGAACTGATCACTTGGAAGGCCTAGCACCTTTTCCCTTTCATCAAAAAGCTTTTTCTCTGTCTTTTTAGGATTCTTAAACTTCCTAGCATCAATCTTTCTGGTCACAGAACCTGAATAAGTCTTTGGAAAATAGCCTTCCCAGCTGTTGGTTGAAGTTGAGTCACTCCAGTTGTTGATGGAGCTTGAATCACTGCTGTTAACGTAAATGATTTCTGCAAACAAGTTAAGAAAACCATTAAAAAAGTATGTTAGAAATGAAAAGGAGCATGGTGTTGCAATTGAGGGTGTGTTTGAAACAACCTTTGTTCTTGGAACTCATTATTTCAGCAGCTAGAATTGGGTGGTGGAAGACTGGTTGGTGTCTTTGGTTTTATAGAGGAAAACTTATGCTTGTTTAGTGTTTACAAAATGCAAAAGTATTCACGTGACAGTAAAGAAAAAAGTAGTCTTTGGTGCCCTATGACAAGTCATGCCATGTCTTACTTTTATCATGTGTGCAGACATGAGAAGAAAATAGTGTTTGCATAACCAATGCCAAAATAGTCATTTTCAAACACAAAATGCCACCACATTCAATTGATGTGAGCATTTAATACTCCTTAACCTACCTCACACAGTGAAAGTCAAACAGGTGTATTTCAAAATAGAAAAATATGGCACAACAAGCCGTGTAAAGTAAATGATCCTACCAACTTGGATAGTCAAGTAAAGTCTCATCTTATTCCAAATTTATCCAAACCAAAAATATGGCACAACCTGCAAGTCCAAATTTAAAGAGAGAGAGAGAGAGAGAGAGAGAGAGAGAGAGAGAGAGAGAGACAAGTGGTGGTTTTATAGGTCTGGGTGTTCGAACTGGTAATGATCCACAGGTACAGGTGTTGGATGAAAGATGCTTTATTTGTTGTATGGATGTTAAGTGTTGGAGGCATGCAAACACAGGTGGAAGTGTTGTTGTAGTCACAAAAGCTGCTAGTGCTGAGGCAAACAAAGTAAGTGGTTGTGTTATAGGTCTAGGAATTAGAACTGGGGAAAAAAGAAGAAAAAAAGAAACCCAAGAAAGTTGATTACAAAACAACAACAAATTTGAATAACTATATAGTGGTAGACCACTGTCATGGTTTTGGGCATGTCCAAGCCATACTTGTATGTGATGTGTACGTTTGCATTTTAATGTTTCGTCTTTGTATTACGGATTGATTAATGTGATGCTCATGTTTATGTTTCTGATACATATCAAACACACTAAAAAACTTAAAACATATATGAACACATTATTCATTGAAAAACTGAATCATAAGACCCATTACATTCATTAAGCATAACATGGTGATGTGAACAAAAGAAACCCATGACCAATGTCCAACAAACAACAACCTCATGGATATTTCTTTCTCACAACAAATTCAATCTTCTTAAACATCTTGTCCTTGACTTGCTTGGCCATCATCAACAGTGCCTTCGCCCGACGCTTATCAATTTTCTGTAATCTCCTAAGCTTCTTGGTATTGCTCCTTGCAATTCTTGCACGTGAATAGTTTCGAAGTCCAACAATCAGCTCCCCCTACGTCCGACCCTTTCAGAAATTTTTTTGGACTTGTACTCCAAATCATGTGCTTGCTGCAAGTTTTCAAGAATCTCTGTGTGGTAAGGGCCAAGCACTAGTTCAGTTAGCACATACGAGTTACAAACAACCTTTAGATCAATATTAATTTCAGAGTTGTTCATGCTTAAGGAAATAGGGAGCTGTGTTTTGCAAGTTTTGAGTTGCAACAAATGAGGTAGGACGGTAGGTAACTATTAAATATGAGTAATAAATGACACACAAATAAAGCAACACATTTTGTCTAAAAGGCTACTACCAGTGGTCATAGCATTGTGACACATATAAAACGTTAGAATTAAAAAAATTGCATATATAATTAGGATTTTTAAAAAGTACATATTAAATTTAAAACATTGCATAAGTGTAACATAAAACTTCACTTGTAATCCGGGTGATCCCATGTTTGAGAGTTGTTGTACAGGTAACCATCGTCGTAAGTAGCAAAGCTCGCAAACTTATCGGCTTCTAACTGAGCTTCCAACCTGCTAAGCTCCCGATCCTTTTCTTCGTTCCAGCCCCCATCATCAGCTGCCACCACATTTTCTTCAAAGCTTAGCTTAAAGTGCTCCAGATGAGGTTGTTGCTCAACAACTCTCGGTGCAACAGATGAAGTATATGCACCAGCATCACATGATGCCACATTATCCACATAACTCCAACTGATCTTGTTAGAGATTTGCGCCTGTATTTGAGAAACACAACCCCATAGCGACTCAGCAATGGCACTGTCCTTACAATATTCATCGTACAGAAACTGGTCGATGACGGCTTTCCTCTCTGCTGAGATATCTTGGCACGCTGTGTATTGTTCTCTAAGTTGGTTTTTAACTTTTTTGGCAAGGTCAAACTGTTTGATCACTTCAATGATAGCATTCTGCCGATCCGTGTCGCCTTTCTCGGTCTGTTTCTTGATGTATGTTTGCAATTCTTCGACTGTGTAAGGAAGTTTGCAGGCCATTTATGTTTTGAATTGTTGTTTGCAGTGTGTGTGAATTTATGGATGCCAAATTGTGTTTGATGGTGGTATTTATAGGAAGTCAAATTGGTAAGTTTGCAAGCCATTATAAAAAAATAAAATATTTCTTACTTTCAAACGGTAACAAACAAGTACAACCACATGTTGACTTGTTTGCTGCACTTGACTTTACTTAGTGAAACCCCGTTTTTATAAACAATGGTGAATCTTACCCATTTTGTTACCCATCAAGCACATAAGTAGTTTTGGTTGACAAAATCTATAAGTCAAACAGGTCACAAACCATCTAAAGTAGCCACAGAAGTTCACTTATATAAGTTTGCCTTTAAAAGGACTTAAAAAATTGCCACATATGTGGACTTTCAATGTCTGCCTATAGAAGGACTAAGATGAGTGCCACAGATGTGGACTTTGATGTTTGCCACTTATGTGGACTTTCAATTACAGACGTTTCATAACAACCATAGTACTAAAACTCAAATTTGTCCTGAATTTAAAACATGGCTAAAGGATAGCCCATTCACTGTCATTGACTTGGCTGGATTGAGTTGGAATAGGAGCAGATACTCCTTGGAAACTTGAACTAGGACCAGCTTGAGACGCACCAGATACTCCTTGCACAGTTGACCTCTGACCACCTTCAACAGCTACATCTCCATATTGGACAGCTGAACTAGGACCAGCTTGAGCAGACCCATTATCCTTAGCTTGCCGAGCTCCAGCTTTGTTGAAACCTACATAAGAAAATAGGTTATAAAAAAGTACCAAATATAAAACAATCAAAAAACATAACTATGAAAGTCTAATAATTACCTTTTCTAGGAGGTTGACCTTGTCCTTTGCATGTAGTCTTGTTGTGTCCAGCGTTACCGCAGAGTCTGCAAGTAATTACTCTCCCTCTTTTGGTAAGTTTTCCAGAATCTACACAGGGTGCATCCTCATACTTAGACCTTCTTCTCTTATTCTTTGGTCTTCCAACCTGGACATGATGCTTTGGTGGCAAGAGCTATGTAGCATGGGTGGTCTTCTCCCAGTAGTTGCTGCCTCTAATTGGTTCCACTAAGTGAGAGTATACTTCCTTCTATGTGGATAACCAATAACAGCTATGTACCCAAGACTCAGGAGGTCCAACTTGAATGCCATTGAGTCCCATATTCCAACAGGCTGCAACAGCATGCTTACAAGGTATCCCTGTCAATCCCCATTTCCTGCATGTACATACCTTATCCTGTACATTCACAACACACTGATCACCCCATGCCCCTGTTACCTGATACTTAACTCCTCCATTCCATATCACCCGCAACGATTTAGCCTCGCTCTTAATCTTTCCCAATATTTTAGCTGCAGTTGGGGTTAGAGGCCCATCAGTTTTGTCAATTATACCTTGTACAGCTACTATTCTCTTCATGCAGTATTCTCTGATGTACTCTAAAAGTGTAATGACTGGCTTGTCCCTTGCTGGAGCTATTTTACCATTAAACACCTCAAATGTTGTTGATCAATAAATCTGTAACTAGTCTACCTATAGCACAAAAATATGAAACACTTAAATGATATACATGTCTACTATTGAACCACTTATGTTTAAAACAAACAAACAATTACCAGAAAAATGAGATCTTGCCCAATGTTCAGCTGGTATCTTGCTCAACCATTCGTGTGCTTCCTTTTTCATAGCCTTCAAATGTTCCATACACTTTTCAAAACCAGACAGGGTTGTAACAGATGCACATCTCCACAAAGCTTCCTTATATTCCAAGCCACTAAACTGCTGCCTCATATTTTCATGAATGTGCCTCAAGCAAAATCTGTGTTCTGCATTAGGGAAGACAGATTTTAAGGCTGGAATGAGTCCCTGCATAAACCAACAAAGTTAGAAAAATAATAATTTATATTTTGTTGGTTATTAAAGAATTCAACTAGAGGACCATCATTTACTAACTTTTTGTCTATCACTCATGAATGTGAAGTTAGATCTAGGGCCTAGATCTATGTCATCACCCAAGCACATTAAGAACTAAGACCATGAACTCTTAGTTTCAGCTTCCAGCAAGGCATAAGCCAATGGGTAAATCCCATTGTTAGGATCAAGTCCAACAACCACCAACACTTGGCCTGGATAAGGACCTTTCATGAAACAACCATCTAGCCCTAACAATTCTCTTTTGCAAGCCTTGAAGCCTTCCTTCAACGGTCCCAAACAAATATATATTCTTTTAAACACCCTTCTAAACTCACTAGGATTAGCAGAATCTCTATCAATTCCAAGCTTCATAGTTGTATTAGGGTTTGTAGACAGCAATTCACCAATATAGTCCCTAAGCATCATATACTGCAGGTTGTGATCACCTGAAACATCTTTTTCTGCTTTAGATATGGCCCTGAATGCTTTTGTCATAGAAACCTGAAGATGTAATTCACGCTGGAGCTAGTCTTGAACTGCCTTTCCTGGGATCTCTGGATTAACCTTAACTAGGTCATAGATCTTGTTTGCCAAATATTTATTAGTGCAGTGTTTGATTTCCCTTGATTGAAGGCAAGTGTGTTTGTCTTTGTGTGTCTTTACTATCCAGTTTTGACTAACTCTGTCTTTGCCTACATACAAGACCCAGGGGCATTCATCACACACATCATCAGAAGTTCCTACATCGTTTCTCTTTCTTTTACTCCCTCTACCTAATGGGCCACTTGATCCACTAGGCCCAACACCTGTATCTACAGTTTGGGCCTGTTGATCCACTTAAGACTGGCTCTGTAAAGATAGGAATTCGGTTATCACATACAGCTCTTATCCTAATACCATCATTCTTGACCAATGATGAGGCGAAAAATGAACCACTTTTAGGGGGTCATTTAAGCCCGAATTCGAATTTATTTGATCAAATATTGCCCTAAATCATTCCTTTTGTGATTTTAGGTACTTTGGGAGAGAAATCTGGAAAAGGAAGCAATTCGGACATTTTTGGAGCATAAAAGTGAAGAAAACGCCAAAGTCTTAATTTTCCATGCTGGGAACAGTAGGTGACGGCGTCAAGAGCAAAACCTTGACGGCGTCAAGAGCAAATTTCATGAATTTCCATGACGACCCAGAACAGATTTGACGGCGTCACGTAGGAAGGGCGTCAAGAGTAAAAGAGTCATGACGGCTTGGAAGTGTTTAAGTCTTGACGGCGTCAGAAGTGGATCTAGGCAGTCCGAGGAGAGTTTTGGCGGCGAGGTGACGGCGTCACATTGTTTGTCTTGATGCCGTCATACCTGTTTTTCTATATATAGTTTTCTAATTTTCACACATTAAAAAGAGAAGTTTTGGGAGAAACCCTAAGGACGATTTTGGTGTAACTTTACAGGTTTTTCAAGGGTTCCAACCCCTTGATACCTTGCATGATTAATCAAGATAAGTGTTCTTCTAATTCAATCAATATGTCTATGTGTTGGTTGTCTATATCATGTTCTTGTCTTAATTCTATCATGCTAGGCTAGATCTATCTTGTGTTTGCTTAGATCTAATGAAACCTAGATATTGATTATGTGTTGATTACTTGTTTATTCTTGTCTTGGATGAATGATTTATATGTTAGGCTTAAGAAAACTGGCAGATCTCCAAATGGTAACATGCTTGAACGTCTTAAGAAACATGAACCGAGGCGCACTAGGTCTTTATTGGTTGTATTTAATGCATGAGCCACTGTTTACAATCCCTATAGTTGTGTTGGGCATGGTGTAGGAGGAGATAAGAGCTCATAGAATTGGGGAGTTATGTGTGCCACCCCATGAATGGTATTAAAGAATACGATCCGTCATCCATGCAATTATAACAAGTAATTAACGTGTAAAAGATGTCTAGGGAGTAGTGAAATCTAAGTAAACACATTTTCTCCAATTACTGCTCACAACTTTAGTATAAATTAGTTTATTTTCATTTCTAGTATTTTATTTTGATTGCATCTTAGTATTGGGTTAGTTGAATAGCAACTAATTCCGCCCACTCTTCCAAAACCCGAGATTTTAATTTGCTTTCTAAAAAATATAAAAACACAAAAAATAATCATCCCTCACCTTTAGAACTAGTATTTAGGCTTTCTAATCCTAGCGACACTATTCCTAAGCTGAACGATCAATCCCCCGGTACTTGTCACTATACTATACTACAACGATCAGGTACACTGCCTGGTGGGGGTTGTAAGCTTCTCGAGATCCCTCGAGAAGTAAAGCCTGTTGCGATTCCCACGCATCAAGTTTTTGGCGCCGCAGCCCGGGGAATAGTTATTGTCTAGGTTAGGATTTCTTTTTATTAGGTCTACTTGCTAGATTCCTTTCTAGTAAGATTTTATTTTTATTTTTAGGTCTTCTTTAGTCTATCTATTTCTTTGTGTCTTTGTTCGTAAACTGTTTCGATGGATAACAATAACATTGATCGTTTAATTCCTGTTATTCGTGTTTTTCGTCGTAGGATTTTCCAAATGCCCGCCCCACTTCCTTTAGCAGAAAATGAGAACCCTCCTAACTTTTCACCCAACCACCACTTTAACAATAATTCTGAGTTAGAAGAGTCTGATCATGATGATGACCATAGGGCTAGTCCTTTCTACTATTCAGACTCCGATGAGGATCTTGAGGATGGTGATGTGATCAATGAGAATAGGATGGAAGAAGAAATAAACCCTCTTAGGTATGTTGACCCTAGGACTAGGATTGAGTATGATAGTTCATTTAACATGCAATTCCCTTGTAAGATCGGATTTAAGAGCTTTAATGCCTATCTCAACTCATCTCTTCCAATGAACATAATATTACGTAATGAATACAATCAAATCATGGTAGATGAGTTAGAGTACAAAGGAGAAAACATTATTGCTAAGGCAATACCATTGCATGTGTTTGTTGGAAGCTTGGTCTATCTTGTTGAGTTCATGGTTATGGAGAATCTAGGAGAATTTATTGATGATAAGTTGACCCAAGTTGTGTTTGGAAAACCTTTCAAACAGTTGACCAACCTTGATGAAAAACTCATAGAAAGGTTAATTACATTCTCGGATGGGGAAGAAGATTTTATCTATCAGATGCCCCGCACACACCCTAGGTTCAAGGATTTTTCCATGGAAAAGTGTAGTAGGTATCCGCCCATAGAGATGCTAAGTGAGAATGATAAGAGAAAAGGACTTAAATATACTCATGAAAAGAATAAAAGATACTATCGCGGATGCTTAGAATTAGGAGATGATTATAAGAAAGATGAGGCGACTATTAGATGGCTCACACTAGGTTATGTGAGCATAAGCGATACACGTTAACCCATGACCTTGAGTCTAGCTACAAGACTCATAAATAAAGAAAAGCGCTTCTTGGGAGGCAACCCATGTTTTGTGTGATTTTATTTGTTTGTTTGTTATTTGCTTCCGTATGCATGCTTAATTTTTTATTGTTGGTTGATCATGTTTCTAAACTAAATAGTAGAAATACTTTACTTTGTTGTTTTGGCCTAGTCTTAACTCCACCTAAAGGTATTTTTGCAAAAGATAAGTGTAAGAGGAAACCCCAAATATGTTTTTAAGAAACAAACCGATCATGATTCTCCACAATATTAAATGAACATGTTTATTCGTACTTGTTAGAGTCAAATGATTGTATTGAGTCATAATGAAGTTTTGCAGGATTTTCCAGGAAGTAGGACCAAGTTTTTTCAGAAATTTTCCGGAAACTTAACATAAGAATTTCTGCAGGTCAATTCTGACGGTGTCAGGAGTTAAAAATCTGGAAATTTTACCGGTTTTGTTTTTCTAACGGAGTCTTATGGTTTTTGTGAATTATTAAGTTTTATAATCTCCAGGAGATCTGCAAACTTCATTCCACAAGCATTATATCTTATCTTGTTTTCTAGGATTTAGTAACTTATATAGAATGCCGCCGATTTTACGCGAGGTTGTCTTGTCTATTTTGTCAGGTTTTACAGGTTATGTATGACAAGAAGATGATTTATATTCTAGAAGGGAAGCTTTGATTGTTCGTTTTCTTGGAGGAAGATTTAACCTGGCCACCCTATTATCCATACCGAGCGAATCAGGGGAGTATTTGATTTCATTCTCTTTACTTTTTCACTTTTACATTCTTTACTTGAACATTGGGGACAATGTTCATCTTAAGTGTAAGGGGAGGGTAAAAAGATGATACCTTACATATGCACTTTCGCTTGAGTTTGCTTTGTTTGATGGTAGATGTGTAATAAAACTATGAGAAATACTTGTTAGTGCAATTTTAACGCCAAATTTAAAATTTTTTACAACATTTAGGAGTAAAACTTTAGCCATAGCAAGCGTCTCATGGATAGGAGATTGTATGACTAGCACATAACCGTATATTCAGAAAAATTTTCCACCCAAATATGTGAGGTTCGCCTTTAGATTTGATAGGAAAAGCATTTACTATTAGTGCTTATAAGTGTACCGGTAGCATTTAGATTCTAGAACTTGCGTTAGTGATGCATTCCAAGACCGCTAGTGAGACTACATTCGTGTGGTAGGATTTACTACATGATAAGAGGCATTAGGATTACCCTTGTGTTAAACCCGTATTATAATTATTTGACCATTTAAGTCATATTACTTGGCTAGTTAAGTCACTAATTTTTCCCACACCCTTATCGTTGTACTCATTTTTAGTACACGAAACCCCTAGTACACCCCTCCGAGCCTATCTCTTCGTTTCTAACTTTAAGCATTTTACTTAAAGGAAGAATTTGTTACACCCCACTTAAATGTACACCCAAATCGCCTTAGCCTTCCGTGTATGCGCTCATTTTTAGTGCATTATTGTTATTTGTTAAACCCTAAGTTAACTTTCTAATTGATTACATGGTTGCTAAGTCGAGTCATATCCTTGTACATATTGTTTTGGGACGATTGGGACTCATGGGTAAGTACTTATTTTATGGAGTAATTGGGAAGAACATCATTTATTACCCCCATATGTACGTCAATCTTAAAAGTGCTCCAAGTGTTTTGATTTTCTTAACTCGAGTCATTAGATTAGTTAAATGTAAAGTATGTAAAGATTCAAGTATAAGGGAAATGTTCATTCCCTATGATGTATTATTTTGGATGGTAGGGTAAGAGTGTATGCAAAAAAAAAAAAAAAAAAATCGAAAAATCAAGAAAAAGAAAAAAAAATAGAAAAAGAAAAGAGAAAAAACATACGGACTACCATCCCGTTTCATTCTATGTTCATTTTGTGTTTTTGTTATTTTTCATTTATTAGCTTAAGTCGAGTCTAGTCTTGGCTTAGCAACGCCATCTTGTACATGTAATTGACTAAGATTGTTAACTCGCCACCAGTAAAACTTCCTTTATCCAACAAAACCGTGTATTTCATATCCCTATACCTAACGTTACAACCCTTTAAAAGACCTCTTTGATAGTTTATCCTAGGTGCTTACGTCATGTGGTGGAGGTTTGATCCTTTCCCAAGCCTATGGTAATCTATTTTGCTATGACAGGTAGTGAGAGATATCTTCCGTTTCCATACTGTAATTTATACTTTATTACACCCGAGAGATGTGAGTATCTAACCACTATTTGTGAGGTGCTAGTGTATGACCTCCGTGCTTGTTTATTGGTCTTTAGTGTAACAATTATTTGTTATAATTACTTTTATATTAGTGTTAAATGACCCCTAACTTGTATTTTGAGTAGAATAAAAGCGCATTTGCTTGAGGACAAGCAAATCTCAAGTGTAAGGGTATATGATGAGGCGAAAAATGAACCACTTTTAGGGGTCATTTAAGTCCGAATTCGAATTTATTTGATCAAATATTGCCCTAAATCGTTCCTTTTGTGATTTTAGGTACTTTGGGAGAGAAATCTGGAAAAGAAAGCAATTCAGACGTTTTTGGAGCATAAAAGTGAAGAAAACGCCAAAGTCTTAATTTTTCATGCTGGGAACAGTAGGTGACGGCGTCAAGAGCAAATTTCATGAATTTCCATGACGACCCAGAACAGATTTGACGGCGTCACGTAGGAAGGGCGTCAAGAGTAAAAGAGTCATGACGGCCTGGAAGTGTTTAAGTCTTGACGGCGTCAGAAGTGGATCTAGGCAGTCCGAGGAGAGTTTTGGCTGCGAGGTGACGGCGTCACATTGTTTGTCTTGACGCCGTCATACCTGTTTTTCTATATATAGTTTTCTAATTTTCACACATTAAAAAGAGAAGTTTTGGGAGAAACCCTAAGGACGATTTTGGTGTAACTTTACAGGTTTTTCAAGGGTTCCAACCCCTTGATACCTTGCATGATTAATCAAGATAAGTGTTCTTCTAATTCAATCAATATGTCTATGTGTTGGTTGTCTATATCATGTTCTTGTCTTAATTCTATCATGCTAGGCTAGATCTATCTTGTGTTTGCTTAGATCTAATGAAACCTAGATATTGATTATGTGTTGATTACTTGTTTATTCTTGTCTTGGATGAATGATTTATATGTTAGGCTTAAGAAAACTGGCAGATCTCCAAATGGTAACATGCTTGAACGTCTTAAGAAACATGAACCGAGGCGCACTAGGTCTTTATTGGTTGTATTTAATGCATGAGCCACTGTTTACAATCCCTATAGTTGTGCTGGGCATGGTGTAGGAGGAGATAAGAGCTCATAGAATTGGGGAGTTATGTGTGTCACCCCATGAATGGTATTAAGGAATACGATCCGTCATCCATGCAATTATAACAAGTAATTAACGTGTAAAAGATGTCTAGGGAGTAGTGAAATCTAAGTAAACACATTTTCTCCAATTACTGCTCACAACTTTAGTATAAATTAGTTTATTTTCATTTCTAGTATTTTATTTTGATTGCATCTTAGTATTGGGTTAGTTGAATAGCAACTAATTCCGCCCACTCTTCCAAAACCCGAGATTTTAATTTGCTTTCTAAAAAATATAAAAACACAAAAAATAATCATCCCTCACCTTTAGAACTAGTATTTAGGCTTTCTAATCCTAGCGATACTATTCCTAAGCTGAACGATCAATCCCCCGGTACTTGTCACTATACTATACTACAACGATCAGGTACACTGCCTGGTGGGGGTTGTAAGCTTCTCGAGATCCCTCGAGAGGTAAAGCCTGTTGCGATTCTCATGCATCAACCAACTTCAAATTTTTCCTGGTCTCAACTGCATGCATGTATACTCTTTCCTTCACCTCTTCTGGGGTTGCAAACTCTTGTCCAGTGAAAAAATAATACTTCATAATAGGATTCTCTGAGATGTCAACTCCAATTGCTCTTCTTATTTCCCTTTACTGTTTCCTAACACCAGAATCTGGTTCACCATCAGTACCTGATTGACTCTCGAAACCTTCAACACTAACAGGTTCTACTCCACCTACAACCTCTCCAACTAAACTGCTGTTGCCAATGCTGTCATAAGTTTTATTCCCTGTTAGTCTAAACTTATTTACTTGATCACCACTGCCGTTGCCAATAATGATAGAAGGGTTATCCCTTGCTAGATGAAAACCGTTTACTTGCACAGGAGGCTCAACTCCAGTGTGTCCTTCATCATTCATAACTGCAGCCTCTCCTTCATCACCTGAACCTGCATTGTCACTTGACCCTCCTTCATAATCACTATCATTGACATTATGAATGTCATCCTCCTCATCCTCTAGTGGCCCGACACCATTACCATGCTGAACCTCACCCTCTAGTGCCTCTTGCCTGTTATCCTGTTGACCCTCACCTGTATGTGTTTGGGGATCATCTAGGCCAAAAACAGGCAACCCTACATTTAAGTCCAGGTCAGCAACACCAAAATGTTCATCAGGACTTAATCCACTAGTGGTGTCAACATTCATGACATCCAAATAACTAAATGACATAGGCATATCTAACTCATTCTCTTCAAAGTCCATCATCCTGACTATTAGGCGTGTTTAATTCACTTCCAGTAATGTAAAAATTTTAGCCGGAAACATATAACAAACGTAGGGACTGTATGTAAGGGTGTTTAGGATTTCTTATTGCATATTCAATAAGTAGTTCAATAGAAGGTTATTTTTTCATATTATAATGGGATAGGAAGTTAGATAAGTTATCTAAAACACCCTTAAAGTTACTATATTGTAAGGAAATAGTATCATGTGTTCGTATCATTTGCTATGGCAATCAACAAAAGCCAAAAACAATCTCTTCGGAAAGTTGTATTTGCCACGCCCTGTTCTCACACATGGCCGTCTATACGTTGTGTATCACGTTAATAGCAAAAAAAGATTGAAGATGTTGTTTGCGACGAAGATGACAAACTCACCAATAAGAGAAAAAACGTGGTTTACAAAGAAGTGCTACAAAATCCGTGATAGTTAAACAAACGTACACAACTCTTTGCCTACATTCTATTTTATTTATTTATAACAAGACATTTTTTTATGTTATGAGTTTTAAAATTCATCATACGATGTCAGATGGTTTGCAGGAAGTTATGTATCTAATTGATTACTAAAGATAGGCTACAAAGATGTCCGCAAGTTAATGAACACGCGATAAGATTTCAACAAGAGAAACACGTTCATCAAAGACAAAAGCTATAATATGTCCTTATGAAAATATAAGTTCTCTTTGTTTATTTAAATACTTTATGTTATAAAACGCATATTTAATTTTTATCAAGTTTCTATCTATAATTACGCACATTAATGTGGTTATATCTAACGTCTAACTTCGTAATACACACAAGTCATCATAGATTACTGCGACCTCTCTTTAAAATACCGGTGAATTTCACGAGTCTTTTAGCTAGTGATAGTATAATACCAACAAAACATGTTTTACTAGTTATCAACACGACTAATATGAAATTTTCGAAAGGTGCAATTTCACTAGTACATGTAAACATAGCTTTAACATTTTAGTCTTGTCAAGAGTAAATTACATATCTCCGGCGCAGCCACTACATCCACGAAATTGCATGTTCAATATGTGGAAAATTTTGTTGTAAATTAACATCTAAGTTATAGTTATGCCTGTACTTCCAAAATGTTATATATTCTCATAGCAAAGAAGATAATTATCACCAACATCACATATAAAAACTACGCTTGCATTTTTTGAAATTGTTAAAACTTAAAACCACACATATAATTTGGCCGAACCACAGACACTTTTTGAAGTCTACCCTTTTGTGAGTTTTGTCGATAGGGTGAGGATAGCCGGACCCCCCTGTAAGGAGGGTTTGTGAAAGACAGTGCTGCCGCCGTTTGTACTGTCTGCTTTAATGTTTGTACATTTTAAGACAAAAAGTACAACCTAGCCCCATAGAGATTGAGATGCTATATTGCTATATCCTACGCGGAATGCACATTCTAGTTGACAAATCAACATCATTATAAAGCAATCATAGCCGTCTATTGTACATTTGCACACTCAGCCTGCTTTTGTCTCACCAGACATCCACGTGTTACCCATAACTACATAGAGTTTTGAGTGAATATTTATTTTATTTGATGACGAGGATATAAGATAATGTGCATGATATAAAAGATTAAATATTGTCATTTTTTTATAACTTATATTACATCACAGATTATCTTACATGTTTTTATCTGGACTTGACTCACAATCTCACAATCATTTTAGTTGGGTTCTCGATCATAAAACAAAAAATACTGTTAGAACACAAGTCATTTGACAGTTAAATACTATAATAGTATAATTAATATATGATTTCACGAGGTCGTACGCAATAACGCGAAATTATGGTTTTCTATTATTTATTGTAAGTATATAGTAAATGGTTAACTACAGGAAATAACATTGAACTTAACTAAGTATGAACGAATTGAACCAAAACCTAATGGACGAAGCCATGTGGGGCCCATTATACGGTCGGCCACCCTAGAGGTGAGTCAGATCAGGCTTGGTTTTTTTATTTGTTTAAAAAGATAAGATTATTTTTAAATGCGTATAGCATTTATAAAGCACATAAAGATCGACTCATGTCTAAAAAGTTGCCATTTAAACTCGACATTTGAACTTGTTTTTTAAGAGATACTATAAGCATTACACGTTACTCAAATATACAAGCATTTCAACTTCACTCAAATATACAAGCATTTCAACTTCAAAGAATAGTATGTGATGACGTATAGCCTATAGTTGGGCCACGAGCCCAAATTATAGACATCACTAAGCCTAAACCCACCACGAGTGTTCTATCATGACAAATGATTTGGGCCATAACACCAATGGCTTGGACTCACGAAGCCCAAAGCCCAACCAAAATACCCGGTTATAGGATAAAGATCTTTTATTCACGGAATAGATATCCTTACCCCGGATAAGCACCACGTGTGCGAAGAGTAAGGAGCAAGAAACCTACACAGTCTCTGCGCCCCTATATATAGAATAATATATTATCATTAAAGGTACGATTTACACAATCTCTAACTCTTCAACTAAACCCTAAACCGATTACTTACTCTCACGCCGGAGTCTAATCGTTGGAGACAATCCCACGATAAGCCTAACGGTGTTGTTTGCTTTTTTAGTGCGCAGGTTTCACAAGTACTAAAGTTCTAATTGGTACGAGAGCAGGAGTCCAAACAAGGTAAGCCCAACTTTTGTATCAACAGTATGCATGCTTTATAAGTAGTGGAGATGTAGAAAGATATGAATGATGTGTTGAGAGGTGGTCTATTGGTAAGTGATGTATAACTTACTCGTAAAATCTATGGTTCCATTTTTTGCAGACTTCTATCGTAACGTTTTTTAAATAGGTAAAGCGTTTCTATCTTCTCATTTTCGAAAATCATCACTTTACATTAGTTGTTTTTAAATAATGTAAAAAACCAAAACACCAAACCTTCTTATATATTTATTTATTTTCGTATTTTAATGTGTCTTAAACTAGTTTTAGAAATAAAAGACAAACTCTATTTGTTCTGTAATGATTGAATATTTGAATGTCTAAAAACGAGTGTCAATAGTTTTGTTTTTCGATTACTTTTTTTTTTAATTTTTTTTAACACAGATTTCATTTCACTCCTCACAAATGGAGGTTATTTGAACACAACAAGTTACATCGAACATAATGGGCAAAATCGAAACCGACTTGTCAAACAAAATACACAAGGTAACAAACCATAATAGTTGTGACAGACTGCAGCAACACCATACAAGGGTGTGGAGAATCACCAGAGTGAGCTTTTGGTAGACACAACCATATGAAGGTGTAGCTTGACAAAACTACATAAAGTACATAAAACATACAAAGAAGATAAAACTAAGCATCCTTAAAGGAGCTAGACCTAAACCTAACAGATCTAAAGTCGAAACCCTAGGCAACATCAAGCCATCGTTAGCAAAACCTAGTAGAGCTACCGAAGCTTGTCGCACCCCGACAAGAGGAAGAACTGATCATGTATCTATCAGCGACCCATGGAGCAGTCAGCGCGGTGCTACTAACAGACAGAAACTCTGTTCAAACATCTATATACTTTGTAAGCAAAGCCCTTAAGAAGACAGAGACTAACTACACCGCTATGGAGAAACTGGTCCTGGCCTTAGTATTTGCGGCTAAGAGACTGCACAGGTACTTCCAAGCGCATCCAATAGCCGTAATTACGGACCAACCTATCAAGCAGGTTATCTCTAAACCTGATGCATCAGGGTGGCTACAAAAGTGGAGCGTGTTACTGAGTGAGCATAACATTTCTTATAGACCGCGCACCGCGATCAAGGGACAGATATTAGCTGATTTCATTATCGAGAAGCCATATGCTGATACTCCATCACCAACGGTCGATGTACCATTACAAGAACCGTGGGTTCTATTTACTGACGGATCTTCGTGCGCAGAAGGGTCAGGCGCAGGCCTTATCCTTACTAACCCTGATAGAACAGAACACACGTACGCACTGCGTTTTGAATTCACAGCGACAAATAATGAGGCAGAATATGAAGCGTTACTGGCTGGACTCCGCATAGCAAATCAAATGGGCATACGCAACCTAAAAGCTAATGTGGATTCACGATTAGTAGCTAACCACGTGTTAGGCGAGTATGTGGCCCATGAGGAACACATGATCCAATACCTCGATAAAGCTAAGTCCTTGATCAAGAATTTTGATAAGTTTTCCATCAAACAAATTCCACTAGGAGAAAATAAAAAAGCAGATGCGCTAAGTAAAATCGCATCCACAAGCTTCGCACACTTGTCAAAACAGGTATTGGTGGAAACCTTGAAGAACAAATCCATCTCTGAGATGGAAGTATCCACAGTGATAGAGGAAGAACATCCTACATGGATGACACCCATCATGGATCTTATTAGCAAGGGAACACTCCCCCAAGAACAAAAGGACCCCCGACGGATACGGTGCATAACGCAGAGATTCGAACTTCGAGATGGTATCCTATATCGGCGTTCATTCCTACAACCATGGCTTAGGTGCGTCAGACCTCTTCAGGCAGACTACGTACTCCGGGAAATCCACGCCGGATCTTGCAGCATGCACTCAGGACCACGATCTGTTGTAGCGCGTGCCTTGCGATCCGGGTACTATTGGCCTACCATGCACCGCGACGCGCGAGACATGATTAGAAGATGCAACGACTGCCAAGTCCACAGACCCATTCCGCGTCGACCACAACATGAGTTAACACCCATCACCTCACCATGGCCATTCCATAAATAGGGAACTGACATTGCAGGACCCTTTCCAGTCGCGGCAGGAGGGCTTAAGTTCCTCATTGTCACCATTGACTACTTCACCAAATGGATCGATGCAAAAGCAGTAGCGAGTATCACAGGCAACCAGGTCAAACGATTCGTTTGGGATAATATTGTATGCCGCTTTGGCCTACCTGGAGAGGTTATTTCGGACAACGGAAAACAATTCTGTGATAACCCATTCAAAGACTGGTGTGCGCAATTAAACATCACACAGCACTTCGCGTCAGTTAAACATCCACAAACAAATGGATTAGTAGAACGCGCGAATCGTAGTCTGGGTGAAGGAATTAAGGCGCGCTTAGACAAACATAAAGGAAGATGGGTGGACGAATTATCACATGTTCTGTGGGCTCACCGCACAGAAATCAAAGTCAGCAATGGCGATACACCTTTTTCTCTTGTCTACGGGACAGAAGCTGTCATACCAGCAGAGATTGGAATGCCAACAATCCGTACATCGGAAGTCAACGTCACAACAAATGATGACGAACGACGCATTGACTTAGATCTGTTGGAGGAACGACGCGAAAGGGCAGCTATACGCGAAGCAAAAGCTAAATCGAAGATGAAGAAGTATTATGATGCAAGAGTCAGAAACACTTCTTTCAAACCAGGGGACTTTGTATATTGCGCCAACGATGCAAGCCACGCAGAAGACACGGGCAAGCTCGGACCCAAATGGGAAGGACCTTACGAGGTCACAGAGGCATTAGGCGACGGTGCGTACAAAGTGCGCGACATGAAAGGCCACGAGCTACCACGCACCTGGAACATTTGCAATCTCAAGAGATGCTACCTTTAGGCTACAGCCCACACACTGACACCTCTGCACTTTAGTAAGCGCTTAATAAATGTCGGTGTATTTACTTTTTTTTTAGGAAATTGTCTTTTTTCACTTGCAAGAATTAATAAAACGTTGTGGTTTCGAGCTAACTCCACAACACATTTCAACATTATTGCTTACATCATTCATTTATGTTTCAATTCTGTTTATATTATTGCCTACATGGCGTGCATGCACATATTAAGACCACACGAGGGCAGACAGGATGAGTAAACCTACTAAAGTACTCGTTGAGTAAGAGGGTTGCGAACCCATCAACATTGGATCACGTATCCCTGTTAAACACCTTACTATCAAGACGTTGGAGTAAGTTAACAATACATCCCACGATGGATGCACTTTATCGCACACTGTGCGCGTTTAACAAAACATGAATTCAAGACAATTGACTCCTAAATAGTGGAATTCGCAGCACGCTGCACTCCACCACATGGATTCAAAACAATTGACTCCTAAGTTCGTACACAAACTCACTAACTTCATACAAGACTATGACTTTAGTACGCATCCCATAATGAATGCGCAACAACAAGTTTAAACGAACAAAGAAACCAAGACACTTGGTATTATAAATGTAGCACGCTACACATCTACTTGTACGTTTGCTAACGTTACGGACTTAATGCATAAGTTATGGGCTCAATACAAGATATTATATGCACATCGTACCTCTGGAAAAGTCTTTCACATATTAAAGACAAAAAATCTAAGTACAAAACGATTACGCGTACAAAAAGTTCCATACTTTTATTTACCAAAAACCACGAGTTTTTACAACAAATAACTACAAGTTATACATAAATATCTACAAACTACGGCATCGCTGAGGGCTATGTCCTTGATCAGTAGAACTCCCAGCCTCTTGGAGTTTCTTCAAAAGCAACGCATCTTTTGGGGACACGGTTGTCACACTGACCGCAACCCCATCTGATCTAGGGATATGCGCAGCACCTACACCGCAGAGAGTGGCTTTCCCTTTGACACCCTTCTTCTTGGCCGCCCTCTCTGCATGACGCTCCAAAACCTCTTTCAGAGGAACCTCTGTCTCAATGGCGAAGGGGTTAAGGATGTCGCGCGGCTGCGCGAACACTGGAACCTGCAACTGAGACTCATCAGCCTTCAAGAAATAGTCAGGTTCAGCCTCTGCGTTCTCCGCGATGTGCCTCCCAAGAGTTAATCCCTGCATAATCAATCTGATAGGATAATCTTGGTCGCGCTCCAGCCGCGCAATGTGCGGAAGCTCGAAGAGCCTCATTCCCTCCATCGCCTTCACAAGTTCTTCAAAGGCACCAACATTATAGTCAGGAACCTCAGCGGGGGTAACGGTCAGCAGTTGACCCTCAGCAAGCTCTTCCACAGCCTGCGCCTTGCCACGAGCAACAGCGCACTCCACCACCTTACCAAAGGCACCCACGACCTCTGGGGATTCCAATGTGCCCATGGCAGCCAGGCGCAAGCCATGGCTGATCAACCACATGCACAAACAACAACAAATGCGTTAGCAAAAAATAAATAAATAAATAAATAAATACAAGAATTAAAGAGGAATGTACAACAAGTACCTGCGCTCCGAAATCGTAGACATAAGATGAGGATACAACTCCTCATCATACTCTATGCTCAACCGGCGCAGATTTTCCTCCTGCGCCTCCACAGAGCTTTCCACCTTCTTACCAAAGACAGCAAGTTGGCTGCACAGCTCAGTCTTCTTCACTTCCAGGTACTTAACCCCCTAGGCGAGGTCAGCCTTGTACTGCTGCGACTCTCCACGTTCGCGCTGCAGCTCAACCATCACCGTCAGCTTCTCCTCAGTAGCCTTCTTTGCGCCCTCATTGGCAGCCAACACCTCTGCCTGCGCCTCAGCCAACTGCGCCTTGAGCTGGGCAATCTGCTCATCCTTCTGAGCAAGGCTGCCTCCCTCCACAACAGCCCGCGCCTTTAGCTGAGTGACCAACTCAGCTTGGCGAGCAGCAACACCAGCTAGCTCCTCCACCAACTCATGCGTAGACATCTGCGCCACTGCCTTCAAGGGCTCCTCCACATGAGCAGTCTGCGGTGATGCTGCACGATCAGCAAACACCGCATCGTCATGAGCAGCGTGGTCACTACAAAACAAAGAAGGTAAAGTTAGCGCGAAGATACAGCAAATAATGAAAATGAAAATTGTAAATACTTACACAAGAGGTGGGGACTTGGGCTGATTCTTCTCCGCGCCAGAAACGGACGTATCATCCGGCGTGGCAGACTCTTCATCAGCAATCAGATGGCGCTTCCTCTTGGAGGTACCAGTACCATAACCACCAGAAGACGCTTCCTTGCGCTTCTCTCTACGAACCTCCGCAACAGGTTCCAAGATCTCCACGCTGGTGGATGATTCAACATGCGTTTCCTCCTCCACGGGAGACTGCTCCCCAGTAGGTGGAACAACTTGCACCGGCGCAACAAGCATGGCTGCGGAGGGAGAATCTTCACGAACAACGGGCCCAAACACCGTTAGATGCCCCTCAGTGGCTTGTAAGATGGGCTGCTCGCCTTCCCTCAGAGGACGCACCCCCACTGTCACGCGCTTGGGCTCCTTCAGCTTTACAACAGCAAACAGATCCATCTCTGCGACAGACAAAAGACAAATAACAAAGAACAACTTAGTTATTCAAGCAAAATAAACAAACACTTACATTATAGAGGCAAAGGCAAGAAAGGATGAGCACCCACCCTGGCTGTTCTCATCAATGAAGGTTGGAACCTCGTCCGCACCATCAAAATAGTTGCGACTCAGTCCCATATGCACCAAAAACTCCTCAGGATAGGAGTTGTGGAAAACTAGAAGGGGGGGTTGAATAGTTTTACGTCCTTTTAAAATTTATTTACAAGTTTGTTTTAAAAAACTTCGATTCTAGTTTATGTGAATTCAATACTTGCACTATATGAACAATTGTATGATAACTAACTAACAAAACTAATATAGTAAAGGTAAATAAATAAGTAATGAGAAGAGTTAGAAAGATCAAACCACAACACAAGGATTTATAGTGGTTCGGCTACAAGGACACCTTCCTTGTTCCTACTCCACTCCCCGAGTCACCTACTCGAGAGTTTTCTTCACTATGTCAACAAACTCCCTTATGGCGGAGAAAACCGTACACACCAATATACACACCAATTTACACACCAATCTACACACCAATCTTCACACCAATCTACACACCAATCTTCACACCAATCTACGCACCAATCTTCACAACTATCCTACCTCACTACTAATCAATCTTCTACTATCTACACAACTTCTATATCTTCTACACAATTAATCACAAGCACAACACAATATTCACAAATGAATATATATACACTATACACAACTACTCTTCAACACTTCTTGAACTTGGTTGTAGAGAGTTCTTCTTTTGCACTTAGAATGAGAATGGATGATGAGGGATTGAATCACTTGAGACAAGGATTAATATACAAATGATCAAAGGGTTTTGGATGAGTTTTAGATGGTTATAGATCTGAAAATTTCGTGCAAAAGGTGGGGAAAAATTCCAGAATTAAGGTGGTATTTATAGGAGAAGAAATCTGACAGTTTCTGACAGGGGAGCGTGGCCGGTCCCCTTAAAGCATGGTCGGCCCCCTTAAAATTAAGGGGACCGCCCCTTATAATTAAGGGGGCCGCCCAACTGTAACGGCCAGAAAACTTGTCTTTTAGTGGGGAAAGTTTATTTGGTGAAAAACTAACTGATTTTGGTTAAATATTTGAAATCATATATTTAGTATGATTAAAACATTTTTCCTTATTACCAAAAGTGCTTTTCAAAAATATATAATAAGATTATATAATTAAATAAACTTTGTATTAGTTAATTAAATACCCCTTTGATCATGAGATGTATTAAGCACTTGTTTATCCATACCTTAAGTGATTAAGTTGGATATAATGATATAAACTAGCTTAATACTTGTTTACGTAGTAATCAAACGATTGACGAGTTTACATTTTGTGATTGTCAAAATATAGAGATATCGAAAAATATAAATAACGTTTTCATACATTATTTATGTCAACAATCTCCCCCTTTTTGATGATTACAAAATTTAAACTCATTAGTCGAAAATTAGTCTATATACAAGTATTAGAGTGAGTTTATATCACTTCTCCCCCTTTTTGTTAGCATCAAAAAGGTTATCCCGTGTTAATGGAAGCTCCCCCTTGATGTAAGCTCCCCCTCGTTTTGAGGCCAAAAGGAATCGAGAT
The DNA here is from genome assembly GCA_030686995.1 of Artemisia argyi. Lineage (NCBI taxonomy): Eukaryota > Viridiplantae > Streptophyta > Magnoliopsida > Asterales > Asteraceae > Artemisia > Artemisia argyi. Next base: position 55,457,100 of record CM060683.1, on the reverse strand, counting down.
ATGGATATCTTGCAAAAATATTTAGTAGCAAGCAACATATATATGTATATAGCGTGCAAAAGTATAAACTAAACATAACCATAACATTAATCAAGTGAAATTAATACATCAAGCATTACATCAACAAATGAAACAAGTAATGCTACAAACAAAAGCCTTAAAGGCTTACAATCATCACATAACAAATAAACCAAAGCTCAAACATAAGAGTCCTCTCTAGAGCTTTCCATCCAAAATGGTTTGAGGTACTTTTATTTGTAAGTCACCAAGCATGTTTAATTGGGAGGAATTGATGGTGAACATGGAGATGGTGATGGAGGAGGAGTGTTTGTTAATGGTGGTGGAGGGGTTGTGTTTATAGGTTTTGGATGCAACAAGTTCTCAATATGAGAAAACATGTATTGCATTTCATCTCTTAGTCCGAACACAATTGTTCGGTTGTGGATGCAACAAAGGCAAGTGTCACCATGAGCTTCAAGTAAGCTCCATGGGACGGGGTTATAGGTTGGTGGATTGATAGGGGATGATGAGAAATGTGCATCAAGAGGTGTTAATGGTGATAATGAGAGGGTTAATGCAAGGGTGGAGTGTTCATTGGTAGGTTGTGATGGTTGAACCATTGGTGGAGGAGATAAGTGGGTGTTTATGTAGTCATTAATGGATGAAGTGGATGGTATGGAGGAAGTAGAATTTCCATTTGTTGAGGGTGTTTTGGAGGGTGCATTTGGTGCACTAGGAGATGAACATTGAGGTTGTGGTGATGGGGTGGTGTTGTCTTCATTTGTAAGATCAATGAAGAGTTGTTTGGGTGGTATAATGACAAGTTTTTGTTTCTTGGCATTGTTTGAATGGGTGGTTCTTGGTGATGACATGATAATGGTTTATGAATGATGAGGATGATGAATTATGAATTAAACATGCATGGGGATTATATAGTGGGAAAACATGTTTAGAAGTGGAATTATTTTGAAATTGTAATGTTATATTCCAAAATCAGTTTGGTTTTTAAGAGTAATGATAGCTGGGACTAGCAAAAGGGATCACAGGATGCAAAAGAAAACAGTGTAAAAACTGTTTCAGATGGCCGGTCCCCTTAAATGGTGGCCGGTCCCCTTAATTTTAAGGGGGCCGCCCATCTGACGACCCAGAAACCAAAAATTTTCAAAAATTTTCTGGAAAGATGTTATGTTCTGGTTTGAATGTGCAGCAAGCTCAATTTGGACATTTCACATTTGTTTTGGTTTATTAGAAAGCATACATGTCATATAGTTATATAAACATTAACTAATCATGCAAACATATATATAGATCAAGAGAAACATGCATAAAAATATCAAAGACAATCAAGTTATCATCCTAAACACATATTCAAATAACAAGTATTTCCGAATAAACTTCGGACAAATAGCACACAAGACATAAAAAATAAAACATTGTTTAACAAACATAATCCGACCATATCATTTCTTTTTCTTCCCGAAGATACCCTTCAAAGTCTTCCCAATAGATTTGAAGCCACCTCTAACTTCTTCGTGCAAGCTCTTTTGTCTTCTAAGCATCTCGGTAGTTCGTTCATGAAGCACTTCTTCAGTTTGATCACTTGGAGATGGAGTAGAATAGTTGGGATAGTCAAGATCCTCTAAATCGTCAACGAACTCAGAAAACGAAGGGGTCCTAGCATCATGGATGTTTTCCTCCTCATCGTCATCATCTTGCCTTGAGGATGATCCATGAAAGCTATGACGACGAGGTTTACCCTTGTCACTTCGAGTTCGTCGAGCTTGTTTTAGAGCGAGAGTACGTAGAGTGGGGTAGATGGACTCATAAATACTATTGTCAAGATCGGGGTAGTACTCGATAACATGACGATAGATACGAGTAAGGAACATTCCATATGGAAGGTTGGCTTTGGGAGTTTTTCTAGCACATTCAATCCGTTTGATAAAGAAGTAGGCCAAATTGTACGGCTTTTCGACAGCTATACAATACAACATGTGAGCAAGGCTAGCCGGGAGATGGTCCCGGTGACCTCCAGTACCAAACGCATTCTCACGAATGAGTTCTTCCCAACGCTTCATGTGAGGGCTTAATTCTTTGAGGAGAAGTTGGTATGGAGAGATTTGAACATTTTTGGATTTTATTTTTCGACTTGTGGTGGCACGATCTATACCAAGGACTTGACGAATTTCGTCGGGATGAGGAATTTCGTCGAGATATGGACCGAAGGTTGGTCGATAGCGATTAAGAGATTCGAGGTCCCACTCGTTTGAGAAAACGGCTTGACCTCTAAATGGAATTTGGAGGATATGACCAAATTGTTCGAGAGTTAGGGTGATAAATTCATTTTGAATCATGAAAGAGATGGTGATGAAACCAAGATCATTGGTTTGGACGGTGACTTGGCTATAGAAATCCATAATGAAGCGAGGAATAATAGGTTCATTTATTTCATAAAGACAATTGAAGTTGATGCTTGAAAACAAGCGATTTATGTACTCGGATTGAGCAAAAGCAAGATCTACTACACGTCCCTCATGAATATTTCTATCTTCAATTTGACGATAGATAAGTCCAATGGAAGGAGATGTGGTAGGGAGTTGAGAAACTTTGGGAATGTAGTTTTTAGTGTGAGAAAGATCTTCGGTAGTTGCTTTGGGCATTTTCACCTAAACACATCAACAATACAAAAAGACCAAAATAAATATAAAGAAAGATAAAAGTATATGTTTATTGTTAAGGCTTATGTTGGAACGTAAACATACTTCGTCACTAATCCTAAGAAGTAGATTACTATGTTCCTTAATGTTGTTTTTAACTCGTTCTAGATATATTTTACGAAGTTTAATGGGTGGTTATGGACAAGTCCAAACGCCCTTTAAACATCTATATATATCATGAAATTTGCTAGATTTACATTAGATTGTAAAACTAGCTATTTCTTGCGAGTTTCTTATGCATGTAATTTGTTTTTGAAAAAGATGGTTTGTATTTTTACTTAAAAATGTCATTTTTAGTAATAAACCAAACGCTTCCTTAACTAGTGACTTATAACTCAAGTGCGTCAATATACATATGAATTATATATCTTGACGAGTTCGATAAACAATTTTAAGGGTTATAATTATAACAAAGTTTTATAAAAATTATAATGACTATGTTTTGATATTATTTGGACATAATCCAAACACCCCTATATTGTGAACCAACATAGTTTTTCTTAGTCGAAAAAATGTAATTTCAAGTTTTACAAGTTACATAAGTATAATGTAATTAGTTTTAACACGTTTTCAAATCATTATTCAACAATAAGTTTACTAAAATTTTTGAAAAGGAGTGTATGAAATTTTTCAAAAATTTTCGACATGATAGTTTATAATAACTAGTTTCTAGTGTTAATCAATCATCCTAATCCTAGGTGAAGCATTTGGTAATGAAGTTTTAAGGCTTAATTCGAAATAAATTATGAAATTTGACGAATTTTATAAAACATGCATAATCATGAATATGATCAAATAAGATGAAATTAGATGAAATGTGTTATGAAAAGCTTACAATATGTAGTGGTGATTGTGTTAGATGAATTTGCCCTTTGCAAATTAACCCGAATTATGTGATTTGGAAGTGATTTGAGAGGTTTCTGGGTTTTGAATTTCGTCACAGCAGAGGCAGGGAAAGAGAGGGATGAAAAAGTGAAGTGTTTGGCAAAAGGAAGAAAGGGAAAAACGGGCGTGACTCTCAGAGGGCCGGTCCCCTTAAACATTAAGGGGGCCGCCCTTGTATTGGCTGCCGGTCCCCTTAAACATTAAGGGGGCCGCCCTTAAAAATTTGATATTTCAAGTTTTGGTTTCTGGAACAAACAAGAAAATATTTATATATATATACTAGATTTATATTTAATCAAAAATACGTTGAAGAGTATACGCACGAGAGGAATTACTTGACATTTTTACTTGACATTTTGTCAATAAAATTTTCTTGATCGTTTCGGATGAGATTCATCAAGTTGTCAAGCAAACGAGAAAGTTGTGTAAGGTTTATAAGTATATGTATATATATATATATATTATATAGTATAGGCTTATAAGACGAGAACATAGGAGGGAGACGTATGCAACGGAAGCCGGGAGTTTGTTTCATCCATAGATTTTTCGACTCATCTCACTTCATCAGCATGAGTGTTGATTGAACTTTAAAGTTCAATAAGGCAAATGGGGAAAAGAAATGTTCGTAAACGAACAATCTCTAGTTCTAGAAAATCAACAAATGAATTTCTTAGGTTATAAGATCCTAAATATAGCTAAGTATATATATATATATATATATATATATATATATATATATATATATATATATATATATATATATATATGTATATATGTATATTTAGATATAATATAGTTAAAAAAAAATTAATAAGACAAGTAAAATCACATGAATATAACACACTAAACTAAACATGCATTTCTAGACAAGGAACCTAAAAGGAAATGTGTACCTTTTGTCTTTAATGCGTTAATCTTCAAGGTCTTCAAGAAGTAAATCGGACAAGAGGTGACAATGAAAAGTTCCATGTTTGGATGGCGAATATTATTTACGTTGGTGCCCATTGTTTCATTTGTCCAAAGTTATTTGGTCCGAACATGTTTTGTATTTGACTTGGATGCATATAAGGTGGAAACATTCCCCACGGATTGAAGTTCCACATTTGTTGATTATAGTTAAAGTTTCGTCTATTATGGTTTGTTCTTGGTTGAGGTGTTTTAGGTCTAGGATAAGTATTATTTGGTTTCCTAGGTGGTGGAGTTTTAGATCTTGCTTTAGGTTTAGATGATCCAACTTCGGTTTTTAAAGATGGTTTATAAAATGGTTTTATTTCTTCATTACTAGCGATAGGTATTATTTTATTTTTTATGAGTAAATGTTTAGGATTAAGTATTGAAGGTTTTGGTTCATTTTCAAATTTAACGTTTTTAGCTCCACTTGTTGAAGATTCAGTTGAGTTAAATCCTAGTCCGGTTTTATCTCCTGATATTCTTTGAATACTTATAATTTTACTAAGTGAGTTACTACTATTTTCAAATTTATCAAGTTTGCAAATTTCATCCTTAAGTATGTTGTTTTCACTTTTAAGCTCTTGACATGTTTTACATTCTTCAACAATTTCTTTTCCTTTTTCAAGTTGATGTATTTTAATTTTTAGTTCAAGCACTTCATTTTCTAGTTGGTTGTTTATGTATTTTAGTGATTTATTTTTAGCCATAACTAGTTGTCCTATTTTACATAATCTATTGTATTCACTATCTAAATATTTTTCATCTAATGATAGATTTTCATCACTAAAGTATTCGGATTCGGAACGTACCTCACTTGATGATTTTGCCATGAGACACTTTTCATCCTTTGTTGTTTCATTCTCATCTTCATCACTATCACTCCAAGCACCTCCAACGAATGCTCTTTGATTTTGATCTCTTGTCATCATTGGACATTTTCCAATGAGGTGATTCGGATCACCACACTTGAAACACTTTCTCTCATTCTTGCTATACTTGTCATCATTATTCTTTTGAGGTGTTCTTCTTTCATCGTGTGGTTGTCTAACGAATCTCCCTCGCCTTTTGAAGAATTTCTTGAAATCTCTTACGGCCATGGCATATTCTTCGTCATCACTATCGGAAGATGAGCAATCTTCGTTGTTAAATTCCTTTCTAGCTTTCAAGGCGATTGACTTGCTTTGTTCACGTTTTTCTTTAACCATTTCGAAGTCCTTCTTTATAATTGCTTCATAGACTTTCAAATTTTCAATTAATTCGTCAAGTTGTAGCGTTGACAAATTCTTTGATTCTTCAATGGCCGTCACTTTAGCTCGCCATTTTGGGTGAAGAGCTCTAAGAAACTTCCTAACAAAATTCTTACTAGAAAAATTCTCATCAAGTGCTTTTAAACTTGTGATGATAGTGTTAAATCTAGCAAAAGCATTATCAATTGATTCCTCTTCCCGAATCGTGAATTGCTCATATTGTTGAACAAGTAGATCTATTTTGTTATTTTTGACTTGATTATTACCTTGGTGAGTTATTAATAAAGAGTTCCAAATTTCTTTTGCGGTTTCACACATAAAGATCCTTTCGTACTCTTTACGTGGTAGCGCATTATAAATAACCATTTTTGCTTCATTATTTTTAGCAAGTTTTCTTTTTAAATCATCATTTTGTTTTTCAAAAGGTACGATTTCATCTTTCTTAGTTTCGGGGTTATTTTGAATAGGTAAAAAATCACCATTGGTAATAACATGCCAAAGATCTAGATCTTTTGATTTCACATAAGTTTCGAATCGATTTTTCCAATATAGAAATCCATCACTCTCAAATAGTGGTGGTCTTTGCATAGATTGCCCTTCTAAATATTTTTCAGATTCCATAAATCGTTACAAGTTTTAAAATACAATATATTTTAAAAATCTTGCTAGACGTGGCTCCTGATACCAATTGTGGAAAACTAGAAGGGGGGTTGAATAGTTTTACGTCCTTTTAAAATTTATACACAAGTTTGTTTTAAAAAACTTCGATTCTAGTTTATGTGAATTCAATACTTGCACTATATGAACAATTGTATGATAACTAACTAACAAAACTAATATAGTAAAGGTAAATAAATAAGTAATGAGAAGAGTTAGAAAGATCAAACCACAACACAAGGATTTATAGTGGTTCGGCTACAAGGACACCTTCCTTGTTCCTACTCCACTCCCCGAGTCACCTACTCGAGAGTTTTCTTCACTATGTCAATAAACTCCCTTATGGCGGAGAAAACCGTACACACCAATATACACACCAATTTACACACCAATCTACACACCAATCTTCACACCAATCTACACACCAATCTTCACAACTATCCTACCTCACTACTAATCAATCTTCTACTATCTACACAACTTCTATATCTTCTACACAATTAATCACAAGCACAACACAATATTCACAAATGAATATATATACACTATACACAACTACTCTTCAACACTTCTTGAACTTGGTTGTAGAGAGTTCTTCTTTTGCACTTAGAATGAGAATGAATGATGAGGGATTGAATCACTTGAAACAAGGATTAATATACAAATGATCAAAGGGTTTTGGATGAGTTTTAGATGGTTATAGATCTGAAAATTTCGTGCAAAAGGTGGGGAAAAATTCCAGAATTAAGGTGGTATTTATAGGAGAAGAAATCTGACAGTTTCTGACAGGGGAGCTTGGCCGGTCCCCTTAAAGCATGGCCGGCCCCCTTAAAATTAAGGGGACCGCCCCTTATAATTAAGGGGCCGCCCAACTGTAACGGCCAGAAAACTTGTCTTTTAGTGGGGAAAGTTTATTTGGTGAAAAACTAACTGATTTTGGTTAAATATTTGAAATCATATATTTAGTATGATTAAAACATTTTTCCTTATTACCAAAAGTGTTTTTCAAAAATATATAATAAGATTATATAATTAAATAAACTTTGTATTAGTTAATTAAATACCTCTTTGATCATGAGATGTATTAAGCACTTGTTTATCCATACCTTAAGTGATTAAGTTGGATATAATGATATAAACTAGCTTAATACTTGTTTACGTAGTAATCAAACGATTGACGAGTTTACATTTTGTGATTGTCAAAATATAGAGATATCGAAAAATATAAATAACGTTTTCATACATTATTTATGTCAACAGGAGTTAATGGGAATGCGGTTACTATCAATTATGTCCGCATCTGCGGCGCTGTACGAATCAGGGATAGGATGCTCATCCCTCGGCAGCGACCCTTGAGTATAGAACTCAAAGCGCGATGGAAATACCACATCATCCACCCAGAAGAAGTACTCTCTCCAATGCCTTAAAGAATCTACTTTATCAATATAGCATTGAAGGCGCCCTGCGCGCTTTACAAAAGAAACCCACCCGTGCAACCACGTTGTGTGGTAAAATGCACGAAATAGGTCAACAGTCGGATTGATGGCAAGTAACCGACAATTTATTTCAAAATTAGATATCTTCGCCGCACCTATACAGTGCAGCTGAGAGATATGGAGTTGGTAGTGATTGAGCACGTTGCTCAAAAATACAGATATTGGTACGCGATAATTCGCGTAATCAAAGAAGCGTGTAGATAAACCTATCTTCCCATCGGGGAAATCGGTAATACACGCATCCACATCTGGTGCTTCAGGATGGACGTCGAGAGGAATAAAGTAGTCAGACGAAAACTGACGTACGTCATCCTCGTCCATCCTAGAGCGGAAGTCGTGTAACTGAGCAACCATTTTTAAGTTATAAATAAGGTGTACTAACTTGCGCACGCGCAGTTACCTAGTAGAACGGAAGATTGAAGAAAGAAAAGCTTTGAAAGGTTTGGAAATGGTGGAAATATTTTTTACCGTGTGATCCACAGTGAATGGAGGCGGTGTCTTTTATATGCATTCAAAACCCTAAAAGGGACGCCACGTGGATCCCACTATCAAAACGTGTGGCTGGGAGGCGAAAGGTACAACACTTTTTCCCTTTTCTCAAGGCACACGTGGACACCCTCCCCGTTTTTTGAAGCACTCATTATGATATTTTGGGACTTGATACATTGTTCCAATTTTTGGGCGGGAAATATTTGGTTCGTTCCCGCCACGCTTACCGCTAGTCTCACTAGTCTAGTATCCGTGGATACGAGCCGCGCACACTAGACTGGGGGGACATGATGACGTATAGCCTATAGTTGGGCTACGAGCCCAAATTATAGACATTGCTAAGCCCAAACCCACCACGAGTGGGCTATCATGACAAATGATTTGGGCCATAACACCAATGGCTTGGACTCACGAAGCCCAAAGCCCAACCAAAATACCCGGTTATAGGATAAAGATCTTCTATTCACGGAATAGATATCCTTACCCCGGATAAGCACCACGTGTGCGAAGAGTAAGAAGCAAGAAACCTACACAGTCTCTGCGCCCATATATATAGAATAATATATTCTCATTAAAGGTACGATTTACACAATCTCTAACTCTTCAACTAAACTCTAAACCGATTACTTACTCTCACGCCGGAGTCTAATCGTGGGAGACAATCCCACGATAAGCCTAACGGTGCTGTTTGCTTTCTTAGTGCGCAGGTTTCACAAGCACTAAAGTTCTAATTGGTATGAGAGCAGGAGTCCAAACAAGGTAAGCCCAACTTTTGTATCAACAGTATGCATGCTTTATAAGTAGTGGAGATGTAGAAAGATATGAATGATGTGTTGAGAGGTGGTCTATTGGTAAGTGATGTATAATTTACGCGTAAAATCTATGGTTCCATTCTTTGCAGACTTCTATCGTAACGTTTTTTAAATAGGTAAAACGTTTCTATCTTCTCATTTTCGAAAATCATCACTTCACATTAGTTGTTTTTAAATAATGTAAAATACCAAAACACCAAACCTTCTTATATATTTATTTATTTTCGTATTTTAATGTGTCTTAAACTAGTTTTAGAAAAAAAAGACAAACTCTATTTTTTCTGTAATGATTGAATATTTGAATGTCTAAAAACGAGTGTCAATAGTTTTGTTTTTCGATTACTTTTTTTTTTAAATTTTTTTTAACACAGATTTCATTTCACTCCTCACAAATGGAGGTTATTTGAACACAAAAAGTTACATCGAACATAATGGGTAAAATCGAAACTGACTTGTCAAACAAAATATACAAGGTAACAAACCATAATAGTTGTGACAAACTGCAGCAACACCATACAAGGGTGTGTAGAATCACCAGAGTGAGCTTTTGGTAGACACAACCATATGAAGGTGTAGCTTGACAAAACTACACAAGTACATAAAACATACAAAGAAGATAAAACTAAGCATCCTTAAAGGAGCTAGACCTAAACCTAACAGATCTAAAGTCGAAACCCTTGTCAACATCAAGCCATCGATGACGGACCACAACAGATCTGAGCAGAGGAGACCGGAAGGCAACTGATCTGAGCAGAACAGCGGTGGCGGCAGCGAACGGCGGCAATTGGGAGATGACAGATCTGTGGGTAAGGACTTTTATTGAAGGAAAGGAAAAGTAAAAAAGAGGTCCGGACGGCCGGCCGAAACCGACCGCCGGATTTATTTAGAGAGAGGGTGGAGTTATATTGAAGGATATTTTAGAGAGAGGTAAGAGTAAATTTTAGAGAGAGAGAGTAGATCGATTATTACTCTTTTAAAGAAACAATTGGGTATAAACGAGTCCAAGTTTACCCATATAATATTGTGTATCAAAAAAATGGGTTCATGTTTACCCATAATTTATGTAATGAAATGACACGCTTTTGTGATAAACAAGGATGGCTGCGAGCCGCCGCGTTGCGGCCGGGCGGGTAACCAAACGTACGGTGTGACAACCTAATTCTTGTTTTGTTATCGTTTGGTAAAAGGAATTGCAATGGCTAGTGACATGTTCAAATATATTCTACTAAGTCAAATATTTTTTGGCATCGTTAATATCAAGGGGGAAAAAAAAAAAAAACGGAAAAAAAAAAAAAAAAAAAAAAGGCTAAGGGAATTTGGGCTGGACTAAAGCAATGTGACGGGCCAAGATGATGTAAATTTGATGTCACCAAATACGGGCCAAGAGGACGGCTGCGAGCCGCCACGCTGCGGCGGGACTGTGATCTTGCACCAAAGTTTCGCGTCTGGTTGCCTGATAAATGTAGCGTTACGTAAGTGACAAAACTGTTCATCTTTTTCTGTATGTTGTTGAAATAAATAGGTGGTAACTGTTTGGTTAAAGATACATAGTTTAAGTATTGTCTCTAAACCCAATATAGAGATTAGAGATATTACTTGCAATCTTCCAAACAAGGGTTATTGAACAAAAAAGGGTCATCCTATTAACAAACACGTATGTTTTAGTCATTGGCATCCAAGTCACCAAGTGGCATCTTTTCCCTTGTAAAATAAGTTGACCCGTCCATTACTTGTCTACGTGTCACAAAATAAAAATAAATTAAAATAACGTAAAATGAACCACTTTTCTTTTTCTTTTGACCCATTTACCTGGTTTGTCATTTTATTATTTAAATTTAATTTTCTCTTGCATTTTCTTATTTTGGTGTGTATGTTCATATCAGATGTGTTATAAGTGTTTTGCAACTTGTTTGTTTTGGTATTTAGATCTGTTTGTGTTTTAGTTCTTGTATGTTCTTTGGTCTTATTAGACATTTACAGTAATTAACGCTTGCTATATTGTTTTAATTTAACAAAATTCATTCATTTATAGTTTATTAGTTAGTTAAATTAAAGGAAGTAGGATCGAATCGGATCGAGATCTTACGATCTTATGGTAAGATCGAGATCATACTTAAGATCCTATGCTATTTAAGATTATACGAAGGATCGACTCATTTTTTCTTAACGGGATCGTAAAATCGGAAGATCTTAAGAGCTAGATCGAGATCTTAACAACTATGCATATAGTAATTCGTTAAGTTGGAAATGATAACCTAGTCTACTCGTAAAAAAAGTGTCTTTTATACAAAAGGTCTTAAAGTTCAATTCCCGGTGTTTTGACACCCTTCTTGTTTTCTTCTATTGTTCCTCGGATCTATTTGTATGTCAACGAACAAACTCAAAGGAACATAACTAAGCTAGAAATTAGTCTCTAATATTTGCTTGAAAACATGTTGTAACGTGCACAGACATTGTCCACAACCACACATGAGGATTTCAAACAAATAATATTTCATTAATATACATTTTAGGTTAAGGGATTGTTTTATCTAAACAAATAAAACAAAGTAATCTTATCATCTTCCTTGATTTTAATTGACTAATAGTTACTGTTATTTGGAATTTTTTAGGTAATAGCATAAAAAGATCAAAACCAATAATCATATTTTAAGAAAGCTCTTTCGCAGTCGGTGTTCATTCTAATCTCTAAACGTTTCACCGATGTACATGAACTTAACGAACCCCTACCTGACATGTCACAAACATGAATCAAGTCATGGTTCCTATTGAGCACATATAAGCTAAGTTTGATCCTTGAAACTCTTATCATTGTCCAACTCAATCATGCACAAAGTGCCACTAAACCTGATCATTGGTGACTTGAGCCATCTTTTAGGTTTGGGAATGTTTTATGACTTTATCTTAAGTTGATGGCTATGGGTCTTGCGGGGGTATATTCACCATAGGATACAAAGTATTTGTCTTGCAATTGTTTTATGTTAAATAGATGAAGGAAGAGAAAAATCATGTAAGGAGAGTGACCCATTTGGTAAATGGAGTGTATTCTAACAAGAAGGCCTACGGTTCAATTCTCAAATGGAATACTGTTCCTTTTTTATTTAAATAAATCATGTATTTTATCTTTTCATTTCCATTAGATATCATTTCAGTTGTTTTTATTAAATATACAAATTGGTGAATAATTATGTGCTGAGTTGTTTTTCGTTTTCCTTATTATTTGGCTATTCGTTGTTCTGTGATTCGTTGTCGTGAGTGTACGATCACACCATATATTCATCGCAGTTTGCACAATACAACAAGGCAACAATTATCTAGGTTCGCCATTTTTATAAAAAAAATTCATTTACACCACAAATGAATTGTTGTGGACTATATAACCGTATTTAAACTCTATAATGAATAAATGGTGTACGGATATGCAAGAGTCAACATGTATGTTTGTACATTTTTTAACAAAAGACCATCGAACTTTGCATCCTAAATAGAAAAGAGGGATAATCCGTTCCAAATGTTTACTTGCCACAAAGTTTATAGTGCCCATCAGCCCATTTATATAAAAAACAGTTGTGTAATTCAATGAAGCGTCTTTTTTGATAAATACATGCAGCGGGAAAAGAAGTATTGTAAGGGAACATGTCATACTGGTAAGTGCATTGTTATGTATTTGAAATGACAATGGTTCGATCCCCAATGTGATCTTGTTTCCCATTTTTTTTACAATTAATACTTGCATACCACGAAATTGTACCCTTAAAAAGAACAAACCTTATTTATTTGTTGGTGTTATTTTTGAATCAAAGTTATGGGCCTGGGCTAAGTCTATTTTTAAAGTACTACTAGTATTAAGTAACAAAAATTGAATCTAGTTCAAAAAAAGATAAAAGGTTCTGTCCCGTTATAAAATATTTATGGTACGGTAAATGATGTGTAGTGAGGTGGTCTGAAAGGTATGTCGTTCGATTCCCATCCTCCGTCTTGTTACACTTTTTGTGTTTTTTTTTTTTCTCTCTCTCTCCATAAAATATCAATTATTTTCAATCCTATTTTGATTTTATCTCGCACTTTTAAATATACAGACCTTTAGGTTTAGGAAAGTCTTTTTTTTTAACAGCAATTCAATATGAGAGTCTAGCAAAGAACTAGACAAAAAACATTACAAAGGATGTTTAAGCCAATCAACCCACGAAACCTTACATTTTTTGTTCCGATGGGCTAGCCAAGAAAACGACAACAAAATAATATTATCTTACTATATCACTTTTACACATCCTTCCGGCATCGAACAACACAGAGTTTCTGAACCGCCAAATCATCCAACATGTAGCAAGCCCAATAACCTGCATCTTTAATCGCCTGTTGTTACTAGTAGGAAGCAAATCACACCATTCCCACCACTCACAAAACGACTCACCAATAAGCATAGACATATTACGCCATCTATAAATATTCCTCCAAACCTCCTTTGCAAAGCAACAAGAAAACAAAGCATGCGACAAGGTTTCCATACCAACACCACATGTGGGACACAAGATAGACTCGATTTCCATTCCTCTACGCGATAGATTATACCTTGTAGGTAACTGATCTAACATAACTCGCCATGCAAACACATTAACCTTCTTTGGAACTGCATTGCACCATAAAGTATCCATATCGCTACCTGTGTGTAAGAATGCATCAATATGCCGACGAGTACCAGCAACTTAGAAGTTCCTTTCACCATCCAAGGACAAACAAATTTGATCATTACCTTCCGGTAACTGAATGCCCATTAAGATGGACAACAAATTCTCGAGTTGTTCATGTTCGATACCATCCCTTACATCTCTGCGCCAATTCCATATCCAACCTCCATCAACCCATTTGGCACATAGTTTGGATTTATATCCAATCTGAAAATGCGGTTAAGCCGAACACATAAAAGTTGCTCATCAATCCAAACATCCAACCAAAAGTGAATTCGATCCCCACTCACAAGTCTATATTTGATCGTATTATAGTCAATTATTTGCTTGTCATGAAGATAATTTACCGAACCAATAATACGAGACCAAGTACCTTTTTTCTTACGTTGATCATCTCTATTTGAAATTCCTCCATTTTCTCCATGAATCGCTTTTATGACACGACACCATAAAGCATATTTTTTGTTATATAAACGCCACCTCCACTTTTGAAGGAGGGCTAAATTTAGAGAAGCCAAGCTGCCAATTCCCAGCCCACCTCTATTCATGGATGCTAGAGCCTTATCCCACGCCACCTATGCTATTTTTTTCTCATCTTCTTGACTCCCCCAAAAGAACCGAGACCTCATCTGTTCCTTACTTGATAACACACCCTCTGGCACCCTGAATAAAGACATTAGATAAATACTTAAGCTCCCTAATACCGACTTAATCAACGGTAGTCTTCCCCCTATAGATAACATCTTCACTTTCCAATTAGAGAGCCGGTTCCGAAAGCGTTGCAACACTTCCTCCCAATTACTTCTACATGCCATATTAGCTCCCATTTTAACACCTAGGTAAGAAAACGGTAAAGACCCAGCTGCACATCCCTAACACCTTATCAAAACAAATAACCAAAAAAGAAAGTAACAACACGATTTATCATCAAATGTCAACTTATTCGGCTTTGTTGAAATCTGAAAACAATTTAACTAAAGAATGCCTTGTCCAGTACTTGAAAGACAAGTTAAAAAAAAATAATAATAAATAAAAAATTCAACGATCACACAAACCATCTTAGTATTATGGTGTTAGATAATTGAATTGTGTATGTCACTTTCCTAAAATAATATTTTGATCATATTTGATCACAAATAGTTTTACAGAATATCCATACACACACAAAAGAAAAAAGTTAAAAAAAAAATAATATTTTGATCATATTTCATCAAAATAACTATTTCTCTCGCAAATCGTAATTTTTTCTTCTTGTTTTATGATTTTGATATTTTTCACATAGTTTAAAGTTAAAACATAAATATTTGCAAGTTATTAATCTGTCGATAAATGTACTAGAGGAAAATAAGTATATTGGTGACACAATATTGTTTTTTTTTGGTATTTTAAGAATAAAGTGTCGAAAATAGGTATATTACTGGAAGTTTCGGGAGCATATGCATTTTTTAAAATTACTATATATATTAAATAGCATTTAAAACTACGTCGTTCCGTACTCATCGTGGGCTACTTTTTTTTTTGGCCCGGTAGATGTTGTCTAGCCCAATCCAAATTGTCGCCGCCTTATACTTAGATAAATCTCAAATATTCCAGAATTTTCTCACAAATACACCGTTAGGTAGCCCGTAACAATTTGTTCTTCCATAGATTCAGGATGCGGTGTGATAAGAGTTGTGTTAGATAAAACATATTATGATTTCACTTACCTGACGTTTCATCAGGTATCTAGCTTTTCGAATTTGATCATCCTTGCGTATACGTGATAAATGACATTATTTTTTTAATAGGTGCCTGTTGTTGGGCCGTTTCTTTTAGCTAATGGTTTCGATTTGATCCATTGGAGGTGCTATGAACATGGAAAAAAGTATCAGTTTTCGAGCTCTTCTAAAAAGGAGTCATGACAAATAGGGTGAGGTAAAGGCTGCTGATCTCAGTGGCGGAAGTCCATGACAAGGTTTCAGTTTCACAGCCTTAATAACCGGATTTTGATTCATAGCTTCAATGCGGTACGCCTTCTGTTAATTTTAGTTTTGTGGGTTTGATTAAAAAAGCGTGATTCTCTGTGTGTTGGTTACGTTTAGAGTGACTAACAATTGTGCCAACTGAAATTTTATAAAAATTGATTTAGGTTTTTTTTTTTTTGTTTTTTGTTTTTTGTTTTTTTTTTGTTTTTTTTTTGTTATAACCTTTTTTTTGCGTGATTGTAGGTTTGTGAACTGTAAATCTTGGTAAAGTTTTTATATAAAAAGGTGTCGTTTTTGGAGTGTGAAATGATTTTTGGGGAGGTTAGTAAAGAAGAATCAAGATCTTTGGGTGGTTTGGATTTAGGAAAGGATGAGGTACCAAGATGAGGAAGATTCAATGTCTATAGCGGTGATGGCGCGAACGACCGACGGTGAGTTGGATTTAGGTTTCAGTATAAACAAAAAAAAATACTAAATACTATTTAACTAAGGTATGTGCTTTTGCAGGTATCCAGATGAAGCATCGGGGCAAGTGCCTATGGGGTTTGTGGTTAGATAACACTATTGAAGCACCAATGATAACTTTTTTGGCAAAATAGGTAGCTGATACGTGGGAATCGCACCAGGCTTTACCTCTCGAGGGATCTCGAGAAGCTTACAACCCCCACCAGGCAGTGTACCTAATCGTTGTAGTATAGTATAGTGACAAGTACCGGGGGATTGATCGTTCAACTCAGGAATAGTGTCGCTAGGATTAGAAAGCCTAAAAAATAGGTCTAGAGGTGAGGGATGATTTTTTTTTTGTATTTTTGTATTTTTTTATATTTTATAAAAGCAAATAAAATCTCGGTTTTGGAAGAGTGGGCGGAATTAGTTGCTAATCAACAAACCCAAATTAACTAAGATGCTATCAAAATAAAATAACAAAAATGAAATGAATTCTAATTACTAATGTGGTGTAACAATAATGAGGAAAGTTGTGTTTACTTAGGTTTCATTACTCCCTAGATATCTTTTACAGGTTGATAATTTGTTACAATTGCATGGATGACGGGTCGTATTCCTTAATACTAGTCGTAGGGCCGTGTACAATATTCCCTAACTCTATAGGATCTTACTTCACTCCTATGTCGAGCCGTTAGAAGCTCCTAACATGGGATCATTAGAATTCTCCTACGCATTAAATACAACCAAAAATCATAATACACCTCTGATCATGTTTCTTAAGACATTCAAGCATGTTACCAATGGAAGTCTGCCAGTTTTCTTTAGCCTAACATCGAATACAATCATCTGTAACAACTATAACAAACAATCAACCCATAATTAACATCTAGGTTTCACTACATCTAAGCAAACACAAAAGAGATCTAGCCAAGCATGTTAAATTGAAAACATGTGTAAATACATTCAAGCAACACATAGACATATTGAATGAATTGAAAGAGTACTTATCTCAATTGAACATAAGAGGTTTCAAAGGGTAAAAACCCTTGAAAGAGCTGTGAAAATCGGACTAGGGTTTCTCTCCAAAGTTACACACTAATAAATGAAAATTGCAAAACTATATATAGATTTTACAGGGTGACGGCGTCAAGAAGGAAATTCTGACGCCGAAAACTCGTCGCCCATGATGAAATCGGATTGCCTAGATCGACTTTTGACGTCGTCATGTGTAATTTTGTTCTGGGCCGTCGCTAACATTTGGACCATGACGGCCTATGGTGACGCCGTCATGTCCATAGTACAAAACTCTCTGGACCGTCACGGACTTTATCCACTTCCACCTCTTGTATTACTCCTGACGCCGTCATTAAGAAATTTGTGACGCCGTCAGGTACTGTTCCCAGCAAGGAAAATTAAGATTTTGCCGTTTTCTTCACTTTTATGCTCCAAAAACGTCTAAAATGCTTCCTTTTCCAGAATTCACTCCAAAAGTACCTAAAATGACAAAAGAAACGATTTAGGGCAATATTTGATCAAATAAATTCGAATTCGGGCTAAAATGACCCCCTAAAATCGGTTCATTTTTCGCCTCATTAAATACCCTTACACTTGAGATTTGCTTGTCCTCAAGCAAATGCGCTTTTATTCTAATCAAAATACAAGTTAGGGGTCATTTAACACTAATATAAAAGTAATTACAACAAATAATCGTTCCACTAAAGACCAAAGACAGGCACGGAGGTCATATACTAGCACCTTACAAATAGTGTTTAGATACTCACATCTCTCGGGTGTAATAAAGTATATATCACAATATGGAAATGGAAAATATCTCTCACTACCTGTCATAGCAAAATAGATTACCATAGGCTTAGGAAATGATCAAACCTCCACCACTTGGCGTAAGCACCTAGGATAAACTATCAAAGAGGTCTTTCAAAGGGTTATAACGTTAGGTGTAGGGATATGGAATACACGGTTTTGTTGGATAAAGGCAATATTTACTGGTGGCGAGTTAATCATCTTGGTTAATTACATGTACAATATGGCGTTGCAAAGCCAAGACTAGACTCGACTTAAGCTAATAAATCAAAAGTAGCAAAAACATAAAACAAACATAAAATGAAACGGGATGGTAGTCCGTATGTTTTTTTCTCTTTTCTTTTTCTATTTTTTTCTTTCTTTTTCTTAATTTTTCGATTTTTTTTTCATACACTCTTACCCTACCATCCAAAATAATACATCATAGAGAATGTACATTACCCTTACACTTGAATTTTTACATACTTTACAATAAACTACTCTAATGACTCGAATCAAGATAATCAAAATACTTGGAGTACTTTTAAGATTAACACACATATGGAGGTAATATATGATGTTCTTCTCCATTACTCCATAACACAAGTACTTTACCCATGAGTCTCAATCATCCCAAAACAATATGTACAAGATATGACTCGACTTAGCAACCATGTAATCGATTAGATAATTAACTAAAGGTTTAAACATGTAACAATAATGCACTAAAGATGAGTGCATACACGGAAGGCTAAGGCGATTTGGGTGTACATTTAAGTGGGTTGTAACAAATTCTTCCATTAAGTAATGCTTAAAGGTAGAAACGAAAAGATAGTCTCGGAGGGGTGTACTAGAGGTTTCGTGTACTAAAAATGAGTACAACACTAAGGTGTAGGAAAAATTAGTTGACTTTACTAGCCAAGTAATATGACTTAAATGGTCAAATAATTATGATACGGGTTTAACACAAGGGTGATCCTAAAGCCTCTTATCATGTAGTAAATCCTACTACACAAATGTAGTCTCACTAGCGGTCTCGGGATGCATCACTAACGCAAGTTCTAGAATCTAAATGCTACCGGTACATTCATAAGCACTAATAGTGAATGCTTTTCCTATCAAATCTAAAGGCGAACCTTACATATTTGGGTGGAAAATTTTTCTGAATGGTACAGTTTTGTGCTAGTCATACGACTCATATCCATGAGACGCTTGCTAATGCTAAAGTTTCACTCCTAAATGTTGTAAAAAAAATTTAAATTTGGCACTAAAATTACACTAACAAGTATTTCTCTTAGTTTTGTTACACACCTACCATCAAACAAACAAACTCAAGTGCAATTGTATCCTATAAGGTATCATCATTTACCCTCCCCTTACACTTAGGATGAACATTGTCCCCAATGTTCAATTAAAGAATGTAAAAGTAAAACATGTAAAAGAATGAAAGCAAATACTCCCCTGATTCGTTCGGTGTGATAGTGTGGTAACAAGGTTAGATCTTCCTCCAAGAAAATGAACATTCAAAGCTTCCCTTCCAAAAAAAATAAATCATCTTCTTGTCATACATAACCTGTTAAACCTGAAAAAACAAACAAGGCAACCTCGCGTAAAATCGGTGGCAATCTATATATACTAACAAGTCCTAGAAAGCAAATTAAGATATAATGCTTGTGGAATGAATATTTGCAGATTTCATGGAGTTTATAAAACTAAAGAATTAACAAAAACTTTAAGACTCCGTTAGAAAAACAAAACTAGCAAAATTTCCAGAATTTTACACATGACGCCGCCAGGAATTAATTCCTGACGCCGTCAGAAGTGACCTGCAGAAATCTTTATGTTAAGTTTCCAGAAAATTTCTGGAAAAACTTATGTCCTACTTCCTGGAAAATCCTGCAAAACATCTTTATGACTCGATACAAGCATTTGGCTCTAACAAATACTAATACACATGTCCATTTAATATTGTGGAGAATCATGATCAATTTCGTTCTTAAAAACAAATTTGGGGTTTCCCCTTACACTTATCTTTTGCAAAATACCTTTATATGAAGTTAAGACGAAGTTAAACGACAACATAAAGCATTTTCACAATTTTCGTGATCTACCAACAATAAAAACAAAGCATGCATACGGAAGCAAATATCAACCAAACAAAATAAAATCACACAAAACATGGGTTGCCTCCCAAGAAGCGCTTTTCTTTATTTTACGAGTCTTGTAGCTAGACTCAAGGTCATGGGCAATTACGTGACCTCATCGTTGGTCTCATTCTCTAGGTCATTGATTCGTTGTGTTTTGGTGTGTGCAAACAACAATTTATCAAAATATCAACAAGCGTAAGGTCTAATTTGTCGTGAGACAAATAAACGTGAAGTAATATGAGTAAACCGTTTAGGAAAATGATTACCTCGCAAAACTTGTGAAAGTGATATTTAAATTGTGAGACCGGGAAGTGATTTCCCGGGTCGTACCCCAACGAGGTGTGAATGGAAAGCTTCGAATGAGATTGGGATTAAAATCTTGTATGATTGGAAATGTTATTTGGTTTTATGGTACGTTAAATTAACGAAACTTGAAAATTAACGAACGAAGGTGAAAATAATTTAACCTAAGGCAATTAACAAACTAATGAAATCCTAGAACACTACGGGAACACCATTATAGAAAGTGTCGAGTTGCATTAACTCGGAGAAACCGTGATGAGGACATTTACGAAGCATGTCCTTGTAACGATCCCATGCCTCACCGAATGATTCATCGAATTTCTGCATGAACTTCATGATCTCATTCTTGAGGGCGGTGGTTTTGGATGGAGGAAAGAACTCATTCACAAACTTCTTGACCAAATCTTCCCACGTTTCAATCGATCGAGGGGGTTGTTTGTCTAGCCAATTTTTGGCAGCCCCATCGAGGGAGAACGGGAAGAGAAGAAGTTTGATTGCTTCCTCAGGGACATTTTTGCATTTGATGGTGGACGTGATTTTGTTGAACCATCGAATGTGATTTTGAGGATCGTCCCTCTCGAAACCATAGAATTGACGCGAGGTGACTAAGTTTATCAACCCCGTCTTAAGCTCGAAATTGTCAGCCACGATGGGTGGAATGATGATAGCATCTCCGTAACCCTCGATGGGTGCTTGGAGAAGCTCATTCATAGTGGGCTCGGCCGCCATGATGGGAATAGTACGAATATCGGGTTCGACTATTCGATTGGTACGTCGTCGATTACGCCTTCTTCTTGGAATGTTATTAAGCGATTGCAAAGGACTTGTTGACGTAGACGAACGCGTGCGTATGCACCACAAAAATTATCAATTAAAACAATACCACTTTAACGACAAGGGAACTTAAACCAATAATCAAGAACGCAAGGTCAACTTCTAAAGAAAAACGCACAAAGGAGCGGGAGAGAAGAATGGATCTCTCACTGGGCGAAGTTCGTTGGATCGCCACATACCGTTTCGACTCCTCTTAAAGTGTGTTTCTCGTTTAAAAGTTTTCCAAAACGCAAGTGATATAAAAGCATGTTTTGATCTTTGGTTTGGGAACTTATTATGGTCACACCCCCAGTTGGTAGGTGTTCTGCCTTGGTTTGCGGTGGTAAGATTTTAGTGTTGTAATTATTAAACAATGAAACGGGAAAATCTTTTTGTGTTTTTCTTAACTTTTATAGATATAATACATATACTAGAAATAAAAGAAAAATATTTTTGGTTTTTTATAAGTTTTATGAAAACGTAACTTCTTGCGAAGGTTCTACAAGACTAATCGTCTAAACCTTATCGATACTTTCGACACACAGCCTCCCCGGCAGCGGCGCCATTTGATTCATTGTGTTTTGGTGTGTGCAAACAACAATTTATCAAAATATCAACAAGCGTGAGATCTAATTTGTCGTGAGACAAATAAACGTGAAGTAATATGAGTAAACCGTTTAGGAAAACGATTATCTCGCAAAACTTGTGAAAGTGATATTTAAACTGTGAGACCGGGAAGTGATTTCCCGGGTCGTACCCCAACGAGGTGTGAATGGAAAGCTTCGAATGAGATTGAGATTAAAATCTTGTATGATTGGAAAGGTTATTTGGTTTTATGGTACGTTAAATTAACGAAACTTGAAAATTAATGAACGAAGGTGAAAATAATTTAACCTAAGGCAATTAACAAACTAATGAAATCCTAGAACACTACGGGAAAACATAATTAGGTATCGGGAATCCTACACGCAAATTAAATTAGAAACGTGATGTGTAAATAAACGTCAACGTACAAAATAAAACGTGAAATTTAAGTTCTAAACATCCTACGGGTTTACGAATAATTTTCTAACATGCTAAAAGACAAAAGAAAATTTTTGAAAAAAGAAAATTAATTTATTTAACAAAAATTCTATTTATTACAAGTTTAAAACTAATTAACTCTAATTAAATTCTAATAAGTACTAGGCTATTTCTAAAAAATCTGAGATTTTTATAAAAACTACTTAATGCTAACAGGAATCTAAGAAAATTATGAAAAGCCTAAGTGCTTAAGTAAAAAGCTGTGGAAATAAGCTGAACTAGTAAATAAGCTTAAAAGGGCAAACACATGTTAAATATTAAATTTTGCAAAAGTATTCTGAAAAAGTCCCTAGGGCATTTGGAAAACGTGTGCATGTGTGTGTCTGTTTGAGCTATCAGGTCCCAAGTTCGATTCCCATCAACCACATTTTTTTTGCTAACTATTTTTTTTTTTATTTTATTTTTTTTTTCTTTTTACAGAACTTCAACACAACTAAAAGTAAGAAATTTTTATGAAAACACTTTTATGGAAAAGCTCAAAATAAGCTTTTGCAAGCTTTTGTCCTCAACAGTTGGTGTTTCAAGTCGAGGATGAAATTTTGAAATTTAAACCCAACCAAGAATGCACTAGACCAACCCGAATAAGCTAATAGGCCAAAATAGATTATCACAAACACAACTAAATTAATAACAACATAAACAACAAGTAACAACTCAAGGATCAAGGAATCTTATCAAGAAAGATCAAAAACCAATCAATCTCAGTTAACTGAGTTAGCAGCAGCAGTTGCAAAAGAGGATAAATGATGGCCAAAATAATCGTTCAAATAAGCTCTTGAAGGTAAAACAAAAGGCAATAACCTGAAAACTACCTAAGAAGGATCCTAAAGCAACTAATTTCACAGAAATTTGTCCAAAGTTGAGCTAGTTCTAGTTAAACGAAAAATGGGTCAAATTGGTTTGTGAGGGTGCAGGGCAACTGGGTGGCTATGCAGCCCACTTTGGACATAGATTTAGACTACCAAATCGATCCCAATTTCCAAACTTCCTCTTGATAATGAAACACAAGCTGCCAAATATTACCCAACTACAAATTTTATTACATTTCATCAACAAATGAGGCCTGAATTCCCTCTTGAAATCTGTCCAATCTTCTTAGTCATAAACTTTTGACTTTTTAATTAACTTGAACAATTTTGACTTATACGAGATTATATGGATCCTAATTGATTAAACCAGTTCAATTATCACTAAACTAAGTTTAATTAACTTACCTAACTTAGTTTCACTCTAAATTGAACCATGTGATCTCATAAAAATGCAACAGTCAAGCTGTTGTGAAACCTCACAACAATTTTGACCTTTTTTCTTAAAAATGATCAAGGAGATGGTTGTTTTGAAGTTAAATATGACCTACAAGGGCTTCCTAAACAGAACTATATTACAAACAACAACCACAATCCAATCAAACTATCAATTCCAAACACTCCTAAGACTAGGTTTATTACAAGATTACAAAGACAACCACAATTCTAGTTTATAATAACTGAAGATAAGCTCATACTAACATTTACCAAACATGATTAAGCTCAGATTTAGCACAGATTGTCACAAATAAGCAAAAGCAATTAATGATACAATTCATGAACAAAGTATTATTACTAGAGGTCCAAAGCAGAGATTCAATGTGAACTAGAACCAAGAACCAATTCCTATGCTCCCATGAGCTCTAAACCAGATCCATAATCATATTTGCACTGCAACTGCTTCTTACTTCAACCTTCAGTTCCCTATTTTTTCTGAATTTTGTATATATATTTTTTTCCTTTTCTTTTTTTTTTTTCTTTTCTGAATTTTTCTTCTCTCTGATTTCAGATAACTTTAACAATATCTAGAGAACATTTTGAGACAACGTAACTTGCATTTAAATGAAATAGTAAAGAACTTGGAATTTAGCTTAAAAATTCGAATTCAAATAAACTTGAAGGAAACTTTGTTTAAACTGAAAACTTGAAAAATACAATTGAAAATGAGTTCTAAAATAGTAAAGATACAAAGATGGGATGCCTCAATGGCTTACATAAGTGCCCTATTTATACTACAACCAAGAGGTAGGTACACATTGCTCTTGTTTGCATCATACTCTGAAATTAGGTCATCAGCTTCATCTCATATTCTTTGTCATTAAATCCTAGCCATCCAATTTGTAGAAATATCATCCAAGCCTTTGAATCACTTCTTGGCGCCAAAACAGTAGTGGGTGGATTTCCAACATGGAGGTGTTAAGTATGGTTCTGTGAGGGGGGGGGGGGGGCGATGGTAGTGGGATTGGGGGAAGGTATGGAGGAAAAGGGTTGAGGTTGATGGGGAGATGGTGATGGGGGTGTTGGAGTTTTACAGGTCACGGGTGTAAGGGATGAAGGGGATGGTTTGAGTTTTTGACCGGTCAATTATACGTTTTTATTAATAAAACGTATAAGGGTTGTGATGTTGGGTTTTGGATATAATTGGGCCAAGGGTGAGATTGGGTGGCCTGGATTTGGTTTTAACTTTAAGGGTCCATTTAGTTTAGTATTAAAGAATCATAAGGACCAATGTTGTATTATTCTGATTTTTGAGGTCCAACTCTGCCAAGTTTTCAAACTTCAACCAAGGACCAAAATTGCCATCTTATATTTCCACAAGGTCCTTTGTTGTAAATTTTCCAAGATAAAACTTCCGGGGACTAAAATTGCCAATTTGCAAAATTAAGGGACCAAACTTGTAATTTTCCAAAAGTTTTTACCCAAAGATCATTTGTGATTTATTTTGAGTTTTTAAAGAGCAAGGGTTGACTTTTCTTTGAAATAAATGCTTAGGGACTAGTTTTGTCAAATTTTGAAAGCTGGGGGACTGAAACTGCCAATTATGCAAATTTTGTTCGTTTTTCGTTTATTTTCACTCGTTTTGCATTAGAAACATATAAAACATGATCTTTGGGATTTTCTTCGTATTTTGGTGCGTTTTTAGTGTTTTTAATCGTTTTGCAGTTCAGATTTGACTAAAAATGATGAGTATTTACACACTCATCAGTCATCTCCAATCTTAGTTTTGTATTCCGGACCTAGTTGCAAGCATTCCTTGTAGAAACCAAGTATTCTATTCATAACATATTCTACTCCTCTACGTCTATCCTCATCATTCCTATAGTAAACCGCTTGCTTGTGTTCCTTTTCTATGTTTGATAGATGGCGGTATTGTTCAATATTATAAGGCATTTGATAAGCAATCTCATCATTCTCTTCTTTGAATCTAACTATTCCTAAGGTCGGGTCATAACTCATCCTAGATGCCTCAACAAACGGTTTTCCAAACACTACTTGACTTAGGCAATCATCTATTACCGGACGAGTATCCTCTACTATCACAAAGTCGATAACATAAGTGAAGTTTCCTACAAATACATGCAATCCTCTCGTTCTTCCTACAAAATTTCTTATCAAATTCTTGTTGGGCATCATCCTATAACCAAGTTGCTTCTTCATTACCCAATTATAATAGGTCCTAGTTATGATGTTTATAGGAGAGCTAGGATCGATATAAGCTTTCAATACATGCATATGCCAATGTTGCATGGTATGTTAATGTTAGAGGGATCACCTACTTTAATAAGGGGTGAACCAAGGATATATGGTGTCTCGGGATCATCGAATAAATCCTTGTGATATTCTCATTCTTCCTTGGTGGGCAACTTATCAAAGTACTCTTCTATGTTTTCTACTTCCTCTAACTTTTCTCCCTTATTAACCTCAACTTCCTTAATCTCATCCCTATTCTCGGTTTCTATTCCAACTTCATCCTTGTCACTTTCTTCTATATTCTTATCTATTGGCTTAATGGTGACAACATTGACAAAGTGGACGTGTTTGGATGATGAAGGGTCCTTAATTTGGATTCCGCTATTGGTGTCCCAAGTGTCCTTCCTAGGTGTAGTAAGCACTTGGTTGTTGAGGGCTTTCAACAGGTTGTCAATCTTATTGGTCATCTCCGTTTGTTGTTGATTGAGTTCGGTTTCAAACTTAGCTATGCGAGCTTCTTGAGATGCCATGAACTTGGACATCAATCATTCAAGATTATTGTTACTACCAAAGTTATTAGAAGGATTGTTGTTGAAAGTACAGTTAGCGGTTGGACCGTTTGGTTGGTAACGATTAGGCGGATTGGAAGAATTTTTTTGGTTTTGTTTCCACCTAAGGTTCGGGTGATTTTTCCAAGAAGAGTTGTAGGAATCACCGTAAGGATTTGGCTCGGGTTTGAAAGTGTACCACTTATCTCCCGCTTCGTCGGTACGCGAGGAGGCGTAGTCCGCAAAAGCTTATCCGGGGAGTTCCACGCAGTCACGAGTGTCATGGGGACCACTACATAATTCGCATGAAGAAGTGATTTTGTTCACTTGGATTGAAGGCTTGGGAGCTTCGTAAGATTTCATGAGAAACTTGACTTGGTCTTCAAGTTCCATGATCCTACGGTCGGGAGTGCTAGAATTATTCGAAGGCAAAGATATTGCCTTGACCATTTTGTTCAAATCACGGGAATCATTCTAACTTTCGTTTTCATAGAGAGCAAGATCTTCTATGAGTTCCCATGATTCTTCCGCACTAAGATCACATAGCTTGCCACCGGCCGATTGGTCGATGGTTCGCCTTGTGGAAAGATCGATATGATCATAGAAGATTTGGACTTGGAGCCAAAGATCTATGCCATGATTAGGGACATTTTGGAGTAAGTCCTTGAAACGAGTCCTTGCTTCATATAGAGTTTCACCTTGACGTTGTTGGAACATCAAGATATCATTTCTAAGCTTGGTAGTTCTCCCCGGTGGGAAAAATTGAGCAAGGAAACGAATGGTGAGATCATCCCATGAGGTGATGGATCCCGCGGGTAGACGTTCAAGCCATTGACTAGCTTGATCACGTAGAGAGAATTGGAATAGGCGTAATCGGGTCGACTCTCTAGTTGTAACATCAAGGTCTATAGAATCTACGATTTTAAGGAAATCCTTGAGATGTTGATTAGGATCTTCGAAACGAATTCCATGGAATGCACATCGGCTTTGCACCAACCGGATGGTGTCGGATCGCAAGGGGGACACATTGGCTCCTTGAGTGAACTTAATAGTGTTTCGCTAGCCTTGGTGGCTAGGACGGGAATACTCTCTAAAGGTTCGGGGCCTAAGAGGTTGGTTTGCTAGTGGTGGGTTTTGTAGGTGGTTTTGTTGTGGTGGGTTGATGGGTTCAAAGATGTTACCACCTTCCATGATGTCAGATGGTAAAGGTTACGAACAAAGACACGAAGAAATAAGATAGACTAAAGAAAACCTAAAAATAAAAACAAAATCTTACTAGAAAGGAATCTAGCAAGTAGACCTAATGAAAAGAAATCCTAACCTAGACAATAACTATTCCCCGGGCTGCGGCGCCAAAAACTTGATACGTGGTAATCGCACCAGGCTTTACCTCTCGAGGGATCTCGAGAAGCTTACAACCTCCACCAGGCAGTGTACCTGATCGTTGTAGTATAGTATAGTGACAAGCACCGGGGGATTGATCGTTCAACTCAGGAATAGTGTCGCTAGAATTAGAAAGCCTAAAAACTAGGTCTAGAGGTGAGGGATGATTCTTTTTGTATTTTTTTATATTTTATAAAAGCAAATAAAATCTCGGTTTTGGAAGAGTGGGCGGAATTAGTTGCTAATCAACTAACCCAAATTAACTAAGATGCAATCAAAATAAAATAACAAAAATGAAATGAAATCTAATTACTAATGTGGTGTAACAATAATGAGGAAAGTTGTGTTTACTTAGGTTTCATTACTCCCTAGATATCTTTTACAGGTCGATAATTTGTTACAATTGCATGGATGACGGGTCGTATTCCTTAATACTAGTTGTAGGGTCGTGTACAATATTCTCTAACTCTATAGGATCCTAATTCACTCCTATGTCGAGCCGTTAGAAGCTCCTAATATGGGATCATTAGAATTCTCCTACGCATTAAATAAAACCGAAAATCATAGTACACCTCTGATCATGTTTCTTAAGACGTTCAAGCATGTTACCAATGGAAGTCTGCCAGTTTTCTTAAGCCTAACATCGAATACAATCATCTGTAACAACTATAAACAAACAATCAACCCATAATTAACATCTAGGTTTCACTACATCTAAGCAAACACAAAAGAGAACTAGCCAAGCATGTTAAATTGAAGACAAGTGTAAGATATATTCAAGCAACACATAGACATATTGATTGAATTGAAAGAGTACTTATCTCAATTGAACATAAGAGGTTTCAAAGGGTAATAACCCTTGAAAGAGCTGTGAAAATCGGACTAGGGTTTCTCTCCAAAGTTACACCCTAAAAGTTACACACTAATGAATGAAAATTGCAAAACTATATATAGATTTTACAGGGTGACGGCGTCAAGAAGAAAATTCTGACGCCGTCAACTCGCCACCCATGATGAAATCGGATTGCCTAGATCCACTTTTGACGTTGTCATGTGTAATTTTGTTCTGGGCCGTCACTAAAATTTGGACCATGACGGCCTATGGTGATACCGTCATGTCCATAGTACAAAACTCTCTGGACCGTCACGGACTTTATCCACTTCCACCTCTTGTATTACTCTTGACGCCATCATTAAGAAATTTGTGACGCCGTCAGGTACTGTTCCCTGCAAGGAAAATTAAGACTTTGCCGTTTTCTTCACTTTTATGCTCCAAAAACGTCCAAAATACTTCCTTTTCCAGAATTCACTCCAAAAGTACCTAAAATGACAAAAGGAACGATTAAGGGCAATATTTGATCGAATAAATTCGAATCCGGGCTAAAATGACCCCCTAAAAACGGTTCATTTTTCGCCTCATCAGTAACGTTTGGTTGATTTTAGTTTTGTCGAACAACAAGTTTTTTGGTTTATTGTTGGTCGAATGTATATTTGATTGTGGATTTGAAATTTGTCGGTTTTTGTTTTGATTGGTTTAGGGTTGAGGGCTTAGTGCGTTTTTGTTAAAATCATTAACCGACGAGAGGAAGCCATTTCGTTTCAGGTATTCTTCTGGGCTAATTTTGGTATGTTGGTGGTTGGTTGGAGTTACGATTTATTGCAGGTCAATTCTAAGATACCATGGTATGTTTTTTTTCCTTATTACTTTATTCATTATTTGAATCCGGTATAGTTTTCTGTGGGTTAAGTTTTATCTGTTGCGAAATAAGCTAAGGCAAGCTAAAGTAATAAGCTCAAGAATTAACCAATTGTAAGGAGCCGTAATGCATACTGCAATTTCACAGTTTAGACAGGTTAGTTGTTTGATTTGTATGTCTGTTAATACTTCTATAGTTATGTATTTATATTCCTATGCTAACACATGCGTCTTATTCTTCTATATCATGTAGGCAAATAGAGTGCTGAGAAGTAAACGAAATCATGAGTTGGCCGAAAAAGAAGCAACGCTATGGTGATAACTAGATTAGCCTAGATGAGTTTCTGGAAAATATAGAGAACTCATGTCGCATGTCTTTTAATCGCATGTTACAAACACGCACAACTTGGTACAATGTCAATTTATGAGTTTTAGTGAATTCAGAATATTATCATTGGATTTTGACACTAGCCCATTTTGCGCAGGTTCAGGAAGTGACAATTGGTTGGAAATCTTTGCCAAAGTGGACGATGTCATTGTGTGTCCGATGTCATTGTGCATTAGGGTGAGTTCTTATGTGTTTATGGATATCTAATCCATCAGTTTTTTTAACTACTTCCTAATATGTTTGCCACGAGATTGGATGGCGATACTTTTTATTTTTATGTTTATAGTTGCAGTGAAGCTTCTAATTTTGTTTGTCATGCCACGGGTGTGCGGTCACAGCTGTCTACAATGGCCTATCAATGTGAGTTGAGCGGCATGCTCATATTCTCAAGTTCTCTTAATTCAAACAATACTATTGTGATATGATATGCAAGATTTTTTGACTTATCGCTTATACTTTTGTTGCTGAACACGATGACTAGATAACCACATTTAAACACAATGGCATTTGCTAAACACCCCCTTGAATTTCATAAATTGATCGTAATTTTTGTATTTGGAATTTCCAGATAATTGCGTGGTTGCTATAGAATCAGTCGGCAAGCAAATATCTTTTGCATTTCTAGAACTCTTAAAGTCAGATTTCATCTCAGGTTTTTAGAAGCTTTTCGGTATTTGGGATTGCATATACTTTTTTAGGTTCAACCCTACTATTTTAAATCATTTTGCAGTACTGTGATGTTTCAGGTTCAATGCTGACTACTATTAATCATGTTTCTTTGATGTTCTAGGTTTAGTTGGGGACAACAGCATATTCAACGATTTTGGGAGAAGAAATCATTTGCATAGATCTTACGATAAAAAAACCCACGAGGCCGCAACGCGGCCGACCGTCGCCCGACTCGTTTTTAATAAAGATTAAGCTACATTCAGTAGAAGAAAGAGTTGATTCGGCCCAGGAATGGCCTTAAGCCATATGGACTAATCTTCGGTCAAACTTTGAACTAATCGCATTATCAAAATTGACTTTAATTTGATCAAACCTATA
Organism: Artemisia argyi; assembly: GCA_030686995.1. Taxonomy (NCBI): domain Eukaryota; kingdom Viridiplantae; phylum Streptophyta; class Magnoliopsida; order Asterales; family Asteraceae; genus Artemisia; species Artemisia argyi. The sequence continues at coordinate 55,426,042 of CM060683.1, read as the reverse complement.
TGATTTCATCAAACAAAATAAATATGTATAAAAATACATGGTCGATTTTTAAAGAAAAAACCTAAAAAAGATGAAGTAATTAATAAAACTTTAATTATTAAATTTTAAGTAAATTAAAAAAGGACAAAAATACACCATTGGTCCCTAAACTATCCACGAAACATCACAGGGCACCTTAACATTTGAAAAACATCGTGTGGCGTCCAAAACCTGGGATTTTGAGGCCGATTGCATCCCTCAGCCCGTAATAGGAACAACAACGTATTCTTGGTGAGGGCAAAATCGTCATTCACTGTAGCGAAATTATATTGGCACTCATGATCCTTTAATCTTTCCCCCAAAACCTTTCCTCCTTCAACATGGTACGCTGCTGGTGTGGTAAGCAAGCTATAACACACACTTCATGGACATTGGCCAACCCAGGGCGTCGATTCTATGCTTGTCCTGATGAAGTAAGTGCGCTTTAAGATTGATTTTATTACCTTGCTTTCGCAAGTAGCAAATTACATTGTAACAATAGTGGTTAATTAATGAAATGCCATATTAATGATTAGGGGTCTTCTTGTCGGTGGATAAGATGGTATGATCCTGAAATGTGTGCACATTCAAGAATTATCATACCAGGCCTTTTGAGGGGGAGAAATGAGCTCCAGGAAAGATTAGAAGTTGCTGAAGGTGATGTGTGGAAGTAGAAGATTTACCTGGTGCTCAGTTGGATATTATTCTTGATTGTTTATGCACTTGGTTAACTTTTTAGCTTTAAAGTATGATGGTCGTGTTTTATGGAAAATGTAATTATTTGTTAGGCCACCTTGGTAGTGTTAGAACCTTTACCAAAACTATTTTGTACTAGTATGATTTATCTTTAGATTGTATTGAATAGTAGTAACATTGTCTCCAACATGGATATGAAGTTTGGTTCTTTTTCTGAGTTTACGTTATGGGTATATATGCAGATGCATAGAAATTTGGTTAAAATTGACTTTGAATAGTCAACATTTTTTTGAAGTTTTAGTTTTGGTTAGTTTTGCCTGCATCATTTTGCAGTAGCATATTATGTAGTCATACAGTTAGATATAACATACGTTGCACACAACATACATATTTTGGACACAATTACAATTCAGAAACATAACATGGTTCTGTAGATAATGCAATTGGATATAATTCCAAATGCATAAAATTTCATACTTTTCGAAGCATGATAATCAAAGTACATAACTTGTTCTTAGTTAACATAAATAAATATTGTCTACTTCATTAGCATAACATAAAGAAAGCCCTATTGTGATGGCATCATTCTATCCATTAAAGCCTGTTGCCTAGTCACTCTTCTGGTAGTATGCTGGGATGAAACAGAAAATGCTTGCACATTACTTGAATGGACCTGAGATTGAGACTGTGATTGATCTTTCTGCTGGGATTGACACTGGGATTCATCAATAGGTTGATCTTGACTCTGAGATTGAACACCTGCAATTTCATCTTGTTTCTCTGTTGCAACATCCTGAGTACCTTGATCTTGAATTCCAGAATGGACACAAGTTCCTTCAACTGCAACATCATCACTTTCATCAACACCTGTACCTTCAGCTTGTTTATCTGCTACAACTTTGTTCCCTGTAGGATGTGTCTTCTTTGATGCAACTTTTTGAGTCACTTGTTTACTTTTTCCCTTAGAACTTGAACTATTTTGTTTTTTACTGCCAGTTTGACTACTTTGGGTTCCACCATAGCCAATACATGTTTTTCAGTTGTGTCCAGCAATGCCACAAACTCTACACCTTACACTCTTCCAAGCCTTAGACAGTTTACCATTCTTGACAATCTCTTCAGTTTCAGGAGCTATCCTTACTCTTTTTTTACTAGTTGAGTTAGCTGCATTTGCTTGAGTCTTTGGTGGAACAATAGTTGTTGGCACAGCCGATTTTTCCCAATGCTCATTGCTAGTTATAGGGGAGACATTGTGTTTGTACGTTACTTCCCAAGTGTTGAGATAGTAACAAGGATGCGCCCATGTTTCAACAGCTCCTACTTGTTGTCTAAAGCCATATTCCAATTGGTAGCGACAACATGTTTACATGGTAAACCTGTAATCTCCCATCTTCTGCAAGTACAAGACTTCTCTATAACATTAACTACACATTGGTCTCCCCATGGTCCACTGACCTGAAACTTATCTCCCCCATTCCATAAAACATTATACCTAACCGCCTCTTTCTTAATACTTTCTAACATGTGTTGTGCAGTAGGTGTTAGTGGCCCATCACTCTTCTCAATGACCTTTGCAACATGTATTATCCTCTTCATACAGTATTCCCTGATGTATTCTAATGCTGTAATATTTGGTTTGTTTACACCCTCAATTATTTTCTCATAAAACACTTGACACATGTTATTAAGTAACACATCAGAATGGGGTCGCCCTAAAACAAGACAGATAAAGTTGTATTACTTATACATTTCATACTACTTTACCATATACCACTAAATTTACATAGTTGGATGACTTACATGAGAAATGTGACCTTGACCAATGGATTGGTGGTATCTGACTTAACCAAGCATGGGCATCTTGACGAAATGTCTTTAAAGCATCCATAGATCTCTCAAACTGTACAACAGTTGAGGCTGTTGCACATCTCCAAAGATGGTCTTTGAAGGCCCTACCTTGCCAATTAACTTTCATTTGCTCATGAATGCTTCTAAGACAAAATCTGTGCTCCGCGTTTGGGGAAACTTCTCTTAATGTTGATGTAATATCCTGCACAAAAATAGATATATTTACTGTCTGTTTAAAAAAATAGGAAATTCAATTCATTTATAGTTCATGGGAGTACCTTGTTCATGTCAGTAACAAAAGTGAATATTGAATTTGGCTGAAGTTCAAGATCATCAGATAAACAATGAAGAAACCAAGTCCAAGCTATTGTGTTTGCTGATTCAGCAAAAGCATAAGTTACTGGGTATATACCATTGTTGCTATCAATTCCCACAGCTGTTAGAAGTTGACCCTTCAAAGGACCATCAATTGGAAAAGCATTTATCCCCAACAACCGTCTCTGACAGGCTTTAAATCCTTCCTTCAAGGCACCTAAGCAAACATAGAGTCTCTTGAATTCTCTTGTTTGAAGACTATTCTTAGCAGGCCGTTCCACATGAATCACAACTGTTGTACCATGGTTCCTCTTCTGCAACTCTTGAACATAGTCTCTCAACATGGTGAATTGGAGCTTGAATTCCTTCCTAATGCCTCTGACTACTATTCTTTTAGCTCTTAAAACCTTCTGCATTGAGACTTCAAGCTCACATTGGTTGGTAAGCTGATTATGAACCGACTTGACAGGAATCCTTGGATTGGTTTGAATCGTATCTTTAATTTTCTTTGAGATAAAGTTGAGGTCAAAATGTTTGAGCGCCCTTGATTGCAAAAAAGTGTGTTTATCATTATATCTTCTCACTGTCCAACCACCTTTTTCAGTACCATCCCTGCCGACAAGCAACAACCATGGGCAAAGTTGTATTTGGGAAGGGTCATTTTTACCAGCAATTAATGCTTCCAAACCCCTTCTTGTTAATGGACCTCTAACTGGGCCTATACCCAGTCCAACAGTAGCAATTGGGCCAGATAGGGGAACACAACCCACACATCTGACTCTTATTCTTTTTTTGTCATTCTTTAGAAATAGCAGCTCTCTTCTTGTTTCTATGGAATGCTCTCTTACCCTCTCTTTCACATCTTTTGCAGTATAAAAGGATTGATCACAATAAAAGAAAGTTTCAACAACACCATCATCAACAGAATATGTCCTAACCCTTGGCACCCCAGAGTGACCTATGCCTGATTCAGAAGCATAAGCAGTGTAAAATGCATCATCATCCAACACAGGTAATTGAGTTTCCAAATTCAAGTCATCACTTTTATTAGTAGATGTTCCTGCGTTGCCTAACTCATGAGTCTGAATCTGTTGGAACAAAGCAACCTGTACATGATTCTCCTCAGTAACATTATTTTCATTTGCCTGAATTGTGTCATCACCTACATTGCCTAACTGACTAGTATCACTCTGTTGGAACAGAGTGATATCAACATCACCATCCTCTTGCATGTTATTTCCACCAACAGGTTCTCCTCCTGCATTCTCTAATTGGTTACCCTGATTGACTTGGAATAGAGTAACTTCCACATCAGGTTCCTCAAAGGTGTTATTGCCATCAACTAGTGGTCTCCCTACTTTCTCCAACGGCTTATCCTTAGTCACTCTGAACAGACTAACATCAAAACTATCAAGGTCCTGAAAAGTACTTTCCTTATCAATAATGACTAATGCACCATCACTTTTATCAATAGGTTGGCTGGCAAAGGCAGACATGTCAAAACTTGAAAACCCGGGCTCAATGTGTGGCAAGTCACTAGGTTCCCCAACGTATGAGGCATCTACAAGTAGTTGAGTAAGTTGCATAAATAGGTTACGTTCTGGGTCATTATCTATGTCATCTAGAACCAAACGTCTGCAGCACGAGCTATCTTTCTACTAGGTTCATCCATCTCCAAAAATACAGTCTTAATAGAGTGTGGGGACATCTCAGACAACTCTAACCTAGTCTTACCTATTTCAACATACACATCTATAAGCTTATGTTCTTCCACAATTTCTTTCAACAGCTCAAGATTGGCAGCTTCACGAAAGCTATATAACCCATCGTCTAATGTCATACCAGGTTTAAGAAAATAGTAGTAATTGGTTTGGACTTCAGCATAACCGATTTGGGTCATCAGAGCATCAAGTTCATCAATAGAAATCTCATTAATACATACATAATCAACCTAGCATTCCTGACCTACTTCGTAGATCCGGTCTGGCCAGTTTTTGAATAAGCCATTATGGTGAACTCGCATGCTAAAATCACCATGTCGATCTGCTGTTCAAAAAGTAAACAAAACATTGTTACGATTCTATAACAAAAAAGGGGAAAACCATTAAACAATCTAAGATACATACGCTAGTAAAAGATCATAAAAAAAAACACTAACCATATTGCCTCATTGCCCAACTTCTCTCTACTTCATGGCTATCAAAGTAAGGTGCATCCCTGATTTGCCATAATGTAAATTCAAGGTTTGAGATTCTTGATTTTTTACTTAAATTATTAGATTTGGTGGGTGACATTGCATTAGGGTTTTTTTTGTAGACTTCCAAAACAAGTTTGGGGATGAGCAATGAGTACTTGTTCTACCTATATTAGTCATAATGGCGGGAAAAAGGATTAGACGTCTGCTGGGAAGTACACACAGAGAGAGAGAGAGAGAGAGAGAGAGAGAGAGAGAGAGAGAGAGAGAGAGAGAGAGAGAGAAAAATGTGACTATGTAAAAAGACAGGAATACCCTCCAAACTAAACATGTAACTGGGTTTTGGGAACTATAACGGGACGTTGTTGTTCCTATTACGGGCTGAGGGACGCAATCGGCCTCAAAATCCCAATTTTTGGACGCCACACGATGTTTTTCAAAAGTTAAGGTGACCTTTGATGTTTCGTAGAAAGTTTAGGGATCAACGGTGTATTTTTGTCTTAAAAAAGACATACATAAACTTTTGATTTATATGTTTTCTAATAACTTTATATATTTAATAAATACCCCTTAAAGTTCATATTAAAAAAAAATAATTAAAGAAAATGTACATTGTTATTATTCAATGTTGAAAAAATCGGCCTAAGCGGCCTTGTAATCGGCGATTACAAGGTACACGACATTCCACCTTTTGATTTTTACAAGGTGATCGGCAATTACAATGTAATCGGCCTTTTAATTGGCAATTACACACTATATGGTGGTCAACCGACTCACTACCAACTCACGATTTTTGCAACATTGTTATTAGTAAAATTTATTACCATTATAAAATTAATTAATATATATGCATGAAATTATAAATTTCAAAATTTGTGATATGTATATAAATATTACTTATCTTTATGAGATTAAGTAAGGAGTACTAATTGACTTCAATAAAGACTCATGTTATTACTTTTTATATGTTTAATTCGCGCGTGCACACATTTAAATAATAAATACGGCTAAAATAAATATTAACAAGAATATAAGTATCAAAATGAAGGCACATTCACATGGGCTACTGTGAGATGAACATAAATACATGAGATTATATGTATAGGAGCGACACATGTAATTACTCTTTAAAGTTCAAATAAGGATATCTGAAAATACATTTTTTTTTCAAAGGTTATTACAAGCTATTAAACAGGCATAATGTGTAGAACATGATGTAAATATTTAAATTTAAACATCATGTTAATTTTAAATAAAGTCTAATACATTGTTTAACAAAAATATATACAAAATATTAATTAATATTAATAAATAATTAAAAACTTCTCTAAAAACTTGCTCGTGTACAAATATTGCAACTATATGATATAAAAGATTTATGTAATTTTAGAGAAAAAAAAAAAAAAAAGACCTTTTTAACGGCCTTCTGGTATATCTTTTTCAAAGTGACTAACTAAAAGCTAATTGTAGGTTGAGAGTTTTTTTTAACAAACTTTACTTAAGGCTGGACACAGTAAGGAGAGACAATCTCTCCCAATTTTACTGCCACGTCAGTTTTCTTTTTTCAGCGATCTTCAGACAATTGGGTGCCCCAGTAAGGCGACCTACGCTACAAAAAAGCATACCCCACAAAAATACTTCGTTTAATTAATTATACACACACAAAGAAAAAAATGCAAGCGATTGTCGATCGTCATCACGACTAACTTCCCAAAAAATGGCCTGGCAATCGATGATCCACAATAAGGAGATCGATGGTGAATTGATCGTGCATGTCGATCAACTTTGTTTACTGCGTCTAGCCTTAAAAGCTTTTAGTAAAAGGAAACTATCAAAATAGACCTTTAGTAAGTAATCGCACCAAAATTTATCATACCAAGTTTTAAGAAATAGTCAAAATAGGCGAGAATCCGCAAAAAACATCACATACTCCTTTGAAAATCTAGGTCGGACCACATTCTTCAAATATGACCAAACATTCTATGGGTTTGAGGCCGTATATATCATGGATGAAACCAGAAAACAAAATCACCGGGTGCATTAGAGGAAATCAAACAAGACTACATACATAATTATTTAAGACTGGTTGCATTTATAAAACATCAAAGTTTCGTAACAATATTAACAGTACGACACAAAAAAATTTCGGTGTCTCGCGACCTCACGAGAACCTCTGGTTCCGTCGTCCATGGTATATATTTCGTGCCAAAAGTTCTTTATAGATCCAACTTTTACCATATAACCCATCAAACCATCTTAGCCACTCATTTTTTTTTATCAAAATAAAAAAATAAACTTCCACCCTTTTTTATAAACTTAAATATTTCGCAAACCGTAAATCGTCAAGCTACAAAAAAAATATCATCGCAACGAGAATTAAATTGTCAAGCTACAAAAACAATACCATCGCGACAAGAATTAAATTATCTTTCTATAGACATGCATTGTTATATACTTTCGACGAACTTTTTTTTCGATGAACTCTTTTTTTTCGCCTAGAAAAATCATATATGATTCGTAAGAATCATATATGATTGGATAAAATCTATAGAATAACAACGAACTTACAGAATTGTCCCAGATTAATTAATCAACTAATTTATTACCAGATTGAACCATAATTTTGAAAGTTTAGTTCTAATATTAACCATCTTGCCACATAGTTTGGCGTCGTTAGTCCCTCCCCCACTAACGCTTGTTAGTCATTTTCTTCCATTTTTTAAGTTAAATAAATTTAAAATTAAAAAAAAGTAAAAATTAAAAAATAAAAGGAAAAAAATTTTAAAAATTAATTTTTTAATAAATTGATTTCTATAAAAAAAATGCGTATTTTAAAAAAAAAATAATTTTTTTTATAAATATTAATTTTAAAAAAAAAATTAATTTTTTTATAAAAAAAATTTATTTATTTTTCTCAAATATTAATTTTTTAAAAAAAATTGATTTTTTTTAAAATATTAACTTTAAAAAAAATTAATTTTTAAAATTTTTTTCCTTTTTTTTTAATATTTTTAAAAAATGCGTATTTATAAAAAATAATTTAATTTTTTTTCTCAAATATTAATCTTTTAAAAAAAAATTGATTTTTTTTAAATATTAACTTTAAAAAAAATTAATTTTTTAAATTTTTTTCCTTTTTTTTTAAAATTTTTTTAAAAAATACGTATTTATAAAAAAAAAATTAATTTTTTTTCTCAAATATTATTATTTTTTTTAATTTTGATTTTTTTATAAATATTAACTTTAAAAAAAATTAATTTTTAAAATTTTTTTCCTTTTTTTATAATTTTTTTAAAAAATGCGTATTTATAGAAAAAAAAATAATTTTTTTTTTCGCAAATATTATTTTTTTTTTAAATTTTGATTTTTTATAAATATTAACTTTAAAAAAGTCATTTTTTTTTCCTTTTTTTATAAATATTAACGTAAAAAATGGAGGAAAATGTAAAAATACAAACGAAAACGAAAAAAACGGATGAAAACATAAAAAAAGGACGAACGGTGCAGTTTTTTTGGTCAAGGGAGTAACGACGCCAGTCAACGTAAACCACAAGGACGAACGGTGTAATTTACTCAAAAAACATTTAACAAGCGTTAGTGGAGGAGGGACTAACGACGCCAAACTATGTGGCAAAATGGTTAATATTAGAAGAAAACTTTTTAAAAAATGGTTCAATCTGGTAATAAATTAGTTGATTAATCAATCTGGGATAATTCTGTAAGTTCGTTGCTATTCTATAGATTTTACCCTATATGATTCGATTTTAACAAATCATATATGATTCTTACGAATCATATATGATTCGTAAGAATCGAATTATATATGATTTTTTATGAATCATATATGATTTTGACAAATCATACATGATTCTTTCTGGGCGGAAATTAAAAAAAAATGGTCAAAAGTATATAACAATGCATATCTATAGAAAAATCATTTAATTCTCGTCGCGATGGTATTTTTTTTTTTTGTAGCTTGAAGATTTACCGTTTGCAAGATATGTTGTTTTGAAAAAAATGTGAAAAATATAAATGGGTGGCTATGATTGATTGATAGGTTCTATAGCATGTATGGGGTCTTCATAAATCTCAAATCAAGTTTCATAGTTTTGACGACTGTAAAGTAAATCCTCGACATACAATTCACAAACTCACATAATCCGCAACGTAAAAGTAAATCCTTCACGTCCAAACAGGACAAAAACCATCTTCTAGTCACTCGAATCATGTCCTTAAAAAAAAAAACACTACTTAAATAAAAGTATTTATAAACAGGAAACAGGACAACAATTTCTTTAAAAAAAAAAAAAAAAAAAAAAAAAAAAGGAAGGAAGATAGCCAGACAACCTATGTGGATGTTTGGTTTATGACGTGTCACAACCAAAACACTAAAAAAAAGTACTTGAAAGAATTGAACAAAAACAATAAAAGCAAGTGTACGTGTTGTATGGTCTGAAATTTGAGGTTGGAGTACTTTTCAAAAAAAGAAAAAAATTTGAGGTTGGAGTAACAGATAGAAGGAATCATTTGAAAAACATATTACAGTAATTGCCACCATAACCAACAAACTCTAGCTAACTAGAAATATTTCCAATGACAACAGTGGCAACAACCTCAACTTCAATGGCTGTCATGTCACCTCGTACTCTAACCAACACCGCAATTGTCGGTTGTGCTGCCTTACCTAACCTTCCACGTCATCAGTTTCCAGCTTCCATGAAAGTTTTTTCAGGTAAATGCAAACGTTTGTTTCATTAAATATTACAGTAACTTTTTTAGAACAGTTGGTTTAAAGTGAATAACATCTTGTATTCTAATGTACAAAAGTATTTAGTTAAGGCTATCTTTGACAAAAGTAGCTGTGAACAGTACTGCTCACCGCTCGCAGCTTCTTAAAGAAGCATTGGAAAAATGAGCTTTCTTAAAAAATAGCAAAGCTCACCGTTCTTTTGTCAAACGAACACAAAAAATTAAAAAGCTCGTTGCTCACTGTTTATTGCCCCAAAAAGCTCTTTGCCAAACATAGCTTAAAGGTACGTTAGTTGATGACCTAACATCACCAAAGTGGCCTAGTGGTAAGATAAACTATGTTCTCACAAAACATCTATCTGGAAAAGGTTGGAAAAGGTCATGGGGCAGGGGCGGAACTGGAAAATTATGATTGAGTGGCCAAACTTTGATAATTTTTAGAAACTACACTGCAAATCGATTGTAGTTCATTAAGGGGCAAAATACAAAAATAGTAAGGTATTTTAAAAATGTTACACTACAATCTTTTCTCCTCGGGGCACATGTCAACCCTGCCCTCTCCCCTGTCTCCGCCCACCTTTGTCCTGAAAGATTTACATTTCTTGTTGAACTATAAAACCGGTTCCTACAAACCAATGTGTTTCCATGACTTCCATTGCATAGTCTTAATTAGGACCATAACTTTTGTGTCTTGGGTACACGAAATTTTTTCCATAAATATATAATTTTCACAGTTTCATTTAATGATCACATGTTAGGGTCACGAAGGTCATCGTTGTTCCATGTTAAGGCCTCTGAAGACGCATCTTCCTCCATTGATACAGATGAGTTGCTAACCGACCTAAAGAAAAAGGTAATCATAAAGCTCAAAATTGGTATTTATTTACTCTTATTGGAGGCGTTATCATGCCACCCTTTCGAGTTTCCTTATAATCTCTTTATTGCGTCCATTTGTGCTGAAAAATCTTATATCCACGATACAATCTTGCTGTTTATAGTGGGATGCAGTTGAAGACAAGCCAACAGTTATCATATATGGAGCAGGAGGAGTTTTTGCAATTTGGTTATCTTCGGTCATTATAGGCACCATCAACAGAGTTCCACTGGTAACCTTTTTACTTTGTTGCATGTTTTGAGCATTCTGATTATTGTTTCAGTTACTTTGTGCTCAACCATCATGTCTAGTTTTGCTGAAATTGAGGGTAAAAAGTTATACAAGAGGAACTAATATAACCTTAGGTACACCAATGTAACTGACATATTGATTTTATTTTTCTTTGTTTGTTCCATAAACATTTTAACAACTGGATGTACGCGTTTGTTGGAACTAGTTTCTCCATCTTTCACTTTACTTTCGCATTTCTATCAAACCGAATCTGATTTACCTAAATCATTAAGCAAAATGTTTTTGCTTGAAAGCCTGTCAGAAAATAAAATCTTTTTAATTACATCGCATGAATATTCTTTTGACATTGTCTTCTCAAAAAGAAAATAAAAATGTTACATCCTCATAAGAGTTGTAGAGTTTTATAACATCGTTTTAACTTGATGTTTTCATGATAAAACCTCAGCTTCCCAATATCATGGAGTTGGTGGGAGTCGGCTATTCTGGATGGTTTGTCTACAGATATCTTCTCTTTGAGGTAAGATTATGTTGACTTAAGGACGGTTTAATTTATAATGGTCGTGATTATAGTTTTGTTGCATTCTGATTTTTAATATTTAACAAAAAGAAGAATACTAACACTAGATTATACTACAGTGAATTTATCCTGTTAATAATTCCTTTCAACGTGAAATACACTTCGTTTTGTTAGCCTTAAGTAGGCTGGTTAAAATCTTCCTGGTGTCCAATTCTGAGTTGTTTTTTAACTTTTAACTTATCTTCAAGGTATTCCCATTCAGTTTTCAGTTGTTTGTAACATGTGTTTGGTGGGGGTTGGGGGGGGGGGGGGGGGGGGGGGGGGGGGATAAGAAACCGAGATTCATATATGCGTGAGGTTTTAACAACAAATTCTCACTTCTATATTTTTTAACCGTAGCATAACAAAAAGATTGTAAGACTACTCTCAAACGTGACGGTGTGTGTCAGTTGTGTCACCTCAGCGCCACATCACCACTTCCTAAACCGACGCACAAACTGACACATCTCTGCCAATGATGGTGTGTCTCTTCCTATTCACTACACAAATATACCCCACAAAACACACAAGCCATCGGCAGCGATCTAAGCACATACCATTGTATGTGATCATAGCAGTTGCATTAAAATAGATTTCCTAAAATAGATAGTTATAGTTTGAAGATGCTATTCTTAATTTCTTGTTTGCATCTTGCATCAAGTATACACATCATGTTAATTGATTTTGCACGACTAATGTTAATATATTTTATTATTCCTTTATCTTTTGGGCTTGAGATCCTTACTTGATACAGAGTAATTGATTTCACTTTGAATAATTTTCAGTCAAGCAGGAAAGAGTTGGCTACAAGTATAGAGTCACTCAAGAAGCAGATAACAGAGTCATAGAATGGAGATTTTTTTACTTTTCATTTCTGTATTTCGATATAAAGTGCATGTGTATAATGTATCTTAAAACATAATAATGTCGTGTTTATTACTGTATATACGGAAAGTTGAAACGAAGAAACTATATATGGTTAATCAAGTTTAGTCTCAACCTCTAATCTAATGGATATGTCACAAATTCACAATCATTAATCTACAGAATAAATACTTGTCTCCAACCTCCTTGTTGAGTGGTGGCTTCGCTATTATAAGCTACTGTACTTCTTAACTGTGAGCTCCAGCTACCTATTTTGTAAACCAGCAAATAGCTAGTAGTATAACAAGATATACCATGATTCAATCTCTCGTAGAGAGTAAATCCAAAGGCCTTTTACGTTGAAGTAAATCTCAAGGAATCTACGTTGAAATTACATCTAGAGGCATTTTATGTACTGTAAAGGTTTACGCTTATAACCAAGAATGCCAAACGCTGATGACTGAGGTAGGATTATAAACAGATATCACAAGTGCCAGCTTAACATTTTAGTATATGTGAAACCAAACTGCAACAAGAATGGATTCCAACTTGCCAACAGAAAACTGGCTATCAATTCACAGTCGGGTCACGAACTATTGTTTTAGAAAGATATTTTCAAACTTGAAACAGATTGCTTTATGCAAACAAAAACATTCATTTTCCGTTTCTGGTCTAGTTCGGAGTCGCCCAAAACTGGTTTAATATGTTTATGGGTTGAAATGAAACTGGAAGCTTAACCAAACCCAATCTAATTTATGCCAAAATGACTATCTCCAACAAGTTAGAATTTCATATATTATAACCTCCAACTAACATTACCAGTTAGTTACCAAGCAAAAAGTTATCTCCAAAATCCAGGATACCGATTTACAATTCTCATTTAGCACCCGTTAAATTACCACTAGTTTAAAACATTTGTACCATCATAGCAGCAGAAAAACCAGTCACTTGTTAGTTTCATTGCTTAATCGTAAGCTCAGCCCTAAGATGCAAAATCCCATCGATAAAGTAGACACTATCTTCCCCAATAAACGAAGTCCAAGGAAGTGCAAACAAGTTACGATAACCAACAGCTTTTCCACCTGTAAATGTGTAATTCCCTTTATATTTGCTAACATAATCTTCAACAGGCTTCGACCTCACTGCAAACTCATAGTCAACCGCAAATGTAACTGACCCTTTTTCCTGCATCCCGAGAAAAAGCCCGAAACAGCGAAACGAGCTTTGTTGGTCCATATTGCAATGAGCAGATAAGAAAAAACCTTGACCGCCTAAATGAAACGCTTGTGAATACACCCTTCCAGCAGGAAATAAACTTGCACACTCATCACGTTTTAAATCTAAGTACACTACACACTGTGGGCGTGGCTGTTCGAACACAACCACCTTAACGGGTCGGTACTTGTAGGCCCGTTCAATGAACCGGTGGTTAAGAATATGGTTGTCATCACTGATGAATGTACGTTGTTTGTGAGGGGTTTCGGCTTTGAAAAAGAGTGCTTCGACTACGGATTTTTGGGCCAAGTCATGGTCAAAGTCACTGCAAGTTAGCACTTTTCTGAGCTTTCTGCATGACATGTGTGGGAAACGGATATATTGAGCAAGGCGGGTCCCGAGAATTTCACGGCGATCTTCTATTCTTGGGTAATGAATCCGAGCCCACTTGAGGACAAAATCGTAAACTGCATCCTCAGATGCTATTTGGAGATCATCACTAGCTAAAAGTGCTTCCACACCAGCAAGGGGCAAGTTAAGAACCTCTTCTTGAAACCTGCCATTTATTAAGTAGCAATAATAATCAGTTTATGGTGTTTTTTTGGGTAACTATGGTTTCCGACCTTTTAGCCGACTAATCCACGGGGTTTGAACCCACCGCCACACAGATACAATCTGGGTAAAGCCCTCGGTTTTAAAGAGGTCGGCGTGGCCACTTCAAGGTTGTTTGCACCTAGCAGGAATTGAACCTGTGACCTCACACATTTTAGTGATGTTAGTCACTAGGCCTTTACCACTAGGCCACCCCTGAGTGGGTTAGTTTATGGTGTTAATATAAGGTAAAACTGGCCTCCGTTCTCTAACTATTTAGGGGTCAAATAATCAGTTTAGGAGTTATTTATAACATCACTGAATCTGATTATGTAATTACTTATTGGTTATTCACTTATTTTCCATGTCAACCCTTTAATGATTAAAAAAAAATGACCAAACACTCGAACAACTGATTATCAGAATATTAAAACTTCATATAGCATGAGCACATCCCAACACCATCTCCTATGACCCTTTTTGTTACAGTTGATTATTTAGGGTACTTTGCGTTACTAATTCATGATCAAATATTTTCGTTAAATTATGAGGGAAAAAAAAGGTTTCACAAAAATGACCTATTAATGCGAGATCTACACCATTTTGACCAGTTATGGTGATATTTTTACCTGACTGATCCTCTATTTCTCGACATTCGCAAAATAAGATTTGTTTTGAAATCACTTTTTGGATCAAAAAGTCACTATTTCTACACTAACAATAAACCACAAAATGTACACTATGCGGCAAAAAAGAAATCTGCGACAACATGTCATGAAATGGGGGTTAACGTGGTATAAGTTTTAGAAATGTTGATAATATTTCCTTAAATTATGTACCCAATCAAAGGAAGCTTACTTGGTCATGTCTTTATAGCGAACAGCCAGGAACTGCTTAGCCGCATCAGTTAATGGTTTAACTGCTTCAGCCATTAGAACTGTGGAAGGAAGATCAAGAAAAAGTAGCGCTGATTCAGGTGTCATTGGCAGGTTTCTCAACAAACGGCTACAACATCGCATACATGAAGCAACCTGGAATTTATCAGCAGCCATCAGTACATCAAGAAGGGCAGGAGCTGTAGTCGCTGTTAAAGTATTGCTGTAGATAAAGTTTAACAGTTCCATAAAGGCAGCTTCCTCTGTTCAAAAACCAAAAGTAAATAACAAAATTGATGTTAAATGAACTATATAAAGGGCACAAGTAGAATCTAGATCAGAGTAAACAAGCCAACCAATGAAAAGATCCTCAAATTGAGCATACCTGAGGCGTTAATCCGCACATTTACATACCGCTCTCCTGACTCTCTCATCCCATTTGAAAATAACTGCAGGAAATTTATCAGAAAAACTAATTAAATTTTTTCTTATGAAGTACAAACTCTAGAACCAGAAAAAATACATATGCTAGATCAACGATATACCTTGTAGAAAAATGGACTTCTTGCAGCTAAAATTGGAGAGCTAATATGTAAGGTTTCAACTCTCACGACCGTTGAGCACTCCATGTTCCAGCTTGAATCATTGTCATTTGCAGCTTCATCTGATAAAGTACAAGTACAAACACAAATAAAAAGGGTCCTTAACATGCATTGACTTTTGCAATACCATCTTCGAATACTATATGAAACTGATTTATAGCCTTTTTAAAATTTTAATGAATATTAAACTTGTATAAATTGAGAATCAGCAGTTAAATGTAAAGAACAATATTTGATTCGATGATAAGAAATATGAATAGCATCATCAGCAGTTTGATGAGATTTATACCTGATGGTGGCTCTTCGATCATCGCTGCCGGTTCTTCATCCTGATTTTCAGGGTCCACGCCATCATCAGGCTGATTGAGAATTTGTTCCTCTGGATACTCAGCAGCAACGTCTACAGCTGTAGACACTATGAACACAATACCGGTGTCAGTAGAATATCATGTGCATGCATTTAAAACATCTAAGATTACGGCATTACGCATATGGTCATGCATACTGTTGAAACATGCAGAGCACTTATCTACACAACAATTATGTGTTTCAAGACACTATCACGCTACGTAACATGTCTATAGAACAATATAATGATATATAGGGATGAGATGTATTATAGGAGGTTCCGTATGTGTTCCATTATTTTATTTTATATTTTGCCTTTCTGGCCTGAAATTACCAGAACTGTAGCAATGTACAACTTGTGTTCACGATGTCCAAGTCATTTATACAGTCATTCTAATTCGAAAATTTAACCCATGAAATCCTGTTGTGACAGTGAATACAGACATAACCGTGAGTTAAGAACGCACATTATCTTCTTTCTGTGGCACTAACCATTTATTTTTAGTGGATATATGCTATGACACTAAATAGTGAATTTATCCATTGATAGATTAATACCCAATGTAGTCAAAGGCCCTCGCTTGGGTAGACTAGTCCCTCAGGCCAAGCCCTAGCAGCCATCTCGCCTTATCATACTCAGGCCAGGTCACTCCACTAGGGCCCTCACCTATATTGATGAGGCCGTCGCCTTTTTCGGTGGGGCCCTCGCATTTGTCGGCGGTACACTCTTGCTACGAGGCATGATGTGGTCTGATATCACACTGGTCAAACTTTTTATTTGAGGCACAAAATTGTCCCTCATGTTAGATAATCATTTGATGTAAGATTAGGTTTTGGGTCCACTTTGAATATGTAGTACAGAAGCCCTCTCATCTATCACACCGTATTAGTACCATACATCATTTTGCGAATACTCTTATTGCTACAAGAAATCATCAAGAATTTGTTTAAACTTATTTATCTTGTATATTTAGCTATTTAACTAAAAAAAAATTGAAGCTTTGAAGGTACGCATGCTTGTTATGTAATAATAAGCTTTCATGATAATTGTCTATATGTTAGACACTATCATATGAACAATATGCAAAAGTTCACTTGGGCCCTCGCCTTTTATCGCCTCTCGACTAAGTCCCTAGGCAAGGCACGTTGACTTAAGGTCGCTTTCGCCTTTAACTACCTTGTTTATACCGCCAGTTACGTGCTAATTTATGTGATTCCTAGTCAATTGTACAGATTGGTTCGTGCATACATATCTAATCACCGCAACTCCAAAACCTAATTGCTGTATGTACAACTGACTTTTTGACGGTTGGCTACCACCATGACAACTAAGCTAGTAAGCTACATTCAGGACTAATAATTTTCAGCATGAGCTACATCCTCTTGAACCACTTAAAACCACAAATAATGGAGCACATCACACAACCTAACCTAACCCACTTGGCCACTTTAACATGCCGGCATTCTTTTTTCAAATTTTATGACTAACAAGCACAAACGCAAGTCAAATGAGACAGCTGGTGCAGTACTAAGTAACAACAATTCAATCGACAATGAACAACCATCAGGGAAGCTTAAACGATTACACTGCTCATAAAATAACGGATAGAAAATGGAACACCCTTCTTGAGAGCTCAGACAGACTGAAACCGCCTTAAATCACAATTATCAAGCAGAAAATGCAAAACATCATCTGTATCTAACTGATAGAACATCACACCAGCATAATCATAATTATACCCTAACCATATAAACCTTGTTACCTTATCCACAGTAACTGCCTTCTATACCAACTCAATCCTACCCTATGCATATTCCTTATCAAATTCTACGCCAACATAATCTTTCAATTACCAAATCACGTTACTCCAAAGCACGTCCACCAACCTCCTTTTTTCATATTGAATCACTTACAGCACAAACACAAGAATTCAAAAGTCAGACCACTGGTGCAATCCATAATAATCCAATCACCAATATGCAACTATCAAGGAAGCTAGAAGATCACACTATACAAATAAAAAAACCAGAAATGAAAAGTGGAAACACCCTTCCTGAGTACTCGAATAGGCTGTGAACTACCTTAAACACCCTTCCTGAGATCCATTGATATGAATCATATTATTATTCTCGTAGATAATTATTAATAGTATTTTATTAGATGAGTCTTATTAGATAATAATGATTAGGCATTAGAGTTTTAGTAGGAATGGAGTCTTGCTTAGAAGTCTATAAATAGAGTATTAGGGTTGTAATTTACTTTATGCTGAATTATATGAATGGATTAGTGATTTACTATCATTATTTGGAGAGCTTATTCGACCTCTCGAACGTCGATTACTCTATCTTTATTCTTTATTAATCGTTTATATCTCATTATCGATTCGGTTCATATCACAATTAAAACCTAAAACTGCATCTATTTCTGACCAGTTGAACATTGCACAAACATAGCCTTGTAATATGATATTTTACCCTAGCCTTATTATCTTATCCACAGCATTTACCTTCTTAACAAAGTCATTTCAATCCTATGCAAACTACTATATTCAATTCTATACCAGCAACATATTTCTATCACCACTACTCCAAAGCCATCGGCAATAACTAAACACCATTACGCAACCATTTACAACAAAACCGTCAATAATGCTACAAAAAGTACTCACACAATCTACAAACACTCTAATTCCAATAACATTCTCTAACAACTCCCTCTAATTCCAATAACATTCTTAAACTACTCCTTTCTTAGAATACACAGTACCTTAAAGGCTTAAACCAGCAGGAAACGTGTATTAACCAATTCTGTTATCCGGCAAAATCAATTAACCGAAACCGCCATATTAATCACATTCAAACATAAGAACCGCAACATCTCATCAATAACTATCAAAAAACTTAGCTCTCCTAATCAAGCACAAACTCTATTACTACACCAGTCTCTCTCAAACAAAGAACAAAGACGACAACGATAACGCTTTTCACATTGCTGATTGCTTATACACAAAGATACTCCTAAACTAACAGTCTCAAAATACCAAACAAAAGCGCTGTTAATATAATACCGATTTTCACAGTACTCTTACACAAAATACAGATAGCTATAAATACTCCTAAATACACTCGAAATATCAAACAAACAGAAATCATGTCACGATAATTACAATTCTCACAGTGCTCATACAAAACATACAGATAACTCAAACACTCATAAACTAAAGTCTCTCGAATTATTGAACAAAAATCACAACCTAATGTTAATCACATTTCTCATACAAAACATTCAGCAAACTCTAAATACTCCTGCACTGTCAGTGCACCTCAAAATATCAAACAAAAACGACATTACAATAATACCGATTCTCGCAGTACTCATACACATCATACAAATATTCTAACTGCGAAAACATACGTTAACATATATAGCTTAACCAGCTAGTAACATTCATACACATTTACATTAACATCAAATCACTATCAAAACATGAAACAAATACACATTATCAACATACCGATAGCTCTAAAATACTCCTAAACTTCCAGAGAGTCTTGAAATATCGAACAAAAACGATTTCTAACCTTGAAACATTCATTACTCATTATCATTAATATAAATAAACCATCACATTATTATCAACTTATGCAACAATTAATCATTCATTTCAAAACAATTATAAAAACTAACTCACTCGCTATCTAATTAAATAAATATTATACTCCTATCAACAAACATTCAGTAAATTACAATTACAACTATATACATTTATGAGCCATGAATACTATTCATTAGAGATATTTAACACCGTTATAGATATTCCGTTCCGTTATACAATTAATAAACAATACACATGCATATCATTAAAAGAAGATATTTCAATATTAGGATAATTTCATCAAACACGTTTACAATATTTTATAATATATTAAGACACAATAATTAAAAGTTTTCTATTTTTGTTTCTATCTTTTTATATCAACTGCGGAAAAAAAAAATGATATCTCCTTATTTTTACAAAATGTTACTTGATTTGTATAAAGTTTTAAAATAAAAGCTCTTATGGATATTTTTTTTAACACTTAAGGTCTACACTATTATACCAAAAGACATTACAAAGCATAAAAATCAAATTCTATAACGTTTATAGTTATGTTAATATTTCATAAGTGCTTATATCTATTTTTATAATTTGTGATTTAGACTGTTTTTACAAATAAGATTACGAAGGATAGGAATCAAGTTTTATGTAACGTCTAAAGTTTTGTCAATGTCATCGTATGTCGCACATTGCATTATGTAATTCGATTACATGTATATTTATTTTACGTGATAATATAGCAACTCATTTCTAACCAGTACTGAGCTGATTTATACGTATGCTTATAAATAAACAAATCAATTAAATAAAATACGTGTTTTGTAAATACTTCGCGGCAACTCGTGAGTTCTTCAATACGCGTTCTCAACAACTAACTAGCTAGAAAACATTCACGCACATTTATATAAATATTAATAACGCTAAATAGTTCTAAACTAACTGTCTCAAAATATCGAACAATAACGCCAACGACAACTCTCACAGTACTGATACAAATATTCTAACCTCCACAAAAATTCATACACATTTATGTAAAATTTATAAAACTAGCACATGCATCAATTATTCATCATTTAAAAAAAAAAAAGATTAAAAAAAAATTATAAAAACTCACGGTTATCTTTTTTAAAATCATCACGACGTCGTTTCCGATTGCGCGCCCAATCGGCTAAACTAGTACAACCATCACCACCGCCACCGTCATCTCTACAATCCAACGGCTCCGCGACAATCTCAATTCTCAGAATCCGATCGGAAAAATTACTGTCGTTGAAGGCGAAAGCGAATCCACCGTGACTGTGTTCAGGTGAATGTATCGTGTCTTGATTTTGATTTGAATTATGCATTTTGTGTGCCCTAATTTTTTGTTGAAATAGTTTGTTAGGGGGGAGATGACGATGGAGGAGGAGAAAAGACGATGTGTTGGTGTTTGGATGTGTGAAAGGGGACAAAGGTTTGGATTTGGATGGAAAGGATCGTTTTGACTTTAGGTAATGAAGAGTTACTTTGAGCAAGTATGGTAAATATTGTAATTTTTTTTTGGTGCTTGAGTAATTGTTAAAGAAGAGATTTTGTGTTAAAATAAAAAGTTGTGATTTTGTCAAATATTTTATAAAATAATTATTTTTTTGAAAAAAACTAAATCACGAACTAACAATGTTTTAATTTGAGTAAATTACATGGATAGTCTATTTGATTTATACACATAGTGAAATCTTGAAAGTCAAAGGTGAGAGATATGCATAATGTAATTAATACTCTTATTAAAATACTCATAACTTAAAAGTACAATAATTTATTCACATTGTACAACCAATTAAAAGCATATATATCAAATTAAAGGCCAAAATGCATATTAGTACCCTGAATTTGTCTAACCGGATTCTCTAGTACCCTAAACTGTTAAGATACCCTCAACTTGGAAAATCAGATACCTCAATACCCTGACTCAGTTTAACCCACTCACATGATTTCCACATGATGTTCCCGTTGACGCTTCAAATTCTTTGTTTCTCGTAACCATGTTTTTCTAAAGAATTTTGGCATTAACAAATCTGTAATGGCATGAAATTTGGGTTATTCTTTAATCAAGAGATTTGGCAAGAATATAGAAAAGTTTCATCAGAAACAGCAAAGAAAACAAAACATTGAAAAAATACAAATAGAAGCTAGGTGTAAAAATAATCCAATTCAAAGAAAACATTAACAATAAAAAAGTTAGAAATACCAGCGTGTCACTAGTATATTTGTAAAGAAAACTAGGTGTAAAAATTTTATATTTTATTATTAAAAAAGCCTTTAAATTCGTTTTTTTTAACGGAATCGGACATAAAGATCGTTTTAGTTTAATTGTACAAATACAAAATTCAAATTTCAACATCGGAACTCATCTTTCACGGGATCAGTTTGATTCAGAAATGGTTAATTCATTTCTTTTTGCATTGCAAAGCCTTGGAAATGAAATACAAAATTCATTTCTTTTAGTAACGTTGTTACTGTTCAAGTAAAAAACTAACTAAGAAAGTCACATGAAAATCCTGTGACCGAGTTAAACAGAGTCAGAGTACTAGTGTATATTTTGCAAGTTGAAGGTACTATTCTGAAACTTTAAGAGTTTAGGGTACTAGAGGACCCAGTTAGCCAAATTTAAGGTACTAATACGCATTTTGGCCCAAATTAAAACAACCAATTAAAACACTCCTTACTAAAGAGTACAATAAAATTTTCACAATGTACAATTAAACAAGCTACAACATAATCTAATTTATAAAATAATTAAACACACTAATTAATGTTATTTTACACATTATACAAATTAATAAAACACACAAAGTTTCATACAAGCTAACAAGTTGATGGTACATATAGTTTTGAAAACTGGACTGGATCAACAGGTTCAACCGGGAACCGGTGTCGCCACCGGTTCGGTTAACCAATAAAAGCCATACGAAAACATATATTTCAAAAAAAAACTATTAATACACATCGAAAACCGAGTTGACCCGGGACGCTTCAAACCCGGTTTAATTTGACCTGTTTTCGACCTAATACGTCTGGTTGACCGATTTTAATCGACCCGTTTTTCAACTAGAACGGGTCGAACCGGGTTTTAAAACATTACGTATAATCCCTAAATCTTCAAACTTTTATTATTTTTCGTTTATAACCCATAATTTTTTTTATCACTAAACAAATTGTCGCTATAAAATCTCGTTGATATGCAAAGGTACTCGTCTAATACTATAATATGTTCGTACATTGCACGGATCACTTTTAACTTTACAAAAAATTTCATAAAACAACGCATAATTCTAAACCAAATAATATTCATTGAATTTAAAGTCTCGAAAAAAATAATAAAAATAAAAAATCTCGACATAAGTAAGCCCTATGTATCCAAAGTTTGATAATTTTAAATGTTGAGCAATCAATCAATTTTTACTCTTTATATGTACCGACATTTTTCTTATAACTTTTTTTTAACATATTAGATATTCAGTATATAGCATGCAAGTATGCCAAAAAATCACAATAACCTTTATAAAGGCTTAAACATGAAGTTATAACGTTGTGTTGTGATTTTTTGTCCCGTTATATATCATCAATTTCTACGTGTCCAACTTTTAACTGTAAATAAAAAATATATCAAACATGCGCTTATAAATAAAGCTTGGTTAAACATGTAACATGACAACGTATAGGTTCAAGAAACATGTATCTATGGTTGTATGCAATCACAATTGAAAGTTAAATGTTATGTAATGAATTCTAGTACAACGAGTTCTACTTAACTCCTAGTACAATGTATACAATAGTAAAATACACCATTCATGTTCATTATTAAAAAAAAATATAATAATAATAAATAAAAATAAAAAATTTATCAAATATGCGCTTATAAATAAAGCTTGGTTAAACATGTAACATAAAAACGTATAGATTCAAGAAACATGTATCTATGGTTGTATGCAATCACAACTGAAAGTTATGTTATGTAACGAATTCTAGTACAATGAGTTCTACTTAACTCCTAATACAATGTATACAACAGTAAAATACACCATTCATGTTCATTTAAAAAAAAAAAAAAGTAAATAACTTTTTTTCCCCCAAAGTCATCATCCAAACACACACACTCATAATAATACCTTTATTCAAATTCAATTCAATTCAGATTCTAGTCAATCATCAGGTCAAAATAATAATTTATCCAATCTTTTATATAACATTAACTTTTCACTTTTTTCACTTTTAATTTCACACACACACACACCAGATTTGTTCAAAACCCTAACCCTAATTTCATTGCAGGTATATAATTGAACTAGTATGTTAGGACGGTGATTGTGAGCGTGTAATTGTGAAGCAACGTACGATTTAACGATGTGTGTTTCGGATTTGTATGCGAAATCATAAATTCCCATTTTTTGCATGCGTGAGCTATGTCTTATTGCAAATCAACAAATACAGTAAATTTATTGAAACATAACTACCGCAACCATCAAATTTAATCCAACCACATATGTGTCTTATTGCCAAATCAACATATACAGTAAATTTATTGAAACACAACTACCCCAACCATCAAATTTAAACATCATCTCACAACCATAGATCAAGTCTCATCAAATTTAATCCAACGATCAAGATTCAATCTAACTTCAATCTGTGTGCAGCTGTCTCAACCAAGATTTCGTTGCCCTCGTATATAAACCCCCATTCATTTTCTTCTTCTTAACATTCTCACTCTCACATGCAATTCAATTTCAAACCCTAAACCTAATTCACAAAAATGTCGACTGAAGAACCAATCTTTGCTGAAACTAAGAGTACAACTTTTCATCTTCCTTATTTCCAGGTTTGTAACTGATTTTACTTATTTACCTTATTTTATGTTAAGTTTCTTAAAATGATGTTTAAATTATTTGTATACATTTTTGAATAATATGTTTTTTTTTTTTTTTTTTTTTCAGTTTAGAAAACGAGTAAAAATAAAGACGGAGATTACTTGCTAACATTGTTGTAATAAACGGTCTTGGAATTTAATGACAAAGGTAATTAATCTTATTTGTTCAATATTCGTTCTCAACAACTAACTAGCTAGTTTTAAAACATTCACGCACATTTATATAAATATTAATAATGCTAAATAGTTCTAAACTAACAGTCTCGAAATATCGAACAACAACGCCTCTCACAGTACGCATGCAAATAATCTAACCTCCAAAAAATTCATACACATTTATATAAAAAAAAATATAAAATTAGCATATGTATCAATTATTCTTTCATTACAAAAAGTTTTTAAAAAATAATATAAAAGCTCACTGTGATCCTTTTTAAAATCAGCACGATGTCGTTTCCGATTCTGCGACCAATCCGCTAAGCTGGTACAACCATCACCACCACCACCACCGTCATCTCTACAATCTAACGGCTCCGTAACAATCTCAATTTTCAAAATCTGATCGGAGAAATTATTGTTGTTGAAGGTGAAAGCAAATCCATCGTAATTTGGTTCCGGCGAAGTTATATTTTGATTTGAATTATGCATTTTTTTTTTTTTTTTTTTTTTTTTTTTTTTTTGTGAATGACGAGCCCTGATTTTGTTGAGATAGTTTGTTCGGGGAAGGGAGATGATGGAGGAGAAAAGAAAATGTGTTGTGTTGGATGTGTGAAAGGGGACAAAGGTTTGGATTTAGACGGAAAGTTTTGTTTTGACTTTTGCTAATGATAAGTTAGGGTGCATTTAGTTTGTTGGTAGGTATAGAGTAGAATTAGGATTTGGTATTGGATTAGGATTTGATAGGAGAGAGAGAAATATTTAATATTATTAATTATATATATTTTAAATCTTTATATTTAAATTTACTACAATATTTTAATATTAGAATATAGAAAAGAAACAGAGAATGACTAGTTGTCAGAAAACTTGTGGCCAAAAAAATGTGTTGTTGTTTTGGATGTGCGAAAGGGGACAAAGGTGTGGATTTAGACGAAAAGTATTGTTTTGACTTTTGGTAATGACAAGTTACTTTGAGTAAGTACGGTTAATATGGTAACCTTTTTTTGGGTGCTTGAGTAATGGGTAAAGAAGAAATTTTGTGTTAAAAAATTGTGATTTTGTTGACTATTTTATAGAATAATTATTTTTTGAAGAAAACTAAATCAGGATCTAAAAATGTTTTTAACTTAAGTAAATTACATGGGTAATCTTTGTCATTATTATTATTATAACAAGTGTAATACCCCGATTGTTACAAACATCACATTTTTAACTTTAAAAATATTTTCACAAAATAACGCATACTATCAACAATTTCAAACCAAATGATATTAACTCAACTTAAGATGGAAAAAACACAACATAGGTATGTCATATGTATCCAAAGTTTGAATAAAAAATTTAAAAGTTGTGCAATTAGTCAATTTTTACTCTTTCCATTTATACCATATTATAATCAGATTTTCTTAAAATGAAAGACTTAAAAATTTCAGATAACACAATTACTAATAGCGAAAGACTTAGAAAGTTAAGTCCCTTATATGTGTAGAGTTGTAACAGCCCTACAATTCAATGAAACACTATATTATAATTAGATTTCCCTAAAATGAAAGACTTAAAAATTTCATACATATTTATATAAAATTTTTAAAACTAGCATATGCATCAATTATTCATTCATTTCGAAAAGATTAAAAAAAATTATAAAAACTTACGGTTATCTTTTTTTAAAATCAGCACGACGTTGTTTCCGATTCCGCGCCCAATCGGCTAAACTGGTACAACCACCACTACCGCCACCATCGTCTCTACAATCCTACGATTCCGAGACAATCTCAATTCTCAAAATCCGATCGAAAAAATTACTGTCGTTGAAGGCGAAAGCGAATCCACCGTGTGTTCAGGTGAAGGTATCGTGTCTTGATTATGGTTTGAATTATGCATTTTGTGTGTGAATTATGAGCCCTGATTTTTTGTTGAAATAGTTTGTTAGGAGGAGATGATGATGGAGGAGAAAAGAAAATGTGTTGGGGTTTGGATGTGTGAAAGGGGACAAAGGTTTGGATTTGGACGGGAAGTGTTGTTTTGACTTTTGGTAATGACGAGTTACTTTGAGTATGGTAATATGGTAACTTTTTTTTTTTTTTTTTTTTTTTTTTTTTTTTTTGGAGTAATTGTTAAAGAAGAGATTTTGTGTTAAAAATAAAAAGTTGTGATTTTGTCAACGATTTTTTATGAAATAATTATTTTTGAAGAAAATTAAATCAGGACCTAAAAATGTTTTCAATTCGAGTAAATTACGTGAGTAATCTATGTCGTTATATTTGAACAAGTAATGCCTGTACGCAGTGGCGGAGCTAGAAAATTTTTTGTAGAAGGGCCGAAACAAATTTTTTATTCTGGAAATACATTAAATGGGAGGGCCGAAATATTTTTTTTTTCAGAAATACACATGAAATCGCAAATAAATACACTAATGGGCTTAAACCTAGGGGGCCGGGACCCTTCCCAGTCCTCACATAGCTCCGCCCCTGCCCGTGCGTTACACGGGCCACACTTTTAAATTTACTAGCCGAGTACCCGCGCCTAGCGGCTACGTTATCTAGTGTTCGACAAAATTTCGGCGGTAAAAGATTTTCTTTCGACATACTATTTGTAGCGTTTAGGGTCTGCTAGTGTTGCTTTTATGCGTGATTTTTTTTTTTTTTTTTTTTTTATTTTTTTTTTATTTTTTTTTATTTCAATGTCATTGTTTTAGAATTTGATAGCTCCTTACTGTCGAATTTTCAAGCGTTAAAAGTTTCTGATACACATGTATTTCAAGATTGAGAAAGTTTGTATTGTGTTGAGAATTTAATAGCTCCTTACGGTCGAGTACCCACGCCTAGCGGCAGCGGTATTTAGCGTTCGCGAAAATTTCGGCGGTAAAAGATTTTATTTTGACACACAATTCGTAGCATTTAGGGTCTGGTAGCGTTGCTTTTTTATGTATTTTTTTATTTCAATGTCATTGTTTTAGAATTTTGATAGTCCTTACGGTCAAATTTTCAAGCGTCAAAATTTTCCGATACAAATGCATTTCAAGATTGAGAAAGTTTGTAATGTGTATTGACAATTTAAGTGATGAAGCTTTGTGTTATGTCTTCAAATTATCAAATTAGATAGAAACTGATAGATACTTTTTAGTCCATTGGGTAAAGTTAAATATAAAATTTTGAATGCCATTTATTTCCTTCTATAAAAATGGAATCTTAACTTTGTTTGGAGAATAACTGTAGCACAATATCAATTTACAATGCAAATTCAAATTTGATGCCTAAACCTCAAAATCCCATTTTAGTCCCAACTCTTAAGATCATAAATTACGTACTTTTCAATTTAAAAATATAATATATTTTTGTATGTTCATCGAAGACAATTTTCACAAACACTAAGGCTAAAAAGATTTATAGATCTAAAGTGAAAATGTTCAAAACCAGTTAAACCCTTAGGTTTGATCCGAACACAGCCAACACCCCGAAACCACCCTAGCACACCAAATATTACCATGAAAAAAATACTTACATAAAATTTGTAAAAAAAAAAATACACACAACTTATTAATACTTACATAAACTTTGTAACAAAGGTTACAATATTTAAACATTACATATTATAACAAATATTACCATCAAACTTTAAAAGTAAACCATAAATTTTCCGATCACCACTACATTTTAGATAGCGGCAGGCAATAGCAGTTTCTGGTGGCTACAACATCTCTTTTCGGCGACTCATCGGTAGCTTTTTTCGGTGACTAACTAAAAAAACGTCATAAATTTTATAAAAATTTAAATCTACAAATAAAATCTACAGATCTACAAAAGAAAACTTTCAAAAATTAATTAATAGTCATAGATCTATTATAAAACTCAAAAATACCTCAAAACTTCAAAAACCATTTTGGTGGGCATTGGTCTCGGTGGTCTTGGTTCTGTGGTGGTTAGGTTTCTACGAAATGGTGCTTTGACTCGGTGGTGTTGAGGTTCGTAGTGGTGAGGTTAAGTGGTGGAGGTGTTTTTGGTGGTGGTGGTGTCTTTACGGTGGAGGGAGTTATGGTGTTGAGGATGGTGGTAATGTGTGTTTTTGTGTGAAAGAGATAAGTTGTGAGATGAGAGTGTGTGTTTTTGTTAATTGTAGAATGAGAGTGTGTGATGTGTATGTTTGTATAATGTGTGTGTGTGTGTGTGTTAGGTGGCATGAGAGAGAGAGAGAGAGAGAGAGAGAGAGAGAGAGAGAGAGAGGGGGGGGGAGTAAAAGAGAGAGTGTAACACCCCCTAAATTCGGTTAACAACAGCGGAAGACTTAACAGGGTATTACGTAGTAGATCTTTGTCATAATCATAGGAAACGTTTTGAAAACACATTTTATCATTCTTTCAAATTTAAAATATTCCAAGTATAGAAATCATTTTCAAAGTTGGTCATATCTTCATAGATATGTTTTATTAAAGCGAATGATAAAAACGTTTATTTAAACCCATGCCAGGGTTAATGCCCTTCTCCGTGCCTTAGATTCCATGCCTTGGTTACCTGAGATAAACATGCTAAAAGTCAACAAAAGTTGAGTGATATTCATAGGTTTAAGTTTAAAAGTTTGAACATAAGGTAAGGGTGTTAATTGCATCGATTTACAATTAACCAGGTTTAAAATCAAGTTGTTATTGCATTAAGCTCATGACACGCAACGATTTAACAGGCATCAAGTATGATGTAAAATATAATAGTTTGTCCTCAGGATACGTCTTTGCCAGTAACCTATGAGTTTTAAATAAAGTGTGCTTGATGAGTGTGTAAATACTCATCATTTTTATCGTATCTGAACTGCCAAAACACCCAAAAACACTCAGAAATGCATCAAAATACAGAATTTATCCCAAAAGTGTGTTTTATATGTTTTAGATGCAAAATGTTTAAAAACAAATGAAAAACGAACAAAGTTTGCATAATTGGCAGTTTCAGTCCCTCAAGTTTTAAGAATTGACAAAACTAGTCCCTGAAGGTTTAAAACGAAAGAAAAGTCAACCCAAGTCCTTTGGAATTCAAAAATTATCAAATCAAGTCCTTGGGTGAAAAGTTTGAGAAAATTACACGTTTGGTCCCTGTACTTTCAAAAATGGCAAAACTAGTCCTCGGGAATTTAAAAATTGGAACTTGTTAGGTCACCATTTTGTAAACACAAGTATGAGAAAATGAAATGAGAATGAGAGATGGTTGATTATAAGAAAGAGAGAAGAATAATTGCAAGAGTTTCCTTAATGTTTTCAAAT
This sequence comes from Artemisia argyi, assembly GCA_030686995.1. Taxonomy (NCBI): domain Eukaryota; kingdom Viridiplantae; phylum Streptophyta; class Magnoliopsida; order Asterales; family Asteraceae; genus Artemisia; species Artemisia argyi. Next base: position 55,396,133 of record CM060683.1, on the reverse strand, counting down.
AACCAACAAGTGTAATGTTTACATAAGCTTGGTATTTATAAGGGAGGAGTAGGGCAACACTCCCTTCCTCCCTCTTACACCTTAAACGTGGGCTTTCAAGGCCCATGGACTAGATAAATTAAGCCTAGTAACATACACTTAGTGAAATAAATAACTAAGCAACCTATTACAAAAGGCAATGACCGAGACTTGACTAAAATACAAAAGTATGATCCCAACAATCTCCCCCTAAGGGTCGGTCATCACGGTTGCTTGACGTCTTCATCTTTGTTGTTGAGTAGTGACATGTGAAACTTTAGACGTCATCAAAAATTGTTGTATAATCATTGCACTTTGCTCTATGTCTTTGTTCTTTGGTGATGCTGTAGTGATTGTGTTATGAAGTAATCTGCCATTCGTTACTCCTGTGTCTGTGGTGGTTGTCCACCATTCCAACGTACTCATACATCTTTGGACTTTGACTTTCACGTACACGAAGTTCCTTTTCATATTCTGAGATCTTTTAGTCTTTATACTTTGTAGATCCTTCTTTATTGACGTAGAATCTTTCTTTTGAACTTTGAGATGCTAAGATCTTTGGGGGAGCTATCATTTGCTTCAAGATGTATGTATAAGCATGTTGGAATCTACCATCATGGAAGTGAGGTACCTGCAAGTAAACAGTTAGCAATAAATAACCGGTACTTATAGATAAGGAATTAGAATTCGTCAACAGCATAGTGTGAAGACTCCTTCTAATCCTTATCAAGGCCGTTCCCATATCAGATACTCCCGAAGGAGCTTACGAGACCTACTTAATAGCTCAATGACTGGGTGAGTCGCTGGGGATCACTCCACGACTGTAGACCGCTATGGAACCACCGCAAACACTAAGCGTAACCCTTGTGGGGTTACCGAAGTGACCTGCTGTCAGGGCTGTTTGATGTTGACCCTGGCAGGATTTCCGTTCAATCATTGAGAAATACATAAGTAATTCTCTCATAAACGTTTTCGGCAGATTGCTAAGATCTGCAAAGGACTCGATAATTTAGAGCTGGTGTCCATTGATGTAGAACACCAGTTGTAGAAATACTAAGTGTTCCTAAGAGATCTTTGATGTATCTCAAGGCTCTAGACTCTATAAGTGCACACTTAGGTTTCCTATGCGGAGACTAGGGAGGGGTCTCCTGCTTCAATATCAACCATCTCTAAGAGATAGGTCGATAGGTTACGCTGGTTCCCCGTGAGAATGAAACAAGTTCTTTTAAGAGAACTTGAGTGGTTAAGAAGGTTTAGTGCATTGCGTCACTGGGTCCATGACGACTTTATCTTCAATACCGGTGTCGCCTTAGCAACAACCAGTAGCATATGAGTTGAACCTGGTGTCTGCCCTAAGGTTGAACATATGGAGGGCTATTTCTTTTCACCATTTTCTTTACTTTTCTTTTTAATTCTTCAACTCCTTCTTTCCCTTTCATTCTTTTCTCCTTTTTTCGTATCATACCTAAGGACTTCTAATACTAATTATGGGAGATGTCCTTGGGTAGATCCCTCCGGCTCTGGCGGATCATAGGACGGTTTTTCCTATCTTAATCACCTTATAACTCCGACAGTAGCCAAGAAACCTTTGATTGAAAATCTCTCAAAGTGTTTATGATAATCAAATATTTTGGTTAACACTTTGAGAGTTTTGTGTACACTTTTGAAGGGCTCCCCCTTCACATGTGCTCATAAGTATTTAATAAATTTGCACATGCGGGAGGAGCAAGCTTTTTTGAATTGATCCATTTTTCGTGAACAAGACCGATTCGAGACACGCTTACATCACTAGTTACCCTAGCTTGAAGTTATTACCCGGCCTGGTCAAGTCCACAGAAAGTTTCTCGAGACGGTACATTTCTACTAAGACAAATCCTTTTTGAGACACGCTTACGTGGTTAGTTAAAGAGGTACATTGTTAGCTTTTAGGTGACAACTAGCTCTAGTAACTAACTTGATGTTATTACCCGTCGAGGATAAGTCTTTTCGATATTACTAACTTTTATTGTCTCGTCAATTCCTGGGTCATTTCTGAGTCTAGCTCGCACATGATACAACTTTTAGCCTTTTGGCTACTTATTTTAATCACTTTTTCATTTTCTCCCCCTTAAAAATAGCATATGATATGATGTTTTTGACAATCTTTTAGATTAAAATATGCCTTTTTGAGTCTTATGGGGAGATTCACCAAGAACTTTTGATTTAGAACAAAGTATTTTGTTTTTGACAAGTGCTCCCCCTCAACAAGTGATTAGGTCTTATTGAGGTGAAATACTTGTCTTTTTGAGCAGAATTATGAAAATTCATAAACATTTGATTAATTCTACTCAAAAGTAAGAAGCCTTCGCTCCTTATATTAGGATTGAGGCACTGATGCATACCTCAGGGTCCTTTCTTTACAAGTTCGGGTTGTGCACTGTAATGTGTGCACAAGCCATTATGAAGTATAGTAATATGACAAATCAAATCAAGTTCTTACAACTTTGCTACCATTCAGGTCTCTGAAATGTCAACACCGGAAATCCAGGTCTGCCTCCAACATAGCTTTCCAATCTCCGAAACTGATCCCTGCGCTTCAGCTTGCTCTCAATCCTTGTAATGAATCTGCGAGAGTCCCTGGCCTCATTGGTATTCCACATTTTAGATTTACCCAGTGCTATGTCATCTAATCTGCTTTTGATTCCATCTCTGACGAACTTCAGGGTTTCATCACAGAACTTATGGATTTCTTCATAGGCCATGAAGCAGTTACGACCGTTCACACTACGATATGTAAACCCAAATGCCAGATGCCTGATCAAGGAGTATTGAGATAGATGTTGAAGGTTTGGGATGTCGAACATATTAGGTTTGGTGAGATTCAGCTTCTTCTGATAACTTTCCACTCCCAGTTGAAGATCTTCTACTCTTTCTCTGATGACTATCTGTCTGATGAAAATTAGGAGAGCTGTGATAAAGGCAAGCTGCATTGGTTTAGGTAAGTTGCAAAGCTTTCCTTGAACTTTGAGCAGATTTATATCTTCTATGTCGTTTAGGAGTAGTCGTGGAAAGTCTGACTCGGAAATCTCATACTATTTTTCATCAAGTCTTTTGAGTATTAGTTTGCTGAGGAAGGGGTACCCATAGTGAGTGACCGTCGAAATGAACTGAATTGAGACAATCTTCAACTCACTTGTCACATTACCCATCGTCTGATTAAGTCTGCTGCTTCGATAGTACTGTGCTCGGTTATCTGGCCAATGATGTATACCGTAGAGTGCGTTCCGGTCATAGTCAACAACTTTATCGATGAATAAGGCAGAGGCTTCTTCTTCGATGGCATTGTTGAGATATTTGGCTGCAGGTAGGAATGTAAGTGATGTGGCGTACTTCTTCTCAATCTTGCTTCCGTGTTGTAGAAATTCCAAGTCGTTGTTGAAGAAGAACTTGTAAGGGATCTTTGGTTCCTTAGGCTTCCCAATCATAGGCAGTGGTTTGGACCAGTCAGTTATGTATGGTGCGGTTTTCCTTGTGACCGGATCGACGTAAGATTCAGGATTGATCCAGTCAATATTGCTTGACATAGCTCGAGCAATATTTTCTAGATGGTACTCAAGTTCGATGGAGTTAGCAGACCGATCTTTCAGAAGATTGAACGCATCATTCTTGATTCTTCGTAGCTCTTTCTTGTTCATTTTTTTCATATGAAACTTTTGTTGAATCAACTGAGCGTATTCCACTGTTCGACCATCGAGAGGTTCTTGATTGTCTGCAAGTGGTGGTTGCGAATTGATCATCTTGTCAAACCAGGAGTAATCGGCAGTTTCGTCTTCGTCTAGCCATTTGAGAACGGGTTTTGGTTTCTTAGGTTCTGAGCCTTTTGACGAGGTGTCCGGTTTGTGCTGATGATGTTTTTGTTTCCTTTCTTTCTTCTTTGTAGATGACGGTTCTGGTACTTCATCGGTATGAGGAATCTCGTCTCCGCCTGTATATTTAAAATGGTCATGTGCTTTGGGACCGGAACCAGATGCCTTAGGTTGTTGTGTAGATGTTGTAGTAGTTGGAGGAATGACCAGTTCTTTTGGTTGAGATGAGGGTCCTTCGGCTTGCTTTTGTTTCTTTGCCTGAGAATTAGGATCCTGATCTTCATCATCTCTTGGACGTTTCAGTTTATCGGCCTCGGTGCTGCAGGTCTCTTTAGTCATTTTGGCTTTCAAAGCTTCCAGGACTTTAGCTTCTTCAGGTGACAATGTGAACTTACTTGCCAATTTGTCTAAGAGCTGGGCTTCTAATTCGTCCATAGATAACCCCGGTTGTGGTAAAGTTGATTTGTCAGCACGAAGAGTAAACGAGGTAGATCTGATCACTTTCTTGACTGCTTGTTCTGCAAACTTTGTGAGTTCATCTCTCATAGGTGCCAGCAGTTCTTTCAACTCAGCTACTAAGTGTTGTTCCATATACTGATGTGCTTGAGCAGCTAAAGTGGCTTCCAAGTTCTCTTGCACATCCTTAGCTAAGAAGGTGTCAACCTTTTCTTGCAGCTCTTGGACATTCGTATTAAGCTTCGTCAGTTCAGCAACTTGGCTTGCTAGTGATGCAACCTGATCTTCCAGTTTGTTTTTCTTCTTATCATGAACTTTTCTAAACGCTTTCTTTATCAACTTGGATGCAGCAGAGGCTTTGGTACTTGCGGGTTTCTTGATTGATTTGTCATGAGTAGATTCGGATGCTGGAGGTGATGATTGTGAAGATTCAATGTTGGTGGTAACGTCCTTATCATCTCCTCTTTGTGATTCGGGTTGTTCAACATTCTTTACTTTGGCTGCTTCGTCTATCAATCTTTGTTCTTCAGCCAGTTTGTCAGCCTCGGCCTTAAGCTTTAGTTCTTCGGCTAATTTGGCTGCTTCTGCCTTAAGCCTCAGATCTTCTGCAAGCTTGGCTTCTTCTTCTTTTCGTAATTTATCTTCTGCCAGCTTGGCTGCTCTTCAGCCTTTCTGCTTTCCTCCATACGGATTGTTTCTTCCAATTTGGCTTGTGCAAGCTCCTCAAGCCTAGCCTCTTCAGCTTCTTGCTTTTTCTTTAACTCTGCTTCTTGAGCCCTTTCTCTGAGCTCCATTTCTTCCATAGACAACAGATGTGGAGCCTCATTATCCATGTGATCCTCCTCTTCCTCTTCTCCTGTTGCTGAAGCATTGAGCATTTCTACGTCTGTGGGTGATACTGAAGGATTGTCGTAGACGACCAAATCAGTATTGGTTCCTGTAGTAGAATCAGGAATGCTGCTAGAACCGCTAGCTTCAGTAGTATGAGAGAACAATGGAGGTGGAGGTTGATCAGCTTGGAATGCATCTATCTTGCTGTGGAGGAGACCCATCTTAAGAGTTCTTTCATTTTCTTCTTCAACTGAAAGACCTATGTTTGAGTGAGCAGACTCTTGTTCAGCAGTCATTGGTTCCTTCAGCTTCTCTTTCCTGATCCTTTCTTCTTCCAATTTTGTCTCTGCTTCAGTGAACGGTCTTTGATTGAGATCTGCTGGGTATTCAGCATTATCAGCAAATTCATCAATGTCTTTCTCCCAATCTTCGAACGTCAAGTCTTTATCATCAATATCTTCAAGGTTAACCTCCTTGTCGATGTTAGCATAGGCTTCCCTGTAAATTGGACCTTCGTCGGATTCGGTTTCAGAGTCAGACAGTTTTGGAGAAGTTGGTGGTGAGGGGAACCACCCTGGTTCAGGGATGGATGCAGGTTTCTTAATAGGAATTCTTTGCTTGAGTGTACCCTTCTTCTTTTGTTTAGACTTGGTAGAACAGCCGGAGCTCCCAGTCTTGCTACCTTTCTTTCCCTTCTTCTGCATGAACGATGGTAGAACAACTTGTCCAAGAAGCCAACTTTGTCTTCATCGAGAGCTTGAAGGTAGTACTTGTAATTCTTGCAAAGCTTCACTTTATCGTTCAAGAGACAATCGGGAAATTTCTTTCCTTGCTTGCGTGTACTGGTGTCGAGTCTCTTGATTTGTTTGAGAGTATCTTCATTTCTGAAAGTATGCTTGGCTTCGTCATCAAGTCTCTGTGGAATATCGTCATACTCACGAAGGAATCTTTCGATGAGTAATTTGGTGAAACGTACAAATGGAATGTTGGTGGTCTTGTGTTGTATATGCCATACAAGGTCTTCCCAGATAATGCTGGCATAATCCACCTTCTTGACGTTTGCCACGGCCCAGAAGAGTTTGAGGTGCTAGAGCTTGGGGTGTTCATGACCGGTGTCTCTCCCAGATAAGGACTTGGCAATCAGAATGTACAGGGTTCTCCATGGTTGTGGAAGAAATCTGATGTTGACCCTAGAGTGTCTTGTCACAACTTCTTCTGATTCATCGTAGCCAATATCCTGTAACCACTCTATCAGCTCTTCCTCGTTAGGTACTTGATCATATTCTTCATCTGGACCAAGTTCGGGTAACCCAAGAACATTCCTAAGTGTATCTATGTCCACAGTAACTTGTCTGTTGTGAAGCATGCAAGTGAAGGATTCTTCCCCAAGGTCTAGCTGAAGTGTGTGCCAGAATTGGAGTATGTAGAAGCAGGCCACTGAAGCCGACTTAGTGAACAGGATCTTGTTGGGGTGATAGAGGAGAGCATCCACAGCTACAATGCATGAGGATTCATTGCATGTGATTTTGTTGAAGTTGATTCGTAAGTTGTTCTTGCCTATCTTCCTGGTGTAATCTTCGGGAAAGGTTTCTTCCCATGAGAGTTTTGGTTCAGGTTCTGGTCCATATGGAATGTCATTGTGTTCTGCCATCTGAATTGATCATAAACAAACACAAACATAGCAATGATTTACTTTGTTAGCTCAGACATTCAATTACATGATTGTGCACATTTTGAATTGATCAGTGGGTGTTTGTGTGTAAAAACTTTGGTATATGACAAACTTGTGTTTTTAGAAGTTAACACTCGGTAGAAACTTATAACAATCTAGTTACAACATGAGTTTATCATTACAAGAGATTACACATTTGAAATATTACAACACTTAGTCAATTTCATGAATTTTGACAATGTTACGCGTAAGTTGGAAATCCTACGCATAACATGACTTATGCGTCAGAAATGAACTTAGGCGTAAGAGCAAAAGCTACGCATAACATTATATGTTACGCGTAAGGTGAATCTTATGCGTAGGCTCAATCTTATGCGTAAGAAAAAACTTAGGCGTAAGATATGAGCTTATGCAAAGGATTCACCTTATGCGTAAGATATAACTTATGCGTAAGTTCTGACTTATGCGTAAGTATATAACTTATGCGTAAGAAATGAACTTATGCGTAAGAAAATCTCTTATGCGTAAACATTGTCTTATCCAAGACAATGTTTTTCAACGTGTCGAATCTTACGCGTAAGATTCAATCTTACGCGTAGGATGAACATCTTATGCGTAGAAACGTCCATTTTCAGAAAAATCACCTTTGAATGTTAAGTGTCTTTGAATCCTGAAAGGTTTAACACAACCACTGATCAATATAACATACACACACTTCACAACATACTCAAGACTCATTATTTAATGCGTAAACATGCCTTTTCCTATCTAACGCGTAGGATAGTATGAACACATAATCACAATCATAATCAAACATGATTCTGGGTAAGAATAGGCATAGGGCAAGTGTAACATACACCCTAAGGATCAAGTGGTCCAAATTATAACACCTATTATCCATGTAATCAAAAGATCAAGGCTGCTAGTGTGTTCGAACCCTAAATCCATGATTCATGAGCAATACTTGTTTCTGAAACAATTGAATCACAATTTTGAGTTCCTAGGCATGTAAAAACACTATCCCCATCAACAATTACAATCAATACACTCAAACTCAGAAATCCCTAAAAGATCGTATGAACCCTAAATTTATCAAACTAATCAATTGTAGTTTCTAGGCACGATTAGAGTATAAAAACATGTTTATTATCATCCTACAATCATTTCCCCTCAATAAATTTAACCATATCACAACAACTTACTGGGTTCAATCTTTACGCAAAGCCCTAGATCAATTTAGTCGATTAAGACAAATTAAGCTGTTGGATTAAGATAAAATTTAAAACCCTTGTTAAGAATCATGATCAAAACATGTTATAACTTACAGATTTGAGAAACAATGGATGGATTTGCTATTTGATTGTGAGTCGTGGATTTGAGTTGGTGAAAGTAGTAAATGTTGTTGTCAGTGTATTGAATGAATGGTCAAAAATGTGTTTTGACTAGTGGTAAAACTATATTCTCATATTGACACATTTAGTCCCTTAACCTTAGTTACCAAATCAAACTTAATGCCCAAATTGACTCTCATATTTAACTTATGTTAACTACACCAAGTTTATGACGAGAACAACTTGTGAAATTTTACTCCCCCTCGACCTTAGACCGAAGTCTTTTCAAAAAATTTATAATAGTGGTCAAGGTGAGTATCCCGAAACACTTTTAGAAGCATCACTTATGATAAAAACGTAATATTTTTGGTAAAATGCAAGTATAAAGTAAATATTTTGAGAAATTTTAAAATTACTTTTCCTCCCCCTCAACACTTGTTTTTAATAATTGAAGACATTTTATAAAATAGTGTTGAAAGAGGTGGTATATACTTGCATTTTTTTTAATTGTAAGAAAAAGAACAAAAATCTTTTTGTGCTTTTGGTTGGTTTTATATTTTTGTATTTTGTTTTTGGAAAGATATTTACAAAGATAGTTTTGATGTTTGACGATCAATTGTGTTTTAAAAACTTTTCCAGATCATCTGGAGTCAAACATCGTATACCAATTTGGTGAACTAGACTAGCAAACCTTGATGGTGCTAAAGATTTAGTAAGTAAGTCCGCCAATTGGTACTCAGTCCCAACAAAATACAGTTCAACGGTACCCTTTTCAACATGTTCTTTGATGAAGTGATAACGGAGATCAATGTGTTTGGATTTGCAGTGATGAACTGTGTTGCAGGAGATAGCAATGGCACTTTTGGAATCACAGTAGATTGGAATCTTGTTGAATAGGTAGCCATAATCCTTATGTTGTGATCTCATCCAGATGACTTGAGCACAACAATCAGAGTGGTAGGGTCAACAGGTGTCCCATGTAAGTCAGCATCTAGTTTTGTGGTATAGCCCATTGGTGTATTATAAGTATCACAAGTCATCATTCCATGTTTCTTTAAAATTTCAAGAGCATATTTGGACTGATTTATAAAAATTCCACGGGGTGATTGATGAACTTGTAGTCCTAGAAAGAACGAAAGTTCACCCATCATGGACATTTCAAAATTATCTTTCATTAATTTTGCAAAATCATTAGAGTAACTTCTTTTTGTTGAGGCAAAAATAATGTCATCGACATATATTTGAACAACAAGTAAGTCCTCCCCGTAGGTTTTTGTAAATAGTGTTGGATCCACCGAACCTTTAGAAAATTTATTGGCCAGCAAGAAAGTGGACAGTTTGTCATACCACGCCCGTGGGGCTTGCTTAAGTCCGTAGAGTGCCCTTTTGAGTCGGTAAACGTGATTAGGACGCTCAGGATCAACGAAGCCGTCTGGTTGGCTTACATAAACTCCTTCACGGAGTTCTCCATTAAGAAATGCTGTTTTCACATCCATTTGGTAAACAACCATGTTCCTGTGTGCAGCATAGGCCAAAAAGATCCGAACAGCTTCATGTCTAGCCACTGGAGCAAAGGATTCTGCAAAGTCAAGTCCTTCTAGTTGGGAGTATCCTTTCGCAACCAGGCGTGATTTGTTACGTATGACAGTGCCTTCAGCATCTAGCTTATTTTTCCAAATCCATTTTAACCCGATGACAAAGACTCCGTCAGGTCTTTCAACTAATTCCCAGACTTCTAATCGTATGAACTGCTAAAATTCCTCTTGCATAGATTCAATCCACTTGTCATAAGTCATTGCTTCTTTGATGTTCTTAGGTTCTTCATGACAAACTGTGAGTGCATAGATACAAGTTTCTCCATCAGTGTGAAGTCGTTGTCTTGTCATTACAGGTGCATCTGGATGGCCAATAATATGAACTAGTGGATGGTCTCGAGTCCATTTGCGTGTCGAAGGGTGTAGTTGATAAGTATCTCGCATGTTAGCAGGATCCAAATTGCGTGTAGACGACTCAGCTATATCAGGAAAGGTAGGAGCCGTTGCAAACGGGTTAAAGAACGCATCAGGATCATACTCTGCGGGTTGTGGAACTGATTGTGGTGTAGGATCTTCAGCTGATTGTCGGAAGTTAGAAACAGTTTGTTCTGCTGTAAATGGTGATGCAATTGGAGGACCGTCTTTCTCAACAGTTGTTGTTGTTTGTTGAGGTGAGTCAGGTACTGGGATATTATCAGGTTGAGCAGCGGAATTAGGTGAGACCTCAGTAGAACAGTATTCAATTGTATCATCAAACAGTGGAGCAAACAAGGTTTCCAATTCTTTGCGGTTGAGTGGCAATGGTTCAACCGAAGAGTCCGGAGAGTTAAGACGGTTGAATTCGGGTCCTAAGCTGTGTTGCTCAGAAGCCATTTGTGTGAGTTCATCAAAATTAGCGTGAATGGTTTCTTGAATTTCTCTTGTTCGACGATTCCATATCCGAAAACCTTTAGAATTTTCATAGTATCCAACGAACACTCCGATGTCAGCCTTTGCTTTAAGTTTACCTAAATCATCACGATCATTTTTCGGATAACAAAGTGCTCCAAATACATGAAAGTAATCGATGTTCGGTTTTCTTTTGTGAACAATTTGATAAGGTGTCTTGCGATGGCGTTTAGTGATCATGCAACGGTTTTGGGTATAACATGCGGTTGAAACAGCTTCTGCCCATAAGTAATCTGGTAATTGAGCATTAATCAACATAGTTCTAGCAACTTCCACTAACGTCATGTTGCGTCTTTCAATAACTCCATTCTGTTCTGGGCTTCTAGGAATTGATGTTTGATGTTCAATTCCCACTTTCTCGAAATATGACCGAAGTGTCTGATTCTTAAATTCAGTTCCATTGTCAGTTCTGACTATTCGTACCGTATTGCGTAGCTGAACTTGAATTTTAGTGAGAAAGGTGATGATCATTGAAGGAGCCTGATCTTTACTTCGTAAGAAATAAACCCAAGTCCATCTGGAGTAGTCATCCACAGTTACCAGTATGTAGCGTTTACCGTTGATACTTTGAACACGCATCGGTCCACACAAATCCATATGAAGCAATTGTAAAACATGATTCGTACTTTGCTCAGGTTTTGAAGGAAAATGAGCCCGAGTACTTTTTCCTTGTTCACAGGCTGAACATAAGTGATCTTTGGTAGAACGGAATCTTGGAAATCCATCTACAAGTTTGTGACGAGCAAGTTCAGTCATAGTTTTGAAATTCAAGTGCGAAAGACGTTTGTGCCATAACCAAGATTTAATCGATTCTGCTTTGGAGAGAAGACATATCGGAGATGTAGCAATCATATCTGACATGGATATTGTATAAAGATTAGAACCACGTGAGCCAGGCATTAGATCGTTTCCTTGTAAGTCACGAACGAAACAAGTTTTCTCACGAAATGCAACTTCTAGATCCCCATCACAAAATTGACCAACAGAGAAAAGGTTGTGTCCAAGGTCTTCCACATAATAAACACGACTGATTTCAATATTCCCACTGACATAGTCACTATATCCCATGATTAAAGCGTAATGATCATTCCCGAATTTGACAGTACCAATGAACTTTGAGACAAAGTTGTGTAATAGTTTGAGATTGCCTGTCATATGTCGGGTGCATCCGCTATCAACAATCCAGAGAACAATCTGTACCACCTGCATCACAAGAAGAAGACACGGATGGAACAGAAGTAAGGGTGGAACCCAAAGAAAGTGCGGGTTCCTGTTGGTTAGAAGCACATGTATTCAACAATTTAGGAATCCATTTAAAGTCTGGTTTATATTGTAACCAACGTTGCCAATTCCAACTAGTTCTTGCTTTCTTTTTGGTGAATTCACTAGTAATGGGCTTGTTCCTAGATTTGTTCTCTGCACTTATGGGGGTAACTTCAACAACATGAGAAACCGTAGATGGCGGCTTTCCTAATATAGACTTAGAGGCAGTAGTGGGCCTAGAACGAATGCTTGTCCTACATTTCTTATGACGATTAAGAAGAGAATTAGCTATACATTTTGTATGATCACCAGATGATACGCTTTTACGACAAAACACACAAGATGCATTAATATTCAAAACATTCAAAGGTTCATCATTCGTTACATTTAGATTTTGATTACAATTTGCCAGATTAGAATCTAAATCTGATGCAACATGAGTTTTATTCAAATTCCTAAGTTGATCTTCTACTTCTTGAGCTTCTAGTTGTCCTCTTTTACGTTGCCAGAACCTATTCTTCTTGTTACTTTTTCGCTTGGGTCTGCTAACGCTACTAGTGGAGACTAGTCCTGTGGAAGTGGAGTTATCAACATTAGTGTTTTGAACAAAATTTTCTTTAGCAGTTTTGTCTAATTGATACAATCCTGGTGCTATCACCATGGTGTCAACAAACTTTCCTTTTTGAAGTAGCTTAATTTCCTCTTTTAAATCAATGATGATGTGATTTTTGTCCTGAATATCAGACTCAAGTAAACCATTGCAATATTTGATGTCATCGCGGTTTTGTTGCCATTCGGCGTTTTTAATTTTTAAATCTGCAATTTCTTTCTCGTATTTGAGACACTGACTTTTTAAAGACTCATTATTTTTGCAAAGCTGACAAGAGTTTGAATTATTTTGACTTTGAAATTTCAATTCCATATCAATACTTTGAGCTTGACACCATTCAAGCCTTTGTTTGAGAAGACAAATTTCTTTTGAAAATTGTTTTATCACATCATCATTTGTAATTCTCAGCTTGTCATTTTCTTGTTTAAGTGTCTCTATTTCCACATTCAACAAATTATTATTCACACAAAGATCATCCACAAGCATAGAGGTACCAGATTTATAGAGATCATTCATGATAACAGAATAAATATCAGCATGGAGAATTTGTTCCAAGAGTCGATCAACATCATTTTTTAAAATTCTGTTTCTTTGCTTTTGAACCAAAATCTCATTTTCAGTGGAGTTGAAAACGTTTATCATAGTTTTGACCTCGTTTTGAAGTTCCTGTTCCCATAGTGTAGCACAGAGACGGAGGTGTTTGACAATTGGCAACATTTGTTTTTGAAAAATATCTCTCTTTTCTCGCTCGTAAGCGGATTGAAAAGTTTCAATTTTTATTTCAGAATTACGTTCAATTGTTTCCTCCAAAATTTCGATGTCTTGCATAAAGGTTTTGTAATAATTTAAGACACGACAATTTTTAGGTAAAGGTGTAACTTCACCGGAAGATGGTAAAGGGCCATTTATTTGTGCTACAGTTTGGACAGGGCCCGCATTAGAGGATGAAACATATGCCTTAGTGACATACCATGATTTCTCAGGTAATTCCTTTTGAGAAACAAAAGATTTAGAAATATGAGGAGCTTGTGAATAATCATATGGTGTCCAATATTGAACATAACTCATTTTTGATCGACTCTCGTCTTCAAGTTCTTCCTCTTCCTCAGTATCAAAAACAACAGCACGCACAATCGTATTATCAAGCAAATGGTCCATACTGTAAATTTTAGGAATTTCTTTGAATGCCTTGTGAAGAAACATTGATTTGAAATCGCCAAGTGCAAATCCTTTATCGGGTCTCGGTTTTAAAGTAAATTTCTGAATTGTTGTGACAGAGTTCCCGTGTTTGTAAACAATATTACGAAATTCTTTGAGTTGTTTTTCAAGATCAACAATCTCACCGAGTAAGTCATCTATATACTTCCTTTTTCGTATTTTATGTTCACAAAAATCCTTTTTACAACTTGACAATTCTATTTCTGTTTTTGAAAGTACTGTTTGAAGACGTTCAACTTGCATTTTCAGTTCACACTTTTCACTTTCAAGTTTAGAAATTAACTTTCCATTTGACTCAATTAAATCTTGTATTTTGTGTTGAAGATCTTGTTCTTTGTTGTAAGAATCTTGAAAAGCTTTTTCAAAACTTTTTGCATGTTTAATCTTGTCTTCCTGATTTGAAAGTTGAATTTTATAACACTCAATATCTCTTGCAAGTCACGCATTTGTTTCTTTTAAAAGTTTGTTTTTCTCGTTGCATTTTATGATTTGCAATTGTTGTGCATTCAGTTGTTTAGATAACAATATGAGGTCAGGGTCTGGATCAAATGATGGTTCATGTTGTTCTATATGATCATGTTTATCATTCTCAATAGGATCATCAAATGAAACACCTGTGTCATCATCAAATATGACAACTGTGCTTATTTGTTCATCTGTTTGAGAAGATGAAGATGAGTTAGATGGAACAACTTGCGCCATATCTGATTCAGAAGCAGAAGGTGAGGCTATTTCATGTATTAGGCATGCTTTTTGGTCATGTACCTGAGACAAGCCGTCAGTGTCATACACTGGACCTGAATCATTAAACTGAATTTCCTGCATGTTGGCCATAAGCATCACAGCTGCATTGGATTCCAGATCTTCCATGTCATCATCATTGTTCACATTTGCCATGAAGTTGTTATCCTGTTCAGGGAAATGTCCATCTTTTTCATCTTGAAGAGCCATGAGTAATGCCTACTTGTGAAACTTACTACCTCGAGTTCTCGGTTTGGGACATGCTGTCGCTATATGACCTTGTTCATTACAATTATAGCACCACACTGCATTCCCTGAGTTGGAGTTCCTGGTTGCAACTGGTTCAGACCTTTACTGAGAAGATCCTGAGTTGTTCCTGAACCCTCCATTGTTATTAAACCTCTGACCATTCCCAAAATTTCCTGAAGAACTTCCTGAACCAGATCGACCATAGTTACGATTCTGAATTTCCACTCTTCCATCATTGACAACAGCTTGATTCCTTGTGTTAGAAGATGAACGTTGACGGTTGTTTGTTTTGTTGGAGAATTTGCTGAAAGCACGAGCAATAAGAGCAAGTCCCTGATTCAACGTATTAAAGTCATCATCGTCATCTTCATTGGAGTTGGAGTAATACACTGTATCATTGTTGTTTAATGGAACAAGTTGAGTAGAGGTATTCTGTGGAGATGAATCATAAGGGACCATTTGGTTCGAGGTAGAGGATTGTGGATAACTGAAGTAGTTTTGCTCTTGAACATATGCAGGATTACACATAGGTGGTGGAGCATAGGGAGATTGAGCTACGAGTCCCAAAGAATTTGGTGTTGGTGATGGTGAGTATCCTCCTCGAAGAGCTCTATCTTTTTCCACTTCAGGTTCATGGTGTTTCAGAAAATCATACAACAAACCATATGGAGCATCATGAAGATTTTTGGTTTGACGAACAAATGTCACATATTTATGCCAATCCGGGCCAAGACTACCAACGAATTTGGAGTTTACTGCGATCCTTGGTACTGTGATTTTGTGACGTTCCAGATCATTGACCACATTTGTGAAATGATGATAGTAGGATCCAAGTGACTCTCCTGGTTCAATTGTGATGTCAGTGTATTCCATGTAGAGTTTGGATTCCATATCATCTTTGTTCAATTGAGTGCCTTCCATAAGGAGATGAACATGTTCCCACATAGCTTTGGCTGTTTTCTGAGCATCGACACTTCGATAAATTGGATTAGGTATACCTTGAAGTATATAAGCCATTGCATACTCATCAGCTTCACGATGTAATTTATGTTCTTTTGTGAGTTGAGATTCTGGAAGAGATCTATCACCAGGAGGACGTGGAGGATCAGCAGTTGGATCACCAATTTCAAATCTTGTTGGCCACTCAAATGGTCCTTCAAGTATCACTTGTTTCAAGAATTTCCCATGAGGTTTCTTTAGTTCAAGAAATCGTAAGAATCGACTTGACCATTGAACATAGTTCCCCGGTGTTAGCATTGGAGGTGTTTCAAGTGATCCTGCCTCATGTCTGGATTGTTGAGTTGTAATAACTTCACACATTCTATCAAACCAGTGAGGTTGTTTGGAGGAATACTGATTGTTTTGTTGTGACATTTGATATGGTTGTTGTTGAGGAATGATTTGATGTTGTTGCATCATGAGATATTGTGGTTGTGGATTAAACAGTTGTTGATGAAAGTGTGATTGTGAAGGTTGTTGATATGATTGTTGCTGATGGTATTGTTGTTGCTGATACTGCTGATGTTGTTGCTGAGGATTAGAGAAGTAGTAATGTGGTGGTTGAGACATCATTGAACACTTGTGTAGTAATGGATCTTTGTAGAAGATTGAAATGCACGTTCCTTTGGTTAAGTTCAAAATCCCTGGGGTAAGTTGAAATCTTACGCATAACAATAATCTTACGCGTAAACTTTAGGTTATACGTAAAGAGTAGTTTATGCATAAACAAAGAGTTTATGCGTAAGGTTCCTCTTTACGCGTAAGCTTTGGCTTATGCGTAAGTTTAGACTTATGCGTAAGGTTAAACAACCAAACTGATCTCTCAAACTTATCCAAGCTTGAAAGATATCCGAAGTCGAAGTATTCCACTAACTTATCCAAGCTAGGGAAGTACTGAGTCACCGTAACACAAGGAGAAGACCTTTGATGAAACTTAAGCGTAGATTCTGGCAACTTATGCGTAGGATGTAACTTCAGCGTAGGAACTTTGGCGTAGGAAAGAGACTTACGCGTAGGATTAAAGCGTAGAAGGCAAAGTTACGCGTAGGAACAGGGTTTTGACCAGTTTTACGCGTAAGAAAGGGTTTTTGACACAAACTTATGCGTAGAAAGGACAAAAGATTCTGTAGACAACTTTTGAGTCGTACTGTTCACGATACTTACGCGTAAGAAGGTCAGAAACTTGAAAATTTTCAAATTTTTGAAGAAAAATGCTTAGAAATAAGGTACTTTTGATCAAATAACTTCACCAATACTTAGAAAACACTAACAATTGAAGATTTTGAGTAGAAAAACCTTAAAAAATCAAAACTTTATGCAAAATCTAAGCTTCTAAACACTATATTAACCTTAAAACTTATCCAAGCTTCAAGATTTGAGTGTAAGAAACAAAGAAAAAAGCAAAAAGAAGCAAAATAACACCCTTAATCCCACGTAAAATGTCACACCCCCAAAATCGGGTCCAGCGGAAGCATACATGTAGCTGGGGTGTAACTCAATTGGTATTACAACACAGGTTCAAAACTGGTTTTCACTTGAATCATTTAGAATAAAATATCTTAATCAAAATTGTTGAATTTACATTTTTAAAAGTAGTGCAGAAGTAGGACTTTAAAATACTTTTAAACGGTCCCCAAATGAATATCAGAGTCTTCTATGACCATGCCATGCCCTGCCAAAACCTCCAGTAGCTTGCCATTGCTTAAAGCCTGAAAATACATGCTAAAACGTCAGCATAAAGCTGGTGAGTTCATAGTTTTAAGTAAACAAGTATTTCCCGTAACCAAGTATTTCCAGAAATCAAGTATTTCCCAGCAAAGGCATCATAAATCCACTCAGTTACAAGTCCCGCCATAAGAGACTTGTAACCTGTGTGTTTACAACCCACTGCCAAAAGTAATATGTTTAAGTAAACAAGTCATTTGCGGAACACGAGATTTTCAGTAGCAAGACAATATAACAAATACAATGTCACAGCTAAAAATAAGGTATACAGTGCCTAAAGCTCATGACCCCGAAGCTCGACGTAATCGTATGCAATCAAGCATAAAATGCCCCAATTAAGTGTTTGTCAGACACTCGGAAGTAATCCGAATGATATGCGTCCGTTTGACAGGTTGGCGCGACCAACTCGGACGGGGTGTCAACCCAAATAGATCTATCCACAGCATTCGCGCTCACACGCATGTAATTAACGGTTCATGATAAAGGGGACTTCAGTGGCAGTAATAGGTAACTCAGGCAAAGTAACAGTTTTATATTTATTTCCGCAAAAGCAAGAACTTGTGTTCATAAGAAAGTAATCAAGGATGGAATAAGTAATTCATAATGTATTCAAATAATCAATCAAGTATTTCAACCATCCAGTAATGTTTGAGAAAAGAATCGCGTTCAAGTAAAACAAGCATTGAATTTAAATAGTAAGGAGCATGTATCTTCCCCCAAAACAGTTGTAAAACAAGTAAAAGTAGGGGTTATGAACTCACCTGGTGCAATAGCTACGATGACAACAATGAATACACAGAAATGAGGCACGATCTCTAACCGCAACCTAATATGAATGATATGATCTAATGTAAGAAATGAAATGACGCTACACATGCAAATACGTATGTTATCGATACCACTCGTTAGTTTTGAAAATAACGTTTATCGTCGACAAATACATTTTTGACGTTTCGTTAGGTTAATAACCACTTTTCATATAAATATGTTGAAACGGTACCCCACGATCCTTGTTTGGTGTTCTATCGGCAAATATAACATTTTCATTACTTGAAAATATGCCCAAAATGGCCTCGCAAAACAAGTCGCGAAATATTGTACGTTAAGGGTTAGTGATGAAACTCGGCGTTTTTGAAAACCTTGTAACAATATCTTGAAGTCGTGTCATTTAACTCTTGGCGATACGGGTCTCGATCGATGAGAAAATCGACTCTCATTGTTGTTATTTGAAAATATTATGTTCAACACTTAGAAAATTTTATTATAGTATAAGCTGTCAAAATATATATAGTTTATCGGGTATATAGATGAGGTCGTAGTTTATTCGTTATAAGTCTATTCGACGAACGGCCAATTGATTTGAAAAGCTTGCTGGGAATACTTGATTTTACTTAACTACGGCTCGGACTCAAACCATATCAATCATGGAGAAAAACAGCCGAGAAGGTGGTGTCTCGCAAAGACAGTTTGCGGCAAAAAGTGTAATAGAAAAGCTGATGGAAAATATATATATTCGTCTAAGTTCAAACGCTTGTATCTTTTTCGTTATAAGCTCGTTTTCTACGTTCTTTATACCCCCGGAATAGTAGGATGGCATACTAATATATTTTTGATAAGTCGGGACGGCTAGATCAAGTTTTAGGCCTCGAAACAGTCCATGAAAATCGTGGGACAGCAAGAAATTTTTCAGAAAATAGTTTTCGTCGTTAATATTGGAAATAGCATATCTTTTTCGTCGTAACTCGGATTTTAGTGATTCAAGCGGCCACGGTTTCGTTTTTGAAAGTATTTTTTGAATATCTAACCCAATGTTACCCAGAAACCCCTGAGCTTTCTGAAATTGGCGATTTGGGACAGAACCTATATTTGAAAGTATTTTTCGTTGTTAATATTCGGAAAACCATATCTCCTTCGTTATTAACTCGTTTTTATCCCCGTTTTCGGCCATAGTTTCGTCTCGGAATGTATTTTCTAAATCTTTGGTCCAAAGTTACACCCTAGACCCTGAGTTTCCCACGTTTAACAAAAAGGGACAGTAGCTTTTATATAGTTGTAAAAATCAACTTTCCTAGTTTGTAACTTGTTCAAGGCTTAACCAAACTATCTCAAATCAACTTCACAAATACCCAATCCTACCATACACCTTCTTAGGGTGTCATGGGTTCCTAAACATCACCAATCTTGGTGGATCTCATGAGATTACTAATAAAAATTGTAGATCTATGTTTATAAAGAAAGAAATGAGTAATAAGTGGTATGGATCTTACATACATGCATGTTTTACCAATATATCTTGAAAATACATAAAAATATAAAGTAAATGAAAGTATGAAAAGATCAAAAGTGTTCTTGAAGCTTACTTGAATATTTGAGGTGATTTTGAGGAGAAAATGCATAACAACTTAGGGTTTTTACCACAAAACCCCAACTAGATCATGATTAGAACTTGATAAACACTTGATTCTTGAAAGTTTATGGTTTCTTACTTGTTCTTTGTTCTTGGTCGTGGGTTGGAGAGCAAGAAAGAAAGAGATGAGGTTTGTGCTAGATTGTGTTGTTTATGGAATGAAAATGGAGGATGGTAGTATATATATATATATATATATATATATATATATATATATATATATATATATATATATATATATATATATATATATATTAGAAAGTCTAATGTATAATAGTTAGTCAAAAATATCTATGGTTTGGTCATAGAAGGGGGGACATGTGGGTGGCACAAAGGAGTGAATTAGGGAAAAAAAATGGGGCTAATTAAATGAAGGTGTCTAGTTGTTGGATGAACTCATGTATTTTGTGTACACTTTGGGTGTTATCGGGTACCGAGTTATCTTGAAATAAATGTTAACAAGATGAAATAAAATACGACGAAGTTGTAAAAGTTGTAAAATAATATTCCTGATGATAATCGGGTGTTAAAATAATTATTGAATTGAAATAACGCGAACCGACGAAGTAATAGGCTCCGACCGTGCAATATAGTAATTGATTTCAAAATAACGGGTAAATTAATAATATAATTTTTATATTATTATAATAAGTATGAAAATATGTTAGGATCGTATTCGGGAGTATCGGGTATACGTTCGTAGTAAAAACTGAGTGGTAACGTTAATTACAAATTAAGCATACGTATGTATAAATAATGCATATTCGTGTAGGTTCTAAAGTAATGATGATTTGTAGACTACTCTAGTCTATACGACGTGTCATTAATGAATGATGCATGAATTTGCAGCTAAACCTAACTGGTTACGCGAATTTGAATACCCGTAAACTAGATTTACGAAATGATGAACGACAATCGTGAATAGTGGTTTTCTTCCGGGAATGAATAGTGTCATATGAATAGTAAAATTTTTGAACGCTTCTCGGAATCACAAACTGACTCCGAAAATGATGAATAGTGACCGATGAATAGTAAATGATGAATAGTAACTGATGAATAGTGAATAGGAGAAATGTCTTGAAAATGCGGGTTGTTACATAAAATCCAAGAAACACACTTCAATCTCTATTAGGCGAATGATACCACTTGTTAGGTCACCATTTTGTAAACACAAGTATGAGAAAATGAGATGAGAATGAGAGATGGTTGATTATAAGAAAGAGAGAAGAATAATTGAAGAGTTTCCTTAATATTTTCAAATAACCAACAAGTGTAATGTTTACATAAGCTTGGTATTTATAAGGGAGGATTAGGGCAACACTCCCTTCCTCCCTCTTACACCTTAAACGTGGGCTTTCAAGGCCCATGGACTAGATAAATTAAGCCTACACTTAGTGAAATAAATAACTAAGCAACCTATTACAAAAGGTAATGACCGAGACTTGACTAAAATACAAAAGTATGATCCCAACAGAACTTATCAACTATTTCCCTTGTACTATTCACAGGTTGCAATTTTTAGCCCTTTTTGATAACTTTGGTAAAATTTCACTTTTTACCCCTCAACTTTGAATTTTGGCAAGTTTAGTCCCCGGGATTTTCAAAAGTGGAAAATTACATTTATGGTCCTTATATTATTCACAAATGGCAAGTTTGGTCCTTATGTTACATTTTGAAAGATTGCCACTTCAGTCCTTAAGTTTTGGATAAATTGCAAAATTCGTCCTTGGGCTTAACAAAGTTACACACCAAACGGACACCCTTAATATTACTACTCCCACTAAACCCAAATCCAACTCCCTTATAATCCAATCCAGTCCACAACTCACACCTTTGGCCCAATACCTTTCAAATGCCCACACCACAAATAAAATAAACAAACACCCCGTTTTTATTTAATTCCCCCCAGTCAACCTTTCCCTTTTGACCACCCCCTCCTTCCACCTCATCCCTGCAACCTGCCAAATCCATCGTCACCCCTACACTGCCTTCCCCTCCTACACACTCAACCTTCCCCCTTGCATCTCAAACAAAAGCTACACTCCAAATAACCCTCTGGCATCAAAATATCAGAAGCAAAAATCCAAATTCCATTTTGGCGGCAGAACCTCCCAATGGTCAAGATTGATTGCAATTCATCCAAGGGTCCAAGATTGGTGTTGGGAAAGAGACAAGAGACTTCCTAAACCCTAATTTTGATATATAAAAGAGAAGAAAGGGAAGCAGAAAGGCAATTAGTTAATCAGTTAGTTTTTAGTGTAGTATAGTTTAAACTTAGTTTAATTTTCCTTTCCAATTGTTAAATCTAGTTGTTATCAGTCTGTGTGATGTAACTCAACTCTTATTTCAATTAAATTCAAGTTTACTTTATCAATATCATATTTGGAAATTTTAAATGAAACTGACAATTTCATTTGAAATTGTTAAATAGTGTTGATTCTTAGTCTTGTGAACTCATGTTAGTCATTGTTAAGCTTTTATGGACTTTATCTGGCATCTTATTCAGTAATACTTAAAAATACCAAAAATAAAGGAAAATACATGAAAAATATAAAAATCAGTGGGGAAGTTGATTGAAGCAAGAAGGAAGGTTGAAGTTTGGAAAGTCATGGTTTAGTACCTCAGGGGAGGTATTAGGGCAGTTGTAATGATCTGATGTATTGTTCTCAACATTGGAAAGCTTTTGTAAGCCTCATTTCAAACTTTTGCATAGTACTGCAGATGTCTCTATTCTGTGTAATTTATTCTATTTTATGCTTGTTAGTTATGTTTGAATTGATTTTAAAGTTAGTATATGTTTAATTGATGGTTTGCTCTCAGTTTCTAGTTTTCAATTCCATTTCACTGCCACTTATTAGATTACTAGGTTTTAATGTTCAGAAGTTGTTTTAAATGGAGTGTGTGTGCTTGAATGAGTTAATTACATCATTTAATACTCTTGTGCATCTGTATTACTGCCTAAATCAGTAGCATGCCTTGAATAAGTCAAGTTAGTCTGTTTTAAGGGGTGTTTGGATTTGGTGGTTTACCTGAGTTCAAGCCTACTTCTGTTATTGTTAGTTGTTTACACATGTTACACTAGGATAAAACAGGTCATGCAAGTCATTAAATTGGTTGTTCAAACACAAATAGTCAAAATCACCACCCATTCTCCCCAACAGTTAACTGTTGGGTGATTTTGAGCCCATACATCATCACAGTAGCTTATAATCTTAAGGTTTAGCCTAATTTAGCTTTGTTATAGTCCCTTATAACTTGTTTGTTCATTAAATTAAGGTCCCAAGTTCATGTAAGTCAAACTTTGTGTTTTCCTTAAAAAGTCAAATTGTACATCTTAGTTTTTTCCAAAACTTGGGAGATTTGTTTAGAATTTAGGAGTAGGATTTAGAGCTTGAATTTGTTAGGACTTGTAGTCCAACACCTCAGCTTCAAGATCCAACCTTTGTCTCAATTTTGGAATTTTTTTCCCTGGGCTCCATCTTCCCTCAAAGTGGGCTGCAGGGCTGCAACTTCCCCTGTGCAGCTGCTGATGCAGTCCACACCACCACTTTGGTGGTGGTTTTCTGGCCACCATAGTGGTCCACAGCCCCCTCCTTGGTCCCCACAACCCCCTCCTACCCTTCTCTCCATTTCCACCATTTACTTGACCTCAACCATTGTGGACCCCACCTGAATCAGCCTCTATTCTTTGTCCCATTTTCAATTGAGTAATAAGTTTCAATGTGCTTAATAAGTGCTTATTAGCTTATTCTGTGGTATAAATTCTTTGGTTTTTGTTCATTCATGTCCAATTAACTCATTTGAATCAGAATTTACCATAGTGGGTCCCACCTAAGCTCATTTGAGCTTATTTGCTTATTTGGTCAACATAAGTCAACTGTCATGACTTATGGTGTCCACAATGCTTATTTTTGAATTATAAAAAAGTTGTTTTTACAAAAGTTGTTTGTTTTTATGTGTAAAATAAGTTTCTAAAAGAAAAATCCAGAAAAGTCAATTTAATTTTAAGTGATAGTTTCTATTTAATGTAATTTAATTTTTAATTTTCATTTTTAGATTTTTATTAAGTACTTGGTATTTTTATATTTTTATTAATTACCTTTTATATTAAAGTAATTTTAGTAATTTTCTCAGATTTTAATTTTGTCATTTAGTATTTATTAGATTTAATATTAGTTTTATTAATAATTAATTAATAATTAAGTTTAAATAGCATAATTAGTTTTTATTAAGTAAAACCTAGTTTTTATATTTTTCCTAGCTTTTATATAATGTAAAATAATATTAGGAATTTTTTTCATAATTTCTACTGTTCATTTTCTATTTTCTATAATTTAAATAGTTTAATTAGGTAATTAATATATAATTAGTAATTAATTAATAGAAAAATCACAAAAAGACAAAAATACATATTTTTAATTTTAAAACTTATTTTTAGTTATTTTATAATTTTAGAAATTTTATTTTCACTTTTCTAGTATTTAAATAATATTATAGTGTATTTAAGTTATTTAAGTATTAATAATTAGTATTAAATAGTAATTAATTAATAATAAATAATTAATTAGTGTAAAAATTATTTTTCTTTTTCTAAAAATTTTATTTTATCTTTTAGTTTGTAAAAAAAGTCATTTTCACCCCCTGGGGGTTTTCAGATTTCAGTTTTCACGTTTTATTTTGTATGTTTACGTTATTTAAAACGTGAACGTACGCGTTTTTAGGTTTTAAACGTTTCAGGTATTTCAAACTTTCGAGTGTTGTTCATATAGCTTATTTAAGCTATTTCTTCGTATATTCCTTAGTTTAATCACTCACAAACCTTTTCCTGTCCAAAATTCACCCGATCACAAACCCGTTTTGATACCATCCACACCTCGTCGGGACATAACGACCCGGGGATTTCCCTATATTTCCATGGACTTTATATCTTGACTTTTTCTCCCGGGTGAGCCTATTGACCGCACACGGTTGACTGGTTGGTTCGGGAGGAGTCAAATTTTGGTGCCGCTGCCGGGGAGGTCGTGCGCGTTTTTCTAAACGGTTTTCAGATTGGTGAACCTGGATATACATCCATTGTATATTTACCACCCTTGTTCATATTTTCTTCTTATTTTCATATAAAATCAAAACCGTTCACGAAAACTTTTTAAAATCAGTTTTCAACGAACACAAAAAACCCAAAAAGATTTTCTTTCTCATTTGTACAAAATGTTTATTCAAAAATCCAAAAATAATCACCTTTACCCTCTCACATCTTTGATTCTCCATTTCTTACCCTCTATAAACCTTTGATTCTTTCCTATGTCGTATCCACACCATTTGGGTTGCCAATGGTGTGGTGGCCCTCATAACGGTGGTAATTGCCCCGGCTGTGGCATGGTAGAGTCGGGAAATGGGTCTGTCTATAACCAGGATCCCTATTCTTACCATGACACAACTGACTTATTCCACCAGCCACCAAACCATGAGATACTGACATATTCGTGTGAATATTGTGGAGGTCCTCATCAAGGATTTGAGTGTCAAACCGGAAACACGTTTGTCTACGAACAGTTTTCTGGTAACACTCAAAATTTTGAAAATGATCAATGTCCATACGATTCACCAAACCATACTCAACAGTTTAATTGTTGTGAGTACTGTGGTGGTTCACACTACAGTTCTGATTGTCGATCAGGAAACACGCTTGTCTATGAGCAGTTTCCTGATAATAATTATGACTCTAGCACATACAACCCACAGCCACATCAGTTTTACTGTTGTGATTACTGTGGAGGTCCACACTTCAGCTCAGATTGTACAACAGGGAATCCAATTCCCTGTAACATTATTGACACATCATATTACGACCAACCTCCACAGTCCCAATTGAGTCAGGCACTTCTTCCAGAAATACAAAATATGATGAAAATTTGTGATGAACTTAAGGATTTAGTTAAAGATTTTGCTCAAAAATATACACATGAGAAATCCATGGAAGAATTGTTGGCTGAAGAGCAGGCTGCTAGACTAAATTCCCAAGATGCCTATGAAAAATCTATTAGGGAATCCATTGCAAAAGAAAAAGCAGCCAGATCTAGCTCTCAGTTCAGTTTTATTCCTAATGACAGTGATGATGAAGATATACTTGATATCCTTCAATTCTATAAAGATTCATCAAGTTCATCAGTTGATATCCCAGCAATTGAGATTCTATCTCAAACAACTGCTATCACACCCGAAGTTCACACTCACTCTCTAAACATGGGGGATGAGCATCTTAACACTGTTCCTGATAAGGAATCGGACGAATTCATAAAGTCTAGTGTTGAGAACCTTGTCCCAATCCCAAGAGAGTCACAGGGAACTTTGGATCATGTGTGTGATTTACCTTCCCCTCTTGAGTGTTCAAACGATCATTTTGAGACTTTCTCAGATTTTAATGATGATTGTACATCTCATGGAGACATTGAGTATATTGAGGAATCACTCCCTCAGTCTGATGCTGATCCTCTTCTTGAGGAGTTCGTCGATGAACTTACTCACATCAATCCACTTTCATTGGAAAGTGATGATGGTCTCCTCGATTTCAAAGCCGATATGGGAAAAATTGAAAGTCTCCTATATCATGATCTGTCACTCACTTCTGATCCTAGCAGTCTGATGAGTGTCTAAATACTCATCATTTTATACTAATCTGAACTGCCAAAACATATAAAAACACTCAAATATGTATCAAAATACTTAAAATATCTTAGAAGTGTGTTTTATATGTTTCAAATGCAAAATATGCAAAAACAGTTGAAAAACGTACAAAGTTTGCATAATTGGCAGTTTCAGTCCCTCAAGTTTCATAAATTGGCAAAACTAGTCCCTGGTTATTCTAAAAACATGAAAAAGTAATCAAAGGTCCTTTTTAATCATAAAGTTACATATTTAGTCCTTTGGTGCAAAGTTTCATAAAATTACAAGTTTAGTCCCTATACTTTGGAAATTGACAGAAATGGTCCCTGGGATGTAAAAACTTTGAGAAAATCAATTTTGGTCCTTATACTAATAATATTTTGCAGGAATGGTCCTTGGTGTGAAGTTTGGTGAATTTACATGATTGGTCCCTGAAGTTTCACAGTTTGGCAAAACAAGTCCCTCAAAGTTTCAAACTTGACAGTTTTAGTCCCTGGGTGTTCAAAATGGGAAAATTATCATTAAGGGTCCTAGGGAATTCATAATTGTCATTATTAGTCCTTGGGTGAAAAGTTTGGAGAAATTGCAAAAAGGCCCCTCAACTTTGCAAGTTTGGCAAAAATAGTCCCCGGTATTTAAAAAAATGAAAAACATCAAAAATAAACCGTGTACTATTCAATTATGGTAAAATAGGTCCTTGTGATTACATATGGGAATTTACAACAACAGCCCCTCAACTTTTCCCTATTTACAAATTTGGTCCTTGTGATTTATTTAACAAACTTACCAAACCGGACCCTATATTTATTAACTACAAAACCAATCCACTATACCATACCAGCCCACCCTCTATTTTAATTACCCAAGCCCACAAAATAAGCCCAAACCCCACCCTGGTATTTAATACCAGGGTCAAACTCCACCCATCTCCCTCTCCTTCCTCACAGACTCCAAACCTCACCACTGTAGCACCAATACCACTCACCCTCCCACAGTTTTCACCCCCCAGCTGGCCAACCACTCATTCCACCTCATCACCTCCACCTCCACAACCTTCTAAAAGCATTGAAAACCTCTCCACGCAAACACAGTACCCCCCAAGACTTTTGGCGCCAAGTTGCAAATTTAAACGGCTGAGATGACTTGGACCATATCAATGGCTGGGGATTGGTGGGAAATGCCCTAGTGGGTCCCACAAACTCAGAACATATCTACAAAAGGGAAATGAGGCAGAAGAGTTCAACTATTAGTGTAGGTTTAGTTTATTGTAATCGTAGGTAATGTTCTTTCTCATTTAGTTGTAATTTTAAGTTAAATCTTGTTGTACTCAGTTAATTTCATGTCCTTTAATCTTTAAATCAAGTTAATTTCAATTTTCAGTTGCTATCTCAGTTTATGCTTTTTAATTGAATTCCAAAAATCTCAAGTTTTGATGAATGTTGTTTGCAGTTGATTATTAAGATATTCTTAGGCTCATATAAGCTTTGACAAAGTTTATAAAAGCTTTTAGATATCTTATAATTCAGTATATTAGTTAAACTCATAAATTCAAGAAAAATCAATAAAATAGAAAATAAATAGAAAAATAGTTGTAAAGAAGAAGGAAGAAGATGGAGCAAGTTAGTTTCTGGTTGAACATGGTTTAGAAGCCTTATGGGAGGCAATAGGTTATGTTTGGATCCATTTGTTCATTGTGTCTCAGTCAAATTCCAATTGTAAGCTTGTTTCTCAATTTTTATAAGTCTACTGTAGCTTAGCTTATTTCTGCTTATCTGAATGCTTTTATGCTCATTTGGAGTTACTTAGTCATAATATAGTATAACATACTTTACTTGTTCATTAAATTTACTTGTTGCTAAAAAAATTTAAAAACTCACAGCCTAAGACTCATACTTGACAAATTTGAGTTTTATGCTTGTGTTGTGGTTGATTCTTACTTAATTGATCTTAAATAATCTTAATATAGTGCTTGTAATCAGTATTGTGGTTTAATCTTACCATTTGCTTTGAAAATCTTCAAATCTGTCATATTAAGGTGTGTTTGGTTCAGCAGGTTTGCCTATGATCCTAGCTATTTTAGTTGTTGTTAGTGGTTTCAATAACTCACATTAGGTGACTAGAGTCTATCTTAGTCATAAAAACTTATGCATTTTCAATAAAAAGTAAAAAAGATAGTTAATCAACCCTCACAGTTAACTGTGAGGGAGTTGTGATTCACAATTCTCCATTTTACCTTATTAGTTATAAATTTAGCTTAAAATAGGTTCATAATAACTTAATATAACATATAAAATCAGTAGTGAGTGTTAGAAATCCAAAATAGTCAACCTAGTTCATTTTCATCAAAAGTCAAAAGTTCATCTCTCAGATTTTCTCAAATCTTGACAGATTTTTGTAGAATTGTGTAATAGGTTTTAGGAGCTGAATCTTGTTCCTAGTGATAGATTACCAGCTCAACTTTGATTTCTCACCTTCATCATATTTTTAGCATTTTTCTTTTGGGCCCCACTCACCCTCAAACTTACCTGCAGGGCAAGGTATTGCCCTGCATCAGCAGCTCAGTTCTACACCACCACCTTTGGTGGTGTTTTGTGACCACCACAGTGGGCCCCACACCCTCTAGTTAGGTTCCCTCAACCCCCTCCTACCTGGAAACCTAGATTGACTTTTTGTTTGACCTAAATCCCTATGGACCCCACTTAGAATAAGCCATCAAATCTGTCCCCATTCTGTATTGAATTAAGTTTTGGATTAGCTTATTTGTGCTTATCAGCTTATCTACTGAGCTTATTTGACCAAATTAAGCTTTGACAAGTCCAACTAACTTATTAGGATCAGAATATATCATAGTGGGTCCCACATAAGCTCATTTGAGCTTATTTACCTTTTTCAGTTAACAAAAGTCAACTGTGGAAGCAATAAGCTTCCACAGTGCTTATTAATAAGCTATAAATTTATTGGTTTTACAAAAGTTGCTTGTTTTTAGATATAAATTAGTTTTGTAAAAGAAAAATCCAGAAAAATCAACATAAAAATAAGTGATAGTTTCTATTTAATTTAATTTAATTTTAATTTTCATTTTTAGATTTTTATTAAGTAATTTGTAATTTTATATTTTTATTAATTTCATTTTTGGTTAAAGTACTTATAATAATTTTCTCAGATTTTTGTTTTGTTTTTTAGTATTAATTAGAATTAAAAATATTTTTATTAGTAATTAATCAATAAAAAAGTTTTAATTAGCATAATTAGTTTTTATATAGTAACACCTATATTTTATATTTTTCCTAGCTTCTATAAGTCATAAAATAATTTTAGAAATTTTCTTGTGATTTATACTGTTCATTTAATAGTTTTTATAATTTAAATAGTTTAATTGGTAATTATTTAATAAATAGAATAATAATTAGTAAACTAGTTTAAAAATATATAAAATAAAGTTTTTATAATTTTTTAGGATTCCTGTGATGGTTAATTAGATTTATAAATTTTTTCATAATTTTCTAAGTTGATTTAGTATTATTTGTAATTTAAAATAGTTTAATTAGTTTAATTATTATAAATAGTTCTTAATTAATAGAAAATCTATAAAAAGACAAAAACATTTATTTTTATTTTTTATACTTTCTTCAAGTTCTAATTTAAGTTTAGAAATTATTTTTATAAGTTTTTAGTTTAATTTGTAGTGTTTATTATTATTAGTTTTTATTTAAGTTAGTTTTAATTAAATAGTTAAATAGTTTTTATTAAATAATTAATAATAAATAATATAATAATCTAAAAAAAATAGTTTTCTTTTTAATTTAATTTTATTTTAAGTTTAAGTTTATAGAATTTTCAATTTTAACCTTTGTAGTTTATTTTTCTTAAAACTCACCTTTTTCTCAGTACGCAGTCGCGTCTGATTTTAAATTGGTGTACGTTTATACGTTTTAGATATCTAGCTTTCACGTAATCATTCTAATAGTTTATTTAAGTCATTTTAAGTTATAAAACCTTAGTTTAAATCACACACACACACTTATACCTTTCCTGTTCACATTCACTGATCACAGATTCGTTTTTAATACCATCACAACCTCGTTGGGACATTACGACCCGGGAAAACACTGTATTCCACGGAAGCATTTGCCTCAGCTGTTTGACTTGTTGACAATTACTTGGTTAATATTATCTGACTGTTCAAGGCGAATCAAAATTTGGCGCCGCTGCCGGGGAGGTTGTGCGCTTATTTTAAACGATTTTGCGTATTAGTGATTCTGGATATACATCCATTGTATATTTACCATCTTTTATCCATATTTTTATAAAACAAAACACAAAAATATTCACCTTTACACCCCTACCTATTTGATTCTTCATTTTTCATCCCCAAAAATCCTTTGATTCTACTTTCTTCCACTTGTCCCATAATTAATTCTAATGGCATCTCTCGATGACGATTTCTTTAAACAAAGGGCCTGTAAAAGTAAAGTTGAAAAACTTATGGCCTTGTCAAAAATGTCGAGATGTTATGTTGATTATGATGGACCTTCGATTCCTATTCCCTCTCCAGTGAGGGAAAGAGATCATGAAACCAAGGTGACAAAGGACCTTGTACTTTCCTCTGACGATGGAGGTGCTAAATACGTCCAAACCACGGTTGTCCAAAAACTGGAGCTCACAAATGCTCCTAAACCTTCAAGAATCAATCCTGATCTTTCACGGTTTACGGTTAAAAGTTTGTCAAGCAAACGTACAGAGCTTAGGGCAATTACTGAAAAGAACGATTTGCCTAATCTTCACAATTATCAAAAACAAAAACCCGAGACCATAACAGAAGTGGTGGAAATTCCTAGCTCTCAGAGCACACCACTTGTCCCACCTCCAGATTTTGTTCCTTGTGTCGGTTGTGGTGAGCCGCTTTTCGGTTTTCCATGTCGTTGGTGTACATGTGAACAATGTGGTAATGATATTCAAGACGGGAGTTGTTTGTTTTGTGGGTCGAGTAATTCATTTGCTTATGATCCTAATCAAAACTCATTTAACGACTCCTCAAATTATTCCAACTACCCATCACATTCATACGAGCAAGAATCATATTATCCAAATATCAATGATGCTTCGTATCAAAATACACCAAGCCAGACTCAACAGTTTTACTGTTGTGAGTACTGTGGAGGTCCACACTTTAGCTCTGATTGTCAAACAAGGAATCCATTTCCTTGTAACAATTACGACTATTCGTTTCAAGACCCACCTCCACAATACCAAATGAACCAAGCAACTCCTCAAAGCCAGCAAGACCCTTGTCTAGAGGTTCTTGAGAAACTTAAAGACCTTAAGGAGGAGTTGGCTAATATGTCATCTCACAATGCACAAAGTTTTTCTTGTGTATATTGTGGGGGTCCTCATAATGATGATCAATGTCAACCTTTCGGTTTTGACATATCCACACCCCCACAATCTCCACTCACTCAATATTATCGTGATAAATCTATCACGGAATTACTTGCTGAAAAACATACTGCTAGAAACGAAAGAAGCATGGAAGAATTACTAGTCTTACAAAAAGCAGCTATAACACGTACCAAATTTCAAAATGCTGCTCTTCTCTATGAGGATGATGAAAGTGATGATACCTCATCATGTTCATCAGTTGAGACTCCTTCCATGCATATACAGGGAGAAAAGAATATAACTGAATCACCAGCAGTAGAAATAATGGAACTTGTAGACTCCATTACTGCTAGTCCTTCTCATCTCCCTGAGTATGATGTTATCACACCCGAGGTTCCCACTCACTCTCTGAACATGGGGGACAAGCATCTTGACACTGTTCCTAATAAGGAATCGGACGAATTCATAAAGTCTAGTGTTGAGAACCTTGTCTCAATCCCAAGAGAGTCACAGGGAATTCTTGAACATATGTGTGATATCCCTCCCCCTCTTGTCTTCCCGAATGATCATATTGAGATGTTATCTGATTCTGATGAGGACAATTCTTTATCTTGTGGAAACATTAGTTATATGGGGGAATTACCTTCTGAGCTTGTCAACTCAGAAGAAGAGAATGAGAAAGAAATTATCCAAGACGAATCTCTTCGTCTTACTTTATTAAATGCTAATCTTCTCATTTCTAGAATCGAGGCTTTTAATGAAAAGCCTATTTCATCTCCTATCCCCGTCAAGGATAGTGAGATTTTGATCAATGATTCTATTTCGGAATTGCAAACGTTCCATTTTGATCAAACGGAAGAGAAGATAAGTGGTATCACCACTTCTCATTCTTATAATTCTCTTTCCATTTATGAATCATTTACTATTGAGGAGTTCCCAAGTGAATTCACTCAAATCAATCCCGAATATGAATCGTTCACCTTTGATGAGTTCTCCAATGAACTCACTCATATCATATCTCCACCGGAGTATGATAGTTTCTATTTTGATCTAGACATACCCATAATATGTCTTGATCAAACGAGCTTAAACGA
This sequence comes from Artemisia argyi, assembly GCA_030686995.1. Lineage (NCBI taxonomy): Eukaryota > Viridiplantae > Streptophyta > Magnoliopsida > Asterales > Asteraceae > Artemisia > Artemisia argyi. The sequence continues at coordinate 55,363,149 of CM060683.1, read as the reverse complement.
GGAGATTCATGAAACAATGAATTCTTCTATTGATGATGAGGAGTTAGTTATGATTTTCATCATGACTTTCTTTCTTTTCTTCATATATTCCGTGGCTTCTCCTGTTCTTCACTCTTTCGGGAGTGAGGACATTATCTTTGACCCCGGCATTCTCATTTATAAATTATGAGCTAGGGTCTCTCTGTATATCTCATCGGAGTGGAACTTTCACGTGCTTCAAATGTTTATCCAAACGTCTTGAATGAAAGTCCGATAGAGATTGTCTCTTCCACTTACTTCCCCATGGACAAATTAATTCGGGGTCGAGTCAAGTTAGTGACTCGGTAATCAAAAACATTAGCATGTACATAGGTTTTCACCCATGTTTCACCCTAGTGTGGGGGAGATGCCCCACATGTTATATATATATATATATATATATATCCTCTAAAAAAAAAAAATGTAAATATAGTGATAGCTTCTATTTAAGAAGTTTTATCTAAAAAATAATTGTATGTATATACATTTTAAATAAAGGCTATGGAATATTTTCTTCTTACGTTCTAAGTGTCGGTTTAACACCCGGCATTTTGAATATTGAGGACAATATTCAGTTCTAAGTGTGGGGGGAGATTCGTTATTCTAACGAATTTAAACACATGTTCCATCAAGAACCCCCATTTTAGCCAAAATTTTAAAATTTTTTCTCACTTAGAACGCAATAAATGGTATCAATCCTCCATGTTTAACCCACAACAGGATTGGCTAATCCAGGAGCAAACGGTTCTTGGTAAAGATAACTCAAACCCGTTTATGGCTTGCAATTTGCCAAAAATTGTATGGTTCCTCAACTCCCCATATCCCATAAAGCGAATGAGTTGGCTAGCCCGCAAGTTTATGGCTTGTGGTAAAGGCAGTGGAAAATCCATAATTGGTAATCAGCTCACCAAGATGTTGACAATTCCATCAAGAGTTGGCTAGTCCAGAAGCAAACGGCTTTTGGTAAAGACAAATCAAATCCGTTGACAGCTGGTGGTTTGCTCAAAATCACACGGTTATCAGGTGTACCACAGTTCTTACACCTGGCTACTCCAGAAGTGATGGCTTTTGGTAAAGAGTTTTTCAAATCCATTAAGTTTTTCTCAAAAGATTACTAGGGACTAGCAATAGTTTAGTGTGGGGGATTGATGAGTGTCTAAATACTCATCATTTTATACTAATCTGAACTGCCAAAACATACAAAAACACTCAAATATGTATCAAAATACTTAAAATATCTTAGAAGTGTGTTTTATATGTTTCAAATGCAAAATATGCAAAAACAGTTGAAAAACGTACAAAGTTTGCATAATTGGCAGTTTCAGTCCCTCAAGTTTCATAAATTGGCAAAACTAGTCCCTGGTTATTCTAAAAACATGAAAAAGTCATCAAAGGTCATTTTTAATCATAAAGTTACATATTTAGTCCTTTGGTGCAAAGTTTCATAAAATTACAAGTTTAGTCCCTATACTTTGGAAATTGACAGAAATGGTCCCTAGGATGTAAAAACTTTGAGAAAATCAATTTTGGTCCTTATACTAATAATCTTTTGCAGGAATGGTCCTTGGTGTGAAGTTTGGTGAATTTACATGATTGGTCCCTGAAGTTTCATAGTTTGGCAAAACAAGTCCCTCAAAGTTTCAAACTTGACAGTTTTAGTCCCTGGGTGTTCAAAATGGGAAAATTATCATTAAGGGTCCTAGGGAATTCATAATTGTCATTATTAGTCCTTGGGTGAAAAGTTTGGAGAAATTGCAAAAAGGCCCCTCAACTTTGCAAGTTTGGCAAAAATAGTCTCCGGTATTTAAAAAAATGAAAAACATCAAAAATAAACCGTGTACTATTCAATTATGGTAAAATAGGTCCTTGTGATTACATATGGGAATTTACAACAACAGCCCCTCAACTTTTCCCTATTTACAAATTTGGTCCTTGTGATTTATTTAACAAACTTACCAAACCAGACCCTATATTTATTAACTACAAAACCAATCCACTATACCATACCAGCCCACCCTCTATTTTAATTACCCAAGCCCACAAAATAAGCCCAAACCCCACCCTGGTATTTAATACCAGGGTCAAACCCGGTCAAACTCCACCCATCTCCCTCTCCTTCCTCACAGACTCCAAACCTCACCACTGTAGCACCAATACCACTCACCCTCCCACAGTTTTCACCCCCCAGCTGGCCAACCACTCATTCCACCTCATCACCTCCACCTCCACAACCTTCCAAAAGCATTGAAAACCTCTCCACGCAAACACAGTACCCCCAAGACTTTTGGCGCCAAGTTGCAAATTTAAACGGCTGAGATGACTTGGACCATATCAATGGCTGGGGATTGGTGGGAAATGCCCCAGTGGGTCCCACAAACTCAGAACATATCTACAAAAGGGAAATGAGGCAGAAGAGTTCAACTATTAGTGTAGGTTTAGTTTATTGTAATCATAGGTAATGTTCTTTCTCATTTAGTTGTAATTTTAAGTTAAATCTTGTTGTACTCAGTTAATTTCATGTCCTTTAATCTTTAAATCAAGTTAATTTCAATTTTCAGTTGCTATCTCAGTTTATGCTTTTTAATTGAATTCCAAAAATCTCAAGTTTTGATGAATGTTGTTTGCAGTTGATTATTAAGATATTCTTAGGCTCATATAAGCTTTGACAAAGTTTATAAAAGCTTTTAGATATCTTATAATTCAGTATATTAGTTAAACTCATAAATTCAAGAAAAATCAATAAAATAGAAAATAAATAGAAAAATAGTTGTAAAGAAGAAGGAAGAAGATGGAGCAAGTTAGTTTCTGGTTGAACATGGTTTAGAAGCCTTATGGGAGGCAATAGGTTATGTTTGGATCCATTTGTTCATTGTGTCTCAGTCAAATTCCAATTGTAAGCTTGTTTCTCAATTTTTATAAGTCTACTGTAGCTTAGCTTATTTCTGCTTATCTGAATGCTTTTATGCTCATTTGGAGTTACTTAGTCATAATATAGTATAACATAGTTTACTTGTTCATTAAATTTACTTGTTGCTAAAAAAATTTAAAAACTCACAGCCTAAGACTCATACTTGACAAATTTGAGTTTTATGCTTGTGTTGTGGTTGATTCTTACTTAATTGATCTTAAATAATCTTAATATAGTGCTTGTAATCAGTATTGTGGTTTAATCTTACCATTTGCTTTGAAAATCTTCAAATCTGTCATATTAAGGTGTGTTTGGTTCAGCAGGTTTGCCTATGATCCTAGCTATTTTAGTTGTTGTTAGTGGTTTCAATAACTCACATTAGGTGACTAGAGTCTATCTTAGTCATAAAAACTTATGCATTTTCAATAAAAAGTAAAAAAGATAGTTAATCAACCCTCACAGTTAACTGTGAGGGAGTTGTGATTCACAATTCTCCATTTTACCTTATTAGTTATAAATTTAGCTTAAAATAGGTTCATAATAACTTAATATAACATATAAAATCAGTAGTGAGTGTTAGAAATCCAAAATAGTCAACCTAGTTCATTTTCATCAAAAGTCAAAAGTTCATCTCTCAGATTTTCTCAAATCTTGACAGATTTTTGTAGAATTGTGTAATAGGTTTTAGGAGCTGAATCTTGTTCCTAGTGATAGATTACCAGCTCAACTTTGATTTCTCACCTTCATCATATTTTTAGCATTTTTCTTTTGGGCCCCACTCACCCTCAAACTTACCTGCAGGGCAAGGTATTGCCCTGCATCAGCAGCTCAGTTCTACACCACCACCTTTGGTGGTGTTTTGTGACCACCACAGTGGGCCCCACACCCTCTAGTTAGGTTCCCTCAACCCCCTCCTACCTGGAAACCTAGATTGACTTTTTGTTTGACCTAAATCCCTATGGACCCCACTTAGAATAAGCCATCAAATCTGTCCCCATTCTGTATTGAATTAAGTTTTGGATTAGCTTATTTGTGCTTATCAGCTTATCTACTGAGCTTATTTGACCAAATTAAGCTTTGACAAGTCCAACTAACTTATTAGGATCAGAATATATCATAGTGGGTCCCACATAAGCTCATTTGAGCTTATTTACCTTTTTCAGTTAACAAAAGTCAACTGTGGAAGCAATAAGCTTCCACAGTGCTTATTAATAAGCTATAAATTTATTGGTTTTACAAAAGTTGCTTGTTTTTAGATATAAATTAGTTTTGTAAAAGAAAAATCCAGAAAAATCAACATAAAAATAAGTGATAGTTTCTATTTAATTTAATTTAATTTTAATTTTCATTTTTAGATTTTTATTAAGTAATTTGTAATTTTATATTTTTATTAATTTCATTTTTGGTTAAAGTACTTATAATAATTTTCTCAGATTTTTGTTTTGTTTTTTAGTATTAATTAGAATTAAAAATATTTTTATTAGTAATTAATCAATAAAAAAGTTTTAATTAGCATAATTAGTTTTTATATAGTAACACCTATATTTTATATTTTTCCTAGCTTCTATAAGTCATAAAATAATTTTAGAAATTTTCTTGTGATTTATACTGTTCATTTAATAGTTTTTATAATTTAAATAGTTTAATTGGTAATTATTTAATAAATAGAATAATAATTAGTAAACTAGTTTAAAAATATATAAAATAAAGTTTTTATAATTTTTTAGGATTCCTGTGATGGTTAATTAGATTTATAAATTTTTTCATAATTTTCTAAGTTGATTTAGTATTATTTGTAATTTAAAATAGTTTAATTAGTTTAATTATTATAAATAGTTCTTAATTAATAGAAAATCTATAAAAAGACAAAAACATTTATTTTTATTTTTTATACTTTCTTCAAGTTCTAATTTAAGTTTAGAAATTATTTTTATAAGTTTTTAGTTTAATTTGTAGTGTTTATTATTATTAGTTTTTATTTAAGTTAGTTTTAATTAAATAGTTAAATAGTTTTTATTAAATAATTAATAATAAATAATATAATAATCTAAAAAAAATAGTTTTCTTTTTAATTTAATTTTATTTTAAGTTTAAGTTTATAGAATTTTCAATTTTAACCTTTGTAGTTTATTTTTCTTAAAACTCACCTTTTTCTCAGTACGCAGTCGCGTCTGATTTTAAATTGGTGTACGTTTATACGTTTTAGATATCTAGCTTTCACGTAATCATTCTAATAGTTTATTTAAGTCATTTTAAGTTATAAAACCTTAGTTTAAATCACACACACACACTTATACCTTTCCTGTTCACATTCACTGATCACAGATTCGTTTTTAATACCATCACAACCTCGTTGGGACATTACGACCCGGGAAAACACTGTATTCCACGGAAGCATTTGCCTCAGCTGTTTGACTTGTTGACAATTACTTGGTTAATATTATCTGACTGTTCAAGGCGAATCAAAATTTGGCGCCGCTGCCGGGGAGGTTGTGCGCTTATTTTAAACGATTTTGCGTATTAGTGATTCTGGATATACATCCATTGTATATTTACCATCTTTTATCCATATTTTTATAAAACAAAACACAAAAATATTCACCTTTACACCCCTACCTATTTGATTCTTCATTTTTCATCCCCAAAAATCCTTTGATTCTACTTTCTTCCACTTGTCCCATAATTAATTCTAATGGCATCTCTCGATGACGATTTCTTTAAACAAAGGGCCTGTAAAAGTAAAGTTGAAAAACTTATGGCCTTGTCAAAAATGTCGAGATGTTATGTTGATTATGATGGACCTTCGATTCCTATTCCCTCTCCAGTGAGGGAAAGAGATCATGAAACCAAGGTGACAAAGGACCTTGTACTTTCCTCTGACGATGGAGGTGCTAAATACGTCCAAACCACGGTTGTCCAAAAACTGGAGTTCACAAATGCTCCTAAACCTTCAAGAATCAATCCTGATCTTTCACGGTTTACGGTTAAAAGTTTGTCAAGCAAACATACAGAGCTTAGGGCAATTACTGAAAAGAACGATTTGCCTAATCTTCACAATTATCAAAAACAAAAACCCGAGACCATAACAGAAGTGGTGGAAATTCCTAGCTCTCAGAGCACACCACTTGTCCCACCTCCAGATTTTGTTCCTTGTGTCGGTTGTGGTGAGCCGCTTTTCGGTTTTCCATGTCGTTGGTGTACATGTGAACAATGTGGTAATGATATTCAAGACGGGAGTTGTTTGTTTTGTGGGTCGAGTAATTCATTTGCTTATGATCCTAATCAAAACTCATTTAACGACTCCTCAAATTATTCCAACTACCCATCACATTCATACGAGCAAGAATCATATTATCCAAATATCAATGATGCTTCGTATCAAAATACACCAAGCCAGACTCAACAGTTTTACTGTTGTGAGTACTGTGGAGGTCCACACTTTAGCTCTGATTGTCAAACAAGGAATCCATTTCCTTGTAACAATTACGACTATTCGTTTCAAGACCCACCTCCACAATACCAAATGAACCAAGCAACTCCTCAAAGCCAGCAAGACCCTTGTCTAGAGGTTCTTGAGAAACTTAAAGACCTTAAGGAGGAGTTGGCTAATATGTCATCTCACAATGCACAAAGTTTTTCTTGTGTATATTGTGGGGGTCCTCATAATGATGATCAATGTCAACCTTTCGGTTTTGACATATCCACACCCCCACAATCTCCACTCACTCAATATTATCGTGATAAATCTATCACGGAATTACTTGCTGAAAAACATACTGCTAGAAACGAAAGAAGCATGGAAGAATTACTAGTCTTACAAAAAGCAGCTATAACACGTACCAAATTTCAAAATGCTGCTCTTCTCTATGAGGATGATGAAAGTGATGATACCTCATCATGTTCATCAGTTGAGACTCCTTCCATGCATATACAGGGAGAAAAGAATATAACTGAATCACCAGCAGTAGAAATAATGGAACTTGTAGACTCCATTACTGCTAGTCCTTCTCATCTCCCTGAGTATGATGTTATCACACCCGAGGTTCCCACTCACTCTCTGAACATGGGGGACAAGCATCTTGACACTGTTCCTAATAAGGAATCGGACGAATTCATAAAGTCTAGTGTTGAGAACCTTGTCTCAATCCCAAGAGAGTCACAGGGAATTCTTGAACATATGTGTGATATCCCTCCCCCTCTTGTCTTCCCGAATGATCATATTGAGATGTTATCTGATTCTGATGAGGACAATTCTTTATCTTGTGGAAACATTAGTTATATGGGGGAATTACCTTCTGAGCTTGTCAACTCAGAAGAAGAGAATGAGAAAGAAATTATCCAAGACAAATCTCTTCGTCTTACTTTATTAAATGCTAATCTTCTCATTTCTAGAATCGAGGCTTTTAATGAAAAGCCTATTTCATCTCCTATCCCCGTCAAGGATAGTGAGATTTTGATCAATGATTCTATTTCGGAATTGCAAACGTTCCATTTTGATCAAACGGAAGAGAAGATAAGTGGTATCACCACTTCTCATTCTTATAATTCTCTTTCCATTTATGAATCATTTACTATTGAGGAGTTCCCAAGTGAATTCACTCAAATCAATCCCGAATATGAATCGTTCACCTTTGATGAGTTCTCCAATGAACTCACTCATATCATATCTCCACCGGAGTATGATAGTTTCTATTTTGATCTAGACATACCCATAATATGTCTTGATCAAACGAGCTTAAACGAGGAGATTCATGAAACAATGAATTCTTCTATTGATGATGAGGAGTTAGTTATGATTTTCATCATGACTTTCTTTCTTTTCTTCATATATTCCGTGGCTTCTCCTGTTCTTCACTCTTTCGGGAGTGAGGACATTATCTTTGACCCCGGCATTCTCATTTATAAATTATGAGCTAGGGTCTCTCTGTATATCTCATCGGAGTGGAACTTTCACGTGCTTCAAATGTTTATCCAAACGTCTTGAATGAAAGTCCGATAGAGATTGTCTCTTCCACTTACTTCCCCATGGACAAATTAATTCGGGGTCGAGTCAAGTTAGTGACTCGGTAATCAAAAACATTAGCATGTACATAGGTTTTCACCCATGTTTCACCCTAGTGTGGGGGAGATGCCCCACATGTTATATATATATATATATATATATATCCTCTAAAAAAAAAAATGTAAATATAGTGATAGCTTCTATTTAAGAAGTTTTATCTAAAAAATAATTGTATGTATATACATTTTAAATAAAGGCTATGGAATATTTTCTTCTTACGTTCTAAGTGTCGGTTTAACACCCGGCATTTTGAATATTGAGGACAATATTCAGTTCTAAGTGTGGGGGGAGATTCGTTATTCTAACGAATTTAAACACATGTTCCATCAAGAACCCCCATTTTAGCCAAAATTTTAAAATTTTTTCTCACTTAGAACGCAATAAATGGTATCAATCCTCCATGTCTAACCCACAACAGGATTGGCTAATCCAGGAGCAAACGGTTCTTGGTAAAGATAACTCAAACCCGTTTATGGCTTGCAATTTGCCAAAAATTGTATGGTTCCTCAACTCCCCATATCCCATAAAGCGAATGAGTTGGCTAGCCCGCAAGTTTATGGCTTGTGGTAAAGGCAGTGGAAAATCCATAATTGGTAATCAGCTCACCAAGATGTTGACAATTCCATCAAGAGTTGGCTAGTCCAGAAGCAAACGGCTTTTGGTAAAGACAAATCAAATCCGTTGACAGCTGGTGGTTTGCTCAAAATCACACGGTTATCAGGTGTACCACAGTTCTTACACCTGGCTACTCCAGAAGTGATGGCTTTTGGTAAAGAGTTTTTCAAATCCATTAAGTTTTTCTCAAAAGATTACTAGGGACTAGCAATAGTTTAGTGTGGGGGATTGATGAGTGTCTAAATACTCATCATTTTATACTAATCTGAACTGCCAAAACATACAAAAACACTCAAATATGTATCAAAATACTTAAAATATCTTAGAAGTGTGTTTTATATGTTTCAAATGCAAAATATGCAAAAACAGTTGAAAAACGTACAAAGTTTGCATAATTGGCAGTTTCAGTCCCTCAAGTTTCATAAATTGGCAAAACTAGTCCCTGGTTATTCTAAAAACATGAAAAAGTCATCAAAGGTCATTTTTAATCATAAAGTTACATATTTAGTCCTTTGGTGCAAAGTTTCATAAAATTACAAGTTTAGTCCCTATACTTTGGAAATTGACAGAAATGGTCCCTAGGATGTAAAAACTTTGAGAAAATCAATTTTGGTCCTTATACTAATAATCTTTTGCAGGAATGGTCCTTGGTGTGAAGTTTGGTGAATTTACATGATTGGTCCCTGAAGTTTCATAGTTTGGCAAAACAAGTCCCTCAAAGTTTCAAACTTGACAGTTTTAGTCCCTGGGTGTTCAAAATGGGAAAATTATCATTAAGGGTCCTAGGGAATTCATAATTGTCATTATTAGTCCTTGGGTGAAAAGTTTGGAGAAATTGCAAAAAGGCCCCTCAACTTTGCAAGTTTGGCAAAAATAGTCTCCGGTATTTAAAAAAATGAAAAACATCAAAAATAAACCGTGTACTATTCAATTATGGTAAAATAGGTCCTTGTGATTACATATGGGAATTTACAACAACAGCCCCTCAACTTTTCCCTATTTACAAATTTGGTCCTTGTGATTTATTTAACAAACTTACCAAACCAGACCCTATATTTATTAACTACAAAACCAATCCACTATACCATACCAGCCCACCCTCTATTTTAATTACCCAAGCCCACAAAATAAGCCCAAACCCCACCCTGGTATTTAATACCAGGGTCAAACCCGGTCAAACTCCACCCATCTCCCTCTCCTTCCTCACAGACTCCAAACCTCACCACTGTAGCACCAATACCACTCACCCTCCCACAGTTTTCACCCCCCAGCTGGCCAACCACTCATTCCACCTCATCACCTCCACCTCCACAACCTTCCAAAAGCATTGAAAACCTCTCCACGCAAACACAGTACCCCCAAGACTTTTGGCGCCAAGTTGCAAATTTAAACGGCTGAGATGACTTGGACCATATCAATGGCTGGGGATTGGTGGGAAATGCCCCAGTGGGTCCCACAAACTCAGAACATATCTACAAAAGGGAAATGAGGCAGAAGAGTTCAACTATTAGTGTAGGTTTAGTTTATTGTAATCATAGGTAATGTTCTTTCTCATTTAGTTGTAATTTTAAGTTAAATCTTGTTGTACTCAGTTAATTTCATGTCCTTTAATCTTTAAATCAAGTTAATTTCAATTTTCAGTTGCTATCTCAGTTTATGCTTTTTAATTGAATTCCAAAAATCTCAAGTTTTGATGAATGTTGTTTGCAGTTGATTATTAAGATATTCTTAGGCTCATATAAGCTTTGACAAAGTTTATAAAAGCTTTTAGATATCTTATAATTCAGTATATTAGTTAAACTCATAAATTCAAGAAAAATCAATAAAATAGAAAATAAATAGAAAAATAGTTGTAAAGAAGAAGGAAGAAGATGGAGCAAGTTAGTTTCTGGTTGAACATGGTTTAGAAGCCTTATGGGAGGCAATAGGTTATGTTTGGATCCATTTGTTCATTGTGTCTCAGTCAAATTCCAATTGTAAGCTTGTTTCTCAATTTTTATAAGTCTACTGTAGCTTAGCTTATTTCTGCTTATCTGAATGCTTTTATGCTCATTTGGAGTTACTTAGTCATAATATAGTATAACATAGTTTACTTGTTCATTAAATTTACTTGTTGCTAAAAAAATTTAAAAACTCACAGCCTAAGACTCATACTTGACAAATTTGAGTTTTATGCTTGTGTTGTGGTTGATTCTTACTTAATTGATCTTAAATAATCTTAATATAGTGCTTGTAATCAGTATTGTGGTTTAATCTTACCATTTGCTTTGAAAATCTTCAAATCTGTCATATTAAGGTGTGTTTGGTTCAGCAGGTTTGCCTATGATCCTAGCTATTTTAGTTGTTGTTAGTGGTTTCAATAACTCACATTAGGTCACTAGAGTCTATCTTAGTCATAAAAACTTATGCATTTTCAATAAAAAGTAAAAAAGATAGTTAATCAACCCTCACAGTTAACTGTGAGGGAGTTGTGATTCACAATTCTCCATTTTACCTTATTAGTTATAAATTTAGCTTAAAATAGGTTCATAATAACTTAATATAACATATACAATCAGTAGTGAGTGTTAGAAATCCAAAATAGTCAACCTAGTTCATTTTCATCAAAAGTCAAAAGTTCATCTCTCAGATTTTCTCAAATCTTGACAGATTTTTGTAGAATTGTGTAATAGGTTTTAGGAGCTGAATCTTGTTCCTAGTGATAGATTACCAGCTCAACTTTGATTTCTCACCTTCATCATATTTTTAGCATTTTTCTTTTGGGCCCCACTCACCCTCAAACTTACCTGCAGGGCAAGGTATTGCCCTGCATCAGCAGCTCAGTTCTACACCACCACCTTTGGTGGTGTTTTGTGACCACCACAGTGGGCCCCACACCCTCTAGTTAGGTTCCCTTAACCCCCCTCCTACCTGGAAACCTAGATTGACTTTTTGTTTGACCTAAATCCCTGTGGACCCCACTTAGAATAAGCCATCAAATCTGTCCCCATTCTGTATTGAATTAAGTTTTGGATTAGCTTATTTGTGCTTATCAGCTTATCTACTGAGCTTATTTGACCAAATTAAGCTTTGACAAGTCCAACTAACTTATTAGGATCAGAATATATCATAGTGGGTCCCACATAAGCTCATTTGAGCTTATTTACCTTTTCAGTTAACAAAAGTCAACTGTGGAAGCAATAAGCTTCCACAGTGCTTATTAATAAGCTATAAATTTATTGTTTTTACAAAAGTTGCTTGTTTTTAGATATAAATTAGTTTTGTAAAAGAAAAATCCAGAAAAATCAACATAAAAATAAGTGATAGTTTCTATTTAATTTAATTTAATTTTAATTTTCATTTTTAGATTTTTATTAAGTAATTTGTAATTTTATATTTTTATTAATTTCCTTTTAGGTTAAAGTACTTATAATAATTTTCTCAGATTTTTGTTTTGTTTTTTAGTATTAATTACAATTAAAAATAGTTTTATTAGTAATTAATCAATAAATAAGTTTTAATTAGCATAATTAGTTTTTATATAGTAACACCTATATTTTAATTTTTCCTAGCTTCTATAAGTCATAAAATAATTTTAGAAATTTTCTTGTGATTTATACTGTTCATTTAATAGTTTTTATAATTTAAATAGTTTAATTTTAAATTATTTAATAAATAGAATAATAATTAGTAAACTAGTTTAAAAATATATAAAATAAAGTTTTTATAATTTTTTAGGATTCCTGTGATGGTTAATTAGATTTATAAATTTTTTCATAATTTTCTAAGTTGATTTAGTATTATTTGTAATTTAAAATAGTTTAATTAGTTTAATTATTATAAATAGTTCTTAATTAATAGAAAATCTATAAAAAGACAAAAACATTTATTTTTATTTTTTATACTTTCTTCAAGTTCTAATTTAAGTTTAGAAATTATTTTTATAAGTTTTTAGTTTAATTTGTAGTGTTTATTATTATTAGTTTTTATTTAAATTAGTTTTAATTAAATAGTTAATAGTTTTTATTAAATAATTAATAATAAATAATATAATAATCTAAAAAAAATAGTTTTCTTTTTAATTTAATTTTATTTTAAGTTTAAGTTTATAGAATTTTCAATTTTAACCTTTGTAGTTTATTTTTCTTAAAACTCACCTTTTTCTCAGTACGCAGTCGCGTCTGATTTTAAATTGGTGTACGTTTATACGTTTTAGATATCTAGCTTTCACGTAATCATTCTAATAGTTTATTTAAGTCATTTTAAGTTATAAAACCTTAGTTTAAATCACACACACACACACACACTTATACCTTTCCTGTTCACATTCACTGATCACAGATTCGTTTTTAATACCATCACAACCTCGTTGGGACATTACGACCCGGGAAAACACTGTATTCCACGGAAGCATTTGCCTCAGCTGTTTGACTTGTTGACCATTACTTGGTTAATATTATCTGACTGTTCAAGGCGAATCACAGTCCAACAGAGAATAATATTCACTTTGTTCCTAAAACTTTCAATACTACTCTCACCAATCCTCTATTTGAATTCGAATCTGAATTCAATTTGATTTCTGATAATCCACTATTTGATATTCAGAATGAGGATTGTGAGGAGTCTATTCTGGAACATGAGTTCACAGATTCACATCTTGTGAATAATTCTCTTCATGAGGAGTTCTCCGGTGAACTCACTCATCATATCATGACTCCTCCGGAGTTTGATAGCCCGGGGGGAGATGCACTCAATCATGAGAATTTGCAAATTCCCACCCACCATCCCGGGATATTTTTGAGCTTAACCCTTGTAATCCAAATTCGGGCTAATGAGCCTGATCTCGAGGAAGAAGATTGTATCATGATTTTCATCATGGTTTTCTTCCTTTTCCTCTCCTATAAGGTGACTTCTTTTGTTCTTCACTCCTTCGGGAATGAAGATACCATCTTTGACCCAGGCATTTTCATGTACCATTATCTTGAGCCGGATACTTATCTCATCGGTGTGGAACTTTCACGTGCTTCAAATGTTTGTCCAAACATCTTGAATGAAAAGTCCGATGGAGATTGTTTCGTCCACATCATGCTTCCCCAAGGACAAATGAATTCGGGGTCGAGTCAAGCTAGCGACTCGGTAAACAAAAACAGTAGCATGTACTTAGGGTTTTCACCATAAGTGTGGGGGAATTACCCCTATTGTGGTTACCAATGAAGTGAAAAAATGGTGTTTTTCCACATTTAGATTGTAATGTTGCCCTTTTACGTTCAAAGAGTCGGCATAATAGCCGGGACTTTGAATATTGAGGACAATATTCATTCTAAGTGCGGGGGGGGGGGGGGGGGGGGGGGGGGTATTTCGCTATTCTAGCGAATTTTATCACATTTTACTATCTTATACCCCCGTTTTTGGCAAAAAATTAAAATAAAATTCACTAAAGTTTCAAAATTTTTGTGGTTATCAGTCCGCCTTGTCTAACCGACAAAAGGATTGGCTAGTCCAGGAGCAAACGGCTCTTGGTAAAGACATCTCAAATCCGTTGATGGCTTGTAATTTTCCCAAAATTGTATGGTACCTCAACTCGCCATATCCATAAAAAGTAAATGAGTTGGCTAGCCCGCAAGATTATGGCTTGTGGTAAAGGCAGTGGAAAAACCATAATTGGTAATCAGCTCACCAAGATGTTGACTATTCCATCAAGAGCTGGCTAGTCCAGAAGCAAACGGCTTTTGGTAAAGACTAATCAAATCCGTTGACAGCTGGTGGTTTGTTCAAAATCACATGGTTATCAAGTGGACCACAATTCTTACTCGAACTGATATATTTGGCTACTCCAGAAGTGATGGATTTTGGTAAAGAGTTTAAAATCCATTAAATTTTTCTCAAAAGATTGCTAGGGACTAGCAATACTTTAGTGTGGGGGATTGATGAGTGTGTAAATACTCATCATTTTTATCGTATCTGAACTGCCAAAACATCCAAAAACACTCAGAAATGCTTCAAAATACAGAATTTATCCCAAAAGTGTGTTTTATATGTTTTAGATGCAAAATGTTTAAAAACAAATGAAAAACGAACAAAGTTTGCATAATTGGCAGGTTCAGTCCCTCAAGTTTTAAAAATTGACAAAACTAGTCCCTGAAGGTTTAAAACAAAAGAAAAGTCAACCCAAGTCCTTTGGAATTAAAAAATTATCAAATCAAGTCCTTGGGTGAAAAGTTTGAGAAAATTACACGTTTGGTCCCTGTACTTTCAAAAATGGCAAAACTAGTCCTCGGGAATTTAAAAATTGGAACTTATCAACTATTTCCCTTGTACTATTCACAGGTTGCAATTTTTAGCCCTTTTTGATAACCTTGGTAAAATTTCACTTTTTACCCCTCAACTTCGAATTTTGGCAAGTTTAGTCCTCGGGATTTTCAAAAGTGGAAAATTACATTTATGGTCCTTATATTATTCACAAATGGCAAGTTAGGTCCTTATGTTACATTTTGAAAGATTGCTACTTTAGTCCTTAAGTTTTGGATAAATTGCAAAATTCGTCCTTGGGCTTAACAAAGTTACACACCAAACGGACACCCTTAATATTACTACTCCCACTAAACCCAAATCCAACTCCCTTATAATCCAATCCAGTCCACAACTCACACCTTTGGCCCAATACCTTTCAAAAGCCCACACCACAAATAAAATAAACAAACACCCCGTTTTTATTTAATTCCCCCCGGTCAACCTTTCCCTTTTGACCACCCCTCCTTCCACCTCATCCCTGCAACCTGCCAAATCCATCATCACCCCTACACTGCCTTCCCCTCCTACACACTCAACCTTCCCCCTTGCATCTCAAACAAAAGCTACACTCCAAATAACCCTCTGGCATCAAGATATCAGAAGCAAAAATCCAAATTCCATTTTGGCGGCAAAACCTCCCAATGGTCAAGATTGATTGCAATTCATCCAAGGGTCCAAGATTGGTGTTGGGAAAGAGACAAGAGACTTCCTAAACCCTAATTTTGATATATAAAAGAGAAGAAAGGGAAGCAGAAAGGCAATTAGTTAATCAGTTAGTTTTTAGTGTAGTATAGTTTAAACTTAGTTTAATTTTCCTTTCCAATTGTTAAATCTAGTTGTTATTAGTCTGTGTGATGTAACTCAACTCTTATTTCAATTAAATTCAAGTTTACTTTATCAATATCATATTTGGAAATTTTAAATGAAACTGACAATTTCATTTGAAATTGTTAAATAGTGTTGATTCTTAGTCTTGTGAACTCATGTTAGTCATTGTTAAGCTTTTATGGACTTTATCTGGCATCTTATTCAGTAATACTTAAAAATACCAAAAATAAAGGAAAATACATGAAAAATATAAAAATCAGTGGGGAAGTTGATTGAAGCAAGAAGGAAGGTTGAAGTTTGGAAAGTCATGGTTTAGTACCTTAGGGGAGGTATTAGGGCAGTTGTAATGATCTGATGTATTGTTCTCAGCATTGGAAAGCTTTTGTAAGCCTCATTTCAAACTTTTGCATAGTACTGTAGATGTCTCTATTATGTGTAATTTATTCTATTTTATGCTTGTTAGTTATGTTTGAATTGATTTTAAAGTTAGTATATGTTTAATTGATGGTTTGCTCTCAGTTTCTAGTTTTCAATTCCATTTCACTGCCACTTATAAGATTACTAGGTTTTAATGTTCAGAAGTTGTTTTAAATGGAGTGTGTGTGCTTGAATGAGTTAATTACATCATTTAATACTCTTGTGCATATGTATTACTTCCTAAATCAGTAGCATGCCTTGAATAAGTCAAGTTAGTCTGTTTTAAGGGGTGTTTGGATTGGTGGTTTACCTGAGTTCAAGCCTACTTCTATTGTCGTTAGTTGTTTACACATGTTACACTAGAATAAAACAGGTCATGCAAGTCATTAAATTGGTTGTTCAAACACAAATAGTCAAAATCACCACCCATTCTCCCCAACAGTTAACTGTTGGGAGATTTTGAGCCCATACATCATCACAGTAGCTTATAATCTTAAGGTTTAGCCTAATTTAGCTTTTTTACAGTCCCTTATAACTTGTTTGTTCATTAAATTAAGGTCCCAAGTTCATGTAAGTCAAACTTTGTGTTTTCCTTAAAAAGTCAAATTGTACATCTCAGTTTTTTCCAAAACTTGGGGGATTTGTTTAGAATTTAGGAGTAGGATTTAGAGCTTGAATTTGTTAGGACTTGTAGCCCAACACCTCAGCTTCAACATCTAACCTTTGTCTCAATTTTGGAATTTTTTCCCTGGGCTCCATCTTCCCTCAAAGTGGGCTGCAGGGCTGCAACTTCCCCTGTGCAGCTGCTGATACAGTCCACACCACCACTTTGGTGGTGGTTTTCTGGCCACCACAGTGGGCCACGGCCCTTCCTTGGTCCCCACAACCCCCCTCCTACCCCTCTCTCCATTTACACCATTCACTTGACCTCAACCATTGTGGACCCCACCTGAATCAGCCTCTATTCTTTGTCCCATTTTCGGTTGAGTAATAAGTTTCAATGTGCTTAATAAGTTCTTATTAGCTTATTCTGAGGTATAAACTCTTTGGTTTTTGTTCATTCATGTCCAATTAACTTATTTGAATCATAATTTACCATAATGGGTCCCACCTAAGCTCATTTGAGGTTATTTGCTTATTTGGTCAACATAAGTCAACTGTCATGACTTATGGTGTCCACAGTGCTTATTTTTGAATTATAAAAAAGTTGTTTTTACAAAAATTGTTTGTTTTTATGTGTAAAATAAGTTTCCAAAAGAAAAATCCAGAAAAGTCAATTTAATTTTAAGTGATAGTTTCTATTTAATGTAATTTAATTTTTAATTTTCATTTTTAGATTTTTATTAAGTACTTCATATTTTTATATTTTTATTAATTACCTTTTATATTAAAGTAATTTTAGTAATTTTCTCAGATTTTAATTTTGTCATTTAGTATTTATTAGATTTAATATTAGTTTTATTAATAATTAATTAATAATTAAGTTTAAATAGCATAATTAGTTTTTATTAAGTAAAACATAGTTTTTATATTTTTACTAGCTTTTATATAATGTAAAATAATATTAGGAATTTTTTTCATAATTTCTACTGTTTATTTTCTATTTTTTATAATTTAAATAGTTTAATTAGGTAATTAATATATAATTAGTAATTAATTAATAGAAAAATCACAAAAAGACAAAAATACATATTTTTAATTTTAAAACTTATTTTTAGTTATTTTATAATTTTAGAAATTTTATTTTCACTTTTCTAGTATTTAAATAATATTATATTGTATTTAAGTTATTTAACTATTAATAATTAGTATTAAATAGTAATTAATTAATAATAAATAATTAATTAGTGTAAAAAATATTTTTCTTTTTCTAAATATTTTATTTTATCTTTTAGTTTGTAAAAAAAGTCATTTTCACCCCCTGGGGATTTTCAGATTTCAGTTTTCACATTTTATTTTGTACGTTTACGTTATTTAAAACGTGAACGTACGCGTTTTTAGGTTTTAAACGTTTCTGGTATTTCAAACTTTCCAGTCTTGTTCATATAGCTTGTTTAAGCTATTTCTTCGTATATTCCTTAGTTTAATCACTCACAAACCTTTTTCTGTCCAAATTCACCCGATCACAAACCCGTTTTGATACCATCCACACCTCGTCGGGACATAATGACCCGGGGATTTCCCTATACTTCCACGGACTTTATATCTTGAATTTTTCTCCCGGGTGAGCCTATTGACCGCACACGGTTGACTGGTTGGTTCGGGAGGAGTAAAATTTTGGCGCCGCTGCCGGGGAGGTCGTGCGCGTTTTTCTAAACGATTTTCAGATTGGTGAACCTGGATATACATCCATTGTATATTTACCACCCTTGTTCATATTATCTTCTTATTTTCATATAAAATCAAAACCGTTCACGAAAACTTTTTAAAATCAGTTTTTAACGAACATAAAAAACCCAAAAAGATTTTCTTTCTCATTTGTACAAAATGTTTATTCAAAAATCCAAAAATAATCACCTTTACCCTCTCACATCTTTGATTCTCCATTTCTTACCCTCTATAAACCTTTGATTCTTTCCTATGTCGTATCCACACCATTTGGGTTGCCAATGGTGTGGTGGCCCTCATAACGGTGGTAATTGCCCCGACTGTGGCATGGTAGAGTCGGGAAATGGGTCTGTCTATAACCAGGATCCCTATTCTTACCATGACACAACTGACTTATTCCACCAGCCACCAAACCATGAGATACTGACATATTCGTGTGAATATTGTGGAGGTCCTCATCAAGGATTTTAGTGTCAAACCGGAAACACGTTTGTCTATGAACAGTTTTCTGGTAACACTCAAAATTTTGAAAATGATCAATGTCCATACGATTCACCAAACCATACTCAACAGTTTAACTGTTGTGAGTACTGTGGTTGTTCACACTACAGTTCTGATTGTCGATCGGGAAACACGCTTGTCTATGAGCAGTTTCCTGATAACAATTATGACTCTAGCACATACAACCCACAGCCACATCAGTTTTACTGTTGTGATTACTGTGGAGGTCCACACTTCAGCTCAGATTGTCAAACAGGGAATCCAATTCCCTGTAACATTCTTGACACATCATATTACGACCAACCTCCACAGTCCCAATTGAGTCAGGCACTTCTTCCAGAAATGCAAAATATGATGAAAATTTATGATGAACTTAAGGATTTAGTTAAAGATTTTGCTCAAAAATATACACATGAGAAATCCATGGAAGAATTGTTGGCTGAAGAGCAGGCTGCTAGACTAAATTCCTAAGATGCCTATGAAAAATCTATTAGGGAATCCATTGCAAAAGAAAAAGCAGCCAGATCTAGCTCTCAGTTCTGTTTTATTCCTGATGACAATGATGATGAAGATATACTTGATATCCTTCAATTCTATAAAGATTCATCAAGTTCATCAGTTGATATCCCAGCAGTTGAGATTCTATCTCAAACAACTGCTATCACACCCGAAGTTCACACTCACTCTCTAAATATGGGGGATGAGCATCTTAACACTGTTCCTGATAAGGAATCGGACGAATTCATAAAGTCTAGTGTTGAGAACCTTGTCCCAATCCCAAGAGAGTCACAGGGAACTTTGGATCGTGTGTGTGATTTACCTTCCCCTCTTGAGTGTTCAAACGATCATTTTGAGACTTTCTCAGATTTTAATGATGATTGTACATCTCATGGAGACATTGAGTATATTGAGGCATCACTCCCTCAGTCTGATGCTGATCCTCTTCTTGAGGAGTTCGCTGATGAACTTACTCACATCAACCCACTTTCATTGGAAAGTGATGATGGTCTCCTCGATTTCGAAGCCGATCTGGGAAAAATTGAAAGTCTCCTAATCATGATCTGTCACTCACTTCTGATCCCAGCAGTCCAACAGAGAATAATATTCACTTTGTTCCTAAAACTTTCAATACTACTCTCACCAATCCTCTATTTGAATTCGAATCTGAATTCACTTTGATTTTTGATAATCCACTATTTGATATTCAGAATGAGGATTGTGATGAGTCTATTCTGGAACATGAGTTCACAGATTCACATCTTGTGAATAATTCTCTTCATGAGGAGTTCTCTGGTGAACTCACTCATCATATCATGACTCCTCCGGAGTTTGATAGCCCGGGGGGAGATGCACTCAATCATGAGAATTTGCAAATTCCCACCCACCATCCCGGGATATTTTTGAGCTTAACCCTTGTAATCCAAATTCGGGCCAATGAGCCTGCTCTCGAGGAAGAAGATTGTATCATGATTTTCATCATGGTTTTCTTCCTTTTCTTCTCCTATAAGGTGACTTCTTTTCTTCTTCACTCCTTCGGGAATGAAGATACCATCTTTGACCCCAGCATTTTCATGTATCATTATCTTGAGCCGGGTACTTATCTCATTGGTGTGGAACTTTCACGTGCTTCAAATGTTTGTCCAAACATCTTGAATGAAAGTCCGATGGAGATTGTTTCGTCCACATCATGCTTCCCCAAGGACAAATGAATTCGGGGTCGAGTCAAGCTAGAGACTCGGTAAACAAAAACAGTAGCATGTACTTAGGGTTTTCACCCTAAGTGTGGGGGAATTACCCTTACTGTGGTTACCAATGAAGTGAAAAAATGGTGTTTTTCCACATTTAGATTGTAATGTTGCCCTTTTACGTTCAAAGAGTCGGCATAATAGCCGGGACTTTGAATATTGAGGACAATATTCATTCTAAGTGTATGTGTGTGTGTGTGTGGGGGGGGGGGGGGTATTTCGCTATTCTAGCGAATTTTATCACATTTTACTATCTTATACCCCCGTTTTTGGCAAAAAATTAAAAAAATTTTCACTAAAGTTTCAAAATTTTTGTGGTTATCAGTCCGCCTTGTCTAACCGAAAAAAGGATTGGCTAGTCCAGGAGCAAACGGCTCTTGGTAAAGACATCTCAAATCCGTTGATGGCTTGCAATTTGCCCAAAATTGTATGGTACCTCAACTCGCCATATCCATAAAAAGTGAATGAGTTGGCTAGCCCGCAAGATTATGGCTTGTGGTAAAGGCAGTGGAAAAACCATAATTGGTAATCAGCTCACAAGGATGTTGACTATTCCATTAAGAGCTGGCTAGTCCAGAAGCAAACGACTTTTGGTAAAGACTAATCAAATCCGTTGACAGCTGGTGGTTTGCTCAAAATCACATGGTTATCAAGTGGACCACAGTTCTTACTCGAACTGATACATTTGGCTACTCCAGAAGTGATGGCTTTTGGTAAAGAGTTTAAAATCCATTAAATTTTTCTCAAAAGATTGCTAGGGACTAGCAATAGTTTAGTGTGGGGGATTGATGAGTGTGTAAATACTCATCATTTTTATCGTATCTGTACTGCCAAAACATCCAAAAACACTCAGAAATGCATCAAAATACAGAATTTATCCCAAAAGTGTGTTTTATATGTTTTAGATGCAAAATGTTTAAAAACAAATGAAAAATGAACAAAGTTTGCATAATTGGCAGTTTCAGTCCCTCAAGTTTTAAAAATTGACAAAACTAGTCCCTGAAGGTTTAAAACAAAAGAAAAGTCAACCCAAGTCCTTTGGAATTCAAAAATTATCAAATCAAGTCCTTGGGTGAAAAGTTTGAGAAAATTACACGTTTGGTCCCTGTACTTTCAAAAATGGCAAAACTAGTCCTCGGGAATTTAAAAATTGGAACTTATCAACTATTTCCCTTGTACTATTCACAGGTTGCAATTTTTAGCCCTTTTTGATAACCTTGGTAAAATTTCACTTTTTACCCCTCAACTTCGAATTTTGGCAAGTTTAGTCCTCGGGATTTTCAAAAGTGGAAAATTACATTTATGGTCCTTATATTATTCACAAATGGCAAGTTAGGTCCTTATGTTACATTTTGAAAGATTGCTACTTTAGTCCTTAAGTTTTGGATAAATTGCAAAATTCGTCCTTGGGCTTAACAAAGTAACACACCAAACGGACACCCTTAATATTACTACTCCCACTAAACCCAAATCCAACTCCATTATAATCCAATCCAGTCCACAACTCACACCTTTGGCCCAATGCCTTTCAAAAGCCCACACTACAAATAAAATAAACAAACACCCCGTTTTTATTTAATTCTCCCCAGTCAACCTTTCCCTTTTGACCACCCCCTCCTTCCACCTCATCCCTGCAACCTGCCAAATCCATCATCACCCCTACACTGCCTTCCCCTCCTACACACTCAACCTTCCCCCTTGCATCTCAAACAAAAGCTACACTCCAAATAACCCTCAGGCATCAAGATATCAGAAGCAAAAATCCAAATTCCATTTTGGCGGCAAAACCTCCCAATGGTCAAGATTGATTGCAATTCATCCAAGGGTCCAAGATTGGTGTTGGGAAAGAGACAAGAGACTTCCTAAACCCTAATTTTGATATATAAAAGAGAAGAAAGGGAAGCAGAAAGGCAGTTAGTTAATCAGTTAGTTTTTAGTGTAGTATAGTTTAAACTTAGTTTAATTTTCCTTTCCAATTGTTAAATCTAGTTGTTATCAGTCTGTGTGATGCAACTCAACTCTTATTTCAATTAAATTCAAGTTTACTTTATCAATATCATATTTGGAAATTTTAAATGAAACTGACAATTTCATTTGAAATTGTTAAATAGTGTTGATTCTTAGTCTTGTGAACTCATCTTAGTCATTGTTAAGCTTTTATGGACTTTATCTGGCATCTTATTCAGTAATACTTAAAAATACCAAAAATAAAGGAAAATACATGAAAAATATAAAAATTAGTGGGGAAGTTGATTGAAGCAAGAAGGAAGGTTGAAGTTTGGAAAGTCATGGTTTAGTACCTCAGGGGAGGTATTAAGGCAGTTGTAATGATCTGATGTATTGTTCTCAGAGTTGGAAAGCTTTATTAAGCCTCATTTCAAACTTTTGCATAGTACTGTAGATGTCTCTATTCTGTGTAATTTATTCTATTTTATGCTTGTTAGTTATGTTTGAATTGATTTTAAAGTTAGTATATGTTTAATTGATGGTTTGCTTTCAGTTTCTAGTTTTTAATTCCATTTCACTACCACTTATTAGATTACTAGGTTTTAATGTTCAGAAGTTGTTTTAAATGGAGTGTGTGTGCTTGAATGAGTTAATTACATCATTTAATACTCTTGTGCATCTGTATTACTACCTAAATCAGTAGCATGCCTTGAATAAGTCAAGTTAGTCTGTTTTAAGGGGTGTTTGGATTTGGTGGTTTACCTGAGTTCAAGCCTATTTCTGTTGTTGTTAGTTGTTTACACATGTTACACTAGGATAAAACAGGTCATGCAAGTCATTAAATTGGTTGTTCAAACACAAATAGTCAAAATCACCACCCATTCTCCCCAACAGTTAACTGTTGGGAGATTTTGAGCCCATACATCATCACAGTAGCTTATAATCTTAAGGTTTAGCCTAATTTAGCTTTGTTATAGTCCCTTATAACTTGTTTGTTCATTAAATTAAGGTCCCAAGTTCATGTAAGTCAAACTTTGTGTTTTCCTTAAAAAGTCAAATTGTACATCTCAGTTTTTTCCAAAACTTGGGGGATTTGTTTAAAATTTAGGAGTAGGATTTAGAGCTTGAATTTGTTAGGACTTGTAGTCCAACACCTCAGCTTCAAGATCCAACCTTTGTCTCAATTTTGGAATTTTTTCCCTGGGCTCCATCTTCCCTCAAAGTGGGCTGCAGGGCTGCAACTTTCCCTGTGCAGCTACTGATATAGTCCACACCACCACTTTGGTTGTGGTTTTCTGGCCACCACAGTGGTCCACAGCCCCCTCCTTGGTCCCCAAAATCCCCCTCCTACCCCTCTCTCCATTTCCACCATTCACTTGACCTCAACCATTGTGGACCCCACCTGAATCAGCCTCTATTCTTTGTCCCATTTTCAGTTGAGTAATAAGTTTCAATGTGCTTAATAAGTGCTGATTAGCTTATTCTGTGGTATAAACTCTTTGGTTTTTGTTCATTCATGTCCAATTAACTCACTTGAATCAGAATTTACCATAGTGGGTCCCACCTAAGCTCATTTGAGCTTATTTGCTTATTTGGTCAACATAAGTCAACTGTCATGACTTATGGTGTCCACAGTGCTTATTTTTGAATTATAAAAAAGTTGTTTTTACAAAAGTTGTTTGTTTTTATGTGTAAAATAAGTTTCCAAAAGAAAAATCCAGAAAAGTCAATTTAATTTTAAGTGATAGTTTCTATTTAATGTAATTTAATTTCTAATTTTCATTTTTAGATTTTTATTAAGTTCTTGGTATTTTTATATTTTTATTAATTATCTTTTATATTAAAGTAATTTTAGTAATTTTCTCAGATTTTAATTTTGTCATTTAGTATTTATTAGATTTAATATTAGTTTTATTAATAATTAATTAATAATTAAGTTTAAATAGCATAATTAGTTTTTATTAAGTAAAACCTAGTTTTTATATTTTTCCTAGATTTTATATAATGTAAAATAATATTAGGAATTTTTTTTCATAATTTCTACTGTTCATTTTCTATTTTTTATAATTTAAATAGTTTAATTAGGTAATTAATATATAATTAGTAATTAATTAATAGAAAAATCACAAAAAGACAAAAATACATATTTTTAATTTTAAAACTTATTTTTAGTTATTTTATAATTTTAGAGATTTTATTTTCACTTTTCTAGTATTTAAATAATATTATATTGTATTTAAGTTATTTAAGTAATAATAATTAGTATTAAATAGTAATTAATTAATAATAAATAATTAATTAGTGTAAAAATTATTTTTCTTTTTCTAAAAATTTTATTTTATCTTTTATTTTGTAAAAAAAGTCATTTTCACCCCCTGGGGGTTTTCAGATTTCAGTTTTCACATTTTATTTTGTACGTTTACGTTATTTAAAACGTGAACGTACGCGTTTTTAGGTTTTAAACGTTTCTGGTATTTCAAACTTTCCAGTCTTGTTCATATAGCTTGTTTAAGCTATTTCTTCGTATATTCCTTAGTTTAATCACTCACAAACCTTTTCCTGTCCAAATTCACCCGATCACAAACCCGTTTGATAACCATCATACCTCGTCGGGACATAACGACCCGGGGAAACCACTATATTCCGCGGAGCATTGACTCTAGGCAGTTTGACTTGGTTGACCATCACCTGGTCAATTAGGTTGACCGTTTGGCCTCAATCAGCGCTTGGTGGCTCATCCTAGCTAAACCAAACCGGGATTGTCAGTCCCAAATTAATCTATTCACAAATATTTACGTTCACTCGCAAGTGATTAAGGTTCATGATCAAGGGGCTTTTGGCAATAGCTACTTAAGCAATAATAACATCAGGCATAGCATACTAAAAAGCTTGTGTTCAGGTTTGTAGCATGTATCTCCCCACAAAAGAGTTTAAAAGTTAAAAAGTGGGCTATGAACTCACCTTGGTTGCTCGGTAGTTGTAGTATCGTAATTCAAACGATATATGGAACGGCTTCAACACACAACCTAGATAAAATATGGCAAGTTTTTAGTGTTTGATAGTCTAAGTTCGGTTTATCGCGAATATTGGTTATTACGGTGTATCGTTTGTTTGGTGAACTTGTAGCATTTAAACATGCGTGTTTAAATGCCTGAAGTTCAAGAACAAGGTTATATTTATGAGTATAACTCGTGAGTATGTTTTCATTTGATGAAGTACCGAGATCATCGAAGATGAACGAGGTTGGTGATTGATAAAACAATTCTAGGTTTTAAGCTTTGGTTAATCGTTTGTATATGTATATCGTAGTTTTATATATGTAACACCCCCAAAATCTGGTTTAGCGGAAGCATACGTGTCATTGGGGCGCTACTAAATTGGTATCACAACGCAAAGTACAGAGAAGAGTTTTACCTCAACCGTTTAAAAGAAACTTCATATACAAAAGTATTTTGTTTACAGCATTGCAAAAACAGTGCGGAAATATAAGCCCATAAAAGAAATAAAGCGGCCCTAAATACATTCGAGTCATCTATGACCATGCCATGCCATGCCAAAAGCCTCCACAATTAAGCTATCGCCTTAAACCTGAAAATACATGCAAAAAGTGTCAACACAAGGTTGGTGAGTTCATAGGTTTGTATAAAGAGCAGTTCAGATAAAAGAAATGTGAGTACGGTAAAAGATTTGTGACCATTGTGTCGCTCACAATGTCATGAAAATATAGAATTTACTTTCAAGTAACTGTAGTAAAGTGGACCACAAGGTTTTCAAGTGTGAAAAATCATTTACATACAAGTCAAGTTCAGTTTTACTGACCACTGCTTCACTCACGGTGTCAAGAGAAAATCAGTAAAGTAGCCACTACAGAATAAGGCATGAAGTGTAAATCATAAGGTTTACAGGAAATAAGCATAGATGGACCTCAGAAAATATCAACATGTACACACTAACTCTATGCTAACTCTAAGCTTATGCAACCGAAGCTACGTCAGTTCAGTATGCCAGACTGGCATATAATAAAATAATGGGGCCCAACGAGTGTTTATCCTAATACACTCGACAATTCCGACATGGCATACACTCGCATTGACCCGTCTAGCCAACCGAACGGGGGAGTCACCCACAATAGATCTATTTATATCATTCGTGCTTCCCGCAGGAACTGACGGTTCATGATAGTGGGCATAGTGGGATCGTACATACTTAGGTTATCCGCATATTAGTGTGAAAACAAAAGTTCAGTTTTAGGTCCATGAAAACAGTTTTGCATGTTTCTCACCCCAAGGTTTATAAAATAGTTCATATAAAAACGGGGCTATAAACTTACAGTAATATGTAAAAGTTTAGAGTACTTGTGAAAGTAAAAGCCAGTAGTTAAGCATGTATCTCCCCCAAAACGTTATGAAACAAGTAAAAGTAGGGGTCATGAACTCAGAGTAATATGTAAAAGTTTAGAGTAAAAGCAAGTAGTTGAGCATGTATCTCCCCCAAAGAGTTTATAAAGTAATTAAAGGAGTAAAAGTGGGGCTATGACTCACAGTAATATGTAAAAGTATAGGGTAAAAGCAAGTAGTTGAGCATGTATCTCCCCCAAAGAATTTATAAAGTAATTAAAGGAGTAAAAGTGGGACTATGACTCACCTTAGATGAATTATAAGTATTGAAGTTAGAGAAGTGGCACGCAAAACGGGATGAAACTATAACCGCGATTTAAAGTTGAGGGTGATGTGAACGTATGGTCCGGACTGGGCCAGGAATGGGCCAGGCCCGACAGACAGCGGCCCACTCTACGCCTAAACCCTAATCCATGCCTTATAAATATAGGGCTGGGGTTCCAATCACAATAGAACATAACAGGTTACCCTAAACCTAACTCATATATGCTATATCGCCTGGAGACTAACTTGACCGTCGGAGGTGGATCCCGGGGCTACGGCCTCGGGTCCACTCCCAACGGGTTCTCTTTGTTGACAGGTCTACTCAAGGCTCGAGAAGACGATGAACGGACCAAGGAGAGTCGTCAAATCCAGCCCGCGCCAGATTATGTAGCAACAAGTGGCGCCATCCATGGGACACACACGACAAGTTTTCTGCTCTCACATCACCGGAAAGCAACCATTGAGTTCAAAAGCTGGTACCTCTTTACCAATATATTTTTTGATCGTGTACCTGTGTGCTAGTGCACGACACACAAGATATACACTGACACGATTAACCTAAAAGCAATTCTTTTATTTTTCTTTGGTCTAATATTGCAGCTACAAGATAAAACCTTTACTGGTTTTTGTTTTGTTCTCCTCGTTACAACATATATTAACAAAGATAATCATATTTGTTTATTTGATACTACTCTTTAGTTATAACCTTTCGAACTATAATATTGAAAATATTCTGTCGGTTTGGAACAATATTTTTTAAAATTTAAATAGATATCCCAATTTTTTGCGCATATCTTTTAAATATTCATAAGATTTTATGTAAATCTTTTAACTTGGTAAACACGATTTTACCTATAAATGCACTAAGTCCGCACGATTGGACCTATTTTATCTTTTAGCTACGAACAACGCAGTCATGATAAATCTACCCGCGTTAGGCCGTGCGTTCGGACATCTTCACAGATTGGCGACATGAGCGCGCTGTTACATACAGGCACCACGATGCTAGTCAATCGCCATGAGCGCACTGGACAAAAGCCGTGGTCATCTGCGATCATCCAAAAACGTTAGAGTCTATGCGGTCATGATACATCTATCTGCGTCCGTGCGCGCAATTGAAACTATTAGTCGCGGTCACGATGTGTCCATCCGCGCCATTGTTTTTATTATAATAAAAAAGAAAAAAGATCAATAAATCGCCATGACCGTACCGCGTTCGCAGATTAGTTACGTGTTACTTCTCTTATATAGTTTGTAAAACCTCACGATAGGTGTAATTCACACTACTACTTCTCTTATGTATTAATTATATATGCTATGTGCTATATATTGCTTCACGCTAATTTTTTACTTCATTAGGTTTTATATGTTTCGATTCGCGGCATATACTTTTAATATTTGCATTAAGTGTTTTTCAGGATTTGGATAACTAAGTTTAATGCTCCTACACGAGTAGCACCATCAAACTTGGGGGGCTACCCGGGTGTATAATACCATTGTTTCCATATAAGTCACGCAGGCATATTTGTACGTAAGAGGTATTGCAAGCCCGGTACAAAGACGGATTTAAATATTCGCACTATCTTGCCGCAGGGGAGACGTCCTCTGATGGTTGTAAAGACGGATGTAATGTTCACGAACAGCGTGCACAGCGTGCATCTTTGTCACGAACAACGCGCATCTCCGTCACGCACGACATGCACCTTTGTCGCGCACAGCGCGCATCCTTATCGCGCACAGAGCGCATCCTTGTCGCGCACAGCGCGCACTTCTGCCACAGAAGCACGTCTTCTGTCGCACCATGCTGCATCACTACTGGTACAAAAGGTACGTCCTTACCCAGGATGTAACATACGAGATCCACCTTCACCATTGTGAGACAATCAGAATCGCAATCCCAGTGCGCCCTGTCGCATGTGGGCTGCGCAGTATGGTCCGTCCCATGCGCACACAAGTTACGCACACATGGGCCATGCCATCATGGTTGATTGGGTCTACGTGGCCATGAACAGAACTTAAGTTTAACATAACATAGCCACGCACTATGTCATACTAAACTTGGGGGGCTTGTGGACGTATGGTCTGGACTGGGCCAGGAATGGGCCAGGCCCGGCAGACAGCGGCCCACTCTACGCCTAAACCCTAATCCATGCCTTATAAATATAGGGCTGGGGTTCCATTCACAATAGAACATAACAGGTTACCCTAAATGTTGGGAACATACTTTTGTATTTTAGTCAAGTCTCGGTCATTACCTTTTGTAATAGGTTGCTTAGTTATTTATTTCACTATGTGTATGTTACTAGGCTTAAGTAATCTAGTCCATGGGCCTTGACAGCCCACGTTTAAGGTGTAAGAGGGAGGAAGGGAGTGTTGCCCTACTCCTCCCTTATAAATACCAAGCTTATGTAAACATTACACTTGTTGGTTATTTGAATACATTAAGGAAACTCTTGCTATTATTTTTCTCTCATTCTTATAATCAACCATCTCTCATTCTCATCTAATTTCTCATACTTGTGTTTACAAAATGGTGACCTAACAAGTGGTATCATTCGCCTAATAGAGATTGAAGTGTGTTTCTTGGTGATAACGTGGGATTTAGGGTGTATTTCATCATCTTTTTGCTTTTTTTTCTTTGTTTCTTTCACTCAAATCTTGAAGCTTGGATAAGTTTTAAGGTTAATATAGTGCTTAGAAGCTTAGATTTTGCATAGAGTTTTGATTTTTAAGGTTTTTTCTACTCAAAATCTTCAATAGTTAGTGTTTTCTAAGTATTGGTGAAGTTATTTGATCAAAAGTACCTTATTTCTAAACATTTTTCTTCAAAAATTTGAGATTTTTCAAGTTTCTGACCTTCTTACGCGTAAGTATCGTGAACAGTACAATTCAAAAGCTGTCTACAGAATCTTTTGTCCTTTCTACGCAAAACCCCTTTCTTACGCGTAAAACTGGTCAAAACCCTCTTTCTACGCGTAACTTAGCCTTCTACGCCTTAATCCTACACGTAAGCTCTAATCCTACGCTTAAGTTCTACGCTTAAGTTACATCCTACGCAGAAGTTGCCTTTTCTACGCAGAAGTTCAATCTTACGCATAAGAGTTAATCTTACGCGTAAGTTGCCAGAATCTACGCTTAAGTTTCATCAAAGGTCTTCTCCTTGTGTTACGGTGACTCAGTACTTCCCTAGCTTGGATAAGTTAGTGGAATACTTCGACTAAGGATATCTTTCAAGCTTGGACAAGTTTGAGAGATCAGTTTGGTTGTTTAACCATACGCATAAGTCTAAACTTACGCATAAGCCAAAGCTTACGCGTAAAGAGGAAACTTACGCATAAACTCTTTGTTTACGCATAAACTACTCTTTACGCATAACCTAAAGTTTACGCGTAAGATTATTGTTGCGCGTAAGATTTCAACTTACCCCAGGGATTTTGAACTTAACCAAAGGAACGCGCATTTCAATCTTCTACAAAAGATCCATTACTACACAAGTGTTCAAAGATGTCTCAACCACCACATTACTACTTCTCTAATCCTCAGCAACAACATCAGCAGTATCAGCAACAACAATACCATCAGCAACAATCATATCAACAACCTTCACAATCACACTTTCATCAATAACCGTTTAATCCACAACCACAATATCTCATGATGCAACAACATCAAATCATTCCTCAACAACAACCATATCAAATGTTACAACAAAACAATCAGTATTCCTCCAAACAACCTCACTGGTTTGATAGAATGTGTGAAGTTATTACAACTCAACAATCCAGACATGAGGCAGGATCACTTGAAACACCTCCAATGCTAACACCGGGGAACGATGTTCAATGGTCAAGTCGATTCTTACGATTTCTTGAACTAAAGAAACCTCATGGGAAATTCTTGAAACAAGTGATACTTGAAGGACCATTTGAGTGGCCAACAAGATTTGAAATTGGTGATCCAACTGTTGATCCTCCACGTCCTCCTGGTGATAGACCTCTTCCAGAATCTCAACTCACAGAAGAACAGAAATTACGCCGTGAAGCTGATGAGTATGCAATGGCTTATATACTTCAAGGTATACCTAATCTAATTTATCGAAGTGTCGATGCTCAGAAAACAGCCAAAGCTATGTGGGAACATGTTCATCTCCTTATGGAAGGCACTCAATTGAACAAA
Source organism: Artemisia argyi (assembly GCA_030686995.1). NCBI lineage: Eukaryota > Viridiplantae > Streptophyta > Magnoliopsida > Asterales > Asteraceae > Artemisia > Artemisia argyi. The sequence goes on along the minus strand of CM060683.1, from coordinate 55,331,673 downwards.
GATGATATGGAATCCAAACTCTACATGGAATACACTGACATCACAATTGAACCAGGAGAGTCACTTGAATCCTACTATCATCGTTTCACAAATGTGGTCAATGATCTGGAACGTCACAAAATCACAGTACCAAGGATCGCAGTAAACTCCAAATTCGTTGGTAGTCTTGGCCCGGATTGGCATAAATATGTGACATTTGTTCGTCAAACCAAAAATCTTCATGATGCTCCATATGGTTTGTTGTATGATTTTCTGAAACACCATGAACCTGAAGTGGAAAAAGATAGAGCTCTTCGAGGAGGATACTCACCATCACCAACACCAAATTCTTTGGCACTCGTAGCTCAATCTCCCTATGCACCACCACCTATGTCTAATCATGCATATGTTCAAGAGCAAAACTACTTCAGTTATCCACAATCTTCTACCTCGAACCAAATGGTCCCTTATGATTCATCTCCACAGAATACTTCTACTCAACTTGTTCCATTAAACAACAATGATGCAGTGTATTACTCCAACTCCAATGAAGATGACGATGATGACTTTAATACGTTGAATCAGGGACTTGCTCTTATTGCTCGTGCTTTCAGCAAATTCTCCAACAAAACAAACAACCGTCAACGTTCATCTTCTAACACAAGGAATCAAGCTGTTGTCAATGATGGAAGAGTGGAAATTCAGAATCGTAACTATGGTCGATCTGGTTCAGGAAGTTCTTCAGGAAATTTTGGGAATGGTCAGAGGTTTAATAACAATGGAGGGTTCAGGAACAACTCAGGATCTTCTCAGCAAAGGTCTGAACCAGTTGCAACCAGGAACTCCAACTCAGGGAATGCAGTGTGGTGCTATAATTGTAATGAACAAGGTCATATAGCGACAGCATGTCCCAAACCGAGAACTCGGGGTAGTAAGTTTCACAAGCAGGCATTACTCATGGCTCTTCAAGATGAAAAAGATGGACATTTCCCTGAACAGGATAACAACTTCATGGCAAATGTGAACAATGATGATGACATGGAAGATCTGGAAGCCAATGCAGCTGTGATGCTTATGGCCAACATGCAGGAACTTCAGTTTAATGATTCAGGTCTAGTGTATGACACTGACGGCTTATCTCAGGTACATGACCAAAAAGCATGCCTAATACATGAAATAGCCTCACCTTCTGCTTCTGAATCAGATATGGCGCAAGTTGTTCCATCTAACTCATCTTCATCTTCTCAAACAGATGAACAAATAAGCACAGTTGTCATATTTGATGATGACACAGTTGTTTCATTTGATGATCCTATTGAGAATGATAAACATGATCATATAGAACAACATGAACCATCATTTGATCCAGACCCTGACCTCATATTGTTATCTAAACAACTGAATGCACAACAATTGCAAATCATAAAATGCAACGAGAAAAACAAAGTTTTAAAAGAAACAAATGCGTCACTTGCAAGAGATATTGAGTGTTATAAAATTCAACTTTCAAATCAAGAAGACAAGATTAAACATGCAAAAAGTTTTGAAAAAGCTTTTCAAGATTCTTACAACAAAGAGCAAGATCTTTAACACAAAATGCAAGATTTAATTGAGTCAAACGGGAAGTTGATTTCTAAACTCGAAAGTCAGAAGTGTGAACTGAAAATGCAAGTTGAACGTCTTCAAACAGTACTTTCAAAAACAGAAACAGAATTGTCAAGTTGTAAAAAGGATTTTTGTGAACATAAAATACAAAAAAGGAAGTATATAGATAACTTACTCGGTGAGATTGTTGATCTTGAAAAACAACTCAAAGAATTTCGTAATATTGTTTACAAACACGGGAACTCTGTCACAACAATTCAGAAATTTACTTTAAAACCGAGACCCGATAAAGGATTTGCACTTGGCGATTTCAAATCAATGTTTCTTCACACGGCATTCAAAGAAATTCCAAAAATTTACAGTATGGACCATTTGCTTGATAATACGATTGTGCGTGCTGTTGTTTTTGATACTGAGGAAGAAGAAGAACTTGAAGACGAGAGTCGATAAAAAATGAGTTATGTTCAATATTGGACACCATATGATTATTCAAAAGCTCCTCACATTTCTAAATATTTTGTTCCTCAAAAGGAATTACCTGAGAAATCATGGTATGTCACTGAGTCATATGTTTCATCCTCTAATGCGGCCCCTGTCCAAACTGTAGCACAAATAAATGGTCCTTTACCATCATCTGGTGAACTTACACCTTTACCGAAAAATTGTCGTGTCTTAAATTATTACAAAACTTTTATGGAAGACATCGAAATTTTGGAGGAAACAATTGAACGTAATTCTGAAATAAAAATTGAAACTTTTCAATCCGCTTACGAGCGAGAAAAGAGAGACATTTTTCAAAAACAAATGTTGCCAATTGTCAAACACCTCCGTCTCTGTGCTACACGTTGGGAACAGGAACTTCAAAACGAGGTCAAAACTATGATAAACGTTTTCAACTCAACTGAAAATGAGATTTTGGTTCAAAAGCAAAGAAATGGAGTTTTAAAAAATGATGCTGATCGACTCTTGGAACAAATTCTCAATGCTGATATTTATTCTGTTATCATGAATGATCTCTATAAATCTGGTACTTCCATGCTTGTGGATGATCTTTGTGTGGATAATAACTTGTTGAATGTGGAAATAGAGACACTTAAACATGAAAATGACAAGCTGAGAATAACAAATGATGATGTGACAAAACAATTTTCAAAAGAAATTTGTCTTCTCAAACAAAGGCTTGAATGGTGTCAAGCTCAAAGTATTGATATGGAATTGAAATTTCAAAGTCAAAATAATTCAAACTCTTGCCAGGTTTGCAAAAATAATGAGTCTTTAAAAAGTCTGTGTCTCAAATACGAGAAAGAAATTGCGGATTTAAAAATTGAAAATGCCGAATGGCAACAAAACCGCGATGACATCAAATATTGCAATGGTTTACTTGAGTCTGATATTCAGGAAATCACATCATCATTGATTTAAAAGAGAAAATTAAGCTACTTCAAAAAGGAAAGTTTGTTGACACCACGGTGATAGCACCAGGATTGTATCAATTAGACAAAACTGCTAAAGAAAATTTTGTTCAAAACACTAATGTTGATAACTCCACTTCCACAGGACTAGTCTCCACTAGTAGCGTTAGCAGACCCAAGCGAAAAAGTAACAAGAAGAATAGGTTCTGGCAACGTAAAAGAGGACAACTAGAAGCTCAAGAAGTAGAAGATCAACTTAGGAATTTGAATAAAACTCATGTTGCATCAGATTTAGATTCTAATCTGGCAAATTGTAATCAAAATCTAAATGTAACGAATGATGAACCTTTGAATGTTTTGAATATTAATGCATCTTGTGTGTTTTGTCGTAAAAGCGTATCATCTGGTGATCATACAAAATGTATAGCTAATTCTCTTCTTAATCGTCATAAGAAACGTAGGACAAGCATTCCTTCTAGGCCCGCTACTGCCTCTAAGTCTATATTAGGAAAGCCGCCGTCTACGGTTTCTAATGAAGTTGAAGTTACCCCCATAAATGAAGAGAACAAATCTAGGAACAAGCCCATTACTAGTGAATTCACCAAAAAGAAAGCAAGAACTAGTTGGAATTGGCAACGTTGGTTACAATATAAACCAGACTTTAAATGGATTCCTAAATTTTTGAATACATATGCTTCTAACCAACAGGAACCCGCACTTTCTTTGGGTTCCACCCTTACTTCTGTTCCATCCGTGTCTTCTTCTTGTGATGCAGGTGGTACAGATTGTTCTCTGGATTGTTGATAGCGGATGCACCCGACATATGATAGGCAATCTCAAACTGTTACACAACTTTGTCTCAAAGTTCATTGGTACTGTCAGATTCGGGAATGATCATTACGCTTTAATCATGGGATATGGTGACTATGTCAGTGGGAACATTGAAATCAGTCGTGTTTATTATGTGGAAGGCCTTGGACACAACCTTTTCTCTGTTGGTCAATTTTGTGATGGGGATCTAGAAGTTGCATTTCGTGAGAAAACTTGTTTCGTTCGTGACTTACAAGGAAACGATCTAATGTCTGGCTCACGTGGTTCTAATCTTTATACAATATCAATGTCAGATATGATTGCTACATCTCCAATATGTCTTCTCTCCAAAGCAGAATCGACTAAATCTTGGTTATGGCACAAACGTCTTTCGCACTTGAATTTCAAAACTATGACTGAACTTGCTCGTCACAAACTTGTAGATGGATTTCCAAGATTCCGTTTTACCAAAGATCACCTATGTTCAGCCTGTGAACAAGGAAAAAGTACTCGGGCTCATTTTCCTTCAAAACCTGAGCAAAGTACGAATCATGTTTTACAATTGCTTCATATGGATTTGTGTGGACCGATGCGTGTTCAAAGTATCAACGATAAACGCTACATACTGGTAATTGTGGATGACTACTCCAGATGGACTTGGGTTTATTTCTTACGAAGTATAGATCAGGCTCCTTCAATGATCATCACCTTTCTCACTAAAATTCAAGTTCAGCTACGCAATACGGTACGAATAGTCAGAACTGACAATGAAACGGAATTTAAGAATCAGACACTTCGGTCATATTTCGAGAAAGTGGGAATTGAACATCAAACATCTATTCCTAGAAGCCTAGAACAGAATGGAGTTGTTGAAAGACGCAACAGGACGTTAGTGGAAGCTGCTAGAACAATGTTGATTAATGCTCAATTACCAGATTACTTATGGGCAGAAGCTGTTTCAACCGCATGTTATACCCAAAACCGTTGCATGATCACTAAACGCCATCGCAAGACACCTTATCAAATTGTTCACAAAAGAAAACCGAACATCGATTACTTTCATGTATTTGGAGCACTTTGCTATCCGAAAAATGATCGTGATGATTTAGGTAAACTTAAAGCAAAGGCTGACATCGGAGTGATACTATGAAAATTCTAAAGGTTTTCGGATATGGAATCGTCGAACAAGAGAAGTTCAAGAAACCATTCACGCTAATTTTGATGAACTCACACAAATGGCTTCTGAGCAACACAGCTTAGGACCCGAATTCAACCGTCTTAACTCTCCGGACTCTTCGGCTGAACCATTGCCACTCAACCGCAAAGAATTGGAAACCTTGTTTGCTCCACCGTTTGATGATACAATTGAATACCGTTCTACTGAGGTCTCACCTAATTCCGCTGCTCAACCTAATAATATTCCAGTACCTGACTCACCGCAACAAACAACAACAACTGTTGAGAGAGACGGTCCTCCAATTGCATCACCATTTACAGCAGAACAAACTGTTTCTACCTCCCGACAATCCGTTGAAGATCCTACACCACAATCAGTTCCACAACCCGCAGAACATGATCCTGATGTGTTCTTTAACCCGTTTGCACCGGCTCCTACATTTCCTGAAGTAGCTGAATCATCCACACGCAATTTGGATCCTGCTAACATGCGAGATACTTATCAACTACACCCTTCGACACATAAATGGACTCGAGATCATCCACTAGTTCATATTATTGGCCATCCAGATGCACCTGTAATGACAAGACAACGACTTCACACTGATGGAGAAACTTGTATCTATGCACTCACAGTTTGTCATGAAGAACCTAAGAACATCAACGAAGCAATGACTTATGACAACTGGATTGAATCTATGCAAGAGGAATTTTAGCAGTTCATACGATTAGAAGTCTGGGAATTAGTTGAAAGACCTGACAGAGTCTTTGTCATCGGGTTAAAATGGATTTGGAAAAATAAGCTAGATGCTGAAGGAACTATCATACGTAACAAATCACGCCTGGTAGCGAAAGGATACTCCCAACTTGAACGACTTGATTTTGCTGAATCCTTTGCTCCAGTGGCTAGACATGAAGCTGTTCGGATCTTTTTGGCCTATGCTGCACACAGGAACATGGTTGTTTACCAAATGGATGTGAAAACAGCATTTCTTAATGGAGAACTCCGTGAAGAAGTTTATGTAAGCCAACCAGACGGCTTCATTGATCCTGAGCGTCCTAATCACGTTTACCGACTCAAAAAGGCACTCTACGGACTTAAGCAAGCCCCACGGGCGTGGTATGACAAACTGTCCACTTTCTTACTAGCCAATAAATTTTCTAAAGGTTCGGTGGATCCAACACTATTTACAAAAACCTACGGGGAGGACTTACTTGTTGTTCAAATATATGTCGATGACATTATTTTTGCCTCAACAAAAAGAAGTTACTCTAATGATTTTGCAAAATTAATGAAAGATAATTTTGAAATGTCCATGATGGGTGAACTTTCGTTCTTTCTAGGACTACAAGTTCATCAATCACCCCGTGGAATTTTTATAAATCAGTCCAAATATGCTCTTGAAATTTTAAAGAAACATGGAATGATGACTTGTGATACTTATAATACACCAATGGGCTATACCACAAAACTAGATGCTGACTTACATGGGACACCTGTTGACCCTACCAAATACCGCAGTATGATTGGGTCACTAATGTATCTCACAGCTAGTAGACATGATATAGTATTTGCTGTCTACATGTGCTCTCGCTATCAGTCCAAACCAACTGAAAAACACCTCAGTGAGGTTAAAAGAATCCTTCGATACATAAAGGGAACCATTAACTTGGGAATCTGGTATTCGAAGGATTCTGGTTTTGAACTAATTGCTTTTTCAAATGCTGATCATGCAGGATGTTTAGACACACGCAAAAGTACATCTGGTGGATTACAGTTTCTCGGAGACAAACTTGTGTCATGGCCATCAAAGAAGCAGGACTGCACATCATTGTCGTCAACAGAATCTGAATATGTAGCCATGTCTGCTTGTTGTGCTCAATTCATCTGGATGAGATCACAACTTAAGGATTATGGCTACCTATTCAACAAGATTCCAATCTACTGTGATTCCAAAAGTGCCATTGCTATTTCCTGCAACACAGTTCATCACTGCAAATCCAAACACATTGATCTCCATTATCACTTCATCAAAGAACATGTTGAAAAGGGTACCATTGAACTGTATTTTGTTGGGACTGAGTACCAATTGGCGGACTTACTTACCAAATCTTTAGCACCATCAAGGTTTGCTAGTCTAGTTCATCAAATTGGTATGCGATGTTTGACTCCAGATGATTTGGAAAAGTTTTTAAAACACAATTGATCGTCAAACATCAATACTATCTTTGTACATATTCAAAAAAAAAAAAAAAAAAATGCAAGTATATACCACTCTTTTCAACACTATTTTTTTGAAAAATGTCTTCAATTATGAAAAACAAGTGTTGAGGGGGAGGAAAATTATTTTTAAAATTTCTCAAAATAATTACTTTATACTTGCATTTTACCAAAAATATTACGTTTTATCTTAAGTGATGCTTCAAAAGGTTTTTCGGGTTACTTTCCTTGACCATCATAATAAATTTTAAGACTACGGTCTAAGGTCGAGGGGGAGTTAAATTCCACAAGTTGTTCTTTTTCTTAAGATATGGTGTAGTTAACAAAAAGTTACTATGAGAGTTAGATAGGCACTTGGAATGAAAGTTTGAATGAGGTTAAGGGACCAAAATTGTCATATTTTGAAACTCATTTTAACCTTGGTCAAAACTAACTTTGACTGATCATTTACTACACCTGCAAATATTACTTACACACATTTAATATCACACCAACCATCATCAACGATCCATAATCAATCTATTAATCCAATCATCTATCTTCAAATCTGTAAGTACCACAATGTTTTGATCATGTTTCTACACTAAGGTTTTTAATTTTATCTTAATCCAACGGCTTAATCTTCCTTAATCGTTAAAATTGCTCAAGGGTTTTGCGTAAAATTAAACCCAGAACGTTGTTGTGTTTAGGGTTTGTTAGTGGGAAATGTTCTTATGATGATATTAAACATGTTTGTTAACTCTAATCTTACCCAGAAACCTCAATTGATCGGTTTGATAAATTAGGGTTCATACGAGTTTTTAGGGGTTCTTGATTGTGGATGTTATGATGTTAATTGTTGATGGGGATAGTGTTTATACATGCCTAGGAACTCAATCTTGTGGTTTAATTGTTTCAGAAACTAGTATTGTTCATGAATCGTGGAATTAGGGTTCGAACACACTAGCAGCTTTGATCTTTTGATTCCATGGATAATAGTTGTTAAAATTTGGTACACACGACCCTTAGCATATGAGAAACACTTCCCCTATGCCAATTTTAACCCAGTATCATGTTTGATTATGATTGTGATTATGTGTTCATACTATCCTACGCGTAAGATAGGATTAAAGCATGATTACGCGTAAAATTGTGTGTTGGTATGAATATTGATCAGTGGTTGTGTTTTACACTTTCAGGAATCAATAGACTCGATTTTTCAAAAGGTGATTTACGTCTAAAAACGTTTCTACGCATAAGATGTTCATCCTACGCGTAAGATTGAATCTTACGCGTAAGATTCGACTCAGTTGAAAAAAACCTGTCTTGGATAAGACAGTGTTTTACGCAAAAGATAAACTTACGCATAAGTCTTGATCTTACGCATAAGTCTTGATCTTACGCATAAGTCAAAACCTACGCACAAGTTATATCTGACGCATAAGGTTCAATCCTTTGCATAAGCTCTAATCTTACGCATAAGATATAATCCTACGCGTAAAATTAAGCCTACGCAAAAGATTGAACTTACGCGTAACATATAAAGTTATGCGTAGACTTTGCACCTACGCCTAATATCATTTCTTACGCATAAGTCATGTTATGCATAGGATTTCCAACTTACGCGTAACATTGTAAAAATTCATGAAATTGTCTAAGTGTTGTAATATTTCAAATGTGTAATCTCTTGTAATGATAAACTCATGTTGTAACTAGATTGTTATAAGTTTCTACCAAGTGTTAACTTCTAAAAACATAAGTTTGTCATATAACAAAAGTTTTTACACACAAACACCCACTGATCAATTCAAAAATGTGCACAATCATGTAATTGAATGTCTGAGCTAACAAAGTAAATCATTGCTATGTTTATGTTTGTTTATGATCAATTCAGATGGCAGAACACAATGACATTCCATATGGACCAGAACCTGAACCAAAACTCTCATGGGAAGAAACCTTTCCCGAAGATTACACCAGAAAGATAGGCAAGAACAACCTAAGAATCAACTTCAACAAAATCATATGCAATGAATCTTCATGTATTGTGGCTGTGGATGCTCTCCTCTATCACCCCAACAAGATCCTGTTCACTAAGTCAGCATCAATAGCCTGCTTCTACATACACCAATTCTGGCACACACTTCAGCTAGACCTTGGGGAAGAATCCTTCACTTGCATGCTTCATAACAGACAAGTTACTGTGGATATAGATACACTTAGGAATGTTCTTGGGATTACCCGAACTTGGTCCAGATGAAGAATATGATCAAGTACCTAACGAGGAAGAGCTGATAGAGTGGTTACGGGATATTGGCTACGATGAATCAGAAGAAGTAGTGACAAGACACTCTAGGGTCAACATCAGATTTCTTCCACAACCATGGAGAACCCTGTACATTCTGATTGCCAAGTCCTTATCTGGGAGAGACACTGGTCATGAACACCCCAAGCTCCAACACCTCAAAATCTTCTGGGCTGTGGCAAACGTCACGAAGGTGGATTATGCTAGCATTATCTGGGAAGACCTTGTGTTGCACATACAACACAAGACCACCAACATTCCATTTGTTCGTTTCACCAAATTACTCATCGAAAGCTTCCTTCGTGAGTATGACGATATTCCACAGAGACTTGATGACGAAACCAAGCATACTTTCAGAAATGAAGACACTCTTAAACAAATCAAGAGACTCGACACCAGCACACATAAGCAAGGAAAGAAATTTCCCGATTGTCTCTTGAACGATAAAGTGAAGCTTTGCAAGAATTACAAGTACTACCTTCAAGCTCTCGATGAAGACAAAGTTGGTTTCTTGGACAAAGTTGTTCTACCTTCGTGCATGCAGAAGAAAGGAAAGAAAGGAAGCAAGTCTGGGAGCTCCGGCAGTTCTACCAAGTCTAAACAAAAGAAGAAGGGTACACTCAAGCAAAGAATTCCTGTCAAGAAACCTGCATCCATTCCTGAACCCACACCACCAACTTCTCCAAAACCGTCTGACTCTGAAACTGAATCCGACGAAGGTCCAATTTACAGGGAAGCCTATGCTAACATCGACAAGGAGGTTAATCTTGAAGATATTGATGATAAAGACTTGACGTTCGAAGATTGGGAGAAAAACATTGATGAATTTGCTGATAATGCTGAATACCCAGCAGATCTCAATCAAAGACCGTTCACTGAAGCAGAGACAAAATTGGAAGAAGAAAGGATCAGGAAAGAGAAGCTGAAGGAACCAATGACTGCTGAACAAGAGTCTGCTCACTCAAACATAGGTCTTTCAGTAGAAGAAGAAAATGAAGGAACTCTTAAGATGGGTCTCCTCCACAGCAAGATAGATGCATTCCAAGCTGATCAACCTCCACCTCCATTGTTCTCTCATACTACAGAAGCTGGCGGATCTAGCAGCATTCCTGATTCTACTACAGGAATCAATGCTGATTTGGTCGTCTACGACAATCCTTCAATATCACCCACAGACGTAGAAATGTTCAATGCTTCAGCTACAGGAGAAGAGGAAGAGGAAGATCACATGGATACTGATGCTCCATATCTGTTGACTATGGAAGAAATGGAGCTCAGAGAAAGGGCTCAAGAAGCAGAGTTAAAGAAAAAGCAAGAAGCTGAAGAGGCTAGGCTTGAGGAGCTAGTACAAGCAAAATTGGAAGAAACAATTCGTATGGAGGAAAGCAGAAAGGCTGAAGAGGCAGCCAAGCTGGCGGAAGATAAGTTACGAAAAGAAGAAGAAGCCAAGCTTGCAGAAGATCTGAGGCTTAAGGCAGAAGCAACCAAATTAGCCAAAGAACAAAAGCTTAAGGCCGAAGCTGACAGACTGGCTGAAGAACAAAGATTGGAAGAGGAAGCAGCCAAAGTTAAGAATGTTGATCAACCCGAACCACAAAGTGGAGATGACAAGGACGTAACCATCAACATTGAATCTTCACAACATCACCTCCAGCATCCGAATCTACCCATGACGAATCAATCAAGAAACCCGCAAGTACCAAAGCCTCTGCTGCATCTAAGTTGATAAAGAAAGCGTTTAGAAGAGTTCTTGATAAGAAGAAAAACAAATTGGAAGATCAGGTTGCATCACTAGCAAGCCAAGGTGCTGAACTGACGAAGCTTAATACGAATGTCTAGGAGCTGCAAGAAAAGGTTGACACCTTCTTAGCTAAGGATGTTCAAGAGAACTTGGAAGCCACTTTAGCTGTTCAAGTACATCAATATATGGAACAACACTTAGTGGCTGAGTTGAAAGATTTGCTGGCACCTATGAGAGATGAACTCACCAAGTTTGCAGAACAAGCAGTCAAGAAAGTAATCAGATCTACCTCGTTTACTCTTTGTGCTGACAAATCAACTTTACCACAACCGGGGTTATCTATGGACGAATTAGAAGCCCAGCTCTTAGACAAATTGGCAAGTAAGTTCACATTGTCACCTGAAGAAGCTAAAGTCCTGGAAGCTTTAAAAGCCAAGATGTCAAAAGAGACCTGCAGCACTGAGGCCGATAAACTAAAACGTCCAAGAGATGATGAAGATCAAGATCCTAATTCTCAAGCAAAGAAACAAAAGCAAGCCGAAGGACCCTCATCTCAACCAAAAGAACCGGTCATTCCTCCAACTACAACAACATCTACACAACAACCTAAGGCATCTGGTTCTGGTCCCAAAGCACATGATCATTTTGAATATATAGGCGGAGACGAGATTCCTCATACCGATGAAGTACCAGAACCGTCATCTACAAAGAAGAAAGAAAGGAAACGAAAACATCATCAGCACAAACCGGACACCTCGTCAAAAGGCTCAGAACCTAAGAAACCAAAACCTGTTCTCAAATGGCTAGACGAAGACGAAACTGCCGATTACTCCTGGTTTGACAAGATGATCAATTCGCAACCACCACTTGCAGACAATCAAGAACCTCTCGATGGTCGAACAGTGGAATACGCTCAGTTGATTCAACAAAAGTTTCAGATGAAAAAGATGAACAAGAAAGTGCTACGAAGAATCAAGAATGATGCGTTCAATCTTCTGAAAGACCGGTCTGCTAACTCCATCAAACTTGAGTACCATCTAGAAAATATTGCTCGAGCTATGTCAAGCAATATTGACTGGATCAATCCTGAATCTTACGTTGATCCGGTCACAAGGAAAACCGCACCATACATAACTGACTGGTCCAAACCACTGCCTATGATTGGGAAGCCTAAGGAACCTAAGACCCCTTACAAGTTCTTCTTCAACAACGACTTGGAATTTCTACAACACGGAAGCAAGATTGAGAAGAAGTACGCCACATCACTTACCTTCCTACCTGCAGCCAGATACCTCAACAATGCCATCGAAAAAGAAGCCTCTACCTTATTCATCGATAAAGTTGTTGACTATGACCGAAACGCACTCTACGGCATACATCATTGGCCAGATAACCGGGCACAGTACTATCGAAGCAGTAGACTCAATCAGACGATGGGTAATGTGACAAGTTAGTTAAACATTGTCTCGATTCAGTTCATTTCGACGGTCACTCACTTTGGGTACCCCTTCCTCAGCAAACTAATACTCAAAAGACTTGATGAAAAAGAGAATGAGATTTCCGAGTCAGACTTTCCATGACTACTCCTAAACGACATAGAAGATATGTACCTGCTCAAAGTTTAAGGAAAGCTTTGCAACTTACCAAAACCAATGCAGCTTGCCTTTATCACAGCTCTCCTAATCTTCATCAGGCAGATAGTCATCAAAGAAAGAGTAGAAGATCTTCAACTGGGAGTGGAAAGTTATCAGAAGAAGCTGAATCTCACCCAACCTAATATGTTCGACATCCCCAACCTTCAACATCTATCTCAATACTCCTTGATCAGGCATCCGGCATTTGGGTTTACATACCGTAGTGTAAACGGTCGTAACTGCTTCATGGCCTATGAAGAAATCCATAAGTTCTGTGATGAAACCCTGAAGTTCGTCAGAGACGCAATCAAAAGCAGATTAGATGACATTGCACTAGGTAAATCCAAAAGGTGGAATACCAATGAGGCCAGGGATGCTCGCAGATTCATTAATAGGATTGAGAACCGGTTGAAGCGCAGGGATCAGTTTCGGAGATTGGAAAGCTATGTTGGAGGCAGACCTGGATTTCCGGTGTTGACATTTCAGAGACCTGAATGGTAGCAACGTTGTAAGAACTTGATTTGATTTGTCATATTACTATACTTCATTATGGCTTGTGCACACATTACAGTGCACAACCCGAACTTGTAAAGAAAGGACCCTGAGGTACGCATCAGTGCCTCAATCCTAATATAAGAAGCGAAGGCTTCTTACTTTTGAGTAGAATTAATCAAATGTTTATGAATTTTCATAATTCTGCTCAAAAGGACAAGTATTTCACCTTAATAAGACCTAATCACTTGTTGAGGGGGAGCACTTGTCAAAAACAAAAAACTTTGTTCTAAATCAAAAGTTCTTGGTGAATCTCCCCATAAGACTCAAAAAGGTATATTTTAATCTAAAAGATTGTCAAAAACATCATGTCATATGCTATTTTTGAGGGGGAGAAAATGAAAAAGTGATTAAAATATAAGTAGCCAAAAGGCTAAAAGTTGTATCATGTGCGAGTTAGACTCAAATATGACCCAGGAATTGACGAGACAATAAAAGTTAGTAATATCGAAAAGACTTATCCTCGACGGGTAATAACATCAAGTTAGTTACTAGAGCTAGTTGTCACCTAAAAGCTAACAATGTATCTCTTTAACTAACCACGTAAGCGTGTCTCGAAAAGGATTTGTCTTAGTAGAAATGTACCGTCTCGAGAAACTTTCTGTGGACTTGACCAGGCCGGGTAATAACTTCAAGCTAGGTTAACTAGTGATGTAAGTGTGTCTCGAATCGGTCTTGTTCACGGAAAGTGGATCAATTCAAAATGCTTGCTCCTCCCGCATGTGCAAATTTATTAAATACTTATGAGCACATGTGAAGGGGGAGCCCTTCAAAAGTGTACACAAAACTCTCAAAGTGTTAACCAAAATATTTGATTATCACAAACACTTTGAGAGATTTTTCAATCAAAGGTTTCTTGGCTACTGTCGGAGTTATAAGGTGATTAAGATAGGAATAACCGTCCTATGATCCGCCAGAGCCGGAGGGATCTACCCAAGGACATCTCCCATAGTTAGAATTAGAAGTCCTTAGGTATGATACGAAAAAAGGAGAAAAGAATGAAAGGGAACGAAGGAGTTGAAGAATTAAAAAGAAAAGTAAAGAAAAGGGTGAAAAGAAATCGCCCTCCATATGTTCAACCTTAGGGCAGACACCGGGTTCAACTCATATGCTACTGGCTGTTGCTAGGGCGACACCGGTATTGAAGATAAAGTTGTCATGGACCCAGTGACGCAATGCACTAAACCTTCTTAACCACTCAAGTTCTCTTAAAAGAACTTGTTTCATTCTCACGGGGAACCAATGTAACCTATCGACCTATCTCTTAGAGATGGTTGATATTGAAGCAGGAAACCCCTCCCTAGTCTCCGCATAGGAAACCTAAGTGTGCACGTATAGAGTCTAGAGCCTTGAAATACATCAAAGATCTCTTAGGAACACTTAGTATTTCTACAACTGGTGTTCTACATCAATGGACACCAGCTGTAAATTATCGAGTCCTTCGTAGATCTTAGCAATCTGTCGAGAACGTTTATGAGAGGATTACTAATGTATTTCTCAATGATTGAACGAAAATCCTGCCAGGGTCAACTTCAAACAGCCCTAACAGCAGGTCACTTCGGTAACCCCACAAGGGTAACGCTTAGTGTTTGCGGTGGTTCCATAACGGTCTACAGTCGTGGAGTGATCCCCAGCGACTCACCCAGTCATTGAGCTACTTAGTAGGTCTCATAAGCTCCTTCGGGAGTATCTGATATGGGAACGGCCTGGATAAGGATTAGAAGGAGTCTTCACAATATGCAGTTGATGAGCTCTAATTCCTTATCTGTAAGTACCGGGTATTTATTGCTAACTATCTACTTGCAGGTACCTCACTTCCATGATGGTAGATTCCAACATGCTCAAACATACATCTTGAAGCTAATGATAGCTCCCCCAAAGATCTTAGCACCACAAAGTTCAAAGAAAGATTCTACGTCAATAAAGAAGAATCTACAAAGTATAAAGACTAAAAGATCTCAGAATATGAAAAGGAACTTCGTGTACGTGAAAGTCAAAGTCCAAAGATCTATGAGTATGTTGGAATGGCGGACAACCACCACATACGCAGGAGTGACGAATGGCAAACTACTTCATAACGCAATCACTGCAGCATCACCAAAGAACAAAGACAAAGAGCAAAGTGCATTAATTATACAACAATTTTGAAGACGTCTAAAGTTTCACATGTCACTAGTCAACGACAAAGATGAAGACGTCAAGCAACCGTGATGACCGACCCTTAGGGGGAGATTGTTGGGAACATACTTTTGTATTTTAGTCAAGTCTTGGTCATTACCTTTTGTAATAGGTTGCTTAGTTATTTATTTCACTATGTGTATGTTACTAGGCTTAAGTAATCTAGTCCATGGGCCTTGAAAGCCCACGTTTAAGGTGTAAGAGGGAGGAAGGGAGTGTTGCCCTACTCCTCCCTTATAAATACCAAGCTTATGTAAACATTACACTTGTTGGTTATTTGAATACATTAAGGAAACTCTTGATATTATTTTTCTCTCATTCTTATAATCAACCATCTCTCATTCTCATCTAATTTCTCATACTTGCGTTTACAAAATGGTGACCTAACACTAAACCTAACTCATATATGCTATATCGCATGGAGACTAACTTGACCGTCGGAGGTGGATCCCGGGGCTACGGCCTCAGGTCCACTCCTAGCGGGTTCTCTTTGTTGACAGGTCTACTCAGGGCTCGAGAAGACGACTAACGGCCTAAGGAGAGTCATCGAATCCAGTCCGCGCCAGATTATGCATCAACAGGTGATATGAACACTAATTAACCCAAATACTACCCAAACGAGCTTAGCAAAACAACCTTTCCTTCCTTACTTTTCTTGACCGAAAATTATAAGTGAAAAGAGAACGAGTGTGTGTTTGAGATTTGAGTTGCAAATGTGAAAAGAATGAATACAAGTGCCTCCTTTTATAACCAAACAATGGCATGGTTTAAGAGTTATTTTAATGAGGCTATACTTAGCTATATAAAAAAATGAAAGCATGCATGTGTTGGCTTGTTTGTTCTTTTCGGCTAAAGATGGGAACCAAACATTTTTGTCTCCCTTGACCATTTATTATCCATGGTGTCATGTTAAGATTTTTAGGGATGTTAAATTGTTAGTCAAAAAGAAGTATATAGGTATGGTATATATATTTGTTTATTAGGCTAAAGAGAAGCTAGTAATTTAATAATCAAAAAGGGGTGTCTTGTTTGTGTGTTCATTCTACAAAAGAAAGAAAGATAATGAAGTATCAAATATTGTCTCATACTTTTCAAAGTATCCATTGTATTATTAGCTTATTCTTTGGTTTAGGAAGTCCATGATCAAAAAGCACCAAACTAAATATGGCTCATTGAATATTTAATTCTACTAGCTTATTATTTAATTGAGAGGTAGGGTGGCTATATGACGAAAAGAGAGAAAAGTAGGTATTATTATATATAAAGTGTATTTTGTGAATGTATTGGGTATTAACAATAGGTATTTGGTATTGGGTATTAGTTTAGTAGTTAACGTTAAATACTTATAATTAAGTGGGCTTAGTAAAATAATTATAAAGGCGTAAGAAAATAATTTTTGTACTTTTGTGGTAATTTAGGGAATGTAAGAATGTTTAAAAAAAAAATTGTTGGGTGTGTCGGGTACATTGTTCATTTAAATTGCGAAAAACTTTTATTAAATTAATACTTGCGAGTAAATAAAGATACAATTTCCCTAGCAATCAAATTATGAACTGGAGTAGCGACAATGTACTGTAATGTTGTAGAATAAATTTAGTTTAAAGTCATAGTGCACAAGAGGGTTATTACTAGTTTTACGTATATTTAACTAAAAAGTTGTATGTAAAACGTATTCTTTTAAATTTCAAAGTAATAACTTAGAGTTTGGAAATAAATGATGACATGGAAAATTACGGGTTTTTATAGTCTTCTCGCTTTAGAAGAGTTCCGTCCCGGAACTCAGTTTGTGTTATCCGATAGTGTGGTGTCCGAGATGAGGTGGTGGTACTGATAGCAGTTTTGAGTCTCACTAGGTTGTTCAAGGGTTCCTCTAGACTTTCTCGGTCTTAAACTCATACATTATATATACCCTAGTGGACAAGGTTTCCAACATGTTATGGTGTAATGGGGTAAAAAGTTAGGATGATTGGACTTCGGGATTTGTTTCGGAGTTATGTGTTTTCCTTCTTAAAGGAATGGTGAAAATTTCTGTTCGAAAACTTTATTTCAGTAAATGGTTATACGAAATTGACCAAAACAATATTCCAATAGTAAACATCTCCTTGTTTGTAATCAATAGCTATGTAAAGTGACGCGACTTCAAAGATTCGTAAGTTAGTATAACGATTTTTAAACAAGATGGGATAAGGAGTTTCACAAAAGTTTGCGTTTAGTCACCCCATAATATGCAAAAGTCCTAATAAGGTTTGACCAGAAATTTTTTACACATCAGAATGAGTATCTAAGAAAATATCACTACAAGTTTTATGATTGAAATAAACGCATTTAAACAGAAATCCTTAAAAGTATTTTGTTTATGAAGTAGTAGTATAAAACACCTTTATGGGAGTAAAAGGTCCACATTATGATTGTAAAATAGTTTATAAGATAACTTGTAAGACAATTTATAGAGTGATGGAAAACAATGTGTTATTTATAAAATACGGAGTAGTAGCAAAGCTGCGGTTTAGTTTGTGATATAGTGGCAAGACAACAATTCGGTTTGTAAAATAACTTGTGAGATGATTTGTGAAACATTTTATAGAGTGGTAGGAAGACAAATTGTTATTTGCTAGGTAGTAGCAAAATTCGTCGTTTAGTTTATGTTTACAAAAGAAGGCAGTAACCAATTGCTAAAATCATTTGAGAAATGCATTGTAAAACAGCTTATAGGACAATGGGGAAACAATGCATTGTTCATAAAATAGTTTTGATGAGGCGAAAAATGTACCGCTTTTAAGGGGTCATTTAAGCCCGAATTCTTGATTATTTGATCAAATATTGCCCTAAATCGTTCCTTTTGTCATTCTAGGCAATACGATTTCATTATGGTGGCGAGTTGACGGCGTCACAACTTAATACATGACACCGTCATCCTGTAAAATCTATATATAGCTTTCCAAATTTCATTCATTAGTGTGCAACTTTGAGGGAAAAACCCTAGTCCGAATTTTACAGCTTTTTCAAGGGTACCAACCCCTTGAACCTTTCAGGTTCAATTAAAGATAAGTATTCTTACAAATCATTCAATATGTCTATGTGTTGTTTGATTATATCTTACGCTTGTCTTCTATTTAACATGCTAGGCTAGATTTCTTTTGTGTTTGCTTAGGTGTAGTGAAACCTAGATGTTAATTATGGGTTGATTGTTTGTTTACAATTTTTATGGATGATTGTATTCGATGTTAGGCTTAAGAAAACTGGCAAACTTTCATTGGTAACTTGCTTGAACATCTTAAGAAACATGATCGGAGGTATACTATGATTTTTGGTTGTATTTAATGCGTAGGAGAATTCTAATGATCCCATGTTAGGAGCTTCTAACGGCTTGACATAGGAGTGAAGTAGGATCCTATAGAGTTAGGGAACATTGTACACGGCCCTACGACTAGTATTAAGGAATATGACCCGTCATCCATGCAATTGTAACAAGCTATCAACCTGTAAAAGATATCTAGAGAGTAATGAAACCTAAGTAAACACAGCTTTCCTTATCATTGTTTACACCACATTAGTTTATTAGTTGTATTTTCATTTCTTTTATTTTATTATGATTGCATCTTTAGATTATTTGGGTTAGTTGGCTAGCAACTAATTCCGCCCACTCCTTCAAAACCCGAGATTTTTACTTGCTTTAATAAAAATATAAAAATACAAAAAGAATCATCCCTCACCTCTAGACCTAGTTTAGTAGGCATTCTAATCCTAGCGACACTATTCCTTAGTTGAACGATCAATCTCCCGGTACTTGTCACTAAACTATACTACAACGATCAGGTATACTACCTGGTGGGGGTTGTAAGCTTCTCAAGATCCCTTGAGAGGTAAAACCTTTTGTGAGGGCGCGATCCCACGCATCAAGTTTTTGGCGCCGCTGCCGGGGAATAGTTATTGTCTAGGTTAGGATTTCTTTTTATTAGGTCTATTTGCTAGATTCCTTTCTAGTAAGATTTTATTTTTTATTTTTAGGTTTTCTTTAGTCTAATTTCTTCGTGACTTTGTTCGTAACCTTTACCATCCGACATCATGGAAGGTGTTAACATCTTTGAACCCATCAACCCACCAAAACAAAACCACCCATAAAACCCACCACTAGCAAACCCACCTCCTAGGCCCCGAACTTTAGGAGAGTATTCCCGTCCTAGCCACCAAGGCTATCGAAACACTATTGAGCTCACTCAAGGAGCCAATGTGTCCCCCTTGCGATCCGACACCATCCAGTTGGTGCAAAGCGGATGTGCATTCCATGGACTTCGTTCCGAAGATCCTAATCAACATTTCAAGAATTTCCTTAAAATCGTAGATTCCATAGACCTTGATGTTGTAACTAGAGAGTCGACCCGATTACGCCTATTCCAACTCTCTCTACATGATCAAGCTAGTCAATGGCTTGAACGTTTACCCGCGGGATCCATCACCTCATGGGATGATCTCACCACTCGTTTCCTTGCTCAATTTTTCCCACCGGGGAGAACTACCAAGCTTAGAAATGATATCTTGATGTTCCAACAACGTCAAGGTGAAACTCTATATGAAGCATGGACTCGTTTCAAGGACTTACTCCAAAAAGTCCCTCATCATGGCATAGATCTTTGGCTCCAAGTCCAGATCTTCTATGACCATATCGATCTCTCCACAAGGCGAACCATTGACCAATCGGCCGGTGGCAAGCTACATGATCTAAGTGCGGAAGAATCATGGGAACTCATAGAAGATCTTGCTCTCTATGACAACGAAAGTTGGAATGATCCCCGTGATTTGAACAAAAAGGTCAAGGCAATATCTTTGCCTTCGAACAATTCTAGCACTCCCGACCGTAGGATCATGGAACTTGAGGACCAAGTCAAGTTTCTCATGAAATCTTACGAAGATTCTAAGCCTTCAAGCCAAGTGAACAAGATCACTTCTTCATGCGAATTATGTAGTGGTCCCCATGACACTCGTGATTGTGTGGAACTCCCTGGACAAGCTTTTGCGGATTACGCATCCTCGCGTACCGATGAAGCGGGAGATAAGTGGTACACTTTCAAACCCAAGCCAAACCCTTACGGTGATTCCTACAACCCTTCTTGGAAAAATCACCCGAACCTTAGGTGGAAACAAAACCAAAACGTGCCCCAAAACAATTCTTCCAATCCACCTAATCGTTACCAACCAAACGATCCACCCTCTAACTGTACTTTCAATAACAATCCTTCCAACAATTATGGTAGTACCAACAATCTTGAAGGGTTGATGTCCAAGTTCATGGCATCTCAAGAAGCTCGCATAGCTAAGTTTTAAACCGAATTCAATCAACAACAAACGGAGATGACCAATACGATTTACAACTTGTTGAAAGACCTCAACAACCAAGTGCTAACTACACCTAGGAAGGACACTAGGGACACTAATAGCGGAATCCAAATTAAGGACCCTTCATCATCCAAACAAGTCCACTTTGTCAACGTTGTCACCATTAAGCCAATAGATAAGGATATAGAAGAAAGTGATAAGGATGAAGTTGGAATAGAAACCGGGACTAAGGATGAGGTTAAGGAAGTTTTGGATAATAAGGGAGAAAAGTTAGAGGAAGTAGAAAACGTAGAAGACTACTTTGATAAGTTACCCACCAAGGAAGAACGGGAATATCACAATGATCTATTCGATGATCCCGAGACACCATACATCCTTGGTTCACCCCTTATTAAAGTAGGTGATCCCTCTAACATCAACATACCATGCAACATTGGGCATATGCATGTGTGGAAAGCTTACATTGATCTTAGGTCTCCTATAAACATCATGACTAGGACCTATTATAATTGGGTAATGAAGAAGCAACTTGGATATAGGATGATGCCCAACACGAATCGGATGAGCAACTTTGTAGGAAGAGTGAAAGGATTACATGTCTTTGTAGGAAACTTCAATTATGTTACCGACTTTGTGATTGTAGAGGATATTCATCTGGTAATATGGTTGCCTAAGTCAAGTAGTGTTCGGAAAGTCGTTTGTTGAGTCCTCTAAGATGAGTTATGACCCGTCCCTAGGGATAGTTAGATTCAAGGAAGAGAAAGATGAGACTGCTTACCAAATGCCCTATAAGATTGAACAATACCGCCTTCTATCAAACATAGAAAAGGAACATAAGCAAGCGGTTTATTATAGGAATGATGAGGATAGACGTAGAGGAGTGGATTATGTCATGAGTAGAATACTTGGTTTCTACAAGGAATGTTTGCAAGTAGGTTCGGAATACAAAACTAGGATTGGAGATGACCTAGAGAATGAGACCAATGATGAGGTCACGTAATTGCCCATGACCTTAAGTCTAGCTACAAGACTCGTAAATAAAGAAAAACGCTTCTTAGGAGGCAACCCATGTTTTGTGTGATTTTTATTTGTTTGATTGTTATTTGCTTCCGTATGCATGCTTTATTTTTATTGTTGGTAGATCATGTTTCAAACTAAAATTGTGAAAATGCTTTATTTTGTTGTTTAACTTCGTCTTAACTTCATATAAAGGTATTTTGCAAAAGCTAAGTCTAAGGGGAAACCCCAAATTTGTTTCTAAGAACGAAATTGATCATGATTCGCCACAATATTAAATGAACATGTATATTAGTATTTGTTAGAGTCAAATGCTTGTATCGAGTCATAATGATGTTTTGCAGGATTTTCCAGGAAGTAGGACATAAGTTTTTCCTAAAATTTTCTGGAAACTTAACGTAAAGATTTCTGCAGGTCACTTCTGACGGCGTCAGGAATTAACTCCTGACGGCGTCATGTGTAAAATTCTGGAAATTTTGCGAGTTTTTGTTTTTCTAACGGAGTCTAAAAGTTTTTGTTAATTCTTTAGTTTTATAAACTCCAGGAAATCTGCAAGCATTATATCTTACATTATTTTTTTAGGATTTGTTGGTATATATAGATTGCCGCTGATTTTATGCAAGGTTGCCTTGTTAGTTTTCTCAGGTTTAACAGGTTATATATGACAAGAAGACGATTTATTTTCTGGAAGGGAAGCTTTGAATGTTCATTTTCTTGGAGGAAGATCTAACCTTGTTGATACACTATCCACACCGGACGAATCAGGGGAGTATTTGTTTTCATTCTTTTACCTGTTTTACTTTTACATCCTTTAATTGAACATTGGAGACAATGTTCATCCTAAGTGTAAGGGGAGGGTAAATGATGATACCTTATAGGATATAATTGCACTTGAGTTTGTTTGTTTGATGGTAGGTGTGTAATAAAACTAAGAGAAATACTTGTTAGTGTAATTTTAGCGCCAAATTTAAATTTTTTTACAACATTTAGGAGTGAAACTTTAGCCTTAGCAAGCGTCTCATGGATAGGAGTTGTATGACTAGCACAAAACCGTACCATTCAGAAAAAATTTCCACCCAGATATGCGAGGTTCGCCTTTAGATTTGATAGGAAAAGCATTCATTATTAGTGCTTATGAGTGTACCGGTAGCATTTAGATTCTAGAACTTGCGTTAGTGATGCATCCCGAGACCGCTAGTGAGACTACATTCGTGTAGTAGGATTTACTACATGATAAGAGGCATTAGGATCACCCTTGTGTTAAACCCGTATCATAATTACTTGACCATTTAAGTCATATTACTTGGCTAGTAAAGTCAAGTAATTTTTCCCACACCTTAGCGTTGTACTCATTTTTAGTACACGAAACCCCTAGTACAACCCCTCCGAGCCTATCTTTTCGTTTATAACTTTAAGCATTGGTTCATGATAAAATAAAGTTATATATAATATAGTATAAGTATTACTCAAGAGATCCGAAAAGAAATACGGATAACCCGAGGTCGTAGTCCGTGTGAAGGATGAATGGAATTTCGAATTCCTGATTCGTGAAACGTGTCGTGAAAGTGGTAAAAAGTGATTTTGATGAGATTATACTAATAAAATCACAAATGAAGCACAAATAATCACTTAAACACGTATTTCAAATAAGGCAACTAGAAACGTAACGTAAAATCGAAACCGTACGCTTAAACGTAAAATAAACGCTAACGTACGAAATAAAATGCGACTTTTAAGCTACACGACTCCTACGGATTTGGAAATAATTCTAAAAAGTTAAAAATGATAAAAGAAAATTTTAAGAAAAAGAAAAATATTTTTTTGACTTTTTATTTATTTTTTATGAATTAAAACTAATTTATCTAATTAAAAATTAAAAGAAAATGTAAATAAAGTGAGAAAAATGCAAAATAAATTTCTAAAATTCTAAATTAACTAAAAATAATTTTCTAATATATTTTTGGATTTTTCTGGGGTTTTTTCTGATTTTTTTTGGATTTTAAGTAATTAAAAAGTAATAAAAATGGATTAAAAATGAAAATTAAATAAGAAAAATAGCAAAACAACTCAGAAAAATATGAATATTTCAGGGAAAATCTAAAATAATATTTTGAAACCAGGAAAAATATAAAAATTGAAAAATAAGCACTGGAAGTGCTTAGTGGCTTAAACTCAGCTTATAAAAGTGCTTATTTATAAGCAAAACTTTGACCATGTTGACCCAAACTTTGACCAAGTTATTTTAGGACTCAGAAAAACTTAATGGAGCAGAGATAAACTCAAAATGAACCCAGAAACTCAGGTAAGATCAAAAACAGGTCAAATAAGCACTATAGAGATAAGCATTAAGCCAAGCAATTAAGCAATAAGCAAAATGTCAATAGAACCAAGTACTAACGGCAAAATGAAACTCAGATGATCAACTAAATTCAAAGTATAATCAATTAAAAGCACTTGCAGCCCTGATATTGGAAACATAATACTAGTTCAATGCAATCAACTTACTAAGCAGAATAAGCAGTCCCAATAAGATGTTTAGTTGAAACTTATGGGTACAAAACAACTACTAACTAGCTGAAATACCAAATCCACCAACAAAATTGAACCTAGATCCAATCTACTAACCTAACAGATACCTAGCAAGTTGCTCAAAAGCCTGAGGTGCAGGGGAAGAATGAACCCAAACAGTCAACTTCCAAGTCCAATTTCAATAAGCAAACAAGTTTCAAGTTGAAAATTTCTTTTTGAAAATGATTTCCTTACTAACAAATTACACAAAACAGAAATCCACAATTATTTCCAATCTAAAATGAGCACTAGAAAGACTCACAAAGTTTTTGGTTTACAACTGATATGAAAATGATTTTTGACTTTTGATTTCAAAGATGATTTGACTAAATTGATTTATAAATGCTTAAATCTTTCTGAGAATGTTATACTAACCTAATTTCTAAATGAAATAAGCTAAACCTATAAATATTATTGCTACTATAATGACTATGCAGCCTACAATACTTGACAGATAAGAAGTTATGAAGAGATAAAAGTGATTTTGACTTTTGATTAAATGACTACTTATTATTATGTTAAACTAAGCTATAATCCAACCTCAGTAATTTGTCTAAACCAGAAAACAACCTCTAAATCAACCTAATACCAGCAAACTTCAATTATCCAAAAACCCTTTTTAGTGACTGTCTCTACTAAATCTCACTCACATCCAATCAATACTAATCCAAACCTCAAACTCAGAACCAAATATGATTCAAATACTCAATGAAACACAGAAAATCAGATATTAGATGCAATACTACTTAGAAATAGAAATCTACAGATGTGACAGATGCTATGAGTAATCAGTTATACTAGAGAATCAAACCACTATTTATCAAAAGTGACTAAATAAACAAGTAATAAGCAAATATCAGACAAATTAAGCAACAATAAACAATATTCAAACAAACAAAATAAGGTCTAAACTACTTATACTATTTTTTTAGAGGAATTTAAAAATTGCAGAACACTTACAATACCACCTCAGCCCAACAGAGGTGGTCTCCCACACAGCCTGCCTTTTGACAGGCCAAGGCTCCTCTTGGCTGCCTTTAATCTCCAAATAAGCTCAAAATAGTTGACCAACTTTGACCTTTTTTAGTATTTTTAGAATTTTGATAAAACAGTAAATCTAATGCTTATATAAGCTTATAAAAACAGAAAACAACTTATATGAAACTTGATTCAATCTAATAAAAACTAATATGGAATATATATATATATATATATATATATATATATATATATATATATATATTTATATATATACATAATTTTTTTTTTATTTTTTTATATAGCAGAAATAATAACACAGAGATTTAAAATTCTAATTGCTTTTGAATTAAACTAAATAAAAATTAAGTAAAGCAGAAAATTAGACAGAAATTTAAATGAAACTTCACTATATTAAAACTAAACAAGTCAGTACAATACTTTTTGAAAGGAAATACAATTAACTTTAAAAACAGAATTACTAAATTAAAACAATAGAACCTACATGCTATACATGAAGGAAGGGGGGCGGGGTATTTATAGGAGTAGCAGGTGAGTCCTTGGTGCAGGTTCTGGTATTCCATGCTGGCAATCCAGGTGCAATTTGTGTTTCTTTGAAGAAATATCATCCCTTGGATCAAACTTAGCTTCTAATCTTCAATCCTTAGCCCTAGGATAAATCA
This sequence comes from Artemisia argyi, assembly GCA_030686995.1. NCBI lineage: Eukaryota > Viridiplantae > Streptophyta > Magnoliopsida > Asterales > Asteraceae > Artemisia > Artemisia argyi. Next base: position 55,305,501 of record CM060683.1, on the reverse strand, counting down.
TGCTCCAATCATTTGACACGGTTTCACACGCGGATCATTGACGTGTCATTCTTCTGACATGTCAGGAGCTTCTAGATGCGAGCAATTAGACTGAATTACCCTTAATCTCTGTGAATTTGGCACAGAGTAAATTCTAGGGTTCATGTGAATAGTGGTTATTCTGGGTTGGGGGTAAATTAGGGGCGCGGGTTATTTTAAAAAGGTAATAAATATTAGATCGGTGCATTGACCGGGTTTGGGTGATTGGGTTGACTTGGGTAAAAATGGTAGGCCGGGTAGTGGGCTTATGTATGTTTTGGGCTCTTGGGGTTTTTGGGTTTATTATATTATGGGATTCGGTTTACATTTTGTAAGGTTTAGTAATAATAATAAACAAGGACCAATGTTGTAATTTTGAAAAGTGTGAGGGCTGAAAATGACATTTATCCAAATTGTAATCCAAGGGTCTTTGTTGTCATTCTTTGATTAACGGAGGACCAAGTTTGACTTTTCTTCTAATAATCTTTAAAGGACCACTTTTGCCATTATGTGAAACTTGGAGGACTGAAATCGCCAATATTTCAAACTTTCACCAGGGACCAAATATGTAACATTGACGAATCTCTGAGGACTTCTAACGATGAAATAAGCTTTTCTTTAATCATTTTGCTTCCCCGGTTTCGGCTTTTGACCTTTTTCCAATCTCGTGCTTGTTTTTGTCGGTTTTGCCTTGTTTTTGTTCATTTTTCACATAACCGTACCTGCACATACACAAATACAAAAACATACGTTCTCTTGGCATTTTTGGTTAGTATTTGGTATTTTTGGTCTGAATTCAGGCCTAAAAAGGATGTGTGATTAATCACTCATCAAAATCCCCCAGACTAAGGTATTGCCGTGCCCTCAAGCAATGTCATCACCTCACGCTTAAGAGATAAATAATTTCAAAACCTCTCTTTACTGACGTTGTAAAGTAGCAATGATGTTCAAAAGAGATATTAAAATCATTTATTCTCAAAAACACTCCATTTTCCGATTTTCATGAATAATAACTACCACTACTACTCTTTTTGTACTTTTTTTCATTTTTATATAGGTGACGGTTTGCTTTGACTTTCATTATCAATTCTTATCTATTGATAACTTTCAGGGTCAACGAGTAGAAACACTTCTCACAGAGAAGAGACCATACGGATAAAAATCGTCATCCTTGATTTTTCACAAGCTCCCAAACTAAGCGTAAAATCGAGATCATTGTTTATCCACAAGTTAGGTGCTAACACTACTCACAAAAGTTACTTGTGTAATTACCTATTGTTCCCAGGTCCTAAGTTTTGTATCTCAAGATTTTAATTTGTGAGAAATGAATTGCTTCATATTTTCTCGTTTTGATAATTGTTAGTCCGATAAGAGCAAAAAATTTGAACGCTAAGTAGTTTCCAAACTTTCCCTCGAAAATCCCTGCATACATAAATCGGGTCCACATGAAGGTCTCTGATTTAACACGATTTGTAGGGGCTCCCTTTTTATTTACGACCGAGACATACCATGTTTGATACCCGAAATGGAAGCTTTTTATTAGGGAAACCCCCGGAGTCGAAGCTTGGCATTTTTGCATAATCATAAGCACTTTAATAATACGTTGGTCCTTAGTCCTTTATTTCTTTTACAATCAACGGTTTATGAGCCGCCAAGATGTAAGAGTTTTATTATGACTTTGGATTTCTATCCGCTGCTTTTTATAGCTTTGGATTCCTCTGCCTTTTTATTTGGATTTGGACTATTATTATTGATATTCATAATCATATGCCAAACCCTGAGTCCTACGGCCTTTACTAAGATCACAACATCGGCTGCGAACCGGCAAGATGCAATAGTCTATTTTACCGTAACACTGGCAGTACCCCTATGTGTACCAAACTCCCATATGCAGAGATTTTGTTGGGAACGAGAAAAAACTAAGTATTGCCCAAACCGTATACCCTTAATTAAACCTAGAGATCTATTATTATTGGTGTGCAAGCTTGTGGGAACAAGGAGGCCACAAGTACCTTTCGTGGGCTCTAAAGTTATCCAACTACTCCACGTTTAGCACGAAACTTCTAAATAAAATCTATCATTCCTTGATCTCCGCAAATTTAAAATCCCAAGTAATGAGATCCGCGGATGCTTAGCCATAATCTTTTGATTATTTTGGTTAAGGGAGACGAGCTAGGGCTCAACACGCCCGGTCAAGTCGAAACATTTATTTCCACTCTCGCCGGTAGGAAAGTCAAAACAAGGTGTCAAATCTTATTATTATACTTCATATATATATATATATATATATATATATATATATATATATATATATATATATATATATATATATATATATATATTTGATTATAAAGCGGTGAAAAAAATTTAAAATTTTGTTGGAAAACGGAGTTGCGTAAATTAACAGCTCAGACGATGGTACAGGTCAAATCGAATCGAAGATTCACCCCCCCAGACTAAAGTGAAACATTGTCCTCAATGTTTTAAGGGTAAAGGTAGTCCTACGTAAAATCGAAGGCCGTTTATTAAGTATGCCAAGAGATAAACGTTAGTCGAAAAGATTTTGGATATGGTGAATTTCTGAAAGAGCAGCGAAGGATGAGACTCGAGTGGAGAGAACGACAAACCACGAGCACGAGAGTCCTCAAACTTCGGGGAAATTCCTGAACATTCAAAAACAACCACGAAAACACAAGTTTGGAAAGGGTCGCCCCCCTCACGTCACGTTATTAGAAAATAGAAATAAAGAAAATGAAAATGGATAAGCATGGGGTGCCTCCCACGAAGCGCTTGTTTTTTATTACCGAGTCACATGAGCTTGACTCGATCCCCGAATTTAATCGTCCTTGGGGAAAGTTTGGAGATCCGGGACAACCATGGGTGGTATGTCCCCTCCAAAGTAATGTTTAATACGATGACCATTCACCTTAAAGTTGGGACCATTAGGTTGAGCAAGCTCAACGGTTCCCTAAGGAAATACTTGGGTAATGGTGAATGGTCAAGACCAATGAGTTTTTAACTTGCCCGAGAAAATCTTTAATCGAGAATTGAAAAGAAGGACTCGGTCACCAATATTGAAGACGCGATCTTTAATTTTAGCATCATGAATCCTCTTTGTCTTCTCTTTGTAGATCAAAGAATTCTCATAGGCTTGATCACGAAGCTCGACTAATTCATTCAATTGAAATTTACGGTGATCACCCGCGGTTTGAAGGTCAAAATTAGCATGTTTCAAGGCCCAGTAGGCCTGGTGCTCAAGTTCAAAGGGCAAATGGCAGGCCTTCCCGTAAACCAGCTTGTAAGGAGTGCACCCAATGGGTGTTTTATAAGCTGTACGGAAGGCCCAAAGTGCATCATCTAATTTATCGGCCCATGAAGCACGATGTTCACCTACGGTCAGTGTTGCAAAAATCGTCCGAATCGGCCGATTAATCGGTGATTAATCGATAATCGGCCCAGGACCTTGGAGAGAATTCCATGGAAATCGGACGATTAATCGGCCGAGTCAAGAAAATCGGCCGATTAATCGGTAAAAAATCGCTAATCGGCCCCGGACCGCCTCAGTACCGATTCACGATTTTTGCAACATTGCCTACGGTCCTTTCTAAAATTCGTTTCAAGCCACGATTGGAGACCTCAACTTGACCACTCATCTGTGGATGATATGCCGTTGAAAGACGATGTGTGACACCATATTTGAGCATAACTTTAGCGAATTGGTCGTTACAGAAATGGGTCCCACGATCACTTATAATAGCACGAGGTGCACCAAATCGGGCGAAGAGACTTTTAAGAAATTTTACTACAACTCGAGCGTCATTGGTGGGTAGCGCCTTTGCATCAACCCATTTACACAAGTAATCGACGGCCACGAGTATATATTTGTTACCACGAGAAGACGGGAATGGACCCATGAAATCGATACCCCAGACGTCAAAAATTTCACAGACTTGGATAGCATTTTGAGGCATCTCGTCCTTCTGAGAAATTTTTCCTTGACGCTGGCAAGAATCACATGATTTAACCAACTCATGGGCATCCCGGTAAATCGTCGGCCAATAGAAGCCGGAATCAAAAAACTTTCTTAGCGGTGAAGTTGGCACCATGGTGTCCCCCCGTGGGTCCATTGTGGCATGCCATAAGAATTTCAGCGGCTTCTTTGCCGTGAACGCACCGCCGGATCACTTGATCCGCACAAATTTTAAACAAGTAGGGGTCGTCCCAGAAATAATGCTTAACATCTTTGAAGAATTTCTTCTTTTGCTGGAACGACATCCCTTTACGGATAAGATTTCCCGCATGGTAATTCGCAAAGTCGGCGAACCATGGGGTACTAGAATCACAATGTTATAAACTCCCCAGTGTCTCGAGAGGAAAAGCTTCGTGAATCTCCTTTTTCTCGAAAACACTTTGGTGTGGATTCTCTAAACGTGATAAGTGATCAGCGGCAAGGTTCTCAGATCCCTTTTTATCTCGAATTTCAACTTTGAATTCTTGAAGGAGGAGAACCCACCGCATCAAGCGTGGCTTAGCATCTTGCTTTGCCATAAGGTATTTAAGAGCCGAATGATCCATATACACTATGCATTTCTTTAAAAGCAAATAAGATCGAAACTTTTCAAAAGCGTAAATGACGGCTAGCATTTCTTTCTCAGTAGTCGTATAATGGTATTGAACGTCGGTCATTGTTTTACTAGCATAGTGTATCGGCTGAAAATGTTTTGACTTGCGTTGCCCCATGACTGCACCAATGGCATAATCGCTAGCATCGCACATTAGCTCAAAAGGCAAGTCCCAATCGGGTGCAATTAAGACGGGAGCCTCCGTTAACTTCTTTTTAAGAAAATTAAATGCTTCGATGCATTCATTTGAGAAGATAAACGGAGCATCTTTTTCAAGCAAGTGGGTCAGGGGCCGGGCTATCTTAGAAAAGTATTGAATGAAACGTCGGTAAAAGCCGGCATGACCGAGAAAACTTCTAATTCCTTTAACGGTGGTGGGATGAGGTAATTTTGCAATAACATCGACTTTAGCTCTATCGACCTCAATCCCGGATTTCGATATCTTATGGCCGAGGACAATGCCCTCTTTGACAATGAAATGGCACTTCTCCCAATTTAGAACCAAGTTGGTGTCTTCACACTGTTTCAACATACTCTCTAAATGGGAGAGGCACGAAGTGAAAGAATCTCCATAAACCGAGAAATCATCCATGAAAACTTCCATGGTTTTCTCGATCATGTCCGAGAATATAGACATCATACACCTTTGGAACGTGCCTGGAGCATTGCATAAGCCGAAAGGCATACGACGATAGGCAAACGTACCATAAGGGCAAGTAAAGGTAGTCTTTTCCTGGTCCGGAGGGTCAATAGGTATTTGAAAATAGCCGGAAAATTCATCAAGAAAACAATAGAACTCATTTCCCGCTAGGCGTTCTAGCATTTGATCCATAAATGGAAGTGGGAAATGGTCCTTACGAGTCGCATCATTCAATTTACGATAATCAATACAAACTCTCCATCTGGTAACAAGACGTGTCGGAATCAATTCATTATCTTCATTAGTTACGACGGTCATTCCACCTTTCTTCGTTACGCAGTGGACCGGGCTAACCCAAGAGCTATCCGAGATTGGATAAATCATTCTGGCATCGAGGAGTTTGATAACTTCCTTTTTGATAACCTCATGAATTTTCGGGTTAACCCGTCGTTGTTGCTGAACGGACGACTTGTAATTGTCTTCAAGTAAGATCTTATGCGTGCAAAAACGAGGGTAGATACCCTTAATATCGGAAATTTGCCAAGCGATGGCACTCTTATGCTTCTTCAGCACATCTAAGAGACGGTTCTTCTCATCATCTTTAAGTTCCTTAGAAATAATGACGGGAAGTTTGTCGGTTCCTTCCAAAAATGCGTATTTGAGATGAGGAGGTAAATCCTTGAGCTCGGGCTCCGGAGGATTTTCAGTAGACGGCTTAACTTCTTTAATATCGGCCATTTTAAGGTCCATCGGAGGGAGGGACGGGTTGGGATCTTCATTTAATAATTTCTTAATCAAAAGAACATCTCCCTCCGGGTCACAATCGGAATGATCAATTTCTAGTGAAATCGAATCATTAGCAAGAAAGGCCTCGATCTCTTCCAAGATGAAATCACTTCCCTCAAACGGAGTAAGGGAAGGGGAAGGATCGGAAATTATCGGTTCAGAAGTAGGAGTGGGATTGCCACTCGAAGCATGTTCGGTAAAACCAAGTAACTCTTGAGCGTACTCCTCCGTAACTTCATCGATAACGTCGATTCGGTTAACGGAATATTTGTCATACTCAGAGGAGTACCTCGCGGTTTGATCCAAATTAAAAGTTACGGCTTCGGTACCAACGCGTAGGGTAATTTCTTCATCGAAAACATCAATTAAAGCACGACCAGTCCTTAGGAAACCTCTCCCGAGAATGAGAGGTACCCGTGGGTCGGCATCGAAATCAACAATGGCAAAATCGGCAAGGAAATGGAATTTTCCCACATTAGCAAAGACATCCTCGGCTATACCAATTGGTCGAGACGTAGATCGATCGGCAAGCTCGAGGGTCATACAAGTCGGAGTCAAATTGGGTAAAGACAACTTCTTCCAAATGGATAACGGCATTAGGTTAACGCTAGCACCGAGATCGGCCAAGGCGAAGCATTGAACCATACCCGGAAAATTGCACGGAATGAGAAATCGACCGGGGTTTTCAAGCTTTTCGGGAAGATTTTGAGGATAACCGCCGAGCAATTCTCATTCATCTGGGTTCGAGATTTTTCAAACAATTTTTCTTTGTTATTCAAAAGACCTTTTAGCATAGAAGCAAATTTAGGCATCAAAAGTATAGCATCCGCTAGAGTTATGTCAAAATGTAGTTCTTGAAAAACTTGGTAAAACTTTTCCATCTGAATTTTATCTTTCTCACGGTGCTTTTGTTCGTGTAAGCGTGACGGATAAGGCAAATTTGTTTTGACAGGAATTTCAGTTTCGTTAACAACTTTATCTTTTCCTTTAGACGTCGGGACCACCGGAGGTTGGATGTTCTCGGTCCTTCCATTATTACTAGGAATTTCCGTATCCGTTGTCGCCTCGGTTTCACGGACGACTACCTTGGGAGACGAAGAAGAAGAAGGGGTAGTCGGAGCCGTTGGTCCATCGATTATAACACCACTCCTAGTCGTGATCACCTTAGCATCGCCCCTCGGGTTAGCGTTCGTGTTGCTTGGAAGAGTACCCGAGCCCGAGGGTCGATCATTTAAAGACTTCTTCAATTCGGACATTTGATTAATTAACATTTTATTAATTTCCTCTTGACTTTTCATAAACTGCTTAAGTAATTCATCTGAAGACGACTGATTCACAACTAGATATTGAAAATTTTGACCACGATTGTTGTTATTGAAACCTTGATTCTGAAAATTTTGATTTCCATGATTATAATTAGCATTTTGAAAATTTCCATGAAAATTCCCTTGATTCGGGCCTTGATTATAATTTCCCCGATTTTGATTTTGAAAACCATGATTTTGATTTTGAAAACCATTGTTCATCCGATTTTGATTAGCATTTTGATTAAATTGATGATTTCGGTTTTGCACATTTTGATTAACTTGATTGACTTGATTAACTTGAGTCGGTTGATTGAAACCGGGTTGGTCCAACATAATGGTTCGAACGGTAGTTAAGAAGATTTCGGTCACCCTGTGGTTGGTATCCGTTACCGCCCATATTGTAGGTTCCCGAAGTAGCATACACATTCTCATGAGTGAAGCCACCGGTGGCTGGGCACTCAAAATACAAATGAGGACCACCACAAGTCTCAAAAACATTGTTGACCATATTGACTTGATGGTTTTTGACTTGATTTTGATTCTGAGACGTTTGGTGCATTCGTAAAACAGCAGTCGACAAATCATCGAGTTTTTTAGTAATGGTGGCTATTTCAGAATTAGACGTAGAAGAATTGTGAGCAACGGTTGTTCTTGACTCATTCCTCTCGGTAGAGGAATCCCAGTAATTGTAATCAGCAGTCATATTCTCAATAAGTTCGTAACAATCTTCAGGACGTCGTTTCATAAAAGTTCCACCCGCAGCTGCATTGATCGTGTCCCGATGTCGCAAAGTCAAACCATTGTAAAACGTATCGATTATCGTAACAAGAAGCATGTTATGGTTTGGACACCGATCAATAGCAAGCTTATAGCGTTCCAAAGCTTCGAATAAAGATTCGTCGGGAAGCTGACGGAAATTGCTAATATCGTTTCGAAGTTTCGTCACCATCGATGGTGGAAAATATTTCGCCAAGAACTTCGATACCATTTCTTCAAAGGTATGAATCGAGTTCTTGGGAAGACGATCAAACCAAGCGGTGGCATGATGTGTAAGAGAATAAGGGAAGAGAGAAAGATGAAGGGCGTCATCGGAGACCCCATGTTGTTTCATACTTTGGGTGACGGTTAAAAAATTTTCGAGATGCTTATTGGCATCGTCATCCGGTAATCCGTGAAATTGGCATGAATTCTGGACTTGTTGAATCATTTGGTGCTTAAGTCTAAAATCCGTAGCCTCGATATTAAGAGGGGCAATCGGACCGCCTCTACCGTGCATTCTCGGTTGACACAGCTCCTCCATCGTTCGGAGATCGGGAGCTGGTGCATTTTGAACAACACCCACCAGAGGGTGTTGATTGTTGTGGTTATTTTGTTCCATTTCCGTAACGTTTGGGAAACGAACTTTGTGTGTGTGACGTATCAAACTCTCGGGGTTCGATAATGGAGAAATAAGACGTTTAGAAGATGAACGGGTGTTCATACACCACAAAAATCAAATTTTGAAAAATAAAAGGAAAATCAAATTTGAAAAGGAAAATCTTTTTGTAATTTTGTTTTTATAAAGCAAAATTAAAAAACTTATACTTTTGTTTTTTTTTTCTTTTTCTAACGTTACGTTAGTTGTAAACCATTTCCTCTAAATCTACTCGCGACGGAACGGGAGAGAAGAATGGATCTCTCTTCAGCTTGCAATTTAATGTCAAAGCTATCCATATTTTCCGCTTATTCGGTTGTAGAATTGAAGTAGTTCGATTAACAACTAATTTCACGCGTTGTTATATTGGGAAGCTTATTTGGTTTACAACGCCCTTCCTTTTGGTCGAGTCGATGCTGTAACTTTATTATTTTTTTGGTATTTTTGAAAACACTTTAGGAAAAGTGTTTTTGTTTTTTCAATTTTTATAATTTTTATAGAAAATATATACAAGTAAGGTTTTCAAAACACAATTTCGAAAAATGAAAACGAAAAATTCACTTCAACCTTCCCCGGCAGCGGTGCCAAAATTGGTTCGTGAGAAAATCAAGTTATATATAATATAGTATAAGTATTACTCAAGAGATCCGCAAAGAAATACGGATAACCCGAGGTCGTAGTCCGTGTGAAGGATGAATGGAATTTCGAATTCCTGATTCGTGAAACGTGTCGTGAAAGTGGTAAAAAGTGATTTTGATGAGATTATACTAATGAAATCACAAATGAAGCACAAATAATCACTTAAAAACGTATTTCAAATAAGGCAACTAGAAACGGAACGTAAAATCGAAACCGTACGCTAAAACGTAAAATAAACGCTAACGTACGAAATAAAACGCGACTTTTAAGCTACACGACTCCTACGGATTTGGAAATAATTTTAAAAAGTTAAAAATGATAAAAGAAAATTTTAAGAAAAAGAAAAATATTTTTTTGACTTTTTATTTATTTTTTATGAATTTAAAACTAATTTATCTAATTAAAAATTAAAAGAAAATGTAAATAAAGTGAGAAAAATGCAAAATAAATTTCTAAAATTCTACATTAATTAAAAATAATTTTCTAATATATTTTTGGATTTTTCTGGGGTTTTCTGATTTTTTTTGGGTTTTTAGTAATTAAAAAGTAATAAAAATTGATTAAGAATGTAAATTAAATAAGAAAAATAGCAAAACAACTCAAAAAAATATGAAAATTTCAGGGAAAATCTAAAATAATATTTTGAAACTAGGAAATATATAAAAATTGAAAAATAAGCACTGGAAGTGCTTAATGGCTAAAACTCAGCTTATATAAGTGCTTATTTATAAGCAAAACTTTGACCAGGTTGACCCAAACTTTGACCAAGTTATTTTAGGACTCAGAAAAACTTAATGGAGCAGAGATAAACTCAAAATGAACCCAGAAACTCAGGTAAGATCAAAAACAGGTCAAATAAGCACTATAGAGATAAGCATTAAGCCAAGCAATTAAGCAATAAGCAAAATGTCAATAGAACCAGGTACTAACAGCAAAATGAAACTCAGATGATCAATTAAATTCAAAGTATAATCAATTAAAAGCACTTGCAGCCCTGATATTGGAAACATAATACTAGTTCAATGCAATCAACTTACTAAGCAGAATAAGCAGTCCCAATAAGATGTTTAGTTGAAACTTATGGGTACAAAACAACTACTAACCAGTTGAAATACCAAATCCACCAACAAAATTGAACCTAGATCCAATCTACTAACCTAAAAGATACCTAGCAAGTTGCTCAAAAGCCTGAGGTGCAGGGGAAGAATGAACCCAAACAGTCAACTTCCAAGTCCAATTTCAATAAGCAAACAAGTTTCAAGTTGAAAATTTCTTTTTGAAAATGATTTCCTTACTAACAAATTACACAAAACAGAAATCCACAATTATTTCCAATCTAAAATGAGCACTAGAAAGGCTCACAAAGTGTTTGGTCTACAACTGATATGAAAATGATTTTTGACTTTTTGATTTCAAAGATGATTTGACTAAATTGATTTATAAATGCTTAAATCTTTCTGAGAATGTTATACTAACCTAATTTCTAAATGAAATAAGCTAAACCTATAAATATTATTGCTACTATAATGACTATGCAGCCTACAATACTTGACAGATAAGAAGTTATGAAGAGATAAAAGTGATTTTGACTTTTGATTAAATGACTACTTATTATTATGTGAAACTAAGCTATAATCCAACCTCAGTAATTTGTCTAAACCAGAAAACAACCTCTGAATCAACCTAATACCAGCAAACTTCAATTATCCAAACACCCTTTTTAGTGACTGTCTCTACTAAATCTCACTCACATCCAATCAATACTAATCCAAAGCTCAAACTCAGAACCAAATATGATTCAAATACTTAATGAAACACAGAAAATCAGATATTAGATGCAATACTACTTAGAAATAGAAATCCACGGATGTGACAGATGCTATGAGTAATCAGTTATACTAGAGAATCAAACCACTACTTATCAAAAGTGACTAAATAAACAAGTAATTTGCAAATATCAGACAAATTAAGCAACAATAAACAATATTCAAACAAACAAAATAATATCTAAACTACTTATACTATTTTTTAGAGGAATTTAAAAATTACAGAACACTTACAATACCAACTCAGCCAAACAGAGGTGGTCTCCCACACAACCTGTCTTTTGACAGGCCAAGGCTCCTCTTGGCTGCCTTTAATCTCCAAATAAGCTCAACTTATTTTAATAAGCTCAAAACAGTTTACCAACTTTGACTTTTTTTTGTATTTTTAGAATTTTGATAAAACAGTAAATCTAATGCTTATATAAGCTTATAAAAACAGAAAACAACTTATATGAAGCTTGATTCAATCCAATAAAAACTAATATGGAATATATATATATATATATATATATATATATATATATATATATATATATATATATATATAAAGTAGAAATAATAACACAGAGATTTAAAATTCTAATTACTTTTGAATTAAACTAAATAAAAATTAAGTAAAGCAGAAAATTAGACAGAAATTTAAATGAAACTTCACTATATTAAAACTAAACAATTCAGTACAATGCTTTTTGAAAGGAAATACAATTAACTTTAAAAACAGAATTACTAAATTAAAACAATAGAACCTACACGCTATACATGAAGGAAGGGGGGGGGGGGTATTTATAGGAGTAGCAGGTGAGTCCTTGGTGAAGGTTCTGGTATTCCATGCTGGCAATCCAGGTGCAATTTGTGTTTCTTTGAAGAAATATCATCCCTTGGATCAAACTTAGCCTCCAATCTTCATTCCTTAGCCCTAGGATCAATCATGCTCCAATCATTTGACACGGTTTCACACGCGGATCATTGACGTGTCATTCTTCTGACATGTTAGGAGCTTCTAGATGCGAGCAATTAGACTGAATTACCCTTAATCTCTGTGAATTTGGTATGGAGTAAATTCTAGGGTTCATGTGAATAGTGGTTATTCTGGGTTGGGGATAAATTAGGGGCGCGGGTTATTTTAAAAAGGTAATAAATATTAGATGGGTGCGTTGACCGAGTTTGGGTGATTGGGTTGACTTGGGTAAAAATGGCAGGCCGGGTAGTGGGCTTATGTATGTTTTGGGCTCTTGGGGTTTTTGGGTTTATTATATTATGGGATCCGGTTTACATTTTGTAAGGTTTAGTAATAATAATAAACAAGGACCAATGTTGTAATTTTTAAAAGTGTGAGGGCTGAAAATGACATTTATCCAAATTGTAATCCAAGGGTCTTTGTTGTCATTCTTTGATTAACGGAGGACCAAGTTTGACTTTTCTTCTAATAATCTTTAAAGGACCACTTTTGCCATTATGTGAAACTTGGAGGACTGAAATCGCCAATATTTCAAACTTTCACCAGGGACCAAATATGTAACATTGACGAATCTCTGAGGACTTCTAACGATGAAATAAGCTTTTCTTTAATCATTTTGCTTCCCCGGTTTCGGCTTTTGACCTTTTTCCAATCTCGTGCTCGTTTTTGTCGGTTTTGCCTTGTTTTTGTTCATTTTTCACATAACCGTACCTGCACATACACAAATACAAAAACATACGTTATCTTGGCATTTTTGGTTAGTATTTGGTATTTTTGATCTGAATTAAGGCCTAAAAAGGATGTGTGATTAATCACTCATCAAGCATCTTACTTAAAGGAAGAATTTGTTACAACCCACCCAAATGTGCAACCAAATCGCCCTAGCCTTCATTGTATGCACTCATCTTTAGTGCATTATTCTTACATGTTTAAACCCTTAGTTAATTATCTAATTGATTACATGGTTGCTAAGTCGAGTCATATCTTGTACATATTATTTTGGAACGATTAGGACTCATGGGTAAAGTACTTGTGTTATGGAGTAATGGGGAAGAACATCATATATTACCCCCATATGTGCGTTAATCTTAAAAAGTACTCCATGTGTTCTGATTATCTTGATTCGAGTCATTAGAATAGTTTATTGTAAAATATGTAAAAATTCAAGTGTAAGGGAAATGTACATTCCCTATGATGTATTATTTTGGATGGTAGGGTAAGAATGTATGCAAAAAAAAAAAAAAAAAAAAAAAAAAAAAATCTAAAAAAAATTAAGAAAAAAAACTAGAATAAGAAAAAGAGAAAAAACATACGGACTACCATCCCGTTTCATTTTAGGTTTGTTTTATGTTTTTGTTATTTTTGATTCGTTAGCTTAAGTCGAGTCTAGTCTTAGCTTAGCAATGCCGTATTGTACATGTAATTAACCAAGATGATTAACTCACCACAAGTAAAATATTGCCTTTATCCAACAAAACCGTGTTTTTCCATATCCATACACCTAACATTATAACCCTTTAAAAGACCTCTTTGATAGTTTATCCTAGGTGCTTACGCCAAGTGGTGGAGGTTTGATCCTTTCCCAAGCCTATGGTAATCTATTTGCTATGACAGGTAGTGAGAGATGTTTTCCATTTCCTTATTGTGATATATACCTTATTACACCCGAGAGATGTGAGTATCTAAACACTATTTGTGAGGTGCTTGTGTATGATCTCCGTGCTTGTTTTTGGTTTTTAGTGGAATGATTATTTGTTGTAATTACTTTTATATTAGTGTTAAATGACCCCTAACTTGTATTTTGATTAGAATAAAAGCGCATTTGCTTGAGGACAAGCAAATCTCAAGTGTAAGGGTATTTGATGAGGCGAAAAGTGTACCGCTTTTAAGGGGTCATTTAAGCCCGAATTTGTGATTATTTGTCAAATATTGCCCTAAATCGTTCCTTTTGTCATTTTAGGTACTTTTGGAGAGAAATATGGAAAAGGAAGCATTTTGGACGTTTTTGGAGCATAAAAGTGAAGAAAATGGCAAAGTCTCAATTTTCCTTGCTGGAACAGTACCTGACGGCGTCAAGGCTCTCCACATGACGGCGTCAAGAGTTACAAAAGAGGTGGATGTGGAAAATACACGTGATGATCCAGAGAGTTTTTGTGCATAGGAAATGACGGCGTCACCTAAGGCCGTCATGGTCCAAGTATTAGTGACGACCCAGAAGAAAATCCTACATGATGGCGTCACAAGTAGATCTAGGCAATACGATTTCATTATGGCGGCGAGTTGACGGCGTCACAACTTAATACATGACGCCGTCACCCTGTAAAATCTATATATAGTTTACCAAATTTCATTCATTAGTGTGCAACTTTGATGGAAAAACCCTAGTCCGAATTTTACAGCTTTTTCAAGGGTTCCAACCCCTTGAACCTTTCATGTTCAATTAAAGATACGTATTCTTAAAAATCATTCAATATGTCTATGTGTTGTTTGATTATATCTTATGCTTGTTTTCTATTTAACATGCTAGGCTAGATTTCTTTTGTGTTTGCTTAGATGTAGTGAAACCTAGATGTTAATTATGGGTTGATTGTTTGTTTATAATTGTTACGGATGATTGTATTCGATGTTAGACTTAAGAAAACTGGCAGACTTCCATTGGTAACTTGCTTGAACGTCTTAAGAAACATGATCGGAGGTGTACTATGATTTTTGGTTGTATTTAATGTGTAGGAGAATTCTAATGATCCCATGTTAGGAGCTTCTAACGGCTCGACATAGGAGTGAAGTAGGATCCTATAGAGTTAGGGAATATTGTACGCGGCCCTACGACTAGTATTAAGGAATATGACCCATCATCCATGCAATTATAACAAGCTATCAACTTGTAAAAGATATCTAGGGAGTAATGAAACCTAAGTAAACACAACTTTCCTCATCATTGTTTACACCACATTAGTTTATTAGTTGTATTTTCATTTCTTTTATTTTATTTTGATTCCATCTTTAGATTATTTGGGTTAGTTGGCTAGCAACTAATTCCGCCCACTCCTTCAAAACCCGAGATTTTTACTTGCTTTAATAAAAATGTAGAAATACAAAAAGAGTCATCCCTTACCTCTAGACCTAGTTTAGTAGGCATTCTAATCCCAGCGACACTATTTCTGAGTTGAACGATCAATCCCCCGGTACTTGTCACTAAACTATACTACAATGATCAGGTACACTTCCTGGTGGGGGGTTGTATGCTTCTCAAGATCCCTTGAGAGGTAAAACCTTTTGTGAGGGCGTAGTCCCACACATCAAGTTTTAAGGTCGGAATTTTGATTTTTATGATATAGTAGTAAAACATTTCGTAGAATGACCGCAAAATGGTCTGCTTGGTAATTGAAAACAATTTGTACATTTATTGTAAAATAGTTTATCAATTTATATGAGGATAGCAAGGTAGAAAACTGGTATTCCCAAGGGATGAGTGAAGGATGTGGCGTTTGTTCCAATGGTGGTTTAGATTACTACGTAGGGTCTTAAGGTTTCTGTCAGGTTACAAGTCAACCTATTGTATGTTTCTAGGCCTTGTTGAAGGTTCATTGGTAATTCATTGATTACTTTCATCAAGAGGTTCTCCTGTAGGTGATATGGTGGGTCGTCTCGAGAACAAATAGTGATTTAACCCGGTTCATCAATTGAGTGTAAGGTTTGGGGTAGAGACGGTTGTAACATAACCAGACTGTGGTAAAAGAGTATTCCATTTAAGAGAAAAGTATTATGACAAGAAGGTATTGTGATGCTAATGTGTTGGGCGTAGATGTGAATGTTTAGACAATGATTGTGTACAAAAACAGAAATTTTGTAACCCTTAAATCAAGTAGAGAATCAATCCAGACATAATTCTATTATAACTACTCACAATATTGCAAAATTCACCTCTGAGTCGGACATAGGTGATCAAGCTATGTCCCACTGTCCCTGGTTGAATATAGGTGATCAGTATATATTCACACGAGGTTTAATGAATTTTGAAATACTCGTCTTAGTTATACTAGTAACATGTCCTTCACATTTAAAAGCCATTTTGAAATACTAAGGCAAGTGACCAAACTCGAGGTTGAATGATGAGATTACGTAAGGAAAAGGCGTAACGCTGTGATAGGTACGATACATAAGTATAAGTATATGGAAGATACTTATAGTACTCAATGAAAATAAATGGGTATAATTCATCTTATAGTAAGACACACATCTCATCAAATATGTTAGCAAACAAATCATAAGTGAGGCATCAGCTTGGCAGGCAGGCACGTGGCGGTCATAGGGTTAATTTTTTTTGTAAAAGTAGTTATAGTATAGGTTTCAAAAATACCCAGTTCTCTATAACCAAGGCTCTGATACCAATCTGTAACACCCCCAAAATCTGGTTTAGTGGAAGCATACGTGTCATTGGGGCGTTACTAAATTGGTATCACAACACAAAGTACAAAGAATAGTTTTACCTCAACCGTTTAAAAGAAACTTCATATACAAAAGTATTTTGTTTACAGCATTCCAAAAACAGTGCGGAAATATAAGCCCATAAAAGACATAAAGCGGTCCAAAATACATTCGAGTCATCTATGACCATGCCATGCCATACCAAAAGCCTCCATAATTAGGTTATCGCCTTAAACCTGAAAATACATGCTAAAAGTGTCAACACGAGGTTGGTGAGTTCATAGGTTTGTATAAATAGCAGTTCAGGTAAAAGAAATGTGAGAACGTTAAAAGATTTGTGACCATTGTGTAGCTCACAATGACATGAAAATATAGAATTTACTTTCAAGTAACTGTAGTAAAGTGGACCACAAGGTTTTCAAGTGTGAAAAATCGTTTACATACAAGTCAAGTTCAGTTTTACTGACCACTGCTTCACTCACAGTGTCAAGAGAAAATCAGTAAAGTAGCCACTACAGAATAAGGCATGAAGTGTGAATCATAAGGTTTATAGGAAATAAGCATAGATGGACCTCAGAAAATATCAACATGTACACACTAACTATATGCTAACTCTAAGCTCATGCAACCGAAGCTACGACTGTTCAGTATGCCAGACTGGCATATAATAATAATAGTGGGGCCTAGCGAGTGTTTATCCCAATACACTCGGAAATTCCGACATGGTATACGCTCGCATTGACTCATCTAGCCAATCGAACGGGGGAGTCACCCCCAATAGATCTATTTATATAATTCGCGCTTCCCGCAGGAACTGACAGTTCAAGATAGTGGGCATAGTGGGATCGTACATACTTACGTTATCCGCATACTAGTGTGTAAAAACAAAAGTTCAGTTTTAGGTCCATGAAAACAGTTTTGCATGTTTCTCACCCCAAGGTTTATAAAATAGTTCATATAAAAACGGGGCTATAAACTTACAGTAATATGTAAAAGTTTAGAGTACTTGTGAAAGTAAAAGCAAGTAGTTAAGCATGTGTCTCCCCCAAAACGTTATAAAACAAGTAAAAGTAGGGGTCATGAACTCACAGTAATATGTAAAAGTTTAGAGTAAAAGCAAGTAGTTGAGCATGTATCTCCCCCAAAGAGTTTATAAAGTAATTAAAGGAGTAAAAGTGGGGCTATGACTCATAGTAATATGTAAAAGTATAGAGTAAAAGCAAGTAGTTGAGCATGTATCTCCCCCAAAGAATTTATAAAGTAATTAAAAGAGTAAAAGTGGGGCTATGACTCACCTTAGATGAATTATAAGTATTGAAGTTAGAGAAGTGGCACGCAAAACGGGATGAAACTATAACCGCGATTTGAAGTTGAGGGTGATATGAACACTAATTAACCCAAATACTACCCAAACGAGCTTAGCAAAACAACCTATCCATCCTTACTTTGCTTGACCGAAAATTATAAGCGAAAAGAGAACGAGTGTGTGTTTGAGATTTGAGTTGCAAGTGTGAAAAGAATGAATGCAAGTGCCTCCTTTTATAACCAAACAATGGCATGGTTTAAGAGTTATTTTAATGAGGCTATACTTAGCTATATAAAAAAATGAAAGCATGCATGTGTTGTCTTGTTTGTGCTTTTCGGCTAAAGATGAGAACCAAACATTTTTGTCTCCCTTGACCATTTATTATCCATGGTGTCATGTTAAGATTTTTAGGATGTTAAATTGTTAGTTAAAAAGAAGTATATTGGTATGGTATATATATTTGTTATTAGGCTAAAGAGAAGCTAGTAATTTAATAATCAAAAAGGGGTGTCTTGTTTGTGTGTTCATTCTACAAAAGAAAGAAAGATAATGAAGTATCAAATACTGTCCCATACTTTTCAAAGTATCCATTGTATTATTAGCTTATTCTTTTGTTTAGGAAGTCCATGATCAAAAAGCACCAAACTAAATATGACTTATTGAATATTTAATTCTACTAGCTTATTATTTAATTGAGAGGTAGGGTGGCTATATGACGAAAAGAGAGAAAAGTATGTATTATTATATATAAAGTGTATTTTGTGAATGTATTGGGTATTAACAATAGGTATTAGGTATTGGGTATTTGTTTAGTAGTTAACTTTAAATACTTATAATTAAGTGGGCTTAGTAAAATAATTATAAAGGCGTAAGAAAATAATTTTTGTACTTATGTAGTAATTTAGGGAATGTAAGAATGTTTTAGAAAAAATTGTTGGGTGTGTCGGGTACGTTGTTCATTTAAATTGCGAAAAACTTTTATTAAATTAATACTTGCGAGTAAATAAAGATACAATTTCCCTAGCAATCAAATTATGAACTGGAGTAGCGACAATGTACTGTAATCTTGTAGAATAAATTTAGTCTAAAGTCATAATACACAAGAGGGTTATTACTAGTTTTTACGTATATTTAACTAAAAAGTTGAATGTATAACGTATTCTTGTAAATTTCAAAGTAATAGCTTAGAGTTTGGAAATAAATGCTGACATGGAAAATTACGGGTTGTTATAATATATTATAGAACGACGACGTGTGACGATATACGTCGAAGTGTTATGGAGGTCGGTGTGAATAAATCAATGGTTGATAAGTGTCGAAAAATCACTTGGTTTGAGAGAATGTATTAATTGTTAATATATATATATATATATATATATATATATATATATATATATATATATATATATATATATATAGGGAAGAGATCAGGTGTGGATTACCTTTTAAGTAGGGATGTGCGGATTAATATCACAGTAACATTTAAAAAAAAAGAATTCAAAAAAATCTGAAAAAATAACAAAAAGAAAGAGGACAAAAAGTTATTAAGAATCGTTGAAAAAAAAATTCAAAAAAGAATCGTTTTCATGGTTAAAAGGTATTATGATACTATGTTTTTTTTATTAATATCATTCTACCACTCATACTTTTTTTTGATTTTTTTAATATCACCGTAAATTTTTTTAATATCGTAATAAAAAAACAATGATAATAAGTTTTTTACTATTATCAAAGTAACTTTTTCAATATCACGGCTCATCTTTACATGTAAAAAAGCTTAATATCACGTTGGTTTTATAATATCACCGTAACTATCATAAAACCCTTCAAAATATCTTTAATATCACGGTAGCACTCATAATCACAAACCAAAAAGTGCTCAGAAAAATCTGAAAAAATAAAAAAAGTAAAGAAGACAACAATAGTAAGGATTGCTCAAAAGTAAAAAAATTAAAAAAAAATCGTTTTAATGGTTAATTGGTACCGTTATAGTTGCGTTGGATCTTGACTTTTTTACAAAAAGTCAAGATCAGATCTGGAATGGGCGGTCCAGATCTGTCCGTACATCCGCACGAAATAAAAAATTCTGCACGTGATCCTCACTCTCTCTCTCTCTCTCTCTCTCTCTCTCTCTCTATATATATATATATATATATATATATATATATATATATATATATATATATATATATATATATATATATATATATATAGTTTACGAAAAGTGCTTGATCGAGTCGATTTATTATAAATAAATATACATATAAAATATAAATTTATAAAATTTATATTTTCAGAAAATCTTTTAAGATTTCATAAAATTACATTTTAACCCTCTAACGGTATAACTTTACACAGTTAGTCCAAAACAATATATATTTTCATTTCCAATCCAAAGCTATTCAATATTTACATTTTATATCCAAAAGTTCTTAGATTTACAGTTTTCATCACAAAGTTGTCAAAATGATAGTTTTCCCTTGAATTTTGCAAATTGACAGTTTTCGTCTCTTAGTTATCAACATTTCGCAAAACAAGTCCAAACTTTACAGAAATCAAAGTTTAGCATTTTTGTTTCTCCAATAAGTTTAAAACAGCTTATTCAACTTGTAAAATCAGCTTATTTCCTTAAAAAGCTTATTTTCGAGCTTATGGGCCTTTAACGAGGCAAATTAAGGGCCCGTTAAGGTTTTGTGATCCGTTGAGTTTAAGGACTAAGTGGGCTTAACTTTGGGCTTATTTTTGGACTACAAAACATTGTAAAACAGCTTATTCGACCAACTTATAATATAAGCTTATAATTAGCTTAATGGGCTTATAAGCCCACACGTATAACTTAAGGTTTAATAAAACGGTTTTACACGCGATAAGCTTTGCGTTTAGGAAATGAGTATAACGACTTTATAATGTTTAATTATTTACGTATCTCGTTTGTTGGGTGTATGAACAATTAGTATGACGTATAAAATGTATATGTTATGTATCGAGTTTGGGAAATCCAAAGCCAAAGTGTGACTGACTTAGCCTAGTTACGAAAAGAGTTTTCATGCTTAAAATACACTAAGTGTTTTTAGTGAAATACGTATAGGTTCAAAGCAACATAGAAACGTGCCACAAAAATAGAGTATACGATTATATAGGGTTTAGAAGTTAATGGTACTTCGTTAAGGGCCTAGTGAAATATTAGTGTGTCGATTAAAATGTGTGTGTCGTTAACGTGATATTTGAACTAACAAGACAAACTGATATAAGATATAAATATGTGAATGAAAGTATTAAAATGGAAATAATTGAAAGGGAGAAGAATGTCTCACCTCACTAAGTATGGTGGGAGTAGAAACACGATGTGGAGTTTGAGAATGGCTAGGAAAAGGTTGTTGCTTGATTCCTTGTACTCCAAAGACGTAGGAACAAGTTTTTTTTATTCCTTTGTTTGGTTCAACTTCCTCCAAGCTTGGGAGAGATTCCACGTACTCACAAGGGTTATAAAAGACTTAGAAAACTTTTGTATTGTGTTTGAGGAGGTGTGCATGTCTCGTTGCATGCATGCATGCATGGCTTTTATAGGAACTAGAAAAAATGTGTATTAAGGAGTAATGATGTTTAAGGTACAAGGTATAGTAGAGTAATAGTGAGATGATAATATGGAATCGTCCTTGTGCTAGTTCGAACAAAAGAAAGGAAACATATGTTCTATAGTTTTTGTTGAGAGTTTTTGGCATCAGAGGGAAGTCAACTTCCTTTTAAACATGTGTTCAAAGAGCTAGTCCACAGTTATCATTGAGTCAAGTGAGTGCATAGTCGAGTTGTTACAAGTATTCGTGCTTTTGGAGTCTAGTCATGAAGAAGAAACAAGAAACCATGGTTTGAGTTTGGTCTTTGGCACAAGGAGGTCAATTACTTTTAATATAAACGTGGTCAAAGGAGTTTCATCATTTCCATTTAAGTCAAATGAAGTGAATAGGGAAGTTGTTGGTTTTGTTCGTCCTTGTGGTGGTGTTAACGAGAGGAAAGAAACAAAACAACATCATTATAGTTTGTCTTAGCTTGTTTGGGTGTTCATAGGAGGTCAACCACATCATAAAAACATGTTACAATTGATTAGGCAGGGATTTGGGAGGCTTGTGAGTGTAACGAGTTGGTTTTGTATCAAGATTTCAAGTTTTTCAAAATTGTAAACATGAGTTTAGGAGCTGAGCCTTGATGATTTTTGGGTGAGTAATCATACTCAGTTTTGTGAATGGTTTGGCCCTCGTGATTCTCAGTTGCGAGGTGAAATAGGATACGTAAAAATATATATGTGTTGTTAAGCAAATTTGTGATATATCGAGCCAAAGTAAACGTGAGTTGAGATAAGTGTTTCGAAAAATATAAAGGTTTAGTGGGCTTATTTGTGAGTTGGGCTTGTGTCGTGTGCTGGACCAAACGAAAGAAGAAAAGAAAGAGATAAAAGGGTCCGTTTGGTGAGTTTGGTTTGTAGTGGGAGTGGGCCGAGGCCCATTGAGTTTGTAGGCCCAACTAGCCTACCTTGAATACCGTGTTGAGGTCCAATATAGTTACTAAGTAATCTTGGAAATTTTCATGAGCTCGGGAGTTTGTTTGAACGCGTTTGGTTAATTAACGAATTATATATATACGTTACGTATTAAACGTTAAATGTTTTTAATAACTTTTCGATACTTATACTATCAAGGTTTGTGTGTAAGCGCGTTTCTAGGTAAATGGTAATCACAAACAACGTTGTCATTATAAATTGTATAACTCGAATAACAAACAAAATTTATTGGTAAAAACGGTTATTAATTAATGTAACGATTGGTAAATCATTAATTAGCATTTACTATTCATAGGGAAAATTACGAGAGGTTACAGTACATACCCCTTATAGTGAATTCCGTCCTAGAATTCAAGCCTAAGATGGTTGTCAGGAGTGTCTAGGTGAATAGGTGTAGGTATTTGTCGCGGATTTGGTCCTCGCGTTCCCAAGTGTACTCCGGTCCTTGTTTAGAGTCCCAACAAACTCTGACAATGGGGATACGATTGTGTTTCAGCTGTTTGATCTCCCTATCCATGATTTCCACAGGTTCTTCCGTAAAGACAAGTTTGTCGTCGAGCTGAATCTCTTTCCAAGGAATGATGAGAGATTCATCGGACAAGCACTTTTTGAGGTTTGATACATGGAAGGTGTCATGCACTCGACTAAGTTCCTCTGGTGGTTCGAGTTTGTAAGCAACTGGTCCTATCCTCTCTAGGATTTTTAATGGACCAATGTACCTATGGTTTAGTTTTCGGCGTTTTCCAAAATGTACCATCCCTTTCCAAGGGGATTGATACGTGGGAATCGCACCAGGCTTTACCTCTCAAGGGATCTTGAGAAGCTTACAACCCCCACCAGGCAGTGTACCTGATCGTTGTAGTATAGTATAGTGACAAGTACCGGGGGATTGATCGGTCAGCTAGGAATAGTGTCGCTAGGATTAGAAAACCTAAATACTAGTTCTAAAGATGAGGGATGATTATTTTTGTATTTTTATATTTTTTAGAAAGCAAGTAAAAATCTCGGGTTTGAAGGATTTGGGCGGAATTAGTTGCTAGTCAACTAACCCAATACTAAAGATGCAATCAAAATAAAATACTAGAAATGAAAATAAACTAAATTAACTAAGGTTGTGAGCAATAAGTGGAGAAAATGTGTTTACTTAGATTTCATTACTCCCTAGATATCTTTTACACGTTAATTACTTGTTATAGTTGCGTGGATGACGGATTGTATTCCTTAATACCATTCATGGGGTGGCACACTTAATTCCCCAATCCTATGAGTGCCTACTTCACTCCTATGTCGAGCCGGCTAAGAAGCTCCTAACATGGGATCATTAGAATTTACTCATGCATTAAATACAACCAATAAAACCTAGTGCACGTCAGTTCATGTTTCCTAAGACGTTCAAGCATGTTACCATTTGGAGATCTGCCAGTTTTCTTAAGCCTAACATCGAATTCGTTCATCCAATACAACCATAAACAAGTAATCAACACATAATTAACATCTAGGTTTCATTAGATCCAAGCAAACACAAGATAGATCTAGCCTAGCATGATGGAATTAAGACAAGAACAAGATATAAACAACCAACACATAGACATATTGATTGAATTTAAAAGAATACTTATCTCAATTACACATGAAAGGGATCAAGGGCTGAGAACCCTTGAAAAACCTGTAAAATTCGTGCTAAGTTCGTACTTAGGGTTTCTCCAAAACTTCTCCTTTTTAATGTGAAAATTAGAAAACTATATATAGGAAATAGGGTCTGACGGCGTCAAGAACAAATTTGTGACGCCGTCATCTCGCCGCCAAAATACTTCTCGGACTGCCTTGATCTACTTTTGACGCCGTCATGTGTTATGTGTTTCCAGGCTGTTATGCATTTTACTCTTGACGCCCTACCTTGTGACGCCGTCAATTCTGTACTGGGTCGTCATGGAAATTACTCTTGACGCCATCAGAAATTCCTTCTTGACGCCGTCACCTACAGGTCCCAGCAAGGAAAATTAAGACTTTGGCGTTTTCTTCACTTTTATGCTCCAAAAACATCCGAATTGCTTCCTTTTCCAGATTTCACTCCCAAAATACCTAAAATCACAAAAGGAACGATTTAGGGCAATATTTGATCAAATAAATTCAAATCCGGGCTTAAATGACCCCCTAAAAGTGGTTCATTTTTTGCCTCATCATATACCCTTACACTTGAGATTTGCTTGTCCTCAAGCAAATGCGCTTTTATTCTACTCAAAATACAAGTTAGGGGTCATTTAACACTAATATAAAAGTAATTACAACAAATAATCGCTCCACTAAAGACCAATAGACAAGCACGGAGGTCATACACAAGCACCTCACAAATAGTGTTTAGATACTCACATCTCTCGGGTGTAATAAAGTAATATCACATTATGGAAATGGAAAACATCTCTCACTACCTGTCATAGCAAAATAGATTACCATAGGCTTGGGAAAGGATCAAACCTCCACCACATGGCGTAAGCACCTAGGATAAACTATCAAAGAGGTCTTTTAAAGGGTTGTAACGTTAGGTGTAGGGATATGAAATACACGGTTTTGTTGGATAAAGGAAGTTTTACTGGTGGCGAGCTAACAATCTTGGTTAATTACATGTACAATATGGCGTTGCTAAGCCAAGACTAGACTCGACTTAAGCTAATAAATGAAAAATAACTAAAACATAAAATGAACATAGAATAAAAAGGGATGGTAGTCCGTATGTTTTTCGCTTTTCTTTTTCTATTTTTTTTCTTGTTTTTTCGATTTTTTTTTAATTTATTTATTATTATTATTTTGTTTTTTTGCATACACTCTTACCTTAACATCCAAAATAATACATCATAGGGGATGAACATTCCCCTTACACTTGAATTTTTACATACTTTACAATGAACTAAACTAATTACTCGAATTAAGAAAATCGAAACACTTGGAGTACTTTTAAGATTAACGTACATATGGGAGTAATATATGATGTTCTTCCCCATTACTTCATAAATAAGTACTTTACCCATGAGTCCCAATCGTCCCAAAACAATATGTACAAGGATATGACTCGACTTAGCAACCATGTAATCAATTAGATAGTTAACTTAGGGTTTAAACAAATAACAATAATACACTAAAAATGAGCGCATACACGGAAGGCTAAGGCGATTTGGGTGTACATTTAAGTGGGGTGTAACAAATTCTTCCTTTAAGTAAGATGATTAAAGTTAGAAACGAAAAGATAGGCTCGGAGGGGTGTACTAGGGGTTTCGTGTACTAAAAATAAGTACAACGCTAAGGGTGTGGGAAAAATTAATTGACTTAACTAGCCAAGTAATATGACTTAAATGGTCAAGTAATTATGATACGGGTGTAACACAAGGGTGATCCTAATGCCTCTTATCATGTAGTAAATCCTACTATACGAATGTAGTCTCACTAGTGGTCTCGGGATGCATCACTAACGCAAGTTCTAGAATCTAAATGCTACCGGTACACTCATAAGCACTAATAATGAATGCTTTTCCTATCAAATCTAAAGGCGAACCTCACATGTTTGGGTGGAAAATTTTTCTGAATATACGGTTATGTGCTAGTCATACAATCTCCTATCCATGAGACGCTTGCTATGGCTAAAGTTTCACTCCTAAATGTTGTAAAAAATTTTAAATTTGGCGCTAAAATTACACTAACAAGTATTTCTCATAGTTTTATTACACATCTACCATTAAACAAAACAAACTCAAGCGAAAGTGCATATGTAAGGTATCATCATTTTACCCTCCCCTTAAACTTAAGATGAACATTGTCCCCAATGTTCAAGTAAAGAATGTAAAAGTGAAAAAGTAAAAAGAATGAAATCAAATACTCCCCTGATTCGCTCGGTATGGATAATAAGGTGGCCAGGTTAAATCTTCCTCCAAGAAAATGAATAATCAAAGCTTCCCTTCCAGAATATAAATCATCTTCTTGTCATACATAACCTGTGAATCCTGAGAAAATAGACAAGACAACCTCGCATAAAATCGGCGGCAACCTATATAAGTTACTAAATCCTAGAAAACAAAATAAGATATAATGCTTGTGGAATGAAGTTTGCAGATTTCCTGGAGATTATAAAACTTAATAATTCACAAAAACCATAAGACTCCGTTAGAAAAACAAAACCGGTAAAATTTCCAGATTTTTACACGTGACGCCGTCAAGTGTTAACTCGTGACGCCGTCAGAAGTGACCTGCAGAAATTCTTATGTTAAGTTTCCGGAAAATTTCTGGAAAAACTTGGTCCTACTTCCTGGAAAATCCTGCAAAACTTCATTATGACTCGATACAACCATTTGACTCTAACAAATATGAATATACATGTTCATTTAATATTGTGGAGAATCATGATCGGTTTGTTTCTTAAAAACATATTTGGGGTTTCCCCTTACACTTATCTTTTGCAAAAATACTTTTAGGTGGAGTTAAGACTAGGCCAAAACAACAAAGTAAAGTATTTCCACTATTTAATTGAGAAACATGATCTACCAACAATAAAAATAAAGCATGCATACGGAAGTAAATAACAAACAATCAAAATAAAATCACACAAAACATGGGTTGCCTCCCAAGAAGCTCTTTTCTTTATTTACGAGTCTTGTAGCTAGACTCAAGGTCATGGGTTACTACGTGACCTCATCGTTGGTTCCACTCTCTAGGTCGTCTTCTAAACTAGTATCGCTTTCATAGTGTAAGTACTTCGGGTCTTCGAACTCGAAGAAATCTTTTCGATACTTAGAACCAAGCTTACTAACATCCTTAAAGAATCCACATGATAAATCAGAAGTTTTCTTACACCCTCTCCGAACATCTTCATCGCACAAAATAAGTTGGGAACTTATCTTATCAAGCCCGTCACAATCGATTTCCTTAAGGTCTCTTCTCTTGTATGGCGTTTGGTATGAAACCCTCCTAATTCCATCAGCGAAGGTCATAATTCCATTCCGGTCATCAATTATCAGATTAGTGATCTCGCAAAAGGGTGCCCCAAAAATGACTTGTGATAATCTAGGGTCGACATAGTCTTCGATATTGTCCACAATCGTAAATTCCATAGTGAATGCCATATTTCCTACAAACACCTGGATTTCATGATCCCTACCAACCACTTTCTCTCCCTTGTAAACCATTCCCCATCTGCAAATATTATTATAATGGAATAGGGACATAAAATTCTTCGGCAGGAATACGTTAATGTAGATGTTATCGAAGTACTTATGACCGATCATGCAGGGAATTTTGAGATTATTTGGATCACGCCGTCTTATCTTCCCCGACTCTCCATCCTTTGATCCGTATAGATTCCCCTCAAGGGAAGGACGATACTCGTACACCTCCTCAATATCCCTACGAAAAATTACCTTCTTAACACCATTGGTGAATAATGCACTACCATCCTTCTCATCAAGGATCACTCCCGATTCATTGATAAATGGTTTCCCAAGAATAAGGTTGGTTAAAGTTTGATCGGTGAGAGGGTCCACGTCATCGACCACAGTGAGGTCAATGTTTTAAACAAGTTCTCCAATCATAATTGATAAATTTTTCATTACCCTTGCATTATTAACTCTCTCGCACACAATACGTTCTGGGAAGGCTTCGTGGTATAAGGAAAGGGGGATTATGTTGACTGGGAAGCTAGGATCTATATGACTATCGGTTAAGAGCTTCTACTTAATGGTGCAGGAGATCTTGAAAACTTTAGGGTTGCTTTCCTCAGTCCTATCGCTACTCCCACTAGTAACATCCTCCATTTTTCTCTCGGGTTCCTCTATAATAGATTTACCCAAAATGGCTGGATTTCTCTCATGCTCTTCCGATCTTTCTTTCCCTTCATTCGATTTGCCAGATTCTTGCGCGGTGCACTGCTCGGATGAGTTGGTAGGTTTTTTGGCCAAATCGTGGTCTACCCTTAAGGTCTCATCTTTAGCTGTATGACCAATTTTGTTAGTTTGTTGTTGGGTTGGGTTGGGTGTAGAAGCAGATATCGTGGTGATGGTGTTTACGAAATGGATTGGTCCTAGGGGGTTGACAGGTTCTTTTCCTTTTGGGGATAGATGTTTGAATAACTTGCTAGGACTTTTTATTTTCACAGGGGAGGTTGGTGGACTCATGACGGTAACAGAGTTAACCTCATCAACGTGAATGGGTTTATTAACAACATGCTCTTTGATAGCAGTTAACAGATTACAAATCTTGTTGTTCATATCAGCCTGCTCTTGTCTAAATTTAGCCTCGAGCGTAGAGAGCTGTAATTCTTGAGATAGAATGAATTTTTTTAGAGAATCTTCACGGCTTTGCCTAGGAACGCCTTGTGATGGAAAATACTCGGACCAAGTGAGTGGTGAGGAGTCATTGAAGGATACGCTCCACATTTGGTACCCTCTGAAATTAGGTTTATCCTTCCATGCCTCATAGGCCTCGCCAGAAGTTCGAGGACCTCGACCCACGTGTGACGACGTGAATTCGTTAAAAGCACGTTTTAGAAGCTCCATGCAGTTATGAGTCTCGTGAGGGCCATTACATAATTTGAAGAGAAAATTGCAAAAATCGTCCTTGTGGTTTGGCCAAATTACACGTTTCGTCCTTACTGTTCATTAATTGCAAAAATGGTTCGGATTTGGCACTGTTTCATTCACTTTTGGTCCTTCGGCATTGCAAAAATCGTCTTTGTGGTTTGGCCAAATTGCATGTTTCATCCTTGTGGTTGCAAGGACGAAGGACCAAAAGTGAATGAAACAGTGTCAAATCCGGACCATTTTTGCAATTAATGAACAGTAAGGACGAAACATGCAATTTGGCCAAACCACAAGGATGATTTTTGCAATTTTCTCTAATTTGAATGTAGAAGCGATTCTGCTTACTTGGCTTGAAGGTTTTTGAGCTTCGTAAGATTTCATGAGAGACTTGACTCGACCTTCAAGTTCCATGATCCTACGGTCGGGAGTGCTAGAATTGTTCGAAGGCAAAGATATTGCCTTGACCATTTTGTTCAAATCACGGGGATCATTCCAACTTTCGTTGTCATAGAGAGCAAGATCTTCTATGAGCTCCCATGATTGTTCCGCACTTAGATCACGTAGCTTACCACCGGCCGATTGGTCAATGGCTCGCCTCGTGGAGAGATCGATATGGTCATAAAAGATTTGGACTTGGAGCCAAAGATCTATGCCATGATGAGGGACTTTTTGGAGTAGGTCTTTATATCGAGTCCATGCTTCATAAAAGGTTTCATTTTGACGTTGTTGGAACATCAAGATGTCATTTCTAAGCTTAGTAGTTCTCCCTGGTGGGAAAAATTGAGCAAGGAAACGAGTGGTGAGATCATCCCATGTGGTGATGGATCACGCGGGTAAATGCTCAAGCCATTGACTAGCTTGATCCCGTAGAGAGAATTGGAATAGGCGTAATCGGGTTATCTCTCTAGTTTCAACACCTAGGTCTATGGAATCTACGATTTTTAGGAAGTCCTTAAGGTGTTGATTTGGATCTTCGGAATGAAGTCCATGGAATGCACATCTGCTTTGCACCAACCGGATGGTGTCGGATCGCAAGGGAGTCACATTGGCTCCGGTGAGCTCAATGGTGTTTCGGTAGCCTTGGTGGCTAGGTCGGGAATACTCTCCTAAGGTTCGGGGCCTAAGAGGTTCTAGTGGTGGGTTTTGTTGTGGTGGGATGACGGGTTCAAGGATGTTCCCATCGTCCATGATGTCGGGTGGTGAAGAGTTACGAACAAAAACACAAAGAAATAAGATAGACTAAGGAAAACCTAAAAATAAAAATAAAATCTTACTAGAAAGGAATCTAGCAAGTAGACCTAATAAAAAGAGATTCTAACCTAGACAATAACTATTCCCCGGGCTGCAGAGCCAAAAACTTGATACGTGGGAATCGCACCAGGCTTTACCTCTCAAGGGATCTTGAGAAGCTTACAACCCCCACCAGGCAGTGTACCTGATCGTTGTAGTATAGTATAGTGACAAGTACCGGGGGATTGATCGTTCAGCTAGGAATAGTGTCGCTAGGATTAGAAAACCTAAATACTAGTTCTAAAATGAGGGATGATTATTTTTGTATTTTTATATTTTTTAGAAAGCAAGTAAAAATCTCGGGTTTGAAGGATTTGGGCGGAATTAGTTTCTAGTCAACTAACCCAATACTAAAGATGCAATCAAAATAAAATACTAGAAATGAAAATAAACTAAATTAACTAAGGTTGTGAGCAATAAGTGGAGAAAATGTGTTTACTTAGATTTCATTACTCCCTAGATATCTTTTACACGTTAATTACTTGTTATAGTTGCGTGGATGACGGATTGTATTCCTTAATACCATTCATGGGGTGGCGCACTTAATTCCCCAATCTTATGAGTGCCTACTTCACTCCTATGTCGAGCCGGCTAAGAAGCTCCTAACATGGGATCATTAGAATTTACTCATGCATTAAATACAACCAATAAAACCTAGTGTACGTCAGTTCATGTTTCCTAAGACGTTCAAGCATGTTACCATTTGGAGATCTGCCAGTTTTCTTAAGCCTAACATCGAATTCATTCATCCAATACAACCATAAACAAGTAATCAACACATAATTAACATCTAGGTTTCATTAGATCCAGGCAAACACAAGATAGATCTAGCCTAGCATGATGGAATTAAGACAAGAACAAGATATAAACAACCAACACATAGACATATTGATTGAATTTAAAAGAATACTTATCTCAATTACACATGAAAGGGATCAAGGGCTGAGAACCCTTGAAAAACCTGTAAAATTCGTGCTAAGTTTGTACTTAGGGTTCCTCCAAAACTTCTTCTTTATAATGTGAAAATTAGAAAACTATATATAGGAAATAGGGTCTGACGGCGTCAAGAACAAATTTGTGACGCCGTCATCTTGCCGCCAAAATACTTCTCGGACTGCCTTGATCTAATTTTGACGCCGTCATGTGTTATGTGTTTCCAGGCCGTCATGCATTTTACTCTTGACGCCCTACCTTGTGACGCCGTCAATTCTATACTGGGTCGTCATGGAAATTACTCTTGACGCCATCAGAAATTCCTTCTTGACGCCGTCACCTACTGTTTCCAGCAAGGAAAATTAAGACTTTGGCGTTTTCTTCACTTTTATACTCCAAAAACGTCCGAATTGCTTCCTTTTCCAGATTTCACTCCCAAAGTACCTAAAATCACAAAAGGAACGATTTAAGGCAATATTTGATCAAATAAATTCAATTCCGGGCTTAAATGAGCCCCTAAAAGTGGTTCATTTATCGCCTCATCAGGGATACTTTCAACATGACTTTGTCTCCGATTTGGAATTCCATGTGTTTTCGCCTTACGTCGGCGTAGCTTTTCTGCCTGTCTCTGGCAGCTTATAAATGTTGTTTTATCTTAACTATCTTTTCTGTTGTCTCATGAACGAGATTGGGTCCGGTGAGTTGTACCTCTCCAACTTCGGCCCAACAAATAGGTGATCTGCACTTTCGACCATTAAGTGCTTCAAAGGGTGCTACCTTAATGCTGGCATGGTAGCTGTTGTTGTAGGAAAACTCAGCTAAAGGTAGGTGTCTATCCCAACCTTCTCCAAAGTCAATCACGCATGCTCGGAGCATGTCCTCTAGGGTTTGGATGGTTCTTTCACTTTGCCCATCGGTTTTTGGGTGATAAGCTGTACTCATATCCAGTTTGGTTCCCAAGGCTTTTTGTAAAGACTTCCAAATGAGATGTGAAACGACTATCTCGGTTTGAGATGATGGAAATAGGCACTCCATGCCGTGAAACTATTTCCTTAAGATATAGCTGTGCGAGTGTATTCATCTCGTCGGTTTCTTTGATCAGTAAAAAGTGAGCTGATTTAGTTAAACGATCAACAATGACCCAGATGGTGTCTAATCCAGTTGGTGTCTTGGGTAACTTGGTGATAAAGTCCGTGTTCCCATTTCCATTCGGGTATTTCGGGTTGTGTTAGTAATCCTGACAGCTTTTGGCATTCTGCCTTTACTCGTGAGTAGGTTAAACATTTCCCAACAAACTCAACAATGTCGGCCTTCATGTTTGGCCACTAGTAAAGTTTATTTAGATCTTGGTACATCTTGTCGGAACCTGGGTGGATGGAGTATTTTGACTTGTGAGACTCATGCATGATGAGGTCTCGTATACCTCCATAAAGAGGAATCCAACTTCTCTCTTTGAAATAGTGCATTCCATCTGCTCTTTTCACAAAACCATTCTGGTTTTCTGGCATGTCGTAAATCTTTTCACTAGGTCGGTTTGCTTCCTTAAGAGCTTCTGCTTGAGCGTTGAGTATTTGTGATGGGAGGGGTGAACAAATGGTCATTCCTAATGATCTAATCCTGAGAGGTTTAAGTCGTTCCTTCCGACTTAAAGCATCTGCCACAACATTGGCTTTTCCTGGGTGGTAACGGATTTCGCAGTCATAATCGCTAAGCAGTTCTAACCAGCGATGTTGCCTCATGTTTAGTTCCTTGTGATCTAAGATGTGTTGAAGGCTTTTATGGTCGGTGTATATGGTGCATTGTGTACCATATAGGTAGTGTCTCCATAACTTAAGAGCGAATACTACTGCTCCTAGTTCTAGGTCATGAGTCATATAGTTCTCCTCATGTTTCTTCAGTTGTCGTGAGGCGTAAGCTATTACTTTGTTTCGTTGCATCAATATGGCTCCTAAACCATGATACGAAGCATCACAGTATATTACGAAGTCTTTACTTCCTTCGGGTAGAGCCAAGATTGGTGCTTCACAAAGTTTTTGCTTCAGCAGTCAGAAAGCCGAATCGTGCTTTTCTTCCTAGATGAATTTCTTGTTTTTTTGAGTCAGTTCGGTCAAAGGCTTTGAGATTTTTGAAAATCATTCAATAAATCTCCTGTAGTAACCGGCAAGACCTAAGAATTAGCGAATCTCGGTGGGGTTTGTCGGAGATGCCCAATCTTTGACGGCCTTGATCTTTGTGGGGTCTACATGAATACCTTGACTATTGACAATATGACCAAGAAATTGTGCCGGTTGGACAGAAATTGCATTTTGAGAATTTAGAATACAATTGCTCCTTTTTTAGTAACTCCAAGATAGTTCTCAGATGCTCAGTATGTTCTTTCTCATTGCGCGAGTAGATTAGAATATCATCGATGAACACTATTACAAACTTGTCCAAGTAGGGTTTGCATACTCGGTTCATTAGATCCATGAACACTGCAGGTGCATTGGTTAAACCAAATGGCATTACTTGGAACACGAAATGTCCATAGCGAGTTCTGAAGGCAGTTTTGGGAATATCTTCTTCCCGGACTCTTAACTGATGGTAACCTGACCTGAGGACGATCTTTGAGTATACACTCGCTCCTTGCAACTGATCAAACAAGTCGTCGATCCTGGGTAATGGATACCGATTCTTTACCGCGAGTTAGTTCAATTACCAGTAGTCGATACACATTCGGAATGATCCGTCTTTCTTCTTAATGAATAAGACTGGGGCTCCCCAAGGTGATGAGCTTGGTCGGATAAAACCTTTATCTGACAATTCTTTCAGTTGCTCTGACAATTCCTTCAGTTCAGACAGCGCTAGTCTGTAAGGTGCTTTTGCCAGAGGTGCCGCTCCAGGCACTAGTTCAATTTGGAATTCCACCTGTCGTACGGGTGGAAGACCAGGCAAGTCTTCGGGGAATTCTATGACGACTGGAACGTCTTCAAGTCGTTTCTCTTTCGACTTGTTTTCCATTACATGAGCCATGAATGCTTGGCATCCTTCGTTCATGTACTTCACTACTCGGATGTACGAGATGATTCCGTATTGAGTCTTACTCTTGTCGCCATGAACTATGAGGGTTTCCTCATTAAGTGGGATATGACGGTTTTCTCATCACAGAGAATCCTAGCACGATGTCTGGATAACCAATCCATACCAATGACGGTGTCGAAACTACCAAGTGGAATAGGCATAAGGTCGATAGGAAAAGGTTTGTCTTGTAGGATTATGGTGCAATTCCACATGATGGTGTCGGTGCCAATTAGGTTTTCGTCGGCCATTTCGACTTTGAAGGTGGTGTTTAGTTTAGAGGAGGCTATGTTAAGTAAAGGGGCAAATCTAGTTGACACAAAACTCCTATCTGCTCTAGAATCAAATAAAATTCTAGCACTATGCTGATTTATTAAGGACCTACCCGTGACAACGTCAAGGTTCAATGGAGCATCTTCTTCTTTGATCATGTACGCTCTCCCTCGAGCAGCGTTTGATAACGCTCAAAATTAACATGTTTTTAGTCGCGTTATTGTTTGTTTTACGCATGGAAATTGATCATATTTGTATACATTTGTTACTTAATCGTGGAAAAGTGTTTATGCATGCAAATATAGCCAAAGCAGGTAAAAATGATTAAAAGATGAAGAAATGAAGTGATCACGCACATTTGGAGAGTTTCAAGAAGATCAAGAAAGAAAGAAACGACACATGGACAAAAGGATTTGATAAAGACAAGTCTTCTACACATATTTATCAAGGAAATATCAAGTTCTAATAAATAAAATCATGCCACGAAGAAAGACAATGCATGCAACGTAAAACGACAAAGAAAAGACAAAAGAATAATTTCTAGACTGTGTCCAACCGATCGGATGCAACCCGCATCCGATTCGGTTGGAATGTGCCAAAAGAGTGCCATCCGATCGGATGAAGAGAAACCGATCGGATGGAGGTGACTGATGTTACAAGTTTTGCATTTATGGACGAATTTACTCCCCATAATCATTTGTGGCTGATCATTTCTGCTTAATAACTCTAGAGGAATGTTTTTACTGGGAGAATAAGTGTTATTATGCTATATAATGACTACTTAGGGTCTAGATTACATGTACCATCAAATTTCTAACTAAGTATTACACCAAATATTGTTAGTTCATCTTATATTGCCTGAAAGTTTACTAAGTGTTGTGAAAACGTCCAGAAAGTGTTGAGTTCGAGTCTCAAGCATTGGTTCGAGTTTGGAGTTGTTTATTTACGTTAGTGAACAATTGGAGGAGTGTGGTTGCTATAGTTCCACAAGTTTATTCATTGTAATTCTCAAGCTAGGTACACCTTGATACTTATATTGAACAATCGTTACTTTGAGTTTAATAAAAGTTTTCTTATTTACTTGTGTTTTAATATGATTGTTATGGAGTAATTTGTGATATACTTGTGTGTATGATGTGATTGGTTACGGAGTATTCTTTTATGAAAAAAGGTGATGCATGAAAACATATCTATTTTATGAGTTTGTTGAAGTAACATCTAATCTTGCTTAATTTGTTGGTAAAAACAATCTTTGGAGAAATAGGTCCGAAAGGAGTTTCAACTTGTTTTTATTCCAAAACATTAGTGCACGAATTAGTATGGAATAGGATGCTTGACACCCATCTTATTTACTTGTTAAAATGGATTTGAGAAGATTTCATCACGAAAAAGGACCGAAAGGATTCGTAGGAACTCATAAGAAAAGAATTGATTTTCAAAATAACCATGTGATTATAGAATTGTCATACTCATTTGATATGTCCGAAAGGAGTCATTTAGGTGATAGAATTCTTAGTGGTAGTTAAAACATGACATACATCATAGATTGTATAACTACTCATTTTTAGTTGCGCATCATAGCAAGTTTTACACCAAACTTTATACTTAAATTGTCATGATACTCCTAATTACCAATCAAGGAATTATACACAAGTATATGCTTAGTTCTTATTAAGTTTTTTTTTTTTTTTTTTTGATATTTACATAAATTTGGATTGACAACCCTTATTTAACAAACGTTTTTCTTATTACTAAAACTATCAAATCCCTTGGGACGATCTCGACTTACCCACCTTTACTACATCGGACGAGTATACTTGCTCGTATGTGCTAAATAATAATCGGATATATCGTGTTTATAAATTTTAAAACTTGTAATAATAAAACGCACATCAAGTTTTTGGCGCCGTTGCCGGGGATTTGATTAATTTCTTAGTTTTTATTAATAAAATTGTTTGTAATTTGTGAATTTTCAAGTTTTTAGAGTAAAAAGTATAAAAAAAAAGTTGGTTTTTGGCCAACCGATTCGGATGGATGTCCATCCGATCGGTTGGTGGCCACGGTAAATTTTTAGGATTCTGTTTTTTCTTATTTAATGTTCATTTTTCTATTTTTAGTTAATTAGTTTTAATGATTATATGATTAATGTTAGTTATTATTAGATAAAAGATGTCATTATGAGTAATTTTAATGTTTTTGGTAGTTTTAATTATAGTTAATGTTTTAGAAGTTTAAAGAATACTTTAGTTAATGTTTTTAATGTCCTTAATGTTCTCATTATTGCTTTATTAAGTTTAAGTCTTTTTATATAATTTTTTTAATTTTATTTATTTATTTATTTATTTTAGTTTCAGAAAACTCCAGCCGAATCGGTTGCTGGTTCCAACCGATCGGTTGGAGGTGGTAATTTGTGCCATCTGATCGGATGGATGTCTAACCGAACGGATGGAAGCCTCGGTAAAATTTTTAACATTTTTATTTTCTAGTTTATTTTCAATTCTAAGTGTTTTAGTTTGTTAATTTACTTATTCTTATTTCATATTAAGAGTTATTTGATTACAACTAACCCTCATGCTAATGATTTGGATGTCTTTTTTATTTTTGATGGTTATGTTATAGTTAGTAATTGCTTAAGTTGAAATGGAGAGTTTGAGTCAGATTTCGGCGTACTTGAAAGATTTGGAGGATATGTTCAAGGATTCCGGTGATTCCTTAGAAAAGTTGGAAAGCATGTTGGAAAAGGCTAAGTTAGATTTAGAAGGAGAAGAGGTTGTTGGTGACAATGTGTCTTACTTGCCACATGAAATGTGTTACCCAAAGAAGGAGAAGGAAAGGAAAGTTATTGTTTTTACAAGAGCACCACTTAAGGAATTCGATGCTCCACACATGAGGTATTCTACACCTTGTGCGGTGGAAGGTGTTAAAGCGTGGGATGCGGAATTGAATATGGAATATGGAGACAATTACATTTCGGAAGAAGTACTTGACAAACTTGGTTTTGTTAGGCTTGACTATGGAAAGTATGGAAGGAAGGAAGTGAAAGGAGTTAGAGTGAACATTCATGGTCACATTTTCAAATTTGATTTTGTAATTGTGGAATATACTAATGCCGATGAACCGGAGGTTATCTTTGGTTGAGATTTTCTTGTGACTACCAAGTGTACATTGGATTTCGCACTTGGGGAGTTACGAATTAACATAAGTGATTTGGAAGAAGGAAAAAGTGTGAATGAAATGCTTGTTGATGTTTGTGAAGGTATGGAAAAGATAAAGGAAGGAAGGGATGAAATTTGTAAGATGGGCAAGGCTAACCGAAACAAAACACCATTGAACAAATTAACCTAACCCTCCACCCAAAAAGAAAAAGAAAACAAATCATCATCATCATCATCCAAAACTCCACCAAATTCACCAAAAAGTAGCAAACCCTTAACCAAAGAGCAAAAACAAGCTATCTTGGAGAATCTTGAAGCAAAAATTAGTGAATTCATGGAAAACAAACCGGTCATTGAAGTGCTAAGAAACTACATGGATTATAGGAAGAAATTAGATGGTGTTATGTTAGCAAAGTC
Organism: Artemisia argyi; assembly: GCA_030686995.1. Taxonomy (NCBI): domain Eukaryota; kingdom Viridiplantae; phylum Streptophyta; class Magnoliopsida; order Asterales; family Asteraceae; genus Artemisia; species Artemisia argyi. Next base: position 55,267,317 of record CM060683.1, on the reverse strand, counting down.
GAAGTTGGAAGATAATAGTTTTGATGAAGTAGAGGAGAGAAGGATAATTGAGAATGGGCTCCCAAAGAAAATGAATGATCCCGGAAATTTTGTTTTGCCGGTTAAAATTAATGGGACAACTTCTTTATATGCATTAGCCGATATGGGCTCGAGTGTGAGTATTATTCCTTACCAATTGTATCAAAAGTTAGGATTAAGAGACCCTCAACCTAACAATTCTAAACTCACTATGGCGGATAATTATAAGGCGAAAGCAATGGGGGAGGTAAGGAATGTGAGAGTTCAGATTGGTTACAAAGCGTTCTTGGCGGATTTTCTTGTGTTGGCTGTTGCGGTTGATAAGGAACTACCTTTGTTGTTAGGTAGACCATTCTTAAGAACATGTGGAGCGATAATAGATATGGGAAGAGGTACCATGACAAATGATGATGGAATTCTTAAGAACACTTACTATCCAAAGCCTAGAGGGGGTAGTAATGGGGATGATAATGATGAGGACCAAGAGGAGGATTACCTTGGTTGCTTTGAAGTAGGAAGAGATGAAGATGGTAGGCCTAAGTTTGGCCCATGCACACCTAGTTTCTTTGATATTGAGGATGAAATGGAAAGGGCTCTAGCAATGGAGGCTTTCTTTAACCCATTTAAAAACATTTTTGTGTTTAACAAATTGACAGATTTTCTTGGATCTTTACCAGTCCAATTGAAGAACTTGGAATGGGGATCCGATGGTCGTAGCATTTACAAAAGAGAAGAAGGAGATGGTGATTGGCATTGCAAATTTGATATCACATGTCCTAGCGGAAGGAATTTTGCACGAAGTTTCAAAACTCAAAAGACTACTAGGAAGTTGTCAAACAAGTATCGTGGAGAAGACATTCTTAGGAATGAATATTTCTATGGATGAAGAAGAATGATCATAAGAATAAAGCACATCTTGTGCTATCTATTTGTTTGTTTCGTATTTTTAATTTCATGCAAATTATTTTATGTTTTTAGGTTTTATGCATTTCATGTTTGAAATAAGACTATCTATCTATCTTTTTATCTATTTATCTAGTTGTTTATTTATTTATATGTTTATCTAGTTTTTTTTTAGGTTAAGTTATGTTTTTAGTCTTAAGTTTAGAAGTAGATAACCAAAATTTTTGGTAGACAAAGTGTGTTTGGAATATATACATACAAAAAGATAAGTTTTTGAAGAGATAAGAACTACTAGTGCTTGTACCAAGTTTAGTAGTGGAAAAACTTTGAAAAATCAATTTCATACAAAACCGAACGAATGTATTCACAATTGATCAGATGGAATTGAATATATAAACCAAAATTTTCAAAAACCCAAGAAAACCACACACACAATCCACCAAAATTTTGGGTCATAAATTCGACCATAAGAAGTTGTTTAAGAGTTGCAGGAGTGATAATTGATCATCAATGGCATCAAGACAAGTAAGTTATATCATTAATTTCATTCAATTAGGTTTTAATTCGGATGATTGAAATTAGGTCACGAATTGGGTATTTTTGAAATAGAATTAAGATGTAATATTTTGGGGATAAGTGATTAGATGATAGGAGAATGTATTGCAAAAAGAATTAGATCAATTGATTAAGTTTTGAGTAAGAATTGATTGATTGAATTTTCGGATTGAATTGGGTAGAATCTTTGGAGCTAATTTATTTGCAATTGATGAATCCCAGGAGTTACATGCTTGATAATTACTGATGTTAGGTAATTGCATTGTTGATTAGAGCACTAATTGGAAGATTTTAGTAGATGGTGTTCTTGAGTTTCATAGGATCATTTGGTTGATACATGGAAATGTTACGAATCGTTGATAGGAGAGTTCAGATGTTAGAAGCACTCAAGAATGGTAGATTACAAGTTAGAAAGAAGTTCGGATAGATTGGGAAACATTTAGAATGGATTGAGGATGTATAATGTAAACAGGAACTCCAGCCGAATTGGTTGCGAGTTGAGTTCGAACGGATTGGAGTGTGCCAAAAGATCCATCCGATCGGATGGAGCTCAATCCGATCGGATGGATGCTACGGAAAATTTTTTGACATTTTTGAAATCGTGTTTTCTAGTTTCTAAATTGATTGGTATTAGTTTTTATACTTTCATAATAACATAATTTGAGTTTTTCAGGGAAATGTTGCAAGATTGGGTCGTAATCAAAGAAACCCGATTGTTAACAAGTATTTGAAAAGGAACGAGAGGAAGAGGATCACTTTTAGTTTGAAACCAGAGTCTAATGATAATGTCAAGTTTTCTCATGTGTAAAACAAAGATGAGAAGAATGCGTATAGGGAACGTCTTTCAAAACTTCAAGAGAGAAAGATTGCTAAGCCTAGATTGATTGATTGGGATTTACTTGCGGAGTATGAATGTGAGGATCAATTGAGGAGCATGATGACTATGATTTATGTGTATCCCGGTGATGGGGATAGGTTTGAAGATTATTCTTGGGAAAGAGCTTTTAGTATACGTGAGGATGTTTACAAGGAATGGTGTTCGGAGTTCTTTTATACATTTTACTTTGATAGGAAGGTGAATGATGTTCTTGGGGATGTTTGTATTTGGTTTAGATTGTGTGGGAGCGAACATGCTTTATCTTTGCCAAATTTTGCAGTTGCCCTAGGTTTGTATGAGGAAAGTGAGGTTAATCATAGGTTATTTGGACCACATTTTGTGAGCTTAGCTAGAGATAATGATCAATACATGGGTGTTGATGCTTATTGGAATAGAATTGGTGATCCAACTTGTCTTAGGAGGAATTCTTCTAGGATTAGGAATCCGTTGATGAAGGTGTTACAAAAGTTGATTTCTTGGGGATTGTTGCATAGGAGCGGTAGTCAAGACAAATGTAGTCAACCGGACCTATGGGTGATGAAGTTATTGGAGGAAGATAAGAATGGGAATGTGGCATGGATTATTGCCGAATATCTTTCTAAGAGAGCACCGGGGATTAAGAAACAAAGTGATGTTTGTGGAGGTCATTATGTGACCGTTTTGTCTAAGAATCTTGGGTACTATAATGAGAATGAGTTGAGGAAGTGTCGAGTGAGGATGGAGAGTGAGATATGGGATGCTTTTAGTTTTGGAAAAGCATTGGATAGGAATAATAAGACTTTGGGACCTTGGACCGAACCAAGTGTGGGGGCGCAATCAGGAGCTTATGCGGAAGCACCATGACAACCTCAAATGGGAAGTTTTCCAGGGAATACTCAAAGTGGTTTTGATTCAGGATGGGGTTATTGGAACCGAGAGTTGAATGCTATTGAGTGTAGGGAAGTTTGGAAAGATTCAATGATAATGTGGAATAACTACAACTTTGATTATTACATGCCAATGATCCAACACTTGGCACAAGATGCCAATTATGAGGTACCTCCATACAACCCACCAAATCTTCCACCATACCCGTTACCATATTCTCCATATCCTGGACCATACCCCTACCCTTATCCTGGTTATTCACCATTTCCCGAGTCATACCCTCCATACGGTAGACTTCCCAAGTATGGTAGTTCAGGTGTCAATGTGGGTGGATCAAGTTTTAATCCTATAGGATCGAGTTATGATGTTGGAGGTTCGTCATCAAGAGTTGGAAAGAAGAAGCGACGAGTGGTGGATGAGGACGATGCTGAAGACGATGATAAGGATGATGAGGAGAGCGAGGACGAGTTTATTCGTTCCGACGTGAGTTATTGATGATGACGAGTGATCATCATATGATTTATGGTTTGGTTTAAAAACAATTATGTGTCGAATTATTTCTATTTCCACTACCTTTAACTATTTCTTTTAGGATTTATAACGTAACTTAATTTTCTACTTATTTCGTTTAGATATTTTTGTTTGTGTTTGTTTGGTTGTTTCGTATATTTTGCAGTTTTCTTGCAGGGGTTTTGTTATGGAAGCATATAGTTGATCAACGTTTGGAGTCGATAAACTCATTTGCTTATTATGATCAAATATGCATTTTGCGTATTTAACTCCGGTATTTTCTAAATTTTTCCATTTCCTTTACTTTGAAGTTATTCTTTTTATTACATTGAGGACAATGCAAAACTTAAGTGTGGGGGAGGGAAGAAAATAGAAAAATTGCATAATTTTTAATTTTTAATTTTTCGTTTTTTTAGAGTCGTGAACATTAGTAACTAGAAGTAGTTCGCCCTTCATATTTTTTTAGAGTCGTGAACTTTTGATTCAATGGTAAATAATAATGATATTTTTGGAGAATAAATTAAGTTTAAAGAGCAATTCGTCTTGGAATTGATAACATTTGCTAGCACAATTTTATACCCTTATTACTATAAATTGTGAGGATTAATTTTTTTTATGTGAATAGTGTTTCTTATGCTATTTATATATTTCATTATGAGTGTGCCGGTGGTTGTGTTAATTCTAGAACTTGTACTTGTTATGCATTACGGTTAAATCATTTTCGAATGATAAGGATATATTCATATAATAAGGGGCAACCTTAGGAATTAAACCAAATGACCATCCGTTTACAAAACAAATTTTTGCTAACCACATCGGTTAGTTATCCTCGTATTTGGAACCCATTTGTTAGCGTTTATCTTTAGCGCTAGATACCCCTAGTTTCACCCTCTGAGCCATCCTTTTCATTTTGTTAAATCCAGAAAAATACAAAAAATATTTACACTTTAAACCTTAGCCTAACCCTTTGTCAAAGTCTAAATGGTGGGTTGCTAGTTGCTTGGTATGATGGATTATTTTTGATGATTATGAGTTAGACACACTTTGTGATTCGTGTGTGTCATTCCAACAAAGACGAATGATGCATACTTCTTATTTGTATTTTTTTTTGTGGTGTATGCTTATGCGAAGTGTGGGGGATATGTAAAAAAAAAAAAAAATCATCGCAACTATAAGGTGACAATTATAGCAAATGTGCTATATTATGAATAAAGAATGTTATGAGATATTTTGTTAGCCAATGTTCTAAGTATGAAGAATATTATTATGGTAAGTCGATGTATCGAGATGTGAAAGTTCGAAGAGGAGAAATATTGTAACTATTATCATTTATGGGATTTGTGGTTTGTTTGGTGATTAGCAACAATGGGACTTAGACTTTAATTTATTTTTCTTTAAAACCAATTTCATAAATATTCCCATACCTTATCCTTACCTTTTTGACTTAATGTAATTATTAAATAAGATATTTGCACGAAGGTTTTATTTACCCTTAGCCTATACGTTACAACCAGAATAAAAGACCTCTTTGATGAATTATTTCATTGTTTTGATACTTGTACAAGTCTATGGTAAGAAACATAAATCATGACACATATTGAGTGATGAGTGAATTTCAAATTAGCTTCGTGAGGTGCGTAGAATTGTTATCAAGCTCTTTATTTACTAGATTGAGTTCAAATAAGATATTTGCACTATTGCCATTGAAATCAGTTTTCTTTTGATTAAGACTTGCTCGAAGGCGAGCAAAGCTCATGTGTGGGGGATTTGATAACACTCAAAATTAACATGTTTTTAGTCGCGTTATTGTTTGTTTTATGCATGGAAATTGGTCATATTTGTAATTTGTTACTTAATCGTGGAAAAGTGTTTATGCATGCAAATATAGCCAAAAGCAGGTAAAAATGATTAAAAGATGAAGAAATGAAGTGATCATGCACATTTGGAGAGTTTCAAGAAGATCAAGAAAGAAAGAAACGACGCATGGACAAAAGGATTTGATAAAGACAAGTCTTCTACACATATTTATCAAGAAAATATCAAGTTCTAATGAATAAAGTCATGCCATGAAGAAAGACAATGCATGCAACGTAAAACGACAAAGAAAAGACAAAAGAATAATTTCCAGACAGTGTCCAACCGATCGGATGCAACCCGCATCCGATTCTGTTGGAATGTGCCAAAAGAGTGCCATCCGATCGGATGAAGAGAAACCTATCGGATGGAGGTGACTGATGTTACAAGGTTTGCATTTATGGACGAATTTACTCCCCATAATCATTTGTGGCTGATCATTTCTGCTTAATAACTCTAGAGGAACGTTTTTACTTAGAGAATAAGTGTTATTATGCTATATAATGACTACTTAGGGTCTAGATTACATGTATAATTGGCTCCAAACGGTCAACCTAAATAGACCAAAGGATGGTCAACTAGGTTAGACAGCCTAGAGTCAATGCTCCGCGGAATATAGTGTTTCCCCGGGTCGTTATGTCCCGACGAGGTGTGAATTGGTATTAAAACGGGCTTTGTGATCGGGTGAATTTGGATGAGAAAGGGGTTTGTGTGTGATTAAGCTAAGGAATCTACAAAGGAATAGCTTAAACAAGCTATATGAATAAGACTTGAAAGTTGGAAAAACCAGAAACATTTAAAACTTAAAAACGCGTACGTTACGTTTAAATAAAACGTAAACGTACAAAATAAAACGCAAGTTTTGGTAAAATAAAATACTTACAAAGATGAAAATCACATTTTTACAATCCTAATAATAAATTAAACTTTTTAGAAAATTAAATTTTTACACTATTTAATTAATTATTATTAATTAAATACTATTTATTAATTACTTATTAATTATTTAAATCAACCTAAATTATAAATAATTATGAAATTACACTAAAAAAATGAAAAATAAATTTGGAAAAATCTAAAATATTATAAAACTAATTTTCAAACTTAAAATATATTTTTCCTACTTTTTATATAATTACTATTAATTAAAAACTAATTTAAACTAATTAAAATTACACTAAATAATAGGAAAATGTAAAATAAGCTTAGAAAAATAAAATTAAAACTTAGAAAATTCTAAAATAATATAAAACTAATTTTAAAACAGAAAATATATTTTTGAGACTATTTAAATAATTACTATTAATTATTAACTAATTATTAATTAATAAAAACTAATATTAATTATTAAAAATACTAAATGAAAAGAGAAAAATATGAAAAATTTACAGAAATTATTTTACAACTATATGAACTTAAGAAAATTATAAAAACAGAAAGTGCTTAAGGAAAATAAGCACTTATGCAATAAGCTTCTTAAATAGAAGCTATCACTTTAGGAAAATTTGGCTTTTTTGAGTTTTCTTTTTACAAAACTACTTTAATACCTAAATTATGAAACTTTAACAAAGGCACTTGGCTATAAGCTCAGAAATAAGCACTTTTAAGTGCTTATTCCCTTGGCAGTTTGACTTTTGGTCAAACTAGCTAGGGAAAAGCTTGCATAAGCTACCACAGGCCATCTTAGGATCAAATAAGCTAAAACAGGTACAAAGGTGCATGAAATAAGCCAATGGAACCAGAAAACACAAGAAAATAAGCAATGATTAGTAATAAGCAACCCACCAATCACCACAGTCCACACAGGCCTAATGAGGCAACATGGGAGGTCTGTGGGGCCCACCTTAGCGATCAAGGAACCAAACTAAAACTTAATCTAAACAGCTGGGGTGGTAAGCTCCCAAATGAGCCAAGAAGCAGGGCCTGGGGCCCACTAATAAGCACTTGAAGACCCCTTGAAGTGGGGCTTGCACACTGAGTAACTCAGCATTGACAAGAAATTGGACAAAACAAAGAGGGGTTGCAGCCCTATTATATGAGTCCCAAACCACAAAATAAGCTAAGACACTTGGAGCCTGGCTTATTGGCTTTCCAATAAGCCAAGATGCAAGGTGTGGGTCCCACTAAAGCACAAGTTATGAACAATAGAAAAAGGGTCTGTTGGATTGGGGGTCTGTGTGCAGGGTACATGCTTGCCCTGCAGCCCTCTTTAAGCACCAATTAAGCAATAAAGAAAAAATTACAAAAATACAAACTAAGCTAATTCCTAAATATTAACTGAGGTACTAAAACATGTAAAAAGTTTAAACCCTAAAACTCAATACAAAAATCAAAATAAATCTTGCAATTTTTGGAAAAACCTGAAAGATGCACAATTGACTTTTTGAAGAAACTTAAATCTTTGACTCAATTGAACTTTAGATCCTGATTTAATAACTAAATAAGTTATAACAAACTGAAGTAAGACCAAATAATGCTAAACTTACAGCTTATAAGCTAATTTGATGGTTTGTGGAACTCAAATCCCTCACAGTTAACTGTGAGGGAGAATGAGAGATGTTTTTGACTTTTTTTCAAATGAAATTTGGTTTTTTAAGTTTTACTTGACCTCATTTAGCATGATGCAATCTACTAGAGCCAAAACTACAACCAATTAACAACAAGATCACCCAACAAATCACTGATCCAAACAGTCCCTTATGCTACACAGATTTGTGATTACAAAGTTTCTACCCTATTTGATACATGAAACTGAAACCTAAGCTAAAATACTTACTAATTATCACTACTTGAGCAGATTTAAACAACTACTAGGAACAAAAACTTAAAATGACATGTAACAAAATAAAATATGAAAATCCTTACAAGTTTCTTCCACAGTGTGCACAAATGGTGAACAAGAACCCAAATTAGTAACCTAATAGTCCCCATGGAATATTAAACCAAATGCTATCAAACTCCACCCTGCTAAATCACCTCTCCACTCCATAAACCTCAGTTGACTGTTTGACTTTTATAAAAATGGAAATTGATACTGACTAAACTCAAACAAGCTTACAATAAGCTGAATGAATCTTATGTAAACCTAAGGACACAGAGATTTAAACTTTTTGAAGCTTGTGAGACTAATAAAAGATACAATGAAGATTTAAGCAATTTTTCATAAAAATTAAATTCAAGTGCAAAGTTGAAACTAATGATAACAAAGGTCTTATATTACATTAAAATGACTGAGTACAAACTTTTTTATCTAAAAACAACAACTTAAACTTACAAATTACATAAAAATTGATTCTACATTAAACTATATTACTATTAATTAAATACTACTCTAACTGCCTCTTTCTCTTCTTTTTCTTTTCTTTTTATAAGCCTGGAGTTTCTCTCTATCTTTCCCACCTTCATTACAGCCATTGGATTGGCTTGGTTAATCATGGCCGTTCAAATTGGTTTTTGGCGGGAACAGGGAAGGTGGGCAGAGTAGTGGTGTTTGGTGTGGGTAATTATGAGGAGGGGGGTTGGTGTAAGTTGGTGAGTGTTTTGTGGGATAGGAGAGGAGGGGGGGGAGACATGATTACTGGTAATTAGGGAGAGGGATTAGGGATGATGAATAGTGATACGGGGTGTTTGGTTTGACTGTGTTTGACCGGTGGGATTATTAAAAAGGGGGATGGGCCGGGTTATATTGTATGGGCTTGGGGTTTGGTTTTTGGGTTGTGTTTGTGGACCAGGCCAAGGGTGGGGTGGTATTGGATTTGGTTTGGCTTATTTAATAACATAAGGGTCCATTTGATGTAGCTAATAAATCACAAGGACCATTCATGTAATAACTGAAACTGATGGGCTGAATTTGTCATTTTCCAAAAGTGTTCCAAAGGACCAATGTTGCCCAACTCCAATAGTATAAGGACCATAATTAAAATTTTCCATTATAATCACCAGGGGACCAAAACTGACAAGTTGCAAAATACAGGGACCAAACATGTAATTTCCACAAACTTCACACCAAGGACTAAAATTGATTTTTGTAACTTCCCAAGGACCCAAAATGATTTTTCATTCAAAATTATCCCACCAGGGACCAAATCTGCCAATTATTGAAACTCCAGGGACCAAACTGTAAATTTCCAAAACTTTTCAGATTTTTCACCAAAGGACTAAATATGACATTTTATGATTTCAAAATGACCTTTGGTGATAATTTTCCATTTTTTGAATGACCAGGGACTAGTTTTGTAATTTTATGAAAGTTGGGGGACTGAAACTGCCAATTTTTGCAAACTTTATACGTTTTTCATCTGTTTTTGCTCATTTTGCATCTAAAACATATAAAACACAATTTTGAAATATTTTTAGTATTTTGATGCATTTCTGAGTGTTTTTGTATGTTTTGCAGTTCAGATTAGACAAAAAATGATGAGTGTTTGAGCACTCATCAATCCCCCACACTAAACTATTGCTAGGTCCTAGCAATAACTGTTTTGAAAACTTGATGGATTTGAAAAACTCGTTACCAAAAGCCATCACTTCTGGAGTAGCCAGGTGTAAGAACTGTGGCACACCTGATAACTGTGTGATTTTGAGCAAACCACCAGCTGTCAACGGATTTGAGTAGTCTTTACCAAAAGCCGTTTGCTTCTGGACTAGCCAGCTCTTGATGGAATAGTCAACATCTTGGTGAGCTAATTACCAATTATGGATTTTCCACGGCCTTTACCACAAGCCATAATCTTGCGGGCTAGCCAACTCATTTGTTTTTGGGGAGTTGAGGAACCATACAATTTTGGGCAAATTGCAAGCCGTAAACGGATTTGAGATGTCTTTACCAAGAGCAGTTTGCTCCTGGACTAGCCAATCCCTTTTGTCGTTTAGACAAGGCGGACTGATTACCACAAAAATTTTGAAGCACCAGTGAAAATGTTTTAAAATTTTTGAAATTTTGGCTAAAACGGGGGTATTATATAGTAAAATGTGATAAAATTCGCTAGAATAGCGAATACCCCCCACACTTAGCATGAATATTGTCCTCAATATTCAAAATCCCGGCTATTATGCCGACATTTTGAACGTAAAAGGGCAACATTACAAGCTAAGCGTGGAAAACACCATTTTGTTTTTCACTCTTGTAACCATAGCGTGGGGGACTCCCCCACACTTAGGGTGAAAACCCTATAAGCCTGCTACTGTTTTTGTTTACCGAGTCGCTAGCTTGACTCGACCCCGAATTCATTTGTCCTTGGGGAAGCATGATGTGGAAGAAACAATCTCAATCGGACTTTCATTCAAGATGTTTGGACAAACATTTGAAGCACGTGAAAGTTCCACACCGATGAGATTAGTATCCGGCTCAAGATAATGATACATGAAAATGCCAGGATCAAAGATAGTGTCTTCATTCCCGAAGGAATGAAGAACAGGAGAAGTCACCCTGTAGGTGAAGAAAGGAAGAAAGATCTTGATGACAATCAAGATTGATTCATCATCATCAGAAAGAGAATTCATGATTGGTATATCATGAATCTCATCAGTAAAGCTCATATGATCTAGACATATAATGGGAGGGAGGGTTGGGATTCTTATATCAATCAAATTCTCAAGGTTGAGAATATTTCCCTCCGGATTACAAAGATCAACTTTGTCTAGATCAAAGTGAAAGTTATCATACTCCGGTGGATATATGATATGAGCGAGTTCACAGGAGAACTCCTCAAAGGTGAATGAATCATATTTGGGAAGAGAAATTTGAGAATTAGAAGTGGTACTGCCACTAATCTTCTCTCCCATATGATCAAAAGTAAAGGCTTCAAACTCCGGAATAGGATCATCGGAGAAAATGTCACTATCCTTAATCGGGATAGGAGATGAAATAGGTTTCATCTTGAAAGCCTCGATTTTAGAAATGAGGAGATCGACATTCAATAATGTTGCACGAAGTGCTTCATCCTTGATTTCAGTGTCAATCTCATCATTCTCTTCTTTTAAGCTAACTAGCTTAGAAGGTAATTCTTCCATAAAAATGATGTCTCCACAAGATAACGAATCGTCATCAGTAGAATCGTAGAACATCTCAACATGATCAGTCGGGAAGACAAGAGGAGGAGGAATATCACACAAATGATCAAGAGTTCCCTGTGACTCTCTTGGGATTGTAACAAGGTTCTCAACACTAGACTTTATGAATTCGTCCGATTCCTTTTCAGGAACAGTGTCAAGATGCTCGTCCCCCATGCTTAGAGAGTGAGTGGGAACCTCGGGTGTGATAAGAGTGGGTTGAGATGGAATCTCATCTGATGAACCTGATGAATCTTTATAAAATCCAAGGATATCAAGTGTATCCTCATCATCACTGTCATCAGGAATGAAACGAAATCGAGAGCTAGATCTGGCTGCTTTTTCTTTTGCTATTGATTCCCTAATAGATCTTTCATAAGCATCGTGGGAATTTATTTTAGCAGCCTGTTCATCAGCTAACAATTCTTCCATCGATTTTTGGTTTGGATAATCTGGGGTATGTGTTATTCCTCTCAAGTCTTTTACTAAATCCAAAAGATCAAGGAGAAGACTTTGAGGAATTGGTGGAGATGGAGGTTCGTCATAATACGATGTGTCAAAAGTGTTACAAGGAAATGGGTTCCCTGTTTGACAATCGGAGTTGAAGTGCGGACCTCCACAGTAATCACAACAGTAAAACTGATGTGGCTGTGAGTCGTATGTGCTAAAGTTATAATCGTTATCAGGAAACTGCTCATAGACAAGCGTGTTTCCTGATTGACAATCATAACTGTAGTGTGAACCACCACAGTACTCACAACAGTAAAACTGCTGAGTATCATGGTGTGGTAACTGATGGAATGAATCAGTGGTGTCATGATAGGAATAGGGATCTGGGTTATAGACAGACCCGTTTCCTGATTCTACCATGCCACAACTGGGGCAATTGCCACCATTATGAGGATTACCACACCATTGGCAAACCAGAAAGTGTGGATGAGACATAGAAAGAATCAAATGTGTATAGAGGGGTAGGGATGAAGAATCAAAGATGTGAAAGGGTAAAGGAGAATGTTTTTGGATTTTTGGATAAACATTTTGTACAATTTGAGAAAGAAAATATTTTTGTGTTTTTGTGTTCGTTGAAAACCGATTTAAAATGTTTTCGTGAACGGTTTTGTTTTGATAATAAGAAAATATGAACAAAGGATGGATAAATGTACAATGGAACGAATTCCAAAATCACTAATCAGAAAAACCGTTTAAAATACGCGCACAACCTCCCCGGCAGCGGCGCCAAAAATCGATTGGCTCCAAACGGTCAAGCTAAATAGACCAAAGGATGGTCAACTAGGTCAGACAGCCTAGAGTCAATGCTCCGCGGAATATAGTGTTTCCCCGGGTCGTTATGTCCCGACGAGGTGTGAATTGGTATTAAAACGGGCTTTGTGATCGGGTGAATTTGGATGAGAAAGGGGTTTGTGTGTGATTCAGCTAAGGAATCTACAAAGGAATAGCATAAACAAGCTATATGAATAAGACTTGAAAGTTGGAAAAACCAGAAACGTTTAAAACTTAAAAACGCGTACGTTACGTTTAAATAAAACGTAAACGTACAAAATAAAACGTGAGTTTTGGTAAAATAAAATACTTACAAAGATGAAAATCACATTTTTACAATCCTAATAATAAATTAAACTTTTTAGAAAATTAAAATTAATTTTTTACACTATTTAATTAATTATTATTAATTAAATACTATTTATTAATTACTTATTAATTATTTAAATCAACCTAAATTATAAATAATTATGAAATTACACTAAAAATATGAAAAATAAATTTGGAAAAATCTAAAATATTATAAAACTAATTTTCAAACTTAAAATATATTTTTCCTACTTTTTATATAATTACTATTAATTAAAAACTAATTTAAACTAATTAAAATTACACTAAATAATAGGAAAATGTAAAATAAGCTTAGAAAAATAAAATTAAAACTTAGAAAATTCTAAAATAATATAAAACTAATTTTAAAACAAAAAATATATTTTTGAGACTATTTAAATAATTACTATTAATTATTAACTAATTATTAATTAATAAAAACTAATATTAATTATTAAAAATACTAAATGAAAAGAGAAAAGTATGAAAAATTTACAGAAATTATTTTACAACTATATGAACTTAAGAAAATTATAAAAACAGAAAGTGCTTAAGGAAAATAAGCACTTATGCAATAAGCTTCTTAAATAGAAGCTATCACTTTAGGAAAATTTGGCTTTTTTGAGTTTTCTTTTTATAAAACTACTTTAATACCTAAATTATGAAACTTTAACAAAGGCACTTGGCTATAAGCTTAGAAATAAGCACTTTTAAGTGCTTATTCCCTTGGCAGTTTGACTTTTGGTCAAACTAGCTAGGGAAAAGCTTGCATAAGCTACCATAGGCCATCTTAGGATCAAATAAGCTAAAACAGGTACAAAGGTGCATGAAATAAGCCAATGGAACCAGAAAACACAAGAAAATAACCAATGATTAGTAATAAGCAACCCACCAATCACCACAGTCCACACAGGCCTAATGAGGCAACATGGGAGGTCTGTGGGGCCCACCTTAGCAATCAAGGAACCAAACTAAAACTTAATCTAAACAGCTGGGGTGGTAAGCTCCCAAATGAGCCAAGAAGCAGGGCCTGGGGCCCACTAATAAGCACTTGAAGACCCCTTGAAGTGGGGCTTGCACACTGAGTAACTCAGCATTGACAAGAAATTGGACAAAACAAAGAGGGGTTGCAGCCCTATTATATGAGTCCCAAACCACAAAATAAGCTAAGACACTTGGAGCCTGGCTTATTGGCTTTCCAATAAGCCAAGATGCAAGGTGTGGGTCCCACTAAAGCACAAGTTATGAACAATAGAAAAAGGGTCTATTGGATTGGGGGTCTGTGTGCAGGGTACATGCTTGCCCTGCAGCCCTCTTTAAGCACCAATTAAGCAATAAAGAAAAAATTACAAAAATACAAACTAAGCTAATTCCTAAATATTAACTGAGGTACTAAAACATGTAAAAAGTTTAAACCCTAAAACTCAATACAAAAATCAAAATAAATCTTGCAATTTTTGGAAAAACCTGAAAGATGCACAATTGACTTTTTGAAGAAACTTAAATCTTTGACTCAATTAAACTTTAGATCCTGATTTAATAACTAAATAAGTTATAACAAACTGAAATAAGACCAAATAATGCTAAACTTACAGCTTATAAGCTAATTTGATGGTTTGTGGAACTCAAATCCCTCACAGTTAACTGTGAGGGAGAATGAGAGATGTTTTTGACTTTTTTCAAATGAAACTTGGTTTTTTAAGTTTTACTTGACCTCATTTAGCATGATGCAATCTACTAGAGCCAAAACTACAACCAATTAACAACAAGATCACCCAACAAATCACTGATCCAAACAGTCCCTTATGCTACACAGATTTGTGATTACAAAGTTTCTACCCTATTTGATACATGAAACTGAAACCTAAGCTAAAATACTTACTAATTATCACTACTTGAGCAGATTTAAACAACTACTAGGAACAAAAACTTAAAATGACATGTAACAAAATAAAATATGAAAATCCTTACAAGTTTCTTCCACAGTGTGCACAAATGGTGAACAAGAACCCAAATTAGTAACCTAATAGTCCCCATGGAATATTAAACCAAATGCTATCAAACTCCACCCTGCTAAATCACCTCTCCACTCCATAAACCTCAGTTGACTGTTTGACTTTTATAAAAATGGAAATTGATACTGACTAAACTCAAACAAGCTTACAATAAGCTGAATGAATCTTATGTAAACCTAAGGACACAGAGATTTAAACTTTTTGAAGCTTGTGAGACTAATAAAAGATACAATGAAGATTTAAGCAATTTTTCATAAAAATTAAATTCAAGTGCAAAGTTGAAACTAATGATAACAAAGGTCTTATATTACATTAAAATGACTGAGTACAAACTTTTTTTTTATCTAAAAACAACAACTTAAACTTACAAATTACATAAAAATTGATTCTACATTAAACTATATTACTATTAATTAAATACTACTCTAACTGCCTCTTTCTCTTCTTATTCTTTTCATTTTATAAGCCTGGAGTCTCTCTCTATCTTTCCCACCTTCATTACAACCATTGGATTGGCTTGGTTAATCATGGCCGTTCAAATTGGTTTTTGGCGGGAACAGGGAAGGTGGACAGAGTAGTGGTGTTTGGTGTGGGTAATTATGAGGAGGGGGTCGGTGTAAGTTGGTGAGTGTTTTGTGGGATAGGAGAGGAGGGGGGAGACATGATTACTGGTAATTAGGGAGAGGGATTAGGGATGATGAATAGTGATACGGGGTGTTTGGTTTGACTGTGTTTGACAGGTGGGATTATTAAAAAGGGGGATGGGCCGGGTTATATTGTATGGGCTTGGGGTTTGGTTTTTGGGTTGTGTTTGTGGACCAGGCCAAGGGTGGGGTGGTATTGGATTTGGTTTGGCTTATTTAGAAACATAAGGGTCCATTTGATGTAGCTAATAAATCACAAGGACCATTCATGTAATAACTGAAACTGATGGGCTGAATTTGTCATTTTCCAAAAGTGTTCTAAAGGACCAATGTTGCCCAACTCCAATAGTATAAGGACCATAATTAAAATTTTCCATTATAATCACCAGGGGACCAAAACTGACAAGTTGCAAAATACAGGGACCAAACATGTAATTTCCACAAACTTCACACCAAGGACTAAAATTGATTTTTATAACTTCCCAAGGACCCAAAATGATTTTTCATTCAAAA
The DNA here is from genome assembly GCA_030686995.1 of Artemisia argyi. Classification (NCBI taxonomy): domain Eukaryota; kingdom Viridiplantae; phylum Streptophyta; class Magnoliopsida; order Asterales; family Asteraceae; genus Artemisia; species Artemisia argyi. Next base: position 55,250,899 of record CM060683.1, on the reverse strand, counting down.
TTATCCCACCAGGGACCAAATCTGCCAATTATTAAAACTCCAGGGACCAAACTGTAAATTTCCAAAACTTTTCAGATTTTTCACCAAAGGACTAAATATGACATTTTATGATTTCAAAATGACCTTTGGTGATAATTTTCCATTTTTTGAATGACCAGGGACTAGTTTTGTAATTTTATAAAAGTTGGGGGACTGAAACTGCCAATTTTTGCAAACTTTATACGTTTTTCATCTATTTTTGCTCATTTTGCATCTAAAACATATAAAACACAATTTTGAAATATGTTTAGTATTTTGATGCATTTCTGAGTGTTTTGGTATGTTTTGCAGTTCAGATTAGACCAAAAATGATGAGTGTTTGAGCACTCATCAATGTACCATCAAATATCTAACTAAGTATTACACCAAATATTGTTAGTTCATCTTATATTGCCTGAAAGTTTACTAAGTGTTGTGAAAATGTCCAGAAAGTGTTGAGTTCGAGTCTCAAGCGTTGGTTCGAGTTTGGAGTTGTTTACTTACGTTAGTGAACAATTGGAGGAGTTTGGTTGCTATAGTTCCACAAGTTTATTCAATGTAATTTTCAAGCTAGGTACACCTTGATACTTATAATGAACAATCGTTACTTTGAGTTTAATAAAAGTTTTCTTATTTACTTATGTTTTAATATGATTGTTATGGAGTAATTTGTGATATACTTGTGTGTATGATGTGATTGGTTACGGAGTATTCTTTTATGAAAAAAGATGATGCATGAAAACATATCTATTTTATGAGTTTGTTGAAGTAACATCTAATCTTGCTTAATTTGTTGGTAAAAACAATTTTTGGAGAAATAGGTCCGAAAGGAGTTTCAACTTGTTTTTATTCCAAAACATTAGTGCACGAATTAGTATGGAATAGGATGCTTGACACTCATCTTATTTACTTGTTAAAATGGATTTGAGAAGATTTCATCACGAAAAAGGACCGAAAGGATTTGTAGGAATTCATAAGAAAAGAATTGATTTTCAAAACAACCATGTGATTATAGAATTGTCATACTCATTTGATATGTCCGAAAGGAGTCATTTAGGTGATAGAATTCTTAGTGGTAGTTAAAACATGACATACATCATAGATTGTATAACTACTCATTTTTAGCTGCGCATCATAACAAGTTTTACACCAAACTTTATACTTAAATTGTCATGATACTCCTAATTACCAATCAAGGAATTATACACAAGTATATGCTTAGTTCTTATTAAGTTTCTTTTTTGATATTTACATAAATTTGGATAGACAACCCTTATTTAACAAACGTTTTTCTTATTACTAAAACTATCAAATCCCTTGGGACGATCTCGACTTACCCACCTTTACTACATCGGACGAGTATACTTGCTCGTATGTGCTAAATACTAATCGGATAAATCGTGTTTATAAATTTTAAAACTTGTACAAATAAAATGCACATCAGCGTTCTGCTGGCCATTTCCTTTTGGGCAGCGGTTCCTGAAATGTCCTATCTCTCCACAGGTATAGCAGGCCGGGGCAACAGGCTGAAGGTTGCTTCCAGTGGCTGGACTTCTGCAATCCTTAGTTTGGTGACCTATTTTCTGGCACTTAATACACTTGGTTGTGCAAGGTCCATTGTGGTGTAGTTTACATCTATTACGTTGGGGTTTCTGGCCTTGGTATTCCTTGCTGTCTGTAGCAGCGTATGCCTTAGCAACTTCTTGTTTTTGGTTCTGTCAATTCTGGCGGTTGTTTCGGTTGTGATAGTACGGGTTGCTGCTTTGGTTGTTATTGTTGTTGGAGTTGTGGTTGTTGTTGTTGTTGCGATGGTTGTTGTGATGAGTAGTCCTCTTGTCATCGAGTTTCCTCTTGAGTTCATTGTTACACTTGACCTATCGGTCCAGGAGCTTTTGAGCAAGTTCGATTGCTGCCTCTAGAGTGGATGGGTTTGATGAAGTGACATCTCCCTCAATACTCCGAGGAAGTCCGACAACGTATTTCTCCAAAAGTCTTTTCGAGATCGGGTACAACCGTGGGACATAGCACCATAAGCTCTTGGAATCTGCGGTTATAGGTTTTGAGGTCAACACCTTTAACTACCAGCTGGTGGAATTCATCCTCCATTTTTCTCAGTTCAGAACGGGGACTATACTTCTTCAGTATCTTAGCCTTGAATCAGCCCATGTGAGTTGGTAGGCTGTTGTTGTTCCCATGGTTTGGACTGTAGCGTTCCACCAGGATAAGGCATCTTGCATGAGTGTTCCAGTAGTGAAGGTGACCTTTGTGTCTTCGGTACAACCGCTCCTCTGAAAGACAGTCTCAACTCGCTCGAACTAGTGAGCTAGTTCAGTCACACCTTCGGTACCTTTGTAGAAGGTAGGCTGGAAACTCACAAAGTCTTTGTAAGTACATCTACAGTGGGTGGCTGCCACACTTTCCCCAGTTGGCATGCTGGTGCCACTGTTGCGGGCATTTGCTGCGGCCTGCTCCGCCAAGACTGCGTTCACGCCATTGGCGATTGCCTTCTGAATGTCCTCCAGAGTCATAACAGGTGTAGTCGTTGCGGTTTCAGGGGTTGCATTTGCTCTTCTTGTGTGTGCCATGTTTCTATTAACATTGCAAGGAACACGGGTTTAGAGGTTTCATTACGCTAGAGTAGAAAAGTGTGAAGAATGAGATAATCGAGGGTAGGTTAAGATAATATAGTCATTATGTCAATCAAAACAGTCTGAGTTTATGGAAATATCTTAAGAAGATCTAATTTGTTTTATATAACATCACGACATGTCTGAATCAAATCATAACACACATGAGAACATAAATGATCAAGTTATCCTGTATAAATCAACATCTCATGAGACAATATATAAGAGAAATGCATATGAATATGAGAAACAACCATGGAAAAACATAAATCAATATTAATATAGTACATCCACACAATATAGGATTAATAACTTGTTCGATAGTTTCTTACAACATATGGATACAAGATTCCTTATTAATACAACATTGGTATACTAAGATAATTCTTAGCTATACTAATACATCTCTGATCTATGGTCCTCCTGGTGCACCATCTAGAGGGCGCTGAAGGTTTATAATCATATCCATCAAGATCTCTACTATCTGGTCTCGAGCTCTATCCCTAGCTCGGGAATCCTCAATCATGAGTCGATAAATCAGGACCTGAGAGCTGAGCTGGTCGACCACAGAGTCTAGTACCTCAATCGTTGTCTGCATCGAAGTAACATCATCGCGCAATATAGTCATGGTCTCACTAATCTCCTCAAGATGAGTACCCATATGGTCGAAATCTGCCTCCATCGCTAGCTGGCCTATCACGAGGTTCTTTACCTCGTCCCCAATAATCTCGACTTGCTCTAGTGGTAAGTCATTCAGAATGCCAATGATGTAGTCAACTCGATCCTCATGTTGGGCTAGTCTGGCTGCCAGTAGGGGTACGGTGTGATGAAGGGGTTCTCCGGTAACAAGAAGACTCCTCGAAGTGGTGGCAGATGAGCTCTCTCCTAGCTCAGCGGTACTAGGGCCTCCCTCCTTGAATCTCCAACGACGGATGATCGGTAGCAAGAAGACCATCGACGAGCGTCGACCCTCCTGTGGGTCCTACGACGAGCTGCGGCCTCTGCTGTGGCCTGGACACAGGGTCTCAGGAAGAAGGGATCAAGTGGCATGCCCTATTGTGGGATGGTAAAGGGTCGCTGTGAGTAGTTGGTGATGTAGGCGGGGTATAAGATGGTAATGGCATAGTAGTGGTCTGCCGATAGAAGATAGTAGGGGATGGAACTGAAGATGGTGGTGCAGGTGATGGTGTCCTGGTATGCTCAGGTGATGGTGCTGGTATAGCAGGAGCTGCTGGTTCACATACCCTCTTCTGGGCAGTGTTCTTGCGGACAGGACCTCCCTCTTATTGACGGAAAAGTCGGCCAAAGGGTTTCGGCTCATAAGGTCGAAGTCGTCGAACTCGCCTACGTCGGCGGATCAGACCAGGTGGTGAACGTAGGAGTGCTGGTGATGTGGGAGGAGAAATCTCTGAGTCAGATGTAGGTAACCACTGTTGAATCTGCATATATCGGTCAGTAGCAGGTGACATATGCATCACTGCTGGAACAAAGTCTGATGTAGGAGACGCAAGGTCTTCACTTTCTAAGTCAGACGATACCGCGATAGGGTGTGGAGCTAGAGACATAGTTCTGTAATAATCCCGAATAGTAAATGTAAGTTATTAACATAATCATAAACATGTTAGCCTTGTTAAAACTCATATAATAGGCAAAATTCTTAAAATGTTGGGAATGTGTAGGCACGGAGGGCATAAGATGTTTAAATTTTAAATGGTTCGTTTTGAAAAAGGTAGTTATAGTCCAGTTTTTAAAATACATCTGGTTCTCTATAACCATTGATCTGATGCCAATCTGTAACACCCCCTAAATTCGGTCAACAACAGCGGAAGACTTAACAGGGTATTACGTAGTGGATCTTTGTCATATCATAGGAAACGTTTTGAAAACACATTTTATCATTCTTTCAAATTTAAAATATTCCAAGTACAGAAATCGTTTTCAAAGTTGGTCATATCTTTATAGATATGTTTTATTAAAGCGAATAATAAAAACGTTTATTTAAACCCGTGCCAGGGTTAATGCCCTTCTCCGTGCCTTAGATTCCATGCCTTAGTTACTTGAGATAAACATGCTAAAAGTCAACAAAAGTTGAATGATATTCATATATTTAAGTTTAAAAGTTTGAACACAAGGTAAGGGTGTTAATTGCATCGATTTACAATTAACCATGTTTAAAATCAAGTTGTTATTGCATTAAGCTCATGACACGCAACGATTTGACAGGCATCAAGTATGATGTAAAATATAATAGTGTGCCCTCAGGATAGGTCTTTTCCAGTAACCTATGAGTTTTAAATAAAGTGCGCTTGGTGGCTCATCCTAGCTAAACCAAATGGGGATTGTCAGTCCCAAATAGATCTATTCACAAATATTTACGTTCACTCGCAAGTGATTAAGGTTCATGATCGAGGGGTTTTTGGCAATAGCTACTTAAGCAATAATAACATCAGGCATAACATACTAAAAAGCTTGTGTTCAGGTTTGTAGCATGTATCTCCCCATAAAAGAGTTTAAAAGTTAAAAAGTGTGCTATGAACTCACCTTGGTTTCTCGGTAGTGGTAGTATCGTAATTCAAACGATATATGGAAATGGCTTCAACACACAACCTAGATAAAATATGGCAAGTTTTTAGTGTTTGATAGTCTAAGTTCGGTTTATCGCGAATATTGGTTATTACGGTTTATCGTTGGTTTGGTGAACTTGTAGCATTTAAACATGCGTGTTTAAATGCCTGAAGTTCAAGAACAAGTATATATTTACGAGTATAACTCGTGAGTATGTTTTTGTTTGACGAAGTACCGAGATTGTCGAATATGAACGAGGTTGATGATTGATAAAACAACTCTAGGTTTTAAGCTTTGGTTAGTTTTTTGTATATGTATATCGTAGTTATATATATTATAGAACGACGAAGTGTGACGATATACGTCGAAGTGTGATGGAGGTCTGTGAATAAATCAAGGGTTGATAGGTGTCGAAAAATGACTTGGTTTGAGAGAATGTGTTATTACGTTATATATGTATATATATATGTATATATATATGTTATATATATGTTATTTATGTTATTACGTTATATATGTATATATATATATGTATATATCTATATATATGTAACTGAAGATGGTGGTGCAGGTGATGGTGCTGGTATTGCAGGAGCTGCTAGTTCACATACCCTCTTCTGGGCAGTGTTCTTGCGGACAGGACCTCCCTCTTATTGACGGAAAAGTCGGCCAAAGGGTTTCGGCCATAAGGTCGAAGTCGTCGAACTCGCCTACATCGGCGGATCAGACCAGGTGGTGAACGTAGGAGTGCTGGTGATGTGGGAGGAGAAATCTCTGAGTCAGATGTAGGTAACCACTGTTGAATCTGCATATATCGGTCAGTAGCAGGTGACATATGCATCACTGCTGGAACAAAGTCTGATGTAGGAGACGCAAGGTCTTCACTTTCTAAGTCAGACGATACCGCGATAGGGTGTGGAGCTAGAGACATAGTTCTGTAATAATCCTGAATAGTAAATGTAAGTTATTAACATAATCATAAACATGTTAGCCTTGTTAAAACTCATATAATAGGCAAAATTCTTAAAATGTTGGGAATGTGTAGGCACGGAGGGCATAAGATGTTTAAATTTTAAATGGTTCGTTTTGAAAAAGGTAGTTATAGTCCAGTTTTTAAAATACATCTGGTTCTCTATAACCATTGATCTGATGCCAATCTGTAACACCCCCTAAATTCGGTCAACAACAGCGGAAGACTTAACAGGGTATTACGTAGTGGATTTTTGTCATATCATAGGAAACGTTTTGAAAACACATTTTATCATTCTTTCAAATTTAAAATATTCCAAGTACAGAAATCGTTTTCAAAGTTGGTCATATCTTTATAGATATGTTTTATTAAAGCGAATAATAAAAACGTTTATTTAAACCCGTGCCAGGGTTAATGCCCTTCTCCGTGCCTTAGATTCCATGCCTTAATTACTTGAGATAAACATGCTAAAAGTCAACAAAAGTTGAATGATATTCATATATTTAAGTTTAAAAGTTTGAACACAAGGTAAGGGTGTTAATTGCATCGATTTACAATTAACCATGTTTAAAATCAAGTTGTTATTGCATTAAGCTCATGACACGCAACGATTTGACAGGCATCAAGTATGATGTAAAATATAATAGTGTGCCCTCAGGATATGTCTTTGCCAGTAACCTATGAGTTTTAAATAAAGTGCGCTTGGTGGCTCATCCTAGCTAAACCAAATGGGGATTGTCAGTCCCAAATAGATCTATTCACAAATACTTACGTTCACTCGCAAGTGATTAAGGTTCATGATCGAGGGGTTTTTGGCAATAGCTACTTAAGCAATAATAACATCAGGCATAACATACTAAAAAGCTTGTGTTCAGGTTTGTAGCATGTATCTCCCCATAAAAGAGTTTAAAAGTTAAAAAGTGTGCTATGAACTCACCTTGGTTTCTCGGTAGTGGTAGTATCGTAATTCAAACGATATATGGAAATGGCTTCAACACACAACCTAGATAAAATATGGCAAGTTTTCAGTGTTTGATAGTCTAAGTTCGGTTTATCGCGAATATTGGTTATTACGGTTTATCGTTGGTTTGGTGAACTTGTAGCATTTAAACATGCGTGTTTAAATGCCTGAAGTTCAAGAACAAGTATATATTTACGAGTATAACTCGTGAGTATGTTTTTGTTTGACGAAGTACCGAGATTGTCGAATATGAACGAGGTTGATGATTGATAAAACAACTCTAGGTTTTAAGCTTTGGTTAATTTTTTGTATATGTATATCGTAGTTATATATATTATAGAACGACGAAGTGTGACGATATACGTCGAAGTGTGATGGAGGTCTGTGAATAAATCAAGGGTTGATAGGTGTCGAAAAATGACTTGGTTTGAGAGAATGTGTTATTACGTTATATATGTATATATATATATGTATATATATATATATATATATATATATATATATATATATATATATATATATATATATATATATATATATATATATATATATGCTATATATGTTATTTATGTTATTACGTTATATATGTATATATATATATATGTGTATATATCTATATATATGTAACTGAAGATGGTGGTGCAGGTGATGGTGTCCTGGTATGCTCAGGTGATGGTGCTGGTATAGCAGGAGCTGCTGGTTCACATACCCTCTTCTGGGCAGTGTTCTTGCGGACAGGACCTCCCTCTTATTGACGGAAAAGTCGGCCAAAGGGTTTCGGCTCATAAGGTCGAAGTCGTCGAACTCGCTTACGTCGGCGGATCAGACCAGGTGGTGAACGTAGGAGTGCTGGTGATGTGGGAGGAGAAATCTCTGAGTCAGATGTAGGTAACCACTGTTGAATCTGCATATATCGGTCAGTAGCAGGTGACATATGCATCACTGCTGGAACAAAGTCTGATGTAGGAGACGCAAGGTCTTCACTTTCTAAGTCAGACGATACCGCGATAGGGTGTGGAGCTAGAGACATAGTTCTGTAATAATCCCGAATAGTAAATGTAAGTTATTAACATAATCATAAACATGTTATCCTTGTTAAAACTCATATAATAGGCAAAATTCTTAAAATGTTGGGAATGTGTAGGCACGGAGGGCATAAGATGTTTAAATTTTAAATGGTTCGTTTTGAAAAAGGTAGTTATAGTCCAGTTTTTAAAATACATCTGGTTCTCTATAACCATTGATCTGATGCCAATCTGTAACACCCTCTAAATTCGGTCAACAACAGCGGAAGACTTAACAGGGTATTACGTAGTGGATCTTTGCATATCATAGGAAACGTTTTGAAAACACATTTTATCATTCTTTCAAATTTAAAATATTCCAAGTACAGAAATCGTTTTCAAAGTTGGTCATATCTTTATAGATATGTTTTATTAAAGCGAATAATAAAAACGTTTATTTAAACCCGTGCCAGGGTTAATGCCCTTCTCCGTGCCTTAGATTCCATGCCTTAGTTACTTGAGATAAACATGCTAAAAGTCAACAAAAGTTGAATGATATTCATATATTTAAGTTTAAAAGTTTGAACACAAGGTAAGGGTGTTAATTGCATCGATTTACAATTAACCATGTTTAAAATCAAGTTGTTATTGCATTAAGCTCATGACACGCAACGATTTGACAGGCATCAAGTATGATGTAAAATATAATAGTGTGCCCTCAGGATAGGTCTTTGCCAGTAACCTATGAGTTTTAAATAAAGTGCGCTTGGTGGCTCATCCTAGCTAAACCAAATGGGGATTGTCAGTCCCAAATAGATCTATTCACAAATATTTACGTTCACTCGCAAGTGATTAAGGTTCATGATCGAGGGGTTTTTGGCAATAGCTACTTAAGCAATAATAACATCAGGCATAACATACTAAAAAGCTTGTGTTCAGGTTTGTAGCATGTATCTCCCCATAAAAGAGTTTAAAAGTTAAAAAGTGTGCTATGAACTCACCTTGGTTTCTCGGTAGTGGTAGTATCGTAATTCAAACGATATATGGAAATGGCTTCAACACACAACCTAGATAAAATATGGCAAGTTTTCAGTGTTTGATAGTCTAAGTTCGGTTTATCGCGAATATTGGTTATTACGGTTTATCGTTGGTTTGGTGAACTTGTAGCATTTAAACATGCGTGTTTAAATGCCTGAAGTTCAAGAACAAGTATATATTTACGAGTATAACTCGTGAGTATGTTTTTGTTTGACGAAGTACCGAGATTGTCGAATATGAACGAGGTTGGTGATTGATAAAACAACTCTAGGTTTTAAGCTTTGGTTAATTTTTTGTATATGTATATCGTAGTTATATATATTATAGAACGACGAAGTGTGACGATATACGTTGAAGTGTTATGGAGGTCAGTGTGAATAAATCAAGGGTTGATAGGTGTCGAAAAATGACTTGGTTTGAGAGAATGTGTTATTACGTTATATATGTATATATATATATGTATATATATATATATGTATATATATATATATATATATATATATATATATATATATATGTATATATATATATATATATATGTATATATATATGTATATATATATATATATATATATGTATATATATATATGTATATATATATATATATATATATATATATATATATATATATATATATATATATATATATATATGTGTGTGTGTTATATATGTTATTTATGTTATTACGTTATATATGTATATATATATATATATGTATATATATATATATATACTAGTTTTGAAGCCCGCCCGATGGGCGGGCTTGACTTGTAATTATTTGTTGGATAGTAGTAGGTCACGGAAAATAATGTATATATACAATTCAATTATATATATTTATAATAGGATTATTGTTAACAATGATTAAAGCAAATAACATGAAATTTTATGGCCTATATAACCGATGTGGAATACATATCCGATGTGCTAAATGTGAGTGAAACACAAATGGCTCCGTGTTGGTAGTCATCGAAGCCCGCCTACCTTGTGATTTTTCAATGAATGAATTAAGTAACGGTTAATTAATTACGAACATCGTAAAATATTTATAGAGTGATTAAAGAATAGAAAAAAATGTTTTATTTCAAATGCGAAATAAAGCTTCTTTAAACGGCATCTTATTGTCTGACAGGCTAATGACCACACGCGGTATGACGCAAAGAGTACCGACACTACCAAATCATTTACTGGATACGATAAGAATGAAAATAAATAAACATTTATTGAATATGAAAGAAAAAAGTTACAACATAGTATGCAAGAACAAAGTATACATTCTTATTGCTCAAATGCGAAATAAAACTTCTTTGTATACAATGTGATTTTGCGTAACTATCATCCTTATCACAACAATGAATCTTCAATCCTTTTATACTCTTCACTTTTGAGGCAGCTATGTGGCCCACATATAGTAGTCCATGTGAGAAACATGGGCTCTACAGAAACAACCCAACTTTCGACACAGTTTATTGACTTTTATTAATTATCATTGCGAAAGAGAGATATAGGGAATATGGTTGAGTTTAAACGATATCTTACTGTCCGACGGGCTAATGACCATGCTCAGTAATGCGCAAATAATCCCGACACTATCACCGGATATGATCTTAGCTTCAATTACATTTGTTCTCACCTTTATTGATTGAAGTTGATCCTAACAAATTTCTAGTTGGAAAGTGACATATTATAAGCAAATCAAATAAAGACATAACATAAGACAACCAAAAAACATTCATTGATTCAGCCATATGGATAATATAATTTACAATATACCTGTTTGTTTGCAGTAGCTTCTCTGAATAAGTAGCTATACATAAAAATCACTATGAGTGTTATATGTGAAAATATATTTGCCATTTCAAATATACCTATTTGCAATTGGTTGCCGAAATTCTAGTTAAAAAAACAAAAAGTCTAAATTAACTCAAGCTAAATACTAATGTGTTTAATGTCATCATCCAACCACTTGTCCATAGTCTAGAGAACAGACTCACTTGTACCGTAGTTTCTAGCACAATAAATATGATAATTGCAAAAGCTTCTACTAATGTGTTTAATGTCATCATCCAACCACTTGTCCATAGTCTAGAGAACAGGCTCACTTGTACCGTAGTTTCTAGCACAATAAATATGATAATTGCAAAAGCTTCTACACCTTTGATGCAATTGATGATGTCGCTTCTACACCTTTGATGCAATTGATGATGTCTCTGCTTGATTTGTTGTATTTCATATGACTTTTAACCAACTGCCCGGCTGATATGGCAAACATCAATGGTAGTTCACCAGCCAACGCCGAATAAACAACTATCCTTGGTAGCAACTGTGCGTTAGAGCCTTGTGATTCTACTCTTGATTCCAAGTAGCTTCAAGCATGTAGATTGTGACTTTCAGGAGGCCAACAAAACAAATTATTCAATGATAATTTTATTACAACTTCAAGATGCGAAAACACGCACACCACTATTTCCTACATATCCCAATATAACCTAAACATACCTGCATCCAACTTATGTTCTTAAGTTAAGCCTTATGATGTGACAAAGGGTGCTTCAGGTTATAGTTCAAGATGTTAATGAGTTTTAGATTGTGTATTTTCCGTTCAACTTCTTACCCAATTCTAAAGTTTCACCATGGACCCGTTATAGTTATATATAACTCAAATGAACCAACTATATGAATATTGTACAATCTTCACAGTATTAACTCTTATGAAAGCTTGCCCGGAAACCCATTCTCTTCAAAAATTTTACACTAATACTAATAACAACATATTTTTATATTTAAAACCAAAATACTTCCAGAAATTTAAAATAATGCTTGGCGCAAAAAATAAATAAATAAATAAAAAATAAAAAATCAAGAATAATTACCTGGTCGGGGAACAACATTCGGACAATAAGTATAACCAACATAACACTTTTTAAGAAAATTCTGCCCTCGTAACGAATTCCCACGCGCCCTCTTCAGACTCTCCACGTCACTTTTTATAAATTGCTTATTTTGAGTGCTAATCACCTTAACAATTTAAAAAATGTCATGCGGGCACCTATTGTTGCCTTTAGACATAGTCTAAGAAACGTCTTAAATGCGTAAGAGCTTGCAATGTACCGATTTCAACCTCATAAAAATTATACAAAAAAGAACACATAATGAGTAAAGAACACATGGAGAATGCCATGACATCAGTAACCGACCTAAACAGACCCCCTTATTCGTTGATGGCGCGTGTGATCAAACCTGCAATAAGCAGACACCAAACACTCATGATATCAGCTTATTACAATCAACATGGGCATCGTTTTCATCCCATAAAATCTGATTGAAAACAGTTTTTAAAATGTCTAAAAACTACTATTAAAAATGTTTATAACCAAATTCAGACTTAAAAATGGTTATATAATATAAATAGATTGAGAATTTTTGCTTACCAGCTGTGAAGTTCATGGACAATAAGTTGGTCGCCTTCTCAATATTTCAAGTAATAGAACACCCGGTGATAAGTTTATTTTGGTGTTGTCAATTGTCCGTATAAAGCAGCCATCAAGACATTATGTGTTGTAGCTATTTGCTGCAATATATATCAGACAGTAGCAATCAATCTAGGTGGAAATAATTTTTTAAATGAAAATTAGAAAAAGAAATTTGTGTTCAAACAATAAGGGGAAATGGTGCTACTTACATGTATATATCGCATTTTGCATTATCGAATGTAAGTGGATCTGTAAAATCAAGGCAAATGATAATATTTTTTATAACTCCATTTTCCAAATGCATTATTCATTTTTTCGGAAAGGCTATGTATATGATATTTAGCATTTCCATTGTCGACACCTTTTTTTTTTTTTTTTTTTTTTTTTTTTTTTTTTTTTTTTTTTTTAAATTCCATAAGCATAATCATATCATTAATAATAACTCAGTACCAAATAAGTAACATTTTAAGATGAATGAAAAATCTTGCAAAACTTCATTGGTCGAACATAGATGTATCTTTGGTGTGCCTCTAGTGACAATAATTGAAGCATTGATTACCTAATAAGAGTGTCGATTCTAACCACTTCAAATTATAACTCCAATATTGTGGTCCTGTTACTTCCTGTTAATAGGATAACAAAAGTTAAAATTACCCTTTAGATAAGTCCCAAAGTATTCAGGAAAAGATAGATCATGATAATGTGTTATACATGCCAAATAAGCAACCATAGTAATTGGTAAGTAACTGAACCCATGATTATACTAACATAGCATACTTGGACAAAGATTTGTTAAAAAGGGTGAACCAACATGTTGTGACCCGTTACCCAATCCATTTGGCAAAAAATATTGAAATTCTGGAAATACAAACCCTCATTCCATACCTGCAGTATGATAATTGCAACCACATCATTGGCCAAGACGCCACCCTTTTTTAGCTTACCTCTGACTGTAGCTACATCAGAAATAAAGTCTTCAATGTAACCAAACGCAAGGATCTTGTACAATGTCAGCAACATTTCTGCAGGGCGTAACCTGATAATTTCATTCGCTGTGATACATAGAAGAAACATTAAGTGGAAACCAAAATATAGTTGCATACTAAAGAGGTTGTGATACACTGCTGCTCAGTCTTAGCTATTTATACCCATCTAATCTTGCACATAAGATATATTTAAGCACACCTATATTTGTACATGGCATATATTTTCAACTTGAAAATTTCACCATAAACACTATTAAGCTACAAAAACTGATGAATTGAAGTTGTCGACGTACTAAAAAAATACATGTTCTGAATTAAACCGTTTTGACCCGTTAACCAACCCGTCCATTTTACCACATATGCATGATATGTTTGATCTAAATAAGACTGTAAGAAGAAATTACCTCCCAAATAAGTTTGAAAACTTTTGTGCACTGAGTGTGGTGGAAGTGATGCCCGTGACTAAATCTACATGACCCCTCCATTTTTCGGTCATACCATTATCATAGTATCATTAAGAATAGCAAAAAGTAGCTTACGAAAAGCTAAATATGTATGTAGGATAAACCTAACCTTGAGGTGTTGACTCTGGAACGGCTTTGTTGTTAATGGACACAGCTTAATACTTTGATCCTCCCATCGAATTCCTATTGCCATTTCGCGTGCCATGTGAAAATGTTTGTCCAAACCAATTGCCTATGCGTGAACATAGGAATAGGTATTCAAGGAGAAGATCAAAGTCGGTAGCTGTGCGAAATCAAAAAATGTGGCTGAACTGTAGCAAAGAAGCGAAGTTTATGGATGTGGAAAAAGCGGGAAAACTATATAAAGCGCACCCACAAATCCTAACAGAAAGAGGAATGCACGAAATGTTATAACTTTCTCTCACTTTTTCGTCTTCTGTGTCCGCTTCCCTGATCGCGGCCTGGCATGTGTGCCACATTGATGGTGATTGGCTAAATTCATTAAAAACTGATGGTGCCGTTACACACTGCGTAAACCATATAACCAACCTTGTTTGTTAGCTTATCTGGTACCATCCTACAACCACCGAAAATCTTCACTCACTGCTTTAAGAATAGAAGATATATACACTTTTCTACAACCACCGAAGCGAATAAGAAAGAAATTAGGGATTTACCTGCAAAATAAGGGTACCAACAGTGACTTGCCCATAGAGAGTGCTAATACTATTCTTTTCCATCAGAAACTTCAAAACCTATGCATTTAATAGGATAGAAGAGAAATTTCTGTTGAAGTTTCACAGGCTTTGTTCACCTTAAAGCACGGAAACTTCTTAATTGAGACAACAAAAACAGATTCAAAGCTAAATTGAGACAAGAAAAGAATGTTCCCATACTACCTCGGTCAATAGTTTCAAAGCTAAATTGAGACAACCAAAGAATGTTCTCATACCTACCTCAGTCAATAGTTTCGACAAATTTCTTGACAGTCACATGTATTTCGTATAGGAAATCATGGGCATTGTTGGCTTGTCTATTGAATCATAGCATAATCACATCTCTTAAAATGATCATTGGAGATTTTCTGTACCTAGACATGTCCAACTGGTCCTATGCAAGAGTAGAAGAAGGTGTTACAAATAATCATCTCTAGAATAAGTGCTCCATTGGCTATTTTCACGACCAACAAAACTGTTGCTCAGCAAAAATAATGTTACATATATAGCGCAAAAAATTTGGGATGGTAAACTTACAAATCAATTCAAGTAGAACTCAATGCAGGAATTAGTAATCTTTTTATTGTCTATCTTTGTACCTATTAAAAAGGTCGCTCAATGTCATATACCATGTGAAAAAACAACTCGCTATCTGAAAAACAAATCAGTCTCGGATCAACAATATTGGATACACATCCATTGATGAAAATCCATCTATCAGTTCAAAACTGTAAATTCTTCCATCTGCTTACCTCAACCTCTCGTTTAGATAGTAGCCGAAACCTCAAAGCTCCATATATGATCAGATCTTGTTTGTGGAAGAGAAGGCAATAAAGTGCTAAAATTCTATAAAACGTGTTCAGATAGAATGTTTAGAAAAAGTGAGAAATGTAAAAGAATATGGAAAAGTGCAAGGAAAATATGTATAAAAAGATAAGTACTTAAGATGTACACTTTAATGGAGTAACCAATGTGGGCATTTGTAGAATGGTGGTCTTAATTTTCCCAAGTTCACAGCGTGCCATGTATCATGTATTATCCGTTGTTGTTTTATCATCCCAAAGTGCATGGCTGCTACAAAGGTGTTGCTGTCTACAGAGGTGACCAGATGTTTAGATGTAGCAAATATCAATAGTGCGCCCTTTATATAATATAAACATGAACGTTTAGAGGTATCTATCTTTGTGAGGAATTAGAGTTGTAATTTCATTCATATCGTCCAATGGACTCGCTAGTAGTTCTGGATTATAGGCCTCGTCACTCCTCCTTTTAATGCAAAAATGATTTCCTTGGTGGCTCGGATTATTGATGAAACAAACATATTCTAGATATAAGTCCAAACGGGTTAGGCTAAGTCATTACCAACTTTTTGTTCCATATCTCAAAGGTCTACATAAAAAGTAATGTATTTACTAAGATTATATAGAATATCGTTTACATCAGTAAGTTGATACTTTTTTAAAATAGTGAGATAATGATTTGAACACTTTGGGCAAACTTTACCCATTTCTTGAACTGTATCTTGTTAATGATAAGTTTTTTAGTTCGACCCATTTTAGGAAATGGGTATTTATTTTAGCTTGATTATATATTTATTTGCGGCTTCATGTACTTAAAAGCATCAATGTTTACATACATACTTCAAGAGTATGCGTTAACCCAAACACATTGATATAATCGGAGTGTCATACCCAGTTTCTTATCAATGATAAGTTTTTTAATTCGACCCATTTTAGGAAATGGGTACAGTATTTAGTTTAGCTTGAGTACCCATTTATTTGCAGGTTCATGTACATAGAAACATCAATGTATACTTACATACCTGAACAGTAGGTCTTAACCCGAACACCTCAACACTCATTATGTCTTGTTATGAACTTGAGTGTAGTCACTAATTATCTTGAATATTAACTAAATTATTACGACTAATTACATGTACATGGAGATAGTATTAAAGGTTGGATTTTGTATGGGAACTCACCTTCTGAGCTGATTAACAATTCACTGAGTCCATAGGCAGACCATCCCCGCTTCCTGATTGGATCATATCTGGTGCTGTGGTTGGAATGCAAGGTGGAACAAATAAAGTCCACCTTGATTGGGCAGAATTGTTGGCTCATGAAGTTCCAATTTCAGCATTTTGGTTGCAGGTAATATTCATATGTCCTAAAACCATAGAAAGTCCATTGCAAAATCAGTTTCTAGTGTTTGAGTAACCTATATCTGCACATGATTATGCTGAGTTAAATAATCAGTCTCATAATAGATACAATAAAATTGAGTATTAAAAGGTTGAGACGAAATTATTCATGTATACTTGTTAAGCTATGATAGTTTATATTAATTTTTCAAATAATCAGAATTTGCTAACCACTTAACACCAGTATAAGTGATTATAACAACTTGAAGCAACAAAAGCAAATCCAAACTCCATCTTTTTCATTATAATAAAGGAATATTTAACTGTCACACCTCCACCATTTGTATTTATATCAGGAAGTATTATCACATCTTTCTTTCATAGAAAATATAACAACATATCTTATTAGGAATAGTAAGATAATTTTTTAACAAATAGCAAATTACCAGGTCGCTCCACAGTTCGTATTGTTTTCCGATGATTTCCAACAAATTCCCACGGTGCAAAAGTTAAGCATCGATAGTTTTCTTCAGCTCTACTGAGGGCCAACCACCATTACCAAGACCAAAAGACGAGCTTATAAGCACCTCTCTTTGATTTGCAAAGCAGGGTTTGATAAGCACTGCATAAACAAAAAAATTGAAGAATACAATTAATTCAACTCGGTAATAAGTGATCCATAGGACATACAAAGTAAATTTGGTTGCTGCAAGTGAATGTCTAACAGGTACTTATGCAACAATTACTACATCGTCCCAAAAATAGTACTCCTTTGGTAAGCAGAACTATCACCAGCTGCGCAAACCGATGCCTGATTTCAAAAAAAAAAAAAAAAAAAAAAAAAAAAAAAAAAAAAAAAAAAAACATCAACCAAGGGAAGTGTATTTGAGGCATTTACTTGAAGTAGGCCTTACATTTGCCAACTGAGGATGACCAATCGATGGTATTTTCAGAATTCCATCTTCACCATCTACAAATGCACACAAAAAAAACCAAAACTCAGTTTCGAGCAACTTAATATTTACCTAACATAGCTAGCTCATCAGGAAACTCATAGATGTAGGAGTACGGCCACAAGTTTTGGAATCTTCAATGTTGCACATATAAAACAATCATCACATTTGAGAGACGCATTATAATCGTGCTTTCACAGTGGAGCTGCACCCTCAAGGTCTGCAAGGTGAAATTTAGCATGTGTGATACCAAGTATGGAATGTGAAACATACATGGCTGAAACGAAAAACTTTACCCCAATATTGATACCAAATATTGACACGACAGTGTGTGCATAACCGACCGTGAATGAAAAAGAAAAAAGAGTTTTTGCAATACCAGTGGAACAATAAATAACCACCTCAATATGATTAAATAACTACAAACCATTCTTGCTTATGTTTTTATTAATTTAAAATCAGATAAGCAGTTTATCATGTTGCTCACAACAATTTATCAAAATAGCAATCCAAACAGGAACTTCTTACCCAAGTATGAAAGATTCTCACAGTTTTTCCACAAAAAAGAAGAGATGTTGTCGATGCAATAAATCCCACCAAACGTGCAAGTTGTGTTGCAAATCTCTTACATGCAATTTTATAGAAGACATAAAACATAAAGTTACCTTAATAGATGTTCCATTTATACTCACTGGAGCATATATATCATGAGCACTTCAATCATGGCAGCCATTCTTAAAACCCTAAAAATATTATGGAAGAAAGACAGATGTATTAGAGAATATGATTAATAAGCAAAATCTGAATTCCTTCATAGAAAAACATACATTTTATTTAGGGTTTTGTAGAAGAAGGATGGCAACGAATGAATTGTGTGGGTTTTTTTTCGATTTAGGGTTTATAGATATTGATACGTGATATGATGTTGTGATGGTTTCATATGTTTTTTAAAAATCCGGTATAAATTTTTTGTTGAACATTATATTTTTGGCTTTGCAGGATATTACACAAAAATTAAATTGCTCCATTGGTAAAATTAGCTATTAATGTATCATAACATTTGAGGTTCAAATCTTATACAATCCATTTTTTACACTAATTTAATCCGAATTTTAATTAATTTAATTGCCAACATGGACAAAAATTGATGACATGGAGTTAAATTAATTATAAAAATTGCTTACATGGCCAGAACATGTGATGATGTGGACATTAATGCGATGACATGGACATATTATAATTACATGGCATTGAGGTGGCATTAATGACGTCATACGCCTCCTGTTATATATAATGTAGATATATATATATATATATATATATATATATATATATATATATATATATATATATATATATATATATATATATATATATATATATATATATATATATATCAATGTTGCAAAAATCGTGAATCGGTCCTGAGGCGGTCGACCACCCTGCAGCCTGTAATCGGTCAAGGCGGTGATTAATCGGTGATTAATCGGTTTGGCATTTCCTGCATGTATTGGGAATTTCTGGAGAGCAAACTAAAGATCTTAACTGATTAAAGCCTTCTATGTTTTCAAACCTCAATAAAAGGCTTCAATTCTGATTATGAGGCCCATTGTGCGTTATAAGTGAAATAAACGATCCCCAAATTAAGTAAAATGCCTAAATTTTTATTTTTTTAAATTTGACCGATTCGGCCGATTTTTGACCGATTCGGCCGATTTTTGACCGATTCGGCCGATTTTTGGCCCATTTTTTTCCCAGACCGATTTTTTTAGCCGATTAGCCTAAATCGCCAAGGTCTATGGCCGATTACCTTGGAATCGGCGATTAATCGGCCGATTTTTCCGATTTTTGCAACATTGATATATATATATATATATATATATATATATATATATATATATATATATATATATATATATATATATATATAGAGTGGGGTTATTCTAAAAAGGGCCTTATAATAAAAAGTGTAGGAAGGATTGTGGGAGTGACATGTGTCACCCCCTTGCCACATCATATGACACGTGTCACCCCACCCCCACCCCCCCCCCCCCCCCCCCGCCGAAATTTTTTTTTCCCGCCAAAAAAAAAATTTTTTTTGAGGGAAATTTTTTTTTTCCCGCCTAAATTTTTTAGTGCATCACAGTTATAAAGTTACTGCATCACGGTTATAAAGCTACTGCATCACGTTTACTGCATCACAATTATGATTTTACTGCATCACGGTTACTGCATTCATGGTTTTAATGTTACTGCATCATGGTTATAAAGTTACTGCATCATGTTTATAAAGAAACTGAATTATCATAAGTTTTATACATCATATATGTATGTAACTGCATCACAATTAAAATACGATTCTTTTTTAAGTTTTGGTGCATCTTTATTATGAGTTACTGCATCATAGTTAATAGTTTAGTGCATCAGCTATGTTGTAGTAACTTATAACCTTAATGCACTAAAATTTAAAACTGTGATGCAGTAACTTTTATAATTGTGATGCAGTAACTTTATAACTGTGATGCACTAAAAGTTTTTGGCTGGAAAAAAAAAATTTTTTTTGCCCCAAAAAAATTTTTTTTTTGGCTATGGAAAAAAAATTTTTTTTGCGGGGGGTGGGTGGGTGGGTGGGGGTGGTGACATGTGTCATATGATGTGGCATAGGGGTGACACATGTCGCCCTCACAATCCTTCCTACACTTTTTATTATAAGGCCCTTTTTATTTTAACCCATACCTGTATATATATATATATACATATATATATATATATATATATATATATATATATATATATATATATATATATATATATATATATATATATATATATATATATATATATATGTACAACCGCCACCGCCAAGCACTACCGCTGTTGCATACACACACCTTTCACACCGCCGCCATTACAGATCCACCATAATACACGGCCGCCGCCGAGCACCACTGTCGTCGAGGTTGGAGGTATCTAAAATCTAATTTTAATTTTCAGTTATTTAATTCACATTTTGATATGTAAATTTTCTGCAATAAGGGCTATGTAGTCTGATTCATGATTTTTGATTAACTAGTAGTTTGTTTTGTTCTTGGTTATTGACGCTTATTATATTATTTTATTTATTTTTTTAGTTAGTGTGTATTCTTTTTTATGGATCTTATATCTTTTTTAATGGATCTTATATATGATTGGATGATGTTTACTAGTAAAAGATAAATATTACTTTCTCGATCAACAATTAAAATCGTATTGTGCTTTGGTCTTTTTTTCAGTATATGGTGCGCTTCTTGAAAAGGTTTTTATTATTATTATTATTATTATTATTATTATTATTATTATTATTATTATTTTCCTTTAAGTGCGATGACTACTAGTACAAAATATTTTATTAAGTGTGCTTAACTATTTGAAAAATGATAAGGTAGTTGTGTATAAGGTGTATGTGGTTAGCTGTTATGTTTCTCGTAGTGAAATTAATAAAATAGTGTGCATATGTGTTTTATGAGTGATATAAAATTAATGGAATTGTGCATATGCATTTTATGTGTGTTGAGTTTTATTTTTAAGTATTTAATCTTGACTATTATTTTTTCTAGGTGCGACACTATGTTCTTTGAAGGCGTGCACATATGTTTTAACGAATTTGATGAGAAGCTGCAAGTATATATATGTTTCTGGAAGGCGTGCATGTATATTCTTGGAAGGCGTGCATGTATGTTTTAAGGAAATTTGATGAAAACATGTATGTTCTTGGAAGGCGTGCATGTATGTTTTAAGGAAATTTGATTAGAAACTGGAAGTACATGTATGTTCTTGGAAGGCGTGCATGTATGTTTTAAGGAAATTTGATGAGAAACTAGAAGTACATGTATGTTCTTGGAAGATGTGCACACATGTTCGGAAGAATATGAAGAGAAACTTCAAATACATATGTTTCGTGCACATACGTTCTTAGAAGGCGTGAATATTTATATTTAAAATGATACATTTGATTTGTATTTCATTTGATGTAAAAACTTGTCTATTATACAATGTTCTTGGTTTGTAATAAAACTAAAGGCTACAACTATAATTTATGTTTTAGTTTTTATTCAAGAAGTTTATAAAATATACTATAGAAACATATGTGCAATTAAATTTTTAAGTAAAACTCATTTGAAGTTTAAATTATTGTACAATTAAAATACATGTAAATTAAAATTATTTAAAAGAAACATGTATGCACCTTGATTTTTTAGAAACATGCATGTTAAGGGAAAAAAAAATTATAAGGTATTTAAAAACGGGATTTAACAAAAAAAAATGTTAAAAAATATAAAAATTGTCTTTTACTATAATACCCTTTAGATTAAATAATAATTTTTAATATTTAAAAAAATCTCATTGGTCTAGAGGAGTTCTCGCACTTAACAGGGTTCTAAAAATAAAACTCTTATATATATATATATATATATATATATATATATATATATATACATACATACATATATATATATATATATATATATATATATATATAGATACATACATACATACATACATACATATATATATATATATATATATATATATATATATATATATAGATACATACATACATATATATATATATATATATATATATATATATAGATACATACATACATATATATATATATATATATATATATATATATATATATATATATATAGATACATATGTATATATATCTCTACATTATATATAACAGGAGGCGTTACACGCGTATTGCCACCTCATTGTCCAGTCATTGTCATGTAATTCAATTTCTGCCATGTCATCAGCCATGTCATCACATTTAAGCCATGTAAGCAATTTTTTAAATTTATTTTATTTGCATTTTTTTTAATTAATTTCGAAATAATTAATTTTACTCAAAATTCGGATTTTTTTAAAAAAGATTTTGTCACTTGCAAGGATCGAACTTAAGGTGTTTGTAACATTAACAAGCATGATAACCACTAGACCAACATTTTTTTTTGATTATATCTAGCGAAACCAAATCTATAAACATAAACAAGTAATTATTGACCATTTTTAAAAAGGAATGTATTTATCTAAAAAAAAATTTATTTAGCACATATCATTGTATCACGTTTTCTTTTACAAATCGAAAATCCTAATTTTCTTTCTTCACCCATTCAATTGGTTCTTCGATGTTCGGCTGGTGTTATAGTTCATACAAGGGACTCGGCGGTACATCTGTTCTTTATTTATTCATGTGTATGCTACTTTTTTAATTATTAATTAAGATTTTTAAAAGATTACATTCAATAGATAGCTTATTAAAGTATATTAGTTATGAGGGGCATCCAAACAGGTCAAGAAACTATTGAATGATGGTGAGGTTTTTACATATCAAAAACACAGAACTTTCCCATATTTATTTTTAATTTGAGGAATTAACAGTGTCGTTTATGTCTTATTGCGTCTAAATATTTACATTACAGGTTAATAAGAGCTAATGTTAACTCCTTTTATTCATTCATCACTCCTCCATCTCAATCCTAAACCTAATAAAATCGTCATGCCTCCATATAGAACCACCATCATGTTTATTTTTCAGAGTGGATTAGCGGATCCTTCGTTAAGTGTTGCACCCTGAAGTGAAATCAGTCTGCTTTGCATGTTGTTGCTTGCGAGCACTTTCAAACTGTTGATGGTAATATCTGCTCTCGGGCCAAAGTTTTTGAAGAATGTTGATCCACGTTCAGTATCCTCCATTGGGTCGGTTTGCTATGAGGGATATGAGACATAAAATTGCAGTTGGTGTGATCAAGAACGTGGATAAAAATGATCCAACTGGTGCTAAAATCACCAAAGCTGGTATCAAGAAAAAAATAAATTGTTTCGTTTAACAATCTGGATTTGAGTTTGAACTCTTTGTTTTGCAATCGATCAATTTCATTTTTAGGAATGGTGTTTCGGTTACTTTTCCAGATTCTTACCTGGGTGTACTTCACAGGCGGTGGCATGGTTGTATCTATTATGGTGTCTCCTTACATTGAAACATTTGAATTTAATGGTTTACTTGGTTTTACGATTTTATCTATATCTTTCATCGTTCTAAAGTATTGAAACGTCTAGAAGCAACAATTTTCATGAAAGCAGCCGTCACCAAAAGGTTCCAAAGCGAGTGAAGCGTCTATTTTTTCCTATGAATATATCTGCCATGAAAAATTAAGGTCACATTATTCACTTACTAAACTTTTATCATTTAACACCTCACTTTCTAAAATTAAGTGTTATTCACTTTTCTATTCGCTATAGTAAAATATGTCACCAATATTTATAAGCTTACGGCCCTTTCTTTCAACATGTATTAACTGTTAATAACAGTTTGTTACTGCTGTAGGCGTTCTTAAGGACACACAAAATACTCACATAAGTTTGCACAAGGACGCTGACATCTTTTGAGCTATAGACATCACACGAGTCTTATTCGTGGTAATTTTTTTTCCTGCACTTTAACATTGTCAGTTACGTAACACGGATACCTATTCATAGTGACCTAATGTATTGGCTTTTTTTTTAATTTAGGCGATTATAATTTGCAAACACATGGAGCGGCTCACGTCCTTCACGCCCAGGTAATTTTGAGTATCACTATTTTATGCAGAAACACCATTGCAGCTCATACAATGGCCTATTGAGGAAATTGAAATGTTGCACAAAAATGAGGTCAGTTATGGAGATAAGAAATTTGAAGATGGATCAATAGAGGAAATGGAAAGCATAACTGCATCACAGGTAATTAGCCTTCTTCATAATAAATCTTACTTTGATTTCTTTTAAATAAAAATGTTGTTTTTTTTTATTAGAAGGATAGATGTGAAGATTTCGTTAAACCAACCAACTTGGGAGAAATTGAAGAACTGGATCACAGTGTGGTTGATTCACAACTTATATGCAGTGCAAAGGATGCATCAACCAAAGGAAACGTCGTTCTTATGAGATAGCAGAGACGAAGAACAAATGCAAGTGGGCATTCCTCAAGTTAATCAGCATTTGGATAAGTACTGTGGCTTTGTTAGTAGGGCAGTACTACATTGCAGGTGCTCTATACACCATTCTTCCATTGATTCTTTAAATGTTCAGTAGAAAATCAGAATACTATGAGCTTACTATACGGTCACATCTTATGTATTAGAATTAACTATATTGCAAATGTTCTATATGCCGTTCTTATGAAATAGCATAGACCAAGAACAAATGCAGGTGGGCATTCCTCAAATTAATTCATGCTAACTGGTCAAATGTGTGTCATTAATCATAAAGCAAGCTTAAAGTGTACGTTTAACACAAAACGTTATATTATACATGATGCAAAATTTATTAATGGTTAAAAAATTGTTGCATAAGTATCTGAAAATAAGCATACACGTGACATCTTTTGGGCTTCAAATAAATGTTGCCATGTTCCAACGATGATTACACGAACTTACTAAAATCCTCACCAGATTTTTACTAACGTGAAAAGGTTGCTATGGGCACGCTTGATGGGGTCAATACTATGTCCGTGAATCATGTAATTGCGCCTTTGCTTAATGTATTCAAACCCAATGGAAAGCTTACTGTTGTTGGTCTACGTGAGAAGTCAGTTGAAGTATCAGCAGTTCCTTTAGTTTCTGGTAATCACTATGACTTTTAAATAATACTTCTTTAATATATGATCAATTTTGCTAAATATACGTGCTTAATTTAGTACATTGGCTTCGATTCATAGGGGGGAAGATCGTTGCTGGTAGTATGATTGGTGGGTTAAAAAATACCCAAGAGATGCTCGATTTTGCAGCAAAACATGGTATAACTGCCGACATTGAGATTATACCGATCGACTATGTGAACACTGCCATGGATCGGATATTGAAGTCCGATGAAAGGTACCACCCCTCTGATATATGGAAATTGCAACATTTACCAGAATCTTTGTATTCATTTTATTAGTTCAGCACGTGCAACAAGTAAAAGATATCTCCTATAGCTCAATAATTCACATATACTTTATAATCAGCTTATATGTAGTTCTTTTAGCAGATGCATATGTGGGAAAAAATGAGTGATTGTAAACATAAGAAAACACATATGAGCAGATGAAGAACTTGTGGTAAGTGACAAATTTAAACTTAGCTAAATTGTTAATCCCGCCAACCCGTATAAGTTTTTTACATTTTGTATTGCATTTCATTGTTTTGCAAACCTGGAACAATTACTTGAAGAAAATAAGTCAATTACTGCTAAAGATCTTCATGATAGCGGCATGAAAACTATTTGTATTACTGATTCGCGTCAATTTAATCTTGATAAGGTATCTGGAAGTATAAGTGTACAACTCATACAGTAGTTCGTATTATTAGAGATAGAAACTACCACTTACTTATTAATGGGTTGAATTGGTTTATGATTTGTTTCAAATGGGTCAAGTTTAAAGATTTAGCTAATAGGCGATCGGGTTGAATGGGTCAACTGAGTTGGAACTTGAAAGCCACCCAACACATACTTTACTATTATTAATGTTAATTGCAGTCTTGAGTCACAGTTTTCCATTTTTTTTAATATCCCATATGGTGAAATGCTCATTAATGCTACTGATCCTGATTTGTTTATGCTACTTAAAGTTTGAATAAAGAAACGTTTAAGAGTAACAATATAAAACTGCTAGAATTAGGATAAATATCATAACATAGAAGGGTGACTGAGATTGAAAATTTCAAGTAAGTTTATATATATAATTCATGATTATCCTAGAACTACATACTCCTTTAGAGATGTACTTATTTAGTGTGCAGCGGTAATCGAATTGAGTTCCAGATATGGAGTGACATGGCGATGGAGTTTGACATAAAAGGTTTATATCAATGTAAATTAAAGTTAATTTTATCTGCTTGACAGGTTGATGAGGAATAGGGAAAGAGTTCTACTTCTAAGACATCCCAGAAAAGTGTCTTGGAACGTTTAGAGGAAGAGGTAACAAGAAAATTTTTAAGTTTATTTGTCTAATCCTTGTGTAATATCTGTATCTGTTTCATAATTAAACTTTTGTTTTTGTGGTTGATCAGGTCCGTGACACTAAGATAAAGGTTCTTGCAAACCTCAAACAAGGTATAGACGAAGAACGGGCAGAATGGAAAACATTATCCGTCACACTTAAGGTTTAACATATTGTGTTAAACCTTATGATGTTCCGTATCTGTTTTCATTTGCTTCAGTGATATGTCTTTTATCTCAAGCTTATGAAGGATGTTTGAAATCAGAATCTCGTGTTCACAGATATTCGTTTAAAGAGTAAAACCAAAAGTTTTATTTATTTATTTTTTTTTTGCATGTGGATTAGTAGGGAGTCCATGCGTACATGCCGGCAAGAGCTACATGCCTTGGTCAGCAACATGGCTGTTGGATCCACATGGTCACGTGCGAGCAACACAACGCTTCAGAACATATGTTGATCTACCACTACTACTGATACATGAAGTGGGTCAAACTTTTATATTGACTGAACTTTTTACTTAATTATATGCAGGCCCTTGGTTTTCAGCATAAACTGTGAGTAGACGAGGTAGTCGAGAGTATTGACAGAGATGAATTAGCAAAAATTTATTTCCATCAATGGTGATCCTGAAGAGGAAGAATTTGAGGTAATCGCTTTGTTTCTGATTTATTTTCCCGCTTAATGATCCAAGTTGTCCATGTTTAAAGATACTAAAAATGCTAATACCTACTGTATGCATACAACTAAGAATGGCAAAAGAAAGTCAGCCATTGTTCTAACAAATGGTTTATAACACATTACGCGCCTACGGATCTTTCTTTTGTGCTGAACCAACGGTCTATAAAAGGAAGGAAGACTTATGAGACATCCACTTTATCTAATGCACAACTTCAGTAAAGGATACAGGTGTACGTTCTTTTTTTGCATATGGATGTAACTATTCATTCAGCTAATGATACATGTGTCTAATAAACAATCGAGGAGGAAGGATCTCGAGTCCTACTTTTAAATCTTAGGAGTCCTGGATATGCTTCGTGATGTTCACCCATTTTTGTATAACCTATTTGCAGATCCTGTATGTATGTCTACTATTATCGATTTTTACAAGTTATTGTTTGGTGCAGGATATTATCCATATTTCAAAGTTGTTTCGTCTCCTAAAGTGTCATTTGGGACAACTTATATCTGTACTACGGGCACGGAAAAGTAAAGAAGCATATGCCTCCATTGGAGGTGGTTCACCTTTGAGAAAGATAACAAATGCACGGGTAATAAGCATTCCCAAACAACCCTTTAAGAAGTTCAGTTATCAACAATTTTTTATTTTATTTTATTTTTTTTTTGGTTTTCTTTTTTTGGATTTGATAAAATACTAAAAGATATTTTTTTTTTTTTTGTGAAAATATGTTTTGTGAAAAACACTAAATAAGCTAGGAGCAGCTTATTAGCTTAACAGGTAACAAAGAAATAGACAATGCTAGGTCTCTTCACTGATTCAAAATCATCAAGTTCACACAAGCCCAAATAAGCTAATACAAAAACCTAATAAGCTAACAAAAACTTAATCCTATCCTAACAATCTATTCTAAGTACTTGCTAAACTTATACAAATCAAATAAGCACTGAAAATGGCAATAAGCTTAAACTGGCAATCACATAAACAGTCCTCAAGGGACTTTTAAAAGCCTCCCAAAAGCTGTCAATAAGCTGAATAAGAAAATTGCAAAACTGATGGTTAACTACACAACCAAGCAAGCATTAAACATGCCAATTTTGAGATCATATAAGCATGAAACAATCAAACTAAAAATAAAAGGCATAGAACTGAGAGGACATTTTTTGGAAAAATCCCTGCAACAGCTTAACGGGGTGATTATGTGGGCACAATTAATCTATTTAAATAAGCACAAATATGAAAAATAAGCTTAAGAACATAAAGAGTATACTACTAACTAGCTGCAAAACCAAATCTAAGCTTAAATTCTACTTAACTGTTCCTAATTTTGAGATCAAAATGGACTGTTGGGATAGTTGAAAAGTGCAGGCCTAAAGACTCAAGGATGCAATTTGCAGCCTGTAAACAAGCCACAAAATAAGTTATAAGATGACAGATAAGCTCAGCTAAGGAAATCCTATATTGCTAACTACTAATAAATAAATAAAAAATCATACACTCAACCCTAAACTACCTGCACAAATTTTTGGATTAAAAAAATGTGTTGGGACAGGTATGACTGCTGAAGCAGCGGGTGTGCAGGGCCGCAGGGGTGAAGATTGGGCATAAAATGGGGATACAGCTTTAAAAACTAACAACCTTGAATCCAGAACTAGAAAACAGATAATTATAACTATCATAAGCAAAAACAGAACACAAAATAGATCTTAAGCTAATAGTTCAAAAATAGGCTGTTGAAAGAATTATGAAACCATGAAACTAAGAATCTAAGTAAAAAGTTGGGCAACCTATTAAAATATCTAAAACAAACTTCTAAACAACTGTATTTTCTGAATTAAAGTTGGATCAAGATGGCCTAAGGAACAAATATGACTAAAACTAAAATGTAAAGCTTATACCAAACACCCCTAATGATGGACTGCTACGAGTTTAAACAGTGAAAAGCAAGATGTAACAACTTAAGCTCTTAATAAGCTAAAATCAAGCTTACAAGAGCTTATAGAACACTAAATGAGGGAACTTAAAACAGTTAACAAGCTTAAAGGAAATGAGGGAAAGAACTTAAGATTCAAGCAGAAATTGGATTTAAACTAAAAATTTAGTTACAAATATTTGAGAATTACAGCAACAACATTAAAAATAAGCAGAATACAAGCTACGGCTATCACAATATTGGTTTTATGGGTCTTCAGATCCAATGTGAGTCATCAGGTATCAATTTACCAAATGGGCAAACTTGTGCTTCTACACAATGCTCAGGCACAACTTTGATTTGCGCAACACCACTTCATACTCTAATTGTAACCTTTCAAGATGTGCGTCTACCAGCTACAAAAATGGCACCATTCTCGCTACTCTCACCCAAGAGTCAACTTGCCCAGGTAATTCTCCATTTTTAGTTATGTTGCATGTCTTAGGATTTAGATGTTGTTGATGGTTTAATCTGACTTTAGAAATCAAATTAAATCTCTTACTGCAATGTCCTTGTCATAACTCCAGCAAGATGTATACGTTCACATTGATACACATAATGAGTCATGTTACAATAAAGAGCAAATACATTTCACTTCAGCTTTAATCTACTCACAATAACACCTCAACATTATCGTCTACTACCCATTTTTAAGCTATCTCAGTAAAACAAAATGGTTTTAGCAATAATATCTGAAATCTCATAAGTGAAGTGAATGTCTACATTTTTTGTTGCAATCTTAAAGAAAGGATCAAGATTCTGGAGTCATAATGGGTGGTATTTTTTTTTTTTTTTTTTTTTTTTTTTTTTTTTTTTTTTTTTTTTTTTTTATAATTACTTGAAAGACTTGAGCACCTAATAATATGTCATCACCAATTAATTATTCTTTTGTTTCTTTGTGATATAAAAGACCATGAGGCCACGTTATAGCTCAATTTGAAACGTGCATCGACAGTCACAAGGTGGTAATTTTTGACAATGGAACCAACCAACCGTGTGACAAATGTATCACACAAAGAGGGTTTTTCAAAAGATAAAGAAAACAATTCAAGTTAAAATGTAATCATTTTCGACTATGATTTTTCTTCACAAAGAATACAAAAGTTAGAAAAGTGGTGATTAGCATCTATAATCTTATATTAGGAAAAGTATATTGTAATCATCATGGATTGAAGCATATACGTGGAAACCAAGAGTTATCTTGCAAGCTCGGGTTTAAAGAACATTATATTCTTGAAAATAATTTGTACAAGGTAAATATGCATATCCGTATTTGTTTTTCTTACTGTGACGATGACATGACGCTGACAGAAAAGCTAACAATAACATGTAATATTTGGATGTTTATTTGAAGGTGCATGTCAATAGCTTATTTTACGCTAACTTAAGTTTTTAATGATATTCATAAGGCTTGCTCGCCTATTAGCCAAGAAGATTACAGAATTGGGCTATTATTGTGTTTACATTCATGCTAAAATGTTGCAAGACCAGCGGTACATTTATACTATAATCATTGTTTAGTCTTCAAGATTTTAATTTTACATATTAAATTTGTTACAAGTTGGTCTACAAGTACATAGTTATGATATTTAATGGATGTTTTACTCATTCTGAGATCTACAAGTACTAGAAATATCTTCCGTTTATATTTCATAAGCTCTTTTTTTCTGGCTTTATCATTATTCAGTTAGGTTCTAGGCAGGGGAATATGTTTCAGTTTAAGGATAGTTAAAAATGATTTTAAAAAGTTAATGATCCCTGTTTATATTTAAGCTTATTTAACCCTAATAAACATTTTAGAGTTTGGAAATGAACGAGTAGAGATAGATAACATGATCCTGAAAAATGGGATATTGAAGAAAATTTGGTTTAAGTTATGGGGTACGGATGTGATGATAAAGATCCTTGCAATTCTATTGTAAGTATCCATATCTTTACGAAACTTTATTACGACTAGAAGTGGCCAAATGGACGAGTCTAGATTGTTGGGTAACATGTCAATGTTGGTATTTATGGTACGGTTCACCTCGAGTTAGAGTCAACATTTTCTGATTAGAATTTTGTGTTTTTAAAAGTTTAGTGTGTCAGACATGATTATGAAAAACACGTCATCTCAATAGTTACACAGTGTTTTGTCTAAAAAGAGTACAGTAGGATGTTTTAAGCATATGGAAAAGACATTATAACCAATATGTTTATAGCTACTGTTAGGCTTGCATATACGATCATAATTAATAAGTTAATTTCTTACAGGTGTGGACATTGCTTAATGCGACTCTCCAGCTGGGCCCAAACAATATTCCTAGCCATTTATTTCTTTTTTACAGATTCACCCTAATGATGTTCTCAATCCTGAAACACCATATCTAGAATTGGATTGGAAAATTAAAGAAGCTTGTGCCTCCATTTGAGGTGGTTCACCTTTGAAAAAGATAACAAATGGACACATAATAAGCATTCCCAAACAACCCTTTTAGAAGTTCATTTATCAAAAACAACTGATCAAAAGGCATATGAATATACTGCATTTCATGCCTCTGATGTCAAAATCCATAGTGTTGGAGTCTGTTGCACCACCGCCTCCGCCACCACCATCTTCCTTCATTTGTCCAATCTGCATTGAACAGTTAGTCAATGAAACAACCACTAAATGTGGACATGTTTTTGGTCAACGTTGCATAGGAAGAGAAATTACGGATCAACCGAGATGCCCAATATGCAGGCACAAGCTCAAGCACAAGGATCTCATCAAGGTCTATTTCCCTATTAAGCTTCTACCACCACCACCACCACAGCTACCTACCTTCCCTTGTCCAATTTGCTTGAGACAGGTGGTTGATGTAACGACTACTAATTATCGTCATATTTTTTGGGAAGGGTGCATACAACTTACAACTTTTAATCAACCCGAATGTCCAAAATGTGTGGTAATGGTCTCCCATCAGGACCTCTTCTTCATTTACATCACTTAAGACAAGCAAACTCAAGGTATGTATATACCTAATCTTTTTTATTTATAATTAGTTGTAAGTGTATCATTTATATTGGACTTTCATCATATGGGAAAAGCATTATAACCAGTATGTTAATGCTTAACCCATTACAGTAATACTCAAGCTGTTGATAGTTGTTGTTTGAAAAATCTGGAAATTAATTGGTGATTACATTTAAAGAACAATATGTGTTTTCTAATGAGTCCTCGGTACTTACTACAGCTAGCTGTTTGAACGTTTAACCAATCTTAAGTTGCCAAAGGTTCTTTATAAGTAGAACAATCAGATAACTTTACATATTTATTAGTAGCACAAATAGTCAGTCTTTGGTATTAGAATTTTAGTTACTTGCTGAGATGCAATCATTCTTAAATATGTTTTAGGGGCAGGTGGTGAGGGCGGTCATCTGTGGTGGCTTTCTGCATTGTATTTACTCCGTATTTGACTATTTTTCTTACTTGAGATTTTTCATCACTGCTTAACGCACTTTTTTTTTTGTTTTGTTTATTTAATTGTATACTTTTTTGTTACGTGCTACTTTGTAATTTTGTTTCTATCATATACACTAAACATTTATTTTCTCCCGTTGTTAATGTATTCAATAAATAACATTCTATGTTTATATCTTATGTTTTGTTAACTATTTTTTTTCAACGATATTCATAAAGTCACGCCCGCCCATCGGGCGGGCTTCGAAATCTAGTATATATATATATATATATATATATATATATATATATATATATATATAGTGAGGATCATGTGCGGATAACTTTTTTTAGTGCGGACGTACGGATTAATCTGGGCCGCCCATCCAGATCTGATCTTGACTTTTTGTAAAAAATTCAAAATCCAACGCAACCTTCAATTAATCAATTGACCATTGAAACGATTTTTTTTAATTTTTTTCCTTTTCAAAAATCCTTAATATTGTTATCTTCTTTTCTTTTTTTATTTTTTCAGATTTTTCTGAGCACTTTTTTGTTTGGTGATTATGAGTGCTACCGTGATATTAAAGATATTATGAGTGCTACCGTGATATTAACGATAATTTACTTAAAAAGTTACTTTGATATTAGTAAAAAAAATTAATATCACTGTTTTTTTTATTACGATATTAAAAAAAGTTACGGTGATATTAAAAAAAATTAACTTTAATATTAAGAAAGCATGATAGTTACGGTGATATTAACAATTTTTATTAAGAAAAAGTTTTTACGATATTAAAAAAATTAATATCACTGTTTTTTTTATTACGATATTAAAAAAAGTTACGGTGGTATTAAAAAAAAATTAACTTTGATATTAAGAAAGAATGATAGTTACGGTGATATTAACAATTTTTATTAAGAAAAAGTTTTTATGATATTAAAAAAGTTAGTGTGATATTAAATTTTTTATTAAACAAAAAGTTTATGTGATATCAAAATCTGATTTTGACTTTTTTGACAAAAGTCAAGATCTGATCTTGACTTTTGTAAAAAAGTCAAAATCATACTCTAATATCACAATACATTTAATGATGAAAATGATTTTTTTTAAAATTTTTTTTCAGCGATTTATAATTATTTGTTGTTCTCTTTATTTTTTTAAATTTTTTCAGATTTTTTTGAATTCTTTTCAATAAAAAAAGCTGCTGTAATATTAACGATTTTTAAAAAAGTCGGGATATTTATGATAATGCCACTCCGCTTTTTTCAGATGGTTGACTAGATGGAGGGCTGAGATTCGTCCGTACATCCGCACTAAAATTCAAAAACATACCGGATCCCTTCCCTATATATATATATATATATATATATATATATATATATATATATATATATATATATATATATATATATATATATATATATAGTTTACGAAAGTGCTTGATCGAGTCGATTTATTATAAATATATATATATATATATATATATATATATATATATATATATATATATATATATATATATATATATATATATAATATAAAATTATAAAATTTACATTTTTTGAAAATCCTTTAAGTTTTCATAAAGTTACACTTTAACCCTCTAACGGTATAACTTTACACCGTTAGTCCAAAACATATATATATATTTTCATTTCTAATCCAAAACTATTAAATATTTACATTTTATACCCAAAAGTTTTTAGATTTGTAGTTTTCATCACAAAGTTGTCAAAATGACAGTTTTTCCTTGAACTTTTCAAATTCACAGTTTTCGTCCCTTAGTTATCGACATTTTGCAAAACAAGTCCAAACTTTACGAAAATCAAAGTTTAGCATTTTCATTTCTCAAATAAGTTTAAAACAGCTTATTCAACTTGTAAAAGCAGCTTATTTCCTTAAAAAGCTTATTTTCGATCTTATGGGCCTTTAACGAGCCAAATTAAGGGACCGTTAAGGTTTTGTGATCCGTTTAGTTTAAGGACTAAGTGGGCTCGACTTTGGGCTTATTTTTGGACTACAAAGACATTGTAAAACAACTTATTTGACTAGCTTATAATATAAGCTTATAATCAGCTTAATGGGCTTATAAGCCCCCACGTATAACTTAAGGTTTAATATAACGGTTTTTACACGCGATAAGCTTTGGGTTTAGGAAATGAGTATAACGACTTTATAATGTTTAATTATATACGTATCTCATTTGTTGGGTGTATGAACAATTAGTATGACGTTTAAAATGTATATGTTATGTGTCGAGTTTGGGAAATCCAAAGCCAAAGTGTGAGTGACTTAGGCTAGTTACGAAAAGAGTTTTCATGCTTAAAATACACTAAGTGTTTTTAGTGAAATACATATAGGTTGAAAGCAACATAGAAACGTGCCACAAAAATAGCGTATACGATTATATAGGGTTTAGAAGTTAATGGTACTTCGTTAAGGGCCTAGTGAAATATTAGTGTGTCGATTAAAATGTGTGTGTCGTTAACGTGATATTTGAACTAACGAGACAAAGTGAACTATGATATAAATACCTGAATGAAAATATTAAAATGGAAATAATTGAAAGGGAGGAGAATGTCTCACCTCACCAAATATGGTGGGAGTAGAAACGCAATGTGGAGTTTGAGAATTGGTAGGAAAAGGTTGTTGCTCGATTCCTTGTACTCCAAAGACGTAGGAACAAGTTTTTGTTATTCCTTTGTTTGGTTCGACTTCCTCCAAGCTTGGCAGAGATTCCACGTACTCACAAGGGTTATAAAAGACTTAGAATACTTTTGTGTTGTGTTTGAGGAGTTGTGCATGTCTCGTTGCATGCATGCATGACTTTTATAGGAACTAAAAAATGTGTGTATTAAGGAGTAATGATGTTTAAGGTACAAGGTATAGTAGAGTAATAGTGAGATGATAATATGGAATAGTCCTTGTGCTAGTTCGAACAAAAGAAAGGAAACATATGTTCCATAGTTTGCGTTGAGAGTTTTTGGCATCAGAGGGAAGTCAACTTCCTTTTAAACATGTGTACAAAGAGCTAGTCCATAGTTATCATTGAGTCAAGTGAGTGTATAGTCGAGTTCTTACAAGTATTCGTGCTTGTAGAGTCTAGCCGTGAAGAAGAAACAAGAAACCATGGTTTGAGTTTGGTCTTTGGCACAAGGAGGTCAATTCCTTTTAATATAAACGTGGTCAAAGGAGTTTCATCATTTCCATTTAAGTCAAATGAAGTGAATAGGGAAGTTGTTGGTTTCGTTCATCCTTGTGGTGGTGTTAACGAGAGGAAAGAAACAAAACAACATCATTATGGTTTGTCTTAGCATGTTTAGGTGTTCATGGGAGGTTAACCACATCATAAAAACATGTTACAATTGATTAGGCAGGGATTTGGGAGGGTTGTGAGTGTAACGAGTTGGTTTTGTATCAAGATTTCAAGTTTTTCAAAATTGTAAACATGAGTTTAGGAGCTGAGCCTTGATGATTTTTAGGTGAGTAATCATACTCTGTTTTGTGAATGGTTAGACCCTCGTGATATATCGAGCCAAAGTAAACATGAGTTGAGATAAGTGTTTCGAAAAATATAAAGGTTTAGTGGGCTTATTTGTGAGTTGGCCTTGTGTCGTGGGTTGGACCAAAAGAAAGAAAGAAAAGAAAGAGATAAAAGGGTCCGTTTGGTGAGTTTGGTTTGTAGTGTGAGTGGGCCGAGGCCCATTGAGTTTGTAGGCCCAACTAGCCTACCTTGAATACCGTGTTGAGGTCCAATATAGTTACTGAGTAATCGTGGAAATTTTTGTGAGCTCGAGAGTTTGTTTGAGAGTTTGTTTGAACGCATATGGAAAATTACGAGAGGTTACAGAGAAAGAGAGAGGGGGGGGGGGGGGGAGTAAGAGAGAGAGTAGGCTAGTTGAAAAATAAAAGAAGGTGGAGGTGTGTAGGAATTGAATATCTAGCCTTTTATTCTATTTTTTCTCATACATTTTTCTCTCACACTTGACCATTTTCAAATTTCAACATTTCACATTTGACCATTTTCATTTCATATGTAGTGTAAATAAATATATTCACAAAACAACACATACTTTCAACAATTACAAAGAAAATAATATTAATTGAACTTAAGTTGGAAAAAAATGGCATAAATATGCCGTATGTATCCAAAATTTGAATAAAGATTTTAAAGTTGTGCAATCATTCAATTTTTACTCTTTACATGTATATAGTAATTTTTTTCTTAACGTATTATATATTCAATATATAGCATGCAAGTTTGAGAAGAAATATTATCACAATAATCTTTATAAATGCTTAACCATGAAGTTATTAATGTTTTGATTGGTGCAAAACCACCGGTGCTTTTATGAGAATGATATTTTTAAACAAAAAGAATATACTAGATTTTATATACGTTTATTGCAATGCTCGCTCTTGTAGGATTGAGATAATTCAAAGCAGTTTGAGTTAACACGATCCAATGTTTTTGGTTATTCATTCAAACCAAAGTTAAATTTTGTAACTAAGTGGTAGATATCATTGTCATCAAACTATGGCGTGTAGTGACTTAACCAGGATATGCAAAATGGTGGGGGTGCTTGATGTGTCTGCTACACATTTTAGCCAGTTTGCCATGCATAGTCAAATAAAGTCATTCTATTACGTATTGGAAGGGTACAAAGTGATTAGAATCTCAGATTGTGACTTAAATTCGCACGTTGGTGAATTTCTCGTCCAACACTATGAGTTGTTTCTTGGCAGTGCAAGAAAAAAACTGTAGTTTTACTTCATGAAGGAAGTTGAGGTTATCATCTGCGATGTGGCTATCGAGGTGTTTGAATGGATTAGAGATCCAATGCCTCAAATTCCATTGTGATGGAATATCTAGACAAATTAATGATAATGGTACCATTATCGACATGTTCATCAAGTGATCTAGAAACTTGATTTTGACACCACTAAGTCTCTGACGAGAGACTTAGTAAGTGTTTTGCGGTGTGACCAAAAAAATTGAGAGACTTGTCGGATATCCCCTATAAGTCTCTGACGAGATACTTATTGAGAGTTGCTAGAGGCACGAGTTTGAAACCATTTAGATTCGGTTAGTTGTGGAAACCCAACTTGATTGTGGTGTTCCTACATTATGAGTTTAATGGGTACTAGAAGTCATTAATTGGTAGAAGGTACTATCGACAAATTAATCCATGTATAGGTTAGATAGCATGGTGTTGCCGAGAAAGGATGAGATTCTTCTCTTAACAAAGCTTTTGAGGTGTCTTAGCTACGAAGACGTTAGAGTAGCTTTGCCTATATAACCTAAAGGTGGTGGCACCTTGAATAGAGAGTTGTGGTTTCTCTCCTAGAGGCTCATGAAAAATGATATAAGCGCATGGCCATATTAGCACTCAGTGAGAATGTAATGGTTACAATGGGGAGCATGTAGAAGTGTGCCGGTGAGATCATTAAGGTTAATGGTTTAATCTTCGGACACCAATCAATTGAATTCCCTTTGCATACATTGAGTAGACAGGGTTTAATCGTAATGACACCTTCGTAGCACAACCTATTAGAGTAGTAGAAAACTTTCCAACCTAGTGGGGGATTGTTGAAATTTTGTGATAAGGTTGGCAAGTTTAAAATGATAAAGCATAATGTACTATCTCTATATTTGTAGGATCTATGTACATTGTGTTTGCTTGTGGTACAACATGTTTATATAGTAACCAAAAGTGTGTGGGCTAATAAGTCAACTAGAAAATAAGAGTACGAGGAGATTTGGATAGCAGCCATGACTTGTAACCATCTCCACCATCACCTCCTATTTTCTTGTCATGATCATTGTTTCTTTTGATCATGTTTAGAGGGTTGAGTTTAAGCTATAAAAAGGTTTATTTGTAAACACCTTTGACGTAAAAAAACACACTACAACACATACAAAAGGCTTGACCACTCTTGCATTCTAGCATGTCAAACCGTTTTTTCTACTCCGCCATTGTCATTATGTTTTTATCATATGCTGGTGATCAACAATGTCGCGTCTGCTCAAATCCTGGGGTCCGTTATGCAAGAGGCTTGCAGCAAATTGAGCGTGTAAACACCTTTAAGGATAGGGAGTTTGATCCCATGCGGAGCTCTTTAACGGTTTATTCGTGTTCAACAAGAAAGCATAAGTTTGAAGGTTACGGATATTGTGACATCGAAAAACACTTTGAGCTTAATGTTGGCCTTTTCGCTTGGTAACTGTTATCATATTGACTATCATACCCACAACAAAAACAAACATAAATTATGTAAAAAATGGTAAAAAAACACAGATATAGTCACCCAACCAATCTCCTTTTTGGTGATCTTATTAACAACAATCAAAGAACCTCCTCAACCGAGTTAGTTCAACAATACAAAGACAAAGATTGATTTTCTTCCGAAGGACACCAATCACACCTTGCTACAAATACATTCAACACTTAAGAACAAAGGATCAAATAAAGAGATTGATTCTCTAACAATACAGACTAAGATATCACAGATGATATCAATACAAAACTAGAGAACAAGAGAATGTGTGAAAATCAAAGAAGATAAAATGTGAGAATGAATGAATGATCAAACCCTAGATCCAGACGAGACATTATATACCCACCATTTTCACTTTAGCCCTCGATCTATAATACACTTGACACACAGCCTTCAAACTTGATCAAAGTATAAATAACTTTGAAATTGACAACTTTAGTCCTCCTATTTGAGTTAACTTGAAGGTTGACTTTATTTCTCAACATCCCGCCTTAAGCTGACAAGTCAACAATCTGCTTGATCCTTGTTAACAGCACCTGCATTTCCAGTCTGCTTGCCAATCTTAACAACATCCATACTTCCTGCAAACATATCAAAGAAACAAAGTTTTTTGCAAAAAGTAGTTATGTTGCACCCCACCTCTTTTGCCACTCTTGAGGCCGTCAGGCCAAATAGCCTAAGGGGTCATTTAAGCCCGAATTTGAGATTATTTGATCAATTATTGCCCTAAATCGTTCCTTTTGTCATTTTAGGTACTTTTGAGGAGAAATCTGAAAAAGGAAGCATTTTGGATGTTTTTAGAGCATAAAAATGAAGAAAATGGCAAAGTCTCAAAATTCCTTGCTAGAACAGTACCTGACGACGTCAAGGGTTTATACATGATGGCGTCAAGAATGGCAAAAGAGGTGGAAGTGGAAAATATACGTGACGATCCAGAATGTTTTTAGGCTTATTGGCCTGACGGCGTCACCAAGGCCGTCAGGGTCCAAATACATGTGACGGGCCAGAGCTCATTCCTACATGACGGCGTCAGAAATGGATCTAGGCAATACAAATTTCATCATGGCGGCGAGTTGACGGCGTCAGAGGCTAATACATGACGCCGTCAGGATGCATAGTCTATATATATTTTTCCAATTTTTCATTGTTAAGGGTGGAACTTTGTATGGGATATTAGGGCATAAACCCTAGACGAATTTTACAGTTTTTTCAAGGGTTTCAACCCCTTGATTCTTCCATGTTCATTTGAAGATAAGTACTTATTCAAATCATTCAATATGTCTATGTGTTGTGTGATTATATCTTACGCTTGTCTTCTTTTTAACATGCTAGGCTAGGTTTTTATTGTGTTTGCTTAGATGTAGTGAAACCTAGATGTTGATTATGGGTTGATTGTTTGTTTATAATTGTTACGGATGATTGTATTCGATGTTAGGCTTAAGAAAACTGACAGACTTTCATTGGTAACTTGCTTGAACGTCTTAAGAAACATGATTGGAGGTGTACTACGAATTTTGGTTGTATTTAATGCGTAAGAGAATTCTAATGATCCCATGTTAGGAGCTTCTAACGGCTCGACATAAGAGTGAAGTAGGATCTTATAGCGTTAGGGAATATTGTACACGGCCCTACGACTAGTATTAAGGAATATAACCCGTCATCCATGCAATTGTAACAAGCTAATCAACCTGTAAAAGATATTTAGGTAGTAATGAAATCTAAGTAAACCCAACTTTTCTAATTATTGTTTCCACCACATTAGTATAGTAGTTTAATTTTCATTTATTTTATTTTATTTTAATTGCATCTTAGTTAATTGGGTTAGTTGGCCAGCAACTAATTCCGCCCACTCCTTTAAAACCCGAGATTTTACTTGCTTTCCATAAAATATAAAAAATACAAAAAGAATCATCCCTCACCTCTAGACCTAGTTTAGTAGGCTTTCTAATCCTAGCAACACTATTCCTAAGTTGAACGATCAATCCCCCGGTACTTGTCACTATACTATACTACAACGATCAGGTATACTTCCTGGTGGGGATTGTAAGCTTCTCAAGATCCCTTGAGAGGTAAAACCTGTTGCGAGGGTACAATTCCCACGTATCAAGTTTTTGGTGCCGCAGCCCGGGGAATAGTTATTGTCTAGGTTAGGATTTCTTTTTATTAGGTCAACTTGCTAGATTCCTTTCTAGTAAGGTTTTACTTTTATTTTTAGGTTTTCTTTAGTCTATCTCATTTCTTTGTTCCGTTGTTCGTAACCTTTACCATCCGATATCATGGAAAGTGGTAATATCCTTGATCCCATCAACCCACCACAACAAAACCACCCACAAAACCCACTAGTAGCAAACCAACCTCCTAGACCCCGAACTTTAGGAGAGTATTCCCGTCCTAGCCACCAAGGAGACAATGTGTCCCCCTTGCGATCCGAAACCATCCAGTTGGTGCAAAGAGGATGTGCATTCCATGGACTTCGTTCCGAAGATCCTAATCAACATCTCAAGGATTTCCTAAAAATCGTAGATTCCATAGACCTTGATGTTGCAACTAGAGAGTCGACCCGATTACGTCTATTCCAATTCTCTCTACGTGATCAAGCTAGTCAATGGATTGAACGTTTACCCGCGGGATCCATCACCTCATGGG
The DNA here is from genome assembly GCA_030686995.1 of Artemisia argyi. Lineage (NCBI taxonomy): Eukaryota > Viridiplantae > Streptophyta > Magnoliopsida > Asterales > Asteraceae > Artemisia > Artemisia argyi. The sequence goes on along the minus strand of CM060683.1, from coordinate 55,208,978 downwards.
ATGATCTCACTTCTCATTTCCTTGCTCAATTTTTCCCACAGGGGAGAACTACCAAGCTTAGAAATGATATCTTGATGTTCCAAAAACATCAAGGTGAAACTCTATATGAAGCATGGACTCGTTTCAAGGACTTACTCCAAAAAGTCCCTCATCATGGCATAGATCTTTGGCTCCAAATCCAAATCTTCTATGACCATATCATTCTCTCCACAAGGCGAACCATTGACCAATCGGCCGGTAGCAAGCTACGTGATCTAAGTGCGGAAGAATCATGGGAACTCATAGAAGATCTTGCTCTCTATGACAACGAAAGTGGGAATGATCCCCGTGATTTGAACAAAACGGTCAAGTCAATATCTTTGCCTTCGAACAATTCTAGCACTCCCGACCGTAGGATCATGGAACTTGAGGACCAAGTCAAGTTTCTCATGAAATCTTACGAAGCTCCTAAGCCTTCAAGCCAAGTGAACAAAATCACTTCTTCATGCGAATTATGTAGTGGTCCTAATGACACTCGTGATTGCGTGGAACTCCCCGGACAAGCTTTTGCGAATTACGCATCCTCGCGTACCGACGAAGCGGGAGACAAGTGGTACACTTTCAAACCCGAGCCAAACCCTTACGGTGATACCTACAACCCTTCTTGGAAAAATCACCCGAACCTTAGGTGGAAACAAAACCAAAACATGCCCCAAAACAATTCTTTCAATCCACCTAATCGTTACCAATCAAACGGTCCACCCTATAACCATAATTTCAACAACATACCTTCCAATAACTATGGTAGTACCAATAATCTTGAAGGATTGATGTCCGAATTTATGGCATCTCAAGAAGCTCGCATATCTAAGTTTGAAGCCGATTTCAAACAAAAGCAAAGTGAGATGACCAATAAAATTGACCCATTGTTGAAAGTTCTCAATGACCGAGAAATAGGAGCACTCCCAAGCGACACGATCAAGAACCCAAAATTAAACGTTAATGCCATATCATCGGTTTCGTCACCTAATTCTTGTCTACAATACTATTCGGTCAAAGCAATGAGCACGTGTTTCAACCAAACCCAAATTCATCAAAAGGACCAATTGAATAAAACATCTGACATTAAACCGGTCAATAACATAGTTGAAACACCTCCTACACAAGACCTTGACGGCGAATTCAAGGATCTCCACCTTGAACGCCCCGTCATTGATGTCTTAGCCCGTGCCCCTACTATAGTGCCCTCCTAGAAAAATATAAGAAACTTAAATTGGGTAAAAATGGGACCGCCTTCGTTCAAAACAAGTTGCCTAAGAAGCTTGATGATCCAGGTATATTTGTTTTGCCTTGTAAGATAGGAAAATCCGAAGCTTTCGACACACTAGCCGACTTAGGATCAAGCCTCAACTTGATTCCCTTATCTCTTTTCACCACTCTTAAGCTAGGAAAGTTAGAGGATACGGAAGTAATAATTGGTCTAGCGGATGGAAGTATTGCCCACCCGGTCGGAATGATCAAGGATGTAGTAGTTCACGTAGGAAGATTGACTATCTTAGCAGATTTTCACGTCCTAGATATGGTTAGTGATACTACATGCCCATTGTTAGTAGGAAGAGGATTTTTAGCAACCGCTAGTGCCATGATAGATTGTAAGGAGTCTAAGATAGCGGTAGGAGATGGTGAGACTTAGTCGGTTTATGATGTTAAGAAGCATAGCTACGATTGTGATGACGAACCGACACCACATTGGGTAGAGATGAATAGGAGACCATCTAGATATGGACCTTGGATAGAAAGGAACTTTATAGGACCTCAACGCCTATTCTATCTAGAAAAAGATTTCATTGATAAGACACATTCGGTGGAACAACTCATAGCTAGAGATGAGGAACTAAACCCTTTTGAGGATCCCCTAGTCTTTAGGAAAATGATTGAGTTCTTAAGCGTAATGCCTATCAACCTAGAGATGAACAAGTAGAAAAGGGAAGGGGATAAGTGTAAATGGAATTGGGACAAGTCACCTAAGGAAGGTGACAGATCATGGCATATGAAGATGATTTTATATGATTCGGATGGAGAAAAGTTTGAGAAGTCATACCGTACCAAGAAAACCGATAGGAAATTGAAACCTAAGTTTGATTCCAAAGATGTCCTCGACGAGGAGCTCACACATATAGGATAGCCCATGACCTTGAGTCTAGCTACAAGACTCGTAAATAAAGAAAAGCGCTTCTTGGGAGGCAACCCATGTTTTGTGTGTTTCTATTTGTTTGATTTTTATTTGTTTGACGTTATTTGTTTCCGTATGCATGTCTTATTTTTATTGTTAGTAGGTCATGTTTCAAACTAAATTGTGAAAATGCTTTATTTTATTGTTTAACTTCTTCTTAACTTCATATAAAGGTATTTTGCAAAAGCTAAGTGTAAAGGGAAACCCCAAATTTTTTTATAAGAACGAAAATGATCATGATTCGCCACAATATTAAATGAACATGTATATTATTAATTGTTGGAGTCAAATGCTTGTATCGAGTCATAATGATGTTTTGCAGGATTTTTCAGGAAATAAGACATAAGTTTTTCCAGAAATTTTCCGGAAACTTAACATAAAGATTTATGCAGGTCACTTCTGACGGCGTCAGGGTTTAACACCTGACAGCGTCACATGTAAAATTCTGGAAATTTTGCGAGTTTTGTTTTTCTAACGGAGTTTTAAAAGTTTTTGTTGATTCTTTAGTTTTATAAACTCCGGAAAATCTGCAAACATTCATTCCACAAGCATTATATCCCTTAAATTCCTAGAAAGCAACATTAAGATATATATGCTATTTTTCTAGGATTTGTTAGTATATATAGATTGCTGCCGATTTTACGCGAAGTTGCCTTGATTGTTTTCTCAGGTTTAACAGGTTATATATGACAAGAAGATGATTTATATTTATGGAAGGGAAGCTTTGAACGTTCATTTTCTTGGAGAAAGATCTAACCTTGTTCACACACTATCCACACCGAACGAATTAGGGGAGTATTTGTTTTCATTCATTTTACCTATTTTACTTTTACATTCTTTAATTGAACATTGGGGACAATGTTCATCCTAAGTGTAAGGGGAGGGTAAATGATGATACCTTATAGGATACAATTGCACTTGAGTTTGTTTGTTCGATGGTAGGTGTGTAATAAAACTAAGAGAAATACTTGTTAGTGTAATTTTAGCGCCAAATTTAAAACTTTTTACAACATTTAGGAGTGAACCTTTAACCTTAACAAGTGTCTCATGGATAGGAGTTGTATGACTAGAACAAAACCGTACCATTCAAAATTTTTTTTGATGTTGATAAAATCAAATCAATATATACATATATATATATATATATATATATATATATATATATATATATATATATATATATATATATATATATATATATATATATGTATATATATATATATATATATAGTATAGTATAACTCAAGAAATCCGCAAAGAAATACGGATAACGCGAGGTCGTAGTCCGTGTGAAGGGTGAATGGAATTTTGAATTCCTGATTCGTGAAACGTGTCGTGAAAGTGGTAAAAAGTGATTTTGATGAGATTACACTAATGAATAATTAAATGAAGCACAAATAATCACTTAAGCACGTAATTCAATTAATCAAACCAAAAACGTAACGTAGAATTAAAAACGAAAGCTTAAACGTAAATAAAACGTTAACGCGCGAAATAAAACATGAAATTGAAGCTACACTACTCCTACGGACTTGAAAATAATTTTCTAAAGTTAAAAATGATAAAAGAAAATTTTGAGAAAAAGAAAACTATTTTTATGACTTTTTATTTAATTTTTATTAATTAAAAACTAATTAAACTAATTAAAAATTAAAAGAAAATGAAAATAAGGTGAGAAAAATGAAAATTAAATTTTGAAAATTATAAAATAACTAAAAAGTAAATTTAAAACTGAAAACTATTTTTTTTTTGGCTTTTTGTGAAATTTTTAGGAATTAAAATCTATTAAATCTAATTAAAAAGTAATAAAAATTCAAATTAAATTCAAAATAAATAGGAAAAATGCAAAATAAATTTCTAAAAATCTAAAATAAATGAAAATTAATTTCTAATTTTTTTTTTAATTTTTTTAGTCTTTTTCTGATTTTTTTTTGGAATTTTTGGTAATTATAAAGTATTAAAAATTGATTAAAAATGAAAATTGAATAAGAAAAATAGTAAATCAACTTGGAAAAATCTGAAAAATTCAGGGAAATTCTAAAATATTATAATAAACCTAAGAAAAATTTGAAAAGTTCAAAATAAGCTCTGGAACTACTACTTGCTTTGAAACAGTTTATAAGAAAGTGCTTATTGATAAGCAGAGTTTGACCAATTAACCCAAACTTTGACTAAGTGATTTTTGGACACAAATATGCTTATAGAAACAATATTAGGGCCAAATGAATTCAGAAACACAGATGTGGACCAATTCAGAAGCAAATAAGCAATTTGGAAAAGCAAATAAGCAAATTGAATAAGCAATAAGCCAAGATTCAATGGACACAGCAACCACAAGCACAAATGAACTTAGATGAATAATTAAACTCGGAATTCAAATACAAATGCACACTTGCAGCCCTACACTATTGAAATCAGACCTATGTGGAACCACTAAAGTGACAGGCAAATAAGCTTGAGCAAATAAGCTGAGAGCAGTGAGCTTGTGGGGGCAAAAGCCTCACTATCCACCTGAGTTTACAATTTCACCAAAAGATCAGGTACTAGAACCAATTTACTTATCCTAAAGTAGCCTAGAAGTTTAGTCAAAAACTGGTGTGCAGGGTAGACTCAGGTTCAAACAGACAACTTCAACTAGCTTTTTCAATAAGCAAATTAAAAGCAAAACTCAAATTTCTTTTTAATTATGTGTAACAAGCTGTCAAACTCCTTAAAATAGCAAACCAAAAGTATTTTAACTTAGAAATGAAGCCTAGGACTGCTATCAAAGTTGAGACCAAAATCTGATTGTAATTTACTTTTGACTTTTTGATTTGACAGTTACTTTGACCAAAGTGAAATTTGATTGCTTAAATTTGATTGGAAATGTGAAGTTAAGCTACTATATGAATAAAATGAGCTAAGTCTACTAATTATGCAACTACTATGATGATATTATGCAAACTAAAACTAACTGTTATGCAAATATGATGAACAAAAGTGATATTTGACTTTTTATGAATTGACTACTGATTTTTATGCTAATTAAGACCTATTATTAACCTTAGTGTATTATCTAAGCAATCAATACATCTGAATCACCAACAACAACAACAAACCTCTCAAAACCAAACACCCCTATAGGATGATAGTCTCAACCAATAGCTTACTCAAATCTAATCCAAACTTCAACCTCAGTACTACAATTGATCAAACAAACTAAACAACACAGAACCACAGATCACAGATATTAATACCAACAATACTCAGATCCAAGAGTAAGACAGACAATGAAACAGTAAACAACCCAACTCAAATGAAACTAAGTGCAATAATGAAATTAAGCTATAACAAACTAAAATAAAATGTAAATAAACAGAAATAAGCAATTATAACAAATCTACACTACTCAATACTCTACTGATGCAATTCAAGGAAAATTAGATTGAGATTTACCAAACCAATTCCCCCTCAGTAGAACAGAGGGGGATTCACTAAGCTTGCCTGTCTTTTGACAGGCCAAATGGCTCCTCTTTGGCTGCCTTAACTCCAAATAAGCTCAGCTTATTTCAAATAAGTACTTTAGTTGACTTAATTTGACTTTTGTGTTAATTTGAGAGTTTGAACAAGACAGACCACAGTATACTATTAAAAGGCTTATATGAGCTTATTAAACAGTAAAATAGCTGGTTTGAAGCTTAAATTGAAATTCAAACTATTTATTTTTTATTTTTTATGATTTTCTTATTTTTTTTTTTTGGATTTTCAAAATTTAGATGAAACAGAAACTTAAGACAGAATTTAAAATTACTAACTATTGATTTAAACTAATAAAAAGGAAATAAAGAGATTAATCTAAAAATGAAAATTAGAAAAATAAGCTGAAATTAAAACTTGAGTTATATCAATATAAGAAAATTTGAGTACAATAACTTGGAATGGAAAATTACAATAAAACAGAAGACTAAACAATATTAAAAACCTACACACTAACATCTATGACTGAGGAGGGTTTTTATACTTGAAGCATGAGGCTCTTTGGTTTATCCAATTCATCAATCCGTGTGTGATTGTGCTTCTTTGATTCACTTTCGTCCCTTGGATTGCCTTCCAGATGATTCCCTTCAATCTCGTCCCTTGGATTGAATGATTGATGTGACCTATCCTCCGTGTGTGATATGATTGGTCCACGTGTGAGTCTGATGTTCCAGACACTCTGTCAGCTTCTAAAATGTTTAATTATTGGGTAATAATTACGCAATCAGGGTAATTTTGGGGCGTGTGATTTCTAGGGTTCATGTTCTGGGAATGGGGTAATATTTGGGGGGCGGGTAAATGTGTTTGGTTGTTTTTATTATTTCATTGACTGGGTGGTGTTTGGTTGACCGGGTAATGTGGGTGCAGGCCGGGTTTCAGGGTAAGGGGTGATGGGCTTGTTGTATTTTGGGCCAAGAGTGGATTTGTATTGTTTTGTTTGGATATGGTATGTATATTTAGGTTTAGAAGTAGTATTATTAACAAGGACCAAACTTGCAATTCACAAAACAATAGGGACAAATTGTGTAATTCTTCCAATGTTTCTTCCAAGGACTTGTGTTGTCAAATTCTGAATCATGGAGGATGCATGTTGACTTTTCTCTATAAAAATTCTTCAAGGGACTATGTTTGCCAACATGTGAAACTTTAGGGACTAAATTTGCCATTTCTTCAAATCTTTCACCCGGGACCATTTATGCAAGTTTGTGAATCTCTAAGGACTTCTTATGATATTATGAGCTTACTTTGATCATTATGCTTCCCCGGCTCTTGCTTTTGACCTTTTTCCATTCTCGTGCTCGTTTTTTGTCGGTTTTCGCTTATTTTTGTTCATTTTTCATATATCCGTACCTGCACATACACAAATACAAAAACATACATTCTCTTGGCATATTTGGTTAGTATTTGGTGTATTTGGTCTGATTTAAGGCTAAAAAGGATGTGTGAATAAGCACACATCAAAATCCCCCAGACTAAGGTATTGCCGTGTCCTCACGCAATGTCATCACCTCACGCTTAAGAGATAAATAATTTCAAAACCTCTCTTTACTGACGTTGTAAAGTAGCAATGATGTTCAAAAGAGATATTAAAATCATTTATTCTCAAAAACGCTCCGTTTTTCGCTTTTCATGAATAACACTACTATTACTACCCTTTTTGTACTTTTTCATTTTTATATATGTGACGGTTTGCCTTGACTTTCATTATCAATTCTTATCTGTTGATAACTTTCAGGGTCTACGAGTAGAAACACTTCTCACAGAGAAGAGACCATACGGATAAAAATCGTAATCCTTTATTTTTCACAAGCCCCCAAACTAAGCGTAAAATCGAAATCATTGTTTATCCACAAGTTAGATGCTAACACTACCCACAAAAGTTAATTGTGTAATTACCTCTTGTTCCCAATTCCTAAGTTTTGTATCCCAAGATTTTATTTTTGCGAGAAATGAATTGCTTCATATTTTCTCATTTTGATAGTTGTTAGTCCGATAAAAGCACAAAATTTGAACGCTAAGTAGTTTCCAAACTTTCCCTCGAAAACCCCTGCATACAGAAATTGGGTCCCCATGAAGGTCTCTGATTTAACACGATTTGTGGGGGCCCCCTTTTTATTTACAGCCGAAACATCCCATGTTTGAGACCCGAGACAGAAGCTTTTTATTAGGGAAACCCCTAGAGTCGAAGCTTGGCATTTTTGCATAATTATAAGCACTTTAATAATATTTGGTCCTTAGTCCTTTATTTCTTTTACAACGACGGTTTAAGAGCCGCCAAGATGTAAGAGCTTTATTATGACTTTGGATTTATATCCGCTACTTTTTTATAGCTTTGGATTCCTCTGCCTTTTTATTGGTTTGAAATGGAGGGGTTTAATAAGATCGTAGAAGATGCGTGGAAGGATTACTCGGGTGTGAGAGACAATCCGATAAGATATCTGATGGGCAAGTTTAAACACTTAAAGAGCAAAATTCGTGACTGGAATGCTATTAACAAGGTCGGTACTAAACGCGATAAGGATCAATGTATACGTGATCTTGCGGATATCGATGGTGTTATCGACAGTGGGAACGGGGGAGAGGAGGAAGTTCTCAAAAGAACGGAGATTATTAACAAAATGCTAAAGATTGACGAACTTAAGGCGATGGAGCTTTTACAAAAATCTAAAATCAAATGGGCCATTGAAGGGGATGAAAATTCTAGTTTTTTTCACGGCATGCTCAATAAGAAACATAATAGCTCAAGTGTGTGGGGTGTCATGGTGGACGGTATATGGGTTGACGATCCGCACAAGGTGAAGAAACAGTTCCTAGACCACTTTAGTGCTCGTTTCTGCGCTCCTAGCCTTAAGGGTGCAACTATTCATATGGACTTCCCAAATAAGATATCAGATGCACAACTAAGGGAGTTAGAACGTGAGGTTTCTATCAAAGAAATTAAGACGGCGGTATGGGATTGTGGCACAGAAAAATCTCCTGGCCCCGATGGTTTCACATTCGGCTTCTACCGTCGTTTTTGGCACATTATTCATAACGACGTCTATGCTGCTGTGAGTTACTTTTTCTAGAATACCGACATCCCAAAAGGATGTAACTCTTCTTTCATCGCTCTGATCCCTAAAATTCCGAATGCCAATTTAATCAAAGACTTTAGAGCCATTAGCTTGATTGGGAGTTTGTAAAAAATCATAGCAAAAATTTTGGCGAACAGGCTTGTGGGCGTCTTGGATGATATTGTTAATGAAGTTCAATCGGCTTTTACATCGGATAGACAGATTCTTGACGGCCCTTTTATCCTCAATGAAGTGCTTCAGTGGTGCAAGGCTAAAAAGAAGCAAGCTCTCATCTTCAAGGTTGATTTTGAGAAAGCCTTCGATTCGGTCAGGTGGGATTTCCTCGATGAAATTCTCAGAAAATTTGGATTTAGAGATAAGTGGTGCAAATGGATTCAGTGTTGTCTAAAGTCTTCGAGAGGTTCTATATTGGTGAATGGCAGCCCTACGGAGGAGTTTCAATTCGGTAAAGGCCTTAAGTAAGGTGATCTGTTATCCCCTTTTTTATTTATTCTGATTATGGAAAGTTTGCATCTTTCTTTTGAACGTATCATCGACGCAGACATGTTTCATGGTATTCATTTAGGAGGCTCGGTAACTCTTTCTCATATGTTTTATGTGGACGATGCAATATTTGTCGGTCAATGGTGCGAGAACAACATCACTACTCTTGCCCATGTTCTTGAATGCTTTCATAAGGCGTATGGTCTTCGCATTAACATGGATAAGAGTAAAATTATGGGAGTAAATGTTGACATTGATAAGGTTAACAGGGCTACCTCGAGGCTTGGTTGTCTTTTTTTTAAAACTCCTTTCACTTATCTAGGATTTATAGTGGGCGGGAATATGTCTCAGACAACTTTATGGAAAGAAACATTGGATAAAATCAAGAAGAGATTAACTAAATGGAAGATGAATACACTTTCAATCGGTGGCCGGTTAACCTTAGTCAAATCGGTATTAGGCTCTACGCCTTTATATCATTTCTCTCTATTCAAAGCCCCAATAGGTGTGCTGAAAAGTATCGAGGCTCTCCGTGGTCACTTTTTTAATGGCCATGATTTAAATAGCAAGAAAGCTACCTGGGTGAATTGGAAAAAAGCGCTTGTTTCCAAGGAAAGAGGGGGGCTGGGTATCTCGAGCTTATTTGCTGTTGACAAAAATAATGTGTGAAAACGTTATTTATATCTTTCGATATCTCTATATTTTGACGATCACAAAATGTAAAATCGTCAATCGTATAATTACTACGTAAACAAGTATTAAGCTAGTTTATATCACTATATCCAACTTAATCACTTAAGGTATGGATAAACAAATGCTTAATACATCTCATGATCAAAGGGGTATTTAATTAACTAACACAAAGTTTATTTAATTATATAAACATATTATATATTTTTGAAAAACACTTTTGGTAATAAAGAAAAATGTTTTATTCATACTAAATATATGAATTCAAATTTTTAACCAAAATCAGTTAGTTTTTCACCAAATAAACTTTCCCCACTAAAAGACAAAGATTCTGGCCGTTTCAGCTGGGCGGCCCCCTTAATTCTAAGGGGCGGTCCCCTTAAAATTAAGGGGACCGGCCTTGATTTAAGGGGACCGGTCACGCTCCTCTGTCAGAATCCTTTGCCTATAAATACCACATTAAACCTAGATTTTTACCTCACCTTTTGCACGAAATTTTCAGATCTATAACTATCTAAACATTCTCTAAAACCCTTTGATCATTTGTATATTAATCCTTGTTTCAAGTGATTCAATCCCTCATCATCCATTCTCATCCCAAGTGCAAAAGAAGAACACTCTTTCTACAACCAAGTTCAAGAAGTGTTGAAGAGTAGTTGTGCATAGTGTATATATACATTAATTTGTGAATATTGTGTTGTACTTGTTATATATTGTTTAGAAGATATAGAAGTTGTGTAGGAAGTAGAAGTTGATTAGTAGTGAAGTAGGTTAGTTGTGAAGATTGGTGTGAAGAAGAAGATTGGTGTGTAGAAGATAGGTGTGAAGAAGATTGGTGTGTAGAAGATAGGTGTGAAGAAGATTGGTGTGTAGTATATTGGTGTGAAGAAGTTGTGTAGAACTAGTGATCAAGTTGTGAAGTTGTTGTGGTGTGTAAATTGGTGTGTAAGGTTTTCTCCGCCAAAAGGAAGTTTGTTGACATAGTGAAGAAAACTCTCGAGTAGGTGACTCGAGGAGTGGAGTAGGAACAAGGAAGGTGTCCTTGTAGCCGAACAACTATAAATCCTTGTGTTGTGGTTTGATCTTTCCAACTCTTCTCATTACTTATTTATTTACCTTTACTATATTAGCTTTGTTAGTTAGTTACCATACAATAGTTCATATAGTACAAGTATTGAGTTCACATAAACTAGAATCGAAGTTTTTAAAACAAACTTGTGTTTATAAATTTAAAAGGACGTAAAACTATTCAACCCCCCTTCTAGTTTTCCACAATTGGTATCAGAGCCACGTCTAGCAAGATTTTTAAAATATATTGTATTTTAAAACTTGTAACGATCTATGGAATCTGAAAAATATTTAGAAGGGCAATCTATGCAAAGACCACCACTATTTGAAAGTGATGGATTTTTATATTGGAAAAATCGATTCGAAACTTATGTGAAATCAAAAGATCTAGATCTTTGGCATGTTATTACCAATTGTGATTTTTCACCTATTCAAAATAACCCCGAAACTAAGAAAGATGAAATCGTACCTTTTGAAAAACAAAATGATGATTTAAAAAGAAAACTTGCTAAAAATAATGAAGCAAAAATGGTTATTTACAATGCGCTACCACGTAAAGAGTACGAAAGGATCTTTATGTGTGAAACCGCAAAAGAAACTTGGAACTCTTTATTAATAACCCACCAAGGTAATAATCAAGTCAAAGATAACAAAATAGATCTACTTGTTCAACAATATGAGCAATTCACGATTCCGGAAGAGGAATCAATTGATAATGCTTTTGCTAGATTTAACACTATAATCACAAGTTTAAAAGCACTTGATGAGAATTTCTCTAGTAAGAATTTTGTTAGGAAGTTTCTTAGAGCTCTTCACCCAAAATGGCGAGCTAAAATGACGGCTATTGAAGAATAAAAGAATTTGTCAACGCTACAACTTGATGAATTAATTGGTAATTTAAAAGTCTATGAAGCAATAATAAAGAAGGACTCCGAAATGGTTAAAGGGAAACGAGAGCAAAGCAAGTCAATCGCCTTGAAAGCTAGAAAGGAATCCAACAACGAAGATAGCTCATCTTCCGAAAGCAAAGACGAAGAATATGCCATGGCCGTAAGAGATTTCAAGAAATTCTTCAAAAGGCGAGGAAGATTCGCTAGACAACCACACGATGAAAGGAGAACATCTCAAAAGAATAATGATGACAAGTATAGCAAGAATGAGAGAAAATGTTTCAAGTGTGGTGATCCGAATCACCTTATTGGAAAATGTCCAATGATGACAAGAGATCAAAATCAAAGAGCGTTTGTTGGAGGTGCTTGGAGTGATAGCGATGAAGATGAGAAAGAAACAACAAAGAAAGAAAAGTGTCTCATGGCTAAAATATCAAGTGAGGTACGTTCCGAAACCGAATATTTTAGTGATGAAAATCTATCATTAGATGAAGAAGATTTAGATAGTGAATACAATAGATTATGCAAACTAGGACAACAAGTTATGGCTAAAAATAAATCACTAAAATACATTAACAACCAATTAGAAAATGAAGTACTTGAACTAAAAATTAAAATACATCAACTTGAAAATGGTAAAGAAACTTTTGAAGAATGTAAATCATGTCAAGAGTTTAGAAGTGAAAACAACAAACTTAAGGAAGAAATTTGTAAACTTGATAAATTTGAAAATAATTGTAACTCACTTAGTAAAATTATAAGTATTCAAAGAATATCCGGAGATAAAACCGGTCTAGGTTTTAACTCAACCGAAGCCTCAACAAGTGAAGTTAAAAATGTTAAATTTGAAAGTGAACTCAAGGAACTAAAACTTTAAAAATCTAATCCTAAGTATATACTCATGTTGGTCCCTTTTACTTGGTTAACCGTAACTACGAAGTTAAAGTAACCAAGTTATATGACTTGAACACAAATGTAGAAAATGATTAACAATAAAGAAACGTAAACAAAAGAGATAATATTTTCCAACGTTTAATTCTTTATTAGAAGTTAATCAAAAAGAATCGTACCCAAGTGTTTGCGGAATAACACTTGGGGTTGAATTGACAAGTATGGTATGGACTCCTCACTAAACTCAACTAAGTTGAGTGACAACTTAAATTACCCACTGAGCTATCTCAGGGGCTTGTGTTGTTCTTTGGAGGAGTAAAAGTGGTTTGTGAATGCTTTGCATTAATTGCACAAACTTGTCAACTTTTACTCCTCACATTTGCTTCCTATTTATATACAAGTATAGAACAACTAAATATACATTGGATCTAAAGCTTCCTTAACAATATCTTCAAAGATATTATTCTTCTGGCAAAGGAATCTTCATTGAGTTAGATCCAAAAGGCACTTTCTGATGACAGACTGGTTTTAACCATTTGGGGAAAGTCTGACATTAAAGTGATAAAGCACTTTAATAAAGCAGCTCAGACTTTCCCGCCCAGTCCCGCCAAAACTTCAGTCTTCATGTCATCAGTCTTCAGTACGTTTAAGTTGCTGAGGAGTCATTGGGGTTCAGTGAGTTATTGTCATCCTCACTGAACCCATCACCTTCTTCTTGGCTTAGATCACACTTCACTGAGTTCCGCCTCACTGAATGGAGAACCTTTCTTCTTAGGCTCGGTCTTAGCTCCCTGAAGGTGACTCACTGAGTTACTGTTCACTCAATGACTTGTTTGCACTTAGGGGATTTTACGTTCAAATCCTTGTTAGAAGATTTGGGGAATACAGTGACCCAACAATCTCCCCCTATTTGAACATACAAATAGCCTAAGTGATTCTTGATTCAGCTTGAGTTGTCAGGGTACATCTTCTCTTGCTGAATGTTTGTTGTAATTGTAAGTAGGACATAACTATTTAAACAAAACATCAGTTTATTCATTAGCTATTACATTTTCCTACAAATTACAAACAAAATAAAGATAGTTGTTGCAGATCAGATGTTCAGATGATAGCCAAGTCCCTCAATCTTAGCTTTCTTTGATCTCAGCAGGTGTTTCTCAGGATGCTTCTCAATCTTCGTCCTTAGGTCCTTACAGAACCTTTGGTTTGCACCACTTTGAATAGGAGCAGCTAACATCAGGTACGTTACCATTGCTGTGACCCCTGCCTTGTCTATATCGGACCACCTTTGGAAGGCAAGGTCTCCATATTCATCCGTAAAGCATAGACCTCGTTCAGGGTTTTCAAGCACAGTATTGTTCACGAAGGTGATTCCTTCAGGAACAGACCTATCACAATCCAGTCCTGGGACCTTGACCTCAGGCTCGGATTCAATGTGCTTCCTTTTTCTTTTGGTGGCTGTTGAAGAAGCAGTTCCAGTTGTTGGAGCAGGAAGAAGGGAGGGAATGTTGAGGGCTTCAGGCATTGCTCTCAGTCTGTCATATCTTTCGCTCAGTGACTTGAGAAGTTGATCAACAACGACGCCATTTTTCTTGGCAATGATGGGACGAAGTTCATCAAGTTCAGTGATCCCAAAGTCAGCGAATTTGAATGGATTATGAATATCCATTATTCTCTTATCAGCCCCCCTGAAGACAGTGACCATTGCGGGTTTGGTATTCCTGTGGATTTTGATGTCAGTGATGGTTTCAGGCTTCAATCTTTCCTTCATCACCCAATGATATCTTTCAACCCTGGTCTTTCTGATTTGAGCTTGCCTCTTCAGCTTTTCTTCCCTTTCCCTTTTCAGAGTATTCATCTGTTCTTCCTGAGCCTTTTTAAAGGCTGCACCAGCTTGCTCATTAGCTAGTGCCTCAGTATCCAGACCAATCTTTTCAGCCTCCTCATGAACAACCTGTATCAGTTTAGGCTTGCTCAATTTCTCTTCTTCAGCTGCCTTTGCCGCTTTCTCAACTTTTCCCAAGTAGTCTTGTATCTGGTCATGAGTAAGTTGATAGATTTTTCCATTAATTTCATACGGGACCCTGATAGGTTCATCAGGGTCAACTCTGACAATTTTGGAGGCAGGCTGGAGTCTGACTTCAGGTTCTGAGGTGGTGGCAATGCTTTTTCCTCTGTCCTGAAGTAGAGTGGAGGAGACTGGTTCCTCTTGTGGGGGAACTTGAGTGATTGGTGTGGCTTCAGTGACATGCTCCCCCTCAGTGTGAGAGGGCTGTCCAGCTTCTTGTTCATCAGTAACAGGGGTTTCAGTAACATTCTCCCCCTCAACATTTGCCAGAGCTGCAGTGATGGCAAGTGTTGGAGTTACTGAAGATGAAGTAGAAGTACCCTTGAAGGCTTGAAATATTTCCTTCATCATGGACTTGATCTCCGCAGTATCCTGATGAATGAGAGATACCCTGGAGTCAAGTGAAGCCTGAGAACTTTCAAGGGCAGTCATCCTGGAACCCATTGTCCATGCCAGAGATGTGGACTTCTGGAATTGAGCTGTCACTGATGCTTCCAACTGAGTGAAGGAAGACTTGAGGGACTCCACCGTGGAGCTGAGATTCTGAACATTTGAATCCCTTATCAAACCAAGTAACTCAGTAAGAGCCGCCGAGTTGACCTGATATGTCTCAGATGCCTGAAGAATTCTTTTGTTGAGCTCAGGATCATCCTTGACTGATTCTTGAACTGACTTAACCCCTGTAGCCAGCTCCTTAAGGGATTCCAAAAATTGATTGATGTGCGAAGCCATTTGTGTCAGGGAGTGATTGACAGTGGAATTTTGCTCCCTGACATCTTCATTGTAATCTTCAACAGCATCTTTGAGGAGGTGATAGTGGACTGCTTGCTCAGTATGCAGATCAAACACCTCTTCAGTGACCCCCCTGTACAAAACATTAGTCATTTTCTTGATGAACCTTTTGAAGGCTCTTTCAGTGAGAGGAGTTGAAGCGTCTTCTGAGGTTTCCGGCTCGGAATGTTGTTCATCTTCATCATGGTTAGAGGGTTGAGGAGACTGAGTAACAGGTTCAGGGACTGTCTCCTCATCCTCCATATCATCTCCGGCCGTGAAGACTTCCTCGTCACTGTTGAATTCATCATCAGAAAATAAGAATGCCTGAGCATCCGCCAGGGAGGATATCTGCAACAATTGGAGGTTATCCGGCTCCTCTTCATAAGAAGATTTGCCTTCGTTTTGGCCAGGTCCTGACCCCTCAAATCCGGTAGGTTGGGTTTTACCTACCTGGTCTTTAAGGCCAGTTCCCAAGTTATGCGCACCTCCGGGAGTGGTTATGGGTTCCATATCAGCGGGTGGTTTATATCCCTCTGAGTCTTTGTCCCCCGTGACCCCTTCAGACACTGATGGGTGTTTCTCAGTGCCATCCCGAGGAGCCGTGATTGTTGTGTCCCTATCAGTGGGTTGTTTGTTTCCCACTGAGTCTTGGGGATAAGTATGGGTGCCCTCAGACAAAAGCTTTGATTGGCGAATGTCCTCATCAGGCAAGTGAGTGGTTGAGTCCCCCTTTCCAACAGGCTTGTTCTGGCCTGTCGAAGGTTTAGGGACATGATCTCCCTGATGCTTGGGTTTTGATCTACCCAAGCCTTTAGCAGGATGTGATTGTTTGTGGACCCCCTTCTCAGTGGAGTAGTGCTGCCCCACCGAGGATTTAGGATCCCTTACTCCCTGAGACCCTGGTTGTGATTTGCCAGAGACGTTAATAGGATGTGAAGGTTTGGTTTGTTTCGGCTCAACTGTCTTGTTTATGACAGTAGAGTCTTTGGAAACGGGTTTGCCCGAGGACACTGAGTGTGATTTCTCAGTGCCCTCCGTTGGCTTTTGTTGCAGGCCTAGTGACTGGGTTATAATACTCAGGGTGTCCGCAGTCAAGGGCGGTAATTCATGCCCCTTTTTGGCAACCTTAGGGTCAGAGGTCTCAGTGTCGAGTGACTTGGGTTGAGCCACCTTCCTGGACCCCTGACCCTTCTTCCTCTTCACCCTTTTGGTGGGAGAGGGAATTGGTGATACTTTATTGTCACCCTGGATAGCAGTACGCATGTACAATGTCAGGGTGACAGGTGTAACCTCAAGAGGGTCGCGTGAGTAATTTGCCTTGTGTAGGACGTCAGGCTCAAAACCTACTGCGTCAGGCCTATCATACTCAGACCCAAGCAAGTCTTGTAGGGCACAGGAAACAAATCTAGGATATGACATATGTTTTTGCCTAGACTTCCCCCCTAACTTTGCTATGAGGTCCCTGAAGATGATTTCTCCAAGGTCTATCATTTTACCCTCAATGAGACAGAACACTATCATTGCCTGAGTAGTGTTTAATTGCTCAGTCGAGGATTTATTTCCCCAGAGAACTTGAATGACAAAGGTCATTAAAATCCTCCAGGGAGCTGGGAACCAGGTCTTAACAATTGGGGCTTTGGATAATAGGGACCCTGGTGTTACCTCAGGGTGATTTTTGTCATAGGGTCCCAATTCCAGCAAGACCTCCTTTACCTCTTTTTCAGAGGGTTGGGCAGTGAAGGTCGTGGTATAATCAAGCCCAGTGGCTTTGACAAAAGTTTTATAGTCAAGAGTTAGGGACTTAGTTCCATTCTTGACTGTAAACTTGATTTTGGCCTCTTTTGGCGCATCAGGGTTTTCAACCACCGCTATGCACCAAAATTCCCTCAAGTAGTCATGATAGATGACTGAGGGGGTCTTAGTGAATGAGGTGGTCAGGAAGCAGTTCTGGAGGAACTTCACCACATCCCTGTATTCAGGGTACCCAGCAGGGTAGGCAAAGTTCCCCACCACATTATTTTTGGTAAGGTCTACGCTTTCCATTTGGAAATCCACATTGGGTGCGTATTTTACGACCTTAGAAGTAGCCATTTGGTTATAAAAAGCCTGGTTTGAAAAAAAATAGGTATTGGTGAGGAAACACACGCAGTTTTGAAAAACAATTTGCAAGAGTTTTGTTAAGATTATAAAAGCGTGTGTGTGTTTCCCTTTTTGTGGGGGTATTTATAGGGTAAAGATTTGGGAGGTGATGTTGCGGATGCCAAAGGTTTAATTTATTTAACCGAAACGGCATAATAATTTTGGTTTGATATCCGCATTAAATATCACGATTCCCACTACACCTATTTTCTCTCACCCTTTGGGGTGCTTCTGCAAATATTGCACTTTTGCAGGAAAAACAATCATCACACGTTTTGTGTGTGAGAGAGCATTTAATGCTCAGTGGTGTTTGGTGAGAGAGATGTGGGGGCCCAAGGAGTGGATGCCAGTTGTGTAAGTGACATATATTCCTATATTTAATAGGATTCAGTTACCTACCTGGGACATTTAACTGACTAAATACTTAGAGCATTTAGTTAGGGTATTCAATGCCATTTTTCATCCTGAGCCCCCTGAATGATTTTTCATTCAATAAAAAATGAGTTTTTTAGGAAGGGTGTGATCAGGGACCTAGAGAATATACTTCATGTTGGAATATTTTTGATCAGTTCCCTGATTCTATGTCCAACATGCCCAGTTCAGCTTTTAATCTTGTGAAAGTGGGTTCATCCAAAGGTTTAGTGAAGATATCAGCTAGCTGAAACTCAGTGGGGATGAAATGTAGTTCAATTTCTCCATTAGAGATATGGTCCCTGATGAAGTGGTATCTGATGTCAATGTGTTTGGTTCTTTGATGAAGTACTGGATTGTTTGAGATGGCTATGGCACTTGTATTATCACAAAAGATAGGTACCATCTTATACTGAATGCCATAGTCACTCAGTTGGCTCTTCATCCAAAGTACATTTGCACAGCATCCTGCAGCAGCCATATATTCAGCTTCAGCTGAGGACATGGCCACTGACTGTTGTTTCTTTGTACTCCAACACACAAGTTTACCACCAAGAAATTGGCAGGATCCTGAAGTACTTTTCCTATCCATGTTACATCCTGCATAGTCAGAGTCAGTGTACCCTTTGAGATCAAACCCTGAACATTTTGGGTAATACAAACCAAGGTTTGGAGTACCCTTCAGGTACCTGATGATTCTCTTGACAGCAGTGAGATGTGATTCTTTAGGGTCAGCCTGGTATCTTGCACACAGGCAGACTGAGAATTGGATATCAGGCCTTGAGGCAAGTAAGTACATCAGGGAGCCAATCATTCCTCTATATTGGGTTTGATTCACTGACTTTCCAGTGAGATCAGGACCAAGGTTGTTTGGAGGAACCATGGGAGTTTTTACTGAAGAGCAGTCAGTGAGCTCATACTTCTTCAGTAGGTTCCTGAGATATTTCTCTTGGCAAATGGATATTCCTTTTTCAGTTTGTTTGATTTGTAGTCCAAGAAAGTATGTGAGTTCACCCATCATGCTCATTTCAAACTTTGTGGTCATGAGTTTTTCAAATTGTTTGCAAAGTTTGTAACTTGTTGAGCCAAAGATGATGTCATCAACATATACTTGGACAAGAATGACATCATCCTTTGTTCTGTAGATGAACAGTGTGTTGTCAATTCTTCCTCTGACAAACTTGTTTTGGATCAGGAAGGCTGAAAGAGTTTCATACCATGCCCTGGGTGCTTGTTTCAGTCCATAAAGGGCTTTGTTAAGCTTGTAGACATGGTTGGGGTATTCACTACTTTCGAAACCAGGAGGCTGTTGCACATAAACATCTTCTTTGATGTTACCATTCAGGAATGCACTTTTAACATCCATTTGGTAAACTTTAAAGTTCATGTAAGTTGCATAGGCAAGGAAGATCCTGATGGCTTCCATTCTTGCAACAGGTGCAAAGGTTTCCTCATAGTCTATACCTTCCTGTTGATTATATCCTTTGGCAACCAGTCTTGCTTTGTTTTTGATGACTGTGCCATTCTCATCAGTCTTATTTTTAAAGACCCATTTCATACCAATGATTAAAACACCCTGGGGGCATTCAACAAGGGTCATGACATCATTTCTGTCAAATTGTTCCAATTCATCTCTCATGGCCTGAACCCAACTTTCATAAGTCAGGGCTTCTTTGACATTTTTAGGCTCAATTTCTGAGAGATAGTCAGCATAAAGGCATATACTGGCAGTGGCAGCCTTGAGTTTGGCAGCCTTGCTTATTGTGAGCATGCCTTCAGTGGGTTCACCAATGATGTTCACAAGCTCAATGATTTTGGATCTAGTCCAGCTATCCTGGGGTTTGGGATAGGAATTTGAGCTTGTAGGAGCCTGAATAGGTTCAGTCTCAGGAACATGAGGTAACTCATCAATATGCACTTCAGTGACAACTGTAGGAACAATTTGTTCAGTGGGTTCCTGAACATTTTGTTCAGTGGTGTCAGTCTCATTTGAGACAGGTTGAGTTTCTATGAACTCACTGATAGGTGGTTGGGGTAGGTTGTAAGGGATGATGTAGTAGGAGACATCTGCATCAGCTTGGTATTGAGTTGAGGGATTGTTCTCAGGATGATACTCATCAGGAGGATATCTTGATGAGTCATCAATACCAATTTCTTCAACTGAGGAATTTGAGAACCTGATGGATTCAGTGCTCTCATCAACAGTAATGTGATAAGTTTCCTCAGTTTGTTGTCTCCTTGTGTTGAACACCCTGAAGGCTTTAGAGACCAAGGAATATCCCAGGAAGTATCCATCATCAGCTTTGGCATCAAATTTACCTAAGTGATCCTTGTGATTATGTATAAACACGGGACACCCAAATACATGAAAGTAGCTGATGTCAGGAATCCTTCCTTTGAATATCTCATAAGGTGTCTTATTGTGCCTTTTCACAATGATTGACCTGTTTTGAGTGTAGCAGGCTGTTTTAACTGCCTCAGTCCAAAAATGTTTTGAGAGGACTGAGCCATTCAGCATGGTTCTTGCTGCCTCAATGAGTGTTCTATTTCTCCTTTCAGCTACTCCATTTTGTTCAGGAGTATAGGGAGAAGTGAAATTTTGAGAAATTCCTTTCTCATCACAAAAACACTCAAGGTCTTGGTTTTTGAATTCAGTGCCATTGTCAGTCCTGATCTGTTTAACTTTGACATCATTTTGATTTTCAATGTTCCTGACAAATGACATGATGGTTTCAGCTGCCTGACTCTTTTTGGTCAGGAAGTAAACCCAAGTATATCTGGAGTATTCATCCACAATGACCAGAGTATACTTCTCATGGTGTATGGACATTGGACTGACAGGTCCAAAAAGGTCCATATGAAGAAGATGCAGGCAGCTTTTGATTGAAAAGGTTTGTTTGGTTTTGAATGATGCCCTGTGGTGTTTTCCTTTTTCACAAGCAGAACAAGGCTTGTCTTTGGTATACATCAGGGATGGAAGGCCCAGAACTTTGTTCTGTTTGGCCAGGTTGTTGATATTTTTGAAGTTGAGATGAGAGAGTCTCCTATGCCATAGCCAGTTGATTGTCTCACTTGCCTTTGAGAATAGGCAAGTCCCATTTTGAGTCAGGGATGACATGTCAAGGACATATACATCATCCCTTCTGGGTGCAATCAACACAACTTCCTTATTGGCATTAAAGATGGTCCCTCTCTTATCATCAAACTGAACTATGTATTTTGCATCACATAGTTGGGAAACACTTATCAGGTTGTACTTCAGACCATTAACATAAGCTATTCTTGTAAAAACTATACCATTGAAGTTTACTGAACCATAACCCTCAGTGGGAGCTGATGAGTTATCACCAAATACTACTTTGGGTCCTGGTTCTTCCACATATTTGTGCAGAAAACTTTTCACACCAGTCATACTTCTGGAGCATCCACTGTCTAGATGCCAGGTAGGATCCTTGATGTGTTTCTGCACAAACAGTAAACTGGGTTAGTTTTGCTTGTTGACCCACCTTCTAGTGGGCTTAGTCCTCAGGGACTTTTTGAACTCAGTTAGTGAATCATGGTCTGAAGTTATGTGTCCTGAGCTTCCACATGTTTTACATTTTGTGGATGTTGATGCATCAGGTGACTGAGAAGTGTTGGTTTGATATTTCCTTCTGGACTGAATCACTTTGTCATGCCCCCTGGTTTCATGGGAGGGATCTCCACAGATGTCACAGCATACTTTCATCAAACAATCATCAGGAAGATGATCATTGAAACCACAGTGAGGACATGGTGAGAAAGGCTTAGCCTTCAGTCTTTGTTTGGGAGGTGTGGCATACTGATAGCCTTGGGTTTTGTACTGACCCCTTGCCTTTAAAGAGGCAGTGTGGGGGATGTGATCACAAGTTCTGTGGTCCTCTTGTTTGCATATCATACAAAATAGGACTCTGTAGCATTTATCAGTGCCGTGATTTGGATAATTGCACAGTTCACATCTCCCTGAGGGTCTGGGTGTGGTTTTTCGTTTGGAAGAACCTGAGGATACTGAGGGCTTGGTAGATTTAGAGTCAGAGTTTTTCTCAGTAGACTCAATTTTCTCACTCAGCATCCTGACAAGTTCAGCAAGCTGATCAACCTTTGAATCAGTGCTTTCAAGCTTCACTTCAGTAGTTACTGAAGGTTTTTGGTGTTCAGTGGGTGCAGGAGTAGGTCTTTTCAGTATAGTCCTTCCTAACCCTGATTTCTCTTTAGGAGAATGTGGTTGAAAGACTAATGGTGCAAGATTAGAATTGGGTTCTGCTCCCTGAAGTTGTTTCAGTGGAGGGAGTGGTGAATCAGACTTAGACTCAGTGATGGACTCAGTAGGACTAAGTTCATCAGTGACTCCTAGCAGCTCCTTGATAGCCTGACTTTCAGGCTCCAGAATTCTTCCAGTGTTAAAATTTGGCAATTTACTATCAGGATTGTTTCTTTCAATCCAATCACTGGGTTTGGGAGCTAGTTCCTTGCTAGAGAGTATGTTGGTTAATAGAAAAGTTGTGGAATGACTACTCTCCCCTGAAACCTCAGTGAGTTGATCATCACCTAGACCAGCCTTATTGGGGCTGGGTGAGAGACTCAGTGTTTCATAAAGTTTGGGGTTTTTCTGAGTCCATTTCCAAATAATTTCCTTTTCTTTCTTAAGTTCTTCCTGAAGAGCTTGATTTTGTTTTACAAGTTCAGAGTTTTGAATTTGAAGTGTGACACTTTCAAGTTTGGCTTGTTTTAAGACAAGTAATTCATCTCTACACTGATTTAATTCAAAACTGAGTTTGTTAAATTTTGAAAACAGATTAAGTCTTTGCTCTTCAACATACTTAAGATCAACATTAATATAGTCTAAGTAAGATTTCCAATCATCATTATCATCCATAGAAAGTAAAAGATTTACCTTTCTCATTGTGATGTTGACCCATTCACCATTTCTTGCATGACTCTTCCCCACAGCAAGTTTGTTGTCTTCTGACAGAGCCATCAGGGCACTGATGTGAACTTCATCATCATCAGAGGACACTTCAACCTCATCCCAGTCATATGTTTCAGCAACAAGCCCTTTGTTTTTGGCTTGAGTAGGCTTTGGAGCCTGAGGAGGCTGAGAGACTGTTGAGGATGATTCAAGAAGGGCAAGCTTGGCTTTTGCCTTTCTGTACTTTGCTTCAAAGTCAATTTGAGGGACTTTTTCAAATCTTTGACTAGACTGAAGCATTTTTGGTTGAAATTTGCTGGGGCCTGAAAAAGAGTTATTTCCTGAAAACTTGAAGGATGGTTCTGAGGTAGTTTTTGAAAAACAATCTTTAGCAAAATGCCCCATTTTGCCACATTTAAAGCATTTAGTATTGTCATTTGCTTTAGAAGGAAATTTGTTTTTCTTAAAAAACCTTTTTGAATTAGCAAGGAGTGCTCTTTCATGAAATTCAATCTGAAGATCATTAAGATACTCCTCACTGGTTCTTTGGTCAACCTCATCATCTGAACCATCCTGAAAATCCTGCACAACACCTTTAGAATAGAAAGCAGTTGATATGGGTGTGATTGTCAAGGCCTTTTTGGTCTCCTGAGCTTTACCAGGGTATCTCCTGGTGATAAGATTGTCTTCATAGACAAACTTCCCATAAATGGCAGGGAGCTCAAGGTTCTGAATGTGGTTTGCATTTCTCAATCCCTGAGATAAGTTTAACCACTTCTCAGGGAGACTGTTGACAAAACCAACATTGATTTCATGTTTTGACAGTATAACACCATCATTGGTCAGCTCATTCAGGAGGGTCTTATACCGAGTATAAGTCTCAGGGAGACTTTCAGAATCCTTGGCCCTGAAGGTATTGAATTCAAGCTTCAGGTCCATGATTCTATTCTCTTTGGTATCAGAAGGCCTTCATAGCTATGAACCAGGTCAGTCCATGTCTGCTGGGCAGTGGGACAGTTGATCACTGATTCCATTATATCATCAGGAAGGCATGATATAATGATGCTTTTCAGGCGCTGGTCTTGATTGACCACCCTCCTTTCATCTGGGGTCCACTGAGCTTCAGGTTTGATTAAACCTTGGGCAGTTGTTGGGACATATGGACCCTCATTAATCAATTTGATATAATAAGGTTCCATCCCAGTTAAGTAGCAAAGCATTCGCTTTTTCCACTTGTTAAATTTGCCAGCTTCAAGTCGAGGGGCAGTTGCTGAATAACTTCCACCCTTTTTATCAACAAGCTGGGGAACATCTGTGTCAGTCATAGTGGGATCTTGATTTTAAAAACTTGAGCACTCTTTAGGTTTTGAAAACGTGTAAAAGTTTTACAAATCAGAGGCTCTGATACCACTTGTTGGTCCCTTTTACTTGGTTAACCGTAACTACGAAGTTAAAGTAACCAAGTTATATGACTTGAACACAAATGTTGAAAATGATTAACAATAAAGAAACGTAAACAAAAGAGATAATATTTTCTAACGTTTAATTCTTTATTAGAAGTTAATCAAAAAGAATCGTACCCAAGTGTTTGCGGAATAACACTTGGGGTTGAATTGACAAGTATGGTATGGACTCCTCACTAAACTCAACTAAGTTGAGTGACAACTTAAATTACCCACTGAGCTATCTCAGGGGCTTGTGTTGTTCTTTGGAGGAGTAAAAGTGGTTTGTGAATGCTTTGCATTAATTGCACAAACTTGTCAACTTTTACTCCTCACATTTGCTTCCTATTTATACACAAGTATAGAACAACTAAATATACATTGGATCTAAAGCTTCCTTAACAATATCTTCAAAGATATTATTCTTCTGGCAAAGGAACCTTCATTGAGTTAGATCCAAAAGGCACTTTCTGATGACAGACTGGTTTTAACCATTTGGGGAAAGTCTGACATTAAAGTGATAAAGCACTTTAATAAAGCAGCTCAGACTTTCCCGCCCAGTCCCGCCAAAACTTCAGTCTTCATGTCATCAGTCTTCAGTACGTTTAAGTTGCTGAGGAGTCATTGGGGTTCAGTGAGTTATTGTCATCCTCACTGAACCCATCACCTTCTTCTTGGCTTAGATCACACTTCACTGAGTTCCGCCTCACTGAATGGAGAACCTTTCTTCTTAGGCTCGGTCTTAGCTCCCTGAAGGTGACTCACTGAGTTACTGTTCACTCAGTGACTTGTTTGCACTTAGGGGATTTTACGTTCAAATCCTTGTTAGAAGATTTGGGGAATACAGTGACCCAACAACTCATAAATGATAAGAAAATACCTCTAGCTAGTAATGAAGAAATAAAACCGTTTTATAAACCATCTTTAAAAACTGAAGTAGGATCGTCCAAAACTAAAATAAGATCTAAAACTCCACCACCTAGGAAACCGAATAATTCTTACCCTAGACCTAAAACACCTCAACCAAGAGTAAACCAAAATAGACGAAACTTTAACAATAATCAACAAATGTGGAACTTCAATCCATGGGGAATGTTTCCACCATATATGCACCCAAGTCAATTACAAAACATGTTCGAGACAAATAACTTTGGTCAAATGAGACAATGGGGACCAACGTAAAAACTTTCGCCATTCAAACATGGAAATCTTTGTTGTCACCCCTTGTTCGGAATTTCCCTTGAAGATTTTGAAGTTAAACGCATTGAAGACGAAAGGTACACATTTCCTTTTATTTCCTTGTCAACAAATGCATGCTTAGTTTAGTATCTAGTTTTTATGTGATTTTGATTGGTTCATTATTCCCTCTAGTTTTTATTTCTATACATATATATATATACTTACTTACTTATACTATATCTAAATACACACACACACACACACACACACACACACACATATATATATATATATATATATATATATATATATATATATATATATACACTTAGCTATATCTAGGATCTTATAACCTAGAAAATTCATTTGTTGATTTTCTAGAACTAGAAATTGTTCGTTTATGAACCTTTTCTTTTCCCCATTTTCCTTATTGAACTTTAATGTTCAACAACACTCATGCTGATGAAGAGAGATGAGTCGAAAAATCTATGGATGAAACAAACTCCTGGCTTCCGTTGCATACGTCTCCCTCCTTTATTCTCGTCTTATAAGCCCATACTACATATATATATATATATATATATATATATATATATATATATATATATATATATATATATATATATATATATATATATATATACACATATACTTATGAACCTTCCACAACTTTCTCGTGCACTTGACAACTTGATAAATTTCATACGAAATGATCAAGAAAATATAATTGGCAAAATGTCAAGTAAAAGTGTCAAGTAATTCCTTTCGTGCGAATACCCTCCAACGTATTTTTGATTAAATATAAATCTAATACATACATAT
This sequence comes from Artemisia argyi, assembly GCA_030686995.1. Taxonomy (NCBI): domain Eukaryota; kingdom Viridiplantae; phylum Streptophyta; class Magnoliopsida; order Asterales; family Asteraceae; genus Artemisia; species Artemisia argyi. The sequence goes on along the minus strand of CM060683.1, from coordinate 55,182,392 downwards.
GAATATTTTCTTGTTCTTTCCAGAAACCAAAATCACAAAAATCAAAATTTGGAGGGCGGCCCCCTTAATGTTTAAGGGGACCGGCCATCTGATAGCTCAAACCCGTTTTTCCCTTTGTTCCTTTTACCAAACACTCCACTTTTTCATACTTCCCTTCCCTTGCTTCTGCTGTGACGAAAACCAAAACCCAAAAACATCTCAAATCACTTCCAAATCACATAATTCGGGTTAATTCGCAAAGGGCAAATTCATCTAACACAATCACCATTACGTATTGTAAGTTTTTCATAACACATTTCATCTAATTTCATCTTATTTGGTCATACTCATGATTATACATGTTTTATAAAATTCTTCAATTTCACAATTTCTTTCGAATTAAGTCGTAAAACTTCATAACCAAATGCTTCCCCTAGGATTAGGATGATTAATCAACACTAGAAACTAGTAATTATAAACTATCATGTCGAAATTTTTTGAAAAACTTCATACTCTCCTTTTCAAAATTTTGAGTAAACTCATTGTTGAATAATGATTTGAAAACGTGTTAAAACTAATCACATTATACTTTTGTAACTTGTAAAACTTGAAATTACATTTTTCGACCAAGAAAAATTATATTGGTTCACAATATAGGGGTGTTTGGATTATGTCCAAATAATATCGAAACATAGTCATTATAATTTTTATAAAACTTTGTTATAATTATAAACCTAAAAATTACTAATCGGACTTGTCAAAATGTATAATTCATATATATATTGACATACTAGTGGTATAAGTCACTAGTTAAGGAAGCGTTTGGTTTATTACTAAAAATAATATTTTTAAGTAAAAATACAAACCATCTTTTTCAAAAACAAATCATATGCATAAGAAACTTGCAAGAAATAGCTAGTTTTACAATCTAATGTAAATCTAGTAAATTTCATGATATATTAAGATGTTTAAAAGGGCGTTTGGATTTGTCCATAACTACTTATTAAACATCGTAAAGTATATCTAGAACGAGTTAAAAACAATATTAAGGAACATGGTAATCTACTTCTTAGGATTAGTAACGAAGTATGTTTACGTTCCAACATAAGCCTTAACAATACACATATACTTTTATCTTTCTTTATATTTATTTTGGTCTTTTTGTATTGTTGATGTGTTTAGGTGAAAATACCAAAAGCGACTACCAAAGATCTTTCTCACACTAAAAACTACATTCCTAAAGTTTCCCAACTCCCTACCACATCTCCTTCCATTGGACTTATATATCGTCAAATTGAAGATAGAAATGTTCATGAAGGACGTGTAGTAGATCTTGCTTTTGCTCAATCCGACTACATAAATCGCCTGTTTACAAGCATCAACTTCAATTGTCTTTATGAAATAAACGAACCTATCATTCCTCACTTCATTATGGATTTCTATAGCCAAGTCACTGTCCAAGCCAATGATCTTGGTTTCATCACCATATCTTTCATGATTCAAAATGAATTTATCACCCTAACTCTCGAACAATTTGGTCATATCCTCCAAATTCCATTTAGAGGTCAAGCTGTTTTCACAAACGAGTGGGACCTCGAATCTCTTAATCGCTATCGACCAACCTTCGGTTCCTATTTCGACGAAATTCCTCATCCCGACGAAATTCGTCAAATCCTTGGTGTGGAACGTGCCACCACAAGCCGAAAAATAAAATCCAAAAACCTTCAAATCTCTCCATACCAACTTCTCCTCAAGGAATTAAGCCCCCACATGAAGCGTTGGAAAGAACTCATTCGTGAGAATGCGTTTGGTACTGGAGGTCACCGGGACCATCTCCCGGCGTGCCTTGCTCACATATTGTATTGTATAGCTGTCGAAAAGCCGTACAATTTGGCCTACTTCTTTATCAAACGGATTGAGTGTGCTAGAAAAAATCCCAAAGCCAACCTTCCATATGGAATGTTCCTCACTCGTCTCTATTGTCATGTTATCAAGTACTACCCCGATCTTGACAATAGTATCTATGAGTCCATCTACCCCACTCTACGTCCTCTCGCTCTAAAACAAGCTCGACGAACTCGAAGTGACAAGGGTAAATCTCGTCGTCATAGCTTTCATGGATCATCTTCAAGGCAAGACGATGACGATGAGGAGGAAAATATCCATGATGCTAGTACCCCTTCGTTTTCTGAGTTCGTTGACAATTTAGAGGATCTTGACTATCCCGAGTATTCTACCCCATCTCCTAGTGATCAAAACGAAGAAGTGCTTCATGAACAAACTACCGAGATGCTTAGAAGACAAAAGAGCTTACACGAAGAAGTTAGAGGTGGCTTCAAATCTATAGGAAAGACTTTGAAGGGTATCTTCGGGAAGAAAAAGAAATGATATGCTTGGATTATGTTTGTTAAACAATATTTAATTTTTATGTCTTGTGTGCTATTTGTCAGAAATACATTCGGAAGTACTTGAAATTTTCTTGGAATAATTGTTTGGATAAATGATTAGTATGTTAACTTATTTATTATGTTTAATATATGCCTATGAATGCATGCTTTAACTCTTAATTTATATATATACTTGCATGATTAGCTTTTATATATATATATATATATATATATATATATATATATATATATATATATATATATATATATATATATATATATATATATATATATATATATATATATCATGTATGCTTTATAATAGACCAAAACAAATGTGAAATGTCCAAATGGTGCTTGCTGCAAATACAAAACAGAACACAACATTTTTCAGGAAAATTTTTGAAAAATTTTGGTTTCTGGGTCGTCAGATGGGCGGCCCCCTTAAAATTAAGGGGACCGGCCTCCATTTAAGGGGACCGGCCATCTGAAACAGTTTTTACACTGTTCTCTTTTGCATCTTGTGATCCCTTTTGCTAGTCCCAGCTACCATTTCCCTTAAAAACTAAACGGATTTTGGAATATCACATTACAATTTCAAATTAATTCCACTTCTAAACATGTTTTCCCACTATATAATCCCCATGCATGTTTAATTCACATTCCATCATCCTCAAACATTCATCAAACATCATCATGTCATCACCAAGAACCACCTATTCAAACAATGCCAAGAAACAAAAACTTGTCATCATTCCTCCCAAACAACTCTTCATTGATCTTACAAATGAAGACAACACCACTCCATCTCTACCACCTCAATGTTCATCTCCTAGTGCACCAAATGCACCCTCCAAAACACCTTCAACAAATGGAAACTCTACTTCCTCCATACCATCCACTTCATCCATTAATGACTACATTAACACCCACTTATCTCCTCCACCAATAGTTCAACCATCACAACCTACCAATGAAAACACAACCCTTGCATTAACTCTCTCACTATCACCATTAACACCTCTTGATGCACACTTCTCATCATCCCCTATCAATCCACCAACCTATAACCCCGTCCCATGGAGCTTACTTGAAGCTCATGGTGACACTTGCCTTTGTTGCATCCACAACCGAACAATTGTGCTCGGACTAAGAGATGAAATGCAATACATGTTTTCTCACATTGAAAACTTGTTGCATCCACCACCAACAACAAACTCAACTCCTCCACCACCATCAACAAACACTCCTCCTCCATCACCATCTCCATGTTCACCATCCATTCCTCCCAATTAAACATGCTTGATGTCTCACAAATAAAATTCTGTTAAACCATTTTGGATGGCAAGCTCTAGAGTGGACTTTCATATTTGAGCTTTGGTTTATTGTTTCAATGATGATTGTAAGCCTTTAAAGGCTTTTGTTAGTTGCATTACTTATTTCATTTGTTGATTTAATGCTTGATGAATTTATTTCACTTGGTTAATGATATGGTTATGTTTAGCTTACAATTTTGCATGCTATATACATATATATGTTGCTTGCCACAAAATATTTTTGCAAGATATCCATATCTCGATTCCTTTTGGCCTCAAAACGAGGGGGAGTATACTTCAAGGGGGAGCTTCCATTAACATGGGATAACCTTTTTGATGCTAACAAAAAGGGGGAGAAGTGATATAAACTCACAATAATACGTGAATATATACTAATTTTCGATTAATGAGTTTAAATTTTGTAATCGTCAAAAAGGGGGAGATTGTTGACTTAAATAATGTGTGAAAACATTATTTATATCTTTCGATATCTCTACATTTTGACGATCACAAAATGTAAAATCGTCAATCGTATAATTACTACGTAAACAAGTATTAAGCTAGTTTATATCACTATATCCAACTTAATCACTTAAGGTATGGATAAACAAATGCTTAATACATCTCATGATCAAAGGGTTATTTAATTAACTAACACAAAGTTTATTTAATTATATAAACATATTATATATTTTTGAAAAACACTTTTGGTAATACAGAAAAATGTTTTATTCATACTAAATATATGAATTCAAATTTTTAACCAAAATCAGTTAGTTTTTCACCAAATAAACTTTCCCCACTAAATGACAAAGATTCTGGCCGTTTCAGCTGGGCGGCCCCCTTAATTATAAGGGGCGGTCCCCTTAAAATTAAGGGGACCGGTCTTGATTTAAGGGGACCGGCCACGCTCCTCTGTCAGAATCCTTTGCCTATAAATACCACCTTAAACCTGGATTTTTACCTCACCTTTTGCACGAAATTTTTAGATCTATAACTCTCTAAACATTCTCTAAAACCCTTTGATCATTTGTATATTAATCCTTGTTTCAAGTGATTCAATCCCTCATCATCCATTCTCATCCCAAGTGCAAAAGAAGAACACTCTTTCTACAACCAAGTTCAAGAAGTGTTGAAGAGTAGTTGTGCATAGTGTATATATACATTAATTTGTGAATATTGTGTTGTGCTTGTTATATATTGTTTAGAAGATATAGAAGTTGTGTAGGAAGTAGAAGTTGATTAGTAGTGAAGTAGGTTAGTTGTGAAGATTGGTGTGAAGAAGAAGATTGGTGTGTAGAAGATAGGTGTGAAGAAGATTGGTGTGTAGAAGATAGGTGTGAAGAAGATTGGTGTGTAGTATATTGGTGTGAAGAAGTTGTGTAGAAGTAGTGATCAAGTTGTGAAGTTGTTGTGGTGTGTAAATTGGTGTGTAAGGTTTTCTCCGCCAAAAGGGAGTTTGTTGACATAGTGAAGAAAACTCTCGAGTAGGTGACTCGGGGAGTGGAGTAGGAACAAGGAAGGTGTCCTTGAAGCCAAACCACTATAAATCCTTGTGTTGTGGTTTGATCTTTCCAACTCTTCTCATTACTTATTTATTTACCTTTACTATATTGGCTTTGTTAGTTAGTTACCATACAATAGTTCATATAGTGCAAGTATTGAGTTCACATAAACTAGAATCGAAGTTTTTAAAACAAACTTGTGTTTATAAATTTAAAAGGACGTAAAACTATTCAACCCCCCTTCTAGTTTTCCACATTTGCGATGAACAGAGGTCTCTTGTTTAAATGGGTCTGGCGTTTTTTCACTCAAAAAAAGACGTTATGGGCTAGAGTTATTCAGGCCTTATGATGAGTGCTCAAACACTCATCATTTTTGTCGTATTTAAACTGCCAAAACATACAAAAACAATCAAAAAGTTATCAAAATACTAAAATTATCGCTGGGATTGTGTTTTATGTGTTTTAAAAGCAAAATGAGCAAAAACAAATGAAAAACGATCAAAGTTTGCAATATTGGCAGTTTCAGTCCCCCGAGTTTCAAAACTTGTCAAAAATAGTCCATATGCATTTATTTTGAAAGAAAAATTCAACCCAAGCTTTTGAAAGTCAAATATCACAAAATATGATGCTTGGGTCATAAGTTTCCAAATTTACACATTTGGTCTCTGAGATTTCAAAAATGGCAAATTAAGTCCCCGGGAATTTTGAAAATTGGAAAATGGCAAAAAGTGGTCCTTGTATTATTGAAACTTGGCATAATTGATCCTTGGTAACACTTTGGGAAACATACAAATTCAGTCCTCAAGTTTGGTAGAATTGCAACTTTGGTCCTTGTTATTATCATAAACCAAACCGGACCCTTTTTATTATCAAACCCAATCCAAACCAAATTCAATACCCAAAACCACCCCAAGCCTGATCCAAATCCAAGCCCAAAAACAACCCCAGGCCCACTCCCTTTTAAAATAACGCAGGGGCAAACGGTCAAAGGGTCAAACCTCCCTTTGACCCGTCTTCTTCCTAACACACCAACGCAAAACCAGGGAGACTTTGTCTCTCCCACATGCTTCCCCCTCCTCCTTAGCCCCCCACAATTAATATCATCACCAACCAAACCAACCCCCACCACCACCACAATAAATGCCCCCACCTGTTCCACTAATTTTGGTGCGTGTGTTTTTGGCGGGAAAATTCAATCAACGGCTAGGATGGAGCAAAGTGCAAATTAAGAGTGGGGATTTAGTCTCTGGTCAACAAGAAACCTTGTGGGTCTCAAAAATATCAAGTGGAACTCATATGGGAGGAGATAGGGCTTGTTGTTGCCTCGTAGTATATATATTAGCTCATGTAAGCTTCAAAAAGCGTGTAATATGGTAGTCTTAGTTTATTTTTAATGCTTAATCATCCTTTGTAATCTTTTTTGAATCAATGCAAGTAATATTTCAAGTTCAGTTCTTAATTCCAAATTTCAAGTTTTTATTTAAAAATTTCAATTATCTGTTTAAGGTTTATCAGTGATGTTTTGTTTGCCTACACCTATAAACTCAGAAGGAAAGTTTTTAAAAGCTTAGTAAGTCTCTGTATGAATTAGAAACTCAGAATCAAAAGAAATAGAAAAATATATATAAAAAATAAAATAAAATAAAATAAAATACAAAAAGGAGGAAGAAGCATGGAGCACAGTACATTATGGATGGCTGTGGGTTAGAGACTTGTGGAAGTCATTAGGAATAGGTAATAGGTTTGTGTTCCTTGGCTGTTGAGCTTGGATGGCTTTTGTAAGTTAAATTTTCCCAATCTTGTTATTTATAGTATAACAGTGTTGTTATTGCTTATTTGTGCCTTATTAGCTTAAGCATGGCTTATTAGAGTAGTGGTAATCAGTAGGATAAGTTGTGATCAAGTTTAGACATAGTTTCATCATATTCTGTGTTGATAAGGGGTGTTTGGTATTGTCTGTTGTGAGTACCTCAGTAGGATTTATTGGTCACTTGTTGTTCATAAATCATACTCAGAACCAAAATAGTCCAAAATGACCAGGAGTTGGGTAGTAATAGACACATAAGTCAAAATCTCATCTCACTTGGCCTCATCACCATCTGAGGTGAAATTGAGAAAGCCATAAGCTTCAAGTCAAGTCACTAGTTGTTAAAGTTGCTTAATTCTGCCTTATTACACCCTAACTTAACATTATCAGTCATTAAATCAAATTTGAAATTCATTTTGGTCAAACTATAGGCAAAAATCAAAAAGTCAAATTTGTATTGTTTGCAGAAAACCAAAATTTCAAAGATTTTTCTAGAATTTTGTGGTGATTTTCAGAGCTTGAGCTTTTCACATCTTAAAATATCCCACTTGAACTTTCAAATTCCATATTTGGATCATTTTTAAGATTTTTCTTAAAGCTTGTGCAAGCTTGTGCAAAGAGCTGCAGGGAAAGAAAGTGCCCTGCACCAAGGCACTTGTGAATTTTTGGTCAAAAGTCCAGCCCCCTCCAGGGAGCAAATCAAAAGATTAGAACTTGTTTTCTGGCTTTTTGAAAAGCCCTACAGTAGTACTTTTAGGATTTAAAAGAAAATTGGATCTCAGTAGTGGGTAGGATAGCTTATTTTGCCTTGGGAAATTGCTTATTCCACTTTTTTATACTGAGTCATCAGTATTAGTCACTAATTTTCAATCAAGCATACTTAGTTCATTAGTGGGTCCCATTCTCAGCTTATTGGCTTTTTGGAATTTCCAATAAGTCACCTTGCTAGTTTAGACCTTGTTTTGTAGTTAGTAGCTTATTTAGACTTAGTAATTAGAGCTTAATTGTTGATCATTTCATTATTAGTGTACTGAGTACTCAGGATTTGGTCAAATTTCATACAAGCTTATCTATCTTATTTGTGAGAATCAGGGTTTGGTTTTTGGCTTATTCTAAAGCCAAACAACTTATCTTTTCATTTCAAGCTTAATTTTGGATCCCTGATCCTTGGTGTGGTCCCCACACAAGCCTGCAACTTGCCAAGTTACCCTACACATCTGTGACCTCAACTCATTGAGCTTATTTCTTAGGCTCGCTGAGAGCTTATTGGCCTGACCCTTGGCTTATTGAGAAGCTACCCAGTCCAACTTGAGGGTTCAACCCCAAGATTGGACCCCTGACCCGTCTTGTGGCCCCCACACTTGGCTGCAAGTAGGCCATTTGGGCCTGTTTGGTCTGTCAAATAAGCCAAGAGCTTATTTGGCTTATCCAGCTTATTTTGTGCACTTATCTGGTCCCTTTGTGTTTATTACTCATCATTATTGTTGGTTATTTGTTTGTTTGGTCTAAAATCTCACTTGTGTGACTTGTTCAAAGCCATAAAATCCTAAAAAGCTTAAAAAGCTCATCTGTCATACTAATAAGCTCATCACACAGCTTATTTTTAAGCTCCACAAGTTTTGTCTTCACAAAAGTTCCTTAATATCATTCCATAAATATTTGTGAAACAGAAAAAGCCCAAAAAGCCCAACTTATTAGAAGTGATAGCTTCTATTTAAGCCAATTGGCTTATCACCTCAGCTTATTTATAAGCTAATTCCATTTTTATATTTTTCCTAGGCTTCTGGTATATAAAAATAATTTTTGTAATTTTCTCAGATTTTTCTTGCATCATTTAGTATTTTTCTTAATTTAAATTAGTTTTTAATAATTATTAAATAGTTAATAATTAATATTAATTAATTAGAAAAACAAAAAAATATAAATTTAATTTTAAAATTAGTTTTTAGTTATTTTTAATTTTTCCAAATTTTATTTTCAATTTTCTAGTGTAATTTAATAATTAATTAGAGTTTAGGTTAATTTAAATAATTAAAAAGTAATTAATTTCATCTCTAAAATTAGTTTTATAGTATTTTAGATTTTTCTAAGTTTAAATTTTATTTTTCTAAGTTAATTTCATATTTATTTGTATTTTAGGTTGATTTAGTTAATTAAAAGTAAATAGGAAATTAGTATTTAATTAATAGTAATTATAAAAATAGCGTAAAAGTTAATTTTAATTTTCCAAAAATTTTCTTTAAACATTAGGTTTGTAAAAACATCATTTTTATACCAGTAACCTTTTCAGATCACCTCACTCACTTTTATTTTACGTACGTTTGTTCACGTTTTCAGCAAACGTACAGTTTTTAGGTTTTAGGTAATTTCTTCTCAATCTAAATTCCAGTAATTAATCACATAGATTTCCTAAGCTATTTCTGTTAATAATTTCCAAATAATTCTCATAACCACCCTTTTCTGTGAATAATCACCCGATCACAAACGCGCTCAGATACATTTCACACCTCGTCGGGTTATAACGACCTGGTGATTTCCTATATTACTCGAAGATTGACTCTAGGCTATTTGACTTTGTTGACCACTCCTTGTATTTTCTGGAAAGCTCATATGAACAAAATTTCAAATCAAGTTAACTGTATCAAATAGTAGAGATTCTCTACAAGAGTTTGAGATTGGTGACAGATGTATCAAGGTCAACCGAATGCAAATCGAGAGTTTCAAGTTTATCCAATTATTTAACGATGAATGTTGAGCCAACACGTAGGTAGAATGAACCTAAAGTCTCACGTTATATGATGTGAGTATTATCACGTTGGCCAGGCGTCGTAATACTAGCATCATATAAATATGCTCTCATGATGGTCATACTTTATCACGAGTCGTAAGCAAACAAGTCAATCTTAGTTCATCTATTACTTCTATCATCCAAGAGGTCAACCGAAATCAAGCGTCATAACCAGGAGGAACATTCAATGACAATGCAATGGAAGTCTCAATGAATGACTAAGGGAAAACAAAACTATTCGCAAGAGTAACGGAAATCTAATCATATCAGCAAGTAAGGTACGTCGTCTCCAAAAGCATCAATTTTCCCCAAAATTCGTCAAACTTTCCAAAACAAGACCATCATCAAACATACGCAGAATGAACACGGAACAGAGATGATATCGGAGAACCTAAATCATCCAAGGATCACATTACCAAGTAACAAAACTCAAGAAATTGACAAGAGTGAGCATTAGTCATCATTAACTTCATCCTTCAGAAAATCAACTAATCCAACAAAAAAATGGTTTGTTCCAAAACCACCCATTCAAAACATCAATTCTTTTCAAGCCCAAGTAATCTGTCTTCTTTCGTCTATCAATCTAGAAATGAAACAAAACTGTAAACTTGAGTCTGATCATCAAGCCTTTTGTAGTTCTTCTTGGAATGCGATGGAGTAATTTGAATTCTTGACACGATCTTTAAATCTCTTCCTCATCCAGTCTGCTTCAACTCATAATTCATCCTAGTACAACCAAGATGAATTGGGAAGTGAGACTGCATGTCTTCATCAGCTCCAGGTTCGCCACTTCGACCAGCTCTTGTTCCTTGCATCGCCAACACTTCTGCCTTATAAGGAGTGTCTTCACTCTTCATGGTAGCCATTGTTGTTGTCCATTCCAGGTTAGGCAGTGAAGTTAATCTTCTCATAAGTTTCTAGTTGACGCACAATGGTAAGCATCTTCCAAGATTCTTCTATAAGATTCAAAAGACTAGTTTTTCAAATTTATTGTCGGTCTTTGATCATTTGGTGATAGTTTCAGATCTTGCGGAATTTAAATAGATATTCTAATCTAAGACACCGTTTGTCCAACAATTTTCAATCTCCCAAAATGCACAAGTGGTCGCCAAATTTCTAACAAGGTACAAAATAGTTTCCATGTCCTTTCTCGTCTCCGAATGTACTATTACGTCATACCATGACTGTTTGTCCAAGTACTCACGAGAAAACGGTATTTATCAGATTCACAAGATGGTCAGAGCTTTAGCTAATACTATTAACATCACTAGCTGTCATAGTAGTCTTCACGAATACAGAAGGCGATTCCAAAAATAACCCCAACTCATAACTCCATTTCAAAACATACCACAATGTCATACTACACAATTCTTCAAAATATTCATGAAAACAAAATCTCACCATATACAAGGAAATAGTTGACGTGATAACCAATACAATTGGAATCGATAACTTATTTTTACGAATACAAAACGGCTTCAAAATCATCTTAAGGAACCTTCACGTTAACCCCACGTCGTCTCTCATCTTCATCACCAATAAAACTGATCTACTTCACGGGCTTACTCTCGGTTAGTAAACTCATTTCTTAGAAGTTCTTTTATTTGTTTCTTCAGTCTTTCAAATGAAGCCATCGGGAACGGATCTTCCAAGGTAGGTCCAAAATCATGTCAAAGGTAAACGGATTGTATAACAACTGCATTTGCCAAACCAGACGGGCAATTCACGAATTAGGATCAAGTGCAAGGTTTGTCAAAAGTCTTTAGGCAGATAAGTTAACCATTCAAGGAGGTTGGGATTTTGTGCCTCATTGCGAATGCGAGCATTGTATTGTTGTCAAAGTGATGTGCGTGGAACACTAGTTGCTAACATCGTTAATGGAATCAAATGGAAGGATGAGAGTTATCCAGAAGTAACCGAATCCATCAGGTCAATTAATTTAGGGTGCAAAACCATCGTATCAATACTTCCAAAATCATCAATATTTCCATAACAATTAACTGATGAACAAAAACAAGATTGCCGTAACAAAACACATAGGAGGGAAATTTTATTCAAAATTTTAATACTATGAGAGTAACTTGGAAATGGAAATGAAATTTGAAGTCTAATATAGACTAAACAGAAGAGTAAAAGAAACTAGTTCATGATTGCAAATTCCCTTCATTCAACTTGGATTATAACGGCTGGTCGCCGTAGACTAGATCGGAGTCTACATCATTCTCTTCTTTCTCCTCCTCTCTTTCACTATACCAGCCATTCCTGTTATTCTCGTGTTGCGGCAAAAGGCGGCTAGCAAAACCACTTTTGTGACCTCTCTCTTCTTCTTCCACAGACTTATGGCACTTTCCGTAAGACTTGGTGCCAATATTTTTGTTATCATTTGTTTTAGTTTCATACTTCTCTTTCTCCTTTTCATCCAGTTTCTGGCAGCCCGTAGCATTAACAGTAGTTCCCTTACTCCTTCTTACGCTCTGGATCTGTCTTAATATGTCCATAATGGCAGGAGTCACCATTTTCTTCGGGTATTCATCAGGTGGTCCAGAGCGACGAGATTTAACCATCTGAACGGTTACCAATTGTTCAAGATAAGGAAGTTAAGAATAAACACGAAAGGGAAAAGTATGCCGAAGAAAGCCTAATATCTACCCAATCCTCACATGTTTAAAATTAAGTTTGCACAGGGAAGAGCTAATCAATTTCTAAAGGTGTTCATCAACGTTCCTACATTGGAAGCCGAATGGTCCAAAACTCACAGGTCCAGATTTATGTATTATAAGTCGTCAGCCTGGTCTCTGATACCATAAATTGTAACACCCCAACCCATCAAGGGTAAAGATATCACAATAAATAGTGTCCAACAGAGCAAAACACAAGCTTAATACTTCAACAATACAATGAGTAACAAAGGTTACAAATGAATTCCAAAATAAGGAAGATACAATAATAAAACAAAGTCCATTATTTAAAGGAACTCTAAGGTTAGTCCACACTCTCTCATTCCCAAAGCTAAACCCCGCATCCTAGCTTAAGTACCTGCCGCATGGAAAAGAAAACGCGGCTGAGCATAAAAAGCTCAGTGAACAGATATGAAGATAACAAGCACATCAAGTAATAAGACAAGAGAGTACGAATTGAAATTACATATGGTGTCACAAGGTATATCAAAGGACTATCAAGGTTAAGTATGAAAAGTCACCAAGGTTAAGTATCAGGAATCGTCAAGTGTAATAGCAAGGATTAACAAGTTTAGTATCCAGGTTTAACAAGTTTCAAGGTTCTCAATAATTAATACAGGTCAAGTATCAAGAGTTAGTAAGTGTCAAGTATCAAGTGTTAAGTGTCAAGGCTTTCAGGTGTCAAGTATCAAGTGTCAAGTGTCAAGGCTATCAGGTGTCAAGTATCAAGTGTCAAGGCTATCAAGTGTCAAGTATCAAGTATTAGGTATCAAGTGTCAAGAGTCAAGGCTATTAGTATTTAACCCAGGCACACAAGTATCAAGTCAAGTATATCAAGTCAAGTATCCCAAGATTGGAGTCGCGAACTCCCAAGATGTGAGGGGCTGCAATGCACACAAGCCCAGTCACCAAGTAATATATCATGTAGTCCAAATCATAATCAAGATGGCCGTAGCCCAAGCAAGTAACAAGACAAGTCACGACTAGGATGTATCCATACGCCCCTGCATGCCAACAATAATAATCATAGCGGCAGTCGATAATAAGTATCAGGGACGGTGTAGTACATCTCTCCAACTACACTAGAGTACATAACATTGGTGCATCAATGCTATGGTTGTGGCTACTCCACAACAAGTAGCTCCTAGGTAAAATACTGAAGGGTCAAGGGTCAAGGTTCAATATCAAGTACAAGTGGTCAAGTCATAATCAAAGGTTCAAGTCAAGGTTCAATGTTAAGGTTCAAGATAAGGTTGAAGTCAAAGGTTCAGTATCAAGGGTCAATATCAAGTAATGTAAAAGAGAGAGAAGAGTCATGAGAGAAATAGTTGTACTCTTGTTGAAAGAGTACGGAATATCTGTACCTCAGTCCAATTGCACAAGCAAAGTCACAAGTCAAAGAGAGAATGGGTCACTCCCGCTTCACCGAACCTAGAAGAGAATGGATATGAATCAAGACGAGTCCGAATTACTCAAGTTACCTCTTTTAGTTATCTTTCCATTTTTAGAAACTTTCCATATTTAGCAGCTTTTTATTTTTGGTAACTTTCCATGCTTAGTAACATCCCACTTTAAGTAGTTTAAGCATTTTAGAAGACTTTCTAATTTTAGTAAGTTTCTTTATTTGGAGAGTTTACAATTTTAGAAGGTTTCCATAAATAGTGGAATTCTCATATTTAGTAGCTTTTTCGTACTAGCAACTTTTATAGATTAGGGTCACAAATTGCAATTATAATAGTTTAGGGTTTAAACACGTCAATTTAGTAAGATTTAGGGTCAAAATATAAATTATCAAAATTAAATATTAAAAATGTCAAATATAATTATTTTAAAGTTTATACTATAATTTTATATTAAGACGATAATTTTAGACCCGTCATTCATAAACATATTAACGTATTATTGACGTTAAATTAGACCGGGATGACCCAAACTATTCACCCACGGCACAATTTAACCCGACCCATACTTTACCACTACGTACACACACATGCATAAAAACTCACCCTTGTTACAAACCATGCACTACGTACACCTATACTTACTCAATTCTTGTTAACATATACATGCAACATGCCATGTGACTAATTCAATGTTCACTTCACTATGTTAAATAAGAAAACATATGCATGCCTCCTTCAATATGCACGTGCAACAGATTGTTTGCAAAGTTGAGAATTGATAAACAATACTTACAAATCTCATCATGTACATATACGAACCATCACCCACAACACACATTTTTAAATATTACATAAGCCACATGCATGCAAAAACCCTTTCTGTTTCGATTTAAAAACACAAGCATGCACCTATATGTTCAATGAGCCCAACAGATTACATAACTTTACATGCAACACACCCTTATTATCACATGAACAAGGACACAAGCCCCACGTTAATTCTTTAAGTTTATGACCAGTTTTAGAATGTACAACATGGATCGAAACGAGTCTCGAAAGGCCAAATTAAATACGTATAAAGCAAACAAAGCTCGACCCACATACGGTTCATGATTTCATGCGACAAATGTTTCTCATTCATTTTTACTTCTTTATAACAAATTCGTAGTTTATATAGTTACATGTTATGTACGTACTATGTAGACCATCCTGAGAAGGAAACAAGACGAGGATAGGTGATACCTTGAACCAGATTTAGCGTGGCGAAAAGAAGACCAACGAGGTATTACGAACGACAGTCCACAAATGACTACCAACGATCAAAGCTTATTCGAAAGGGATTACAACGAACCACTCTTGCTCAATATCCTAGTCGTGCCTCCTTTTTGAGTTTGATCGGTTGGATCGTACGAACAGAATACCAAAACTGAAGACATATCACGAATGAACCAATCATACGAATAACAATACCCTGTTGAACCAACGTGTACCATGATCAAAACCTCCTTCAAACAAGCTTGTCGCCTCTGATTATCAAGACAAACGGGTCGAATGGTATTGTCAGATGGTGTGTGTACGTATGGAAACAAATGGGAAAAAAGTGTGTTTGGTTTTCTAACTGGTCAAATGATACGATGTAGGTGGAGTATCTTTTTAAATAAAAACGAGATAGGGTAGACACAAAGTAGGAAAGTGGTAATTCATGGGCAAGATTGATTTGGTGAATATGCCGAAATCAAGGGAAGATTGAGGTGATTAGTGCCGATTAATATGAGGTGGTTAAGAGATGTTTATCACAAATTTACTTTCCATAATTTTGAAATTGACTGTACAAAAATGAAAGTGTGACTCGGCCCTAGCAACATTTAAATGTGTGTCATATTCAAATGTGTACAAATCATGTAACTTTTATATTATCATAATTTTTATTAACTATGTAAATGTGTATTGTTCAAATATTACGGTTTTTAAATTCTTAGGCTAGTATATATGTAGTCTTAATTTACTATTCTTCTTTTCATAAGTTCAAAATTAGAGGGGTATTTTGGGTATTTAATAAGTTTAAAATTTTGGGTTTTACAACTCTTTCTCTCTAAAAAAAATTTTCGTCCGCGAAAATTGAAGGGAAAACGAAACGGAAACATACCAGACTATGAACGGAAAAGTGAATGACTTGTTTCTCATGACTCTATCTTGTCTATCAAGAATGGCTCCTTTTTTTTTTTTTTTTTTTTTTTTTTTTTTTTTTTTTTTTTTTCCTTCTGGAAGTGACATATATGGTTGAATCTGGTCAAAAGGGTATGACATCATATGTAGAGGATGATAATTGTATTTTCTGGAAAGCTCATATGAACAAAATTTCAAATCAAGTTAACTGTATCAAATAGTAGAGATTCTCTACAAGAGTTTGAGATTGGTGACAGATGTATCAAGGTCAACCGAATGCAAATCGAGAGTTTCAAGTTTATCCAATTATTTAACAATGAATGCCGAGCCAACACGTAGGTAGAATGAACCTAAAGTCTCACAAGTCGCAGAAAATCCAACGGAGATCAAATTCTAAACTTCTTAGATACTCCCCAAGATATCCTATAACCACAATAAGTGCACGTTATATGATGTGAGTATTATCACGTTGGCCAGGCGTCGTAATACTAGCATCATATAAATATGCTCTCATGATGGTCATACTTTATCACGAGTCGTAAGCAAACAAGTCAATCTTAGTTCATCTATTACTTCTATCATCCAAGAGGTCAACCGAAATCAAGCGTCATAACCAGGAGGAACATTCAATGACAATGCAATGGAAGTCTCAATGAATGACTAAGGGAAAACAAAACTATTCGCAAGAGTAACGGAAATCTAATCATATCAGCAAGTAACGTCGTCTCCAAAAGCATCAATTTTCCCCAAAATTCGTCAAACTTTCCAAAACAAGACCATCATCAAACATACGCAGAATGAACACGGAACAGAGATGATATCGGAGAACCTAAATCATCCAAGGATCACATTATCAAGTAACGAAACTCAAGAAATTGACAAGAGTGAGCATTAGTCATCATTAACTTCATCCTTCACAAAATCAACTAATCCAACAACAAAATGGTTTGTTCCAAAACCACCCATTCAAAACATCAATTCTTTTCAAGTCCAAGTAATATGTCTTCTTTCGTCTATCAATCTAGAAATGAAACAAAACTGTAAACTTGAGTCTAATCATCAAGCCTTTTGCAGTTCTTCTTGGAATGCGATGGAGTAATTTGAATTCTTGACACGATATTTAAATCTCTTCCTCATCCAGTCTGCTTCCGCTCTTAATTCATCTTAGTACAACCAAGATGAATTGGGAAGTGAAACTGCATGTCTTCATCAGCTCCAGGTTCCCCACTTTGACCAGCTCTTGTTCCCTGCATCGCCAACACTTCTGCCTTATAAGGAGTGTCTTCACTCTTCATGGTAGCCATTGTTGTTGTCCATTCCAAGTCAGGCAGTGAAGTTAATCTTCTCATAAGTTTCTAGTTGACGCACAATGGTAAGCATCTTCCAAGATTCTTCTATAAGATTCAAAAGACTAGCTTTTCAAATTTATTGTCGGTCTTTGATCATTTGGTGATAGTTTCAGATCTTGCGGAATTTAAAGAGATATTCTAATCTAAGACACCGTTTGTCCAACAATTTTCAATCTCCCAAAATGCACAAGTGGTCGCCAAATTTCTAACAAGGTACAAAATAGTTTCCATGTCCTTTCTCGTCTCCGAATGTACTATTACGTCATACCATGACTGTTTGTCCAAGTACTCACGAGAAAACGGTATTTATCAGATTCACAAGATGGTCAGAGCTTTAGCTAATACTATTAACATCACTAGCTGTCATAGTAGTCTTCACGAATACAGAAGGCGATTCCAAAAATAACCCCAACTCATAACTCCATTTCAAAACATACCACAATGTCATACTACACAATTCTTCAAAATATTCATGAAAACAAAATCTCACCATATACAAGGAAATAGTTGACGTGATAACCAATACAATTGGAATCGATAACTTATTTTTACGAATACAAAACGGCTTCAAAATCATCTTAAGGAACCTTCACGTTAACCCCACGTCGTCTCTCCTCTTCATCACCAATAAAACTGATCTACTTCACGGGCTTACTCTCGGTTAGTAAACTCATTTCTTAGAAGTTCTTTTATTTGTTTCTTCAGTCTTTCAAATGAAGCCATCGGGAACGGATCTTCCAAGGTAGGTCCAAAATCATGTCAAAGGTAAACGGAATTGTATAACAACTGCATTTGCTAAACCAGACAGGCAATTCACGAATTAGGATCAAGTGCAAGGTTTGTCAAAAGTCTTTAGGCAGATAAGTTAACCATTCAAGGAGGTTGGGATTTTGTGCCTCATTGCGAATGCGAGCATTGTATTGTTGTCAAAGTGATGTGCGTGGAACACTAGTTGCTAACATCGTTAATGGAATCAAATAGAAGGATGAGAGTTATCCAGAAGTAACCGAATCCATCAGGTCAATTAATTTAGGGTGCAAAACCATCGTACCAATACTTCCAAAATCATCAATATTTCCATAACAATTAACTGATGAACACAAACAAGATTGCTGTAAAAAAACACACATGAGGGAAACTTAATTCAAAATTTTAATACTATGAGAGTAACTTGGAAATGGAAATGAAATTTGAAGTCTAATATAGACTAAACAGAAGAGTAAAAGAAACTAGTTCATGATTACAAATTCCCTTCATTCAACTTGGATTATAACGGCTGGTCGCCGTAGACTAGATCGGAGTCTACATCATTCTCTTCTTTCTCCTCCTCTCTTTCACTATACCAGCCATTCCTGTTATTCTCGTGTTGTGGCAAAAGGCGGCTAGCAAAACCACTTTTGTGATCTCTCTCTTCTTCTTCCACAGACTCATGGCACTTTCCGTAAGACTTGGTGCCAATATTTTTGTTATCATTTGTTTTAGTTTCATACTTCTCTTTCTCCTTTTCATCCAGTTTCTGGCAGCCCGTAGCATTAACAGTAGTTCCCTTACTCCTTCTTACGCTCTGGATCTGTATTAATATGTCCATAATGGCAGGAGTCACCATTTTCTTCGGGTATTCGTCAGGTGGTCCAGAGCGACGAGATTTAACCATCTGAATGGTTACCAATTGGTCAAGATAAGGAAGTTAAGAATAAACACGAAAGGGAAAAGTATGCCGAAGAAAGCCTAATATCTACCCAATCCTCACATGTTTAAACTTAAGTTTGCACAGGGAAGAGTCCTAATCAATTTCTAAAGGTGTTCATCAACGTTCCTAAAGTGGAAGCCGAATGGTCCAAAACTCACAGGTCCAGATTTATGTATTATAAGTCGTCAGCCTGGTCTCTGATACCATAAATTGTAACACCCCAACCCATCAAGGGTAAAGATATCACAATAAATAGTGTCCAACAGAGCAAAACACAAGCTTAATACTTCAACAATACAATGAGTAACAAAGGTTACAAATGAATTCCAAATTAAGGAAGATACAATAATAAAACAAAGTCCATTATTTAAAGGAACTCTAAGGTTAGTCCACACTCTCTCATTCCCAAAGCTAAACCCCGCATCCTAGCTTAAGTACCTGCCGCATGGAAAAGAAAACGCGGCTGAGCATAGAAAGCTCAGTGAACAGATATGAAGATAACAAGCACATCAAGTAATAAGACAAGAGAGTACGAATTGAAATTACATATGGTGTCACAAGGTATATCAAAGGACTATCAAGGTTAAGTATGAAAAGTCACCAAGGTTAAGTATCAGGAATCGTCAAGTGTAATAGCAAGGATTAACAAGTTTAGTATCCAGGTTTAACAAGTTTCAAGGTTCTCAATAATTAATACAGGTCAAGTATCAAGAGTTAGTAAGTGTCAAGTATCAAGTGTTAAGTATCAAGTGTCAAGCCTTTCAGGTGTCAAGTATCAAGTGTCAAGTGTCAAGTGTCAAGTGTCAAGGCTATCAGGTGTCAAGTATCAAGTGTCAAGGCTATCAAGTGTCAAGTATCAAGTATTAGGTATCAAGTGTCAAGTGTCAAGGCTATCAGTATTTAACCCCAGGCACACAAGTATCAAGTCAAGTATATCAAGTCAAGTATCCCAAGATTGGAGTCGCGAACTCCCAAGATGTGAGGGGCTGCAATGCACACAAGCCCAGTCACCAAGTAATATATCATGTAGTCCAAATCATAATCAAGATGGCCGTAGCCCAAGCAAGTAACAAGACAAGTCACGACTAGGATGCATCCATATGCCCCTGCAGGCCAACAATAATAATCATAGCAGCAGTCGATAATAAGTATCAGGGACGGTGTAGTACATCTCTCCAACTACACTAGAGTACATAACATTGGTGCATCAATGCTATGGTTGTGGCTACTCCACAACAAGTAGCTCCTAGGTAAAATACTGAAGGGTCAAGGGTCAAGGTTCAATATCAAGTACAAGTGGTCAAGTCATAATCAAAGGTTCAAGTCAAGGTTCAATGTTAAGGTTCAAGATAAGGTTGAAGTCAAAGGTTCAGTATCAAGGGTCAATATCAAGTAATGTAAAAGAGAGAGAAGAGTCATGAGAGAAATAGTTGTACTCTTGTTGAAAGAGTACGGAATATCTGTACCTCAGTCCAATTGCACAAGCAAAGTCACAAGTCAAAGAGAGAATGGGTCACTCCCGCTTCACCGAACCTAGAAGAGAATGGATATGAATCAAGACGAGTCCGAATTACTCAAGTTACCTCTTTTAGTTATCTTTCCATTTTTAGAAACTTTCCATATTTAGCAGCTTTTTATTTTTGGTAACTTTTCATGCTTAGTAACTTCCCACTTTAAGTAGTTTAAGCATTTTAGAAGACTTTCTAATTTTTAGTAAGTTTCTTTATTTGGAGAGTTTACAATTTTAGAAAGTTTCCATAAATAGTGGAATTCCCATATTTAGTAGCTTTTTCGTACTAGCAACTTTTATAGATTAGGGTCACAAATTGCAATTATAATAGTTTAGGGTTTAAACATGTCAATTTAGTAAGATTTAGGGTCAAAATATAAATTATCAAAATTAAATATTAAAAATGTCAAATATAATTATTTTAAAGTTTATACTATAATTTTATATTAAGACGATAATTTTAGACCCGTCATTCATAAACATATTAACGTATTATTGACGTTAAATTAGACCGCGACGACCCAAACTATTCACCCACGGCACAATTTAACCCGACCCATACTTTACCACTACGTACACACACATGCATAAAAACTCACCCTTGTTACAAACCATGCACTACATACACCTATACTTACTCAATTCTTGTTAACATATACATGCCATGTGACTAATTCAATGTTCACTTCACTTTGTTAAATAAGAAAACATATGCATGCCTCCATCAATATGCACGTGCAACAGATTGTTTGCAAAGTTTAGCATTGATAAACAATACTTACAAATCTCATCATGTACATATACGAACCATCACCCACAACACACATTTTTAAATATTACATAAGCCACATGCATGCAAAAACCCTTTTTGTTTCGAATTAAACACACAAGCATGCACCTACATGTTCAATGAGCCCAACAGATTACATAACTTTACTTGCAACACACCCTTATTATCACATGAACGAGGACACAAGCCCCACATTAATTCTTTAAGTTTATGACCAATTTTAGAATGTACAACCTGGATCGAAACGAGTCTCGAAAGGCCAAATTAAAGACGTATAAAGCAAACAAAGCTCGACCCACATACGGTTCATGATTTCATGCGACAAATGTTTCTCATTCATTTTTACTTCTTTATAACAAATTCGTAGTTTATATAGTTACATGTTATGTACGTAGTATGTAGACCATCCTGAGAAGGAAACAAGACGAGGATAGGTGATACCTTGAACCAGATTTAGCGTGGCGAAAAGAAGACCAACGAGGTATTACGAACGACAGTCCACAAATGACTACCAACGATCAAAGCTTATTCGAAAGGGATTACAATGAACCACTCTTGCTCAATACCCTAGTCGTGCCTCCTTTTTTTGATCGGTTGGATCGTACGAACAGAATACCAAAACTGAAGACATATCACGAATGAACCAATCATACGAATAACAATACCCTTTTGAACCAACGTGTACCATGATCAAAACCTCCTTCAAACAAGCTTGTCGCCTCTGATTATCAAGACAAACGGGTCGAATGGTTTTGTCAGATGGTGTGTGTACGTATGGAAACAAATGGGAAAAAAGTGTGTATGGTTTTCTAACTGGTCAAATGATACGATGTAGGTGGAGTATCTTTTTAAATAATAACGAGATAGGGTAGACACAAAGTAGGAAAGTGGTAATTCATGGGCAAGATTGATTTGGTGAAGGGAAGTGATACTTACATCACTTTTTTTGATGCACACACCACAATGTTACATCATTAATACACATATTAAATATCCTATATGCATAATTGTGGTGTGTGCATAAAAAAAAGTGGTGTAAGTATCACTTCCCTTTGGTGAATATGCCGAAATCAAGGGAAGATTGAGGTGATTAGTGCCGATTAATATGAGGTGGTTAAGAGATGTTTATCACAAATTTACTTCCCATAATTTTGAAATTGACTGTACAAAACTGAAAGTGTAACTCGGCCCTAGCAACATTTAAACGTGTGTCATATTCAAATATGTACAAATCATGTAACTTTTATATTATCATAAGTTTTATTAACGATGTAAATGTGTATTGTTCAAATATTACGGTTTTTAAATTCTTAGGCTAGTATATATGTAGTCTTAATTTACTATTCTTCTTTTCATAAGTTCGAAATTAGAGGGGTATTTTTTGTATTTAATAAGTTTAAAATTTTGGGTTTTACAGTTGCCTCACGCACTGTCACCATGGCGGAAGACCGCCCCATGTGTGAGCTTCTCCAAGCACCCATCGAGGGTTACGGAGATGCCATTGTTGTTCCAGCCATCGTGGCTGATAATTTTGAGCTCAAAACCGGGTTACTCAATCTTGTAACCTCAAGTCAATTCTACGGTTTTGAGAGGGACGATCCTCATGCTCACATTCGATGGTTCAATAAAATCACATCGATAATCAAGTACAAAAATGTCCCTTGTGAAGCAATCAAACTTCTTCTCTTCCCATTCTCCCTGGAGGGACAAGCCCGGATTTGGCTTGAAAAACAACCTCCTAGATCTATTGAGACATGGGAAGATCTTGTGAAAAAATTTGTGAATGAATTCTTCCCACCTTCCAAGACTACGAGTCTTAAGAACGAAATCACCAAGTTCACTCAGAAATATGATAAATCTTTTGGTGAAGCGTGGGATCGTTTCAAAGAATTACTTCGCAAGTGTCCACATCATGGTTTCTCAGAGTTGATGCAACTCGATACTTTCTACAATGGTGTGAGCCAAGCTGATCAGGATTCTCTCAATGCCTCCACGGGAGGTAATTTCTTGAGTAGAACCACAAAAGAAGCTTTGCAAATCATAAAAAACAAGTCCAAGGTCCGCTCTACACGAAGCAAACCGATTGTCTCTCAAATCAATGCGGGTCCTTCCACTTCATCCTTTGTGGGTCAATCTAGCACGGATGCTAAGCTTGACAAGCTCACTGAAGCGATCCAAGCTTTGGTTCTCGCCCAAACAAAAAAAGCTTCATTTCCACAACATCCTCCACCTGCTGAGGTTAAAAAAGTGGAAGTCTGTGTGACTTGTGGTGGGCCGCATGCCTACTACAATTGCACAGCTACTAATGGTACTCCATATGAAGCTCATGCTGTTGTCGGGTCCCAAAATCAAGGAGGCAATCAATACCGCCCTCCTATGGACCCGAACTATCGTCCTCATCATTATCCTGGAACTCCCGGTTTTAATCAAAACAAAAATGTCCAAAACCGTGGCCAAAATCAAAATAGAGTGAACCAAGGTTTTCAAAACCAAGGTAACTTCAATCAGGGTCACGGTTTCCAAAATCAAAACCAAGGTTTCCAACACCAAAATCAAGGAAAGTTTAACCGGAACCAAGGTCAGGGTAATTTCAATCCCAGGAATTTTCATGGAAACAACCACCAAAATCAAGGGAATTTCCATCATCAAAACCAAGGAAATTTCAACCAAGGTCCCAATCCGAACAATCGAGCTCAAAATCTTCCTAATCCGAATCAAGCCATTGTTCCAACCGGGCCTTCATCTGATGAGTTGTTAAAACAATTCATGAAGTCCCAAGAAGTGTTGAACAAGATGTTGGTCAGCCAGATTTCTGATATCAAGAAGTCTTTAAATGATCGACCCTCGGGCTCAGGTATTACTTTACCGAGCAACACGATCGCTAACCCGAGGGGCGATGCTAAGGCGATCACAACACGAAGTGGTGCTTCATATGATGAACCCGCGATTCCTACTACCTCTTCTCCCTATCCTCCAAAGGTAGTGGAACGTGAACCTGAGGTGACAAAGGACAAGGTGCAAACTCCTAGCCCACGAAGTACAGCACACGTCCAACCTCAGGTTATTCCAGAAACCAGATGTAAGCCTGGAGTTGTCTTTGAACCACCAGAAACTCTAGTGGACAAATCTAAAACTTCTATTCCTTATCCATCACGTCTCAATGAACAAAAGCTCCGCGAAAAAGCTAATCACCAAATGGATAAATTTTTCCAAATCTTCCAAGATTTGCACTTTGACATTAGCTTTGCGGACGCTATTCTCTTGATGCCCAAGTTTGCATCAACAATCAAAAATCTATTAAGTAATAAGGAAAAACTTTTCGAGTTGGCAAGAACTCCTCTAAATCAGCAGTTCTCTTGAAAAAGCTTCCTGAAAAGCTTGGAGACCCCGAGAAATTTCTCATTCCTTGTACTTTCCCAGGTATGGTTGAATGCTTCGCCTTAACCGATCTAGGTGCTAGCATTAACCTGATGCCATATTCTGTATGGAAGAAACTCTCTCTTCCCGAACTCACTCCCACGTGCATGACTTTAGAGCTTGCCGATCGTTCGATTTCTCGTCCACTTGGCATTGCCGAGGATGTATTCGTTAAAGTGGGAAAGTTCCATTTTCTGGCAGATTTTGTGATTGTTGACTTTGATGCCGATTCTAGGGTCCCTCTCATTCTTGGAAGGGGATTCCTTAGAACTGGGCGTGCTCTTATCGATGTATTTGAGCATGAGATCACATTGCGTGTTGGAACGGAAGCCATTACCTTCAACCTAAATCAAACTTCGAGATACTCCTCCAATTATGACTGTGAATCGGTGAACCAAATAGATGTCATCGATGTTGCTACTGTGGAGTATGCTCAAGAGATTTCCCTGAGGTTGAACTTAAGGACTTACCGCCTCATCTTGAATATGCATTTCTAGAGGGTGATGATAAATTACCCATCATAATTGCCAAAGATTTAAGCGTTGAGGAAAAGGCTGATCTCATAAAGGTTTTGAAGTCACATAAATAAGCAATTGCTTGGCGACTCTCCGACATCAAGGGCATTGACCCTGAATTTTGTGCTCACAAGATTTTAATGGAGGACGACTTCAAACCTGCAGTCCAACAACAAAGAAGGGTGAATCCAAAAATTCACGAGGTTATCAAACAAGAAGTTTTAAAACTTCTTGATGCCGGATTGATTTACCCTATCTCGGACAGTCCTTAGGTTAGCCCAATTCATTGTGTTCCAAAAAAGGGTGGCATTACCGTTGTCACAAATGAGGAGAATGAGTTGATTCCAACTCGTTTGGTTACGGGCTGGCGCGTCTGCATTGACTATCGTAAGTTAAATGACGCCACCCGTAAAGACCATTTTCCTCTGCCCTTTATGGATCAGATGCTCGAGAGGTTAGCGGGGAATGAGTACTATTGCTTCCTCGATGGTTTCTCGGGTTACTTTCAGATTCCCATTGATCCGCAAGATCAGGAAAAGACCACTTTTATGTGCCCCTATGGAACTTTTGCATATAAACGTATGCCATTTGGCCTATGTAATGCTCCGGGCACGTTTCAAAGATGTATGATGGCCATATTTTCCGACATGATCGGGAAAACTATGGAGGTCTTTATGGACGATTTTTCGGTCATTGGGGATTCATTCCAATCATGTCTCTCTCATTTAGACAGCATGCTAAAACGTTGTGAAGACATAAAGTTATGTCTAAATTGGGAGAAGAGTCACTTTATGGTCAAAGAGGGCATTGTCCTCGGCCATAAAATTTCAAAGAACGGGATTGAGGTTGACAGAGCCAAAGTGGAAGTCATTGCAAAATTACCTCATCCCACAACCGTAAAAGGTGTTAGGAGCTTTTTGGGTCATGCCGGTTTCTATCGTAGGTTTATTCAAGATTTTTCTAAAATCGCCCGGCCTATAACCTATCTCCTCGAGAAGGATGCTCCTTTTATCTTCTCCCCCGAGTGCATCGAAGCTTTTGAAACATTGAAGAAAAAGCTTACTGAGGCACCGATTCTTGTTGCCCCCGATTGGGACTTGCCCTTCGAGCTCATGTGTGATGCTAGTGATTATGCGATAGGGGCAGTCTTGGGGCAACGAAAAACAAAACATTTTCAGCCTATACATTATGCCAGCAAAACTATGACCGAGGCTCAAAGTCATTACACCACCACTGAAAAAGAATTATTAGCTGTGGTGTATGCTTTTGAAAAATTCTGGCCATACTTGATACTGACCAAAAGCATAGTGTATACGGATCACTTGGCTTTGAAGTACCTCTTTGCAAAACAAGATGCAAAGCCGAGACTACTCCGTTAGGTTATCCTCCTGCAAGAATTTGATATCATTATCCGTGATAAAAAAGGAGCCGAGAACCTAGCTGCTGATCATCTCTCCCGTCTTGAAAACCTTCACCAAGATGCTTTCAAGAAAAAGGAAATAAACGAAACATTTCCTCTCGAAACACTCAATGCGGTTACCTTTCGTGGAGACTCTATTACCCCATGGTTTGCCGACTTTGCAAACTACCTTGCGGGTAACTTTGTGGTGAAAGGGATGTTGTCCCAACAGAAAAATAAATTCTTCAAAGATGTAAAACATTACTTCTGGGACGACCCCTATCTTTTCAAAATTTGCGCGGATCAAGTCATCCGGCGGTGTGTGTATGGTCAGGAAGCCGCTGAAATTCTTAAGGCTTGCCATGCTGGTCCCATAGGGGGCCACCACAATCCCAACTACACCACCAAAAAGGTGTTTGATTCTGGCTTTTATTGGCCCACAATCTACAAGGATGCCCAAGAATTGGTCAAGTCCTGTGACGCTTGTCAACGTCACAGGAATATTTCATAAAAGAATGAAATGCCTCAAAATGCAATTCAAGTTTGTGAAATTTTTGACATCTGGGGCATCGATTTTATGGGGCCATTTCCATCTTCTCATGGCAACAAATACATACTCGTGGCAGTTGACTACTTGTCAAAATGGGTTGAAGTGAAAGCTTTACCCACAAATGATGCCCGAGTAGTTGTGAAATTTTTGAAAGCTCTTTTTGCCCGATTCGGAACTCCACGTGCTATTATTAGTGATCGTGGTACGCACTTTTGTAATGACAAATTCGATAAAGTCATGCAAAAGTACGGTGTAACTCACCGTCTTTCTACTGCGTACCACCCTCAAACAAGTGGACAAGTAGAAGTTTCTAATCGGGGCATTAAAAGAATTTTAGAAAGAACCGTAGGTGAAAATCGTGCATCGTGGTCGGATAAATTAGATGATGCAATTTGGGCTTTCCGTACGGCTTACAAAACACCCATTGGGTGTACGCCTTACAAACTTGTGAACGGGAAAGCGTGCCATCTTCCGATCGAGCTTGAGCACAAAGCCTATTGAGCTCTCAAGCATGCCAATTTTGACCTCAAAACTGTGGGTGATCATAGAAAAGTTCAACTGAATGAATTAAATGAACTTCGAGATCAAGCTTACGAGAACTCTTTGATCTACAAAGAAAAGACAAAGAAGATTCATGACTCAAAAATCAAGAACCGCATTTTTAACGTTGGTGATCGAGTCCTTCTTTTCAACTCTAGACTCAAGATCTTCTCGGGAAAGCTAAAAACCCGTTGGACTGGTCCATTCACTATCGCAAAAGTCTATCCTTATGGCACCGTCGAATTATCTCAAATTGACGGTCCAAATTTCAAAGTGAATGGACATCGGTTGAAACATTACTTTGGAGAGGACAAACCATCCATGGTTGTCCCGGATCTCCAAACTTTCCCCAAGGACAATTGAATTCGGGGATCAAGTCAAGCTAGCGACTTGATAAACAAAAACAATAGCACAATACGGGTTTTCACCCGTATCTCTAATTTCTTTCTACTTTCTACCACCTAGTGTGGGGGAATGGCCAACCCCCCACTGTTTGAAAATGTATATATGTATATAAGTTCCAAAAAAAATGTGTGTATATATATAGAAATAAAGTGAAATATGGTGTTTCCACAGTTAGATTCGAATATTGGCTTTTTCCGTTCAAAGAGTTGGCATAATAGCCGGGACTTTGAATATTGCGGACAATATTCATTTCTAAGTGTGGGGGGGAGGGGGGGGGGGGGAAATTCTAGCGAATTTTATCAAAATATATCTTCTAGTACCCCCGTTTTTGGCCAAAATTTTCAAATTTTTTTCACTTTATTTCAAAAATTTTGTGGTTATCAGTCCGCCATGTCTAACCGACAAAAGGGATTGGCTAATCCAGGAGCAAACGGCTCTTGGTAAAGATAACTCAAATCCGTTGATGGCTTGCAATTTGCCCAAAATTGTATGGTAAATCAACTCGCCATATCCTAAAAAGTGAATGAGTTGGCTAGCCCGCAAGATTATGGCTTGTGGTAAAAGCAGTGGAAAAACCATAATTGGTAATCAGCTCACCAAGATGTCGACTAGGTCCATCAAGAGTTGGCTAGTCCAGGAGCAAACGGCTCTTGGTAAAGAGAAATCAAAACCGTTGAAAGCTGGTGGTTTGCTAAAAATCACATGGTTATCAAGTGGACCATAGTTCTTATTTGAATCGAAACATTTGGCTACTCCAGAAGTGATGGATTTTGGTAAAGAGTTTTCAAATCCATCATGTTTTCTAAAAAGATTGCTAGGGACTAGCAATAGTTTAGTGTGGGGGATTGAT
Source organism: Artemisia argyi (assembly GCA_030686995.1). Taxonomy (NCBI): domain Eukaryota; kingdom Viridiplantae; phylum Streptophyta; class Magnoliopsida; order Asterales; family Asteraceae; genus Artemisia; species Artemisia argyi. The sequence goes on along the minus strand of CM060683.1, from coordinate 55,153,348 downwards.
GAGTGCTCAAACACTCATCATTTTTGTCGTATTTAAACTGCCAAAATATACAAAAACAATCAAAAAGTTATCAAAATACTTAAATTATCCCCAGGGATTGTGTTTTATGTGTTTTAAAAGCAAAATGAGCAAAAACAAATGAAAAACGATCAAAGTTTGCAATATTGGCAGTTTCAGTCCCCCGAGTTTCAAAACTTGTCAAAAATAGTCCCTATGCATTTATTTTGAAAGAAAAAGTCAACCCAAGCTTTTGAAAGTCAAATATCACAAAATATGATGCTTGGGTCATAAGTTTCCAAATGTACACATTTGGTCCCTGAGATTTCAAAAATGGCAAATTAAGTCCCTGGGAATTTTGAAAAATGAAAATGGCAAAAAGTGGTCCTTGTATTATTGAAACTTGGCATAATTGATCCTTGGTAACACTTTGGGAAACATACAAATTCAGTCCTCAAGTTTGGTAGAATTGCAACTTTGGTCCTTGTTATTATCATAAACCAAACCGGACCCTTTTTATTATCAAAACCAATCCAAACCAAATTCAATACCCAAAACCACCCCCAAGCCTGATCCAAATCCAAGCCCAAAAACAACCCCAGGCCCATTCCCTTTTAAAATAATGCAGGGTCAAAGGGTCAAACCTCCCTTTGACCCATCTTCTTCCCAACACACCAACACAAAACCAGGGAGACTTTGTCTCTCCCACATGCTTCCCCCCTCCTCCTTAGCCCCCCACAATTAATATCATCACCAACCAAACCAACCCCCACCACCACCACAATAAATGCCCCCACCTGTTCCACTAATTTTGGTGCGTGTGTTTTTGGCGGGAAAATTCAATCAACGGCTAGGATGGAGCAAAGTGCAAATTAAGAGTGGGGATTTAGTCTCTGGTCAACAAGAAACCTTGTGGGTCTCAAAAATATCAATGGAACTCACATGGGAGGAGATAGGGCTTGTTGTTGCCTCGTAGTATATATATTAGCTCATGTAAGCTTCAAAAAGCGTGTAATATGGTAGTCTTAGTTTATTTATAATGCTTAATCATCCTTTGTAATCTTTTTTGAATCAATGCAAGTAATATTTCAAGTTTAGTTCTCAATTCCAAATTTCTAGTTTTTATTTAAAAAATTCAATTATCTGTTTAAGGTTTATTAGTGATGTTCAGTTGTTTGCCTACACCTATAAACTCAGAAAGAAAGTTTTTAAAATCTTAGTAAGTCTCTGTATGAATTAGAAACTCAGAATCAAAAGAAATAGAAAAATATATATAAAAAATAAAATAAAATAAAATAAAAATACAAGAAGGAGGAAAAAGCATGGAGCACAATACATTATGGATGGCTGTGGGTTAGAGACTTGTGGAAGTCATTAGGAATAGGTAATAGGTTTGTGTTCCTTGGCTGTTGAGCTTGGATGGCTTTTGTAAGTTAAATTTTCCCAATCTTGTTATTTATAGTATAACAGTGTTGTTATTGCTTATTTGTGCCTTATTAGCTTAAGCATGGCTTATTAGAGTAGTGGTAATCAGTAGGATAAGTTATGATCAAGTTTAGACATAGTTTCATCATATTCTGTGTTGATAAGGGGTGTTTGGTATTGTCTGTTGTGAGTACCTCAGTAGGATTTATTGGTCACTTGTTGTTCATAAATCATACTCAGAACCAAAATAGTCCAAAACAATCAGGACTTGGGTAGTAATAGACACATAAGTCAAAATCTCATCTCACTTGGCCGCATCACCATCTGAGGTGAAATTTAGAAAGCCATAAGCTTCAAGTCAAGTCACTAGTTGTTAAAGTTGCTTAATTCTGCCTTATTACACCCTAACTTAACATTATCAGTCATTAAATGAAATTTGAAATTCATTTTGGTCAAAATATAGGCAAAAATAAAAAAGTCAAATTTGTATTGTTTGCAGAAAACCAAAATTTCAAAGATTTTTCTAGAATTTTGTGGTGATTTTTAGAGCTTGAGCTTTTCACATCTTAAAATATCCCACTTGAACTTTCAAATTCCATATTTGGATCATTTTTAAGATTTTTCTTAAAGCTTGTGCAAGCTTGTGAAAAGAGCTGCAGGGAAAGAAAGTGCCCTGCACCAGGGCACTTGTGAATTTTTGGTCCAAAGTCCAGCCCCCTCCAGGGAGCAAATCAAAAGATTAGAACTTGTTTTCTGGCTTTTTGAAAAGCCCTACAGTAGTACTTTTAGGATTTAAAAGAAAATTGGATCTCAGTAGTGGGTAGGATAGCTTATTTTGCCTTGGGAAATTGCTTATTCCACTTGTTTATACTGAGTCATTAGTATTAGTCACTAATTTTCAATCAAGCATACTTAGTTCATTAGTGGGTCCCATTCTCAGCTTATTGGCTTTTTGGAATTTCCAATAAGCCACCTTGCTAGTTCAGACCTTGTTTTGTAGTTAGTAGCTTATTTAGACTTAGTAATTAGAGCTTAATTGTGGATCATTTCATTATTAGTGTACTGAGTACTCAGGATTTGGTAAAATTTCATACAAGCTTATCTAGCTTATTTGTGAGAATCAGGGTTTGGCTTTTGGCTTATTCTAAAGCCAAACAGCTTATCTTTTCATTTCAAGCTTAATTTTAGATCCCTGATCCTTGGTGTGGTCCCCACATAGGCTTGCAACTTGCCAAGTTACCCTACACATCTGTGACCTCAACTCATTGAGCTTATTTCTTAGGCTCGCTGAGAGCTTATTTGTGAGCTTATTGGCCTGACCTTGGCTTATTGAGAAGCCACCCAGTCCAACTTGAGGGTTCAACCCCAAGATTAGACCCCTGACCCCTCTTGTGGCCCCCACACTTGGCTGCAAGTAGGCCATTTGGGCCTGTTTGGTATGTCAAATAAGCCAAGAGCTTATTTAGCTTATCCAGCTTATTTTGTGCACTTATCTGGTCCCTTTGTGTTTATTACTCATCATTATTGTTCGTTATTTGTTTGTTTGGTCTAAAATCTCAGTTGTGTGACTTGTTCAAAGCCATAAAATCCTAAAAAGCTTAAAAAGCTCATCTGTCATACTAATAAGCTCATCACACAACTTATTTTTAAGCTCCACAAGTTTTGTCTTCACAAAAGTTCCTTAATATCATTCCATAAATATTTGTGAAACAGAAAAAGCCCAAAAAGCCCAACTTATTAGAAGTGATAGCTTCTCTTTAAGCCAATTGGCTTATCACCTCAGCTTATTTATAAGCTAATTCCATTTTTATATTTTTCCTAGGCTTCTGGTATATAAAAATAATTTTTGTAATTTTCTCAGATTTTTCTAGCATCATTTAGTATTTTTCTTAATTTAAATTAGTTTTTAATAATTATTAAATAGTTAATAATTAATATTAATTAATTAGAAAATCAGAAAAATATAAATTTAATTTTAAAATTAGTTTTTAGTTATTTTTAATTTTTCCAAATTTTATTTTCAATTTTCTAGTGTAATTTAATAATTAATTAGAGTTTAGGTTAATTTAAATAATTAAAAAGTAATTAATAATTAGTTAATAATTAGTAATAAGTAAATAAAAAGTCTTAAAAATATATTTTCATTTCTAAAATTAGTTTTATAGTATTTTAGATTTTTCTAAGTTTAAATTTTATTTTTCTAAGTTAATTTCATATTTATTTGTATTTTAGGTTGATTTAGTTAATTAAAAGTAAATAAGAAATTAGTATTTAATTAATAGTAATTATAAAAATAGTGTAAAAATTAATTTTAATTTTCCAAAAATTTTCTTTAAACATTAGGTTTGTAAAAACATCATTTTTATACCAGTAACCTTTTCAGATCACCTCACTCACTTTTATTTTACGTACGTTTGTTCACGTTTTCAGCAAACGTACAGTTTTTAGGTTTTAGGTAATTTCTTCTCAATCTAAATTCCCGTAATTAATTACATAGCTTTCCTAAGCTATTTCTGTTAATAATTTCCAAATAATTCTCATAACCACCCTTTTCTGTGAATAATCACCCGATCACAAACGCGCTCAGATACATTTCACACCTCGTCGGGGTATAACGACCTGGTGATTTCCTATATTACCCGGAGATTGACTCTAGGCTATTTGACTTTGTTGACCACTCCTTGGTCAATACAAGTTGACGGTTTAGGGCAAATCACCTTACATGGGGATAATGGTAGAATTGGGGAGTCTTTGAGAGGCGGTTATAGATCATGCTGGACAGTTATCATACAGGAGGTTCACACTCTCTTGACCAAAGGTATAGACATCATGAAACATTTGCGCATTAAGTTGGGAAATGGGGAGAACACAAAATTCTGGGAGGATAAGTGGTGTGTAGGAGGTGCGCTCAAAGACAGATTTCATCGTCTATACGCTCTTGAGGAGTGTAAACAAGTCACTGTTGGATTGAAACTCTCACAGCCTAATCTTTCTTTCTCGTTTCGAAGGAATCCTAGAGGAGGTATCGAGAAGGATCAGTACGATAACTTGGTAGACTTGGCTAAGGACGTTACTCTCAATTCGACAGCAGATGGTTGGTTATGGGATTTGGAAGATTCGGGGGTGTTCACGGTATCCTCAATTAGGAATTTGATCGACGAGCCTACGTTACCAGGCGCAGAGGTAAAGTCTAGATGGAACAATTATGCGCCCATCAAAGTTAACATTCATACCTGGAAGATCATGACAAACTGATTACCAACCAGGTTCAATGTCTCACGTCGTGGTATTCTTATTGACTCTATTTTATGTGTCACCTTTGATAAGGGTGTGGAGACGTCTAGTCACCTTTTTTTCTCGTGTCCGATGGCGCAAAAAATGGTCAATATGATTACTTGCTGGTGGAGTCTTCCTTATTCGGTGCTGGAGTCATTTGAAGACTGGGTGAATTGGTTTGAAATAGTTCGTTTACCTCCTAAGAACAAGAAACTGCTTGAAGGTGTGTTCTTCGTTTCGTGGTGGTGTCTTTGGTCTTTCCATAACAAGATTGTCTTCGCGTCCAAGGTGCCTAAGAAGGCGTTACTCTTTGATGATGTTATGTGTATTTCTTTTTTATGGTGTTGTTCCAGAAGTAAAGTCTCCTTCGGTTGGAACAAGTGGCTTAAAAACCCACACCTTATTGTGATGTAATTCTAGCATCTTGCTAGCTTTGCTTTAATAAATCAGCCGTTCAAAAAAAATCATGTGCCAAACCTCGAGTCCTACGGCCTTTACTAAGATCACAACATCGGCTGCGAACCGGCAAGATGCAATAGTCTATTTCACCGTAACACTGGCAGTACCCCTATGTGTACCAAACCCCCATATGCAGAGATTTTGTTGGGCTCTAAAGAGATCTAACTACTCCAGGTTTAGCACGAAACTTCTAAATAAACTCTATCATTCCTCGATCTCCGCAAATTTAAAATCCCAAGTAATGAGATCTGCGGATGCTTAGCCATAATCTTTTGATTATTTTGGTTAAGGGAGATGAGCTAGGGCTCAACATGCCCGGTCAAGTCGGAACATTTATTTCTACTCTCGCGAGTAGGAAAGTCAAAACAAGGTGTCAAATCTAATTATTATACCATATATATCATTTTTTTTTGAATAAAAAGGTGACAAAAAATTAAATTTTGGTGGAAAAACGGAGTTGCGTAAGTTAACATCTTAGACGAAGGTGCCAGGTCAAATCGAATCGAAGATTCACCCCCCCCCCCAGACTAAAGTGAAACATTTTCCTCAATGTTTAAAGGGTACGGGTATTCTTACGTAAAATCTAAGGCCGTTTATTAAGTATGCCAAGTGATAAACGTTAGTCGATAAGATTTTGGATATGGTTAAATTCTGAAAGAGCAGTGAAGAATGAGACTCGAGTGGAGATAACGACAAAGTACGAGCACGAGAGTCCTCAAACTTTAGGGAAATTCCTGAACATTCATAAACAACCACGAAAACACGAGTTTGGAAAGGGTCTCCCCCCTCACGTCACGTTACTTAAGAAAATAAAAAAATAAAGAAAATGGAAATGGATAAGCATGGGGTGCATCCCACAAAGCGCTTGTTTTTTATTACTGAGTCACATGAGCTTGACTCGATCCCCAAATTTAGTTATCCTTAGGGAAATTTTGGAGATCCGGGACAACCATGGGTGGTATGTCCCCTCCGAAGTAATGTTTAAGACGATGACCATTCACCTTAAAGTTGGGACCATTAGATTGAGCTAGCTCGACGGTTCCATAAGGAAAAACTTGGGTAATGGTGAATGGTCCAGACCAACGGGTTTTTAACTTGCCTAAGAAAATCTTCAATCGAGAATTGAAAAGAAGGACTCGATCACCAACGTTGAAAACGCGGTCTTTAATCTTAGCATCATGAATCCTCTTTGTTTTCTCTTTGTAGATCAAAGAATTCTCATAGGCTTGATCACGAAGCTCAACTAATTCATTCAATTGAACTTCACGATGATCACCCGCGGTTTGAAGGTCAAAATTAAAATGTTTCAAGGCCTAGTAGGCCTTGTGCTCAAGTTCAAAGGGCAAATGGCAGGCCTTCCCGTAAACCAGCTTGTAATGTGTGCACCCAATGGGTGTTTTGTAAGCAGTACGGAAAGCCCATAATGTATCATCTAACTTATCAGCCCATGAAGCACGATGTTCTCCTACGGTCCTCTCTAAGATACGTTTCAAGCCACGATTGGAGACCTCAACTTGTCCACTCGTCTGTCGATGATATGCAGTAGAAAGTCGATGTGTGACACCATATTTGAGCATAACTTTAGCGAATTGGTCGTTACAGAAATGGGTCTCACGATCACTTATAATAGCACGAGGTGCACCAAATCGGGCGAAGAGACTTAAGAAAATTTACTGCAACTCGGGCGTCATTGGTGGGGAGCACCTTCGCTTCAACCCATTTAGATAAGTAATCGACGGCCACGATTATATATTTATTTCCACGAGAAGACGGGAATGGTCCCATGAAATCGATACCACAGACGTCAAAAATTTCAGAAACTTGGATAGCATTTTGAGGCATCTCGTCTCTCTAAGAAATTTTTCCTTGACGCTGGCAAGAATCACATGATTTCACCAATTCATGATCATCCCGGTAAATCGCCGGCCAGTAAAAGCCGGAATCAAATACTTTCTTAGCGGTGAAATTGGCACCATGATGTCCCCCCGTGGGTCCATTGTGGCATGCCATGAGAATTTCAGCGGCTTCCTTGCCGTGAACGCACCGCCGGATCACTTGATCCGCACAAATATTAAACAATTAGGGGTCGTCCCAGAAATAATGCTTAACATTTTTAAAGAATTTCTTCTTTTGCTATAACGACATCCCTTTACGAATGAAATTCCCCGCATGGTAATTCGCAAAGTCGGCGAACCATGGGGTACTAGGATCACAATGTGATAAAGTCCCAAGTGTCTCGAGAGGAAATGTTTCATTAATTTCCTTTTTCTCGAAATCACTTTGATGGGGATTCTCTAAACGCGAAAGGTGATCGGCAACAAGGTTCTCAGCTCCCTTTTTGTCTCGAATTTCAACATCAAATTCTTGAAGGAGTAGAACCCACCGCATAGCGTGGCTTAGCATCTTGCTTTGCCATTAAGTATTTAAGAGCCGAATGATCCGTATACACTATGCTTTTCTTTAAGAGCAAATAAGGTCAAAACTTTTCAAAAGCGTAAATTACGGCTAACATTTCTTTCTCAATAGTCGTATAATGGTATTGAGCATCGGTCATTGTTTTACTAGCATAGTGTATCGGCTGAAAATATTTTGACTTGCGTTGCCCCAAGACTGCACCAATAGCATAATCGCTAGCATCGCACATTAGCTCGAAAGGCAAGTCCCAATCGGGGCCAACTAAGATGGGAGCCCCCGTTAACTTCTTCTTAAGAATATTAAATGCTTCGATGCATTCATTTGAGAAGATAAACGGAGCATCTTTTTCGAGTAAGTGGGTCAGGGGCCGGGCTATCTTTGAAAAATCTTGGATAAAACGTCAGTAAAAGCCGGCATGACCGAGAAAACTTCTAATTCCTTTAACGGTTGTGGGATGAGGTAACTTAGCAATCACGCACATCGACTTTGGCTCTATCGACCTCAATCCCGGATTTCGATATTTTATGGCCGAGGACAATGCCCTCTTTAACCATGAAATGACACTTCTCTCAATTTAGAAGCAAGTTGGTGTCTTCACACCGTTTCAGCATTCTTTCTAAATAGGAGAGGCAAGAAGTGAAAGAATCTCCATAAACCGAGAAATCATCCATGAAAATTTCCATGGTTTTCTCGATCATATCTGAGAATATAGACATCATGCACCTCTGGAACGTGCCTGGAGCATTGCATAAGCCGAAAGGCATACGACGATAAGAAAACATTTCTTAAGGGCAAGTGAAACTAGTCTTTTCCTGGTCTGGAGGGTCAATCGGAATTTGAAAATAACCAGAAAAACCATCTAGAAAACAATAGAACTCATTTCCCGCTAAACGTTCTAGCATTTGATCCATAAATGGAAGTGGGAAATGGTCCTTACGAGTCGCATCATTCAATTTTCGATAGTCAATACACACTCTCCATCCGGTAACAAGACGTGTCGGAATCAATTCATTGTCTTCATTAGTCACTACAGTCATTCCACCTTTCTTCGGTACACAATGGACCGGGATAACCCATGAGCTATCCGAGATTGGATAAATCATTCCGGCATAGAGGAGTTTGATAACTTCCTTTTTGATAACCTCATGAATTTTTGGGTTAACCCGACGTTGTTGCTGAACGGACGATTTGTAATTGTCTTCAAGTAAAATCTTATGCGTACAAAAACGAGGGTCGATACCCTTGATATCGGAAATTTGCCAAGCGATTGCACTTTTATACTTCTTGAGTACATCTAAGAGTCGGTTCTTTTCCTCATCTGTAAGTTCTTTTGAACGGGAAGTTTATCGGCTCCTTCTAAAAATGCGTATTCAAGATGAGGAGGTAAATCCTTGAGCTCGGGCTCCGGAGGATTCTTAGTAGACGGCTTAACTTCTTTAACATCGGCCATTTTAAGGTCCATTGGAGGGAGAGACGGATTTGAGTCTTCATTCAACAATTTTTCAATTAAAAGAACATCTCCCTTCGGAACACAAATGGAATGATCAATTTCCGGTGAAATCGAATCATTAGCAAGAAAGGCCTCGATCTCTTCCAATATGAAATCACTTCCCTCAAATGGAGTAAGGGAAGGGGAAGGATCGGAAATAATCGGTTCAGAAGAAGGAGTGAGATTGCCACTTGAAGCATTTTCGGTAAAACCAAGTAACTCTTGAGAATACTCCTCCATTACTTCGTCGATAACATCAACTCGGTTCATGGAATATTTGTCATAATCGGAGGAGTACCTCGCGGTTTGATCCAAATTAAATGTTACGGCTTCGGTACCAACGCGTAGGGTAATTTCTTCATCGAAAACATCAATTAACGCACGACCAGTCCTTAGGAAACCTCTCCCGAGAATGAGAGGTACCCATGGATCAGCATCAAAATCAACAATGACAAAATCGGTAGGGAAATGAAATTTTTCCACTTTGACGAAGACATCCTCGGCTATTCCCATCGGGCGGGAAGTAGTTCGGTCGGCAAGCTCGAGGGTCATGCAAGTCGGAGTCAAATCGGGTAAAGACAACTTTTTCCAAATGGATAACGGCATTAGGTTAATGCTAGCACCAAGATCGGCCAAGGCGAAGCATTGAACCATCCCAGGAAATTTGCACGGAATGAGAAATCGATCGGGGTCTTCAAGCTTTTCGGGAAGCTTTTTGAGGATAACCGCCGAGCAGTTTTCATTCATTTGGGTTTTTGACATTTCAAACAATTTTTCCTTGTTACTCGAAAGACTTTTTAACATTTAAGCAAATTTAGGCATCAAAAGTATAGCATCCGCGAGACTTATGTCAAAGTGTAATTCTTGAAAAATCTGATAAAACTTTTCCTTCTGGTTTTTATCTTTCTCACGGTGCTTTTGTTCGTTTAAGCGTGATGGATAAGGAAAATTTGTTTTGACGGGAATTTCTTTCTCAGTTTCGTGAACAACTTTATCTTTTCCTTTAGATGTTGGGACCACCGGAGGTTGGATGTTCTCGGTCCTTCCATTATTAGTAGGAATTCCCGTATCCGTTGTCACCTTGGTTTCACGGGCAACTACCTTAGGAGACGAAGAAGAAGAGGTAGTCGGAGCCGTTGGTCCATCGATTGTAACACCGCTCCTAGTCGCGATCGCCTTTGCATCGCCCCTCGGGTTAGCGATTGTGTTGCTTGGAAGAGTACCCCGAGGGTCGATCATTTAAAGACTTCTTCAATTCAGCCATTTGATTAATTAACATTTTATTCATTTCCTCTTGACTTTTCATAAACTGCTTAAGTAACTCATCCGAGGACGACTGATTTTGATTCACAACTGGATTTTGAAAATTTTGTCCACGGTTATTGTTATTGAAACCTTGATTATGAAAATTTTGATTTCCATGATTGTAATTCCCATGATTAGCATTTTGAAAACTTCCATAATTTCCTTGAAAATTCCCTTGATTCGGGCCTTGATTATAATTCTCCCGATTTTGATGAAAACTTTGATTTTGATTTTGAAAACCATTGTTCATCCGGTTTTGATTTTGAGTGTGGTTAAATTGAGTGTTTCAGTTTTGCATGTTATGATTCACTTGATTGACTTACTTAACTTGATTCGGTTGATTGAACGGTCCAATGTAATTGTTCGAATGGTAGCTAAGAAGATTTCGGTCACCCTGTGGTTGGTATCCGTTACTGCCCATATTGTAGGTTCCCGAAGTAGCATACACATTCTCGTGAGTGAAACCACCGGAGGCTGGGCACTCAAAATACGAATGAGGACCACCACAAGTCTCACAAACATGGTTGACCATATTGACTTGATGGTTTTTGACTTATTTTGATTCTGAGACGTTTGGTGCATTCGTAAAATAGCAGTTGACAAATCATCGAGTTTCTTAGTAATGGCGGCTATTTCAGAATTAGACGTAGAAGAATTGTGAGCAATGGTTGCTCTTGTTGACTCATTCCTCTCGGCTGAGGAATCCCAGTAATTGTAATGAGCAGTCATATTCTCGATTAGTTCGTAACAATCTTCAGGACGTCGTTTCATAAAAGTTCCACCAGCAGCTGCATTGATCGTGTCCAGATGTAGCAAAGTCAAACCATTGTAAAACGTATCGATTATTGTAACAAAAAGCATATTATGGTTTGGACACCGATCAATAGCAAGCTTATAGCGTTCCGAAGCTTCGAATAAAGATTCGTTTGGAAGTTTACGGAAATTGCTAATATCGTTTCAGAGTTTCGTCACCATCGATGGTGGAAAATATTTCGCCAAGAACTTCGAAACCATTTCTTCGAAGGTATGAATCGAGTTCTTGGGAAGATGATCAAACCAAGCGGTGGCATGATGCGTCAAAGAATAGGGGAAGAGAGAAAGACGAAGGGCGTCATCGGAGAACTTTGGGTGACGGTTAAAATTTTGTCGAGATGCTTGTTGGCATCGTCACCCGGTAATCCGTGAAAATGGCATGAATTTTGGACTTGTTGAATCATGTGATGCTTCAATCCAAAATCCGTAGCCTCGATATTGAGAGAGGCAATCGGACCGGCTCTACCGTGCATTGTCGGTTGGCACAACTCCTCCATCATTTGGAGATCGGGAGCTGGTGCATTTTGAACAACACCCACCGGAGGGTGTTGATTGTTGTGGTTATTTTGTTCCATTTCCGTAACGTTTAGGAAACAAACTTTGTGTGTGTGATGTATCAAACTTTCTGGGTTCGAAAGTGGAGAAATAAGACGTTTAGAAGATGAACGGGTGTTCATACACCACAAAAATCACAAATTTGTGAAATAAAATGAAAATCAAATTGAAAAGGAAAATATTTTTGTATTTTTATTTTTTATAAAGCAAAATTAAAACACTTAAACTTTTGTTTTCTTTTTTCAAACTTTACGTTAATTGTAAACCGTTTCCCTCAAATCTACTCGTGATGGAACGGGAGAGAAGAGTGTTTCTCTCTTCAGCTTGCAATTTAATGTCAAAGGTTACCGTATTTTCCGCTTATTCGGTTGTAGAATCTAAAGTAATCCGATTAGCAACTAATTTCACGTGTTGTTATATTGGGAAGCTTATTTGGTTTACAACGCTCTCCCTTCCACGGGAGAGTCGAGGCTGTAACTTTATTTTATTTTATTTTATTTTATTTTTATTTTTTTTTTGTATTTTTGAAAACACTTTAGGAAAAGTGTTTTTGATTTTTCAATTTTTTGGTTTTTATAGAAAATATATACAAGGAAGGTTTTCAAAACACAATTTCGAAAAACGAAAACAAAAAATTCACTTCAACCTTCCCCGGCAGCGGCGCCAAAATTTTGATGTTGATAAAATCAAATCAATATATATATATATATATATATATATATATATATATATATATATATATATATATATATATATATACATATATATATATATATATATATATATATATATATATATATATATATATATATAGTATAGTATAACTCAAGAAATCCGCAAAGAAATACGGATAACCTGAGGTCGTAGTCCGTGTGAAGGGTGAATGGACTTTTGAATTCCCGATTCGTGAAACGTGTCGTGAAAGTGGTAAAAAGTGATTTTGATGAGATTACACTAATGAATAAGTAAATGAAGCACAAATAATCGCTTAAGCACGTAATTCAATTAATCAAACCAGAAACGTAACGTAGAATTAAAAACGACAGCATAAACGTAAATAAAACGTTAACACGCGAAATAAAACGTGAAATTGAAGCTACACTACTCCTACGGACTTGAAAATAATTTTATAAAGTTAAAAATGATAAAATAAAATTTTGAGAAAAAGAAAAATACTTTTTTGACTTTTTATTTAATTTTCATTATTTAATAACTAATTAAACTAATTAAAAATTAAAAGAAAATGCAAATAAGGTGAGAAAAATGCAAATTAAATTTTTGAAAATTATAAAATAACTAAAAAGTAATTTTAAAACTGAAAACTAATTTTTTTGGCTTTTTGTGTAATTTTTAGGAATTAAAATCTATTAATTCGAATTAAAAAGTAATAAAAATTCAAATTAAATTCAAAATAAATGGGAAAAATGCAAAATAAATTTCTAAAAATCTAAAATAAATGAAAATTAATTTATAAAATATTTTTTGATTTTTTTAGGCTTTTTCTAATTTTTTTGGAATTTTTGGTAATTAAAAAGTATTAAAAATTGATTAAAAATGAAAATTAAATAAGAAAAATAGTAAATCAACTTGGAAAAATCTGAAAAATTCAGGGAAATTCTAAAATATTATAATAAACCTAAGAAAAATTTGAAAAGTTCAAAATAAGCTCTGGAACTACTACTTGTTTAGAAACAGCTTATAAGAAAATGCTTATTGATAAGCAGAGTTTGACTAATTGACCCAACCTTTGACTAAGTGATTTTTGGACACAAATATGCTTATAGAAACAATATTAGGGCCAAATGAATTCAGAAACACAGATGTGGACCAATTCAGAAGCAAATAAGCAATTTGGAAAAACAAATAAGCAAATTGAATAAGCAATAAGCCAAGATTCAATGGAAACAGCAACCACAAGCACAAATGAACTTAGATGAATAATCAAACTCAGAATTCAAATACAATTGCACACTTGCAGCCCTACACTATTGAAATCAGACCTATGTGAAACCACTAAAGTGACTGGCAAATAAGCTTGAGCAAATAAGCTGAGAGCAGTGAGCTTATGGGGGCAAAAGCCTCACTATCCACCTGAGTTTACAATTTCACCAAAAGAGCAAGTACTAGAACCAATTTACTTATCCTAAAGTAGCCTAGAAGTTTAGTCAAAAACTGGTGTGCAGGGTAGACTCAGGTTCAAACAGACAACTTCAACTAGCTTTTTCAATAAGCAAATTAAAAGAAAAACTCAAATTTCTTTTTGATTATGTGTAACAAGCTGTCAAACTCCTTAAAACAGCAAACCAAAAGTATTTTAACTTAGAAATGAAGCCTAGGACTACTATCAAAGTTGAGACCAAAAATCTGATTGTAATTTACTTTTGACTTTTTGATTTGACAGTTACTTTGACCAAAGTGAAATTTGATTGCTTAAATTTGATTGGAAATGTGAAGTTAAGCTACTATATGAATAAAATGAGCTAAGTCTACTAATTATGCAACTACTATGATGATATTATGCAAACTAAAACTAACTGTTATGCAAATATGATGAACAAAAGTGATATTTGACTTTTTATGAATTGACTACTGATTTTTATGCTAATTAAGACCTATTATTAACCTTAGTGTAGTATCTAAGCAATCAATACATCTGAATCACCAACAACAACAGCAAACCTCTCAAAACCAAACACCCCTATAGGATGACAGTCTCAACCAATAGCTTACTCAAATCTAATCCAACTTAATCCAAACTTCAACCTCAGTACTACAATTGATCAAACAAACTAAAAAACACAGAACCACAGATCACAGATATTAATACCAACAATACTCAGATCCAAGAGTAAGACAGACAATGAAACAGTAAACAACCCAACTCAAATGAAACTAAGTGCAATAATGAAATTAAGCTATAACAAACTAAAACAAAATGTAAATAAACCGAAATAAGCAATTATAACAAATCTACACTACTCAATACTCTAATGATGCAATTCAAGGAAAATTAGATTGAGACTTATAAAACCAATTCCCCTCAGCAGATGATGCGTGGGAATTGCACCAGGCTTTACCTCTCGAGGAATCTCGAGAAGCTTACAACCCCCACCAGGCAGTGTACTTGATCGTTGTAGTATAATATAGTGACAAGTACCGGGGGATTGATCGTTCAGCTAGGAATAGTGTCGCTAGGATTAGAAAAACCTAATTACTAGTTCTAGGGATGAGAGATGATTATTTTTGTATTTTTATATTTTATGAAAAGCAAGTAAATTTCTCGGGTTTGAAGGATTTGGGCAGAATTAGTTGCTAGTCAACTAACCCAATACTAAGATGCAATCAAAATAAAATACTAGAAATGAAAATAAACTAAATTAAACTAAGGTTGTGAGCAATAAGTGGAGAAATGTGTTTACTTAGATTTCACTACTCCCTAGATATCTTTTACACGTTAATTACTTGTTATAGTTGCGTGGATGACGGATTGTATTCCTTAATACCATTCATGGGGTGGCGTACTTAACTCCCCAATCCTATGAGTGCCTACTTCACTCCTATGTCGAGCCGGCTAAGAAGCTCCAAACATGGGATAATTAGAATTTACTCATGCATTAAATACAACCAATAAAACCTAGTACACATCAGTTCATGTTTCCTAAGACGTTCAAGCATGTTACCATTTGGAGATATGCCAGTTTTCTTAAGCCTAACATTGAAATCATTCATCCAATACAACCATAAACAAGTAATCAACACATAATCAACATCTAGGTTTCATTAGATCTAAGCAAACACAAGATAAATCTAGCCTAGCATGGTGGAATCAAGACAAGCACAAGATATAGACAACCAACACATAGACATATTGATTGAATTAGAAGAACGCTTATCTCAATTGCACATGTAAGGGTTTGAGGGCTGAAAACCCTTGAAAAACCTGTAAAATTCGTATATGGTTCGGCCTTATGGTTTCTCCAAACTTGTTCCTCCCAATGAATGAAAATTAGAAAACTATACATAGAAAATTGAGGCTGACGGCGTCAAGAACAACATTGTGACGCCGTCATCTCACCGCCAAAAGAATTATCGGACTGCCTTGATCTACATCTGACGCCGAAAAATATTATATTTTTCCAGGTCGTCACGTATTTAACTCTTGACGCTCTTCCTTGTGACGCCTTCATTTCTGTACTGGGCCGTCATGAAATTTACTCTTGACGCCGTCAAATTGTTACTCTTGATGCCGTCACACACTGTTCCCAGCTTGGAAAATTAAGTCTTTGGCGTTTTCTTCTCTTTTATGCTCCAAAAACGTCCGAATTACTTCCTTTTCCAGATTTCACTCCCAAAGTACCTAAAATCACAAAAGGAACGATTTAGGGCAATATTTGATCAAATAAATTCAATTCCGGGCTTAAATGACACCCTAAAAGTGGTTCATTTTTCGCCTCATCATATACCCTTACACTTGAGATTTGCTTGTCCTCAAGCAAATGCGCTTTTATTCTACTCAAAATACAAGTTAGGGGTCATTTAACACTAATATAAAAGTAATTACAACAAATAATCGTTCTACTAAAGACCAAAGACAAGCACGGAGGTCATATACTAGCACCTCACAAATATTGTTTAGATACTCACATCTCTTGGGTGTAATAAAGTATAAATTACAATATGGAAACGGAAGATATCTCTTACTACCTGTCATAGCAAAATAGATTACCATAGGCTTCGGAAAGGATCAAACCTCCACCACATGGCGTAAGCACC
Source organism: Artemisia argyi (assembly GCA_030686995.1). Classification (NCBI taxonomy): domain Eukaryota; kingdom Viridiplantae; phylum Streptophyta; class Magnoliopsida; order Asterales; family Asteraceae; genus Artemisia; species Artemisia argyi. Next base: position 55,136,841 of record CM060683.1, on the reverse strand, counting down.
TAGGATAAACTATCAAAGAGGTCTTTTAAAGGGTTGTAACATTAGGTGTAGGGATATGGAAAACACGGTTTTGTTGGATATAGGCAGTCTTTACTGGTGGCGAGTTAACAATCTTGGTTAATTACATGTACAATGTGGCGTTGCTAAGCCAAGACTAGACTCGACTTAAGCTAATAAATGAAAAATAACAAAAACATAAAATAAACATAGAATGAAACGGGATGGTAGTCCGTATGTTTTTTTTTTCTCTTTTTCATTTTTTATATATATATTTTTTTCTTTTTCTTGATTTTTCGATTTTTTTTTTTTTTTTTTGTGCATACACTCTTACCCTACCATCCAAAATAATACATCATAGGGAATGAACATTTCCCTTACACTTGAATTTCTACATGTTTTACAATAAACTAATCTAATGACTCGAATTAAGAAAATCAAAACACTTGGAGTACTTTTAAGATTAACGTGCATATGGGGGTAATATATGATGTTCTTCCCCATTACTCCATAAAATAAGTACTTTACCCATGAGTCCCAATCGTCCCAAAACAATGTGTACAAGGATATGACTCGACTTAGCAACCATGTAATCAATTAGATAATTAACTTAGCGTTTAAACAAATAACAATAATGCACTAAAAATGAGCGCATACACGGAAGGCTAAGGCAATTTGGTTGTACATTTAAGTGGGGTGTAACAAATTCTTCCTTTAAGTAAAATGCTTAAAGTTAGAAACGAAAAGATAGGCTCGGAGGGGTGTACTAGGGTTTCGTGTACTAAAAATGAGTACAAGGCTAAGGTGTGGGAAAAATTAGTTGACTTAACTAGCCAAGTAATATGACTTAAATGGTCAAGTAATTATGATACGGGTTTAACACAAGGGTGATCCTAATGCCTCTTATCATGTAGTAAATCCTACTACACGAATGTAGTCTCACTAGCGGTCTCGGGATGCATCACTAACGCAAGTTCTAGAATCTAAATGCTACCGGTACACTCATAAGCACTAATAGTAAATGCTTTTCCTATCAAATCTAAAGGCGAACCTCACATATTTAGGTGGAAAATTTTTCTGAATATACGGTTTTGTTCTAGTCATACAATCTTCTATCCATGAGACGCTTGCTTTGGCTAAAGTTTCACTCCGAAATGTTGTAAAAAATTTTAAATTTGGCGCTAAAATTGCACTAACAAGTATTTATCATAGTTTTATTACACATCTACCATTAAACAAACAAACTCAAGCGAAAGTGTATCTGTAAGGTATCATCATTTTACCCTCCCTTACACTTAAGATGAACATTGTCCCCAATGTTCAAGTAAAGAATGTAAAAGTTAAATAAGTAAAACAAATGAAATCAAATACTTGCCTGATTCACTCGGTATGGATAATAAGGTGGCCAGGTTAGATCTTCCTCCAAGAAAATGAACAATCAAAGCTTCCCTTCCAGAGAAATAAATCATCTTCTTGTCATACATAACCTGTAAATCCTGAGAAAACAAACAAAGCAACCTCGCATAAAATCGGCGGCAATCTACATAAGTTACTAAATCCTAGAAAACAAAATAAGATATAATGCTTGTGGAATGAAGTTTGCATATTTCCTGGAGATTATAAAACTTAATAATTTAGCAAAAACTTTAAAACTCCGTTAGAAAAACAAAACTGGTAAAATTTCCAGATTTTTACACGTGACGCCGTCAAGAGTAACCTCGTGACGCCGTCAGAAGTGACCTGCAGAAATTCTTATGTTAAGTTTCCGGAAAATTTCTGGAAAAACTTAGTCCTACTTCCTGGAAAAGTCCTGCAAAACTTCATTACGACTCAATACAAGCATTTGACTCTAACGAATACGAATATACATGTTCACTTAATATTGTGGAGAATCATGATCGGTTTGTTTCTTAAAAACGTATTTGGGGTTTCCACTTACACTTATCTTTTGCAAAAATACTTTTAGGTGGAGTTAAGACTAGGCCAAAACAACAAAGTAAAGTATTTCCACTTTTTAGTTTAGAAACATGATCTACCAACAATAAAAATAAAGCATGCATACGGAAGCAAATAACAAACGAACAAAATAAAATCACACAAAGCATGGGTTGCCTCCCAAGAAGCGCTTTTCTTTATTTACGAGTCTTGTAGCTAGACTCAAGGCCATGAGTTACTACGTGACCTCATCGTTGGTTTCACTCTCTAGGTCGTCTTCTAAACTAGTTTCGCTTTCATAGTGTAAGTACTTCTGGTCTTCGAACTCGAAGACATCTTCTCGATACTTAGAATCAAGCTTACTAACATCCTTAAAGAATCCACATGATAAATCAGAAGTGTTCTTACACCCTCTCCGAACATCTTCATCACACAAAATAAGTTGGGAACTTATCCTATCAAGCCCGTCACAATCGATTTCCTTAAGGTCTTTTCTCTTGTATGGCGTTTGGTATGAAACCCTCCTAATTCCATCATCGAAAGTCATGATCCCGTTCCGGTCATCAACTATCAAATTAGTGATTTCACAAAAGGGTGATCCAAAAATGACTTGTGATAACCTAGGGTCGACATAGTCTTCGATGTTGTCCACAATCGTGAATTCCATAGTGAATGCCATATTTCCTACGAACACATGGATTTCATGATCTTTACCAACCACTTTCTCTCCCTTGTAAATCATTCCCCATCTGCAGATATTGTTATAATGGAATAGGGACATTAAATTCTTAGGCAGGAATACATTAATGTAGACGTTAACGAAGTACTTATGACCGATCATGCAGGGAATTTTGAGATTATTCGGATTACGCCGTCTTATCATCCCCGATTCTCCATCCCTTGATCCATATAGATTCCCCTCAAGAGAAGGACGATATTCGTATACCTCCTCATTACCCCTACGAAAAATTACCTTCTTAACACCATTGGTGAACAATGCACTTCCATCCTTCTCATCAAGGATTACTCCCGATTCATTGATAAATGGTTTCCCAAGAATAAGGTTGGTTAATGTTCGATTGATGAGAGGGTCCACATCATCGACCACGGTGAGGGCAATATTGTAAACAAGTTCTCCAGTCATGATTGATAGATTTCTTATTACCCTTGCATTATCGACTCTCTCACACACTATGCGTTCTGGGAAGGCTTCTTGGTATAGGGAAAGGGGTATTATGTTGTCTGGGAAACTAGGATCTATATGACTATCGGTTAAGAGCTTTTTCTTAATGGTGCAGGAAATCTTAAAAACTTTTGGGTTGCTTTCATTAGTCCTATCGCTACTCCCACTGGTAACATCCTCCATTTTTCTCTCAGGCTCCTTTAGAATAGATTTACCCAAAATGGCTGGATTTCTCATATGCTCTTCCGATCTCCCTTTCCCTTCATCAGATTTGCTAGATTCTTGCGCGGCGCACTGCTCGGATGAGTTGGTAGGGATTCTGGACAAATCGTGGTTCACCCTTGAGGTCTCATCTTTAGCTGTATGACCATTTTTTTAGTTTGTTGTTGGTTTAGGTTAGGTGTAGAAGCAGATATCGTGGTGATGGTGTTTAGGAAATGGATTGGTCTTAGGGGGTTGACAGGTTCTTTTTCTTTTGGTGATAGATGTTTGAATAGCTTACTAGGACTTTTTATTTTCACAGGGGAGGTTGGTGGACTTATTATAGTAACAGACTTGACCTCATCAACGTGAATAGGTTTATTAACAACATGCTCTTTGATAGCAGTTAACAGATTACAAATCTTGTTATTCATTTCGGCCTACTGTTGTCTAAATTTAGCCTCGAGCGTAGAGAGCTGTAATTCTTGAGATAGAATGAATTTTCGCAAAGCATCTTCACAGCTTTGCCTAGGAATGCTTTGTGATGGAAAATGCTCGGACCAAGTGAGTGGTGAGGAGTCATTGAAGGATACGCTCCGCGTTTGGTACCCTCTGAAATTAGGTTTATCCTTCCATGCCTCATAGGCCTCCTCAGAAGTTTGAGGGCCTCGACCCACGTGTGACGATGTGAATTCATTATTAGCATGTTTTGGAAGCTCCATGCAGTTATGAGTCTCGTGAGGGCCATTACATAATTTACATGTAGAAGCGATTCTGCTTACTTGGCTTGAAGGCTTTTGAGCTTCGTAAGATTTCATGAGAGACTTGACTCGACCTTCAAGTTCCATGATCCTACGGTCGGGGGTGCTAGAGTTGTTCGAAGGCAAAGTTATTGCCTTGACCGTTTTGTTCAAATCACGGGGATCATTCCAACTTTCATTGTCATAGAGAGCAAGATCTTCTATGAGTTCCCATGATTGTTCAATGGCTCGCCTTGTGGAGAGATCGATATGGTCATAAAAGATTTGGACTTGGAGCCAAAGATCTATGCCATGATGAGGGACTTTTTGGAGTAAGTCCTTGAAACGAGTCCATGCTTCATAAAGAGATTCATTTTGACGTTGTTGGAACATCAAGATGTCATTTATAAGCTTAGTAGTTCTCCTCGGTGGGAAAAATTGAGCAAGGAAACGAGTGGTGAGATCATCCCATGTGGTGATGGATCCCGCAGGTAAACGCTCAAGCCATTGACTAGCTTGATCCCGTAGAGAGAATTGGAATAGGCGTAATCGGGTTGTCTCTCTAGTTTCAATATCTAGGTCTATGGAATCTACGATTTTAAGGAAGTCCTTAAGATGTTGATTTGGATCTTCGGAACGAAGTCCATGGAATGCACATCCACTTTGCACCAACCGGATGGTGTCGGATCGCAAGGGGGTCACATTGGCTCCGGTGAGCTCAATGGTGTTTCGGTAGCCTTGGTGGCTAGGTCGGGAATACTCTCCTAAGGTTCGGGGCCTAAGAGGTTCTAGTGGTGGGTTTGGTTGTGGTGGGATGACGGGTTCAAAGATGTTCCCATCGTCCATGATGTCGGGTGGTGAAAAGTTACGAACAAAAACACAAAGAAAAAAGATAGACTAAAGAAACCTAAAAATAAAAATAAAATCTTACTTGAAAGGAATCTAGCAAGTAGACCTAATAAAAAGAGATTCTAACCTAGACAATAACTATTCCCCAGCAGCGGTGCCAAAAACTTGATACGCGGGGATCGCACCAGGCTTTACCTCTCGAGGGATCTCGAGAAGCTTACAACCCCCACCAGGCAGCGTACCTGATCGTTGTAGTATAGTATAGTGACAAGTACCGGGGGATTGATCGTTCAGCTAGGAATAGTGTCGCTAGGATTAGAAAAACCTAATTACTAGTTCTAGGGATGAGAGATGATTCTTTTTGTATTTTTATATTTTATGAAAAGCAAGTAAATTTCTCGGGTTTGAAGGATTTGGGCGGAATTAGTTGCTAGTCAACTAACCCAATACTAAGATGCAATCAAAATAAAATACTAGAAATGAAAATAAACTAAATTAAAACTAAGGTTGTGAGCAATAAGTGGAGAAATGTGTTTACTTAGATTTCACTACTCCCTAGATATCTTTTACACATTAATTACTTGTTATAGTTGCGTGGATGACGGATTGTATTCCTTAATACCATTCATGGGGTGGCGTACTTAACTCCCCAATCCTATGAGTGCCTACTTCACTCCTATGTCGAGCCGGCTAAGAAGCTCCTAACATGGGATCATTAGAATTTACTCATGCATTAAATACAACCAATAAAACCTAGTACACATCGGTTCATGTTTCCTAAGACGTTCAAGCATGTTACCATTTGGAGATCTGCCAGTTTTCTTAAGCCTAACATTGAAATCTTTCATCCAATACAACTATAAACAAGTAATCAACACATAATCAACATCTAGGTTTCATTAGATCTAAGCAAACACAAGATAAATCTAGCCTAGCATGGTGGAATCAAGACAAGCACAAGATATAGACAACCAACACATAGACATATTGATTGAATTAGAAGAACACTTATCTCAATAGCACATGTAAGGGTTCAAGGGCTGAAAACCCTTGAAAAACCTGTAAAATTCGTATATGGTTCGGCCTTAGGGTTTCTCCAAACTTGTTCCTCCCAATGAATGAAAACTAGAAAACTATATATAGAAAATTGAGGCTGACGGCGTCAAGAACAACATTGTGATGCCGTCATCTCGCCGCCAAAAGAATTCTCGGACTGCCTTGATCTACATCTGACGCCGTCACGTATTATATTTTTCCAGGCCGTCACGTATTTAACTCTTGACGCTCTTCCTTGTGACGCCTTCATTTCTGTACTGGGCCGTCATGAAATTTACTCTTGACGCCGTCAAATTGTTACTCTTGACGCCGTCACACACTGTTCCCAGCTTGGAAAATTAAGTCTTTGGCGTTTTCTTCACTTTTATGCTCCAAAAACGTCCGAATTGCTTCTTTTTCCAGATTTCACTCCCAAAATACCTAAAATCACAAAAGGAATGATTTAGGGCAATATTTTATCAAATAAATTCAATTCCGGGCTTAAATGACCCCCTAAAAGTGGTTCATTTTTCGCCTCATCAGTAGAACATAAGGGGATTCACTAAGCTTGCCTGTCTTTTGACAGGCCAAATGGCTCCTCTTTGGCTGCCTTAACTCCAAATAAGCTCAGCTTATTTCAAATAAGCACTTTAGTTGACTTAATTTGACTTTTGTGCTAATTTGAGAGTTTGAACAAGACATACCATAGTATACTATTGAAAGGCTTATATGAGCTTATTAAACAGTAAAATAGCTTGTTTGAAGCTTAAATTGAAATTCAAACTATTTTTTTAATTTTTCTGATTTTCTTTTTTTTGGATTTTCAAAATTTAGATGAAACAGACACTTAAGACAGAATTTAAACTAATTACTAACTATTGATTTAAACTAGTAAAAAGGAAATAAAGAGATTAAGCTAAAAATGAAAATTAGAATAATAATCTGAAATTAAAACTTGAATTATATTAATATAAGGAAATTTGAGTACAATAACTTGGAATGGAAAATTACAATAAAACAGAAGACTAAACAATATTAAAAACCTACACACTAACATCTGTGACTGAGGAGGGTTTTTATACTTGAAGCATGAGGCTCTTTGGTATATCCAGCTCATCAATCCGCGTGTGATTGTGCTTCTTTGATTCATTTTTGTCCCTTGGATTGCCTTCCAGATGATTCCCTTCAATCTCGTCCCTTGGATTGAATGATTGATGTGACCTATCCTATGTGTGTGATATGATTGGTCCACGTGTGAGTCTGACGTTCCTGACACTCTGTCAGCTTCTAGAATGTTTAATTATTGGGTAATAATTACCTAATCAGGGTAATTTTGGGGTGTGTGATTTCTAGGGTTCATCTTCTGGGAATGGGGTAATATTTGGGGGGGGGGGGGGGGGGGGCGGGTAAATGTGTTTGGTTGTTTTTATTATTTCATTGACTGGGTGGTGTTTGGTTGACCGGGGTAATGTGGGTGCAGGTCGGGTTCCAGGGTAAGGGGGTGATGGGCTTGTTGCATTTTGGGCCAAGAGTTGATTTGTATTGTTTGGTTTGGATCCAGTATGTATATTTTAGGTTTAGGAGTAATATTATTAACAAGTACCAAACTTGTAATTCACAAAACAATAGGGACAAATTCTGTAATTCTTCCAATGTTTCTTCCAAGGACTTGTGTTGTCAAATTCTGAATCATGGAGGATGCATGTTGACTTTTCTCTTTAAAAATTCTTCAAGGGACTATGTTTGCCAACATGTGAAACTTTAGGGACTAAATTAGCCATTTCTTCAAATCTTTCACCAGGGACCATTTATGCAATTTTTTGAATCTCTAAGAACTTCTTATGATATTATGAGCTTACTTTGATCATTATGCTTCCCCGGCTCTGGCTTGTGACCTTTTTCCATTCTCGTGCTCGTTTTTTGTCGGTTTTGGCTTATTTTTGTTCATTTTTCATATATTCGTACCTGCACATACACAAATACAAAAACATACATTCTCTTGGCATATTTGGTTAGTATTTGGTGTATTTGGTCTGATTTAAGGCTAAAAAGGATGTGTGAATAAGCACACATCAATTTTCCACCCAAATATGTGAGGTTCGCCTTTAGATTTGATAGGAAAAGCATTTATTACTAGTGCTTATGAGTGTACCGGTAGCATTTAGATTCTAGAACTTGCGTTAGTGATGCATCCCGAGACCGCTAGTGAGCCTACATTCGTGTAGTAGGATTTACTACATGATAAGAGGCATTAGGATCATCCTTGTGTTTAAACCCGTATCATAATTACTTGACCATTTAAATCATATTACTTGACCAGTAAAGTCAATTAATTTTTCCCACACCTTAGCGTTGTACTCATTTTTAGTACACGATACCCTTAGTACACCCTCCGAGCCTATCATTTCGTTTCTAACTTTAAGCATCTTACTTAAAGGAAGAATTTGTTACAACCCACCCGAATGTGCAACCAAATCGCCTTAGCCTTCCTTGTATGCACTCATCTTTAGTGCATTATTGTTATTTGCTTAAAACCTTAGTAAATTATCTAATTGATTACATGGTTGCTAAGTCGAGTCATATCTTGTACATATTGTTTTGGGACGATTGGGACTCATGGGTAAAGTACTAGTGTTTTGGTGTAATGGGGAAGAACATAAAATTATTACCCCCATATGTGCATTAATCTTAAAAAGTACTCCAAGTATTTTGATTATCTTGATTCGAGTCATTAGAGTAGTTTATTATAAAGTATGTAAAATTCAAGTGTAAGGAGAATGTACATTCCCTATGATATATTATTTTGGATGGTAGGGTAAAAGTGTATGCAAAAAAACAAAAAAAAAGAAAAAAAAAGGAAAAAAAAAGAAAAAAAAGAAAAAAAAATCGAAAAAAGAAAAAAAAAATAGAAATAGAAAAAGAAAAGAGAAAAACATACGTGTTGATATAAATAATGCCTAAAAACGTTATTTACATATATCGATATCTCTATGTTTTGATAATCACAAAACGTAAACTCATTGAACTACAAATTATGACGTAAACATGTATTTAGTCATAAATATTCACTTTAACATCCAAATCACTTAAAGTATGAATAAACAAAATGGCTAATGCATTCTATGAGCAAAGGAATTTTTAATTTTACAAACCTTACATTTTTTATAAAATGGGACAAACATTTTTAAACATATACAAAATATTTTTATATTTATACGAAATGTTTTATTCAAAATAAATATTTTGAATTCAAATTTCTACCTAAAAAACGGCTAGATTCTTCAGATAAAACCTTCCCCACAAAAGGACAAAAAATTCTGAAGATTTTTTTTAATAGGGCAGCCCCCTTAATTATACTAGGCGGTCCCCTTAATTATTAAGGGGACCGGCCCCTAATTAAGGGGACCGGCCACGCTCCCGAACAATATTTTTTTCTTATAAATACTGGCTCAAATCTGGCATTTTTCCCTACCTTTTTGCACAAAAACCTTCTGTAAAAATCTCTCTCAATCCTTCTAATAAATCCTTTGATCATATAATCATAAGCTTTTGTTTCCAAGTGATTCAAGCTTCTACCATTTAATTGCAAGAGAAGAATACTTCTATCCATCAAGACAAGAAGTATTACAACTTAGTGTGATCCCTTCATCTAAGTTGTTTCTACATCACCATTTGTGTATTATTCATTCATTTGTGTATATGTTGTGAAAATTAATTAGATAGTTGTAGATATAAGGAGTTAGGCTAGTAAGGTGTGTAAGTAAACAAGTTGTGAAGAAGATAGTGGTGTGAATAAGTAGTGTTGGTGTGAAGAAGAAAGTGGTGTGCTTAGGTGTGAACAATTTGTGAATTAGTTGTGAAGAAGTTGAAGTCTTGATGAAATAGAAGTCGTGAAGTAGTGAAGAGATTGAAGTCGTGAAGAAGAATTTGTGAAGAAGGTGTATAGTGATTAGTGGTGTGAGATTGGTTCTAGCTAGGATTAGAACTCGACATTTAGCTTAGTGTCATTAATTGGTGTAAGCGAAAGTTGTGTAAGGTTTTCTCCGCCATAAGGGAGCTTGTTGACATAGTGAATAAAACTCTCGAGCTAGGTGCTCGGGGAGTGGAGTAGGGCAAGAAAGATGTCCTTGTAGCCGAACCACTATAAATCTCTCGTGTCTTGGTTTGATCTTTCCATTTCTCACTTCCTTATTTACTTACATTATTATTACTTTAGTACTTAGTTACATAATTGCTTATATTGTGCAAGACTTGAATTCACATAATATCGAATCAAAAGTTTTAAGATCGAATCAAAGTTTTAAAAGTAAACAAGGTTTTAAAACTAAACTAAGTTTTCATAATAAAATTAAAAAGACGTAAAACTATTCAACCCCTTTCTAGTTTTCCACAATTGGTACCAGAGCCACGTCAAACAAGATTTTTAAAATATATTGTATTTTAAAACTTATAACAATCTATGGAATCTGAAAAATATTTAGAAGGGCAATCTATGCAAAGACCACCATTATTTGAAAGTGTTGGTTTTCTTTATTGGAAAAATAGATTCGAAACTTATGTGAAATCAAAAGATCTTGTTCTTTGGCATGTTATTACCTTTGGTGATTTTCCCCCTATTCAATATAATTTTGAAACTAAAAAAGATGAAATTGTATCTTTTGAAAAACAAAATGATGATTTGAAAAAGAAACTAGAAAAAAATAATGAGGCTAAAATGGTTATTTATAATGCGTTGCCACACAAAGAATATGAAAGAATTTTTATGTGTAAAACCGCAAAAGAAATTTGGGATTCTTTACTAATCACTCACCAAGGTAATAGTCAAGTTAAAGATAACAAAATAGATCTTCTTGTTCAACAATATGAACAATTTACGATTCTGGAGGAGGAATCAATAGATAATGCTTTTGCTAGATTTAACACTATTATCACAAGTTTAAAAGCACTTGATGAGAATTTTTCTAGTAAGAATTTTGTTAGGAAATTTCTTAGGGATCTTCATCCAAAATGGCGAGCTAAAGTTATGGTGATTGGAGAATCAAAGAATTTGTCAACTCTACAACTCGACAAGTTGATCGGCAACTTGAAAGTCTACGAAGCAATAATAAAGAAAGACTCCGAGATGGTCAAAGGAAAAAGGGAGCAAAGCAAGTCAATTGCGTTGAATGCTAGGAAGCAATCTAGTGACGAGGATAGCTCAACCTCCGAAAGTAATGATGAAGAATATGCCATGGCCACAAGAAACTTCAAGAAATTCTTCAAAAGACGAGGAAGATTCGTTAGACAACCGTATGATGAAATGAAAACATCTCAAAGAATTAAAGATGACAAAAATGGCAAGAGCGAAAGGAAGTGTTATAAATGCGGCGACCCAAATCATCTAATAGGAAAATGTCCAATGATGTCAAGGGATCAAACAAAAGGCCTTCGTTGGAGGAGCATGGAGTGATAGCGATGAAGATGAAAAAGAAGTATCAAAGGATGAAAAATGTCTTATAGCCAAGGCATCCAACGAGGTACTTTTCGAAACCGAATACTTTAGTGATGAAAAACAATCATTAGATGAAAAAGACCTAGATAATGAATATAATAGGTTATGAAAATTAGATCAAAAGGTTATAGCTAAAAATAAGTCACTAAAACATATTAATAATCTATTAGAAAATGAAGTACTCGAATTAAAAATTAAACTACAACATTTGGAAAAAGAAAAAGAAGTTTTTATAGAATGTAAAACATGCTTAGAGGTTAAAAATGAAAACGAAAAACTTAAAGATAAAATTTTCAAACTTGACAAGTTTAAAAATGGTAGTAACTCACTTAAGAAAATAATAAGTGTTCAAGAAACTTCGGGAGATAAAACCGGTCTAGGATTCACCTCAACTAATGTTTCAACTAGTGAAATTAAAAATATAAAATTTGAATGTGAATCTAGTAAACAAAAACCATTAGAGTCAAAACCTAAGTATATACTTATAAAAGATAGAAAAATACCTATTGCGAGTGATGAGGAAGTAAAAAGTTTTTATAAACCATCATTAAAAGACAAAACCGGATTTTCTAAACCAAAATTAAGATCTAAAACTCCACCTCCAAATAGACCAAATAATCCTCATCCTCGGTCAAAACCCCTCAACCTAGAAGAAACCAAAATAGACAAAACTACAATAATACTAGTCATCAAATGTGGAATTATCAACCAAGTTACAATCCTTGGGGAATATTATCACCATACATGCATCCTAGCCAAATGTTAAATATGTTTGGACCAAACAACTTTGATATAAATAATGCCTAAAAACGTTATTTACATATATCGATATCTCTATGTTTTGATAATCACAAAACGTAAACTCATTGAACTACAAATTATGACGTAAACAAGTATTTAGTCATAAATATTCACTTTAACATCCAAATCACTTAAGGTATGAATAAACAAAATGGCTAATGCATTCTATAATCAAAGGAATTTTTATTTTTACAAACCTTACATTTTTTATAAAATGGGACAAACATTTTTAAACATATACAAAATGTTCTTATATTTATAAGAAATGTTTTATTCAAAATAAATATTTTTAATTCAAATTTCTACCTAAAAAACGGCTACATTCTTCAGATAAAACCTTCCCCACAAAAGGACAAAAAATTCTGAAGAATTTTTTTTAATAGGGCGGGCCCCTTAATTATACTAGCCGGTCCCCTTAATTATTAAGGGGACCGGCCACGCTCCCGAACAGTATTTTTTTCTTATAAATACTGGCTCAAATCTGGCATTTTTCCCTACCTTTTTGCACAAAAACCTTCTGTAAAAGTCTCTCTCAATCCTTCTAATAAATCCTTTGATCATATAATCATAAGCTTTTGTTTCCAAGTGATTCAAGCTTCTACCATTCAAGTACAAGAGAAGAATACTTCTATCAATCAAGACAAGAAGTATTACAACTTAGTGTGATCCCTTCATCTAAGTTGTTTCTACATCACCATTTGTATATTATTCATTCATTTGTGTATATGTTGTGAATATTAATGAGATAGTTGTAGATATAAGGAGTTAGGCTAGCAAGGTGTGTAAGTAAACAAGTTGTGAAGAAGATAGTGGTGTGAATAAGTAGTGTTGGTGTGAAGAAGAAAGTGGTGTGCTTAGGTGTGAACAATTTGTGAATTAGTTGTGAAGAAGGTGTGAAGAAGTTGAAGTCTTGAAGAAATAGAAGTCGTGAATTAGTGAAGAGATTTAAATCGTGAAGAAGAAGTTGTGAAGAAGGTGTGTAGTGATTAGTGGTGTGAGATTGGTTCTAGCTAGGATTAGAACTCGACATTTAGCTTAGTGTCATTAATTGGTGTAAGCGAAAGTTGTGTAAGGTTTTCTCAGCCATGAGGGAGCTTGTTGACATAGTGAAGAAAACTCTCGAGCTAGGTGTCCTTGTAGCCGAACCACTATAAATCTCTCGTGTCTCGGTTAGATCTTTCCATTTCTCACTTCCTTATTATTTACTTACATTATTATTACTTTAGTACTTAGTTACATAATTGCTTATATTGTGCAAGACTTGAATTCACATAATATCGAATCAAAAGTTTTTAAGATCGAATCAAAGTTATAAAAGTAAACAAGGTTTTAAAACTAAACTAAGTTTTCATAATGAAATTAAAAAGATGTAAAACTATTCAACCCCCCCCCCCCTTCTAGTTTTCCACAATACGGACTACCATCCCGTTTCATTCTATGTTTGTTTTATGTTTTTGTTATTTTTGATTTATTAGCTTAAGTCGAGTCGAGTCTTGGCTTAGCAACGCCATATTGTACATGTAATTAACCAAGATGATTAACTAGCCACCAGTAAATATTGCCTTTATCCAACAAAACCGTGTTTTTCATATCCCTACACCTAACGTTATAACCGTTTAAAAGACCTCTTTGATAGTTTATCCTAGGTGCTTACGCCAAGTGGTGGAGGTTTGATCCTTTCCCAAGCCTATGGTAATCTATTTGCTATGACAGGTAGTGAGAGATGTTTTCCATTTCCATATTGTGATATATACTTTATTACACCCGAGAGATGTGAGTATCTAAACACTATTTGTGAGGTGCTAGTGTATGACCTCCGTGCTTGTCTTTGGTTTTTAGTGGAACGATTATTTGTTGTAATTACTTTTATATTAGTGTTAAATGACCCCTAACTTGTATTTTGATTAGAATAAAAGCGCATTTGCTTGAGGACAAGCAAATCTCAAGTGTAAGGGTATTTGATGAAGCGAAAAGTGTACCGCTTTTAAGGGGTCATTTAAGCCCGAATTCGAGATTATTTGATCAATTATTGCCATAAATCGTTCTTTTTGTCATTTTAGGTACTTTTGAGGAGAAACTGGAAAAAGAAGCATTTTGGATGTTTTTGTCATTTTATACATGACGGCGTCAAGAATGGCAAAAAAGGTGGAAGTGGAAAATACACGTGACGATCCAGAATGTTTTTAGGCTTATTGGCATGACGGCGTCACCTAAGGCCATCAGGGTCCAAATACACGTGACGGCCCAGAGCTCATTCCTACATGACGGCGTCAGAAATGGATCTAGGCAATACGAATTTCATCATGGCGGCGAGTTGACGGCGTCAGAGGCTAATACATGAAGCCGTCAGGATGCATAGTCTATATATATTTTTCCAATTTTTCATTATGAAGGGTGGAACTTTGTATGGGATATTAGGGCATAAACCCTAGACGAATTTTACAGCTTTTTCAAGGGTTTCAACCCCTTGATTCTTCCATGTTCAATTGAAGATAAGTACTTATTCAAATCATTCAATATGTCTATGTGTTGTGTGATTATATCTTACGCTTGTCTTATCTTTAATATGCTAGGCTAGGTTTTTATTGTGTTTGCTTAGATGTAATGAAACCTAGATGTTGATTATGGGTTGATTGTTTGTTTATAATTGTTACGGATGATTGTATTCGATGTTAGGCTTAAGAAAACTGGCAGACTTCCATTGGTAACTTGCTTGAACGTCTTAAGAAACATGATTGGAGGTGTACTATGATTTTTTGTTGTATTTAATGCGTAAGAGAATTCTAATTATCCCATGTTAGGAGCTTCTAACGGCTCGACATAGGAGTGAAGTAGGATCTTATAGAGTTAGAGAATATTGTACACGGCCCTACGACTAGTATTAAAGAATATAACATGTCATCCATGCAATTGTAACAAGCTAATCAACCTGTAAAAGATATCTAGGGAGTAATGAAATATAAGTAAACACAACTTTTCTCATTATTGTTTCCACCACATTAGTATAATAGTTTAATTTTCATTTCTTTTATTTTATTTTGATTGCATCTTAGTTAATTGGGTTAGTTGGCTAGCAACTAATTCCGCCCACTCCTTCAAAACCCGAGATTTTACATGCTTTCCATAAAATATAAGAAATACAAAAAGAATCATCCCTCATCTCTAGACCTAGTTTAGTAGGCTTTCTAATCCTAGCGACACTATTCCTGAGTTGAACGATCAATCCCCCGGTACTTGTCACTATACTATACTACAACGATCAGGTACACTGCCTGGTGGGGGTTGCTTCTCAAGATCCTTTGAGATGTAAAACCTGTTGTGAGGGCGCAATTCCCACGTATCAATTTGGTTGCACATTTGGGTGGGTTGTAACAAATTCTTCCTTTAAGTAAAATGCTTAAAGTTAGAAACGAAAGGATAGGCTCGGAGGGGTGTACTAGGGGTATCGTGTACTAAAAATGAGTACAACGCAAAGGTGTGGGAGAAATTAATTGACTTTACTAGTCAAGTAATATGACTTAAATGGCCAAGTAATTATGATACGGGTTTAAACACAAGGGTGATCCTAATGCCTCTTATCATGTAGTAAATCCTACTACACGAATGTAGTCTCACTAGTGGTCTCGGGATGCATCACTAACGCAAGTTCTAGAATCTAAATACCACCGGTACCCTCATAAGCCCTATTAATAAATGCTTTTCCTATCAAATCTAAAGGCAAACCTCACATATTTGGGTGGAAAGTTTTTCTGAATGGTACGGTTTTGTGCTAGTCATACAACTCCTATCCATGAGACGCTTATTAAGGCTAAAGTTTCACTCCTAAATGTTCTAAAAAATTTTAAATTTGGCGCTAAAATTACACTAACAAGTATTTCTCTTAGTTTTATTACACACCTACCATCAAACAAACAAACTCAAGTGCAATTGTATTCGATAAGGTATCATCATTTACCCTCCCCTTACACTTAGGATGAACATTGTCCCCAATGTTCAATTAAAGAATGTAAAAGTAAAACAGGTAAAAGAATGAAAAACAAATACTCCCCTGATTCGTTCGATGTGGATAGTGTGTCAACAAGGTTAGATCTTCCTCCAAGAAAATGAACGTTGAAAGCTTCCCTCCAGAAATATAAATCATCTTCTTGTCATATATAACCTGTTAAACCTGAGAAAACAATCAAGGCAACCTCGCGTAAAATCGGCGGCAATCTATATATATAAGGATATAATGCTTGTGGAATGAATGTTTGCAGATTTCCTGGAGTTTATAAAACTAAAGAATTAACAAAAACTTTAAGACTCCGATTTTAACAAAACTTGCAAAAAAATTCAAAATTTTGGTACCTGACGCCGTCAGGTTGTAACTCCTGACGCCGTCAGAATGTTCCTGGAAAAATCTTATGTTAAGTTTCCAGAAAATTTCTGGAAAAACTCATGCCTTATTTCCTGGAAAATCCTGCGGAACATCGACTCGATACAAGCATTTGACTCTTACAAATACTAATATACATGTCCATTTAATATTGTGGCGAATCATGATCATTTTCGTTCTTATAAACAAATTTGGGTCTCCCCTTACACTTAGCTTTTGCAAAATACCTTTATATGAAGTTAAGACGCAATTAAACAACAAAATTAAGCATCTTCACAATTTAGTTTGAAACATGATCTACCAACAATAAAAATAAAACATGCATACGGAAACAAATAAAATTAAACAAATAAAAATCACACAAAGCATGGGTTGCCTCCCAAGAAGCGCTTTTCTTTATTTACGAGGCTTGTAGCTAGACTCAAGGTCATGGGCTATCGTATATGTATGAGCTCCTCGTCGAGGACATCCTTGGGATCAAACTTAGGTTTCAATTTCCTATCGGTTTTCTTGATACGGTATGACTTCTCAAACTTTTCTCCATCCGGATCATATAGAATCATCTTCATATGCCATGATCCATCACCTTCCTTAGGTGGTTTGTCCCAATTCCATTTACACTTATCCTCTTCCCTTTTCCATTTGTTCATCTCTAGTTGATGGGCATTACGCTTAAGAACTCAATCATTTTCCTAAAGACTAGGGGATCCTCAAAAGGGTTTAGTTCCTCATCTCTAGCTATGAGTTGTTCCACCGAATGTGTCTTATCAATGAAATCTTTTTCTAGATAGAATGGGCGTTGAGGTCCTATAAAGTTCCTTTCCATCCAAGGTCCATATCTAGATGGTCTCCTATTCATCTCTACCCAATGTGTTGTCGGTTCATCCTCACAATCATAGCTATTCTTCTTAACATCATAAACCGACCAAGTATCTCCATCTCCTACCGCTATCTTAGACTCCTTACAATCTATCATGGCACTAGCGGTTGCTAAAAATCCTCTTCCTACTAACAATGGGCATGTAGTATTACTAACCATATCTAGGACGTGAAAATCCGCTAAGATAGTCAATCTTCCTACGTGAACTACTACATCCTTGATCATTCCAACCGGGTGGGCAACACTTCCATCCGCTAGACCAATTATTGCTTCCGTCTCCTCTAACTTTCCTAGATTAAGAGTGGTGAAAAGGGATAAGGGAATCAAGTTGAGGCTTAATCCTAAGTCGGCTAGTGTGTCAAAAGCTTCGGATTTTCCTATCTTACAAGGCAAAACAAATATACCTGGATCATCAAGCTTCTTAGGCAACTTGTTTAGAATGAAGGCGGTCCCATTTTTGCCCAATTTAAGTTTCTCATATTTTTCAAGGAGGGCACTATAGTAGGGGGCACGGGCTAAGACATCAATGACGGGGCGTTCAAGGTGGAGCTCCTTGAATTCATCGTCAAGGTCTTGTATAGGAGGTGTTTCAACTATGTTATTGACCGATTTAATATCAGATGTTTTATTTCATTGGTCCTTTTGAAGAATTTGGGTTTGCTTGAAACACGTGTTCAATGCTTTGACCGAATAGTATTGTGGACAAGAAGTAGGTGACGAAACTGATGATATGGCATTAACGTTTAGTTTCGGGTTCCTGACCGTGTCGCTTGGGAGTGCTCCCATTTCTCGATCATTTAGAACTTTCAACAATGTGTCAATCTTATTGGTCATCTCACTTTGCTTTTGTTTGAAATCGGCTTCAAACTTAGATATGCGAACTTCTTGAGATGCCATAAACTTGGACATCAATCCTTCAAGATTATTGGTACTACCATAGTTATTAGAAGGATTGTTGTTAAAAGTACGGTTAGAGGGTGGAGCCTTTGGTTGGTAACGATTAGGTGGATTGGAAGAATTATTTTGGGACATGTTTTGGTTTTGTTTCCACCTAAGGTTCGGGTGATTTTTCCAAGAAGGGTTGTAGGAATCACCGTAAGGGTTTGGCTCAGGTTTGAAAGTGTACCACTTGTCTCCCGCTTCGTCGGTACGCGAGGATGCGTATTTCGCAAAAGCTTGTCCGGGGAGTTCCATGCAATCACGAGTGTCATGGGGACCACTACATAATTCGCATGAAGAAGTGATTTTGTTCACTTGACTTGAAGGGTTAGGAGATTCGTAGGATTTCATGAGAAACTTTACTTGGTCCTCAAGTTCCATGATCCTACGGTTGGTAGTGCTAGAATTGTTTGAAGGCAAAGATATTACCTTGACCATTTTGTTCAAATCACGGGGATCATTCCAACTTTCGTTGTCATAGAGAGCAAGATCTTCTATGAGTTCCCATGATTCTTCCGCACTTAGATCACGTAGCTTGCCACCGGCCGATTGGTCAATGGTTCGCCTTGTGGAGAGATCGATATGGTCTTAGAAGATTTGGACTTGGAGCCAAAGATCTATCCCATGATGAGGGACTTTTTGGAGTAAGTCCTTGAAACGAGTTCATGCTTCATATAGAGTTTCACCTTGACGTTGTTGGAACATCAAGATATCATTTCTAAGCTTGGTAGTTCTCCCCGGTGGGAAAAATTGAGCAAGGAAACGAGAAGTGAGATCATCCCATGAGGTGATGGATCCCGCGGGTAAACGTCCAAGCCATTGACTAGCTTGATCACATAGAGAGAATAGGAATAGACGTAATTGGGTCGACTCTCTAGTTGCAACATCTCGGTCTATGGAATCTATGATTTTCAAGAAATCCTTGAGATGTTGATTAGGATCTTCGGAACGAATTCCATGGAATTCACATCCGCTTTGCACCAACCGGATGGTGTCGGATCGCAAGGGGGACACATTGGCTCCTTGAGTGAGCTCAATGGTGTTTCGATAGCCTCGAGGTCTAGGAGATTGGTTTGCTTGTGGGTGGTTTTGTTGTGGTGGGTTGATGGGATCAAAGATATTACCACCTTCTATGATGTCAGATGGTAATGGTTACGAACAAAGAAACGAAGAAATAAGATAGAATAAAGAAATCCTAAAAATAAAAATAAAAATCTTACTAGAAAGGAATCTAGCAAGTAGACCTAATAAAAAGAAATTCTAACCTAGACAATAACTATTCCCTGGGCTGCGGCGCCAATGATACGTGGGAATTGCGCCCTCGCAACAGGTTTTACCTCTCAAGGGATCTTGAGAAGCTTACAACCCCCACCAGGCAGTGTACCTGATCGTTGTAGTATAGTATAGTGACAAGTACCGGGGGATTGATCGTTCAACTCAGGAATAGTGTCGCTAGGATTAGAAAGCCTACTAAACTAGGTCTAGAGGTGAGGGATGATTCTTTTTGTATTTTTATATTTTATGGAAAGCAAGTAAAATCTCGGGTGTTGAAGGAGTGGGCGGAATTAGATGCTAGCCAACTAACCCAATTAACTAAAGATGCAATCAAAATAAAATAAAAGAAATGAAAATTAAACTAATTTACTAATGTGGTGGAAACAATAATGAGAAAAGTTGTGTTTACTTAGATTTCATTACTCCCTAGATATCTTTTACCGGTTGATTAGCTTGTTACAATTGCATGGATGACGGATTATATTCCTTAATACTAGTCGTAGGGCCATGTACAATATTCCCTAACTCTATAAGATCCTACTTCACTCCTATGTCGATCCGTTAAAAGCTCCTAACATGGGATCATTAGAATTCTCTTATGCATTAAATACAATCAAAAATCGTAGTACACCTCCGATCATGTTTCTTAAGACGTTCAAGCAAGTTACCAATGGAAGTCTGCCAGTTTTCTTAAGCCTAACATCGAATACAATCATCTGTAACAATTATAAACAAACAATGAACCCATAATCAACATGTAGGTTTCACTAAATCTAAGCAAACACAATAAAAGCCTAGCCTAACATGTTAAAAGAAAGATAAAAATAAGATAGAATCAAACAATACATAGACATATTGAATGATTATTTAAGTACTTATCTTTATTAAAACATGGAAGAAAGAAGGGTTTGAAACCCCTTCAATATGCAGAAAATTCGACCTAGGGTTTGTGCACAACTTGTTCCACACAATGTTCCACACTTTACAATGAAAAACTGGAAAAATATATATAGACATAACATCCTGACGGCGTCATGTATTAACCTCTGACGCCGTCAACTTGTTGCCAAGTTGAAATTCATATTGCCTAGATTCACTTCTGACGCCTTCACGTACAAATCTACTCTGGGCCGTCATGTGTATTTGGACCCTGACGGCCTTGGTGACGCTGTCAAGCCAAATAGCCTAAAAACGTTTTGGATCGTCACGTGTATTTTCCACTCCCACCTCTTTTGCCACTCTTGACGCCATCATGTGTAAAGCCTTGACGTCGTCAGGTACTGTTCCCATCAAGGATTTTGAGACTTTGTCGTTTTCTTCACTTTGATGCTCCAAAAACGTCCAAAATGCTTCCTTTTCCAGATTTCTCTCCAAAAGTACCTAAAATGACAAAAGGAACGATTTAGGGCAATATTTGATCAAATAATCTCGAATTCGGGCTTAAATAACCCCTTAAAAGCGGTACACTTTTCGCCTCATCAAAAAGATATATCAAACATGAGCTTATAAATAAAGCATGCTAAAACATGTATAATCAAAACATATCTATGGTTGATATATCATAACCGAAAGTTACATGTTATGTACTTGTTAATACAAAAGTTGGGCATTCCTTGTTTGGACTCCGGTTCCCGTATCAATTGGATCTTAATGCTTGAGACCTGCGCACTAAGAGAGCAAACAACACCGTTAGGCTTATCGTGGGATTGTCTCCCACGATTATCCTCCGGCGTGAGAGTAAGTAATAGGTTTGGGGTTTTAATGAAGAGTTAGGGCTATTAGATGATACCTCAATGAGAGCCGAGATGCCCTTTATATACACACGAAATCCTTATTGGTTTTGTGTCCCTTACCCTTCGGCGTATCCCGATATATTTGGTCTCTTGATCCTTATCCCATAAATAAGAGATCCCATATCAAGACCATAAATAATAGTTACAAATTTGGGCCATTGTGAGCCCAAATCTTTAGTATGATAGCCCATGCGTGATGGGCTTAGATATTAGTAGTGTCCATTGGCTGGGTTCATGATCCAAGTGCGGACTATACGTCATCATGTCCCCCAGTCTAGTATGCGCAAGGTGTAACCGCGGATGCTAGACTAAGAATTGTAGCCAAAAATTTTCCGGAATGCGTGGCGGGGAAGCTTCAAGTGTTTCATGCCAAAAAGAAATATACGGTGTATCTAGTCCATATTAGTCCCGAATATCCCTCGTAAAACGTGAGAAAGTGGTGAAAAGTACCTCACCTCTTGATCTCCCAGCCACACGATTAGAATGAGTGGGATCCACATGTCAAACATCCATGACTGCATGTAACCCTATATAAAGGGTATCTCCCTTTTCACTTTGACTATCACAGTAAAAGCTTCATTTCTACCATTGTTAAGCTCTTCAAACACCAATCAAGAAATCAACTTTTACTAAGGTAACAGCGCGTGCGCATCCGAGCCTATCAAATTTTAAGAATGGTTCTCCAGTTTTCCGACTTTACCTCCGATATAACCGAGGATGAACTTCGTGAGTTCACCTCGGATTACTATATCCCCCTTGCGTTGCACCCGGTAGTACCGGTGGTGACTGCATCCATGGCTGATTTCCCTGAGGGAAAAGTAGGGGTATACACGCGCTTTTTTAAATTTGCGAATTAGCGTGTGCCCATTTCACTAATCTTGTGCGATGTCCTTAATTATTATCGCCTTCATATATCCCAACTGCACTGCATAGGCGCAGCTAAAATAACCAATTTTGAAATAAACTGTCGCTTGCTGGCGATTAATCCGACCATCATTCTCTTCCGCGTGTTTTATCACACGACGTGGTCAAATGGGTGGGTGTCCTTTTCCAAGCGCGCAGGGCAGCTGCAATGTTACACGGAAAAGCTAGACACACTTAGGAATTGGAGGGAGAGGTTTTTTTGGGTTGATGAGATAGTGTTCCCTGGGGCCTTTGAGTTCTATACCTAAGGGACGTTATTAAAGGATGAGCGCCCAAACCTCAGGATGTACAGCGCAGATGATGCTGAGACAATAAATGTCAACCGTATCCCCATCAACTCCTACCTAGAAGATTTTTTGGTACATATGGGCATCAGTCGCAACTACTTCCAAAGTCCTGATGAGGTGCCAACGTTTTTGGACGAGAATAACTGGGGTGGGTGCTTGTCCTTCCTTCTCCTTAGATCATTAGTGTAAGCACACTCGTTTATTGTAATTTATGTAACTCCGTTTTTTTTGCTTGTTTGTTGCTCAGAGATGGATATATTCAGCGTAGTTAAGCTGTCGAAGCCCACACATGTAACCGTAGGGGTGCGCCCTTTGAGAGATGGTGAGACACCAATTTTGGAGGCTACAGCAGGGCGCACAATGGAGTTTGTAGAGGAGGAGCCGGCGAATGCCTCCCCAGTGGTTCTAGAGGCGACCCCAGTGCGCAGTGTTCCAACTCAGAGGGTGCAATCCCCAGAGCTTTCACGCACAGATTCGTTAGAAGGAATGGGGATCCTTAAGGCTGAAAGTGAGCCGGAGGAGGCAAGCCAAGGGTGAAGCATAAGAAGGCTTCTGGCGATGATGGCGCAGGCACATCCAAGAGAAGACATCATATTATCATTATGGATGTGTCATCAGAGGAGGATGCGTCACCCTCCATTACTACGCAGGATACAACTGAAACTCCTCCCACCAAGTAAGTAATGAAACTTGTGCCTCATTTTTTTTTTTCATATCCTTCATTGATATATAATAACCTTGAATCCTTGTCATTTGCGTGCAGTGTTGAAGCTGCAGGGGGTGATGCTTCGCATGCTGGGGAATTTCCATCTAAGGCGACTCACCCTCAAATGGATGAGCCTTCGAAGGCATGTGAGGATGTGCCTACAGATCAGCTGATAGAGGAGCTAGGTGTAGCCGCTACGCACCAGGCCACATTGGTTGCTCAGCTCAAAGCGAGGTATGCTAGTGAAGGGAGCAGCAGTGCGAAGAAAGATGAAGAAATTATGTTACTGAAGGCGCAGTTGGCTAGTGCTCATGCTGAAGTAGAGTCAAAAAATATGTACGCCCAAAATCTTGCTGAGGAGAAGATGTCTTTACTTGCTCGGGTTAGCCAAGAGCATGCTGCTGTGACAGAGTACAAGGCCACTTGTCTTTGGGATTTGAAATATATGGAGCAGAACAAGAATGAGCACTTCTCTAGGTTGGACGAGTTTTGCAAGGCTGTGGAGGATGCATTGGAGAAGCAGGAGGGTAAGTTGCGCAAGCTCAGTATAGAGTATGATGAGGAGTTGCACCCGCACCTGGTGTCATCCATTCTGAGCGCAGGTGGCTTATCAGCCATGGTCTGCGCCTTGCTACCTTGAGCACCCTGGAGTATCTAGAGGTTAAAGAGTCCTTTTGGGACATTGTTCGATGTGCGCTGGCTCGTGGCAAGGCGGAGGCTATACAGGAGTTGTGTGAGAACAAGGTGCTGACCATGCCTATCGCCCAAGTGCCAGGTTACAATGGGGATGCCTTTGCTGAGCTTGTCACTGCTATGGAAAAGATGAAGCTGTTAGAGCTTCCTCATATTGCTCAACTGGAGCGCGACCAAGATTACCCCATAGGTGTTATTATGGAGGGGCTAACCTTGGATAGGCACGCAGTAGAGGGCGCCGAGGATCAACCTGATTACTTTTTGAAGCCAGATGTGTCGCAGATGCAGGTACCTATCTTTGCTCGCCCATGCGATATGCTTAACCCTTTTGCTCTTGAGAAAGAAATCCCCCTGAAGGCATCCTTAGAGGCCCATGCCATGAGACTTTCAAAGAAGGAGGGGGTGAAGGGGAAAGCAATCCTCTGTGGTATTGGCGCAGCACATATTCCCAGATCTGATGGGGTACCTGTTAGCGTGGCGACAGTGTCACCCAAGGATACTAGTCTGCCGAAGAAGCTTGAGGAAGCTGGGAGTGCAACGTACCAAGTCGGTAGCTCAGAGCATAGACGTTCTTATAGTTTTTAGGCTGTTTGGCTTTGTTTTGTAACAGATTAACATTTTGTTGCACATGTGCATGTTAAATCTATGTTTTGTATAAACTCGTAGTCTATAATAAAATGTTTATTTTGAAGGTGTAATTTGTACGCATGAAGTTTGTACTTAGTTATTTTGTCTTTGCATAAAAGACATCCATGTTATCTCCAAGAATCAAACTGTTATATAAACGTACTTAAAAGAGATTACAGAATCTATAATCACTTATAACATAATTGTGTATGAAGTCCGTAACTTAATGTATATGCGAATATAAAATTCACAAGTGTATGGGTTAACATGCTGCGTACTGCAAATACCATATCAAGGAATCAAGAGTCTTGACTCCTAACTTGTTAAACGCGCACAGTGTGCATTGTTGCGTATCCATCGTGGGATGCACATTGAACTTACTCCAACGTCTTGAGAGTAAGGTGTTTAACAAGGATGTGTGATCCAAAGTTATAATATATAGTATAGTATTACTCAAGAGATCCGCAAAGAAATACGGATAACCCGAGGTCGTAGTCCCGTGTGAAGGATGAATGGAATTTCGAATTCCCGATTCGTGAAACGTGTCGTGAAAGTGGTAAAAAGTGATTTGAATGAGATTATACTAATGAAATAGTAAATAAAGCACAAATAATCAACTAAACACGTAATTCAAGTAAGGCAATTAGAAACGTAACGTAGAAACGAAAAACGTAAGCTAAAACGGAAAACAAACGTTAACGTACGAAATAAAACGCGACTTTTAAGCTACGCTACTCCTACGGACTTGGAAATAATTTTCAAAAATTAAAAATGATAAAAGAAAATTTTGAGAAAAAGAAAAATATTTTTTTTGACTTTTTGTTTATTTTTTATGAATTAAAAACTATTTTAACTAATTAAAAATTAAAAGAAAATGCAAATAAATTGAGAAAATGCAAAATAAATTTCTAAAATTCTAAAATAACTAAAAATAATTTTCTAATATTTCTTTTGGATTTTTCTGGGGTTTTTCTGATTTTTTTGGATTTTTTAGTAATTAAAAAGGAATTAAAATTGATTAAAAATGAAAATTAAATAGGAAAAATAGCAAATGAGCTCAGAAAAATATGAAAATTTCAGGGAAAATCTAAAATAATATTTGAAAGCTAGGAAAAATATAAAATTTGCAAAATAAGCACTGGAAGTGCTGAATGAGCTAAAACAGCTTATTGAAAAGAGCTTATTAATAAGCTGACTTGACCAATCAGTACCCAACTTTGACCCAATGAATTTTAGACTAAAACAAACTTGTTGGAACAGAATTGAGACCAAAAATCACTCAGTAGCACAAGTTGAGGCACAATTAGATCAAATAAGCTATATGGATAAGCAATAAGCATAAACGGATAAGCAATAAGCCTAACACCAACTGAAATAGGTACTACCAGCAATATAAAACTTGAATGAACAATCAAACACAGAGAAATATCACTGAGAAGCAATTGCAGCCTTAACTTGAAAAACAGATTTTGTGTCAACCACCCACTTTGATGAGTCCAATAAGCTGAGCCAAAAAGCAATTAAGATGAAACTTATGGGTGCAATTTATTCACTGACTACCAGAGAACACAAATCCACCCAGAGAAATGACTTGAGATCCAATTAATTTCCCTAAATCTACCTAGACACTTGGTCCAAAATCTGATGTGCAGGGGAGTATATAGCCCAAACAGTTAACTTAAAACCAATTTCTCAATAAGCAGATGACTCCCAAATTGACTTTTTCTTTTTGAACTGGTTTCTCTTACTGATATACTCCACAAATCAGCAAACAAAAGGTATTTTTAACAAAAATTGAAAACTAGAACAGCTCACATAAATCTGTCCAAAAACTGAGTTCAAATACTTGTCTGACTTTTTAATTTGATTGAAACTTTGACCAAAGTGGATTTTTAATCTTTAAATTTGACTGAAAATGTATTCTTATGCTAACAAATGATTAAAATAGATTAAAATTTGAACTTATGCAACTGTTAAGATGACTAGTCTACTATTAAAACTAACAGATAAGCAAAGACTAGTGATACTAAGATGTTTTGACTTTTAAGAAGTTTCTAACTGATATTATGATCTACCTAGCTTAAATGCAACCTAGAACAATAGTCTAAATTATCCCTACCCTCTATATCACCAATTAACTTAGCAAACAACTCAGATCCAAACACTACTTATGGTGACTGTCTCGACTAAACTCACCACAGATCCAACCAGTACCAATCCAAACCTTAACTCAGAAATGAATATGATTCAATTATACAAACAACTCCCAAAAACACAGACCTCAGATGCAGTTATATTCAGTTACAAAAGCAATACAACACAGATCCAAGCAATGAAACAGTGATCTCAAGTAGGTATGCAAGTAACTAAAATCTATTTAAACAAAGATAATATAAATGAACTACTAATAGTAAGAAAATATGACAACTGAATTTGAAAGATTAAATAGAAACTCACAATTCAAATCCCCCTCAGCTCAAATAGAGGGGGTTCACTTAGCTAGCCTGTCTCTTAGACAGGCCTTTGGACACCTTAAGGCTGCCTTTATCTCCAAATAAGCTCAGCTTAATCACTCATCCTTTTTAGGCCTTATTTCAGACCAAAAATACCAAATACTAACAAAAATGCCAAGAGAATGCATGTTTTTGTATTTGTGTATGTGCAGGTACGGATATGAGAAAAAATGAACGAAAACGATGCCAAAACCGACAAAAACGAGCACGAGAATGGAAAGTGTTAAAAGCCGAAGCCGGGGAAGCAAAATGATCAAAGGAAGCTTAAAATGTCATGAGAAGTCCTCAGAGATTCTTAAAGTTACAAGAAAAGTCCCTGGACAAAGTTTTGAGAAATTGGCAACATCAGTCCCTGCAGTTTCAGATTTTGGCAGATATGGTCCTTCAATGAAATTTTGAAGAAAAGTCAAAGTCAACCCTCCATGATTCAGAGATTGACAACTTTAGCCCTTGGAAAATATTTGGGATAAATGACAGTTTGGTCCTTTAATTTTCAGATTTTGCAATATTAGCCCTTGTCTAATTTCACTCACCCTTAATACTTTAAACCCTAAACCGGATCCAATAAAAATTAAAACCAAACCTCACCATTCCTAAGCCCAAGTATAACTTAGCCCAGTCCACCTCCCTTAAAACCTTAACCCGACCAAACCCCATACCCACGGTCAACCTTTATACCGGTCAAAATAATAAAAACACACAATCCCCAAAACCAAAAAACCCCGCCCCCCAATTTTATTACCGCCCAGAAATCTACTGTACAACATGAACCCTAGCCTCACTTCCACCAAATTACCCACGATTAATTATTATTACCTCATGATTAAAGTTTCTAGAAATCCAGGGAATGTCAGAGAGGGCACGTGGACCAATCACATCACACACCGAGGATCAAGTCACATCAATCAATCAATCAATCAAGGGCTCAAAATGATGGGAACAATCTAGAAGTGAATCCAAGGGATGATAGGGACTGAGAAGAAACACTAGAAGGTGAGGATTGCCAGCCTGGACATCCAAGACATCACCCCTGCCTCAGCTATATAATCCCTCTCCTCACTCTTTGTAATTCGTCCATTCTTTCATGTATTTAGAGAGATTTAGACCATTTTATTCTTGTCATTTAAATTTCAGTCTTGTTGTAATTTCATTTTCAAATCCCTGTACTCAGATTTTAATTTCAGTATAATTCTCTTTTCAATCAATTCCATTGCAATTTACTTTTTAGTATTTACTTAAATCAAATCTGTTTTTGGTTATTTATTCATTTTAGTTTAAAATAGTTAGTGTTAGTTTTAAATCCTTTTCAAATTCTGTTTCACATTGATTATGCTTGGTAAATTTGTGGTCAACTGCTTATTTCAATAAGCATTCAGCTTATTTGGAGTTAAAGGGCAGCCAATAGGTGCGTTTGGCCTGTCTTAAAGACAGGCTGTGTGGGATAGCCTCTCTGTTTGGCTGAGAGGTGATAGTAAGTTTCGTTATATTCAATCCTGTCTCTACCTATTGATTCATTGTTATTATTCTGCTTTGGTAGTGTTTAGATTGCTTGGTTTTATAATTGTTTGATATTATCTGAGTTATTTGTTGCCTTGTAGTTTTCTGCATTGATTAGTGGTTAGTTTTAGTATAGTCTCTCATTTGTTCTACTTATAGAACTTAAGTTGCTTTGAACCTGAATTCAGTGGTAGTAGTTTACATATCACAGTTGAATTGTTATCTCATATCAGATAAGTAGGCTTAAGTTTTGAATTTCATTGTTTCATTATCTGTCATGCCTAATCTGTGGTCCTGCTTTTGATTGTGGTTGATTATGTATTGCTGTGTTGAGTCTGGTTTATTGAATTAGATGTTGATCAGAATTTGAGGTTGGGATTGCTTTGAAATTAGTTGTTAGGCCATTGGATCACATCATAAAGCTTCATTCAGGGGTGTTTGGATTAAGCCTGTTCTCGATGCTTTTGTTGTTTTCTGCATACTTTAGATAGAATGGAGTTAATTTGGTCATAAAAGAGCTTACGTTAAATAACAGAAGTCAAAATTTCCATATAGCAGACATTTAGTTAATTTGATTGCTGCACTTTTAGGTTTAGTATTAGATTAGTTATAACTAGCATAATTCAACTTGAAACAAGTTTAGTGTTACATCTAGGTTTAGTTAGGATTAATAGTAATTCATTACAGTCAACATAGGTTTGCAAAATAAAAAGTCAAAAACATTGTGAGTATCAGGTTTTAGTCACAACTTTGAGGTTACTTCTAGGATTAAATTTTGGTTGGAAATTCATTTAGTTTACTGTTTTGAATAGCTTAGTAGTTAGTTAATCATAAACAAGAAGAAGATTTAGGTTTGAATGTCATTAGCTTATTGAAATAGTGGAGTTAAGTTGACTGTTTGAGCTGGTTTGTCCCCTGCACGTCAGGTTTCAGTCTAACTCCTAGGGTACTTTTAGGCCTTTACACTGATTCTATTATCTGATCTCTTGGTGATTTGTTGTTCTCAGTAGGATATACTAGCCTTTGCCCCCATAAGTTTCCATTTCTTAGCTTATTTAGTACTGCTTACTGCTTATCAAAGATTGAGGTCTGACCAAGGGGTCTGACTTTAGTCTTAGGCCTGCTAGTGTGATTTTGTGTTCATTATCCGAGTTTGGCTGTTCATTCTAGTTCATTCATACCCATAGTTGCTATTTCAGTTGAGTTTTGCTATTTGCTTATCCTGCTAGCTTATTGCTTTTTCCACATAGCTTATTGATATCTGTTTGGCTTTAAACTAAGTTTCTGAGTGCTTATTGGTTAAGTAGTGTTCATTTGAGCTTCTTTTAGTCTAAACATCATCTGGTTTAAGTTTCAGTCAACATGGTCAAAGGAGTGCTTATTAATAAGCACTCCAAATAAGCAGTTTTCAAGCTTTTCAGCACCTTTCCAGCTTATTTTTCTTTCAAAATTTTTTTCTTAAGTTCATTTTAATATTTTAGATTTTCTGTAATTTTTTCAAATTTTTTCGAGTTAATTTACTATTTTTCTTATTTTATTTTCATTTTTAATCATTTATAAATACTTTTTAATTACTTAAAAATCCAAAAAAAATATGAAAAAGCCAAGAAAAATCCAAAAATATTTTAGAAATTTATTTTCATTTATTTTATAATTTTAGAAATTTAGTTTGCATTTTTCTCATTTATTTTGAATTTTTAATTAGATTTAATACTTTTTAATTTCCAAAAATTACACAAAAAGCCAAAAAAATTAATTTTTAGTTTTAAAATTTCTTTTTAGTTATTTTATAATTTTCAAAATTTAATTTCCATTTTTCTCACTTAAATTCCATTTTCTTTTTATTTTTAATTAGGTAATTAGTTTTTAATTCATAAAAAATAAGCAAAAAGTCAAAAAAATATTTTCCTTTTTCTCAAAATTTTCTTTTATCATTTTAACTTTTGAAAATTATTTCAAAGTCCGTAGGAGTAGCGTAGCTTAAAAGTCGCGTTTTATTTCGTACGGTTACGTTTATTTTACGTTTTAGCTTACGTTTTTGATTTAACGTTACGTTTTAAGTTTGTTTACTCGATTTACGTGCTTAGTTGGTTATTTGTGTTTCATTTACTTATTCTTTAGTATAATCTCATAAAATCACTTTTTACCGTTTTCACGACACGTTTCACGAAACGGGAATTCGAAATTCCATTCACACCTTCGATGGGACACGACCCGGGGAAATACTTTCCTAAGCATTTCTTCGGTTTAAAATTATACTACAAAAAGACTATATCAAAAAATTGGCGCCGCTGCCGGGGAAGGTTGAAGTGAATTTTTCGTTTTCGTTTTTCGAAATTGTGTTTTGAAAACCTTCCTTGTATATATTTTCTATAAAAACTAAAAAAATTGAAAAATCAAAAACACTTTTCCTAAAGTGTTTTCAAAAATACCAAAAAAATAATAAAGTTACAGCCTCGTCTCGACCGAAAGGAAGAGCGTTGTAAACCAAATAAGCTTCTCAATATAACAACGCGTGAAATTAGTTGCTAATCGGATTACTTTGGATTCTACGACCGAATAAGCGGAAAATACGGAAGCTTTGACATTAAATTGCAAGCTGAAGAGAGATCCATTCTTCTCTCCCGTTCCGTCGCGAGTAGATTTGAGGGAAACGGTTTACGATTAACGTAACGTTTGAAAAACAAAAGAGAATAAATGTTTTAAGTTTTTGAATTTTGTTTTCTAAAAAGAAAAATACAAAAAAAAGATTTTCCTTTTACATTTTGATTTTCCTTTTATTTGATTTTATGATAATTAAAAACCAAAAATAATCTTCTTATCCTCTTATCATTTGATTCTTCTTCTTTAACCCTCTAAACCGATAATTCTTTCACTTTCTCACTTATGGATCCGATGTGTTTTAAATGTGGAGAACCGTTTTTTGAAGGTTCATGTGTTTGGTGTACGTGCGAACAATGTGGTAATGATATTCACAATGGAGTTTGTTTGTTTTGTAATACTCCCGAGTATGTTCGAAACACAATCTTTCAAAACATTCCCGATTACTATCCAACACCACCGCCGTCTCCGTTCACTTGCTTTAATTGTGGAAATCCATCCGACGAGGGATTACCGTGTGGGCAATGTTTTTGTAACCAATGTGGATACACGAATTGTATGTGCTACGCCTCGAGTGCTGAAACGTCTTACGCTTGTGATACGAGTTTTGATAATTATCCTCAAAACGATTTTAATCATCCTTTTCAAAACTTTTATGAGCAAGTACCATATTTTAATTGTGATTCATCAAATTTTGAGAATTGTGGGGAATCGTTTGAAAATTTTTATTATGAGCCAAATTCAAGTTACGATTCTCATGGTTTTAACCAATCCCCACAAACTTCCGATTTTGCTAATAATATTTGTGAAATTAAATCCATGATCGAGAAGTTAAAAGAGTTGGTTGCTAATCGTTATACGCATACTCCCGAGCCTCGTGAGAAGACTATTGCAGAGTTACTTGCTGAAAAGAGAGCGTCTAATCCTTTCAAAAATTTTGACGACGGTGATGAGAAAATTACGATCGTTCTTAATCCTCACAATAATTCCGATGTTTCTCCCGTAGTACCCGATGACTCTCTAAAAATGGGGGACGAGCATCTAAACACTATTCCGGCAACGGAACCGGACGAATTCAATAAGTCTAGTGTTGAGAACCTCGTCCCAATCCCAAGTCAGTCCGGGGAAATTTCTAACGATGATTCTGAAATTGTTTCTGATACTTCTTATCCTTCTTTCACACCGGTTGAGAGGAGTGATGTCTTTTTAGACGAAATCGAGGCTTGTCTTGCTAACAATGATTCTAATCCGACGATGGTTGACGACTCTAATTTTGATCCGGAGGAAGATATTCGTGTCCTTGAAGAATTATTGAATGAAGAACCGTCAATTTCTCTTCCTCCGATGAGCAATGAAGATTTTGATGAAGTTGAAAGCTATTCCGATTCTCACAACGAGTATACAACGAGTGATGAAGATTCTTGTGGAGATATCGATGATAATAATAAAGATGATGATACGGAGATTCAAGATGAAGCTCTTCGTGACAAATTATCCAAAGTTTATCTTCTCATTTCTAAGATCGAGGCATTGAATGATCCTCCGACTTTTTCTTCTATCCCCGATATGGATAGTGATTTCTTACCCGAGCTTGAAATTTTTCGATTTGAAGAGACGAGTAGTGGCAATCCCACTATTCATGCTGATTTCTCTCTTCCGGATTATGAGCGTTTTGATTTTGAAATTGATTTTGAGCTTATTTCCGATAATCCGTCACGTGACCCTCTTTTAGAGGATGTTGATCAATTTCTTGCTGCGGATGACTCGATACCACCAGGTATTGAGAATGACGAGAATGGCGTTCAAAGTAATATTCTTTCCAATTTACCTTCTTCTCGTCCACCGACGAAACCACCCGATGTAGATGTTGAATCAAATACGAATTATGATATTTTTGGAGTGGTGGACGAGACTTATGATCATCCCGTGCTTGATATTTTACCCACCCAACCCACCCGTGATTCTGAACTTGATTTTGCTTTTATCATCTAGGTGTTTTATCCGTTCTTTACTTATACCATCATTTCTTCACTTTTCCACTCCACTGGGAGTGAGGATACCGTCTTTGACCCCGGCATCTCCGTTTTACATGCCGGTTATCCGATCCATCTGCTCTCCCCAAGGACGAATTAATTCGGGGATCGAGTCAAGCTCATGTGACTCGGTGATAAAAAGTAAGCGCTTCATGGGAGGCACCCCATGCTTATCCAATTTCAT
The DNA here is from genome assembly GCA_030686995.1 of Artemisia argyi. Classification (NCBI taxonomy): domain Eukaryota; kingdom Viridiplantae; phylum Streptophyta; class Magnoliopsida; order Asterales; family Asteraceae; genus Artemisia; species Artemisia argyi. The sequence continues at coordinate 55,103,282 of CM060683.1, read as the reverse complement.
CTTCTTAATTTTCTATTTTCTTTAATAACGTGACGTGAGGGGGGCGACCCTTTCCAAACTCGTGTTTTCGTGGTTGTTTGTGAATGTTCAGGAATTTCCCCGAAGTTTGAGGACTCTCGTGCTCGTGGTTTGTCGTTCTCTCCACTCGAGTCTCATCCTTCGCTGCTCTATCGGAAATTCACCATATCCAAAATCTTATCGACTAACGTTTATCTCTTGGCATGCTTAATAAACGGTCTTAGATTTTACGTAGGATTACCTGTACCCTTTAAACATTGAGGACAATGTTTCACTTTAGTCTGGGGGGGTGAATCTTCGATTCGATTTGACCTTGTACCTTCGTCTGAGCCGTTAACTTACGCAACTCCGTTTTCCACAAAAAAAAATTTAATTTTTGTCACTGCTTTATATTAAAAAAAAAAATGAAAATGAATGAAGAAAAATGAAAAAATGAAAAAAGATATATGATATGAATATTAAGTTTTGACACCTTGTTTTGACTTTCCTACCGGCGAGAGTAGAAATAAATGTTCCGACTTGACCGGGCGTGTTGAGCCCTAGCTCGTCTCCCTTAACCAAAATAATCAAAAGATTATGGCTAAGCATCCGCGGATCTCATTATTTGGGATTTTAAATTTGCGGAGATCGAGGAATGATAGAGTTTATTTAGAAGTTTCGTGCTATACACGGATCGCATTACTGGGATTTAAAAAACCCACGAGAGGTACTTGTGGCCTCCTTGTTCCCATCAGCAATGTCACTAATATATAATAGATGTCTAGGATTAATTAAGGGTATACGGTTTGGGCAATACTTAGTTTTTTCTTGTTCCCAACAAAATCTCTGCATATGGGGGTTTGGTACACATAGGGGTACTGCCAGTGTTACGGTGAAATAGACTATTGCATCTTGCCGGTTCGCAGCCGAAGTTGTGATCTTAGTAAAGGCCGTAGGACTCGGGGTTTGGCATATGATTATGAATATCAATAATAATAGTCCAAAGCCAAATAAAAAGGCAGAGGAATCCAAAGCTATAAAAAGCAGCGGACAAAAATCCAAAGTCATAATAAAGCTCTTACATCTTGGCGGCTCATAAACCGTTGACTGTAAAAGAATAAAGGACTAAGGACCAAAGTATTATTAAAGTGCCTATGATTATGCAAAAATGCCAAGCTTCGACTCCGGGGGTTTCCCTAATAAAAAGCTTCCATTTCGGGTATCAAACATGGTATGTCTCGGTCGTAAATAAAAAGGGGGGCCCCTACAAATCGTGTTAAATCAGAGACCTTCATGTGGACCCGATTTTTGTATGCAGGGGTTTTCGAGGGAAAGTTTGGAAACTACTTAGCGTTCAAATTTTGTGCTCTTATCGGACTAACAACTATCAAAACGAGAAAATATGAAGCAATTCATTTCTCACAAATTAAAATCTTTAGATACAAAACTTAGGACCTGGGGACAAGAGGTAATACACAAGTAACTTTTGTGGGCAGTGTTAGCATCTAACTTCTGATAAACAATGATTTCGATTTTACGCTTAGTTTGGGAGCTTGTGAAAAATCAAGGATGACGATTTTTATCCGTACGGTCTCTTCTCTGTGAGAAATGTTTCTACTCGTTGACCCTGAAAATTATCAACAGATAAGAATTGATAATGAAAGTCAAATCAAACCGTCACATATATATAAATGAAAAAAAAAATACAAAAATAGTAGTTGTAGTGTTATTCCTAAAAATCGGAAAACGGAGCGTTTTTTAGAATAAATGATTTTACTATCTCTTTTGAACATCATTGCTACTTTACAATGTCAGTAAAAATGAAATTATTTATCTCTTAAGCGTGAGGTGATGGCATTGCGTGAGGGCACGACAATACCTTAGTCTGGGGGATTTTGATGAGTGCTTAATCACTCATCCTTTTTAGGCCTTATTTCAGACCAAAAATACCAAATACTAACCAAAAATGCCAAGAGAATGCATGTTTTTGTATTTGTGTATGTGCAGGTACGGATATGAGAAAAAATGAACGAAAACGATGCCAAAACCGACAAAAACGAGCACGAGAATGGAAAGTGTTAAAAGCCGAAGCCGGGGAAGCAAAATGATCAAAGGAAGCTTAAAATGTCATGAGAAGTCCTCAGAGATTCTTAAAGTTACAAGAAAAGTCCCTGGACAAAGTTTTGAGAAATTGGCAACATCAGTCCCTGCAGTTTCAGATTTTGGCAGATATGGTCCTTCAATGAAATTTTGAAGAAAAGTCAAAGTCAACCCTCCATGATTCAGAGATTGACAACTTTAGCCCTTGGAAAATATTTGGGATAAATGACAGTTTGGTCCTTTAATTTTCAGATTTTGCAATATTAGCCCTTGTCTAATTTCACTCACCCTTAATACTTTAAACCCTAAACCGGATCCAATAAAAATTAAAACCAAACCTCACCATTCCTAAGCCCAAGTATAACTTAGCCCAGTCCACCTCCCTTAAAACCTTAACCCGACCCAACCCCATACCCACGGTCAACCTTTATACCGGTCAAAATAATAAAAACACACAATCCCCAAAACCAAAAAAACCCCGCCCCCCAATTTTATTACCGCCCAGAAATCTACTGTACAACATGAACGCTAGCCTCACTTCCACCAAATTACCCACGATTAATTATTATTACCTCATGATTAAAGTTTCTAGAAGGCCAGGGAATGTCAGAGAGGGCACGTGGACCAATCACATCACACACCGAGGATCAAGTCACATCAATCAATCAATCAAGGGCTCAAAATGATGGGAACAATCTAGAAGTGAATCCAAGGGATGATAGGGACTGAGAAGAAACACAAGAAGGTGAGGATTGCCAGCCTGGACATCCAAGACCTCACCCCTACCTCAGCTATATAATCCCTCTCCTCACTCTTTGTAATTCGTCCATTCTTTCATGTATTTAGAGAGATTTAGACCATTTTATTCTTGTCATTTAAATTCCAGTCTTGTTGTAATTTCATTTTCAAATCCCTGTACTCAGATTTCAATTTCAATATAATTCTCTTTTCAATCAATTCCATTGCAATTTACTTTTTAGTATTTACTTAAATCAAATCTGTTTTTGGTTATTTATTCATTTTAGTTTAAAATAGTTAGTGTTAGTTTTAAATCCTTTTCAAATTCTGTTTCACATTGATTATGCTTGGTAAATTTGTGGTCAACTGCTTATTTCAATAAGCATTCAACTTATTTGGAGTTAAAGGGCAGCCAATAGGTGCGTTTGGCCTGTCTTAAAGACAGGCTGTGTGGGATAGCTTCTCTGTTTGGCTGAGAGGTGATAGTAAGTTTCGTTATTTTCAATCCTGTCTCTACCTACTGATTCATTGTTATTATTCTGCTTTGGTAGTGTTTAGATTGCTTGGTTTTATAATTGTTTGATATTTTCTGAGTTATTTGTTGCCTTGTAGTTTTCTGCATTGATTAGTGGTTAGTTTTAGTATAGTCTCTCATTTGTTCATCTGTTATTGCATTTCTCTGTTCTTGTCTTTATAGATAGCATTTCAAGTGGTCAAATAGCTTCTACTTAGAGAACTTAAGTTGCTTTGAACATGAATTCAGTGGTAGTAGTTTACATATCACAGTTGAATTGTTATCTCATATCAGATAAGTAGGCTTAAGTTTTGAATTTCACTATTTCATTATCTCTCATGCCTAATCTATGGTCCTGCTTTTCATTGTGGTTGATTATGTATTGCTGTGTTGAGTCTGGTTTATTGAATTAGATGTTGATCTGAATTTGAGGTTGGGATTGCTTTGAAATTAGTTGTTAGGCCATTGGATCACATCATAAAGCTTCATTCAGGGGTATTTAGATTAAGCCTGTTCTCGATGCTTTTGTTGTTTTCTGCATACTTTAGATAGAATGGAGTTAATTTGGTCATAAAAGAGCTTACGTTAAATAACAGAAGTCAAAATTTCCATATAGCAGACATTTAGTTAATTTGATTGCTGCACTTTTAGGTTTAGTATTAGATTAGTTATAACTAGCATAATTCAACTTGAAACAAGTTTAGTGTTACATCTAGGTTTAGTTAGGATTAATAGTAATTCATTACAGTCAACATAGGTTTGCAAAATAAAAAGTCAAAAACATTGTGAGTATCAGGTTTTAGTCACAACTTTGAGGTTACTTCTAGGATTAAATTTTGGTTGGAAATTCATTTAGTTTACTGTTTTGAATAGCTTAGTAGTTAGTTAATCATAAACAAGAAGAAGATTTAGGTTTGAATGTCATTAGCTTATTGAAATAGTGGAGTTAAGTTGACTGTTTGAGCTGGTTTGTCCCCTGCACGTCAGGTTTCAGTCTAACTCCTAGGGTACTTTTAGGCCTTTACACTGATTCTATTATCTGATCTCTTGGTGATTTGTTGTTCTCAGTAGGATATACTAGCCTTTGCCCCCATAAGTTTCCATTTCTTAGCTTATTTAGTACTGCTTACTGCTTATCAAAGATTGAGGTCTGACCAAGGGGTCTGACTTTAGTCTTAGGCCTGCTAGTGTGATTTTGTGTTCATTATCCGAGTTTGGCTGTTCATTCTAGTTCATTCATACCCATAGTTGCTATTTCAGTTGAGTTTTGCTATTTGCTTATCCTGCTAGCTTATTGCTTTTTCCACATAGCTTATTGATATCTGTTTGGCTTTAAACTAAGTTTCTGAGTGCTTATTGGTTAAGTACTGTTCATTTGAGCTTCTTTTAGTCTAAACATCATCTGGTTTAAGTTTCAGTCAACATGGTCAAAGGAGTGCTTATTAATAAGCACTCCAAATAAGCAGTTTTCAAGCTTTTCAGCACTTTTCCAGCTTATTTTTCTTTCAAAATTTTTTTCTTAAGTTCATTTTAATATTTTAGATTTTCTGTAATTTTTTCAAATTTTTCCGAGCTAATTTACTATTTTTCTTATTTTATTTTCATTTTTAATCATTTATAAATACTTTTTAATTACTTAAAAATCCAAAAAAAATCTGAAAAAGCCAAGAAAAATCCAAAAATATTTTAGAAATTTATTTTCATTTATTTTATAATTTTAGAAATTTATTTTGCATTTTTCTCATTTATTTTGAATTTTTAATTAGTTTTAATACTTTTTAATTTCCTAAAATTACACAAAAAGCCAAAAAAAATAATTTTTAGTTTTAAAATTTCTTTTTAGTTATTTTATAATTTTCAAAATTTAATTTCCATTTTTCTCACTTAAATTCCATTTTCTTTTTATTTTTAATTAGTTAATTAGTTTTTAATTCATAAAAAATAAACAAAAAGTCAAAAAAATATTTTCCTTTTTCTCAAAATTTTCTTTTATCATTTTTAACTTTTGAAAATTATTTCAAAGTTCGTAGGAGTAGCGTAGCTTAAAAGTAGCGTTTTATTTCGTACGGTTACGTTTATTTTACGTTTTAGCTTACGTTTTCGATTTAACGTTACGTTTTAAGTTTGTTTACTCGATTTACGTGCTTAGTTGGTTATTTGTGTTTCATTTACTTATTCTTTAGTATAATCTCATAAAATCACTTTTTACCGTTTTCACGACACGTTTCACGAAACAGGAATTCGAAATTCCATTCACACCTTCGATGGGACACGACCCGGGGAAATACTTTCCTAAGCATTTCTTCGGTTAAAAATTATACTACAAAAAGACTATATCAGTAAGGTGTTTAACAAGGATGTGTGATCCAATGTTGATGGGTTTGCAACCCTCTTACTCAACGAGTTATTTAGTAGGTTTACTCATCCTTTACCATCGTGGGTTTTAATAAATGCATGTACGCCATGTAGGCAAAAGATAATATAACAACAATATTGAGATATAAAGGATATGTAAATAACAAAGTGAAGTGTGTCACGGAGTTAGCTAGAAACCGCGACATTTAATTAATTCTTGCAAGTTTTTAGGAAAAAGAAAAAAAAAACATTTGCCTAGATAAAACAAAATGTAAATACACGAACATTTATTGAGCACTTACTAAAGTGCGAAGGTGTCCGTGCATATCGCCGTAGCCTTTCCTAAAGATAGCATCTCTTGAGATTGCAAATATTCCATGTGCGTTGTAGCACACGGCCATCCATGTCACGCAGCTTGTATGCGCCTTTTCCTAGTGCTTCTGTGACTTCATAGGGTCCTTCCCACTTAGGTCCAAGCTTTCCCGCATCTTCTACGTGGCTTGCATCATTAGCGTGATATACAAAGTCTCCTGGTCTGAATGAGGTGCTTCGAACTTTAGCATCGTATTATCCCTTCATTTTTGACTTAGCTCTTGCCTCACATATAGCTGCACGTTCGCGCCTTTCTTCCAATAGATCCAAGTCTATATGTCGTTCGTCATCATTGGTTGTGACATTAACTTTCGCCGTACGAATAGTTGGCATCCCAATTTCTGCTGGTATGACAGCTTCTGTCCCATAGACAAGAGAAAAGGGGGTGTCTCCAGTGCTAACTTTGATTGTGGTACGGTGCGCCCAAAAGACGTGTGACAATTCATCCACCCATCTTCCTTTGTGTTTGTCAAGGCGAGCTTTAATTCCCTCGCCCAGACTACGATTCGCACGCTCAACCAAACCATTGGTTTGTGGGTGCTTAACTAACACGAAGTGTTGTGTAATATTTAGTTTCGCGCACCAGTCTTTGAATGGGTTATTGCAGAATTGTTTTCTGTTGTCCGAAATGATTTCCCCGGGTAATCCAAAGCGGCATACAATGTACTCCCAAACAAATAGGTTTACTTGATTGCGTGTGATTGTTGCCACTACTTTTGCCTCAATCCACTTAGTAAAGTAGTCTATAGCTACAATAAGAAATTTCAGTCCCCCTGCTGCAATGGGGAAGGGGCCCGCGATATCGATACCCCACTTATAGAATGGCCATGGAGAAGTGATAGGTGTTAGCTCTTGTTATGGTTGGCGAGGGATGGGTCTATGAACTTGGCAGTCGCTACATTTCTTTATCATATCCCGCGCATCGCGATGCATAGTAGGCCAATAGTATCCTGACTGCAAGGCTCGTACTACAACAGATCGTGGTCCTGAGTGCATACTGTATGAACCGGCGTGGATCTCTCAGAGTACGTAATCTGCCTGAAGAGGTCCAACGCACCGAAGCCACATTTGTAGAAATGAACGTTGATATAGGATACCATCTCGAAGTTCAAACCTCTGCGCTGTGCGCCGTATCCGTGAGCGTCCTTTTGCTCATGGGGTAATACACCCTTGCTTATAAATTCGATGATAGGGGTCATTCACGTAGGATCCTGCTCTTCTATTACCGTGGATATCTCCATCTCCGAGATGGATTTGTTTTTCAGGGTCTCTACCAATACTTATTTTGGCAGGTGCGTAAAACTTGTAGATGCGATCTTGCTAAGTGCATCCGCTTTCCTGTTTTCCCCTCTAGGAACTTGTTTAATTGTGAACCTGTCGAAACTCTGGATTAGGGACTTGGTCTTCTCAAGGTATTGGACCATGTTATACTCTTTAGCCACATATTCGCCCAACACATGATTGGCTACTAATCAGGAATCGACATTTGCTTCTAGGTTGCGTACACCCATTTGAGTTGCAATGCGTAATCCAGCAATTAGGGCTTCATACTCTGCCTTGTTGTTCGTGGCTGTGAATTCAAAACGCAGTGCGTAAGTGAATTCCATTCCTTCTAGACTGGTGAGGATAAGGCCTGCGCCTAACCCATCCATGCACGAAGATCCGTCCGTGAATAGGACCCATGGTTCTTGTAGTTCTACCTCGCTTCTTGAAGGTGGAGCATCAGTATCTGGTTTCTCAATGATGAAGTCTGCTAGTATATGCCCCTTAACCGCAGTGCGTGGTCTATAAGAGATGTTATGCTCGCTTAGCAACACACTCCATTTTTGTAATCGCCCCGATGCGTCGGGTTTGGAGATAACTTGCTTGATAGGTTGGTCCGTGATCACTGCTATTGGGTGTGCTTGAAAGTATCTGCGCAGTCTTTTGGCTGCGAATACTAACGCCAGGACCAACTTTTCCATTGCGATATAGTTAATCTCTATCTTTTTTAGTGCTTTACTTACAAAATATACCAGTGTTTGTACGGAGTTCCTATCTGTCAGTAGCACCGCGCTGACTACTCCATGAGTTGCAGATAGGTACATAATCAACTCTTCCCCTGGTCGGGGTGCGACTAGTGTAGGAAGCGCTGCTATATGTTGCTTAAGCTGTGTAAAAGCTTCTTCCGCTTCCGTAGTCCAACGAAAGTCTCTTTTTTTTGTACACTTCGTGAGTGTTTTAAAGAGAGGAAGTGACTTATCTGCTGACTTGGACAGGAATCTGTTCAACCCGGCTAGTTTTCCATTCAGGGACTGGACTTCTTTCAACGTGCATGGTGAAGGGAGTTGGAAGACAGCCTTTGTTTTTTCTGGGCATGGCTTAATGCCATCAGGGTCTATCAAGTATCCAAGGAACATGCCTTCTGTCGCACCAAAAGTGCATTTCTTAGGATTTAACTTCATGTTGATCTTTCCTAGCGTTCTAAATGTTTCTTCAATGTCGCGTACCAATTCGTCTTCGGTATGGCTTTTTATGACAAGGTCGTCAACGTATACCTCTAGGTTGCGGCCCACTTGCTTTTCAAATGCATTGTCTACCAATCGTTGGTAGGTGGCTCCCACATTCTTTAAGCCAAAGGGCATTTTTGTATAACAGTAGACGCCCTGGCTTGTGTGGAAGGCTGTTTTTTCCTCATCTTCTTTAGCCATTTGAATTTGGTGGTACCCTTTGTATGCGTCCAAGAAACATTTAAAGGGGTATCGGCACAAGGATTCTATCTTCCAGTCTATCTCTGGTAGCGGGTAGCAGTCTTGTGGACATGCTTTGTTGAGATCACCGCCAGCTACCATCACTCTTTTTCACCATCACTGGGTTGGAGAGCCAGTCATGGTAATAGACTTCTCGCATGATACCTTCGTCCACAAGCTTGTGTACTTCCTCTAGAATGGCTTTTGCCACTCTTGAGCCTGGCCGCGCTTTTTCTGTCGTACTGGGGAGTATCCTTATCGGATCTTCAACTTGTGTTCTGTAATCGATCGTGGCACACCGGTCATGAGCTTTGGTTCCCATGCGAAGATATCTAGATTCCTTTGCAAGAGTGCGCACACGACCGCTCTGCCTTTATCAGACAGCGATCCCCCGATCGATACTTCTTGCTCCGGGTAATCAGGATGAATTGCGACCTTCAGGTTTGATACTTTAGCTGCTTGCTGTTCTGGAGTGCGTGTCGTCTCACATGTAACCGTGTTACACTCTCTGGGTGGTACAGTGGTATTATAGAGGGTGACAATGCCTCCTTCTACTGGGAATTTGAGCATCCCATGTGCTATGGATGGTACCGCGCGAATGACTGATATTCCTGGTCTTCCAATAATGCCATTTTATAGCGAAGGAGATCTGATCACCAAAAAATTCATCCAGGCCGTTGTGGAGTGTTCCTTATTACCAACGACAACGAGTAATCGTATTTGCCCTATGGGCCATATCTTTTCTCCTGTAAAGCCAGTCAACGACGTCGTGGTCGGGCTTAACTAAATTCGTATTTCAGGTCTCAACCTCCTAAAACAGTGTTCATACATTACGTCTGCGGATGCTCCTCCATCAACATACATGCGGTGGATATCGTGACCCCCCGCATGTATCTCGATGGTGAGCGGTTCTGCTATTGCGTTGTCCGCAGCCAGAGTGGGGAAAGAGATTTCACTCCCATAAGAAAACTTTTTGCTGACCTTTTGCCTAGTCTTTCGCTGCCATGATTGTATCATGTAGATGGTGTCAGCCTTGTCTTTAGGTGCTTCTTTCTTGCTCCCGATCCTCTGTTTGTCTTTTCCATCCTTGATGTTCTTAACTAAATGATCCAATTTGCCTTCTTTTACTAACTTATCAATTAGTTGGCGCAATTGGACACACTCATTGGTGGTATGGCCCTTCTGTCCATGATATTCGCAGTACCTGTTCCCCACGCGCCGATCCTTTGGGGTGCGCATTGGTGGGGGTTTCGGGAAGTCCGCGCCTTCCGTCACAAATATCTCCCTTGGAATCTTCGTTAGCGGTGTGTACTTGTCATTATCTCGTCCGCCCCCCTGACTGCGGTAGTTTTTGTTACGGTTGCTACTCTGGTCGTTGGATTGTCTCCTGGGCTGTCTTGTGACTTATAATTTGAGTAGCCTTTCTTGCTATCCGCAGCGGCGACTTCCCCTTGGATAAAGGACCTCGTGCGCTTCATAAGTTCATCAAAGATTTGGGGAACCTTATTGTTTAACCTTTTGATAAGTTCTGGGTTATTGATTCCATTCATAAACCCTGAGATCTTTAGTATTTCTGGGCATGCCTTGATGATTCGTGGGAATTGCACCAGGCTTTACCTCTCAAGAAGCTTACAACCCCCACCAGGCGGTGTACCTGATCATTGTAGTATAATATAGTGACAAGTACCGGGGGATTGATCGTTCAACTCAGGAATAGTGTCGCTAGGATTAGAAAGCCTAAAAACTAGGTCTAGAGGTGAGGGATGATTCTTTTTGTATTTTTATATTTTTATGAAAGCAAGTAAAATCTCGGGTTTTGGAAGAGTGGGCGGAATTAGTTGCTAGCCAACTAACCCAATTTATCTAAAGATGCAAACAAAATAAAATAAAAGAAATGAAAACAAAACTAATTATACTAATGTGATGTAAACAATGATGGGGAAAGATGTGTTTACTTAGATTTCACTACTCCCTAGATATCTTTTACAGGTTAATTGTTTGTTACAGTTGCGTGGATGACGGGTTATATTCCTTAATAGGTGGCGTACGTACTTCCCCAACTTTATAAGCTCCTACTTCACTCCTATGTCGAGCCTGCAGGAAGCTCCTAACATGGGATCACTAGAATTCGCTCATGCATTAAATACAACCATAAAAACCTAGTACGCATTGGTTCATGTTTCTTAAGATGTTCAAGCAAGTTACACAATGGAGTTCTGCCAGTTTTCTTAAGCCGAACATTGAAATCATTCATCCATTACAACTATAAACAAGCAATCAACCTATAATCAACATCTAGGTTTCATTACATCTAAGCAAACACACAAAAGATCTAGCCTAGCATGTTAAAATCAAGACAAGCGTAAGATATATTCAAACAACACATAGACATATTGAATGAATTGAAAGGATACTTATCTCAATTGAACATGAAAGGTTTCAAGGGGTGAAAACCCTTAAAAATACTGTAAAAGTCGTGCTAGGGTTTATTAAGTTCAACCCTCAAATTCTCCTCTCTTTAGAATGACAATAAGAAAGAGTATATATAGATTTCATAAGGTGACGGCGTCAAGAAGAAACTTCTGACGCCGTCATCCCGCCGCCCATAATATTCTCGGACTGCCTAGATCCAGATCTGACGCCGTCATGTATCTTGTTGCTCTGGGCCGTTACCACTTTTACTCTTGACGGCCTTGCTTTGACGCCGTCACGTTTTCACTGGACCGTCACCATTTTTACTCTTGACGCCGTCATCTTTTTGCTCTTGACGCCGTCAGGTACTATTCCCAGCAAGGAAAATTAAAACTTCGCCGTTTTCTTCACTTTTATGCTCCAAAAACGTCCGAAATGCTTCCTTTTCCAGAATTCACTCCAAAAGTACCTAAAATCACAAAAGGAACGATTTAGGGCAATATTTGATCAAATAAATTCCGATTCAGGCTTAAATGACCCCCTAAAAATGGATCATTTTTCGCCTCATCATATACCCTTACACTTGAGATTTGCTTGTCCTCAAGGAAATGCGCCTTTATTCTAGTCAAAATACAAGTTAGGGGTCATTTAACACTAGTATAAAAGTAATTACAACAAATAATCGTTCCACAAAATACCAAAGACAAGCACGGAGGTCATACACTAGCACCTCACAAATAGTATTTAGATACTCACATCTCTCGGGTGTAATAAAGTATATATCACAATATGGAAATGGAAAACATCTCTCACTGCCTGTCATAACAAAATAGATTACCATAGGCTTGGGGAAGGATCAAACCTCCACCACATGGTGTAAGCACCTAGGATAAACTATCAAAGAGGTCTTTTAAAGGGTTATAACGTTAGGTGTAGGGATATGGAAAACACGGTTTTGTTGGATATAGGCAGTCTTTATTGGTGGCGAGTTAATCATCTTGGTTAATTACATGTACAATATGGCGTTGCTAAGCCAAGACTAGACTCGACTTAAGCTAATAAATCAAAAATAACAAAAACGTAAAACAAACATAGAATGAAACGGGATGGTAGTCCGTATGTTTTTTCTCTTTTCTCTTTTTTTCTATTTTTTTTTTCTTTTTTTCATAATTTTTTTTTTTTTTTTTTTTTTTTTTTTTTTTTTTTTTTTTTTGCATACACTTTTACCCTACCATCCAAAATAATACATCATAGGGAATGAACATTCCCCTTACACTTGAATTTTTACATACTTTACAATAAACTAATCTAATGACTCGAATTAAGATAATCAAACCACTTGGAGTACTTTTAAGATTAATGCACATATGGGGGTAATAAAATGATGTTCTTCCCCATTACTCCATAACATAAGTACTTTATCCATGAGTCCCAATCCTCCCAAAACAATATGTAAAAGGATATGACTCGACTTAGCAACCATGTAATCAATTAGATAATTAACTAAGGGTTTAAACATGTAACAATAATGCACTAAAGATGAGTGCATACATGGAAGGCTAAGGCGATTTGGGTGTACATTTAAGTGGGGTGTAACAAATTATTCCTTTAAGTAAGATGCTTAAAGTTAGAAACGAAAAGATAGGCTCGGAGGGGTGTACTAGGGGTTTCGTGTACTAAAAATGAGTACAACGCTAAGGTGCGGGAAAATTAATTGACTTTACTAGCCAAATAATATGACTTAAATGGTCAAGTAATTATGATACGGGTTTAACATAAGGGTGATCCTAATGCCTCTTATCATGTAGTAAATCCTACTACACGAATGTAGTCTCACTAGCGGTCTCGGGATGCATCACTAACGCAAGTTCTAGAATCTAAATGCTACCGGTACACTCATAAGCACTAATAATGAATGCTTTGCCTATCAAATCTAAAGGCGAACCTCACATATTTGGGTGGAAAATTTTTCTGAATGATACGGTTTTGTGCTAGTCATACGATCTCCTATCCATGAGACGCTTGCTATGGCTAAAGTTTCACTCCTAAATGTTGTAAAAAAATTTAAATTTGGCGCTAAAATTACAGTAACAAGTATTTCTCATAGTTTTATTACACACCTACCATCAAACAAACAAACTCAAGTGAAAGTGTATACTATAAGGTATCATCATTTTACCCTCCCCTTACACTTAGGACGAACATTGTCCCCAATGTTCAATTAAAGAATGTAAAAGTAAAATAGGTAAGTGAATAAAATCAAATACTCCCCTGATTCGCTCGGTATGGATAGTGTGGTAACAAGGTTAGATCTTCCTCCAAGAAAATGAACAATCAAAGCTTCCCTTCCAGAATATAAATCATCTTCTTGTCATACATAACCTATTAAACCTGAGAAAACAAACAAGGCAACCTCGCTTAAAATCGGCGGCAACCTATATATAATAATAAATCCTAGAAAACAAAGTAAGATATAATGCTTGTGGAATGAATGTTTGCAGATTTCCTGGAGATTATAAAACTAAAGATTCAACAAAAACTTTAAGACTCTGTTAGAAAAACAAAACTGGCAAAATTTCCAAATTTTTACACGTGACGCCGTCAGGAATTTCTTCCTGACGCCGTCAGAAGTGACCTGCAGAAATCTTTATGTTAAGTTTCCGGAAAATTTCTAGAAAAACTTTGTCCTACTTCCTGGAAAATCCTGCAAAACATCATTATGACTCGATACAAGCATTTGACTCTAACAAATACGAATATGCATGTCCATTTAATATTGTGGAGAATCATGATCGGTTTTGTTTCTTAAAAACATATTTGGGGTTTCCCCTTACACTTATCTTTTGTGAAATACCTTTGGATGAAGTTAAGACTAAACCAAACAACAAAATAAAGTATTTTCACCATTTTAGTTTTGAAACATGATCTACCAACAATAAAGATAAAACACGCATACGGAAACAAATAACAATCAAACAATTAAAAATCACACAAAGCATGGGTTGCCTCCCAAGAAGCGCTTTTCTTTATTTACGAGTCTTGTAGCTAGACTCAAGGTCATTGGCTATTACGTGACCTCATCCTTGGTCTCATCCACCGATTGTAAATGTTCCTTATAGAGACCAAACACCTTATTCTTAATTGCTTCTATGATCCTATTGGCAAACTCCTTATCAACTCTATATTTTGGTGCAATCCTTATAGAAAAGGCTCTTCTTCTCCCATACATAGTCCATGCCCTTTTCCTTATCCTCTTCATTGATGTCCTCGAAAGCACCAATGTTATCCATGTCAAATCGAGGTACAAAACGAAATTCTTTCATTCTATTAGGCATCTTATAAGTGATCCTATCGGTGTCACTAGCAAATCGGATTATCCCTTCAATCTCATCATATTCTGACTTGGACTCCTCAATAAATGGTTTACCAAACACAACATGGGATAAGCGACAATCAATAACATTAACAAGATCTTCAACAACCATAAAGTCAGTGATATAAGTAAAATTCCCAACAAAGACATGTAAACCTTTAATTCTCCTGACAAAGTTACAAACTCCATCAGGGTATTTGGGATCTCTTCTAGGTCCAAGTCTTGTCTTCACTATATCATTATAGACACTTGAGGACATAATGTTGATTGGGGATTTAAAATCGATGTAAGCATTGTCAATATGTTTATACCCAATCTTACATGGTATCTTAGCGTTCTTAGGATCGCCTCTCTTTATCTTGGGTTCGATTCTAGTGAAAGGAGGTCGAGGATTATCAATAAGATTATTATAGTACGCAATCTCCTACTTAGTGGGGTACAGATTAAAATAGTCATCTAGCTTTGGATCAATTTCCCCTTCTTCAAGTTCCTCAATAACATCCTCAAAATCTTTAGTTCCTAGGTCCTCATTTGAATACAAGGCGGTCGCTAGTTCATTAAATGCATGGTCGAGCTCAACATTAATCAACCTATTAAGCTCCTTAAGTTCCCTAATCTCATTCTCAATTTATTCACATAACAAAGCCACTTCTCTAGGGGAAAGGGGTGGATTCGCGTTTTCCATAATGGTCCACGGAATAGTCAATGAATTTATTTTACTAACAAAGGCACGAAGAAAAAGATAGACTAAAGAAAACCTAAAAATAAAAATAAAAATAAAATCTTACTAGAAAGGAATCTAGCAAGTAGACCTAATAAAAAGAAGTTCTAACCTAGACAATAACTATTCCCTGGCAGCGGCGCCAAAAACTTGATGCGTGGGAATTGCACCAGGCTTTACCCCTTGAGGGATCTCGAGAAGCTTACAACCCCCACCAGGCAGTGTACCTGATCGTTGTAGTATAGTATAGTGACAAGTACCGGGGGATTGATCGTTCAACTCAGGAATAGTGTCGCTAGGATTAGAAAGCCTAAAAACTAGGTCTAGAGGTGAGGGATGATTCTTTTTGTATTTTTATATTTTTATGAAAGAAAGTAAAATCTCGAGTTTTGGAAGAATGGGCGGAATTAGTTGCTAGTCAACTAACCCAATAACTAAGATGTAATCAAAATAAAATAACAGAAATGTAAATAAAGCTAATTAAACTAATGTGGTGTGAATAGTAATTGGGAGAATTATGTTTACTTAGATTTCACTACTCCCTAGATATCTTTTACAGGTTAATTGTTTGTTACAGTTGCATGGATGACGGGTTATATTCCTTAATACCAATTGTGGGGTGGCGTACGTACTTCCCCAACTCTATAAGCTCCCACTTCACTCCTATTTCGAGCCTGCAAGAAGCTCCTAACATGGGATCACTAGAATTCGCTCATGCATTAAATACAACCATAAAAACCTAGTACGCATTGGTTCATGTTTCTTAAGACGTTCAAGCAAGTTACACAATGGAGATCTGCCAGTTTTCTTAAGCCTAACATCGAAATCATTCATCCATTACAACTATAAACAAGCAATCAACCTATAATCAACATCTAGGTTTCATTACATCTAAGCAAACACACAAAATATCTAGCCTAGCATGTTAAAATCAAGACAAGCGTTATATATTCAAACAACACATAGACATATTGAATGAATTGAAAGGATACTTATCTCAATTGAACATGAAAGGTTTCAAGGGGTGAAAACCCTTGAAAATACTGTAAAAGTCGTGCTAGGATTTATTAAGTTCGACCCTCAAATTCTCCTCTCTTTAGAATGAAAATAACAAAGAGTATATATAGATTTCCTAAGGTGACAGCGTCAAGAAGAAACTTCTGACGCCGTCATCCCGCCGCCCATAATATTCTCGAACTGCCTAGATCCAGATCTGACGCCGTCATGTGTATTGCTGCTCTTGGCCATCACCACTTTTACTCTTGACAGCCTTGCTTTGACGCCGTCGCGTTTTCACTGGGCCATCACCATTTTTACTCTTGACGCCGTCAGATACTGTTCCCAGCAAGGAAAATTAAGACTTTGCCGTTTTCACTTTTATGCTCCAAAAACGTCCGAAATGCTTCCTTTTCCAGAATTCACTCCAAAAGTACCTAAAATCATAAAAGGAACGATTTAGGGCAATATTTGATCAAATAAATTCCGATTTCAGCTTAAATGACCTCCTAAAAACGGATCATTTTTCGCCTCATCACTTGACGTTTATGCATTCATCCTTATAGCGTTCCACATAAGCGCTTGTGGATTCCCCTTGGCACTGTTTTACCCTAGCAAGTTCGACAGGGTTCTTGGCGCACTTCTTCCTTTGAGTAAAGTTTAAGTGAAACGCATTTCTCAACTCTTCAAACCCATCGATGCTTCTTCATGGCTGCTTACTAAACCAGGTTCGCGCATTCCCCGCTAATGTGGAATTAAACATGTGGCACCACACGGGTTGTGGCTAATTTTCTATGGTAGCGGCTTATTCGAAAATTTTTAGGTGGTCATCAGGATCACCTGTCCCGTCATAAGTTTTAACATTAGTTGGCATGCGCCTTCTCTTATCTTCTGAAAAATCGCTGATGCACCAAGTAAATGCGTCAACCTTTTGGCGGCGCAAGGGACGGGACATATCTTCATCCTCCTGGTCAAGATCTCTTCTCTTGGACTTCCAGTGTCCTGTTTCTTTGTCCTCGTTGTCTGAGGAGTCACTTGAGGACGAGCTTACTCTTTTGCGGCGCTTGCGTCGACTTTCCTCGAAATCTGAGCTTGAAGGGCTTTCGCTTGGGGAGCGCTGTCGCCCAGGTCTGTCATGAATCCTGCAACTACCAAGCCTTGGAGGGCTTTCGCTTGGGGAGCGCCATCTCCCAAGTCTGTCATAAATCCTACGACTACCAAGCCTCGGAGGACTTTCGTTTGGGGAGCGCCGTCGCCCAAGTCTATCATGAACCCTGCGACTTCCAAGCCTAGTGTGGACGTTGGTACGTCGTCCATCGTCTTCGTGCTCCTCCATGTACCGTAAGTCAGCTGCTTCATCATCTACGACCTTCTTTCCGACCCTAGTAAACACTGGGAGTCGGCGGCCATCTTTCTCGCGCATTTCCTCTCAGTGACGCGGTGGAGATGCTTCATACTCGGGGCCAAAGTTGAGCCGGGCTTGCAGGCTCTGACTTGACCTCTTTTTCGCTTCCTCTTGCATAAGGGCAGCCAAGGTTTCGTAGTTTTGAGATACAAAATCTCTTGACGCTAACTCAGGTGCGACTCCTTCTAGCGCGAGGATGTCTGTTTCCACGTCAGGACCCTTGTCTCGATTAGGCACACGTGGCGGCTCAGTGGGGTCTGTTTCTGGCACCGTTTGGTGAGGAGTGGTAAAAGGAATGCGCTGTAGATCTTCCGCGCTAGTGGTTGTCGTAGTGGCCTGAGTAGGCCCTGTGAGCAGTTCTACTGTCGGAAAGATCAGATCTGAGCCTGATCCTTGGTCTCTGGGCGCACTGGTTGTTCCAGAGGCCTGTTTAGGGGCTGAGTCACTTTGCTGCTTTTTCCCCTGTAGGTCACCATATGTTTTCTTCACCTACGGGGTCCGCTGGTTTACGTTCCATGCTTCGTCATTCTAGTTCTTAGTGTGTGGTCCCACGGATGGCGCCACTTGTTGATACAAAAGTTGGGCGTTCCTTGTTTGGACTCCGGTTCCCGTATCAATTGGATCTTAATGCTTGAGACCTACGCACTAAGAGAGCAAACAACACCGTTAGGCTTATCGTGGGATTGTCTCCCACGATTATCCTCCGGCGTGAGAGTAAGTAATCGGTTTGGGGTTTTAATGAAGAGTTAGTGCTATTAGATGATACCTCAATGAGGGCCGAGATGCCCTTTATATACACACGAAATCCTTATTGGTTTCATGTCCCTTATCCTTCGGCGTATCCCGATATATTTGGTCTCTTGATCCTTATCCCATAAATAAGAGACCCCATATCAAGACCATAAATAATAGTTACGAATTTGGGCCCTTGTGAGCCCAAATCTTTATTATGATAGCCCATGCGTGATGGGCTTAGATATTAGTAGTGTCCATTGGATGCGTTCGTGACCCAAGTGCGGACTATACGTCATCAGTACTAGTACAATGAGGTCTACTTCTAGTACAATATAGACAATAACGCTATAATAAGTTAATAGACGTTGATTTTTGTGTTTTAACTATTATCTAGGTTAGAGTTTTGTTCGTTGGTGTATAAATAGAAAAATCAATTTGAGTTGAAATTTAGGGATTGGTTTCTTGACCACTAGATATGTGTTAGTTACGTCTATTTATTAGTAAATATATGCTGGAGGTGATTGTTGTTGCACGTAGATGTATGGTGTTGTTTACGGTGGCGGTGACATCAGATGGACGTGGTAGTCGAGTGGTGTTGGCGGCAGATGGTGGTAGTAGAGGTGGTGTGTTTTTTGGGGGATGTGAAGAAGAAGATGAGTATGTGTTTATTTGTCGATAGAGAGTGAGTTGAAATGAAAAGAGACAAGAAGAAGAAGAAGAAGAAGAAGAAGAAGAAGAAGGGTGTTTGGGAGTGTCAAAGAATTTGAGTTGTTACTTATGTAAGTAAAATAAGGGTAAATTTGTCATTTAAGATGGAAAGGGATGTAATGTGTCAGACATTTGCTCTCGTAGAGATGATATATGTCAATAGTATTGGCTAGGGATTATTAGTGCCAAATTTTACAAATCATGATTTTTGCAGTTTACTAAAAATATATTGAATTTGATTTGAAATGCAAAATGAAGAGTTACATACCATATTTTAACAATTAAAAAAAAAAAAAAAAAAAAAAAAAAAAAATCAGTTACCATGCCATTACTCAACATGATAAAAATGACCAATATACCTTTAGTTAAATCTAATGAGGGATGTAATGTGATAGACATTTGCCTTCGTAGGAATGATATGTGTTAGTAGTATCGGCTAAGGATAAATATTGCCAAATTTCACAAACCAAAGGAATTATTTTTGCAGTTTCCTCTAGAAAAAACCAAATGACATGTTTTACACATCGTATGAGACCAAATGTCGTTTACGTTAAGTTTGCAACCTGTGAATTCCTTAAGATTTGGTTTTTGTCCTCAGGTGACGGAATACTTCACTATGCCTCATCAACCAAAACCTCTCTATTTCTTCTGGAGTTCGGCCCGGAATCCTGCCGGCTATCAATTCCCATCTGAAACATGCCACTAAAATTCATTATCATTATAGAAAAAACAGTCAACAACTGTGATTAAAATAGTTCAATGAGAAATCATATTTTAAATAAACAAAATTCCAGTAGTACAACACAAAAGTATTTTGGTTATTTATATAGGCATCATCAATCAATGGGAAGTCTAGACTAATACATAGAGAAAAGATTTTAAATCGAAATTTCATATAACAGTTTAAATCAATCTTTATAGAGTATGAGAGCTATTTGTTAGCATGATTATAACCAGATTCTGATTATGACAATTACAAAATAGTGATAACCCTAATAAAAATGTACATCTTAAATTCTTTTACATACGTAAGTAATTGTCTTGAAAAGGGTGTATCTATATCAACTAGAAGGGTACCCGCGCAATGCGGCGGCGGGCACCCGGTGACTATGTTTGTGGCGAGCAAATGTTTTTCATTTTAAACATTCTTTATTTAGTATTGTCTCAAATACTTTAAAACGTTGTAGATATATGTTTTTTAAAAGTAGAACATTTAAATTATTAATAGTGTAATGTGTGTTTAGAAGCCGAGATGAAACCGTGTGATTTTGTGGGTTAGTTTGTAGGTTTTATATATATGAAATATGCATTAAAAGGTAGTTATACTATATACGTTTCTTTTTTTTTTTTTTTTTTTAATCACATTGCAGTTTTTTTTTAACTGGCAGTTATATCACATTGATTAAATGGGCTATTGCAAGTTAATGAGGTTCATAAATATTAGTGGCTCATGCAATTAAAGAGATTAAAATTCATAATGTAACTTAACTCCTATTCATATGTATGTGTTAATTTAAAATCCTTCTAATTAAATAAATGTTTTTGGTCTTATTTTTTTAAGACTTCCTTTTTAGAAATGGCCTAAATGTATTATAATGTAGTTAAGATAAGCATATAGGAGTCGACTAAGAGAATAATCATCAAGTTGAGCAAAGAAATTTGCAGATAAAGTTTTAAACCCATTTTAAACTTTGTTTACTCCTTTACAATTTTTATCATTATTGGTAATTATTTTTCATTAGAAAAACATTTTTGTGTTAAAACCTTATTCTGTAGCTACAAAATAAAGTTTTTCACGCACCCACCACGACACACGGTCAACAAAAGTCTCGTATAATACATTTGTGAAGTAAATTATGTGAGGCTCAGGAGTAATAAAAAAGAAACTAATATAAAATTAAACTATTAAATTATTAAGCGTTTTTCTAAACATTGACCTATGGTTACCGATTAAATCAAATTAATTAAGTTATTATTTTCACATATATAGTAATTATACATTTAACATACAATAAATAAACATACAAATTATCTTAAATAATATTTTTTAATATATTTAAAGCAGTCACATATTTAATGCATAACAAATAAATTACAAATTACTTTTTATATTTATCATAATTATTGGTTTAACCATTATCTAGTGGTCAATTTTTGCAAACCCCAACTAATAAATACAAAAGAGTGAGTGACTAGCTTTAAATTGTTTGACGGCAACCCAAGTTTTAAAGGAGAAAACTTAAGCTACCCACAGGATAATTTACCCACTAGGAATTAAAACACAATTAAAATACAATTAATGCTTTATTGGAGAAAAAAAGAGGATATTCTTCCTTCTCTCCCAATGAATCAATGCCACCTCATCCGGGTAAACTACCCGGTGGGTAGGTGTATCCATGCCCTCGTAGCCGGCCATGTGGTAAACACCAAGATTCACAATAGATAGAAACACATTAAAAAGTCGATGTGACCCGAATGTATTTTTTTTACTCCACAACCGTGTGACATATGTACAAGTAGGTGCGCTAAATTTGGTTGGTCCATACTCTAGCTTGTTTGGACTTGCTGTAAGTAGTAAGTTTTGTGTTTTATTGTATATTTGTTTTTCGTTTTGTGTTGCAAGTGTAGTACTCACCCCCAACGTATACCCAAGCATAATATCAGGTGATGGACCTAGGATTTTCAAGAGTGTGTTGAATAAAAGAATTGTTAGCCTAATTAAAGTTAAATTGTAAGAAACAAAAGTAGAAAAAAAAATTTATTGAGAGTTGCACATATCATAAAATGACACTTTTGAAAAAAATTTACACTTGGTAACTTAAAATCGTGTGTAGCCCGTGCCACACCTGGCACCCATGTAGGTCCGTCCCTGAGCATACCGACATATATTTTTCGACAGGAGATGGCCAGCTTGATTGGCTAGGGTTGAAGACACTAGGGTATGCTTATCAGATAATTGTGGTCCATACTAATTGGGCATTTAATTTCTAGTTGTCGCAAATTAAAGAAAAGTGAGTCTGATTATGGTCTACGTATGATACTATGATGCATCATGATGGAACTTCTCTATATTATAAGCAAATGGTCCAACTTGGAAGAAGTTATCAAGAATTTTTGTAAAATTTAAATAAAGTTATTGGAATACTGTATTAAGTTATGGTGATTATTGCTCTTGCTCCATCATCATTCATCAAGAAAAGGTTCACTAAGCGTCATCGATCAATTTTCTTTCCTCCTTCAAAACACTTGGCGGTTTTGTTGATGTCGTAATTGCGTCAATGATACTTGTCTTCAAGTATTGGCCAAGTTAGAGTCTAATATATGCTATTTGAGATTAAATTTATACAGTTACATATTTTAGCTGGTGTTCTAGTAGAAAACCATGAAATCTAGATTGCTGAACGAATAAGATTTTTACATGACAATATTGAAAGCTACAAGCGAGTAGGTACGTTGTGCACTTGGTCGAAATTGACGCACCTAGCTACATCCGTAGTCTGTAATAGATTGGAAGTTAGAGTGATATTTATTAGTATCACACGGAATACACATGTTGAAAGGTTTTGAGATATACTTCTCTCTCATCCCACAAATCAGTGGTTGACATCTAAGTGTGTGAATGTTTTGTGTGAGATTTGTGAGTGGATGTAGCATCCCTCATTTGATAAATACACTGCAACTGAATGTGCAATTACATTTATGCCCTCGCACTTCATATATTCATATCCCTGTTTCTCTCTACTTAAATTAACTCCCAATGCCGTCTTTCACGGGTTATGGGTATCAATACCGTCTTCCACCGATGTATGAGGGAGGTTGAGATGTAGACAGCCTTACCCCTACCTAAGATAGAGAGGATGCTTCCAATTCTACATAAGGTAGAAAAGGACCTCCAGCCTTTTTCTCTCTACTTCGATTAGTCAATTACCTACGCTTTAATTAATATGTATATTACGCTTATATATGAAGTCTCACTTCCGTTCTTATTGCTATTCAATTGTTAATAATGAAAAAACTCTAGTCTATAAATGCTCATATCTTAAAACTACCATTGACATTAGACAGTGTTTATAGATTCATGGGTGTGATCGAGATTATTGGTTAAGGGTGCGTTTGGTATGCCGTCATGAATCACAATGGGTATGAATTTAATAGTAGTAGTTGGCCTCTCGATGTGAAAGATCCATACCTTGCCCTTGTAAGGTATATAGTATGGAACATATATATATCATTCATTCCCATATTTGAAAGATTTGCATCTTAAACAAACACAAGAATAAAATGAAAATTCATTCCCTCATTCTCATTCCGGGATACCAAGTTTCAATATGATAGGGCAATGAATATTGGTACCGAATCGAAAATATCAAAAATCAAACTGTATTGGAACCGAAACAAGGTTGAAATCAT
Organism: Artemisia argyi; assembly: GCA_030686995.1. Classification (NCBI taxonomy): domain Eukaryota; kingdom Viridiplantae; phylum Streptophyta; class Magnoliopsida; order Asterales; family Asteraceae; genus Artemisia; species Artemisia argyi. The sequence goes on along the minus strand of CM060683.1, from coordinate 55,079,717 downwards.
TTTTTTTTAAACCGAACCAACCAAATGAATTGAGGGAACCGACGCACAGTAACCCGAAGACTGAAGCAACCAAATGAATGAGGAAACCGTATGAATACCCGTACAATCTGATATGAGTTTGTTTATTAAACCGGTCCGTGACTAGTTACTCGTGTATGAGTTACTGTGAAATTAAACTACAAAGTCTCTCATTCGTAAATATAATTTATTCTCTTGATTAACGTTATTGTTTGTGATTACTCATGGTTATGGATATCATATCACTTTCAATTGCCGTGGAATTATAAATTTATGCGTAGATTTATCAGCTCCCCATGTGAAGCCACACATGAAAGCTTAATTAGCTTTCAATTCGATCCATATACAATGTATGATTTTTAATTTGGATTGCGATGTTAATTTGATCGATGATAAGTTTTAAAACTTGATTTATTTGAAGTATTTATTATATGTGAAAAATGTATACATGCATGCAATATTACTATTAAGCTTACGACAATGATTCTACATTGAAAGATAACACTGACCTGTTACCAAGAAGCTTGTGCATCCTGTAAACCAAATCTTCTTCTGCTGGGTTCAGGTTAACGACCTCCCATGGTCGACTACTCACCTCTGCAAAATCAATTGTTTCGTCATACCAAAATCCATCTTAAACAACGTCATCCATTACTTTTCCATGATAAACAAATTTGTGAATATATGAGAGTGTAATTTGTAATCAATAAGCTTCTAACTTAATACAACAATATCATGCCATAAATACATAATAAAACACCTTCATCCTTAATTATCTGTAAATAATTCTAACCATTTCTTTGTTTTTGATTTTTACAAAATCAACCATTTTAATTCCCGATAATTTGAAAGAAAAAATATACTACTTGAAACGCCATATGTTAGTTTTGTGTCAAGTTGGCTTTCAAATAAATTCACCATGGTTTTCTTCGAGTTTTAATGATTATTTCATTCCAAGAAACACCAAATAGCATATACCAAGATGTAAATCACTCATATGTTTTCAGAGTTCTTATCAAGAAAGATAAATGGACTATATAAATGAAGTTAGACTATATGAATATGAACATTATTATAAAAACTTACCTTCAAACTCACCATTGTTGTTCATGGACGATTTAGTGTTCTTCCTTGAACGTTTATCCATCATACAGCAGTTGAAAGGATAGGTCAGGAATTAATTAATTGTGTGGGGCTTTATTGCAATTGGAATCTTCATATATTTATAAAGATATACTCGCTCCGTCGCACATTAAGTGTCCAGTATAACTTTTTTTATGTCTTTTTTCTTCAACTTTAAATTTAAATATTTTTATTAGTGTTATATAATACTTAATGCAAGATATATGAATAGATTAAGTTTTTAAATGTATTTTCATTTATATAATTTTTATTAAGTATTATACAACACAAACAAATATATTTAAAGTAAAAGTTGAAAAAAAAATACCTAAAATATTATAATAGACACTTAATGTGAGACGGATGTAGTACAATAGTTTTTCAATAGAAGAAAATTACAAATAGGAGATACACTAATGTCACATTCAACCTTGTTTAAGACTGTCACTATATGTAATCAATTTCATGGTACCACTACACATTAAATAATAAATATATACACATATATACGAAATTTTCAAAGATTTTTTCCTTCAATTCTTATCATAAATCATCGGTACATAAACCCAAACCACTTAATGTTGGGTCAGTTCATTGCCTACTTCCCCTGAACAGGATTTTAACATAAAATATCCTAAGTATAAACCAAGTCGCCGAATACAAATTCAGCACAAAACTGAACTGAAGAATAAAGTTAAGTCTCAACTTTTTCAGTCTTTTGAAAACAAAAGAAGTCTACACTTCGTCATACTAATGTGGTTCAGAAACTGAAGACTAAGTCCAAAAGAGCATGTTCAGTTCAGCAAGGGTGGCAATACCTTGTTGAACGATGTCAATCTCCTCAACAAAGGTGCTGAGCAAAAAAAACTCCTAGCATCTAGAATATTTCAAGGCGGGAAAAAGATATTTTATACAAAAAGTATAAAGTAAAATCTTCTTGGGAATGACCAACTTTCAAAGCTGGTGTAAAAGTACAAACAGTGTACTCAACTATTCCCTAAAGTAAAACCTAACCTAGTATCTATTTAAAGGCATCTCATCACTCTATTGGATGCTTAGCACGTGTACTTTAGGAACCCCCTGAAACCCTAATTCCCTTCTGTAAAAGGGAATTCTTATAAAGGAATAAAGCATTGTGACAACTCACATTTTTTAGGTTCATACTTGACCATAAACTCAAAACATTTTACTTTGAACGTTTGAATTTACTTTAACATATAACCGTTAGGATAAATCGCGAAAACTGGAAAACAATTTTCAATGAATACCGGTACTAGATTAAGTTTAGTATACGTCAACTAAGTACTATATGAGTTTTACAGGCATGTTTTATGAGTTCATGCAATTGGTTTTACAAGTTTTACGTAAAATGTTTACGTCTTGCATCTAAGTCATAAATGCATGCATACATACATCACCTTTCCAATTTATACCCAATTACACTTATATATAAGAGTAAATTTACATGGATGTATCATGTGGTTTCTCAAAAGTAACAACCTTCGTCCTTCAAAGTTTGAAGATGCACTGGTAGTCCCGAAGTTGGTAAACAAATAACACCACTGGTCCTTTAGTTTAACTGGTGTTAAGTGAGTTCCATTATAATTTACACGTTAGCCCCTTTGGTTAAATATCATTGCATCGTTTAACCTTAAGAATAACGGTTGTTTATAATTTAAAGTTTCCATATGTTTTTATCCGTTTTTACATGTTTTCGTATGTTTTTATACGTTTTCTTACATTTTTTTCCGTTTTCATCCGTTTTATACGTTTTTGACTGTTTTTATACATTTTCGTCCATTTTTCTTACGTTTTCATCCGTTTTTATACATTTCCATACGTTTTTGCCCGTTTTCTTACGTTTTCGTACGTTTTCTTTCGTTTTTCTTAAGTTATCTACGTTTTTATATGTTTTCATACGTTTTGACCATTTTTATACGTTTTCGTCCATTTTCTTACATTTTTGTATGTTTTCGGAATTTTTCTTCTGTTTTTCTTAAGTTGTCATACATTTTCATCCGTTTTATACGTTTTTGACCGTTTTTATACGTTTCGTCCGTTTTCGTATGTTTCTTCCGTTTTTCTTTAATTGTCATATGTTTTTATTCGTTTTTATACTTTTTATCCGTTTCGTCCATTTTTATACGTTTTTGACCGTTTTTATACGTTTTCGTCCATTTTTCTTACGTTTTTCTTAAGTTGTCATATCTTATTATCCGTTTTTATACGTCTTCTTACATTTTATCCGTTTTCGTCCGTTTTTATATGTTTTTGTCGTTTTATACTTATTCGTCCGTTTTTCTTACATTTTTATACGTTTCATATGTTTTCATACATTTTTATACATTTACGCCTATTTTCTTACATTTTTCTACGTTTTTATCCGGGATGAAGATGTCAAAAAAATGGATAAAAACGTAAAAAGACGTATAAAAACAAACAAAATTGTATAAAATGTATGGAAACGTATAAAAACGGATGAAAATGTATAAAAACGGATAAAATGTAACAATAAGGGACGAAAACTAAAATGTATAAAACAGACGAAAACATACAAAAACGTATGAAAACGTATAAAAACAGATGAAAGAGTATAAAAACGGATGAAAACAGAAGAAAAACGGATGTAAACATTTAAAAACGGACGAAAATATATAAAAACGGATAAAAATGTATGACAACTTAAAAGAAAACGTACGAAACTTATAAAAACATATGACAACTTAAGAAAAATGGACGAAAACATATAAAAATTGATTAAAACGTATGAAAACGGGCGAAAACATATAAAAATGGACGAAAAACATATAAAATCGAACGAAAATGGATGCAACGTATGAAAATATAAGAAAACAGGTGAAAACGTATAAAAACGTAAGAAAAACGGACGAAAATGTATAAAAACGGTCAAAAACGTATAAAACGAGGTAAAACAGATGAAAACGCAAGAAAATGTGTAAACAGAGGAAAACGTATAAAAATGGGTAAAAACATTTGACAACTTAAAAAAAACGGAACAAAACGTATAAAAAGGAATAAAAACGTATGAAAATGGATAAAAACATATAAAAATGGACGAAAATGGATAAAAACGTAAGACAAACGGACGAAAACAGATAAAACGTATAAAAACGTAAGAAAAACGGACGAAAACTTATTAAAAATCTTCCAAAGTGATCCAAATCTTGATTTTTTGACTTTTTAATAAGTTTTCGTCCGTTTTTCTAAATCATTAAGTTTGCTCAACTGGGATCAACAATTTTTGACTTTTTAATAAGTTTTCGTCCGTTTTTCTTACGTTTTTATACGTTTTATCTGTTTTCGTCCGTTTGTCTAAACTTAATATTTATTTCTAAATCATTAAGTTTCTTCAAAGCTCAACTAAACACCAGGAGGATGCTTCTAAACACTCAATTCTTGGGATGTCTATTGACCAAGTATCTTCTTATATTTTGCCAACAAATTAAATGCTTGATCATCAGAATCATAATCATTCTGTAAATTGAGCAACTGATGAGGCGAAAAATGAACCACTTTTAAGGGGTCATTTAAGCCCGAATCCAAATTTATTTGATCAAATATTGCCCTAAATCGTTCCTTTTGTGATTTTAGGTACTTTGGGAGAGAAATCTGGAAAAGGAAGCAATTTGGACGTTTTTGGAGCATAAAAGTGAAGAAAACGCCAAAGTCTTAATTTTCCATGCTGGGAACAGTAGGTGACGGCGTCAAGAGCAAAACCTTGACGGCGTCAAGAGCAAATTTCATGAATTTCCATGACGACCCAGAACAGATTTGATGGCGTCACGTAGGAAGGGCGTCAAGAGTAAAAGAGTCATGACGGCCTGGAAGTATTTAAGTCTTGACGGCGTCAGAAGTGGATCTAGGCAGTCCGAGGAGAGTTTTGGCGGGGAGGTGACGGCGTCACATTGTTTGTCTTGACGCCGTCGTACCTGTTTTTCTATATATAGTTTTCTAATTTTCACACATTAAAGAGAGGAGTTTTGGGGAGAAACCCTACGTACGATTTTGGTGTAACTTTACAGGTTTTTCAAGGGTTCCAACCCCTTGATACCTTGCATGATTAATCAAGATAAGTGTTCTTCTAATTCAATCAATATGTCTATGTGTTGGTTGTCTATATCTTGTTCTTGTCTTAATTCTATCATGCTAGGCTAGATCTATCTTGTGTTTGCTTAGATCTAATGAAACCTAGATATTGATTATGTGTTGATTACTTGTTTATTCTTGTCTTGGATGAATGATTTATATGTTAGGCTTAAGAAAACTGGCAGATCTCCAAATGGTAACATGCTTGAACGTCTTAAGAAACATGAACCGAGGCGCACTAGGTCTTTATTGGTTGTATTTAATGCATGAGCCACTGTTTACAATCCCTATAGTTGTGCTGGGCATGGTGTAGGAGGAGATAAGAGCTCATAGAATTGGGGAGTTATGTGTGCCACCCCATGAATGGTATTAAGGAATACGATCCGTCATCCATGCAATTATAACAAGTAATTAACGTGTAAAATATGTCTAGGGAGTAGTGAAATCTAAGTAAACACATTTTCTCCAATTACTGCTCATAACTTTAATATAAATTAGTTTATTTTCATTTTTAGTATTTTATTTTGATTGCATCTTAGTATTGGGTTAGTTGAATAGCAACTAATTCCGCCCAAATCCTTCAAACCCCGAGATTTTACTTGCTTTCATAAAAATATAAAAAATACAAAAATAATCATCCCTCATCTTTAGAACTAGTATTTAGGCTTTCTAATCCTAGCGACACTATTCCTAAGCTGAACGATCAATCCTCCGGTACTTGTCACTATACTATACTACAACGATCAGGTACACTGCCTGGTGGGGGTTGTAAGCTTCTCGAGATCCCTCGAGAGGTAAAGCCTGTTGCGATTCCCACGCATCAAGTTTTTGGCGCCGTTGCCGGGGAGACCTTTAAGTCCTAGACTGGCTACTGTCAATTCTGTCTCAAAACCAACTTCGGCACCATTATCTGAGTCACCCTCTAAAGAAAACGTCGAGACTTTTCAGAACTATGGCCTACCTTGTTCCCCTCCCAAAGAGCTTAGTTTGGAGTTTGAAGCTAGGATGAGAGAATATATGGCAACTCACTCAGATCGGCTTGCTAGATTCGAGGAAGCAGTTTATAAGCAAAAAAAGGAAATGCAGGAGAAAATGAATGAGATGATGAGTCTATTAGAGGAGTATGCCAACCAGAGAACCCCCGAAAGAATACTACTAAGGAAAGAAAGCGCCACTCCTACCACCCAATTTGTTAACTCCATCACCATCGTCCAAAAAGATAACGAGAAGGTAGAAACTCCTGCTAAACAGACCTTAGAAAAACCACCAGAATCCCAACCTTTGAGCTACTACCTGAAACATGATATAAACGAAAACACCATAACAAATTGGATTAAGGGTGATGGGCGTAACCAACCTCCCAATCAGGGTTCTGAAAATGAGGAAGAAGTGAAAGATGAGTATGATACGCTACCTGGAGGATCAGTATTCGAAAGACTAGTGGTATAAATGGTAGCTACTAAGCAGGTGGCATGTGGGAACTTTGAGATACCAACAAGCATCGGGGACTTGAAACATCTTAGTGCTTTCGCCGACCAAGGATCGGAAGTAAATCTTATGCCCCTAACTATTTACGTCCAACTAACGTCAAAAATGCCAGCCCCTACCCATGTTAGGCTATCTCTCGTTGGACACTCGTACATATATCCCCTAGGGATCGCAGAAGACGTATTAGTTAATGTCGTAGGATTCATGTACCCCGTTGATTTTATGATCATCAATGATAAAGGGGATGGATGCATGCCAATAATCCTTGGGTCACCATTCCTCACTACCGCTAGGGCTGTCATTAAATATGAAGGTAGGAAGATCGAGCTTAAATCTGGAAAAAGAAAGATTAGCTTCCCCATGACCCCAAGAAGTAATCATGAGAATTTGAGTTAGAGAAAGATCAAAAACAACATTGACACGACACCCATTCGTGTTCAGAATAAAATTCTTGCATGGGAGGCAAGAATCAAAAGCAATAAGGAAGCCAAAAATGAGAAAAGCAAAAACAATAAGGTTCAGGTCGAATTCGAACATACTCAACCCATAGATAATCATGTACCATTTGAGGAAGGGAACTTGGTACTCTTGAGTCACTTAGAAACAACAATACCACCCGATAAACCAAGTCCTTGGTGGTATGGGCCATTCACAATCGAAGGTGTGAGCCAAGATGGGGTAGCTAATTTGAGAAGCAGATTAGGTGGGATGGTGATTGCGAGTATCGACAGATTGAGGCACTACCACCATAACAGTAATGATCGCAACTATATGGGGTATATCATTTCCAATGATGAGATCACGTAGTAACCCATGACCTTGAGTCTAGCTACAAGACTCGTAAATAAAGAAAAGCGCTGCTTGGGAGGCAACCCATGTTTTGTGTGATTTTATTTGTTTGATTGTTATTTGCTTCCGTATGCATGTTTTATTTTTATTGTTGGTTGATCATGTTTCTAAACTAAATAGTAGAAATACTTTACTTTGTTGTTTTGGCCTAGTCTTAACTCCACCTAAAAGTATTTTTGCAAAAGATAAGTGTAAGGGGAAACCCCAAATATGTTTTTAAGAAACAAACCGATCATGATTCTCCACAATATTAAATGAACATGTATATTCGTATTTGTTAGAGTCAAATGCTTGTATTGAGTCATAATGAAGTTTTGCAGGATTTTCCAGGAAGTAGGACCAAGTTTTTCCAGAAATTTTCCGGAAACTTAACATAAGGATTTCTACAGGTCAATTCTGACGGCGTCAGGGGTTTACTCTTGACGGCGTCAGGAGTTAAAATCTGGAAATTTTACCGGTTTTGTTTTTCTAACGGAGTCTTATGGTTTTTGTGAATTATTAAGTTTTATAATCTCCAGGAGATCTGCAAACTTCATTCCACAAGCATTATATCTTATCTTGTTTTCTAGGATTTAGTAACTTATATAGAATACCGCCGATTTTACGCGAGGTTGTCTTGTCTATTTTGTCAGGTTTTACAGGTTATGTATGACAAGAAGATGATTTATATTCTGGAAGGGAAGCTTTGATTGTTCGTTTTATTGGAGGAAGATTTAACCTGGCCACCCTATTATCCATACCGAGTGAATCAGGGGAGTATTTGATTTCATTCTCTTTACTTTTTCACTTTTACATTCTTTACTTGAACATTGGGGACAATGTTCATCTTAAGTGTAAGGGGAGGGTAAAAAGATGATACCTTACATATGCACTTTCGCTTGAGTTTGATAGTAGATGTGTAATAAAACTATGAGAAATACTTGTTAGTGCAATTTTAGCGCCAAATTTAAATTTTTTTACAACATTTAGGAGTGAAACTTTAGCCATAGCAAGCGTCTCATGGATAGGAGATTGTATGACTAGCACATAACCGTATATTCAGAAAAATTTTCCACCCAAATATGTGAGGTTCGCCTTTAGATTTGATAGGAAAAACATTTATTATTAGTGCTTATGAGTGTACCGGTAGCATTTAGATTCTAGAACTTGCGTTAGTGATGCATTCCAAGACCGCTAGTGAGACTACATTCGTGTGGTAGGATTTACTACATGATAAGAGGCATTAGGATCACCCTTGTGTTAAACCCGTATTACAATTACTTGACCATTTAAGTCATACTACTTGGCTAGTTAAGTCAACTAATTTTTCCACACCCTTAGCGTTATACTTATTTTTAGTACACGAAACCCCTAGTACACCCCTCCGAGCCTATCTTTTCGTTTCTAACTTTAAGCATCTTACTTAAAGGAAGAATTTGTTACACCCCACTTAAATGTACAACCAAATCGCCTTAGCCTTCCGTGTATGCGCTCATTTTTAGTGCATTATTGTTATTTGTTAAACCCTAAGTTAACTTTCTAATTGATTACATGGTTGCTAAGTCGAGTCATATCCTTGTACATATTGTTTTGGTATGATTAGGACTCATGGGTAAGTACTTATTTTATGGAGTAATGGGGAAGAACATCATTTATTACCCCCATATATACGATAATCTTAAAAGTGCTCCAAGTGTTTTGATTTTCTTAATTCGAGTCATTAGATTAGTTAAATGTAAAGTATCTAAAGATTCAAGTGTAAGGGAAATGTTCATTCCCTATGATGTATTATTTTGAATGGTAGGGTAAGAGTGTATGCAAAAAAACAAAAAAAAAAATCGAAAAAATCAAGAAAAAGAAAAAAAAAATAGAAAAAGGAAAAAGAGAAAAAAAAAAACATACGGACTACCATCCCTTTTTATTCTATGTTTATTTTATGTTTTTGTTATTTTTCATTTATTAGCATAAGTCGAGTCTAGTCTTGGCTTAGCAACGCCATATTGTACATGTAATTGACTAAGATTGTTAACTCGCCACCAGTAAAACTTCCTTTATCCAACAAAACCGTGTATTTCATATCCCTACACCTAACGTTACAACCCTTTAAAAGACCTCTTTGATAGTTTATCCTAGGTGCCTACGCCATGTGGTGGAGGTTTGATCCTTTCCCAAGCCTATGGTAATCTATTTTGCTATGACAGGTAGTGAGAGATATCTTCCGTTTCCATATTGTAATTTATACTTTATTACACCCGAGAGATGTGAGTATCTAAACACTATTTGTGAGGTGCTTGTGTATAACCTCCGTGCTTGTCTATTGGTCTTTAGTGGAACGATTATTTGTTGTAATTACTTTTATATTAGTGTTAAATGACCCCTAACTTGTATTTTGACTAGAATAAAAGCGCATTTGCTTGAGGACAAGCAAATCTCAAGTGTAAGGGTATATGATGAGGCGAAAAATGAACCACTTTTAGGGGGTCATTTAAGCCCGAATCCGAATTTATTTGATCAAATATTGCCCTAAATCGTTCCTTTTGTGATTTTAGGTACTTTGGGAGAGAAATCTGGAAAAGGAAGCAATTCGGACGTTTTTGGAGCATAAAAGTGAAGAAAACGCCAAAGTCTTAATTTTCCATGATGGGAACAGTAGGTGACGGCGCCAAGAGCAAAACCTTGACGGTGTCAAGAGCAAATTTCATGAATTTCCATGACGACCCAGAACAGATTTGACGGCGTCACGTAGGAAGGGCGTCAAGAGTAAAAGAGTCATGACGGCCTGGAAGTATTTAAGTCTTGACGGCGTCAGAAGTGGATCTAGGCAGTCCGAGGAGAGTTTTGGCGGCGAGGTGACGGCGTCACATTGTTTGTCTTGACGCCGTCATACCTGTTTTTCTATATATAGTTTTCTAATTTTCACACATTAAAGAGAGGAGTTTTGGGGAGAAACCCTAAGTACGATTTTGGTGTAACTTTACAGGTTTTTCAAGGGTTCCAACCACTTGATACCTTGCATGATTAATCAAGATAAGTGTTCTTCTAATTCAATCAATATGTCTATGTGTTGGTTGTCTATATCTTGTTCTTGTCTTAATTCTATCATGCTAGGCTAGATCTATCTTGTGTTTGCTTAGATCTAATGAAACCTAGGTATTGATTATGTGTTGATTACTTGTTTATTCTTGTCTTGGATGAATGATTTATATGTTAGGCTTAAGAAAACTGACAGATCTCCAAATGGTAACATGCTTGAACGTCTTAAGAAACATGAACCGAGGCGCACTAGGTCTTTATTGGTTGTATTTAATGCATGAGCCACTGTTTACAATCCCTATAGTTGTGTTGGGCATGGTGTAGGAGGAGATAAGAGCTCATAGAATTGGGGAGTTATGTGTGCCACCCCATGAATGGTATTAAGGAATACGATCCGTCATCCATGCAATTATAACAAGTAATTAACGTGTAAAAGATGTCTAGGGAGTAGTGAAATCTAAGTAAACACATTTTCTCCAATTACTGCTCATAATTTTAATATAAATTAGTTTATTTTCATTTTTAGTATTTTATTTTGATTGCATCTTAGTATTGGGTTAGTTGAATAGCAACTAATTCCGCCCAAATCCTTCAAACCCCGAGATTTTACTTGCTTTCATAAAAATATAAAAATACAAAAATAATCATCCCTCATCTTTAGAACTAGTATTTAGGCTTTCTAATCCTAGCGACACTATTCCTAAGCTGAACGATCAATCCCCCAGTACTTGTCACTATACTATACTACAACGATCAGGTACACTGCCTGGTGGGGGTTGTAAGCTTCTCGAGATCCCTCGAGAGGTAAAGCCTGTTGCGATTCCCACGCATCAGCAACCCAGTACCATTAACCATCTCATAGACAATCTCCAAATAATTTGCCAATGGATAATCTTTTTCAGCCAACATGTATAGAGTGTGTGGCCCAAGTTCTAAGACATGAATGCCAGAATTTTGAAAAATCTCCATCTTTTTACTTTGCATCCTTTTATCTCTGTCCATTCAGAATCTTCCATTGAAGGATCAAACATAAGTTTCAGAGCTCTCCAAAGAACATTATCAGCCATAGACTTAATGTAATCAAATGTTCCCTTTCCTTCCTTCTTAGCTTCAAATTTCTTATCTCCAAATCTTTCTTTGTATATCCTCCATAATGTACAAACATCCTCTCTATCAGAGTAATACAGCATCTGTAGAAATCTAAGAAACCTATGAGTCTTCCCATCAGATCTCTTGACATCATGAAATGTTCCAATGTTAGTATGATAATTTGTAGTTACTTGAATGATAGGATATCTGACCCCTACTGGTTCAACATCAACTACTTCAGGTTCGTCCATCTTAGCAACCATAGTTAGAACTTTCAACTATTGCTTTAAGTGTTCAGGAGGAATATGATCATAATCATTCTTGAAATCATTATGCTCATCTCCCTCAGGCTTAGAACTGCTTTCTGCTTATGCTTTTCTCTTCTTTCTAGCAGAGGATTTATGAACAACTCCTTTTCTCTTACCACTCGGACAAGAAGAAATTTTCTTTTCTGCTACATTATTATGTTGTTCATTATCATCTGCTTCTTTTACATGCTCTGCTGTAACAACTCTGTCACGTACCAACTTCTTCTTCATTTGAGCAATATGTTCCAAATCTTCAGCACAACCCATAGGATAGAAGGTATCCATCTCTTTCTTAGCTTGTTGATACAAGTTAAAAACCTCTTGATCAGACTTAGGCTTCAACTGCACCAATTTCCATCCCTTCATATTCTTTAGGTATCTTTCTTGCTCTCTTCTATGTTACAAATCTGTTGGACCCTTGAGAATTTTCTTCTTTCTCCTAGCAACAGCATCTTCTTTTCTTTTCTTTGCTGAGAACTCTCTCATCCAAGCTTGAACATCAAAAGTTGGAGTTTCGTTTTCTTCAATTTTAACCAACTTGGAGAGTTCTATGCCAGCATCTATTCTTATCTTTTCTTCCACCCACTCCTCATACCTCTTCGAATCTTCAGTTTCTTTTTCAACCTTTTCCTTTTCTTCCTGAATCAACTGTTACTCTTCTTGATCAATCAACTCTTGCTTTTTCATTGCAACAATTGAATCATGTTCAATTTGTAATTCTTTGGGCCAGAAATGAAAAGGTATCTGAGAGTAATCAATCCCTTTATGCATTATCTTTGGAGCTTCAACCAGCTTGCCCTTTCCTTTGTCAGTAGAAGATGATGCAACAATCTTCTTTTGTTGAGCAGCAGGTTCTCTGATTACTACTCCTTTTTGAGGTATTCTTGGTGTAGATGATGTGATTGTAGATGCTGGTTGTTGTGGTAGTGGTTGAGTTGATTGTGATGTATGTTGTGAAGGTGATTTAGATAGAACCTCTATTGTTTTCTTACTTAACAAAACCATAGCCTCAGCAGCAGCTTTGTCACTAGACCCAACAGCAGAGTCTTGTGCATCAGCAGAATTGACCTTTTCACTAGCAGCAGGATCAGCAAAATCCTTAGCAGTAGAGTCTTTAGCAGCAGCAGAGTCATTAATTTTGTTAGTAACAGCAGAATCATTTACTTCTTTTGCCACAGAGTCACCCAAAGTCATCAATGCTTCACCCATCAACCCTGTTGCCTTCACTAATTGCTCAGGCCCCAAAGTCTTAAGTTTCTCCACCACATTTTCTTGAGTAGCAGCCACTTCTTCCATTACAACCTCATTACCTAATTTTTCAGCAATCACAAAACTATCCACGTCCTGAGGACTTTCCACCTCCATATCACCAACCTCTGGAACCTCCCCTGAAACTATTCTAACATCCACATCTTGAGCACTGTCAACTTTCATCAAATCTGCCTCCCCTGAACCCATATCATCTTTCTGCTCCTCATTCCTCCCCTGTTTGGAAGCATCCTCTTCCAAATGAACAGAGTGTTCAGGTGAACTCACAACTTGAGAAATGCCCACTTTCTTCAATCTTCTTAAGGAGGTTGAAGATCTTGATTTCCTTAAGTTCTTGATCTTCTTTTGCACTTTTGTAATCAGTTTGGCTTGTCCATCAACAATAGTAGAAAGACCAAGAACTTTTTCTTCCAATGTATCATACTTCAGCTCCAAAATTGTACAAGTAACCGTCAATTTCTTAAGAAGTTCCATACTAGTCTCATCACTTCGACCTGTGTGACCTGGTCCGAGAGGTGAATCACTGACATTGTCATCATGTACAATATTATCCATCAATTCATTTGTCACTGTCCTTTCCTCATCACTTCGACCTGTGTTACCTGGTCTGAGAGGTGAATCTTTGGACATAAACTCAGTATCAAACCTAGTTTGATCATCTGTGCCCCCTATGTTTTCCATTTGGCTAGGGTTACCATCATTGGAGTTAGACTCATCAGAATCCTCTTCACTAGATGTTGCCTTGGTTTGGGTCTTAATGATGTTATCACTGTCCTGCTCTGCTGCTAAGCTAGAAGCAGTAGTGACAGCCCTTGCCAACATGTCCCCTTCATCACCTAGGACAGCCTCATCTGGTACAGCCATACTAACACTATCCTGAGGTAGATCAGTGTTCTTATTGGTTTTCCTACAGGTATAGTGTATTTTAGGTTGTGTAGCAGATGCAGAAAAATTGGGTGTGTGATGGGAATCAGTGGGATTTCCTGATTCTTCACCCTGAATATTTTGCACAATTTGCACCATATAAGGTGTAAGAGCTGTATGTGTGCCTAAAAAACCTTTTCCATTTTTAATCAAGAAAGAAAACATTTTGGAAACCAATTTAGGAGCATCATAAGTGGCAGTATGTGATCTGAAATTGGAAAGTTGGTTTTCTATAAAGAGCTGGATAATTCTTGGATAAAGTAAATAAGAACCAGACTCTTTGACACTTTTTGCAATCCCCTCCAAAATCATATTTCAAAAATTAAATGGATGTCCTTTGCTTAGGCATACCATAGCAGAAGCAATAGTAGCACTAAACTCATGCCACCCAGAAGTTTTAGGACTCAAACAATGAAGGAGATTGTGTACCAAAAATTTGTATTGAGGACAGAGGAGAGTTTTTTGAAATTTTAAATTAGTATGTCTTCCCTCATATCCCAAATCATTTAAACCTTGAAAAATAGCAGAATTAACAAGACACGTGGTCTCTGTTTCATCAGCAAAGAGAAGAGTTTCCCTTATAGAGGATTCAGTTACACGAACTTGTTGACCATCTACTATAGCTTTAACATATTTTTCCCCATTCCTAGTTTTAGCTTTAGCAGTAAGCCAAAACTGTTTGATGTAGGAAACAAATATTGTAGGATTCACAGTTAATGCATACCTAAGAGAAGTAGCATTCAAGAATTTTACCATATCTGTGAAACCTTCAGGAACCAACTCTTCATCCAAAATAGCAACATTATTGTGATGCTCTGCCCAGGTAAGTGTACAATCCATGAATTAGGGTTTTGAGAAATTAGGGATTATTGACTTTGAGAGTAATGGTGTGTTAGGGTTTGAGAGAACTTCAATTTGGGCGTGTAAAAACCAATTGTGGATGTCAATTAGGTTTTAAACTGATTTGGAGAAGTTACACATTCCACCCTCACACTTACAACCGTAGCAGCAGAACCATATCATCCACAACACTAGCAGCAGAATGAAACAACTAGCAGCAGAGTGATTTTAGCCAGCAGCAGAGTTGACTAATCAAACCTTGGTCAAAAAGTCAAACAATCTTGAATAATAAATGCACTTGATACGCCTTAATCCCTATAAAGACGGAGCAAATCTTCCCCAAAATTATCACACGCAAACCCTAATTGCATTCAAAAACGCCAATCACCCAAATCAAATCACAAGAACAATGAAATCCACTCCCGAAATAATCAACATTTCTTCTGATTCATCCTCTGATGATGAAGCACCACTCCCAACATATGTTCCACCATTCCGTCCTCCCCACAACAGATGTAGGACAAAGGAACAAGCACGCAAAAGAAAACACGATCTTCCTGTGTTCAAGGATCTATTGAACTTGAATCAGACCCCAAGCATATCCAGGGGTAAAGAGGTTATGTCCCCTAAATCTCCAACTTCTTCAAAATCATCAGAAGACCCAGCCTGGATCCCCAACAGACCTCCATCTCCAATGGAACTTGTTTCCCCTTTTATTTATACTTCTTCTGATGAGGATGAGCCTCAGAACAACCCACCTGTCACTCCAGAAAGACCACAGTCTTCAAGGCCAAGACCCAAGCCATCATCCAGAACAAGGAAGTCAAACCCTCCTTTGCCCAAGGAGAGAAAAGTTGTGCTTGGGCTTCCATGTCCTAGACAGTGATGTAGTAGTAGGTTGTAGTCTTTTGATTTCATCTTTTGATGTAGCAGTCTTTTGTGTTCCTTGGAAGTGACTTATGAATGTACTCTATAATTTGTAGTCATGTGGTTTGAATGAATGATGAATGATCCATTTTTGTTTAGAATATTTGTGATGAGGTGAAAAATGATCCGTTTTTAGGAGGTCATTTAAGCCGGAATTGGAATTTAATTGATCAAATATTGCCCTAAATCGTTCCTTTTGTGATTTTAGGTACTTTGGGAGTGAATTCTGGAAAAAAAAGCATTTTGGACATTTTTGGAGCATAAAAGTGAAGAAAACGGAAAAGTCTTAATTTTCCTTGCTGGGAACAGTACCTGACGGCGTCAAGAAGGATATGATGACGGCGTCAGGAGCAAAATGGATGACGGCCCAGAGAAAATGTGACGGCGTCAGAACAAGGGCGTCAAGAGTAAAAGTGGTGACGGCCCAGAGCAGAAATACACATGACGGCGTCAGATCTGGATCTAGGCAATCCGAAAAGATTTTTGGCGGCAAGATGACGGCGTCAGAACTTTCCTCTTGACGCCGTCACCTCATGAAATCTATATATACTTTTCTAATTTTCATTCATTAGGAGAGGAACTTGTGTGGAGAATTTTAGGGCCGAACTTAATAAACCCTAGCTCATTTGTAACAGTATTTTCAAGGGTTTTCACCCCTTGAAACCTTTCATGTTCAATTGAGATAAGTATCCTTTCAATTCATTCAATATGTCTATGTGTTGTTTGAATATATCTTACGCTTATCTTGATTTTAACATGCTAAGCTAGATCTTTTATGTGTTTGCTTAGATGTAATGAAACCTAGATGTTGATTATAGGTTGATTGCTTGTTTATAGTTGTAATGGATGAATGATTTCAATGTTAGGCTTAAGAAAACTGGCAGATCTCCATTGTGTAACTTGCTTGAACGTCTTAAGAAACATGAACCGATGTGTACTAGGTTTTGTTGGTTGTATTTAATGCATGATCGAATTCTAGTGATCCCATGTTAGGAGCTTCTTGCAGGCTCGACATAGGAGTGAAGTAGGAGCTTATAGAATTGGGGAAGTAAGTACGCCACCCCATGATTGATATTAAGGAATATAACCCGTCATCCACGCAACTGTAACAAGTAATTAACCTGTAAAAGATATCTAGGGAGTAGTGAAATCTAAGTAAACACAATTCTCCCATTTATTGTTCACGCCACTAGTTTAATTAGTTTTATTTACAATTTTGTTATTTTATTTTGATTGCATCTTTAGTTATTGGGTTAGTTGACTAGCAACTAATTCCAGCCCTCCTTCCAATACCGAAGATTTTTAATTGCTTTCATAAAATATAAAAAATACAAAAAGAATCATCCCTCACCTCTAGACCTAGTTTTTAGGCTTTCTAATCCTAGCGACACTATTCCTGAGTTGAACGATCAATCCCCCGGTACTTGTCGCTATACTATACTACAACGATCAGGTACACTTCCTGGTGGGGGTTGTAAGCTTCTCGAGATCCCTCGAGAGGTAAAGCCTGGTGCAATTCCCACGCATCAAGTTTTTAGCGCCGCAGCCCGGGGAATAGTTATTGTCCAGGTTAGGATTTTCTTTTTATTAGGTCTACTTGCTAGATTCCTTTCTAGTAAGATTTTATTTTTATTTTTAGTTTTCTTTAGTCTATCTTTTTCTTCGTGCCTCTGTTAGTAAAATAAATTCATTGACTATTCCGTGGACCATTATGGAAAACGCGAATCCACCCCTTTCCCCTAGAGAAGTGGCTTTGTTACGTGAACAAATTGAGAGTGAGATTAGGGAACTTAGGGAGCTTAATAGGTTGATTAAGGTTGAGCTCAACCATGCATTTAGTGACCTAGCAACCACCTTGTATTCAAATAAGGACCTAGGGACTAAAGATTTTGAGGATGTTGTTGAGGAACTTGAAGAAGGGGAGATTGATCCAAAGCTAGATAATTATTTTAATCTATACCCCACTAAGGAGGAGATTGCGTACTATAATAATCTTATTGATAACTGTTGGAACCAAAGTTTTACTATTTTATCAAGTCTCGGTCATTTGTAATATTAGGTTGCTTTAGTTATTATTTTACTTACAATATAGTTTATGTTACAAAGTTTACTAGACTTAAGCTAGGTGATCCATGGGCTTTAAGGCCCATACGATTTCATGAATGGGAGGAGAGGGAGTGTTGCCCTAGCTCCTTCCCTATAAATAGATGGCTTAGGTCTTTGTAATACTTGGTTGGTTATTTGAAACATTAAGGAAACTCTTGCAATTCAAATTCTCTAATTTCTCATAATCATCCCATTCTCATTCTCATCTCATTTCTATCATTCTAATACTTGTGTTTACCAAATGGTGACCTAACAAGTGGTATCATTCGCCAAATGAAGGTGTAGCTTTTGTTTTTTCATTAAGTTTGTTCTTAAACTTGTTTTTCATTCGATTTTTTTAAGAAATTATTGTACTTTCTTGCTTGTTTCTTGGTTTTTATCACATATTTGCTTACAAACTTGTGCTACAAATCAACACAAACAAAAAAGTTCACATTTTTCCTTATAAAATTCGACTAGGTTACTTGTACTATTTTTCACAATCTTTTATATAATTTGAAAAGTTCTTAAAGTTTTCAACTTTCTTAAAGATCTCTTCATTTTACACCTAAAAGTACAAGAATCTTGAAATAAAAACGAGTTTTAGGATTGCTTTCTTTGAAAAACAAAAACTTACAAGTTATCGAGATCTTCTCAACGTGCATTACCTCGACTTCGTTTGTGTGGACTCGGTATTTTCTTTCTTGTATAAGAAAGTTATGTACTTCGACGCTTGGGAAAGTTTTCGAAATTGTATAATTTCGAAAACTGTTTTTTCGTAAACTTGGTCATTTATCGAAAACTCATTTTTTCGAAATCATACAAAGTTATCGCAAACTTATCAAAAGTTTCGAAATCCTACTATTTCGAAAACATTCGAAGTTTCGCAAAACCTTGATTATTTCGAAATTTCAAGTTTTTCGAAAACTTGCAAAGTTTCGCAAACCTTGTTTCTCGAAAACCTGACAAGTTTCGCAATCCCATTTATCGCAATCACAGCTGAACCAGTTTTTTGAGATCATTGGAATTCCTAAGTTTCGCAATCTGAAGTTGTGCTAAGTTTATTGATACTTGGTTAATTCTACACTTTCTACAAGATCCATTTCTACACAAGTGTTCTAAGATGTCTAAACCACCTAATCATTACTTCCCTCATACTCAACAACCTCTACATCAGCAGTATCAGCAACCTCAACAGCAGCAGTATCAGCAACAACAATACCTCCCGCACCATATGAATCAACAACCTTCTCAAAAACAAACATACAATCCATTACATCATTACCTAATGATGCAACAACATCAGATCATTCCTCAACAACAACCATATCAAGTGCCACAACAAACCACTCAGTTTTCCTCCAAACAACCTCACTGGTTTGACAGAATGTGTGAAGTTATTACAACTCAACAATCCCGACATGAGGCAGGATCACTTGAAACACCTCCAATGCTAACACCTGGGAATTATGTTCAATGGTCAAGTCGATTCCTAAGATTTCTTGAACTAAAGAAACCTCATGGGACATTCTTGAAACAAGTGATACTTGAAGGACCATTTGAGTGGCCAACAAGATTTGAAGCTGGAGATCCAACTGCTGATCCTCCACGTCCTCCTGGTGATAGACCCCTTCCAAAATCTGCACTCACTGAAGAACAGAAACTACATCGTGAAGCTAATCAGTATGCAATGGCTTATATACTTCAAGGTATACCTAATCCGATCTATCGAAGTGTCGATGCTCAGAAAACAGCCAAAGCTATGTGGGAACACGTTCATCTCCTTATGGAAGGCACTCAATTGAACAAAGATGACATGGAATCCAAGCTTTACATGGAATACACTGACATCACAATTGAACCTGGAGAGTCACTTGAATCCTACTATCATCGCTTCACAAATGTGGTCAATGATCTGGAACGTCATAAAATCACAGTACCAAGGATCACTGTGAACTCCAAATTTGTTGGTAGTCTTGGCCCTGATTGGCATAAATATGTGACATTTGTTCGTCAAACGAAGAATCTTCATGATGCTCCATATGGTTTGTTGTATGATTTTCTGAAACACCATGAACCTGAAGTGGAAAAAGATAGAGCTCTACGAGGAGGATTCACACCAACATCAACACCAAATTCTTTGGCTCTCGTAGCTCAATCTCCCTATGCTCCACCACCAATGTCAAATCATGCATATGTTCAAGAGCAGAACTACTTCAGTTATCCACAATCTTCCACCTCGAACCAAATGGTCCCTTATGATTCATCTCTACAGAATGATTCTACTCAACTTGTTCCGTTAAACAACAATGATGCTGTGTATTACTCCAACTCCAATGATGATGACGATGATGACTTTAATACGTTGAATCAGGGACTTGCTCTTATTGCTCGTGCTTTCAGCAAATTCTCCAACAAAACAAACAACCGTCAACGTTCATCTTCTAACACAAGGAATCAAGTTGTTGTCAATGATGGAAGAGTGGAAATTCAGAATCGTAGCTATGGTCGATCTGGTTCAGGAAATTCTTCAGGAAATTATGGGAATGGTCAGAGGTTTAGTAACAATGGTGGGTTCAGGAACAACTCAGGATCCTCTCAGCAAAGGTCTGAATCAGTTGCAACTAGGAACTCCAACTCAGGGAATGCAGTGTGGTGCTACAATTGTAATGAACAAGGTCATATAGCGACAGCATGTCCCAAACCGAGAACTCGGGGTAGTAAGTTTCACAAGCAGGCATTACTCATGGCTCTTCAAGATGAAAAAGATGGACATTTCCCTGAACAGGATAACAACTTCATGGCAAATGTGAACAACGATGATGACATGGAAGATCTGGAAGCCAATGCTGTTGTGATGCTTATGGCCAACATGCAGGAACTTAAGCTCAATGATTCAGGTCCAGTGTATGACACTGACGGCTTGTCTCAGGTACATGACCTCAATGCATGCTTTATTAATGAAATAGTATCACCTTCTACTTATGAATCAGATATGGCGCACGTTGTTCCATGTGTATCATCTTCATCATCTCAAACAGATGAACAAATAAGCACAGTTGTCATATTTGATGATGACACAGTTGTTTCATTTGATGATCCTATTGAGAATGATAAAAATGATCATTTAGAACAAAATGAACCATCATTTGATCCAGACCCTGACCTCATATTGTTATCTAAACAACTGGATGATCAAAAATTGCAAATCATTAAATGCAACGAGACAAATAAAGTTTTGAAAGAAAAAAATACGTCACTTGCAAGAGATATTGAGTGTTATAAAATTCAGCTTTCAAATCAGGAAGACAAAATTAAACATGCAAAACGTTTTGAACAAGCTTTTCAAGATTCTTACAACAAAGAACAAGATCTTCAACGTAAAATGCAAGATTTAATTGAGTCAAACGGAAAGTTAATTTCGAAACTTGAAAGTGAGAAGTGTGAATTGAAAATGCAAGTTGAACGTCTTCAAAGAGACCTTTCAAAAACTGCAACAGAATTGTCAAATTGCAAAAAGGAGTTTTGTGAACATAAAACACGAAAAAGGAAGTATATAGATGACTTACTTGGTGATATTGTTGATCTTGAAAAACAACTCAAATAATTTCGTCACATTGTTTACAAACACGGGAACTCTGTCACAACAATTCAAAAGTTTGCTTTAAAACCGAGACCCGATAAAGGATTCGCACTTTGCGATTTTAAATCAATGTTTCTTCACAAAGCTTTCAAAGAAAATCCTAAGGTTTACAGTATTGATCACATGTTTGATAATACAATTGTGCGTGCTGTTGTTTTTGATACTGAGGAAGAAGAAGAACTTGAAGACGAGAGTCGATCAAAAATGAGTTATGTTCAACACTGGACACCATATGACTATTCAAAAGCTCCACCTCTTTCTAAATCTTTTGTTACTCAAAAGGATTTACCTAAGAAATCATGGTTTATCGAAGAGTCATATGTTTCATCTCATAATGAGGCCCCTGTCCAAACTGTAGCACAAATAAATGGTCCTTTACCATCATCCGGTGAACTTTCACCTTTACCAAAAACGTGTCGTGTCTTAAATTACTTCAAAACTTTTATGGAAGACATCGAAATTTTGGAGGAAACAATTGAACGTAATTCTGAAATTAAAATTGAAACTTTTCAATCCGCTTACGAGTGAGAAAAGAGAGATATTTTCCAAAAACAAATGAAGCCAATTGTTCAACACCTCCGTCTATGTGCTACACGTTGGGATCAGGAACTTCAAAAGGAGGTCAAAAATATGATAAACATTTTCAATGCAACTGAAAATGACATTTTGGTTCAAAAGCAAAGAAATAGAGTTTTAAAAAATGATGCTGATCGACTCTTGGAACAAGTTCTCAATGCTGATATTTTGTCTGTTATCATGAATGATCTCTATAAATCTGGTACTTCTATGCTTATGGATGATCTTTGTGTTGACAATAACTTGTTGAATGAGGAAATTGAGACACTTAAACAGGAAAATGATAAGTTGAGAATTAAAAATGATGATGTGACAAAACAATTTTCAAAAGAAATTTGTCAACTCAATCAAAGGCTTGAATGGTGTCAAGCTAAAAGTCTTGAAAAGGAATTGAAACTTCAAAATAAAAATGTTTCAAACTCGTGTCAGCTTTGCAAAACCAATGAGTCTTTAAAAAGTCTCTGTCTCAATTATGAGAAAGAAATTGCGGATTTAAAAATTGAAAACGCCGAATGGCAACAAAATCGCGATGACATCAAATATTGCAATGGTTTACTTGAGTCTGAAATTCAGGACAAAAATCACATCATCATTGATTTGAAAGAGAAAGTTAAGCTACTTCAAAAAGGAAAAATGGTTGACACCACGGTGATAGCACCAGGAATGTATACATTAAACAAAACTGATAAAGGAAAGGTCGTTCAAAACACTAATGTTGATAACTCCACTTCTACAGGACTAGTCTCCACTTCTAGCATTAGCAGACCCAAGCGAAAAAGTAAAAAGAAGAATAGGATCTTGCAATGTAAGAGAGAACACCTAGAAGCTCAAGAAGTAGAAGACCAACTTAGGAATTTGAATAAAACTCATGTTGCATCAGATTTAGATTCTAATCTGGCAAATTGTAATCCAAATCTAAATGTAACGAATGATGAACCTTTGAATGTTTTGCATATTAATGCATCTTGTGTGTTTTGTCGTAAAAGCGTATCATCTGGTGATCATACAAAATGTGTAGCTAATTCTCTTCTCAATCGTCATAAGAAACGTAGGACACGCATTCCTTTTAGGCCCACTAATGCCTCTAAGTCTAACCTAGGAAAGCCGTCTTCTACGGTTTCTAATGATATCACAGTTACCCACATAGGTGCCAAGAACAAATCTAGGAATGAGCCAACTACTAGTGCATTTAACATTAAGAAAGCAAAAACTAGTTGGAACTGGCAACGTTGGTTACAATACAAACCTGATTTTAAATGGATTCCTAAATTATTGAATACATGTGTTACTAACCAACAGGAACCCGCATTGTCTTTGGGTTCCACCCTTACTTCTGTTCCATCCGTGTCTTCTTCTTGTGATACAGGTGGTACAGATTGTTCTCTGGATTGTTGATAGCGGATGCACCCGACATATGACAGGCAATCTCAAACTGTTACACAACTTTGTCTCAAAGTTCATTGGTACTGTCAGATTCGGGAATGATCATTACGCTCTAATAATGGGATATGGTGACTATATCAGCGGGAACATCGAAATCAGTCGTGTTTACTATGTGGAAGGCCTTGGACACAACCTTTTCTCTGTTGGTCAATTCTGTGATGGGGATCTAGAAGTTGCATTTCGTGAGAAAACTTGCTTTGTTCGTGACTTACAAGGAAACGATCTTATGTCTGGCTCACGTGGTTCCAATCTTTATACTATTTCTATGTCAGATATGATTGCAACATCTCCGATATGTCTTCTCTCCAAAGCAGAATCGACTAAATCTTGGTTATGGCACAAACGTCTTTCGCACTTGAATTTCAGAACTATGACAGACCTTGCTCGTTATAAACTTGTCGATGGATTTCCAAGATTCCGTTTTACCAAAGATCACTTATGTTCAGCCTGTGAACAAGGAAAAAGTACTCATGCTCATTTTCCGTCTAAACCTGAGCAAAGTACGAATCATGTTTTACAACTGCTTCATATGGATCTATGTGGACCGATGCGTGTTCAAAGTATCAACGGTAAACGCTACATACTAGTAATTGTAGATGACTTCTCCAGATGGACTTGGGTTTATTTCTTACAAAGTAAAGATTAGGCTCCTTCAATGATCATCACCTTTCTCACTAAAATTCAAGTTCAGTTACGCAACACGGTACGGATAGTCAGAACTGACAATGGAACTGAATTCAAGAATCAGACACTTCGGTCTTATTATGAGAAAGTGGGAATTGAACATCAAACATCTATTCCTAGAAGCCCAGAACAGAATGGAGTTGTTGAAAGACGCAACAGGACGTTAGTGGAAGCTGCTAGAACTATGTTGATTAATGCTCAATTACCAGATTACTTATGGGCAGAAGCTGTTTCAACCGCATGTTATACTCAAAACCGTTGCATGATCACAAAACGCCATCGCAAAACACCATATCAAATTGTTCACAAAAGGAAACCGAACATCGATTACTTTCATGTATTTGGAGCACTTTGTTATCCGAAAAATGATCGTGATGATTTAGGTAAACTTAAAGCAAAGGCTGACATCGGAGTGTTCGTTGGATATTGTGAAAATTCCAAAGGTTTTCGGATATGGAATCGTCGTACAAGAGAAATTCAAGAAACCATTCACGCTAATTTTGATGAACTCACACAAATGGCTTCTGAGCAACACAGCTTAGGACCCGAATTCAACCGTCTTAACTCTCCGGAATCTTCCGCTGAACCATTGCCACTTAACCGCAAAGAATTAGAAACCTTGTTTGCTCCACTATTTGATGACACAATTGTATACCGTCCTACTGAGGTCTCACCTAATTCCGCTGCTCAACCTGATAACATTCCAGTACCAGACTCACCTCAACAAACTTCTACAAGTGTTGAGAGAGACGGTCCTCCAATTGTATCACCATCTACAGCCGAACAAACTGGTTCTAACACCCGCCATCCAGCTGAAGATCCTACACCACAATCAGTTCCATAACCCGCGGAGCAAGATCCTGATGCGTTCTTTAATCCGTTTGCACCGGCTCCTATTGTTCCTGATATAGCTGAGTCGTCAACAAGCAATTTGGATCCTGCTAACATGCGAGATACCTATCAACTACACCCTTCCACACACAAATGGACTCGAGACCATCCACTAGTTCATATTATTGGCCATCCAGATGCACCTGTTATGACAAGACAACGACTTCACATAGATGGAGAAACTTGTATCTATGCACTCACAGTTTGTCACGAAGAACCGAAGAACATTAAAGATGCAATGACTTATGACAACTGGATTGAATCTATGCAAGAGGAATTTCAGCAATTCATAAGACTTGAAGTCTGGGAATTAGTTGAAAGACCTGACGGAGTCTTTGTCATTGGGTTAAAATGGATTTGGAAGAATAAGCTTGATGCTGAAGGAACTGTCATACGCAACAAATCCCGTCTAGTAGCGAAAGGATACTCCCAACTGGAAGGACTTGATTTTGCTGAATCATTTGCACCAGTGGCTCGACATGAAGCTGTTCGGATCTTTTTGGCTTATGCTGCACACAGGAATATGGTGGTTTACCAAATGGATGTGAAAACAGCATTTCTTAATGGAGAACTCCGTGAAGAAGTTTATGTCAGTCAACCTGAAGGCTTCGTTGATCCTGAGCGTCCTAATCACGTTTACCGACTCAAAAAGGCACTCTACGGACTCAAGCAAGCCCCACGGGCGTGGTATGACAAACTGTCCACTTTCTTGCTGGCCAATAAATTTTCTAAAGGATCGGTGGATCCAACACTATTTACAAAAACCTACGGGGAGGACTTACTTGTTGTTCAAATATATGTCGATGACATCATTTTTGCCTCAACAAAAAGAAGTTACTCTAATGATTTTTCAAAATTAATGAAAGATAATTTTGAAATGTCCATGATGGGTGAACTTTCGTTCTTTCTAGGACTACAAGTTCATCAATCACCCCGTGGAATTTTTATAAATCAGTCCAAATATGCTCTAGAAATTTTAAAGAAACATGGAATGATGACCAGTGATACTTATAATACACCGATGGGCTATACCACAAAACTAGATGCTGACTTACATGGGACTCCTGTTGACCCTACCAAATACCGAAGTATGATTGGGTCCCTCATGTATCTCACAGCTAGTAGACCTGATATAGTATTTGTTGTCTACATGTGCTCTCGCTATCAGTCCAGACCAACTGAAAAACACCTCAGTGAGGTCAAGAGAATCCTTCGATACATAAAGGGAACCATTAACTTGGGGATCTGGTATCCGAAGGATTCTGGTTTTGAACTAATTGCTTTTTCAGATGCTGACCATGCAGGATGTTTAGACACACGCAAAAGTACATCTGGTGGATTACAATTTCTCGGAGACAAACTTGTATCATGGCAATCAAAGAAGCAGGACTGTACATCACTGTCGTCAACAGAATCTGAATATGTAGCCATGTCTGCCTGTTGTGCTCAAGTCATCTGGATGAGATCACAACTTAAGGATTATGGCTACCTATTCAACAAGATTCCAATCTACTGTGATTCCAAAAGGTGCAATTGCAATCTCCTGCAACACAGTACATCATTGCAAATCCAAACACATCGATCTCCGATATCATTTCATCAAAGAGCATGTGGAAAAGGGTACAGTTGAACTTTATTTTGTTGGGACTGAGTACCAATTGGCGGACTTACTTACCAAATCTTTAGCACCATCAAGGTTTGCGAGTCTAGTTCACCAAATTGGTATGAGATGTTTGACTCCAGAGGATCTGGAAAAGTTTTTAAAATACTACTGATCGTCAAACATCATAACTTTGTATAATATTTTTTTTCTTATTAACTTTAAATCAATCAAAACACAAAAAGATTTTTCACATTTTATTTTTTTTCTAAAAAAAAATAAAAAAATAAAAAATAAATAAATAAAAAATAAAAATGCAAGTATATCGCTTCACTTCAACACTTTGTTCTTATTTTACAAGTGTTGAGGGGGAGTCACGCTTAAATCTTTTACCAATTTTTTAATTGGTATACTTGCATGTTTCTTGTATTTTACGGTACTTCGGAGTGTGTGGACGTTCTTTAAACATTCCTTTGTCTCATCTCTTAGTAAGGACTTCATAAGATAGATTTAACGAACGTATATCTCTATGTTACACATGTTTGCTATTTACTTTAGGACTCTAGTAGGCATATCTTATAGTTAAGGGACCTAAAGTGTCAAAAACTTATAATTTCTAAATAATAAAGCAAACAAACCGTTTAACTAAAACTCACAAATTCAAAAACCCCCCTAAAACCCTTTTCTAAACCTACGGTTCAAATTCAATCCAGAAATCCACGATTTTGATCATCAAATTGTAAGTTCCTAAGTAATCTCTAGGGCATTACAAACATAGGTTTTCGTTTAATTGCAAATCCATCGGCTAAATCTCTTGCATAATCGATTTCGATATCTAGGGTTTAGTGATTTCGAAATCTGCAATATCATGGATTGATAACTGATTTCTTGATAGGGTTTTGTTATATTTAGTATCACTAAACTAACTATATCATTTCATCTCAATTCCATTCATGTTTGCTTGATTCTCGATTTCTTGATTTTGGGTCGAATTGGGTTTGTAAGTTTCTGTGTTTGTTTACCTTGTTTTATTGGTGGGATATGCTTCTATGGTATCATGTATGCATATTTGATATATCTTTGATGATTTACACCATTGAAACTTGATTCTCGATAAGCTAGTATGCGTCGTTCTTTGATAATGACGATCTAACTGAGTCTTATGTGTTGCATACTGTCATTATGTGTCATTTTGTGCTTATTACATGTACTTGTGATATGCTTGATTCTATGATACTCATTTGTCTCTAAGTTGTGTCATTATCGAGAACATGTTCTTAGCATTTATCGAAATCTTTGTTATCGAGCCTAGTAATTTTATCTAAGTGGTGTTTATCTATCTTGATGACAGGCCTGAATCATTGAAAAGTTCTTTGCTAAAGAAACGTACGTGTATCTTCAAAATCGATTAGATTCTTGTATAAGAATTTTTTCGAGAAAACCGGGATTTATCGCAATCTTTGATAAACTTATCGAAAAACTTATGTTTTCGATAAATGTTGTTCAACCCAAGTTTTTTTGAAATTTTCTTTTCGAAATCACTTTTTGAACTATATTTTTCGAAATCACCAGGTTCTCGAAAAGTTTTTATCGAAAAATGTTGTTTTTCGAAAACTTAAATTTTTTCGCAAAAGGAAAGATCTCGATAAAGCTTACAGACAAGGATTTTCTCGTTAATTAACTTTCTCGATAATGTTCTTTGTAACATTTTTCGAAATCTTTTCTCAACTCAAGTTTGCGATAAAAGGTTTAGGATATTTTTTCGAAATCTTGTTTTGGCCTTGTCATGTAATATCAGTGTAACCTTGTTGTGATTCATTGTTGTTGTGTAATGTGAAATAACTACAAATTGTGTATATCAATTGCGCTTATTTGCGAGTCATTGAATTGTATAGTTGATTTCGTGATTCTAAATGTATTATGACTCTTCAAGTATGCATTATGTGACTCTTCACTCATAACAAAATGACACATCTGTGCTTAACTGTCTCAAGTAGATATCTGTATCCAAACTCAAAACTGTGCTAACACATAACAAATTTGGATGTTTGGTTTATGATAATGCTTTTCAGATAAACATGGCTAAACACAATGAGAACGTCACTGAACAAGATCTTCCATTACTCACCTTGGATGACATCACTCCCGAAAACTACAATGTCACGATTGGCAATAACAATCCCCGAGTGGACTTCAACAAATTGAAAATCACAGAGAAATCGTGCATGATTGTGAAAGATATCCTACTTACACATCCATGCAAACCTTTGCTCACCTGTTCTACTTCAGTTCCACTGTTCTACCATCATCAGTTCTAGCTTACTGCTCAGGCCAACTTGGATGATGAGTCTTTCACTGTTACTTTGGATAGCCAAGAATACACTGTAGATCATGACGTTCTTAGAACAGCCCTTCTCATGCCACAAACCGACAATGAATTTGCTCCTAGACTACCCGATCTGGATCTTCTTGACTTCTTCATTGAATTGGGATATGAGGTTGATGATGATGTACCGCTTGTCAAGCTTTCCCAATTTAACTCCAAGAATATCCCTCAGCCTTGGAGAACATTCTGTCTGTTGGTAGTAAGATCTATATCTGGAAGGAAAAGTGGTCATGAACATCCAAGGCTCGAACATTTGCAAACATTCTGGGGAATGGTGACTCTGACACCTATCGACTTTGCAGTTCCTATCATGAATGATATCGTCTACAGCATTCAAACCGAACGTGTGAAGACTATGATACCATTCACGAGATTCACCAAGCTTATCATAGAACATCTCTGCAAAAGCTCTCCAGAATTCATCAAGAGGATGGCTGATCCTAATGAGCCGAAGCACCTCTTCGAGGACGACTTCACCACCTCATTCATCAAAACGACCACTTCCTCAACCAAGATCAAGGGAATGAAGCTTCCCGAATACCTACTGAATGACAAAATCAAGAAGAGTCTGAACTACAAGCTGTATGACAACGCTTACAAAGGAGTACAGGAAGAAGCAACAATAAAGACTCGTAGCAAAGGAGGTGTGAAGTCTGGGAGCACTACAAGCACCACTGGCTCACTTCAGACTAAGTCTAAGGATGCTCCCAAGACTAAACCTAAGACTTCCATCAAACCTAAACCTACATCCAAACCTAAACCTGCTACCAAGCCAAAGAAGAAGGCTACTCCTGAGTACTTTATTCGGGATGAACCTACTCCTCCACCTTCTGACACCGAATCTGAGTTCGATACAGAATCTGACGAAGAAGAACCAGACTATGAACTGAGATACAGAGCACCTGATGAAGCATTTCCTGCAACAGAGATCGCCGTACAACAAAGTCTTGAAACTTATGAAGAAGAGACAAGGAAAAGAAAAGGGATCACTATTAATGAGCCTAATGATGATGAAGACGCACCAATCGTTGAACCTTTGGTCGATAAACGCAAACTGAAGAGTATAGTTGTCGACACTAGAGCTGAAGAAAAGCAGCTTAGGAAAGAACAAAGGAAAGCAACTCTTGAAAGCCGACTCATGTCTCAACCTTTAACTCCACCACCTATTGATCAGTCTGAACATGTAGGAGCTACAAGCAGTATGATTCCTCCCGTTGTATCCACCACGATAGAATCAGCTCCACAGCCTGATGACACTGTTAAAGATACAGACAAAACAGGAGATGTCATTATGACAGAGACTGCAACTATAGAGGAGAATGTTGGCGGTCAAGAGAACATAGCTACGGATCAGGAACATGAATACCTAATTACTCCAGAGTTTCTTGCACGAGAAGCAGAGGAAGCAGAAGAACGTCGTAGAAAGGAAAACGAAGAGAAGAACGCGTTTGACACCAACATATTTCTTAAGTCATCTTTTCAGCAGACTTCCTCAGCACAACCTCCACCTCCTCAAGACTCTCCACCAAAGGATCCGACTCCTCCTGCTTCTTCCTCAGACTCTCACAACGAGTCGTCATCTGAATCATCACCTGAGCACTCATCTCCCACACCTTCTGAAACCGCATCTAAACAGCATTCGATCAATGAACCAAAACAACCAGTTGATCTTCAGGAGCAAGTGAACAAACTCACCAACATGGTTACCAATCTTACCAAACAAGTTGAGGACTTCCAGGAGTCAACGCAGCTGATCGACAAGTTCTTGAAATCTGATTACGAAGGATTTATCAGAACTGCAACACATGATTTTCTCACTGAAAATCTGGTTGAGATGATCACTCCTGAGGTAGCAAACCTTCTCAAACCAATCAATGACAACTTGGATCACAGAATTAGAAGTGTTACGAGGAAAATGTTGTCTACTACACCATTCACGCTTCACACCGCAAAATCTTCTACTGTGGCTCCAACCGTCCCAGAATTGTCCTTCAATGACATGCTTGTCAAACTCTTCGACAACATTGCCACCAAAACCACACAGACAGCTGAAGAAAAAGCCCTGTATGATGCTATGGTGGCTTACATGTCAAAAGAGTCATGCAAAGATGCTGCTGGAACCCAAAAACGGACAAGAAAAGATGACGATCCTGACCCAAACTCCAAAGGCAAGAAACCTAAGTCTGGAACAGGTCCCTCATCCTCTCTACAACCACAAAGGGACTCCACTCCTCCTGGAAATCAACAACAACCCTCAACTACTGGTAAAGGTCAAACTGAAGATGAAGAAATTTTCATGAAACACACTGATGACTTCCAGGATCAACTTGACACCGATCACCGTGCTCCACCTACTCATGATTCTCATGCTGGACCATCGTCACCATCCAAAGCTAAAGACAAAGATGCTACATCTAAGTCTAAGAAATCCAAGAAGAAAAGACGTCATACATGGCTCGACAATGACGATACTCCTCTTAATGACTGGTTGACAGACATGGTTCAGGCTCAACCTCCTCTAGAAGATGAAGAACCCCTTCCTGGCAATACTCTACAGTTCACACAAGTTATTATGAAGGATCTTCAAATCAACAAATTAACAAAGACGGAGCTGAGAAGAATCAATAGGGATGCACAAGAATTCCTCAAGAAAAGATCTGGAAACAAAGTTGAATACGAATATCATATGCAGAATATAGCTAGTGCAATGTCTGCCGACTTTGACTGGTTAAATCCTGAAGTGAATATCGATCTCAGTTCCAAGAATCATGAAAAACCTTACTTCACTGACTGGACCAAACCATTACCCTTGAAAGGATTTCCAGACAAACCCAAGATACCTTACAGCTTCTTCTTCAACAAAGATCTTCGTAACATCCAGCTCACTCAGGAGACATCCAAGAAGAAATATGCTTCCTCACTCACAATCTCAGTACCAGCCGCTAGATACGAAATTCCAGCCATTGAAGAAACCACTCGTATTTTCAGCAACTCCATCGTAGCTTACGACAGAGATGCTCTACACGGAATTCAACATTGGCCTGACCGTCGTCGTCTCGATTATACAAGCAGATTAGGAGAGACATCATTGGAAAATGTGAAGCAGAAATCAAAGATCATCGCTATCTTGGAGATTCAACAGTCGAAACGGTTCAACTACATATTCATGCGTGAAATTGTTGTTAAACGACAAGATGAAAAGAAGTACAAGTTCTCTGAAGCAGACTTTCCCAACCTTAATCTCAATGACATCGAAGACATGTATCTCGAAAAGGTTCAAAACAAAATGCGTGGATTCGATAGAGATGTACAATACAACTTCATGGCATCACTACTTCTTTACATCCGACGTTTGATTGTTCAAGAAAGAGTGGAAGATCTTCAGCTTGGAGTGGAAAGTTACCAACAGAAGATCAATTTGACAAAGCCACAATTCTACTTTGATGGTATCTATCAAACACCACAGTTTACTCTCAACCAAGAACCTTTTGGCTTCACCTACATCAACAGCAAAAAGCTACAAAGTTTCATGAGGTTCGATGAGATACACAAATTCTGTGATGTTACACTCAAGTTTGTTCGTGATGGGCTTGTCAAAAGGTTGAATGATGATAGACGTAAGATAGCTAAGGGGGAACAACCTAGATGGAAATCCAGCATAAGAAGACAAGTTCGTAACTTTGTCTTAAAGATTGAGGAAAGGTTATTTCGACGGGAACAGATCAGACGACTGGAAAGCTACATCGGTGCCAGACCATCGTTTCCTGTCAGAAACTTCGAAAGACCAGAACCCAAGTTTACTGACTTTGACGCTCCACTTCCTGACAAAGATTAACTTGGTACATTTGGTTAATTTTTCAATTTCAAATTGTTTCATCTGATTGAATTTCACAATGGCTTGTGTACGCATTACAGTGCACAACCCGAACTTCTAAAGAAAGGACCCTGAGGTACGCTTCAGTGCCTCAATCCTCATATAAGGAGCGAAGGCTTCTTACTTTTGAGTAGAATTAATCAAACTTTTATGATTTTTTCACAATTCTGCTCAAAAGGACAAGTATTTCACCTCAATAAGACCTAATCACTTGTTGAGGGGGAGCACTTGTCAAAACCAAAATACTTTGCTCTAAATCAAAAGTTCTTGGTGATTCTCCCCGTAAGACTCAAAAGGCATATTTTAATCTAAAAGTTTGTCAAAAACACCATTATATATGCTATTTTTGAGGGGGAGAAAATGAAAAGGTGATTAAAATATACGAAGTCAAAGCTTAAAAGTTGTATCATGTGCGAGCTAGACTCAGTATTGACCCAGGAATTGACGAGACAATAAATGTTAGTAATATCGAAAAGACTTATCCTCGACGGGTAATAACATCAAGTTAGTTACTAGAGCTAGTTGTCACCTAAAAGCTGACAATGTATCTCTTTATCTAACCACGTAAGCGTGTCTCGAAAAGGATATGTCCTAGTAGAAATGTACCGTCTCGAGAAACTTTCTGTGAGCTTGATCAGGCCGGGTAATAACTTCAAGCTAGTTTAACTAGTGATGTAAGCGTATCTCGAATCGGTCTTGTTCACGGAAAGTGGATCAATTCAAAAGTGCTTGCTCCTCCAACATGTGCAAATTTATTAAATACTTATGAGCACATGTGCAGGGGGAGCCCTTCAAAAGTATACACAAAACTCTCAAAGTGTTAAACAAAATATTTGATTAACACAAACACTTTGAGAGATTTTCAATCAAAGGTTTCTTGGCTACTGTCGGAGTTATAAGGTGATTAAGATAGGAATATCAGTCCTATGATCCGCCAGAGCCGGAGGGATCTACCCAAGGACATCTCCCATAGTTAGAATTAGAAGTCCTTAGGTATGATACGGAAAAAGGAGAAATGAATGAAAGGGAAAGAAGGAGTTGAAGAATTAAAAAGAAAAGTAAAGTAAAGGGTGAAAAGAAATAGCCCTCCATATGTTCAACCTTAGGGCAGACACCGGGTTCAATACGTATGCTACTGGCTGTTGCAAAAGACAACATCGGTATTGAAGATTAAGTTGTCATGGACCCAGTGACGCAATGCACTAAACCTTCTTAACCACTCAAGTTCTCTTAAAAGGACTTGTTTCATTCTCACGGGGATCCCGCGTAACCTATCGACCTATCTCTTAGAGACGGTTGATATTGAAGTAGGAGACACCTCCCCAGTCTCCGCATAGGAAACCTAGGTGTACACTTATAGAGTCTAGAGCCTTGAGATACATCAAAGATCTCTTAGGAACACTTAGTATTTCTACAACTGGTGTTCTACATCAATGGGCATCAGTTGTAAACTATCGAGTCCTTCGCAGATCTTAGCAATCTGCCGAGAACGTTTATGAGAGGATTACTCATGTATTTCTCAATGATTGAACGGAAATCCTGCCAGGGTCATCATCTAACAGCCCTGACAGCAGGTCACTTCGGCAACCCCACAAGGGTTACGCTTAGTGTTTGCGGTGGTTCCATTACGGTCTACAGTCGTGGAGTGATCCCCAGCGACTCACCCAGTCATTGAGCTACCTAGTAGGTCTCGTAAGCTCCTTCGGGAGTATCTGATATGGGAACGACCTGGATAAGGATTAGAAGGAGTCTTCACAATATGCTGTTGATGAGCTCTAATTCCTTATCCGTAAGTACCGGTTGTTTTATTGCTAACTGTTTACTCGCAGGTATCTCACTTCCATGATCGTAGATTCCAACATGCTCATACATACATCTTGAAGTCAAAGAAAGCTTCCCCAAAGATCTTAGCAACACAAAGTTCAAAGAAAGATTCAACGCCAATAAGATGAATCTACAAAGTATAAAGACAAAGATCTCAATGCATGAAAAGGAACTTCTTGTACGTGAAAGTCTAAGTCCAAAGATGTATGAGTATGTTGGAATGGCGGACAACCACCACAGACGCAGGAGTGACAAACGGCAGATTACTTCATAACATAATCACTACAACTTCATCAAAGAACAAAGACAAAGAGCAAAGTATATCCATCATTATTCTAAATCATTTCTGAAGACGTCTAAAGCTATGAAAGTCAAAGATTAAGACGAAGACGTCAAGCAACCATGATGACCGACCCTTAGGGGGAGATTGTTGGAACCAAAGTTTTACTATTTTATCAAGTCTCGGTCATTTGTAATATTAGGTTGCTTTAGTTATTATTTTACTTACAATATAGTTTATGTTACAAAGTTTACTAGACTTAAGCTAGGTGATCCATGGGCTTTAAGGCCCATACGATTTCATGAATGGGAGGAGAGGGAGTGTTGCCCTAGCTCCTTCCCTATAAATAGATGGCTTAGGTCTTTGTAATACTTGGTTGGTTATTTGAAACATTAAGGAAACTCTTGCAATTCATATTCTCTAATTTCTCATAATCATCCCATTCTCATTCTCATCTCATTTCTATCATTCTAATACTTGTGTTTACCAAATGGTGACCTAACAATAACCCTCGACCTCCTTTTACTAGAATTAAACCTAAGATAAAGAGAGGCGATCCTAAGAATGCTAAGATACCATGTATGATTGGGTATAAACATATTGACAATGTTTACATTGATTTTAAATCCCCAATCAACATTATGTCCTCAAGTGTCTATAATGATATAGTGAAAACAAGACTTGGACCTAGAAGAGATCCCAAATACCCCGGTGGAGTTTGTAACTTTTTCAGGAGAATTAAAGGTCTACATGTCTTTGTTGGGAATTTTACTTATATCACTGCCTTTATGGTTGTTGAAGATCTTGCTAGTGTTGTTGATTGTCGCTTATCCAATGTTGCGTTTGGTAAACCGTTTGTTGAAGAGTCCAAGTTAGAATATGCTGAGATAGAAGGGACAATCCGATTTGCTAGTAACACCGATATGATCATTTATAAGATGCCTAATAGAATGAAAGAATTTCGTTTTGTGCCCCGATTTGACATGGATAACATTGGTGCTTTCGAGGACATCAAAGAAGAGGATAAGAAAAAGGGCATGGATAATGTATGGGAAAAGAAGAGTCTTTTCTACAAAGATTGCTTGACTCTAGGACTGAAGTATAAAGTCGATAAGGAATTTGCCAATAGGATTATAGGAGCAACTGAGAAAAAGGTGGTTGGTCTCTATAAAGAACATTTACAATCAGAAGGTGAAACCAACAATGAGGTCACGTAGTAACCCATGACCTTGAGTCTAGCTACAAGACTCGTAAATAAAGAAAAGCGCTTCTTGGGAGGCAACCCATGTTTTGTGTGATTTTATTTTGTTTGATTTTTATTTGTTTCCGTATGCATGCTTTATTTTTATTGTTTGTAGATCATGTTTCAAACTAAAATGGTGAAAATACTTTATTTGTTGTTTGGCTTTGTCTTAACTTCATCCAAGGGTATTTCGCAAAAGATAAGTGTAAGGGGAAACCCCAAATATGTTTTTCAGAAACAAACTCGATCATGATTCTCCACAATATTAAATGAACATGTATATTCGTATTTGTTAGAGTCAAATGCTTGTATCGAGTCATAATGATGTTTTGCAGGATTTTCCAGGAAGTAGGACAAAGTTTTTCCAAAAATTTTCAGGAAACTTAACATAAGGATTTCTGCAGGTCACTTCTGACGACGTCAGGAAGAAACTCCTGACGACGTCACGTGTAAAATTCTGGAAATTTTGCTAGTTTTCTTTTTCTAACGGAGTCTTAAAGTTTTTGTTGAATCTTTAGTTTTATAAACTCCAGGAAATCTGCAAACATCATCCCACAAGCATTATATCTTACTTTGTTTTCTAGGATTTATTATCATATATAGATTGCCACCGATTTTACGCGAGAGTGCCTTGTTTGTTTTCTCAGGTTTAACAGGTTATGTGTGACAAGAAGATGATTTATATTCTGGAAGGGAAGCTTTGATTGTTCATTTTCTTGGAGGAAGATCTAACCTTGTTACCACACTATCCATACCGAGCGAATCAGGGGAGTATTTGATTTCATTCTTTTACCTGTTTTACTTTTGCATTCTTTACTTGAACATTGGGGACAATGTTCATCCTAAGTGTAAGGGGAGGGTAAAATGATGATACCTCATAGGATACACTTTCGCTTGAGTTTGTTTGTTTGATGGTAGATGTGTAATAAAACTATGATAAACACTTGTTAGTGTAATTTTAGCGCCAAATTTAAAAAATTTTACAACATTTAGGAGTGAAACTTTAGCCATAGCAAGTGTCTCATGGATAGGATATTGTATGACTAGCACAAAACCGTATTATTCAGAAAAATTTTCCACCCTAATATGTGAGGTTCACCTTTAGATTTGATAGGAAAAGCATCCATTATTAGTGTTTATGTGTGTACCGGTAGCATTTAGATTCTAGAACTTGTGTTAGTGATGCATCCCGAGACAGCAAGTGAGACTACATTCGTGTAGTAGGATTTACTACATGATAAGAGGCATTAGGATCTCCCTTGTGTTAAACCCGTATCATAATTACTTGACCATTTAAGTCATATTACTTGGCTAGTTAAGTCAATTAATTTTTCCCACACCATTAGCGTTGTACTCATTTTTAGTACACGAAACCCCTAGTACACCCCTCCGAGCCTATCTTTTCATTTCTAACTTTAAGCATCCTACTTAAAGGGAGAATTTGTTACACCCCACTTAAATGTACAACCAAATCGCCTTAGCCTTCCGTGTATGCACTCATCTTTAGTGCATTATTGTTATTTGTTTAAACCCTTAGTTAATTATCTAATTGATTACATGGTTGCTAAGTCGAGTCATATCCTTGCACATATTGTTTTGGGACGATTGGGACTCATGGGTAAAGTACTTATGTTATGGAGTAATGGGGAAGAACATCATATTATTACCCCCATATGTACGTTAATCTTAAAAGTACTTCAAGTGTTTTGATTATCTTGATTCGAGTCATTAGATTAGTTTATTGTAAAGTATGTAAAATTCAAGTGTAAGGGAAATGTTCATTCCCTATGATGTATTATTTTGGATGGTAGGGTAAGAGTGTATGCCCAAAAAAAAAATAAATAAAAAAAAATCTAAAAAATTAAGAAAAAGAGAAAAAAAAAATAGAAAAAGAAAAGAGAAAAAAACATACGGACTACCATCCCGTTTCATTCTATGTTCATTTTATGTTTTTGTTATTTTTCATTTATTAGCTTAAGTCGAGTCTAGTCTTGGCTTAGCAACGCCATTTTGTACATGTAATTAACCAAGATTATTAACTCGCCACCAGTAAAGATTGCCTATATCCGACAAAACCGTGTATTCCATATCCCTACACCTAACATTACAACCCTTTAAAAGACCTCTTTGATAGTTTATCCTAGGTGTTTACGCCATGTGGTGGAGGTTTGATCCTTTCCCAAGCCTATGGTAATCTATTTTGCTATGACAGGTAGTGAGAGATGTTTTCCATTTCCATATTATGATATATACTTTATTACACCCGAGAGATGTGAGTATCTAAACACTATTTGTGAGGTGCTAGTGTATGACCTCCGTGTTTGTCTTTGGTCTTTAGTGGAACGATTATTTGTTGTAATTACTTTTATATTAGTGTTAAATGACCCCTAACTTGTATTTTGACTAGAATAAAAGTGCATTTGCTTGAGGACAAGCAAATCTCAAGTGTAAGGGTATATGATGAGGCGAAAAATGATCCGTTTTTAGGGGGTCATTTAAGCCGGAATTGGAATTTAATTGATCAAATATTGCCCTAAATCGTTCCTTTTGTGATTTTAGGTACTTTGGGAGTGAATTCTGGAAAAGAAAGCATTTTGGACGTTTTTGGAGCATAAAAGTGAAGAAAATAGCAAAGTCTTAATTTTCCTTGCTGGGAACAGTACCTGACGACGTCAAGAAGGATTTGATGACGGCGTCAGGAGCAAAATGGATGACGGCCCAGAGAAAACATGACGGTGTCAGAACAAGGGCGTCAAGAGTAAAAGTGGTGACGGCCCAGAGCATAAATACACATGACGGCGTTAGATCTGGATCTAGGCAATCCGAGAAGATTTTTGGCGGCGAGATGACGGCGTCAGAACTTTCCTCTTGACGCCGTCACCTCATGAAATCTATATATACTTTTCTAATTTTCATTCATTAGGAGAGGAACTTGTGTGGAGAATTTTAGGGCCGAACTTAATAAACCCTAGCTCGTTTGTAACAGTATTTTCAAGGGTTTTCACCTCTTGAAACCCTTCATGTTCAATTTAGATAAGTATCCTTTCAATTCATTCAATATGTCTATGTGTTGTTTGAATATACCTTACGCTTATCTTGATTTTAACATGCTCGGCTAGATCTTTTATGTGTTTGCTTAGATGTAATGAAACCTAGATGTTGATTATAGGTTGATTGCTCGTTTATAGTTGTAATGGATGAATGATTTCAATGTTTGGCTTAAGAAAACTGGCACATCTCCATTGTGTAAATTGCTTGAACGTCTTAAGAAGCATGAACCGATGTGTACTAGGTTTTTATGGTTGTATGCATGAGCGAATTCTAGTGATCCCATGTTAGGAGCTTCTTGCAGGCTCAACATAGGAGTGAAGTAGGAGCTTATAGAATTGGGGAAGTAAGTACGCCACCCCATGATTGATATTAAGGAATATAACCCGTCATCCACACAACTGTAACAAGTAATTAACCTGTAAAAGATATCTAGGGAGTAATGAAATCTAAGTAAACACAATTCTCCCATTTATAGTTCACGCCACTAGTTTAATTAGTTTTATTTTCATTTTTGTTATTTTATTTTAATTGCATCTTTAGTTATTGGGTTAGTTGACTAGCAACTAATTCCGCCCCTCCTTCCAATACCCGATATTTTTAATTGCTTTCATAAAATATAAAAAATACAAAAAGAATCATCCCTCACCTCTAGACCTAGTTTTTAGGCTTTCTAATCCTAGCGACACTATTCCTGAGTTGAACGATCAATCCCCCGGTACTTGTCACTATACTATACTACAACGATCAGGTACGCTGCCTGGTGGGGGTTGTAAGCTTCTCGAGATCCCTCGAGAGGTAAAGCCTGGTGCAATTCCCACGCATCAATTTGCATCCTTGTAAAGCAACAAT
This sequence comes from Artemisia argyi, assembly GCA_030686995.1. NCBI lineage: Eukaryota > Viridiplantae > Streptophyta > Magnoliopsida > Asterales > Asteraceae > Artemisia > Artemisia argyi. The sequence goes on along the minus strand of CM060683.1, from coordinate 55,039,335 downwards.
CATCATTGATAACTTGTCCTGCAAAAGGTTAGGCCAAACACCACAAAATGTACCAACATATGTACTAGTAGTAGAATTAAATAGCAGCAGAGTACATTCCAACATAACTACATGCTTCTTAAGAAGCAACATAAACAGAATAACAAACAGCATAGTACCTTTACATACTTTACAAAAGCAAAAAGAGATAAGTTTGTCAGAGATTTATCATACCAATATTTGCAATTAAAAATTGAAACCTCCCCACATCAAAGTGTTTAGTGAGAAGATTAGCAACATTGTTATCAGTATGAATCTTAACAATTTGAATTAACTTCTTTTCATAACAATCTCTTATAAAATGATGTCTTATCTCAATATGTTTTGTTTTAGAATGAAAAACAGCATTTTTAATTATGCAAAGTGTGTTGTTGTTATCAATATGAATTTTGGTGTTCATGAAATTGTACCCATAATCCAGCAGTTGATTTTGCATCCAAAGCACTTGTTCACAGCAACTTGAAGCAGCCACATACTCAGCTTCAGTTGTAGAATTGGCAACCACTGTCTGTTTCTTGCATTGCCATGACACCAATCTGTTTCCAAGAAATTGACAACCTCTAGTTGTAGACTTTCTATCCAAGCAAGCACCAGCATAGTCATTGTCTGAATATGCCACCAAATCAAAAGGTGAATCCTTAGGATACCATAGGCCCAATTTGGGTTGATGCCATAGATACCTAAAAATCCTCTTTACTGCATTGAGATGTGATTCTTTGGGACATACTTGGAATCTTGCACAGGCACATATAGCAAACATAATATCAGGCCTTGATGCTGTAAGGTACATCAATGAACCAATCATTGATCTTTACAAGTGAACATCTACTTCTTTTCCATTTTCATCCTTCAACAAAGGTTTGTTGGAATCCATGGTTGTCTTAGCAGGCTTAGCATCTTCAAATCCAAACTTCTTCAAAATATCATTGACATATTTATCCTGACTAATAAATATGCCATCTGACTTTTGTACAACTTGTAGACCCAAGAAGAAGGTGAGTTCTCCCATTGAACTCATAGCAAATTTATCCTTCATAAGCTTCTCAAAATCAACACACATAGCTCTGTTTGTAGAACCAAAAATGATGTCATCTACATAGATTTGAACCAGCAAAATATCATCCTTTTGTCTTTTGAGAAACAAAGTCTTGTCAATCTTTCCTCTACTGAACCCAGAATCTAACAAATATGTGGACAAGGTATCATACCATGCTCTAGTAGCTTGATGTAAACCATACATTGCTCTATTCACCTTGTAAACTTTGTCAGGGTAATCAGGGTCTTCAAAACCAGGTGGTTGAGATACATAAACTTCTTTTGTAATGGTCCCATATAGAAAAGTACTCTTTACATCCATTTGATACACCACAAAATCTTTGTATGAAGCATAAGCCAAGAATAGTCTAATAGCTTCTATTCTTGCCACTGGTGCAAATACTTCATCATAGTCAAGGCCCTCTTGTTGTGTGTATCCTTGTGCTACTAACCTTGCTTTATTTCTGATGACAATGCCCCTTTCATCTCTTTTACATCTGAAAACCCATTTAGTGCCAATCACTCTTTTCCCATTTGGCAAATCAACCAAAGTCCATACTTCTTGTAGTTTGAATTGCAGAAGCTCATCTTGCATTGCTTTCACCCAACTTGCTTCTTGTAAGGCTTTGTAAGTGTTCTTGGGTTCAATTTGAGACAGAAAATAGGCAAACAAGCAATTTTGTAGATCTTTATGACTGTTTCTTTGATGCAGAGATCTTGCAAAGAAACTTTGATGTTGAAGATCTTTCAGCTCTTTAGTCATTTTTCTTATTTGAACAGATGATTTTGGATCACTGAGAATTTGTTCTTTTGGATTATCCTTGTGAACTCTTGTAGTAGTAGTGGGACTAACAGGAATGTTGACTTCCAAATTAGTAATGTCTGCATCAGCTCCAAATAGCTTACCATCAAGAGCTTCATCATCTGTGTCATCATAGATATTCTCTATAGGAGGCATATTTGGATCATCAGGATAGTTTAGATCAGCAAAAGATCTACCCTGAGTGTCCATAAAAGGAAACTTTGTTGAAGAAGCAGAGTTAGTAGGCTTGGCAGCAGAATTGGTTGAAGCAGTAGTTGCTTGTTTTGGCCTAGCAGTAGAGTCTTCTGAGTCAGCAGTAGAGTCTTCTGGCCTTGTTGGAGAGACATCAACAACCACTTTGGGAACTTCATTGGTTACCTTTTCTGCATCAACAAATATTTCAATATTTGTTTCAGTTTCCTTATGTTTCTCTTGAGAAACAACATCTTCTTGTGTATCTTGATCTTTCTGAAAGGGTAATAAAGTTGGACCAATCTTCAGTTTCTCAATCAAAACAATGTCTTCTTGTGGTTTGTTAGTGTCAACACTAGCAATAACTGGTACATAATTCATTGTTTTGGCAAGAATATCAACATTAAACAACCATTCTGGTCCTTTCCATTCTACATTGGATGTGTTCTCACTAAACTTGATATGCAAATTCTCCTCTACATGTTTGGTTCTTTTATTATATACCCTGAAAGCTTTACTATTCACTGAGTAACCAACCAAGTATCCTTCATCAGCTTTTTCTTCAAATTTGCCTAACTGATCCTTAGTGTTTAAAATAGTGACAGGACATCCAAATGGCTTGAGAAAATCAATCATTGGGTTCTTTCCATGAAATATCTCATATGGAGTTTTGTTGTGAGGCTTAACTACCTTGCTTCTGTTTTGCACAAAACATGCAGTGTTCACAGCTTCAGCCCAAAAAGGTATAGGTAGTTTAGAATCAGATAACATTGTCCTTGCAGCCTCAGTCAGTGTCCTGTTTCTTCTCTCTGCAACACCATTCTGCTGTGGAGTTCTTGCAACACTATACTATCTTATAATTCCTTTTCCCACACAGAATTGATTCATCACACTATTCTTGAACTCAGTACCATTGTCACATCTGATTATTTTCACTTTGTGGTTGTGCAAGTTTTCAACTCTTGTAATGAATGCCTTGAGTATCTCTGGGGTTTCATCTTTAGTGGCTAAGAAGCACACCTAAGTAAACCTGCTAAAGTCATCTGTGATAACTAGGCAATATGACTTCTTGTTCAAGCTATTCACAAAAACAGACCCAAATAAGTCCATGTGTAGTAGATGCAAGGGCTCAGTAATTGTGTTCACTGTCTTGGACTTGAATGAAACTCTGTGCTGTTTACCCTTTTGACAAGCAACACAAGTCTCACAATTTTCAAACAGCTTTGTGGGCATTCCTCTCACAAGATTTCCTTTCACCAACTTGTTCATTGTCTTGTAGTTCAGGTGCCCAAGTCTTCTATGCCATAATTTGGACTCATCAATAGTGGCTTTTGCAATTAGACAAGTTAAAGCTCTTTTGGGAACAATGTTCTTAATATGGTCACTATATATTTTTTCATTTCTAGGGACCTTCAATAGCACAAATTTATCATCTGGCAACTGAAAATCAGGAGAAAGGATCATACATTCAGTGTCTGTAAAAAGAACAAAGTTCCTTTTGTCACACATTTGTGAGACACTAAAGAGGTTAAACTTCAGCCCTTTCACAAGAAACACCTTCTCAAAGTCCAAATTTCCTGTTCTTAAAGTTCCTCTACCAATAATCTTTCCACCTTTTGGATCATTCCCAAAAGCAACATAACCACCTTCAAAAGTCTCAAAGTCTTCAAGTTGAGACTCATCTCCTGTCATATGTCCAGAGCATCCACTATCAACTATAGCCATATCTTTTAGATCATCCAGTAGATTACCCTGCACATGAAAATAGAGAAATTAGTTTCTCTTGGGGACTCAAGCCATTACTGACTTGGATCTGCCTTGTGCATCAACATAATTAAATTTCTTTAAATCACTTGATGCACTGCTGTTTATGGAAACAGTGTTTGAAACATATGATTTAGGTTTCTAAACCCAGCAAGCTGAGGCCTTAATAGCATAAAAATGATTTCCAACAACTGTATTTGATAAAACTTTTGGCCCAGAAGTAGAAAGTTTTGTACTAGCAGCAGATTGCTTACTAGCAGCAGAGTGCATGCTAGCAGCAGATTCCTTACTAGCAGTAGAGCCAGCAACAGAACCAGTTGTGGTTTTAAAAGAACCATTTGATTTAGCAGCATAAATAGATCTAGTTGCACCATATCTCAATAACACAGCCCTTGGAATCATGTTTTTATTGGGATGAGGGTGAGTATTTTTAGAAACATATTTATGATTCACCCTTGAATATTGATTCCAAACAGGCTTTTTGTGGTCAGGACAACTATTAATCAAATGTTCAAAGCTACCACTCTAATAACAAGCCTTTTTCTTTAATTGAAACTCACTACCTAATTTGTTTGAAACTAGGTTATTAAAGTTTCTCTGATTTCCCCTAGGCTTATTATAAAATCCATTCAGTTTACCTCTAGGAACCTCATTATACTCTGTTGGGATCATACTTTTGTATTTTAGTCAAGTCTCGGTCATTACCTTTTGTAATAGGTTGCTTAGTTATTTATTTCACTATGTTAATGTTACTAGGCTTAAATAAGCTAGTCCATGGGCCTTGAAAGCCCACGTTAAGGTGTAAGAGGGAGGAAGGGAGTGTTGCCCTACTCCTCCCCTTATAAATACCAAGCTCATGTAAACATTATGTTTGTTGGTTATTTGAATACATTAAGGAAACTCTTGCAATTACTTTTCTCTCATTTCTTATAATCAACCATCTCTCATTCTCATCTCCTTTCTCATACTTGTGTTTACAAAATGGTGACCTAACAAGTGGTATCATTCGCCTAATAGAGATTGAAGTGTGTTTCTTGGAATTTACGTGGGGTTTAGGGTGTATTTCATCTACTTTTTGCTTCTTTCTTTGTTTCTTACACTTAAATCTTGAAGCTTGGATAAGTTTTAAGGTTAATATAGTGTTTAGAAGCTTAGATTTTGCATAAAGTTTTGATTTTTAAGGTTTTTTCTACTCAAAATCTTCAATAGTTAGTGTTTTCTAAGTATTGGTGAAGTTATTAGATCAAAAGTACCTTATTTCTAAGCATTTTTCTTCAAAAATTTGTGATTTTTCAAGATTCTGACCTCCTTACGCGTAAGTTTCGTGAACAGTACGATTCAAAAGCTGTCTACAGAATCTTTTGTCCTTTCTACGCATAAGTTTGTGTCAAAACCCTTTTCTTACGCGTAACATTCGTCAAAACCCTGTTCCTACGCTTAACTTGGTCTTCTACGCCTAAATCCTACGCGTAAGTCTATTTCCTATGCCTAAGTCTTACGCTGAAGTTACATCCTACGCAAAAGTTGCCTTTTCTACGCAGAAGTTCAATCTTACGCATAAGAGTTAATCTTACGCGTAAGTTTCCAGTATCTACGCTTAAGTTTCATCAAAGGTCTTCTCGTTGTGTTACGGTGACTCAGTACTTCCCTAGCTTGGATAAGTTAGTGGAATACTTCGACTTCGGATATCTTTCAAGCTTGGATAAGTTTGAAAGATTTGTTTGGTTGTCTAAACCTTACGCATAAGTCTAAACTTACACATAAGCCAAAGCTTACGCGTAAAGAGAAAAATTACACATAAACTCATTGTTTACGCATAAACTACTCTTTACGCATAACCTAAAGTTTACGCGTAAGATTATTGTTATGCGTAAGATTTCAACTTGCCCCAGGGATTTTGAACTTAACCAAAGGAACGTGCATTTCAATCTTCTACAAAGATCCATTACTACACAAGTGTTCAAAAATGTCTCAACCACCACATTACTACTTCTCTAATCCTCAGCAACAACATCAGCAGTATCAGCAACAACAATACCATCAATCATATCAACAACCTTCACAATCACACTTTCATCAACAACCGTTTAATCCACAAACACAATATCTCATGATGCAACAACATCAAATCATTCCTCAACAACAACCATATCAGATGTCACAACAAAACAATCAGTATTCCTCAAAACAACCTCACTGGTTTGATAGAATGTGTGAAGTTATTACAACTCAACAATCCAGACATGAGGCAGGATCACTTGAAACACCTCCAATGCTAACACCTGGGAACTATGTTCAATGGTCAAGTCGATTCTTACGATTTCTTGAACTAAAGAAACCTCATGGGAAATTCTTGAAACAAGTGATACTTGAAGGACCATTTGAGTGGCCAACAAGATTTGAAATTGGTGATCCAACTGCTGATCCTCCACGTCCTCCTGGTAATAGACCTCTTCTAGAATCTCAACTCACAGAAGAACAGAAATTACTTCGTGAAGCTGATGAGTATGCAATGGCTTATATACTTTAAGGTATACCTAATCCAATTTATCGAAGTGTCGTTGCTCAGAAAACAGCCAAAGCTATATGGGAACATGTTCATCTCCTTATGGAAGGCACTCAATTGAACAAAGATGATATGGAATCCAAACTCTACATGGAATATACTGACATCACAATTGAACCAGGAGAGTCACTTGAATCCTACTATCATCGTTTCACAAATGTGGTCAATGATCTGGAACGTCACAAAATCACAGTACCAAGGATCGCAGTGAACTCCAAATTCGTTGGTAGTCTTGGTCCGGATTGGCATAAATATGTGACATTTGTTCGACAAACCAAAAATCTTCATAATGCACCATATGGTTTGTTGTATGATTTTCTGAAACACCATGAACCTGAAGTGGAAAAAGATAGAGCTCTTCGAGGAGGATACTCACCATCACCAACACCAAATTCTTTGGCACTCGTAGCTCAATCTCCCTATGCTCCACCACCTATGTCTAATCATGCATATGTTCAAGAGCAAAACTACTTCAGTTATCCACAATCTTCTACCTCGAACCAAATGGTCCCTTATGATTCATCTCCACCGAATACTTCTACTCAACTTGTTCCATTAAACAACAATGATGCAGTGTATTACTCCAACTCCAATGAAGATGACGATGATGAATTTAATACGTTGAATCAGGGACTTGCTCTTATTGCTCGTGCTTTCAGCAAATTCTCCAATAAAACAAACAACCGTCAACGTTCATCTTCTAACACAAGGAATCAAGCTGTTGTCAATGATGGAAGAGTGGAAATTCAGAATCGTAACTATGGTCGATCTAGTTCAGGAAGCTCTTTAGGAAATTTTAGGAATGGTCAGAGGTTTAATAATAATGGAGGGTTCAGGAACAACTCAGGATCTTCTCAGCAAAGGTCTGAACCAGTTGCAACAAGGAACTCCAACTCAGGGAATGCAGTGTGGTGCTACAATTGTAATGAACAAGGTCATATAGCGACAGCATGTCCTAAACCGAGAACTCGAGGTAGTAAGTTTCACAAGCAGGAATTACTCATGGCTCTTCAAGATGAAAAAGATGGACATTTCCCTGAACAGGATAACAACTTCATGGAAAATGTGAACAATGATGACGACATGGAAGATCAGCAAGCCAATGCAGCTGTGATGCTTATGGCCAACATGCAGGAACTTCAGTTTAATGATTCAGGTCCAGTGTATGACACTGACGGCTTGTCTCAGGTACATGACCAAAAAGCATGCCTAATACATGAAATAGCCTCACCTTCTGCTTCTGAATCAGATATGGCGCAAGTTGTTCCATCTAAATCATCTTCATCTTCTCAAACAGATGAACAAATAAGCACAGTTGTCATATTTGATGATGACACAGTTGTTTCATTTGATGATCCTATTGAAAATGATAAAAATGATCATTTAGAACAACATGAACCATCATTTGATCCAGACCCTGACCTCATATTGTTATCTAAACAACTGAATGCTCAACAATTTCTAATCACAAAATGCAACGAGAAAAACAAAGTTTTAAAAGAAACAAATGCGTCACTTGCAAGAGATATTGAGTGTTATAAAATTCAACTTTCAAATCAGCAAGACAAGATTAAACATGCAAAAAGTTTTGAAAAAGCTTTTCAAGAATCTTACAACAAAGAGCAAGATCTTCAGCACAAAATGCAAGATTTAATTGAGTCAAACGAAAAGTTGATTTCTAAACTTGAAAGTGAAAAATGTGAATTGAAAATGCGAGTTGAACGTCTTCAAAGAGAACTTTCAAAAACAGAAACAGAATTGTCCAGTTGCAAAAAGGATTTTTGTGAACATAAAATACGAAAAAGGAAGTATATAGATAACTTACTCGGTGAGATTGTTGATCTTGAAAAACAACTCAAAGAATTTCGTAATATTGTTTACAAACACGGGAACTCTGTCACAACAATTCAGAAATTTACTTTAAAACCGAGACCCGATAAAGGATTTGCACTTGGCGATTTCAAATCAATGTTTCTTCACACGGCATTCAAAGAAATTCCTAAAATTTACAGTATGGACCATTTGCTTGATAATACGATTGTGCGTGCTGTTGTTTTTGATACTAAGGAAGAGGAAGAACTTGAAGAAGAGAGTCGATCTAAAATGAGTTATGTTCAATATTGGACACCATATTACTATTCACAAGCTCCACATATTTCTAAATCTTTTGTTCCTCAAAAGGAATTACCTGAGAAATCAAGGTATGTCACTGAGTCATATGTTTCATCTTCTAATGCAGCCCCCGTCCGAACTGTAGCACAAATAAATGGTCCTTTACCATCATCCGGTGAACTTACACCTTTACCGAAAAGTTGTCGTGTCTTAAATTATTTCAAAACTTTTATGGAAGACATCGAAATTTTGGAGGAAACAATTGAACGTAATTCTGAAATAAAAATTGAAACTTTTCAATCCGCTTACGAGCGAGAAAAGAGAGATATTTTTCAAAAACAAATGTTGGCAATTGTCAAACACCTCCGTCTCTGTGCTACACGTTGGGATCAGGAACTTCAAAACGAGGTCAAAAATATGATAAACGTTTTCAACTCTACTGAAAATGAGATTTTGGTTCAAAAGCAAAGAAATAGAATTTTAAAGAATGATGTTGATCGACTCTTGGAACAAGTTCTCAATGCTGATATTTTGTCTGTTATCATGAATAATCTCTATAAATCTGGTACTTCTATGCTTATGGATGATCTCTGTGTTGATAATAACTTGTTGAATGTGGAAATCGAGACACTTAAACATGATAATGACAAGCTGAGAACTAAGAATGATGATGTGACAAAACAATTTTCAAAAGAAATTTGTCAACTAAAACAAAGGCTTGAATGGTGTCAAGCTCAAAGTATTGAAATGGAATTGAAACTTCAAAGTCAAAATGTTTCAAACTCTTGTCAGCTTTGCAAAAACAATGAGTCTTTAAAAAGTCTGTGTCTCAAATACGAGAAAGAAATTGCGGATTTAAAAATTGAAAACGTCGAATGGCAACAAAAACGCGATGACATTAATTACTGCAATGTAAAACTTGAGTCTGAAATTCAGGATAAAAATCACATCATCATTTATTTGAAAGAGAAAATTAAGCTACTTCAAAAGGAAAGATGGTTGACACCACGGTGATAGCACCAGGAATGTATCAATTAGACAAAACTGCTAAAGGAAATGTTGTTCAAAATACTAATGTTGATAACTCCACTTCTACAGGACTAGTCTCCATTAATAGCGTTAGCAGACCCAAGCGAAAAAGTAAAAAGAAGAATAGGCTCTGGAAACGTAAAAGAGGACCACTAGAAGCTCAAGAAGTAGAAGATCAACTTAGGAATTTGAATAAAACTCATGTTGCATCAGATTTAGATTCTAATCTGGAAAATTGTAATCAAAATCTAAATGTAACGAATGATGAACCTTTGAATGTTTTGAATATTAACGCATCTTGTGTGTTTTGTCGTAAAAGCGTATCATCTGGTGATCATACAAAATGTATAGCTAATTCTCTTCTTAATCGTCATAAGAAATGTAGGACACGCATTCCTTCTAGGCCCACTACTGCCTCTAAGTCTAACTTAGGAAAGCCGCCTTCTACGGTTTCTAATGAAGTTGAAGTTACCCCCATAAGTGCCGAGAACAAATCTAGGAATAAGCCAACTACTAGTGAATTCACCATTAAGAAAGCAAGAACTAGTTGGAATTGGCAACGTTGGTTACAACACAAACCAGACTTTAAATGGATTCCTAAATTGTTGAATACATGTGCTTCTAACCAACAGGAACCCGCACTTTCTTTGGGTTCCATCCGTGTCTTCTTCTTGTGATGCAGGTGGTACAGATTGTTCTCTCGATTGTTGATAGCGGATGCACCCGACATATGACAGGCAATCTCAAATTGTTACACAACTTTGTCTCAAAGTTCATTGGTACTGTCAGATTCGGGAATGATCATTACGCCTTAATCATGGGATATGGTGACTATGTCAGTGGGAACATTGAAATCAGTCGCGTTTATTATGTGGAAGGCCTTGGACACAACCTTTTCTCTGTTGGTCAATTTTGTGATGGGGATCTAGAAGTTGCATTTTGTGAGAAAACTTGTTTCGTATGTGACTTACAAGGAAACGATCTAATGTCTAGCTCACGTCGTTCTAATCTTTATACAATATCAATGTCAGATATGATTGCTACATCTCCGATATGTCTTCTCTCCAAAGCGGAATCAACTAAATCTTGGTCATGGCACAAACGTCTTTCGCACTTGAATTTCAAAACTATGACTGACCTTGCTCGTCACAAACTTGTTGATGGATTTCCAAGATTCCATTTTACCAAAGATCACTTATGTTCAGCCTGTGAACAAGGAAAAAGTACTCGGGCTCATTTTCCTTCAAAACCTGAGCACAGTACGAATCATGTTTTACAATTGCTACATATGGATTTGTGTGGACCAATGCGTGTTCAAAGTATCAACGGTAAACGCTACATTCTTGTAATTGTGGATGATTACTCCAGATGGACTTGGGTTTATTTTTTACGAAGTAAAGATCAAGCTCCTTCAATGATCATCACCTTTCTCACTAAAATTCAAGTTCAGTTACGCAACACGGTACGAATAGTCAGAACTGACAATGGAACTGAATTCAAGAATCAGACACTTCGGTCATATTTTAAGAAAGTGGGAATTGAACATCAAACATCTATTCCTAAAAGCCCAGAACAGAATGGAGTTGTTGAAAGACGCAATAGGACGTTAGTGGAAGCTGCTAGAACTATGTTGATTAATGCTCAATTACCAGATTACTTATGGGCGGAAGCTGTTTCAACCGCATGTTATACACAGAACCGTTGCATGATCACAAAACGCCATCGCAAAACACCTTATCAAATTGTTCACAAAAGAAAACCGAACATCGATTACTTTCATGTATTCAAAGCACTTTGTTATCCAAAAAATGATCGTAATGATTTAGGTAAACTTAAAGCAAAGGCTGACATTGGAGTGTTCGTTGGATACTGTGAAAATTCAAAAGGTTTTCGGATATGGAATCGTCGAACAAGAGAAATTCAAGAAACCATTCACGCTAATTTTGATGAACTCACACAGATGGCTTCTGAGCAACACAGCTTAGGACCCGAATTCAACCGTCTTAACTCTCCGGACTCTTCGGCTGAACCATTGCCACTCAACCGCAAAGAATTGGAAACCTTGTTTGCTCCACTGTTTGATGATACAATTGAATACCGTTCTACTGAGGTCTCACCTAATTCCGCTGCTCAACCTGATAATATTCCAGTACCTGACTCACCTCAACAAACAACAACAACTGTTGAGAAAGACGGTCCTCCAATTGCATCACCATTTACAGCAGAACAAACTGTTTCTAACTCCCGACAATCAGCTGAAGATCCTATACCACAATCAGTTCCACAACCCGCAGAGCATGATCCTGATGCGTTCTTTAACCCGTTTGCACCGGCTCCTACCTTTCCTGATATAGCTGAGTCGTCTACACGCAATTTGGATCCTGCTAACATGCGAGATACTTATCAACTACACCCTTCGACACACAAATGGACTCGAGACCATCCACTAGTTCATATTATTGTCCATCTAGATGCACCTGTAATGACAAGACAACGACTTCACACTGATGGAGAAACTTGTATCTATGCACTCACAGTTTGTCATGAAGAACCTAAGAACATCAAAGAAGCAATGACTTATGACAACTGGATTGAATCTATGCAAGAGGAATTTCAGCAGTTCATACGATTAGAAGTCTGGGAATTAGTTGAAAGACCTGACGGAGTCTTTGTCATCGGGTTAAAATGGATTTGGAAAAATAAGCTAGATGCTGAAGGCACTGTCATACGTAACAAATCACACCTGGTTGCGAAAGGATACTCCCAACTAGAAGGACTTGACTTTGCATAATCCTTTGCTCCAGTGGCTAGACATGAAGCTGTTCGGATCTTTTTGGCCTATGCTGCACACAGGAACATGGTTGTTTACCAAATGGATGTGAAAACAGCATTTCTTAATGGAGAACTCCGTGAAGAAGTTTATGTAAGCCAACCAGATGGCTTCGTTGATCCTGAGCGTCCTAATCACGTTTACCATCTCAAAAAGGCACTCTATGGACTTAAGCAAGCCCCACGGGCGTGGTATGACAAACTGTCCACTTTCTTGCTGGCCAATAAATTTTCTAAAGGTTCGGTGGATCCAACACTATTTACAAAAACCTACGGGGAGGACTTACTTGTTGTTCAAATATATGTCGATGACATTATTTTTGCCTCAACAAAAAGAAGTTACTCTAATGATTTTGCAAAATTAATGAAAGATAATTTTGAAATGTCCATGATGGGTGAACTTTCGTTCTTTCTAGGACTACAAGTTCATCAATCACCCCGTGGAATTTTTATAAATCAATCCAAATATGCTCTAGAAATTTTAAAGAAACATGGAATGATGACTTGTGATACTTATAATACACCAATGGGCTATACCACAAAACTAGATGCTGACTTACATGGAACACCTGTTGACCCTACCAAATACCGCTGTATGATTGGGTCACTCATGTATCTCACAGCTAGTAGACCTGATATAGTATTTGCTGTCTACATGTGCTCTCGCTATCAGTCCAAACCAACTGAAAAACACCTCAGTGAGGTCAAAAGAATCCTTCGATACATAAAGGGAACCATTAACTTGGGAATCTGGTATCCGAAGGATTCTGGTTTTGAACTAATTGTTTTTTCAGATGCTGATCATGCAGGATGTTTAGACACACGCAAAAGTACATCTGGTGGATTACAGTTTCTCGGAGATAAACTTGTGTCATGGCAATCAAAGAAGCAGGACTGCACATCACTGTCGTCAACAGAATCTGAATATGTAGCCATGTCTGCTTGTTGTGCTCAAGTCATCTGGATGAGATCACAACTTAAGGATTATGGCTACCTATTCAACAAGATTCCAATCTACTGTGATTCCAAAAGTGCAATTGCTATCTCCTGCAACACAGTTCATCATTGCAAATCCGAACACATTGATCTCCGTTATCACTTCATCAAAGAGCATGTTGAAAAGGGTACCGTTGAACTGTATTTTGTTGGGACTGAGTACCAATTGGCGGACTTACTTACCAAATCTTTAGCACCATCAAGGTTTGCTAGTCTAGTTCACCAAATTGGTATGCGATGTTTGACTCCAGATGATCTGGAAAAAATTTTAAAACACAATTGATCGTCAAACATCAAAACTATCTATGTAAATATCTTTCCAAAAACAAAATACAAAAATATAAAACCAACCAAAAGCACAAAAAGATTTTTGTTCTTTTTCTTACAATTAAAAAAAAATGCAAGTATATACCACCTCTTTCAACACTATTTTTTAAAATGTCTTCAATGATTAAAAATAAGTGTTGAGGGGGAGGAAAAGTAATTTTAAAATTTCTCAAAATATTTACTTTATACTTGCATTTTACCAAAAATATTACGTTTTTATCATAAGTGATACTTCTAAAAGTGTTTCGGGATACTCACCTTGACCACTATTATAAATTTTTTTGAAAAGACTTCGGTCTAAGGTCGAGGGGGAGTAAAATTTCACAAGTTGTTCTCGTCATAAACTTGGTTAACATAAGTTAAATATGAGAGTCAATTTGGGCATTAAGTTTGATTTGGTAACTAAGGTTAAGGGACTAAATGTGTCAATATGAGAATATAGTTTTACCACTAGTCAAAACACTTCTTTGACCATTCATTCAATACACTGACAACAACATTTACTACTTTCACCAACTCAAATCCACGACTCACAATCAAATAGCAAATCCATCCATTGTTTCTCAAATCTGTAAGTTATAACATGTTTTGATGATGATTCTTAACAAGGGTTTTAAATTTTATCTTAATCCAACGGTTTAATTTGTCTTAATCGAATAAATTGATCTAGGGCTTTGCGTAAAGATTGAACCCAGTAACTTGTTGTGATATGGTTAAATTTATTGATGGGAAATGATTGTAGGATGATAATGAACATGTTTTTATACTCTAATCGTGCCCAGAAACTACAATTGATTAGTTTGATAAATTTAGGGTTCATACGATCTTTTAGGGATTTCTGAGTTTGAGTGTATTGATTGTAATTGTTGATGGGGATAGTGTTTTTACATGCCTAGGAACTCAAAATTGTGATTCAATTGTTTCAGAAACAAGTATTGCTCATGAATCATGGATTTAGGGTTCGAACACACTAGCAGCCTTGATCTTTTGATTCCATGGATAATAGGTGTTATAATTTGGACCACTTGATCCTTAGGGTGTATGTTACACTTGCCCTATGCCTATTCTTACCCAGAATCATGTTTGATTATGATTTTGATTATGTGTTCATACTATCCTACGCGTAAGATAGGAAAAGGCATGTTTACGCGTTAAATAATGAGTCTTGAGTATGTTGTGAAGTGTGTGTATGTTATATTGATCAGTGGTTGTGTTAAACCTTTCAGGAATCAAAGACACTTAACATTCAAAGGTGATTTTTCTGAAAAAGGACGTTTCTACGCATAAGATGTTCATCCTACGCGTAAGATTGAATCTTACGCGTAAGATTCGACACGTTGAAAAACATTGTCTTGGATAAGACAATGTTTACGCATAAGAGATTTTCTTATGCATAAGTTCATTTCTTACACATAAGTTATATACTTATGCATAAGTCAGAACTTACGCATAAGTTATATCTTACGCATAAGGTGAATCCTTTGCATAAGCTCATATCTTACGCCTAAGTTTTTTCTTACGCATAAGATTGAGCCTACGCATAAGATTCACCTTACGCGTAACATATAATGTTATGCGTAGCTTTTGCTCTTACGCCTAAGTTCATTTCTTACGCATAAGTCATGTTATGCGTAGGATTTCCAACTTACGCGTAACATTGTCAAAATTCATGAAATTGACTAAGTGTTGTAATATTTCAAATGTGTAATCTCTTGTAATGATAAACTCATATTGTAACTAGTTTGTTATAAGTTTCTACCAAGTGTTAACTTCTAAAAACACAAGTTTGTCATATAACAAAAGTTTTTACACACAAACACCCACTGATCAATTCAAAAATGTGCACAATCATATAATTGAATGTCTGAGCTAACAAAGTAAATCATTGCTATGTTTGTGTTTGTTTATGAACAATTCAGATGGCAGAACACAATGACATTCCATATGGACCAGAACCTGAACCAAAACTCTCATGGGAAGAAACCTTTCCCGAAGATTACACCAGGAAGATAGGCAAGAACAACTTACGAATCAACTTCAACAAAATCACATGCAATGAATCCTCATGCATTGTAGCAGTGGATGCTCTCCTATATCACCCCAACAAGCTCTTGTTCACTAAGTCAGCATCAGTGGCCTGCTTCTACATACACCAATTTTGGCACACACTTCAGCTAGACCTTGGGGAAGCATCCTTCACTTGCATGCTTCATAACAGACAGGTTACTGTGGACATAGATATACTTAGGAATGTTCTTGGGTTACCCGAACTTGGCCCAGATGAAGAATATGATCAAGTACCTACCGAGGAAGAGCTGATAGAGTGGTTACGGGATATTGGCTACGATGAATCAGAAGAAGTAGTGACAAGACACTCTAGGGTCAACATCAGATTTCTTCTATAACCATGGAGAACCTTGTACATTCTGATTGCCAAGTCCTTATCTGGCAGAGACATTGGCCATGAACACCCCAAGCTCCAACACCTCACACTCTTCTGGGCTGTGGCAAATGTCAAGAAAGTAGATTATGCCAGCATTATCTGGGAAGACCTTGTGTGGCACATTCAACACAAGACCACCAACATTCCATTTGTTCGTTTCACCAAATTACTCATCGAAAGCTTCCTTCGTGAGTATGACGATATTCCACAAAGACTTGATGATGAAGCCAAGCACACTTTCAGAAATGAGGAAACTCTCAGAATTATTAAAAGACTTGACACCAGCACTCGTAAACAAGGAAAGAAATTTCCCGATTGTCTCTTGAATGCCAAAGTGAAGCTTTGCAAGAACTACAAGTACTACCTTCAAGCTCTCGATGAAGACAAAGTTGGTTTCTTAGACGATGTAATTCTACCTTCGTGCATGCAGAAGAAGGGAAAGAAAGGCAGCAAGACTGGGATCTCCGACAGTTCTACCAAGTCTAAACAAAAGAAGAAGGGTACACTCAAGCAAAGAATTCCTGTCAAGAAACCTGCATCCATCCCTGAACCAGGGTGGTTCCCCTCACCACCAACTTCTCCAAAACCGTTTGACTCTGAAACCGAATCCGATGAAGGTCCAATTTACAGGGAAGCCTATGCTAACATCGACAAGGAGGTTAACCTTGAAGATATTGATGATAAAGACTTGACGTTCGAAGATTGGGAGAAAGACATTGATGAATTTGTTGATAATGCTGAATACCCAGCAGATCTCAATCAAAGACCGTTCACTGAAGCGGAGACAAAATTGGAAGAAGAAAGGATCAGGAAAGAGAAGCTGAAGGAACCAATGACTGCTGAACAAGAGCCTGCTCACTCAAACATAGGTCTTTCAGTTGAAGAAGAAAATGAAAGAACTCTTAAGATGGGTCTCCTCCACAGCAAGATAGATGCATTCCAAGCTGATCAACCTCCACCTCCATTGTTCTCTCATACTACCGAAGCTGGCGGTTCTAGCAGCATTCCCGATTCTACTACAGGAACCAATACTAATTTGGTCATCTACGACAATCCTTCAGTATCACCCACAGACGTAGAAATGCTCAATGCTTCAGCAACAGGAGAAAAGGAAGAGGAGGATCACATGGATACTGAGGCTCCACATCTATTGTCTATGGAAGAAATGGAGCTCAGAGAAAGGGCTCAAGAAGCAGAGTTAAAGAAAAAGCAAGAAGCTGAAGAGGCTAGGCTTGAGGAGCTTGCACAAGCCAAATTGGAAGAAACTATCCGTATGGAGGAAAGCAGAAAGGCTGAAGAGGCAGCCAAGCTGGCAGAAGATAAATTACGAAAAGAAGAAGAAGCCAGGCTTGCAGAAGATCTGAGGCTTAAGGCAGAAGCAGCCAAATTAACCGAAGAACAAAAGCTTAAGGCCGAGGCTGACAAACTGGCTAAAGAACAAAGATTGAAAGAAGAAGCAGCCAATGTAAAGAATGTTGAACAACCCAAACCACAAATAGGAGATGATAAGGACGTTACCACCAACATTGAATCTTCACAATCATCTCCTCCAGCATCCGAATCTACCCGTGACGAATCAATCAAGAAACCCGCAAGCACCAAAGCCTCTGCTGCATCCAAGTTGATAAAGAAAGCGTTTAGAAAAGTTCATGATAAGAAGAAAAACAAATTGGAAGATCAGGTTGCATCACTAGCAAACCAGGTTGCTGAACTGACGAAGCTTAATACGAATGTCCAGGAGCTGCAAGAAAAGGTTGACACCTTCTTAGCTAAGGATGTGCAAGAGAACTTGGAAGCCACATTAGCAGCTCAAGCACATCAGTATATGGAACAACACTTAGTTGCTGAGTTAAAGGAGCTGCTGGCACCTATGAGAGATGAACTCACCAAGTTTGCAGAACAGGCAGTCAAGAAAGTAATCAGATCTACCTCGTTTACTCTTCGAGCTGACAAATCAACTTTACTACAATCGTGGTTATCTATGGACGAATTAGAAGCCCAGCTCTTAGACAAATTGGCAAGTAAATTCACATTGTCACCTGAAGAAGCTAAAGTCCTGGAAGCTTTGAAAGCCAAAATGACTAAAGAGACCTGCAGCACTGAGGCCGATAGACTGAAACGTCCAAGAGATGATGAAGATCAGGATCCTAACTCTCAGGCAAAGAAACAAAAGCAAGCCAAAGGACCCTCATCTCAACCAAAAGCACCGGTCATCCCTCCAACTACAACAACATCTTCACAACAACCTAAGGCATCTGGTTCCAGTCCCAAAGCACATGACCATTTTGAATATACAGGCGGAGACGAGATTCCTCATACCGATGAAGTGCCAGAACCATCATCTACAAAGAAGAAAGAAAGGAAACGAAAACATCATCAGCCCAAACCGGACACCTCATCAAAAGGCACAGAACCTAAGAAACCGAAAACCGTTCTCAAATGGCTTGACGAAGATGAAACTGCCGATTACTCTTGGTTTGACAAGATGATTAATTCGCAACCGCCACTTGCAGACAATCAAGAACCTCTCGATGGTCAAACAATGGAATACGCTCAGTTGATTCAACAAAAGTTTCGTATGAAAAAGATGAACAAGAAAGAGCTACGAAGAATCAAGGATGATGCGTTCAATCTTCTGAAAGATCGGTCTGCCAACTCCATCAAACTTGAGTACCATCTAGAAAATATTGCTCGAGCTATGTCAAGCAATATCGACAGGATCAATCCTGAATCTCATGTCGATCCGGTCACAAGGAAAACCGCACCATACATCACTGACTGGTCCAAACCACTGCCTATGATTGGGAAGCCAAAGGAACCAAAGATCCCTTACAAGTTCTTCTTCAACAACGACTTGGAATTTCTACAACACGGAAGCAAGATTGAGAAGAAGTACGCCACATCACTTACCTTCCTACCTGCAGCCAGATACCTCAACAATGCCATCGAAGAAGAAGCCTCCAACTTGTTCATCGATAAAGTTGTTGACTATGACCGGAACGCACTCTATGGCATACATCATTGGCCAGATAACCGGGCTCAATATTATCGAAGCAGGAGACTCAACCAGACAATGGGTAATGTGACAAGTGAGTTGAAGATAGTCTCAATTCAGTTCATTGCGACTGTCTCTCACTTTGGGTACCCCTTCCTCAGTAAGCTAATACTCAAAAGACTTGATGAAAAAGAGTATGAGATTTCCGAGTCAGACTTTCCACGACTACTCCTAAACGACATAGAAGATATGTACCTGCTCAAAGTTCAAGGAAAGCTTTGTAACTTGCCCAAACCTATGCAGCTTGCCTTTATCACAGCTCACCTAATCTTCATCAGGCAGATAGTCATCAGAGAAAGAGTAGAAGATCTTCAACTGGGAGTGGAAAGTTATCAGAAGAAGCTGAATCTCACCAAACCTAATATGTTTGACATCCCCAACCTTCAACATCTACCTCAATACTCCTTGATTAGACATTCGGCATTTGGGTTCACATACCGCAGTGTAAACGGTCGTAACTGCTTCATGGCCTATGAAGAAATACATAAGTTCTGTGATGAAACCCTGAAGTTCGTCAGAGATGGAATCAAAAGCAGATTAGATGACATAGCACTGGGTAAATCCAAAAGGTGGAATACCAATGAGGCCAGGGACGCTCGCAGATTCATTACAAGGATTGAGAGCCGGTTGAAGCGCAGGGATCAGTTTCGGAGATTGGAAAGCTATATTGGAGGCAGACCTGGATTTCCGGTGTTGACATTTCAGAGACCTGAATGGTAGAAAGTTGTAAGAATTTGATTTGATTTTTCAATATTATACTTCATAATGGCTTGTGCACGCATTACAGTGCACAACCCGATCTTGTAAAGAAAGGACCCTGAGGTACGCATCAGTGCCTCAATCCTAATATAAGGAACGAAGGCTTCTTACTTTTGAGTAGAATTTATCAAATGTTTTATGATTTTTAATAATTCTGCTCAAAAGGACAAGTATTTCACCTCAATAAGACCTAATCACTTGTTGAGGGGGAGCACTTGTCAAAAACAAAATACTTTGTACTAAATCAAAAGTTCTTGGTGAATCTCCCTATAAGACTCAAAAAGGCATATTTTAATCTAAAATATTGTCAAAAACATCATATCATATGCTATTTTTGAGGGGGAGAAAATGAAAAAGTGATTAAAATAAGTAGCCAAAAGGCTAAAAGTTGTATCATGTGCGAGCTAGACTCAGAAATGACCCAGGAATTGACGAGACAATAAAAGTTAGTAATATCGAAAAGACTTATCCTCAACGGGTAATAACATCAAGTTAGTTACTAGAGCTAGTTGTCACCTAAAAGCTGACAATGTACCTCTTTAACTAACCACGTAAGCGTGTCTCGAAAAGGATTTGTCTTAGTAGAAATGTACCGTCTCGAGAAACTTTCTGTGGACTTGACCAGGCCGGGTAATAACTTCAAGCTAGTTTAACTAGTGATGTAAGCGTGTCTCGAATCGGTCTTGTTCACGGAAAGTGGATCAATTCAAAATGCTTGCTCCTCCCGCATGCAAATTTATTAAATACTTATTAGCACATGTGAGGGGGGAGCCCTTCAAAAGTGTACACAAAACTCTCAAAGTGTTAACCAAAATATTTGATTATCACAAACACTTTGAGAGATTTTCAATCAAAGGTTTCTTGGCTACTGTCGGAGTTATAAGGTGATTAAGATAGGAATAACCGTCCTATGATCCGCCAGAGCCGGAGGGATCTACCCATGGACATCTCCCATAGTTAGAACTAGAAGTCCTTAGGTATGATACGAAAAAAGGAGAAAAGAATGAATGGGAAAGAAGGAGTTGAAGAATTAAAATGAAAAGTAAAGAAAAGGGTGAAAAGAAATAGCCCTCCATATGTTCAACCTTAAGGCAGACACCGGGTTCAATACGTATGCTACTGGTTGTTGCAAAAGACAACACCGGTATTGAAGATAAAGTCATCATGGACCCAGTGACGCAATGCACTAAACCTTCTTAACCACTCAAGTTCTCTTAAAAGGACTTGTTTCATTCTCACAGGGAACCAGTGTAATCTATCGACTTGTCTCTTAGAGATGGTTGATATTGAAGCAGGAGACCCCTCCCCAGTCTCCATATAGGAAACCTAAGTGTGCACTTATAGAGTCTAGAGCCTTGAGATACATCAAAGATCTCTTAGGAACACTTAGTATTTCTACAACTGGTGTTCTACATCAATGGACACCAGCTGTAAATTATCGAGTCCTTCACAGATCTTAGCAATCTGCCGAGAACGTTTATGAGAGAATCACATAAGTATTTCTCAATGATTGAACGGAAACTCCTGCCAGGGTCAACATCAAGCAGCCCTGACAGCAAGTCACTTCGGTAGCCCCACAAGGGTTACGCTTAGTGTTTGCGGTGGTTCCATAGCGGTCTACAGTCGTGGAGTGATCCCCAGCGACTCACCCAGTCATTGAGCTACTTAGTAGGTCTCGTAAGCTCCTTCGGGAGTATCTGATATGGGAACGGCCTGGATAAGGATTAGAAGGAGTCTTCACAATATGTTGTTGATGAGCTCTAATTCCTTATCTGTAAGTACCGGTTATTTATTGCTAACTGTTTACTCGCAGGTACCTCACGTCCATGATGGTAGATTCCAACATGCTCATACATACATCTTGATGCAAATAACAGCTCCCCCAAAGATCTTATGCACCACAAAGTTCAATGAAAGATTCTACGCCAATAAGAAGAATCTCCAAAGTATAAAGACTAAAGATCTTAGAGTATGTAAAGGAACTTCGTGCACGTGAAAGTATAAGTCCGAAGATGTATGAGTATGTTGGAATGGCGGACAACCACCACAGACGCAGGAGTGACGAACGGCAGACTACTTCATAACACAATCACTACAGCATCACCAAAGAACAAAGACATAGAGCAAAGTGCATTTATCATTCAACCATTTTGATGACGTCTAGAGTTTTACATGTCACAAGTCAACGACAAAGATGAAGACGTCAAGCAACCGTGATGACCGACCCTTAGGGGGAGATTGTTGGGATCATACTTTTGTATTTTAGTCAAGTCTCGATCATTACCTTTTGTAATAGGTTGCTTAGTTATTTATTTCACTATGTTAATGTTACTAGGCTTAAGTAAGCTAGTCCATGGTCCGTGAAAGCCCACGTTAAGGTGTAAGAGGGAGGAAGGGAGTGTTGCCCTACTCCTCCCCTTATAAATACCAAGCTCATGTAAACATTATGTTTGTTGGTTATTTGAATACATTAAGGAAACTCTTGCAATTACTTTTCTCTCATTTCTTATAATCAACCATCTCTCATTCTCATCTCATTTCTCATACTTGTGTTTACAAAATGGTGACCTAACATACTCTACCATCTTCCTAGATATGCCCTTACCTAACACAGGTCTCACAAACTTAACATGTTCAATTTTAGGTTCAACTTTTGTAGGAATTTCTTCCTTTTTCTCAATTTGTTCATGTTCAACCTGTTCCTCATCACTATCTGAATGCCAGTCTTCAATAATAGGAGCCTCAGGAAATTTTCTAACCTCAACCTTAGGTGTTTCTAAGACACTTGTACTAGATTCACTTACAGGTTTTTCTATATCTAGCTCACTAATAAAAGACAATTTGTTTCCTGGTGGAGCATAGGCACTC
Organism: Artemisia argyi; assembly: GCA_030686995.1. Classification (NCBI taxonomy): domain Eukaryota; kingdom Viridiplantae; phylum Streptophyta; class Magnoliopsida; order Asterales; family Asteraceae; genus Artemisia; species Artemisia argyi. The sequence continues at coordinate 55,016,519 of CM060683.1, read as the reverse complement.
TTAACAGGAGGAGCAACCTCATTGTAGCCTATTCCACTTCCTTTCCTCATCAGGGTACTCTCAATATACTTATTAACCAAATCAGAAGCATATTGTTGTTTATTTACTCTTACTATATGTTTTTCCTTATCAGCAAGAGCTGCATCTCTATCTCTTTCTGCTTCTTCTAATTTATTCTTAAGAAACTCAATTTCACTATTTTTCTTAAAAATTTCAACATCCTGTTGGTTAATTATATCTACATATTCAAGCTCACACTGTTTTAGATACTCTAGTCTTCTTTCAAAATTTTGAATACCTACTTTGTAACCTAAGTTATCAAGTTTTAGGTTTTCAACTTCTCTAATTAGACTCTCATTCCTAGACTTAAGTTCCTCTACAGTGTCAGCACATGACTTAAAAGAACACACAGATAGATCAGAATCATTGGATACCTCAGATTCAGATCCAGAAGATGATGATGCATAGGCCATAAGTGCAAAGTTATGCACTTTAGGCTTGATTTGAGCCACCAGAGAATAGTTTGGTTCTTCATCAGCCATATCACTCCAATCATACTCTCCCAGCCCATCACAAGATACCAATGCAGTAGTGGTATTCTTTGTTTCTTTAGTGGTCTTCTTTGGAGCTTCAGCATTCTTCTTTGGAGCTCTACATTCCCTGGCAAAGTGACCCTTCCTACTGCAATTGTAGCACTCTATCTTTGACTTGTCAAATCCCACATTTTCTTTAGCCCTGTACTTGACTTCTCTTCCAGTTTTCTTCAAGAATTTTCTTGCCCTTAAGGTCAACATGGCCATTTGCCATTTAAGATCAATTTCTTCAAGATCATCAGGATCAATATGATCCAAATCTTGATTCTTAACCTGTGACCTTATACTTGATGTTAGATCAGCCAAGAATGCACACAAAGCAATATCACTGGTGGAAATCTTATCATTAGAACTAGCAGCAGATCCATCAGCAGCAGATACTCCATAAGCAGTAGAGTGAGATTCTTGAGATCCTTTTGACTTTGAAGATACAAAGGCAAGATTTTGAGTACTAGAGGAAGAAGTAGATGTAGAATTTAATTCTGGTTCATACACTCTCAAATTGTTGTAGAGGCTTTCCAACTTCATAGTTTCAAAGTCAGGCTTATTCCTCCAAACAACTGTGTGCATACTCCATTCAGGTGCAACACTTCTGAGGAACTTGAGGTTTACATCTTCTTGTAGAACCACATAGCCAACAAGCTTTAAGTGACTGACTAGTTGATTAAGCCTGTTGTATGTGCTATTGATCTTTTCTCCACTTTCAGCAGTAAAGTTCTCAAACTGATGCTTCAACATATTTTTCCTTGACTTCTTAGTAGCATCATTCCCTCCAAACCTAAACTCAACAGCATCCATCAAGTCTTTTGTAGTCTCACAACCATCAAAGTCCAAGTGAAATTCATTAGGTATTCTCATCAAGAGAATATTGCGTGCCTTGATCTCCATCTTCCTCACTAAGTTCTCTTCAGCAGACTTTATTGGTATCTCTTTTCCATCAGCACCCTTCTTTGGTAAAGAATCACCATTGATAATTAAATTCCACATGTTAAAGTCAATCATGCGAATGTACTGCCTTATTCGCATCTTCCATAACTCATACTCTCTAGGGTTGAGCATGGGAACCTTTGAAGCAGTCACCATATGTGTATCATCACCCATCTTCAGCAATTGTTTTGGAACAGCAAACTTGCAAAGAATAAATTCTTCTTGATTTCAACTTCTAGATCACAAGCTCTGATACCACTTGTTGATCCCAGTTGAGCAAAATATCTTATATAGAAGTTGACTTGATTAAAACACTTAAACTAAAACGCGGAATATTAAAGTTTAACTTAAGAAGAACAATTCACTATCAACACTTCAATATATTAATAATACGAGCACTCGACAATGCTAGGGTTTTACAACCTTGAAGTGTAAACGAAACTAAAACAATACGTACACAAACTAACCCTAGGATCCTCCTTTTATAGGCTAAGGAGTCCTACTAGGTTTACAATACCTTTCTACACAAGATAAGAATATTCTAGATACATAAGATATACACTCAATCTATTCTATAATTATCTAATAAGTATACGTGCATATCTCTTCAGCAGTAGATTCCACTAGCAGTATTTTGCAATAGCAGCACTTTGAATGACAGCAGCAGAATCTTTATCCTTAGCAGCATTCTCATCGTAGCAGCAGTTTCACCAAGCAGCAGAATCCAAAACCCAACAAAAACATATAAAACGGACAAAAACAAATAAAAATGCAAGAAAAGTATAAAAACGAACGAAAATTTGTAAAAACGTATAAAAACATATGGAAACTTTAAATTATAAATAACCGTTATTATTAAGGATAAACGATGCAACGATATTTAACCATATGGGCTAACGTGTAAATTATAACGGAACTACTTAACACCAGTTAAACTAAAGGATCGGTGGTGTTATTTGTTTACCAACTTAAGGACTACCAGTGCAACTTCAAACTTCGAGGGACGAAGGTTGTTACTTTTGACAAACCACAGGGACCATCCATGTAATTTACTCTATATATAAACACTTAATCAAAAAAATTTGAATTCTCCCCCCCCCCCCCCCCCCACTCTTTGCCGCCACCTGCATACCCAAAAAGGGTAACTCTAACATTGTGTTCCTTCATTGTTTCTCTACATTTTCATTTTCATTCCTTAACTCATACCATATCCCAACATGTGATACTTGCGCCAAACTAGCTTTTGATTCCATCCCTTGAGCTCCTAAAAGTTGGCACAACAAGCAACACCCAACTTCAAGACACTCCAAGTCCCATTTGAGGTTAAAATGATACTATACAACCCAAAATGAGATCTCATGTTTACCTAAATTACTTCTATAAGAACCATGGTACCTAACTCCTCATTTTTTTCTACCACATTCAAAATTACAACTCACTCATTTCTCTCCCTCAAACACATGGCAGCAACAAGAAGGGCAAGGCAAGGGTATATTGGAGCTTTGGTTAATTAGGTTTAAGTGTTGGTATTAAGAACTAGGGTTTTGAGTTCATAAATTTGGGTTTTCACAAAGTGTTCTTCTGTTCTTGTTCACCATACATCCTCAACTCTTTGTACGCATTCATAACCCATTTTCATACTCATTTACATTCCTATTTAACATACATGCTTGTTTTATATCACCTTTATATGATTTATTGTGTTGAAAGTGTATAAAAAGTTTGTTAGAAAACCCTAGAATCTGTCCCATTTTACAACCGACTTAGGAACTAGAGAAAACCACTTTAGAATGACTTTGGGTCAAAATTCTTCGTATCACAGCTAGATACACGCCTTAGGTAGTTCCTATTGGAAATTTATAATTTTTAGATTTTCTTTCACTATTTCTACCATTTTTCACCAAATCGGGTATATGAAATGTCTAAATATGAGTTCGAAACTTTAAACATATTTATCAGCACCTTAAGTGCAGTCTGGAAGGTCGAGGATTTTGAACTTTTTGTAGCTAAGACTTTAGCTTAAACTCAGCAATTTGAACTACTCGATGAAGTTAAATAACGAAAAGTTATGGCCCCCGGAAGTTGAGTAATGTTTGGATTTTTAACACCTTTAGACTTAGAACTGAAATAAATGACCTACATTTTTGGAAAGACAACTCAAAAATCTTCAACTTAGGCTTTTCAACGGACTAATTTCAATAGAAAATGAATGAGTTACGGTTTCGTGAAGTTGAATGATCATTTTGTCACATAAACTGTAACAGCAGATCCGTATATATTTGTCTATAAATCGACATCTAAAACATGTTTTCACAAATCGAGACCTTGATTATTGAAAGTAGACATATTTGCCTACGTTTAGAGAGTTAAATGGATAAAAACGAGCTAAAAATGAAGGCGATACGCCCATTCAAAGTTGGGTTTAACCTAAAAATCAACAACCTTTATTTTTGAATCGTAAATGCATTTTTATTCGTTTTTCGTAAATTTTTTGACTTACGTAACTTTATAAAACCTCACTACAAGCATATAAGGGTGATAAAACTTTATAAAACTCATATGCATATAGTACATGTCGTACTGTTTCTAAAACGATTATCTAGGTCGCGTTTAGGATTACTTGTCGTTAAACTATGTTATACTACCCCATTACACTACTTATTTGAGGTGAGTTTCATAGCCTCACTTTTACATGTTTATACTAGTTTTGAAATACCTGGTGTAAGAATACATTACTTGCTTTTACATACGAACACAAGTACTTGAAAACATTTACGGATTACCTAAGTTACCATATTTGCCGTTAAGTCCCCACTTATCATGAATTGTTAATTACTTGTAAGCACGAATGTATCTGTGTTAGTTTTTAAGTTATAACGTTACAAAGGGTCCAACAAGTGGGATCAAAGCCATCTGATTTATAAAACTTTTTCAAAACAGATTGCTCAAAGTTTTTAAAATCAAGATCCACCATGACAAATAATGAAGTTTCTCAACTTCTTACTGATAGGGTAGCTACACTGTTACTCCTAAATTATAAGAGAAAAAATTTACAAATGGAAGAAAGTGTTTCTATGTCACATTGTGAGCATAGATAATAAGATTTTCTTTTTATGGTAGTTGAAATAATTTAAGAGTAAGAGCAAGAGTTGTTATGTTAGAATTTACATTAGTGTGTGTGAAATTATTTAAAAAACATAAGTTGTCCTCATATAATACTTTGAATAAAATACATGAAGTATCAGATTTTCCCTCCCAACTAATGGTCAAACTAAGTCAAACTAACGGTGTCAGGCGAAATGGACTGTATCCGTAATGGGTCAAAACCACGGTGACTGGATTCGAGACAAAAATGAAAAATGGACTGAATCCGTAATAACGGAAAACCACATAGACAATTTATGTAGTTTACTCAAGAATTTTTAATGCAGTATATAGGTGAATAAAGGATGTTTCATCATGTTCTGGTTATATATAATGGTGGCATTGAGCTTACACTTCACGTACATTAAAGAACTATACAAACAAAAATCTCGAAAAATTAAATAGCATGTTTGACATCGTATGAGACAAACGGTGTTTGCCTTATGTTTGTAACATGTGAATTCCTTAAGATTTGGTTCTTCTCCTCAAGTCACTGAATACTTCACTATGTCTCATTATCCAAAACCTCTCTATTTCTTCTGGAGTTCGGCCTGGAATCCTGCCAGCTATCAATTCCCATCTGAAACATGCCATCAAAATTCTTTATCATTATAGAGAAAAATCAACAACTTTGATTAATATAGTTCGATAACATGTCAGAATTTAAATTAAACAAAATTCAACTAGCTACTACAATACAAAAGTATTTGGTTATGTATATAGGCATCAACCATCAATGTGAGTTGTGGACTAATACGTACATACAATTAAGTGATCCATCTTTATAGAGTGTGAGAGCTCTTTGTTAGCATGATTATCGGTATGTTTGAATCACAAGATATCGATAACCCTAATAAAAATGTACATCATTAGTTTCTTTTACATACATAACTAATTGTCTTGAGAAGGGTTTGTCACGTAGATAGGCGTATAGGAGTCAACTGAGAGAAAGATCAAATCATGTAGAGCAAAGAAATTAGGAGATTTAAATATATAGTTGGTTTTCATAATAATAGGGGCTCGGAAACGTAATAGGTTGCGCTGCTAGTATAGGCTCGCTAAGCTCCATCTCTTATTGAAAACGAAATTAACGAGCAATAAAACAAACTAAAGTGCTAACTATACATTACTTAGTAAAGCAACCTTTCGCACTAGGTGCTCACTTTTTTGCCTGCGTGAATTAACTCCATGTGAGTAGAAGTAGGTTTGCTGAATTTGGTTGTAAGTAGTAAGCATTTTTATTTTTTTTCCTATGTTTTTCGTTTTGTGTTGCAAGTGTTGTGCTCATTCTCATAGGCCTTTTGTATTTTTGAAGTTACTACGGTATGCTTATCTACACTAGGAGAGAATAGATAATTGTGGTTCACATTAATTTGGCATTTCTGCTTGTTCTGGAGAAGACCGCGTATGATCGTTGGTCGACGTGTGAGGCATCTGGAACATTTATACTTCGTCCGTATTAAATTTAATTATTATCCTCCCAAAAATAATAATAATATTATAAAAAAAAAAAAAAAAAAAAAAAAGTTTAAGAAAAATAGAATCACGATATTCTTTGACTAATCAAATATTATCCATACCAACTAAAATTTATTTTAATTGGTTGACAAAAGAAGTGAACTATTATTTTAGGATATCCTAAAATGAAAATACAAGCTATAATTTTGAGACGAAAGGAGTATACTGTAAGCAAATGGTCCAAGTTGAACCTTAGTTACAAGTTGGGCTAGCTAGTTGTACGAAAATGCATTTTTTTTTTTTTTTTTTTGAACGGCTAACTTTTATAAAACTAGCAAGCAGCTAGAAACAAAATTACATAATACAAAGCATTGGGTTTTGAAGCCACAATGTCCAATTTTTAGAACAAACTTTACTTCTAGACGAACACCACTCAAACGCATTGGCTACTATAAGATCAAAAATCGTACTTCTCTTCATCTTTAGATCACCGAAAACTTTGTTATTTCGAAACTTCCAAATCACCCACATAGACGTTAACATGACAGCTTCCAAAATCTTCCTCCGATTGTGACTTAATTGAACCGAGTCTACCCAATCCATAATATCGTCAATCAAGACGAAAATAGGAGTAGAAATACCAAGCCATCTGAAAATTATCTCCCACGTATGACATGCAACTTCACATCGGACAAACACATGAGATACGTCTTCAATATGGTCACCACACATTGGGCAAAGCAAAGAAGACAAATCGATCCCTTTGTCAACCAGATTCTTTTGAGTAGGCAACCGATCCAGATTTATTCTCCAACCAAGAATATTTACCTTTATTGGAACACAATTGTTCCATCTAGTTGGCCGATCACCAGAATGAAGCATGATACTATCTATATGCTTTCGAGCACTTGATACCGAGAAAAATCCATTCTGATCAAGATCCCACAACCATGTGTCTTCGTTACCAGACCATTCCAAATTTTGAAGCACGTTTTGAAGCTCAATGAATTGTTGACTCGTACGACCCCCAATTGGCATAGATCTATTCCAGCTCCAATTCCATTGTTCTTCATGCCATCTATCAGAAACCATGCAATCTTTGTTCATCTCCAAAGCGAAAACTCTCGGGAATCTATCTTTGAGATTTAAATTGCCAACCCATATATCCGTCCAAAATCTTGTACTAGCCCCATTGCCAATTCTCTTACGCACTGTTGATATTGGGATAATGTCTTTGGTGTGCATTTGATCTATAGCTTTTAAAATAGAACTCCATACCCCGTTCCTTTTATGAATTGTACCATACGAACCAAAACCTCCATGTTGGCCATGAATACTTGCAATAATTTTGATCCAAATTCCTTTCGTATCCATATAATATCGCCACCTCCATTTTTGAATCAAAGCTAGATTCAAAGCTTTCAAACTTCCAACACCGAGGCCACCTTTTTCTTTAGAATTAAGGACTTGCTTCCATTGCACACACGAGATTCTTTTATCTATACCATCTCCCCCCCAAAAGAATTGAGAACAAATCGATTCCAATTTTCTATTTACGATCTCAGGCATCTTGAACATCGACATGAAATAAATACCAAGGCTCCCAAAACTGTTTTAAGCAAAGTTAGCCTTCCTCCAACGGACAACAACTTGATCTTCCAGATCGCTAGCTTCTTTTGCACTTTCAAAATCATTTCATCCCAATTAGCTTTTCTATTCATGTTGCTTCCAACAGGCAAACCCAAGTAAGTAAAAGGAAGAGAAGCAGCAGCACAACCAGTATTGAGCCATGAATCTCAGTACTCGCAGATGTTGATAATGAATTGAATTTTGGTGTAGGTTAATTAAGGTTTTTAATTTGGGGGTTTAGGGTTAGGGTTAATCCGAGCTAATGTTGGGTGCGGGTGTGTGGCGGGGATTCAGAGCGATGGTGAGGAGTGGGTGGTTGTTGATGGCGATGGTGGGGAGTGGGTGATTGTTGCTCAGGAGGTGATCATTCTGGCGATGGAGTGGGTGGTTGTTGATGGCGATGGTGGGGAGTGGGTGATAATTATAAAAAGTGACAAGTTAAATGCATTTTCGTGGGTGTACGAAAATGCATTTAACTTGTCACTTTTTATAATTATCTGTGGCTAGTTTTTTGTTTTTCTAGATCTATGTAGTTTACTTTTAAATTTCATCATTTTTGGTGTGTCATATGACCAGTTTTGTGAATTTGACCGATTTACTCATTTTCCAATTAAATTTTAGTGTATAAATTAAGGGTAAAATCGTCAAATAAAAATACACACAATTGAGCACATGATACATTAAAAAGACTGAACCCAAAAGTATACTTCATAGATCTAGAAAAGAAAATAATTAGCTACGTAAAACTATAAAAAGTGACAAATTAGATGTATTTCCATGAGATTAGCCCTTAAAAGTTTGTTTCCTTACAGAAAAAGATGATTTCAGTTTTGAAGCTTAGGACCCTTCGTTGATGTTGCAACCTTTATAGAGTTGTTGGAAGTTTAAGTTATGGATTAATGGTACTTGTGTTCAAGCATTGGTTAACTTAGACCTCTTCTATGCCTATTTGGGATATAATTTAATTATTTTAACTAGCATTGTAAATGCTTTAGTAAGAAACACCGGAATCTAGATTGTTGGAGGAATAAGAATTTTAAATGACAATATTAAAAGCTACAAGTGAGTAGGTTGTGTACGTATTTGCTTTATATCGACGCATTAAGGTCCATCAGTAATGGATTGGAAGTACAAAATGTTTCTCTAATATTTATGAGTATCATACGAAGATTCACCCACATGTTGAAAGGTTTTGATTCCGACATAAAATGTCTCGACTTTGCTTTACTGTAGTATTTGTACTGTATATGTTAATTTACTCATGAAAGCTAGTTCTAAACTTCATTTTCTTAAAGTGATTATCATATGTGACAAATTAATATATACATGCCTGCATTATTAAGCTTATGATAATTATTCTACATAGAGAAATAACACTAACCTGTTACCAAGAAGCTTGTGCATCCTGTAAACCAAATCTTCTTCTGCTGGGCTCAGGTTAACGATCTCCCATTGTCGACTACTCACCTCTGCAAATTCAGTTGTTTCGTCATACCAAAATCCGTCTTAAAAAAATTAGATCATAGACAATGGTCCATTTTATGATTTTAATATTCCATGATAAACATATTGTGAATATGAGAGTCTAATATGTGATCAACAAGCTTGAACTTAATTCAACAATATTATGCCATAAATAAATAAATAAAACCAATATAGTTAATTATCTGTAAACATTCCTAACCAGTTATTTGTGTTTGAAATTTTTTGGTGTAATTCTAGAATATTTGAAAGAAATATCATATTTGAAACTTTGAACATATGTGAGTTTTGTGACATGTTGGCTTTCAAGCAAATTCACCATGGTTTTCAGAGATGAGAAATTCTCAAACTCTCGAGTTACAATGGCTTTTCCAGTTTTCATGATTAAAATCGTGTCAAGCTAGAAACACCAAATAGCATAGTCCAAGATGTAAACCACTGAGCGTATGTTTTCAGATTTCTTATCAAGAAAGATAAATTATATGAACTATTAGTTTGAAAACTTACCTTCAAACTCGCCATTGTTGTTCATGGAGGATCTAGTGTTCTTCCTTGAACGTTTATCCATCATACAGTTGAAAGAATAGGTCGGGAATTAATTGGTGTGGGGCTCTATTGCATTTAGAATCTTAATATATTTATAAACGTTTACAATAGTTTTTTGATAGCAGAAAATTACAAATAGGGGAGACAGTGAGTTGGTTGGTTAATTGTGAGACAGTCACATTCAGTGATTCAACCTTGTAAGAGAGCTACTTGTGTGCCATCTCAGAACCACTCCATCACCTCATCAATAACACACCAATAAGCTAAACATTTTCCTCAGCAATAAAAATAAAAATAAAATTAAAAAAAATAATAATAATAAAAAATACCGATATATATTTTTCGACAGGAGATTGCCGATTGGCTGGGGTTGAAGACACTAGGGTATGCTTATCAGATAATTGTGGTCCATACTAATTGGGCATTTAATTTCTAGTTGTCGCAAAGAAAACTGAGTCTGATCATGGTCTATGTATGATACTATGATGCATCATGATGGAACTTCTCTATATTATAAGCAAATGGTCCAACTTGGAAGAAGTTATCAAGAATTTTTGAAAAATTTAAATAGAGTTGTTGGAATACTGTATTAAGTTATGGTCCACAATTCATCAAGAAAAGGTCACTAAGCGTCATTGATCCATTTTATGTCCTCCTTCAAAACACTTGGCAGTTGATGTCGTAATTGTGTCAATGATACTTGTCTTCAAGCATTGGCCAAGTTAGAGTCTAATACATGCTATTTGAGATTAAATTTATACAGTTATATTTTTTAGCTAGTTTTCTAGTAGAAAACTATGAAATTTAGATTGCTGAATGAATAAGATTTTTACATGACAATATTAAAAGCTACAAGTGATATGGTTGTGCACTTGGTCGAATCGACGCACCTAGCTAGCTAGATCCGTCCGTAACAGATTGGAAGCACAATATTTTGGAGTAATATTTATTAGTATCATACGGAGATTCACACAAATGTTGAAAGGTTTTGATTCTGACATTAAATGTCTCGATTTTGCTTTACTTTAGTACTTATAAGCTATACATGTTAAGCCACGCATGAAAGCTTAATTAGCTTTCATTTCGATCCATATACAATGTATGGCTTTTGATTTAAATTGCGATGTTAATTTGATCGATGATAAGTTTTAAAACTTGATTTATTTGAAGTATATATATGTGACAAATGTATACATGCATGCAATATTACTATTAAGCTTACGACAATGATTCTACATTGAAAGATAACACTGACCTGTTACCAACAAGCTTGTGCATCCTGTAAACCAAATCTTCTTCTGCTGGGCTCAATTTAACTATCTCCCATTGTCGACTACTCACCTCTGCAAATTCAATTGTTTCGTCATACCCAAATCCATCTTAAACAACGTCAACCATTACTCATCCATGATAAACAAATTTGTGAATATATGAGAGTGTAATTTGTAATCAATAAGCTTCTAACTTAATACAACAATATTATGCCATAAATACATAATAAAACACCTTCATACTTAATTATCTGTAAATCATTCTAACCATTTCTTTGTTTTTGATATTTACAAAATCAACTATTTTAATTCCAAATAATTTGAAAGAAAAAATATACTACTTGAAACGCCATATGCTAGTTTTGTGTCATGTTGGCTTTCAAATAAATTCACCATGGTTTTCTTCGAGTTTTAATGATTACCAAATAGCATATACCAAGATGTAAATCACTCATATGTTTTCAGAGTTCTTATCAAGAAAGATAAATGGACTATAAATGAAGTTAGACTATATGAATATGAACATTATTATAAAAACTTACCTTCAAACTCACCATTGTTGTTCATGGACGATTTAGTGTTCTTCCTTGAACGTTTATCCATCATACAGCAGTTGAAAGGATAGGTTAGGAATTAATTAATTGTGTGGGGCTTTATTGCAATTGGAATCTTCATATATTTATAAACATATACTCGCTCCGTCTCACATTAAGTGTCCAGTATAACTTTTTTTATGTCTTTTTTCTTCAACTTTAAATTTAAATATTTTTATTAGTGTTATATAATACTTAATGCAAGATATATAAATGGATTAAGTTTTTAAATGTATTTTCATTTGCATAATTTTCATTAAGTATTATATAACACAAACAAATATATTTAAAGTAAAAGTTAAAAAAAAAAAAAAAAAAAAGACTTAAAAAATTATAATAGACACTTAATGTGGGACGGATGTAGTACAATAGTTTTTGAATAGAAGAAAATTACAAATAGGAGAGACACTAATGTCACATTCAACCTTGTTTAAGACTATCACTATATGTAATCAATTTCATGGTACCACTGCACATTAAATAATAAATATATAAACATATATACGAAATTTTCAAAGGTTTTTTCCTTCAATTATCATAAATCATTGGTACATAAACTCAAACCACTTAATGTTGGGTTAGTTCATTGCCTACTTCCCCTGAACAGGATTTTAACATAAAATATCCTAAGTATAAAACAAGTCGCCGAAGACAAATTCAGCACAAAACTGAACTAAAGAATAAAGTTAAGTCTCTCAACTTTTTCAGAGTCTTTTGAAAACAAAAGAAGTCTTCACTTCGTCATACTGATGTGGTTCAGAAACTGAAGACTAAGTCCAAAAGAGCAAGTTCAGTTCAGCAAGGGTGGCAATACCTTGTTAAACGATGTCGATCTCCTCAACAAAGGTGCTGAGCAAAAAAACTCCTAGCATCTAGAAGGTTTCAAGGCGGGAAAAAAATATTTTATACAAAAAGTATAAAGTAAAATCTTCTTGGGAATGACCAACTTTCAAAGCTGATGTAAAAGTACATACAGTGTACTCAACTATTCCCTAAAGTAAAACCTAACCTAGTATTTATTTAGAGGCATCTCATCACTCCATTGGATGCTTAACACGTGTACTTTAGGAACCCCCTGAAACCCTAATTCCCTTCTATAAAAGGAAATTCTTATAAAGGAATAAAGCATTGTCACAACTCGCATTTTTCAGGTTCATACTTGATCATAAACTCAAAACATTTTACTTTGAACGTTTGAATTTACTTTAACATATAACCGTTAGGTTAAATCGTGAAAACTGGAAAACAATTTTCAATGAATACCGGTACTAGATTAAGTTTAGTATACGTCAACTAAGTACAATATGAGTTTTACAAGCATGTTTTATGAGTTCATGCATTTGGTTTTACAAGTTTTGCGTAAAATGTTTACGTCTTGCATCTAAGTCATACATGCATGCATACATACATCACCTTTCCAATTTATACCCAATTGCACTTATATATAAGAGTAAATTACATGGATGGTCCCTGTGGTTTGTCAAAAGTAACAACCTTTGTCCTTTGAAGTTTGAAGATGCACTGGTAGTCCCAAAGTTGGTAAACAAATAACACCACCGGTCCTTTAGTTTAACTAGTGTTAAGTGAGTTCCATTATAATTTACACGTTAGCCCCTTTGGTTAAATATCATTGCATCGTTTAACCTTAACAATAATGGTTCTTTATAATTTAAAGTTTCCAAATTTTTTTATCCGTTTTTACATGTTTTCATATGTTTTTATACGTTTTCTTACGTTTTTATCCGTTTTATACGTTATTGACCGTTTTTATACATTTCCGTCCATTTTTCTTATGTTTTCATACGTTTTCATCCGTTTTTATACGTTTCCATATGTTTTTGCCCGTTTTCTAACGTTTTCGTACGTTTTCTTTCGTTTTTCTTAAGTTATCATACGCTTTTATATGTTTTTATACGTTTTGACCATTTTATACGTTTTCGTCCATTTTTCTTACATTTTTATATGTTTTCGAAAATTTTCTTCCGTTTTTCTTAAGTTGTCATACATTTTCATCCGTTTCATACGTTTTTATCTGTTTTCGTCCATTTTATGTTTTTGACCGTTTTTATACGGTTCGTCCGTTTTCGTACGTTTTCTTCCGTTTTTCTTCAGTTGTCATACATTTTTATTCATTTTATACTTTTTATCCATTTCATCCGTTTTTATACGTTTTTTACCGTTTTTATATGTTTTCGTCCATTTTTCTTACGTTTTTATACGTTTTTCTTAAGTTGTCATATGTTATTATCCGTTTTTATACGTTTTCTTACATTTTATCTGTTTCATCCGTTTTCATATGTTTTTTATCGTTTTATACTTTTTCGTTCGTTTTTCTTACGTTTTTATCCATTTTTATACGTCTTCATACGTTTTAATACATTTTTATACGTTTTCACCTATTTTCTTACATTTTTCTACGTTTTTATCCGGGATGAAAATATCAAAAAAAAGATAAAAACGTAAGAAGGCGTATAAAAACGAACAAAAATGTATAAAAATGTATGAAAACATATAAAAACAGATGAAACGTATAAAAACGGATAAAATGTAAGAAAAAGGGACGAAAATGTATAAAAATAGATGAAAATATATAAAACAGACGAAAACATACAAAAACGTATGGAAACATATAAAAACACATGAAAGCGTATAAAAACAGACGAAAATAGAAGAAAAACGGATGTAAACATATAAAAACGGACGAAAATGTATAAAAACGGATAAAACTGTATGACAACATAAAAGAAAACATACGAAAACATATAAAAACATATGACAACTTAAGAAAAACGGATGAAAACGTATAAAAATGGATAAAAATGGGTGAAAACATATAAAAACAGACGAAAAACATATAAAATCAAACGAAAATGGATGCAACGTATGAAAATATAAGAAAACGGGTGAAAACGTAAGAAAAACGGACGAAAATGTATAAAAACGTTCAGAAACGTATAAAAACGTGGTAAAACGGATAAAAACGCAAGAAAACATGTAAAAACAGACGAAAACGTAAAAAAATGGAACAAAACGTATAAAAATGGATGAAAACATATAAAAATGGACGAAAATAGATAAAAACGTAAGACAAACGGACGAAAATGGATAAAACGTATAAAAACGTAAGAAAAGCGGACGAAAACTTATTAAAAAGTCAAAAACATATAAAAAACGGACGAAAACGGATAAAAACATAAGAAAACTTATAAAAACGGACGAAAATTTGTAAAAACGGATAAAAACATATGGAAACTTTAAATTATAAACAACCGTTATTATTAAGGATAAACGATGCAACGATATTTAACCATAAGGGCTAACGTGTAAATTATAACGGAACTATTTAACACCAGTTAAACTAAAGGACCGATGGTGTTATTTGTTTACCAACTTAAGGACTACCAGTGCAACTTCAAACTTTGAGGGACGAAGGTTGTTACTTTTGACAAATGACAGGGACCATCCATTTAATTTACTCTATATATAAACACTTAAACAAAAAAAATTGAATCCCCCCCCCCCCCCCGACTCTTTGCCGCCACCTACACACCCAAAAAGGGTAACTCTAACATTGTGTTCCTTCATTGTTTCTCTACATTTCCATTTTCATGCTTTAACTCATACCATATCCCAACATGTGATACTTGCGCCAAACTAGCTTTTGATTCCCTCCCTTGAGCTCCTAAAAATTGGCACAACAAGCAACACCCAACTTCAAGACACTCCAAGTCCCATTTGAGGTTAAAATGATACTATACAACCCAAATTACTTCTATAAGAACCATGGTACCTAACTCCTCATTTTCACCACATTCAAAATTACAACTCTCTCATTTCTCTCCCTCAAACACATGGCAGCAACAAGAAGGGCAAGGCAAGGGTATATTGGAGCTTTGGTTAATTGGGTTTAAGTGTTGGTGTTAAGAACTAGGGTTTTGAGTTCATAAATTTGGGTTTTCACATAATGTTCTTGTGTTCTTGTTCACCATACATCCTCAACTCTTTGTAAGCATTCATAACCCATTTTCATACTCATTTACATTCCTATTTAACATACATGCTTGTTTTATATCACCTTTATATGATTTATTGTGTTGAAAGTGTATAAAAAGTTGGTTAGAAACCTAGAATCTGTCCCATTTTACAGCCGACTTAGGAACTAGAGAAAACCACTCTAGAATGACTTTGGGTCAAAATTCTTCCTACCACAGCTAGATACACTCCTTAGGTAGTTCCTATTGGAAATTTATAATTTTTGGATTTCTTTTTACTATTTTTACCATTTTTCACCAAATCGGGTATATGAAATGTCTAAATATGATGTCGAAACTTTAAACATATTTATCAGCACCTTAAGTGCGGTTTGGAAGGTCGAGGCTTTTGAACTTTTTGTAGCTAAGACTTTAACTTAAACTCAGCAATTTGAACTACTCGATGAAGTTAAGTAACGAAGAAGTTATGGCCCCCGAAAGTTGAGTAATGTTTCCTGAAAATTCTGAGCTTTGACACCCGTATAGTCTTTTGGATTTTTAACACCTTTAGACTTAGAACTGAAATAAATGACCTACATTTTTGGAAAGACAACTAAAAAATCTTCAACTTAGGCTTTTGGACGGACTAATTTCAATAGAAAATGAATGAGTTACGGTTTCGTGAAGTTGAATGATCATTTTGTCACATAAACTGTAACAGCAGATCCGTATATATTTGTGTATAAATCGACATCTAAAACATGTTTTCACAAACCGAAGCCTTGATTATTGAAAGTAGACATATTTGCCTACGTTTAGAAAGTTAAATGGATAAAAACGAGCTAGAAATGAAAGAGATACGCCCATTCCAAGTCGGGTTTAACCTAAAAATCAACAACCTTTATTTTTCGAATCGTAAACGCATTCTTATTCGTTTTTCGTAAAATTTTTGACTTACGTAACTTTATAAAACCTCACTACAAGAATATAAGGGTGATAAAACTTTATAAAACTCATATACATATAGTACATGTCGTACTGTTTCTAAAACGATTATCTAGGTCGCGTTTAGGATTACTTGTCGTTAAACTATGTTATACTTCCCCATTACACTACTTATTTGAGGTGAGTTTCATAGCCCTCTTTTACATGTTTATACTAGTTTTGAAATACTTGGTGTAAGAATATATTGCTTGCTTTTACATACGAACAAAAGTACTTGAAAACATTTACGGATTACCTAAGTTACCATATTTGCCGTTAAGTCCCCACTTATCATGAACCGTTAATTCTTGTAAGCACAAATGTATCTGTGTTAGTTTTTAAGTTATAACGTTACAAAGGGTCCAACAAGTGGGATCAAAGCCATCTAATTTATAAAACTTTTTCAAAACAGATTGCTCAAAATTTTTAAAATCAAGATTCACCATGACAAATAATGAAGTTTCTCAACTTCTTAATGATAGGGGTAGCTACACTGTTACTCCTAAACTATAAGAGAAAAAATTTACAAATGGAAGAAAATGTTTCTATGTCACATTGTGAGCATAGATAATAAGATTTTTTTTTTTTTTTTTTTTTTTTTTTTTATATGGTGGTTGAAATAATTCAAGAGTGAGAGCAAGAGTGTTGTGTTAGAACATACGTCATTGTGTGTGAAATTATTTAAGAAACATAAGTTGTCCTAATATAATACTTTGATTAAAATACATGAAGTGTCAGCTTTTCCTTCCCAACTAATGGTCAAACTAAGTACGGTGTTAGGCGAAATGGACTGTATCCGTAATGGGTCAAAACCACGGTGACTGGATTCGAGACAAAAATGAAAAATGGACTGAATCCGTAATAACGGAAAACCACATAGACCATTTATGTAGTTTACTCAAGAATTTTTAATGCAGTATATAGGTGAATAAAGGATGTTTCATCATGTTCTGGTTATATATAATGGTGGCATTGAGCTTACACTTCACGTACATTAAAGAACTATACAAACAAAAATCTCGAAAAAATAAATAGCATGTTTGACATCGTATGAGACAAACGGTGTTTGCCTTATGATTGTAACATGTGAATTCCTTAAGATTTGGTTCTTCTCCTCAAGTCACTGAATACTTCACTATGTCTCATTATCCAAAACCTCTCTATTTCTTCTGGAGTTCGGCCTGGGATCCTGCCAGCTATCAATTCCCATCTGAAACATGCCATCAAAATTCTTTATCATTATAGAGAAAAATCAACAACTTTGATTAATATAGTTCGATAACATGTCAGAATTTAAATTAAACAAAATTCAACTAGCTACTACAATACAAAAGTATTTGGTTATGTATATAGGCATCAACCATCAATGTGAGTTGTGGACTAATACGTACATACAAATATACAATTAAGTGGTCCATCTTTATAGAGTGTGAGAGCTCTTTGTTAGCATGATTATCGGTATGTTTGAATCACAAGATATCGATAACCCTAATAAAAATGTACATCATTAGTTTCTTTTACATACATAACTAATTGTCTTGAGAAGGGTTTGTCACGTAGATAGGTGTATAGGAGTCAACTGAGAGAAAGATCAAATCATGTAGAGCAAAGAAATTAGGAGATTTAAATATATAGTTGGTTTTCATAATAATAGGGGCTCGGAAACGTAATAGGTTGCGCTGCTAGTATAGGCTCGCTAAGCTCCATCCCTTATTGAAAACGAAATTAACGAGCAATAAAACAAACTAAAGTGCTAACTATACATCACTTAGTAAAGCAACCTTTCGCACTAGGTGCTCACTTTTTTGCCTGCGTGAATTAACTCCATGTGAGGAGTAGAAGTAGGTTTGCTGAATTTGGTTGTAAGTAGTAAGCATTTTTATTTTTTTTCCCTATGTTTTTCGTTTTGTGTTGCAAGTGTTGTGCTCATTCTCATAGGCCTTTTGTATTTTTGAAGTTACTACGGTATGCTTATCTACACTACACTAGGAGAGAATAGATAATTGTGGTTCACATTAATTTGGCATTTCTGCTTGTTCTGGAGAAGACCGCGTATGATCGTTGGTCGACGTGTGAGGCATCTGGAACATTTATACTTCGTCCGTATTAAATTTATTATCCTCCCAAAAAAAAAAAAAAAAAAAAAAAAAAAAAAAAAAAAAAAAAAAAAAAAAAGTTTAAGAAAAATAGAATCACGATATTCTTTGACTAATCAAATATTATCCATACCAACTAAATTTTATTTTAATTGGTTGACAAAAGAAGTGAACTATTATTTTAGGATATCCTTAAATGAAAATAGAAGCTATAATTTTGAGACGGAATGAGTATACTGTAAGCAAATGGTCCAAGTTGAACCTTAGTTAAAAGTTGGGCTAGCTAGTTGCACGAAAATGCATTTAACTTGTCACTTTTTATAATTATATGTGGCTAGTTTTTTGTTTTTCTAGATCTATGTAGTTTACTTTTAAATTTCATCATTTTGGTGTATCATATGACCAGTTTTGTGAATTTGACCGATTTACTCATTTTCCAATTAAATTTTAGTGTATAAATTAAGGGTAAAATCGTCAAATAAAAATACACACAATTGAGCACATGATACATTAAAAAGACTGAACCCAAAAGTATACTTCATAGATCTAGAAAAGAAAATAATTAGCTGCGTAAAACTATAAAAAGCGACGAATTAGATATATTTTCATGAGATTAGCCCTTAAAAGTTTATTTCCTTACTGAAAAAGATGATTTCAGTTTTGAAGCATAGGACCCTTCGTTGATGTTGCAACCTTTATAGAGTTGTTGGAAGTTTAAGTTATGGATTAATGGTAACTTAGACCCTCTTCTATGCCTATTTGGGATATAATTTAATTATTTTAATTAGTATTGTAAATGCTTTAGTGAGTAAGAAACACCGGAATCTAGATTGTTGGAGGAATAATTATTTTAAATGACAATATTAAAAGCTACAAGTGAGTAGGTTGTGTATTTGCTCGATATCGACGCATTCAGGTCCATCAGTAATGGATTGGAAGTTTAAAATGTTTCTCTAATATTGATGAGTATCACTGTATCATACGAAGATTCACCCACATGATGAAAGGTTTTGATTCCGACATAAAATGTCTCGACTTTGCTTTACTGTAGTATTTGTACTGTATATCTTAATTTAATTTACGAGTTATTATACCTGTGCACGCACAGGATTTTTAAAATTTCGTTTTAATTATGTATTATTATTGATTAAGAAATTAACCACTTAACATATTTCAAATGGTTTTACTTGGTGTACTAAAAAAAAAAAAACATATGTATATGTTATAACCTACCTATTATTTTAGGAGAGTGCTTTTGAATTAAAAATTATATTTTATTATTCAAGGAAAATCACATGATGATACTTGACTTGCATGAGATGTTAGTGATATATGTTTTTAGTTTTGCAAACCCGTGCTATCAATTTACGATGTGGTTTGTAATTGTGGTATTTCTTTTACTTATATATTCTTGCTGAATAATTCTCATGTACATACTTTTAATTCGTATACAACGGCCAACTATTACAGGTTTTTTTTTTTTTTTTTTTTTTTTTTTTTTTTTACATCACGTCAATGAATAATGTTAGGTTATCACTAGTTTTTCTTTCTTTTTATTTAGGAGATGATTGTTATCAAATAAGGATTGTGATGCGTGCATTTTTTTATATAATTAAAGGAAAACACCTTCTATATTAAACAATGACTATCTAACCATGTATTTGTTTGTTTGTTTTAATAATTAGCTTTGTATAACGTTTTTAAATGACAAACATGTTGAGTTTGAGGTTAATTTTGTTGTTTAGCTTTAACTATTAATATCATGTTGTATAAAATGTGTGAATTTAAAGCATTCACTATGATAAACCTTTTTGTTTTATAAACCTATCTCAACTATGGAAAAACTTTTTCAAGTTTTATAAACATCTCACATAATTCAAATGCATTAAATTATGAAAAGATTCAATATCCTAGACCTCTTCATGCCACATAAGCTTAAAATAGATGTTCACTATGGTTTACAAATTTTTAGACCTCTTCATAACTTTATAAACCTTTTTTAAAAACCACCATAGTTGATGCCCTTAGTAGCACATAATGAGCATTGGTGAAGTTAAAATATGCTCCGTAAAGTTTTTAAAATGTTTTTATGGATATCCATATACAAATTTTAAATAACAATTTCATGAGTCGTTGTTATAAGTAGAATCGCGTATATTTATTTTCATATCACAGTATCGTGCTTACTATTTGATATTTATATTCTCGTTACTAATAATTTACCCGTATTTCAAACCCGTGTATGAATAAATTAAACTTTTAAATAGTAACATGAGTCCTTATTTAAAAAAATATTCTAATGGATGAAAGTTTAAAACTAACATTAGTTTAAAAAAAATATTTAACGCATATTAAAACTAATTCGCATATTTATCATATTTTGTAATTTTAATGGATGAAAGTCTAAAAACTAATACTAATACTCATGTAACTAATTTTAAACAAAGTTAATATTATAAAGTATAGTGGTTATAAAGTGTAAGGGGTTATTTGTGTTTTTTATAAAGTTATTAAAAAACATGAAAATTTGTAATTTTACACTTTACTCTATATAAATTATTTAAAATTCAATCACTAAAGTTTTATTAATTACTTCCTCTTTTTTTAAGTTTTTGTTTTTATAAATTTGACACCTATATTTTTATGCATTTTTTTTTCTTAACCAAATTTCTCCACCAAATTTATTAAATTTGACCAAAATTAATTTAATTTTGACTTTCTATTGACCAATCATGTTGCTCGATTTCGCCTACGTGGCAAAATCGAGCTCTGCTATTGGTCCAATTTTTTTTCAATGAGAAAAGATTTGCAAAAATACTCCGAAATGATGTAATTCTTTTATTATATAAAAGATATTGCGATGTTAGTTGATGATAAGTTCTAAACTTGATTTTCTTAAAGTGATTATCATATGTGACAAATTAATATATTCATGCATTATTAAGCTTATGATAATTATTCTACATAGAGAAATAACACTAACCTGTTACCAAGAAGCTTGTGCATCCTGTAAACCAAATCTTCTTCTGCTGGGCTCAGGTTAACGATCTCCCATTGTCGACTACTCACCTCTGCAAATTCAATTGTTTCGTCATACCAAAATCCGTCTTAAAATAATTAGATCATAGACAATGGTCCATTTTATGATTTTAATATTCCATGATAAACATATTGTGAATATGAGAGTCTAATATGTGATCAACAAGCTTGAACTTAATTCAACAATATTATGCCATAAATAAATAAATAAAACCAATATAGTTAATTATCTATAAACATTCCTAACCAGTTATCTGTGTTTGAATTTTTTGGTGTAATTCTAGAATATTTGAAAGAAATATCATATTTGAAACTTTGAACATATGTTAGTTTTGTGACATGTTGGCTTTCAAGCAAATTCACCATGGTTTTCAGAGATGAGAAATTCTCAAACTCTCTAGTTACGATGGCTTTTCCAGTTTTCATGATTAAAATCATGTCAAGCTAGAAACACCAAATAGCATAGTCCAAGATGTAAACCATTGAGCGTATGTTTTCAGATTTCTTATCAAGAAAGATAAATTATATGATCTATTAGTTTGAAAACTTACCTTCAAACTCGCCATTGTTCTTCATGGAGGATCTAGTGTTCTTCCTTGAACGTTTATCCATCATACAGTTGAAAGAATAGGTTGAGAATTAATTGGTGTGGGGTTCTATCGCATTTAGAATCTTAATAAATTTATAAATGTTTACAAAGTTTTTGAATGGCAGAAAATTACAAATACTGTCACATTCAGTGATTCAACCTTGTAAGGGAGCTACATGTGGAACACCACCGAGCGTTCCATCTCAGTGCCACTTCATCACCTCATTAATAAAACACCAATAGCTAAATATTTTCCTCAGCAATAAAAAAAACACCGAATAACGGCAAAAAATAAAAAATAAATAAAAACCACTCACACACCAAAAAAAAAAAAAAAAAAAAAAAAAGAGAGAGAGAGAAGTCCAAAAATCCCGTTTTTCGTCATTTTTCTTTTCTTCTTTTTTTTTTTTTTGGAGCAAAACCATCCCTCCGTTAGTAAAGTTGGCACAAATACATCCCTTTGGACTAACGATACAAAATTTTCCCCGTTGAGTGCCTCACGTGCTAGTCACGTGAGGGGTATTTTGGTCCTTTTCTTTGTCCCAGCTATCACCACGCCTCTCTTAGGTGGGAAAATCATAAAAACCCTCTCGGTTTCCCTCTAAAACTCACCAAAACACAAAAAAAAAAGAAAAATAAACCCCCCCCAAATCCAAATCCAAATCCAGTGTTCAATCTATGCTTAACAACAATGGTGGTTGTGGAATGGACAATTCGCGACTATGATGATCCTGTGGATGAACAACAAGCATATAGTAAGTTGAATTACATTTATAACCACATAATCTAAGTTGCATTTCTTTTATTGATCAAAACCCTAATATTGTTTATGTTACTTGCTAATGACAGGTACACGACTCAACTTTTTCTCATTGAAGATTCATCATGGTGGATTTTTCACTGAACCCCCAGGTAGAACCTACACAAATGGGCAACATAATTATGTAGACTTTATAGATGTGGACTTATTTTCTATAATTGAGTTAAATGACATGGTTAAAAAGTTAGGTTACCAGGGTAAATGTTGTAAGATGTTCTATCATTGGAGAGTACCTAACACTGACTTAGATCATGGATTACAAGCACTAGGTGGTGATATGGATGTGCTGAA
Source organism: Artemisia argyi (assembly GCA_030686995.1). Lineage (NCBI taxonomy): Eukaryota > Viridiplantae > Streptophyta > Magnoliopsida > Asterales > Asteraceae > Artemisia > Artemisia argyi. The sequence goes on along the minus strand of CM060683.1, from coordinate 54,993,086 downwards.
CCTAGTTGGGTATGCTCATAAGGTAAAACTGATTGACGTGTATATTGAGCATGATTATACAGTCCTAAATACTTATTTGAAATCACCATTTACACCACCACATAAAGTGATTTTGGAGGAAATAGATGAAGAAGAAACTAGTGCTTTAGTTAAGAAGACCATTAAGAATCCTGGTTTGAATTCAAGTGTAGTTAGGATGCCTGGTTTGAAGGAAACTAGATTGCCAATGTTGTTGCTTGAGGATGGACCAAGTGTGAATGCTAATGTAGATGGACCAAGTGTGCTTGTGGATGTAGATGCACCTATTTTGAATGAGGGAGCAAGTGTGAATGAGACTAGTGATCCTAATGACTCTGAGAGTTTTAGCGAAGAGAATGAGACTAGTTCAGAGAGTGATGATAGCCAAGATAGTGATTATATACAAACAGATGAGGAACATGAGTTAAATGAAGTGGATGTAGATATGGAAGAATTCTATAAAAATGTTGATACATATGCAGAATGGGGGGGAGTTAGAAATGACAGTGCCAATGAGACTGTTGACTGTGAAGTTGAAGTAGGTTATGATCTAGATGACTTTGATATGCCTATATACATTGAGAGTGACAGTGAGATTGAAAGTGGTTATGAAAGTAGCACTAACATAAGAAAGAGAGCAATGCCAAATTTAAGAAGGGAACATGCTCAGCAAAGTGGGAGTGTAGGTAGAAGCAAAGAATCATTCTTTGTGGGGAGAGAGTTTGGGAATAAAAAAGAATTTTACACAATGGTTACTGAAGTTGTTGTGGCTACTAGAAGACAGTTATATACTTGGAAGAATGATAAACAAAGGGTAAGGGTAGTATGTAGGGGAAAGTGTCCTGTGTTTACAGACTTTACTGGGCCAACAAAAGCTAGTGGGTCAAATACAAGTTGGCCAAATGATGGTAGACAGGGAATAAATAAAGTGGGTGGATTGAGGATAAAGGTAGGTAGGAAAAAAAGGCTCTTATATTTATGAACATATCACATGTCCATGGACTTTGCACATTTCTAATAACAAGCAAGGCACATGTACTGTTCAAACCCTAAATGATTCACATAATTGTCTACAAACAAGAGATGTGAAGAAGTGCACAAATAGCTTTCTTACCAAGGATATTGAAGAAGTCATCAAACCAAACCCAGAAATCCCAATTAAGGCCTTAAAAGCACAACTGTAACAGAAATATCAAGTTAACATCTCTACAAGCAAGATCAAAAGAGCAAAGGCTCAGGCAGTGATGAAGGTTAAAGGTGATTTTACAGAATAGTATAGTGGTGTAAGGGATTATGTCTTAGAGTTGCAAAGGAGCAATGAATACACAACTGTCAAGATAGATCTAGAAAGAGACTATAATCCAAATGAAACAACAAGACAGTTCAGAAGGATATATGTATGTATTAGAGCCTTGAAAAGAGGGTTTAAAGCAGGGTTAAGAGATTTGCTAGGGCTAGATGGTTGTTTCATGAAAGGAAAGTACCCAGGTCAGTTACTCACTACTGTTAGGATAGATGTAAACCATGGGACATATCCACTTGCCTATGCCATTGTGGAAGGTGAAAACACCAGTGCTTGGTCTTGGTTTTTGACTTGTTTGGGTGATGATCTGGATTTGACACCCGTGTCTAATTTCACCTTTATATCTGATAGAAAAAAGGTAAACTTCCTTAATTCCTAACTATCTTCCTCAATGTGTTTAATAATTACTAATTCTAAGATATGTTATGGTAGGGCATTATACCTACAATTGCAAAAGTCTTCCCATGTGCTGAGCATAGGTTTTGTGTAAGACATATTTATGAGAATATGAAGCAAAAGTGGAGAGGTCAAGAATACAAGAGCTTGGTTTGGAAATGTGCATCAGCTACCACTGTTCAGTATTTTGATAGAGCAATGGACAATTTAAAAAAAAATGGATGAAGAAGCCTATGACTATTTGAGGAAGATACCTGCACAACACTAGTCAAGATCTCATTTCAGTGGTAAAGTTCCTATTCTATTGCTAATTTAGTTTCAATTACTAGTACCCATTGTATTGCTTAATGTAGGTAGAGCATACTGTGATGTTTTATTAAACAATCTGTGTGAAGTCTTTAATAGACAGTTAATCGATGGGAGAGATGCTCCAATTCTGACAGCACTAGAATATGTTAGGGAATACTTGATGAAAAGGATAGTTAATGTTCAAAAAGTCATAGCAAAGAGTCAAGGACCTTTAACACCAGCTGCAACAAAATTGTTTGATGCAATAAAGCATGAAGCTACAAAGTACCAAGTAAGTATTGCTTATTAAACCAAAAAAATTGGAATGTATTGCTTATTAAACCAACTGTTATGGTACAATGCTAGGTTCTTTTTAGTGGTGGAACAAAGTACCAAGTAAGTGGGCCATGGCAAGACCAGTGTGTGGTTGATGTCCAATATAATACTTGCAGCCGTACAAAATGGGAACTCATTGGAATGCCTTGTAAACATGCAGTTGCAGTCATCAATGACATGGCTGCAAACAGTACTTAAATTGGGTTGCTAGAGAGATGGGTGCATAGATGCTACTGGCTCACAACTTGGAAGAATCAGTACAGTCACACCATCAACCCTTATACTAGAAGACCATTGTGGAAGAAACATCCTAGCCCATACATTATCCTTCCCCCAAAGATTCACAAACAGATAGGAAGGCCACCAAAAAAGAGGAGAAAGACTGCAGATGAGATATCAACCCAAAGGATGTCTGCAAGTGGTAAGCTGTCTTTGATTAGGAAAACAGTAGCATGCCTTAAATGCCACACCAGAGAATACAACAGAAGAACATGTAAGATGAAGGTTGCTGGATCACAAGCTACTTCTATTGCTGGATCACAGAGTTCAAATGTTGCTGCAACACAATGTTCAGGTGTTGGTGGATCTCAATCTTCTGCTAGAGCTACAAAGATATCAAAATCAAACGGAAAAGCCAAGATTTGAATTAGTTGTGAGTTTATGTCTTTTGAACACTTGCATGTTTTAGATCTGAATTAGTGGTTAGACTGGATGTTTAAGATCAATGTTTTTATAACTGGTATGTTTTAGATGTTTTTTTTGTTTAAGATCTATTGGTATGTTTAGATAAGTAGTATTTGTAAATGCTTATCAAAATGCTGCAAATGTCATAAGTTTTGCATTCACAACTTGGGATACAACAGATTTATTGAAAGGCATTTAAGACATTATTCTACACCAACCATACAACACCATGATCCTAAACCAAACAGACAACATCTTCATCCTAAACCAAACAAACTAAACAACCTTTTTTTTCCCTTCCCTTTTCCATCAGTGGGCTTTTTGACTTCAAAAGACTTGATACCACGTTTCTCACAAGTTGCAGTGTTTGCAAGTCAAAGAACCTTAACCCTCTCCTTAAAAGCTTGCTTTGCATCAGCAATATTTGCACTTGTACCAGTTTTTGATGAATAAACATGCAACTGCTCATATCCTGAATCAGAGCCTTCATCTAGAACAATTGGAAAATACTTGTACCAAGGTGGAGGATATGAAGCATCAGATGAATCACTGCTTGAAATGTTAATAATTTTTGCAAAATAAAATAAAAATCAAAAAAATAAATAAAATAAAAAATAAAACTTTTATGGTGTGTTCAATAGCTGGTTTCTTGTTCTTGTTGGAATTCATTTTTTCATGTGTTTGTTTTGTTACAAATGTGAAATGAAATGGCAATTGTTATTCTTGCAGAGTTGCAGGTATATAAAGACATGGCTATAGGGGTTGGTGCTTCAATAAAGAATCTGTGCAGGGTCAATGTGTAGAATGGGTAGAAAAAAATATTGCAATGAGATTCTCATCCATGTGCAAAATGCTTTATTCATGCAGTCTCTTTAATCAAAAACAACTTTGTGTGTGCAGCTATGAGGCTATGTATGTTTGCAACTATGCTAAATACCAACTTGTGGTAAAAACCAATTACTTGCTCCCATTTCACAACCTCTAACAACCTATTGATCAGTCAACCATTTCAACCCATTGAAAGTCAACCATTTTAACTCATTTCTACCAATTTAACCCATTTCAATCATAAGACAGTACATTCACATAAAAACCATACATATTTCATTCATAACAGGAAACATTACATTGGTTGATTTCAATTCATCATCAAATACATAACAAAGAACAACCAACTTAACCCTAGCATGATCTTGAATCTTCTAGCTTTTGAAGCATTTTCCCTTGCTATTGAAGCATTTTCCCTTGCTGTTTCTTGAAGCTGATTCATGTTGTTTAATAATCCAGGAATAATCATGACGGATCTTGCACACATTGGAGGATCAACCCAGTCTTGAAACCCATCATTAGGTTCCTTACAACAAAAAAAAAATAATAATAATAATAAAAATAAAAAAAATAAAAAAATAATAAAAAAAAAAAAAAAAAGTTAAACTTACAAATCCACTTTCAAAATAGACATAAAACCAACCAAGTGTTAAGGCCTTACAGGTTTTGGACAACAATAAAACCTTCTTCCAGGATTTGCTGGTCTCTATGTAGTACGAATAACAGTTGGTAGCCCACATCTGCAAATCATAGTGTGGGACATAGTTAGGGTTTTTTTGATTTTGGGTATAGAATAATTAGATTAGAATAGTTATGATTTTTTTTATTAGAAGGAACCTGGAATTAGGTTTATGAATTTGGGATTAGGTTTTTTTTTTTTTTTTTTTTTTTTTTTTTTTTTTTTTTGGAAGAATGAAGTTATTAAAAGAGGCGTGGTGATAACTGGGACAAAGAAAAGGACCAAAATACACCTCACGTAACTAGCACGTGAGGCACTTAACGAGGAAAATTTTGCATCGTTAGTTCAAAGGGATGTATTTGTGTCAACTTTACTAACAAATTGATGGTTTTGTTCCAAAAAAAAGGATGAAAAACGGGATTTTGGGATACCACATGGATGTACTTTGGACTTTTATCAAAAAAAAAAAAAAAAAAAAAAAAAAAAAAAAAAAAAAAAAAAAAACGTGTAACGGCTCGTGTGTTCAATGGCTGAGGGATGGACGGCACACCAACAGCGCCATTGGCGGTGCAGCAACGACGACGCCATTGGTTAATTTGGGGGGAGGGGCGAATGACGGGTTATGAACCCCACACCGTGCATTCTAAAAAGAATATATGTTGGATATATAACATATGGTCATCCTTTCTTATTTGCTCTATTAAGTATTAACTTACATTACAGAGTTTTCAACTTTTAGAGAGGAAGGATTTGTCGCTAAAGGTCCAAAATGCCGCCGTCATAAACTCGTCGCCCCTGATCCGTCGCTAAAACTTCTGGCGACGAAAAGTCAAAGCCTTTAGCAACAAAAAGTGGGGCCAACGATAATTCTCATTCAATGATTGACCAGTGTGGGGTCCACAGACCTGTAACGACGACATATGTCGTCACTAAAGGTAAATTTTAATTTAAATCAAAAATCAGTTATCTAAATTATTAATTAATTATATAAATGTATAAAATATTAATTATTAAAGTAATAAATTTTATTGGCTGTGGTCTACACTTTTAGCGACGACACGTGTCATTGCTAAAAGTGGGTTGCAGGAAAAAAAATACAACACAAAACTGCAACATTTTCATATTTTTGTTTTCCAGAAAAAATATACCAAATCTCAACCCGGAAATCACCCAAAACACTAATACAAAATTATTCAAATGCATCTGTCTTAAATATTTGTAGATGTTATAATATTAGTGTGTGATAGTTAGGATATATGTTTAGGGGGTTATGTAACAATTCGCAATTTCAGGTTAACTTTTATTCCCGAAAAATTTCACTATTCACTTTTTACTATTCACTTTTACTATTCACTTTTCACTATTCATCTCGGAAATTTTTATTTCATATTCTCGTAAGTTAAACTATTTTAACGATAATCCGAGAGTTTGACGCTCGTCGGATCATTTCTGCAAAAATCACAAAGCCGTGTCCGAGATTTACTTTTAGGTTTAAACGTCCTTCTAGCATCCCGATATGTCCATAAAACATTATAAACAATAGAAATATGATTTTCTCTCATTTTAGGACAATTCCAAAAGTTTCGGAATTTTACGTTTTTCAGTTCAGCGTTTTACGCGAATTACGCGTTTTAGACCCGTGTTTCCAGTTTTTAGCAGGGTTTTCGCACCCGATAGAACCTACCACTCATTTTATATTTTATTATGGAGTATATTGATAAGTTCTAGCATATTTATAAGTTTCATATTTTTAGGATACCCGGTTTTACGTTTCGTGACTTAAAAACTTACGGTTAGCATTTCCCGGAGTCAAAACTAGCTACATACTTAGGATAATACCATCAAAAACCTAGTCACTCCCCCCTTATCCCATATGAACGTGTATCACAAGCCTTTTTGGCTTGTGATAAGTCTTGAGGACTTTAGGTAGCAAACATGTGTAAAACTTCCTAAGTAAGCTTCCTAAATATCCTAAAAACTAACCTCCTTAATGAACCTTCCTAGGCACCTTCCTTGCACCTCCTCTTCATGCTATAAAAGCAAGCTCATACCTTCATCTTTTCATCATAAAAACGCCACACAACAAATCCCTAGCACCATGATCCTTTGATCTTCAAACTATAAGTTACACTACAAAGTTCAAGGTCTTAGTATTCTCTACCTAGTTCTTAAGTTTGTTTGGTGATTCCATGGTTGAATTAGGAGCTACACAAGGTTACTAGGGCTGAAGTTAAATGGTTTTCACAAGGGTTAGATCAAGGCTAGCAAGGGTTACAAGAGTTATGGTGAAGGGTTTACAAGATTAGGTTTAGTGTCCTAGTTCTATACTTGACTTCCTTTCTTAAGTGAAAGCCAAAAGTTGTAAGAAACCCTTATACACTTTCTTGCTCAATATCATTTTCATGCTTATTATGGTTCTTTCATGCTATATATGTTCTTGTTATTGTGTTCATGATGTTTAAAAATGGATAAAACGAGTATTGGTATACATATGTTAACTTATGACAAGTAAACAAGCAAACTAGTGATTTTTATGAAAAACCACGACCACAATAGTATAACTATGATATTTGACACTTACTTACTGTTAAAGAGGACTTAATAAGGAAAACATAGCAATTTGAATCACCCAAAACGAGTACACGAGTCAAAAGTTATGACCATAAGAAGTTAGCGACACCAAAACGCCGAAACTGCCTAAACCCTACTGTTTGCATTCTGTGTTTTTGAAAGTCCTACTTCTGGTCCGATTCATCAAAAAGTTAAAACACGAAAGTTGTCCGGAACGACGTTTTCGTTCAGGAATAACGAAGCTCGAGCCCTGAAAACGCTTTCTGAGTGATAAATTTCTTCAAATTCTTAACAGCCCATTTTTAGACCAAAGTTACTATATAATCATTATAATTAGATGAGACCAAGAGGTCTAATAACCTAAAGCCGAGACCACAACCATGGCTAAAGCCAAGGTTGAGTCTCAAGATCATGGTAACAATGACCAAGGTCACGGCAAAGCTACGGCTAAAGACCATATAACTATTAAAGATCAAAAAGCTTATATATATATATATATATATATATATATATATATATATATATATATATATATATATATATATATATATATATATATATATATATATATATATATATATATATATATATATATGTTATCAAATATTACAATAGTAGGGAGCCTCATGTGAGGAGTTCATTGAGTAAGCCGTCGAGACGAGTTGTGGATTTACGAGTTAAAGTGTCCTGGCTCCTCGAACGTTTACTCCATGACTTCTGAATTATGTCGGCCCGAACGGTAGTAAGAGATATACAACCTATACATGTTTCATAGACCATTTATATTCAAAGACTTACACTATATACTAAAGTACTACATCATGAACATTATGCAAGACATATATTGGCAATTCGTCGTACTCTTAGACGTTACTCCAAACCTAAGTCGCAACGTTCTATTATAGGCTGCTCTTAGAGACTTTCGCGATTCGACTTTCATTTCTCATTACATAGACTTAAGGTGAGTCATAGCCCCTACTCTTTTCATATTTGTCTTAACTCTTTGGGGGAGACACATGCTCAACTACTTGTTTACTTGTACAAATACTCAAAACGTCTATACTTGACTGTGTTATACTTGATTGCTTACATACATGACTGCGTTATACTTAATTGCGTTATTCTATTTATTGACTAGTAGTTGTCTTTGGGAATTGACTCCCAATTGTCTTTGGGAAGTGGCTCCCAGTTGTCTTTGGGAATTGACTCCCAGTTGTCTTTGATACATCCTAACATTTGCGAATGTTTGGATACATCATAAAAGTGAGGTCTTCGGAGATGAAGTAGAGACTCACTACTAATTGCTTAATTGTCTTGATGAACTTATACATGTCTTTATTATACTATATGTTAGTAGTGGGTTGTGAACACACAGGTTACAAGTCTCTTATGGCGGGACTTGTAACTGAGTGGATTCACAATGCCTTTGCTATGTGAATATTCTTTAAGGCTTTTCAACTATTTTAAGACAAACTCTATGAACTCACCAACCATTGTGTTGACACTTTAGCATGTTTGTCTCAGGTTAGTAAGGCGATAGCTAGTGCATGGAACTTAGAGTCAAGCTGCATATTCTGAAGACTTACGCTTTTATCATTTACCATTCAAAACATTTTGTATACATTTATGTATCATACTTTGGAATCTCATGTTTGTAACTTTGAATTCATTAATCGAATGGTAACTTTTCAAAACGTCTCATTTAGAGTTCGTTTTCTATAACTTGTACTTTGTATTATGAAGTAGCACCCCTATGACACAGTCTTCCGCTGCGGTATTTTGGGGGTGTTACAGATTGGTACCAGAGCCTTGGTTATAGAGAACTAGGTTGCATTTAGTGCCTAGACTATAACTGCTATATACGTTGGGATCTTCCTCTTTATTTGCCTTACACACAATACATACACATATGCTTTTTGGTAGTTGTTGGTTTAGTTCCACGCTGTTAGATGATGTGACTTTAGTATTATAAGGAGCCCCAGAGATTCGTCACGTCATTAAAAACATGAAGCTCAGTAATAACTAATTAGTTAACTTGATCTTGTGACAGTTCTTGTTTGATTAGACACAAGATTTGAGTTAAATAATATTATTGCTTAGCTTTAGGGATTTGATGACTTGATTATCTTACTATCGGCCTCAGAAGGCGGATTTTGTGTCGGAAATTCTTAAGTAGGATGTTTTAGAATCTCCTTATTTAAATGGATTGGGACGCCTCTTCAGTTAAATAAAGAAATTGTAAATCACCGAACCATAAGTTTATGAGACCTTACTTACATAAATTTGGACGCTTCTTTATGTAAGTAATGTGTTATAAATAAGTGGGCTTAATTGTAGCCGATACAACTCCTTAACCAGAACCTTAGACGAATCAAAGTGAACACCACTATTTTAGAGATCCTGAATTCTCTTAGACACACCGTAAGTAGTTAACATCAACAGAACTTCGGGTCGAAGTTCTCCTTAAGGGGTACAGACTGTAACAATTCGCAATTTCAGGTTAACTTTTATTCCTGAAAAATTTCACTATTCACTTTTTTACTATTCACTTTTACTATTCACTTTTCACTATTCATCTCAGAAATTTTTATTTCATATTCTCGTAAGTTAAACTATTTTAACGATAATCCGAGAGTTTGACGCTCGTCGGATCATTTCTGCAAAAATCACAAAGCCGTGTCCGAGATTTACTTTTAGGTTTAAACGTCCTTCTAGCATCCCGATATGTCCATAAAACATTATAAACAATAGAAATATGATTTTCTCTCATTTTAGGACAATTCCAAAAGTTTCGGAATTGTACGTTTTTCAGTTCAGCGTTTTACGCGAATTACGCGTTTTAGACCCGTGTTTCCAGTTTTTAGCAGGGTTTTCGCACCCGATAGAACCTACCACTCATTTTATATTTTATTATGGAGTATATTGATAAGTTCTAGCATATTTATAAGTTTCATATTTTTAGGATACCCGGTTTTACGTTTCGTGACTTAAAAACTTACGGTTAGCATTTCCCGGAGTCAAAACTAGCTACATACTTAGGATAATACCATCAAAAACCTAGTCACTCCCCCCTTATCCCATATGAACGTGTATCACAAGCCTTTTTGGCTTGTGATAAGTCTTGAGGACTTTAGGTAGCAAACATGTGTAAAACTTCCTAAGTAAGCTTCTTAAATATCCTAAAAACTAACCTCCTTAATGAACCTTCCTAGGCACCTTCCTTGCACCTCCTCTTCATGCTATAAAAGCAAGCTCATACCTTCATCTTTTCATCATAAAAACGCCACACAACAAATCCCTAGCACCATGATCCTTTGATCTTCAAACTATAAGTTACACTACAAAGTTCAAGGTCTTAGTATTCTCTACCTAGTTCTTAAGTTTGTTTGGTGATTCCATGGTTGAATTAGGAGCTACACAAGGTTACTAGGGCTGAAGTTAAATGGTTTTCACAAGGGTTAGATCAAGGCTAGCAAGGGTTACAAGAGTTATGGTGAAGGGTTTACAAGATTAGGTTTAGTGTCCTAGTTCTATACTTGACTTCCTTTCTTAAGTGAAAGCCAAAAGTTGTAAGAAACCCTTATACACTTTCTTGCTCAATATCATTTTCATGCTTATTATGGTTCTTTCATGCTATATATGTTCTTGTTATTGTGTTCATGATGTTTAAAAATGGATAAAACGAGTATTGGTATACATATGTTAACTTATGACAAGTAAACAAGCAAACTAGTGATTTTTATGAAAAACCACGACCACAATAGTATAACTATGATATCTGACACTTACTTACTGTTAAAGAGGACTTAATAAGGAAAACATAGCAATTTGAATCACCCAAAACGAGTACACGAGTCAAAAGTTATGACCATAAGAAGTTAGCGACACCAAAACGCCGAAACTGCCTAAACCCTACTGTTTGCATTCTGTGTTTTTGAAAGTCCCACTTCTGGTCCGATTCATCAAAAAGTTAAAACACGAAAGTTGTCCGGAACGACGTTTTCGTTCAGGATTAAAGAAGCTCGAGCCCTGAAAACGCATTCTGAGTGATAAATTTCTTCAAATTCTTAACAGCCCATTTTTAGACCAAAGTTACTATATAATCATTATAATTAGATGAGACCAAGAGGTCTAATGACCTAAAGCCGAGACCACAACCATGGCTAAAGCCAAGGTTGAGTCTCAAGATCATGGTAACAATGACCAAGGTCACGGCAAAGCTACGGCTAAAGACCATATAACTATTAAAGATCAAAAAGCTTATATCTATATATATATATGTTATCAAATACTACAATAGTAGGGAGCCTCATGTGAGGAGTTCATTGAGTAAGCCGTCGAGACGAGTTGTGGATTTACGAGTTAAAGTGTCCTGGCTCCTCGAACGTTTACTCCATGACTTCTGAATTATGTCGGCCCGAACGGTAGTAAGAGATATACAACCTATACATGTTTCATAGACCATTTATATTCAAAGACTTACACTATATACTAAAGTACTACATCATGAACATTATGCAAGACATATATTGGCAATTCGTCGTACTCTTAGACGTTACTCCAAACCTAAGTCGCAATGTTCTATTATAGGCTGCTCTTAGAGACTTTCGCGATTCGACTTTCATTTCTCATTACATAGACTTAAGGTGAGTCATAGCCCCTACTCTTTTCATATTTGTCTTAACTCTTTGGGGGAGACACATGCTCAACTACTTGTTTACTTGTACAAATACTCAAAACGTCTATACTTGACTGTGTTATACTTGATTGCTTACATACATGACTGCGTTATACTTAATTGCGTTATTCTATTTATTGACTAGTAGTTGTCTTTGGGAATTGACTCCCAGTTGTCTTTGGGAAGTGGCTCCCAGTTGTCTTTGGGAATTGACTCCCAGTTGTCTTTGATACATCCTAACATTTGCGAATGTTTGGATACATCATAAAAGTGAGGTCTTCGGAGATGAAGTAGAGACTCACTACTAATTGCTTAATTGTCTTGATGAACTTATACATGTCTTTATTATACTATATGTTAGTAGTGGGTTGTGAACACACAGGTTACAAGTCTCTTATGGCGGGACTTGTAACTGAGTGGATTCACAATGCCTTTGCTATGTGAATATTCTTTAAGGCTTTTCAACTATTTTAAGACAAACTCTATGAACTCACCAACCATTGTGTTGACACTTTAGCATGTTTGTCTCAGGTTAGTAAGGCGATAGCTAGTGCATGGAACTTAGAGTCAAGCTGCATATTCTGAAGACTTACGCTTTTATCATTTACCATTCAAAACATTTTGTATACATTTATGTATCATACTTTGGAATCTCATGTTTGTAACTTTGAATTCATTAATCGAATGGTAACTTTTCAAAACGTCTCATTTAGAGTTCGTTTTCTATAACTTGTACTTTGTATTATGAAGTAGCACCCCTATGACACAGTCTTCCGCTGCGGTATTTTGGGGGTGTTACAGATTGGTACCAGAGCCTTGGTTATAGAGAACTAGGTTGCATTTAGTGCCTAGACTATAACTGCTATATACGTTGGGATCTTCCTCTTTATTTGCCTTACACACAATACATACACATATGCTTTTTGGTAGTTGTTGGTTTAGTTCCACGCTGTTAGATGATGTGACTTTAGTATTATAAGGAGCCCCAGAGATTCGTCACGTCATTAAAAACATGAAGCTCAGTAATAACTAATTAGTTAACTTGATCTTGTGACAGTTCTTGTTTGATTAGACACAAGATTTGAGTTAAATAATATTATTGCTTAGCTTTAGGGATTTGATGACTTGATTATCTTACTATCGGCCTCAGAAGGCGGATTTTGTGTCGGAAATTCTTAAGTAGGATGTTTTAGAATCTCCTTATTTAAATGGATTGGGACGCCTCTTCAGTTAAATAAAGAAATTGTAAATCACCGAACCATAAGTTTATGAGACCTTACTTACATAAATTTGGACGCTTCTTTATGTAAGTAATGTGTTATAAATAAGTGGGCTTAATTGTAGCCGATACAACTCCTTAACCAGAACCTTAGACGAATCAAAGTGAACACCACTATTTTAGAGATCCTGAATTCTCTTAGACACACCGTAAGTAGTTAACATCAACAGAACTTCGGGTCGAAGTTCTCCTTAAGGGGTACAGACTGTAACAATTCGCAATTTCAGGTTAACTTTTATTCCTGAAAAATTTCACTATTCACTTTTTTACTATTCACTTTTCACTATTCATCTCAGAAATTTTTATTTCATATTCTCGTAAGTTAAACTATTTTAACGATAATCCGAGAGTTTGACGCTCGTCGGATCATTTCTGCAAAAATCACAAAGCCGTGTCCGAGATTTACTTTTAGGTTTAAACGTCCTTCTAGCATCCCGATATGTCCATAAAACATTATAAACAATAGAAATATGATTTTCTCTCATTTTAGGACAATTCCAAAAGTTTCGGAATTGTACGTTTTTCAGTTCAGCGTTTTACGCGAATTACGCGTTTTAGACCCGTGTTTCCAGTTTTTAGCAGGGTTTTCGCACCCGATAGAACCTACCACTCATTTTATATTTTATTATGGAGTATATTGATAAGTTCTAGCATATTTATAAGTTTCATATTTTTAGGATACCCGGTTTTACGTTTCGTGACTTAAAAACTTACGGTTAGCATTTCCCGGAGTCAAAACTAGCTACATACTTAGGATAATACCATCAAAAACCTAGTCACTCCCCCCTTATCCCATATGAACGTGTATCACAAGCCTTTTTGGCTTGTGATAAGTCTTGAGGACTTTAGGTAGCAAACATGTGTAAAACTTCCTAAGTAAGCTTCTTAAATATCCTAAAAACTAACCTCCTTAATGAACCTTCCTAGGCACCTTCCTTGCACCTCCTCTTCATGCTATAAAAGCAAGCTCATACCTTCATCTTTTCATCATAAAAACGCCACACAACAAATCCCTAGCACCATGATCCTTTGATCTTCAAACTATAAGTTACACTACAAAGTTCAAGGTCTTAGTATTCTCTACCTAGTTCTTAAGTTTGTTTGGTGATTCCATGGTTGAATTAGGAGCTACACAAGGTTACTAGGGCTGAAGTTAAATGGTTTTCACAAGGGTTAGATCAAGGCTAGCAAGGGTTACAAGAGTTATGGTGAAGGGTTTACAAGATTAGGTTTAGTGTCCTAGTTCTATACTTGACTTCCTTTCTTAAGTGAAAGCCAAAAGTTGTAAGAAACCCTTATACACTTTCTTGCTCAATATCATTTTCATGCTTATTATGGTTCTTTCATGCTATATATGTTCTTGTTATTGTGTTCATGATGTTTAAAAATGGATAAAACGAGTATTGGTATACATATGTTAACTTATGACAAGTAAACAAGCAAACTAGTGATTTTTATGAAAAACCACGACCACAATAGTATAACTATGATATCTGACACTTACTTACTGTTAAAGAGGACTTAATAAGGAAAACATAGCAATTTGAATCACCCAAAACGAGTACACGAGTCAAAAGTTATGACCATAAGAAGTTAGCGACACCAAAACGCCGAAACTGCCTAAACCCTACTGTTTGCATTCTGTGTTTTTGAAAGTCCCACTTCTGGTCCGATTCATCAAAAAGTTAAAACACGAAAGTTGTCCGGAACGACGTTTTCGTTCAGGATTAAAGAAGCTCGAGCCCTGAAAACGCATTCTGAGTGATAAATTTCTTCAAATTCTTAACAGCCCATTTTTAGACCAAAGTTACTATATAATCATTATAATTAGATGAGACCAAGAGGTCTAATGACCTAAAGCCGAGACCACAACCATGGCTAAAGCCAAGGTTGAGTCTCAAGATCATGGTAACAATGACCAAGGTCACGGCAAAGCTACGGCTAAAGACCATATAACTATTAAAGATCAAAAAGCTTATATCTATATATATATATGTTATCAAATACTACAATAGTAGGGAGCCTCATGTGAGGAGTTCATTGAGTAAGCCGTCGAGACGAGTTGTGGATTTACGAGTTAAAGTGTCCTGGCTCCTCGAACGTTTACTCCATGACTTCTGAATTATGTCGGCCCGAACGGTAGTAAGAGATATACAACCTATACATGTTTCATAGACCATTTATATTCAAAGACTTACACTATATACTAAAGTACT
Organism: Artemisia argyi; assembly: GCA_030686995.1. NCBI lineage: Eukaryota > Viridiplantae > Streptophyta > Magnoliopsida > Asterales > Asteraceae > Artemisia > Artemisia argyi. Next base: position 54,977,810 of record CM060683.1, on the reverse strand, counting down.
ACATCATGAACATTATGCAAGACATATATTGGCAATTCGTCGTACTCTTAGACGTTACTCCAAACCTAAGTCGCAACGTTCTATTATAGGCTGCTCTTAGAGACTTTCGCGATTCGACTTTCATTTCTCATTACATAGACTTAAGGTGAGTCATAGCCCCTACTCTTTTCATATTTGTCTTAACTCTTTGGGGGAGACACATGCTCAACTACTTGTTTACTTGTACAAATACTCAAAACGTCTATACTTGACTGTGTTATACTTGATTGCTTACATACATGACTGCGTTATACTTAATTGCGTTATTCTATTTATTGACTAGTAGTTGTCTTTGGGAATTGACTCCCAGTTGTCTTTGGGAAGTGGCTCCCAGTTGTCTTTGGGAATTGACTCCCAGTTGTCTTTGATACATCCTAACATTTGCGAATGTTTGGATACATCATAAAAGTGAGGTCTTCGGAGATGAAGTAGAGACTCACTACTAATTGCTTAATTGTCTTGATGAACTTATACATGTCTTTATTATACTATATGTTAGTAGTGGGTTGTGAACACACAGGTTACAAGTCTCTTATGGCGGGACTTGTAACTGAGTGGATTCACAATGCCTTTGCTATGTGAATATTCTTTAAGGCTTTTCAACTATTTTAAGACAAACTCTATGAACTCACCAACCATTGTGTTGACACTTTAGCATGTTTGTCTCAGGTTAGTAAGGCGATAGCTAGTGCATGGAACTTAGAGTCAAGCTGCATATTCTGAAGACTTACGCTTTTATCATTTACCATTCAAAACATTTTGTATACATTTATGTATCATACTTTGGAATCTCATGTTTGTAACTTTGAATTCATTAATCGAATGGTAACTTTTCAAAACGTCTCATTTAGAGTTCGTTTTCTATAACTTGTACTTTGTATTATGAAGTAGCACCCCTATGACACAGTCTTCCGCTGCGGTATTTTGGGGGTGTTACAGGTTAATTGTATTTTAGCTCAAATTTAAGGAGGTTAGTCATGTATTAGGAAAGTTCCTAACCTCCTCAATTGTAGATTCCTTGTTCACCAAGGATTAGGTTTCTCCCCCCTCATTCACTATAAATAGGGATGAGGGGGTGAGGTTTTATTTGTACCTTCTTTTCTTGCTCACGCTTAATAAACGTTTGAGTGTAAAATATCTCGTGTGTGTTGGTGCCACTCGGCATTAAGGGATCATAACCCTTTGCCGAGGTCTTGTTGGAGTAGTTCTTGATTCGTGGTTCCGCTCTAGAAACCGGTTTGTTGGATTTCTTCCAAAAATTGGTATCAGAGCCAGGTTCGAGAAGAACGAATCACACAACGTGGATAGAGCCAAAACAAAAGAAACGAGTGAACCGGGTTTGGTTCGTCGGTTACTGCGCAGTTGTTGGAGAATTGGCGCTGCGGGTTCGTTAACCGTTGGATTTCTACGAAATTCGAACCGTAGGTTGAAGACACATAGATCTAGTATTTCACCAGAGGGATCTTGAATCGGAGCTTCCAGAAAGAAGATATAGCTTGTCGAATGTACTGATCTGGTTGATGTCTTATTTGTCGTTTTTGGTTATTGTTTGGCTATCGTTGTGTAGATTACAAGGTTCAAGGTTTCTAGTTTTACGAGTCAAGATTACTTGGGCAACAAGGTTATTGAAGTTGTCTTGCAAGGATTTGGATCGAAGCTTTAGGGATTTTCTAAAGGTTAGTAGATCAATTATTACAAGAAATCGGATTTAGCACACAGCTTGTGAGACTTGTTAGTAAAATTGGTTAAAAAGCAACTTGACAAGGTTTGTAGCAAGGTTAAGGAAGAAGAGCTAGTATGAATACTAGGTTAAATATCGAAAAGCTCGATGGGAATAGTGTACAAAAGCATGGAGGTTCAAAACAAGTTGGATTCAAGCAACTTGGTAAAAAAATAAGTTGTTTTCAAACAACTTGGTAATAAACAAGTTGGGTTCACACAACTTGTTCATAAACAAGTTGGGTTAAAACAACTTGGTCCTGGTGTTAAAACAGGAGTCCATGGAGTACAGGTTGCTAAACGTGTTCGGTTTGAGGTGGAACTGCAGGGAGCTCAGGAAAATCATGAAGCTGAGGTTGTTCAGGATAGTAACGATGATGCTGTAGTGGCTCAAAGAAAGTTGGAGTTTAAACAATTTGAAGAAAAGACGAACACATGCTGCTTGGTAAAGGATCAGGAAAAGGTACACCTTGGTATAAAGGTGGGGGGCGGACATTACGGTAACCGGAGTACCTGGTCAAGAGGGTGCAGAGGGTAATGTTGCTGAAAGGTATAGAGGTGACAGTAATATGGCTGCTTCAGGAGTTGCTGGAGTGATAAATGAAGATGCATATGAGTCATTGACTTTCAGGGATACAGTTACTTGTGAGGTAATTTCCAAGTGGATGGTTGTAATGAAAGAAGATATGGATACTCGGCCTAGTATGTGTATGCTCAGCAACGGTTTCAGGCGAAGCAGTGACGACAGTAACATATGTTACTAGAACTATGCACAAGGTATGTTCATATATCCATTCCTCTATATAGATTATACGGGGTTTACTTGCGAAAGCAAGGCTGAGATCTGGGTTACCAAGGGTTTGCTGGATGAAGCAAAGAAAATTATACTTGGTATGGAGATCTTCAGGACTCAGAGTGGTAATACTCTGAGGGTGTCACGATTCAGGTTTTCCAACAGGATGTCGGTTCGGATATTGTAGGGGGGACACTCTACGCTGTCGTTAGAAGATGGTCTATCAGGGAATCGTGATGAAGAAAAGAAGAGTAAGGGGTCATGTATATATGCATTTGGAAGTCATGAGTATCAAGTGATCTGCACGAGACCTGACATAACATCTGCAGATGAGGGAATGTTGGATAGGTTTGATCGTGGATTACAGACGGACGTACAGGCTTTTGTGGATTATGACTACGCCATGGGTAGATCAATCATAATGTACGGGTTTATGATACAGGAATGTGCTGTGAGCTGGGAAGCTATGTTGCGACACATGATGACTTTGTTAACAACTGAAGCGGAGTATATGACACTTGCTGGAGAATTGAAGGAGGATACATGGCTAAAGGGACTCTCTACAACGTTAGGATTTGAGCTAAGGTTAGTAGCGGGTATTGCTACTGGTGCCTTGACGAAGGCGGTCCCCGGTCTGAGGTTCCAGCACTGGTTGAAGCTGCTGCGTATCGGAGAAGGCTAACTATTACTACTAAGGTGGAAATTGTTATAATATTAGTGTGTAATAGTTACGATACATGTTTAGGGGGTTAATTGTATTTTAGCTCAAATTTAAGGAGGTTAGTCATGTATTAGGAAAGTTTCTAACCTCCTCAATTGTAGATTCCTTGTTCACCAAGGATTAGGTTTCTCCCCCCTCATTCTCTATAAATAGGGATGAGGGGGTGAGGTTTTATTTGTACCTTCTTTTCTTGCTCATGCTTAATAAACGTTTGAGTGTAAAATATCTTGTGTATGTTGGTGCCACTCGGCATTAAGGGATCATAACCCTTTGCCGAGGTCTTGTTGGAGTAGTTCTTGATTCGTGGTTCCGCTCTAGAAACCGGTTTGTTGGATTTCTCCCAACAGTAGATAGCATTGAACCTTTGATAATTAGGGTTCATAGTTGCCCACTTTCCCGTCAACATATCATTGGTACGTTTGTGATGAGATTGTCCATTGAACATGGTAAGAACCCTTTTCCAAAATGAATCGTCCTTTTGGTCATTTCCGACTTGTTGATCCTTGGAAATGGCAACATAACACATGGCTAATAAAGTTTCCTCCCCCTCCGACCAACTAGAATGAGCTTGTACAGCTTCGGATTCGGATTTGAATTCGGTGTCGGGTACGTGGATTGTGATACTTTTTGCAACTGGTTTTTTTCTTCTGCCTTTGGACGACGAGGGCTTAGTTGGTTGCGGGATAGATTGGTTTTGTTGTGTTTCTTGAGATGGATTTTGTTGAAGATTTTGATATTGTTAGTTAAGCATGACATTCTGATATTGATTATATATTTGGGGGTCAGTATATTCGGCATACTTTGTATACCCGATATACCTGGAATAGAGTATTGGGTACCAAAAGGAGGATATTGAGAAGATGTCGAATAGCAGGACGAAGGTGTTGGAAGGTCTGATGACGATTGTTGCGACATATTTAGTAGATTTTGGAAAAATGGATCGGTCGGAGGGTTTTGAGACATTTTTTTATGAGTGAAAATGAAAGTAAGTATGTTAAGTGTGTAAAGAAATGATGAAGAAAAAGTAAGTTTTGTGTGTAAATATGACGGAATTTATATAGAGTGATAAAGTTTATCAGTATTTTTTTTAAGTGGTAAAACTAGATGTTTGTTTCAAACGATCACAAAAATTCAATTTTTGAGCCAAACGGTGTACGTGGCTGCACTCACAAAACAAATGCAGCCGGGCTATGGTGGTGTGGTGGCGCCGAAATGGCGCAACTATGGAGGACACGTAGGAATGGCGCGGATGCAATGTTAGTGCACCCCTTCCTCTAAGCCCATGTAATAAAGTTTTTATTGAACAAACTAAGCTATAAAATAATTGAAACGCGTAAAATATATATATATATATATATATATATATATATATATATATATATTGAAAATAATAAAATTATACTACTACAAAACATACAATGGAGGTCGGTGAAATATCGAAAAGTGTTGGGTATTGGTATCTCTAAATTACAAGTAATGCCCTCTTCTAAATTTTATTTACTTATTTATTTTTAATTTTTATAATTTTGTTTATGTTATAAAATTGCTAAATAAAATCGGGGATAGAAAATATAAAATTTGATAAGTCAAAATTATTAAAACACAAAAAATACGTAGCAGAAAACAATAAAAAAAAAAAAAAAAAAAAAAAAAAAAAAAAAAAAAAACTGTTTTGTCCTATTAATAAAGTGGTCCTATTAATAAAGCGGGTAAAACTGCCGAAAAAAGTGCGGAACGAAAATTTAAACTTTGACAAGTCAAAATCAAAAGATACGGGAAAAAATATAAAAAAACTGTCTTTTCTATCAATAAAGTGATTACTATGGGGATATTAGTTGTAAAAAAGGTGAAGGGGCATATAGAAATATATAAACACATTGTTTCATTAGAGTAAATGACTAATTTATCCTTAACTTAATTGAGAGAGGGGTGTAATATGTTAGGGCTCGCGCTCATATCCCGTATTGACGGAATTGAGTATGTTGTTGTTGTTATTGTTGCGTAATATGCAAGTGGTTTTGCTTTTCTAAAAAAATATATGCCAGGGGTTTTGCTTGCTAGGAATGATATTTGCTAATACTATTGACTAAGGATGACTAGTGCCAAATTTGACAAACCACACGTGTGATTTTTGCTATTTACTCTAACTTATAAGTATGTTAATTATTTCGTATATATTGGTTTGGTGCCATAAAGCATTTCCGTGTCACAGACGATAAGAACATAAAACGGAACCTAAAAGTAATTGGGTACACAAAATGTATCAAATCACACTATAACATAAGGGCGTTTAACATTAAGTTTACTTTTCATATATTGATGTACTTAGTATACAATGACTATAAACACGATTGTTTTGAACGAGTGTAGGATTTTCTTTTTTGCATACACTAAGAATCTGCACAAATCACACTCTCATTTACAAAATATGGAGTCTTATCTGTTCCTGTTATTCTGGTAAAATGGTTTAGTGGTCCTACGTGTTTGTATAGGAGATTAGGAGTTGTCCATGTCACCCACGTGACTACACCACCTCCCCCACGTGCCGCGTCCCTACACGTCCACCATGTTTCGTATGTTTTTCTTGAGCCACACGACTTTATTGTGTTGTCTTAATTTAAAACTAAACTTAGGGTTTGCTTGGTTCAGATCAAGGAGTTCAGAGAAAGGGAAAAAGCAATAATAATACAGGGGAAAGGAATGGGGATTCCCATTACATTGATGTTGCATATTAGATATTGCTTGTTTAATCATAACACTTCAAATATATAAATAAGTTTACCTATTTGATTCATTGCCAGTAGAATGTAACCCCAATCAATTCATTACATGTAAATATGCTGCATATCTTATAAAATTTTTTATTTAATTTATTAGATGCTTATAAAATTACAATACCTGAAAACACTTCCATCTCTCATCTTGACAATCTTCAGTAATAGTCAGGGGCGTAGCCAAGATTTTATTTTTGGGTGGGCCAAATAATTTTCTGCACACTGACAAGTATAAAAAAACTCAAAATAGAATAATCTTTACAGTAACTGTGAATTTTAAGACACTTTGCAAGCACCATCAATGTGAAAAAATGTATGAACTATCATTGGAAAAAAAAAATTATGGGCCTTAATCAATTATTTTTTGGGATTAGTAGTTAAAATTGGCATACATGTACAAAGCAAACAAGAAGATAGTAGAAACCAAATAACAAGACCATCATAGCAGTTGTTACTTGTTGGAGCAATAACAGTTTACGTTGTCTTTTGTTAATAGGGCGACGGGCCATTTGATCTATAAATACATATGTTAACTAAAATATGGGACTTTGGGTAGCAACTACTGTTATGGATTAGTAACATCTAATATGTAAAAGTAGGTCAAGTTTCAAATAGAGTTATAAGATAAATCTCAGTTTCCAATAGTTTTGTAGATACAATTACGTACGAAACCTTATAGTCAAGAAAGCTAAACAAAATAGGAGTCTCTTATTATAAAAAGAAATTTGTACTTCAAAACTTGGAGCATGTGACATATATGGTTAAGTCTACAGCTCTAAAACAAGTAAAATGAACTTTAGTGGCTGCAAAAAAGTCCAAAGAGATTTTGGAGTGGCTTACAATGCATAGCTAGATACCAAAAAAAATTGAACTACGGAGTTTCAAACAAATCAACATATAGTATCTAATATTATGACTTAACAACAAAATTGAGTAAATGTATTATGTGCTTATCATTTTTTTTCATGTTAGTTACTTCTAGATAAGTATCTAATATTAACTTCATACTTGATAATAATCAGATGGCCATTGATTACACACAAAACCAGAAGTAGATTATACAGCACTATAACTAATAATCCGATAATAACAAGCAAACGTAGAAGAAGCATGTCAGTAAGACATTAGAAACTAATTATTGGATTATCACTTTCAATGCCAAAATCCAAACAACCATCAATGTCTTTGCCGCTGTAACATATAAATAATGAAAACTAAGGAATATAATATCACTTGGTCTTAAAAACAAATACTACCTCCGTCTCAAATTAATTGTCCATATTTCCTAAAATGAATGTTTCAAAAAAATTGTCCATTTTCTCTTTTTAGTAAAAACTAGAGAATATAGTGAGGGAATGTTCTATTTGAGTGGTTGAAAAATAAAGTGACCCCACTTTTATTAAAATTTGTTTTTTTTTTTTTTTTTTTGTCTCCTGACAATTATTTTGAGACGGAGGGAGTAATAAATACTTAAACCATTTCAAACATCATATTAATACAAAAATCAATTACTAGAATGAACACATCCCAATAAGAATTACCAAAACCGACACTTTTATATCGATTTACCCAAATCGGTACATCAAGAAATACAACTTGATCGCCACATCCCGTTTGCTTGTCACTTTCAAAAGAAGACAAACAACCTAGCGGGCAAAACCATACTCGCCGGCCCATTTGCTCGCCGTTTCCTTACTTGCTAAATATCTTATACAAGATAAACACAAATATGTTGATCATGTAGTAAAGCTAGCCCAAGTGCATCAACTTAGGGCTCGTTTGGTTTGTGAGTGGGCTTAGAATTAGATTTAGATTTAGGATTGGTTTGAAAGAAATAAAAATGATTGATAGTATTAATGTTGTTTGTTTTGTAAATGTAATTGGGAATTGATTTTTATTTAATATTATTATATAGTGAAATGGGTCCTTTGCTTATATTATAAAAAAAAAATAACATTCAAACAAGAAAGTGACAAGAAAGTGTCGAGCTATAAAACAAAAACAAAAAATTCTATGTGTCAATAAAGCATTTCTTTTGTCAGTAATTTAGCATCTTGTGGGTGGTTTCGTACAAACCCTCAAGTAAAGGTTTCAAACCACTTTTAAAATCCACACCCACATACCAAATGGAATATTTCACTTTGATAGTATTCCTACAAGATAAATACCACCTACCAAACGGCACTTTAATGTTAACATGCAAAGTTCACATATCCAAACATGTCATTTCCATATAGATCAATTCATTCAAGGATACCCACGTAACATGAGACATGCAACACTTCCCATGCATGTAACATTCTTAATTCCCTTCAACAGTTCAAAGCGTTCAAACTCGCCATAACGTTGCAAATGCAAAACATCATATGTTTCTCTCTAGGCGTTGAACATTCAAACTTTCCATATCAACCATGCATTTAAACATCATCCTCTTCTTCCCAAAACGAAACCCACCCCACAACTCAACTTTAACGTGTAGCAAGGTCTTTGAACAATACCCTATCTTTCATACAAAATAGCCTAAACTCGCCATATATCGCTTCCTGTATATCTATTACCAACACGGTTGCTATAATTAATTCATCAACTCAAAAATATACACTCATTTCTAGTGAGCAAAATTAAGCAAGCAAAGTAATGCTCGCCATCTTTCGGCGAGCAAATATACCGGCGAGTAAGGAAGCCCTCGCTTAAGGGGTTGTGGCCAAATATGAGCCGTCCAATTCATCTACGTGTCGATCATCTAGGAGAGGCGATCAAACCAAATGGCGAGAAATCACAATTTGCTCGCTTCGTCATTTTTGGCAAAACAAATTTTGATGGTTTATTTTGGTAATCTGTCTCCAAAAATGGTCATTTAAAAAATTGACACTTAATACAAACCGAAGAATATATATAAAGTCTGATGCATTTTAAAGACACTAATTGGTATAAGAAATTGGGACGTGAAAAGCCAAAAAGAAAAAAAGAATAACTACTATTAAAAGGATAAACTGTACATTGAATAAACACACAATTATACATTCGTTGTCAATGATTTATATTGTTGAATGAACACACAAAACAACATGAATCACAATACGGACCACTGTTGAGGGAATAAAAGATACCTTGATGGCTTGAATGTAATTTCTTTGTTGCTGTTATTGATCTTTGTGCTTAGATGGAGAGGATAATCATATAGTGTGATAATAAATATAACTGATGAATGTGAGTTTGTTAATATCGATCTTTATGCAGAACGCGGTGGCTTAATTTGGCGCCTTTAGTTGGCGTGTTAATTACTGGGGTAATGAAAACTAATCCCCATTTATTGAGTAATGGCCCAATACTCACTATCATACAATATAGATCTCATATTTGTTATATATTAGTCATTCATTTTTTGATCAAAACAAAAACAATAAAACGTTCACATTTTTTTTTAAATTAAATATCTCGCAAACCGGTAATCGTTACACGAAAAAAATCATACTATCGCGACGATAATTAAATTATCTTTATATAGATATGCACTTTTATATACTTTCGACTACTTTTTTTTTTTCTTTCAAAATTTCCGCCTAAAAAAAATCACATATGATTCGGAAAATCACATGTGATTTTTAAAATGAATCACATGAGATTTTTCTCGTCGAAAATTTAAAAAAATTATTATTATTATTATTATTATTATTATTATTATCATTAATGGGCCCCGGATAGTAATAGTAATGCCCTAGATGGTATTTCGGCTTCCACTAATTTCTTGTAAATCTTTTGAACTTTTAAAAAAGTGATTTTAGTATTAATAATAAGAATGATGATAATAATAATATGGATAATTCAAAAAATGTCCCAATTGCCCAAGTGTTGGGACTATTTAGACCTAAACTTTTGTGTTTCCCTGTCTACCCCAGTTGCCTTGGCAACTCGAAATCAGCCGACCACATGACGCCAAGTGCCCAAAAAGTACACAAGTTGTCATGTCTTGTAATCCGTAAAGTCACACTTGTCACTTGCAGATTTTAGTTACCCAAAAAGTACTGATTGCCCTGGGGTAGATAAGGAAACACAAAAGTTTAGGTCAAAATAATCTCAGCACTTGGGCAATCTGAGCATTTTTGGAATTATCCCATAACAGCAACAGCAACAGCAACAACAATATGTGTTGATCTGATAGGGCCTTCGCCTTTGACGCAAACCGGGATGGCTGATTTCGTGCTTAGTCTTGCGGTGATTTATGCAGCACAACGTAAACGTGTCAAGTAGGAGGCTTGATGAGGCGAAAAATGATCCGTTTTTAGGGGGTCATTTAAGCCCGAATCCGAATTTATTTGATCAAATATTACCCTAAATCGTTCCTTTTGTGATTTTAGGTGTTTGGAGAGTGAATTCTGGAAAAGAGGCTATTTTGGACGTTTTTGGAGCATAAAGTGAAGAAAACGACAAAGTACCAAAAATCCAAGCTGGAAATACAAGGTGACGGCGTCAAGGGTTTGCTCTTGACGGCGTCAGACATGAAGATTAATTTACCGTAGCTGGTGACGGCGTCAGATGGAGTGATGACGGCGTCAAAGTGGCCAAGAATAATTTACCGTGGGTGGTGACGGCGTCACATAGGCCGTCACGATTTTATCTAGGGCGTCCGAGGAAGTGTATGGCGGCGAGTTGACGGCGTCAGATTTTACTCTTGACGCCGTCAGGACGATTTTCCTATATATAGTTTTCTAGTTTTTTTCATTAAAAAGAGAGAAGTTTTGGTGAAACCCTAAAGACGATTTTGGTGCCTCTTTTACAGGTTTTTCAAGGGTTCCAAACCCTTGAGACTTTGCATTGTAATTGAGATAAGTATACTCTTAATTCAATCAATATGTCTATGTGTTGGTTGTTTATCTTTTGTTCTTATCTTAATTCTACTATGCTAGGCTAGATCTCTCTTGTGTTTGCTTAGATCTAATGAAACCTAGATGTTGATTATGTGTTGATTACTTGTCTATTCTTGTTTTGAATGAATGATTTTATATGTTAGGTTTAAGAAAACTGGCAGATCTCCAAATGGTAACATGCTTGAACGTCTTAAGAAACATGAACCGAGGCGTACTAGGTCTTTATTGGTTGTATTTAATGCATGAGCCACTGTTTACAATCCCTATAGTTGTGCTGGGTCATGGTGTAGGAGGAGATAAGAGCTCATAGAGTTGGGGAGTTATGTATGCCACTCCACGAATGGTATTAAGGAATACAACCCGTCATTCATACAAGTGTAACAACTAATTAACATGTAAAAGATATCTAGGGAGTAATGAAGTCTAAGTAAACACAATTTCTCCAATTACTGCTCACAACCTTAGTTTAATATTAGTTTAATTTCATTTTCATTAGTTTAATTAGTTATAAAGTAGTTTTTGGGTTAGTTGAATAACAACTAATTCCGCCCACTCTTCTAAAAACCGAGATTTTAATTGCTTTCATAAAATTATAAAAACACAAAAATAATCATCTCTCACCTCTAGAACTATTAATTAGGTTTTCTAACCCTAGCGACACTATTCCTAAGCTGAACGATCAATCCCCCGGTACTTGTCACTATACTATACTACAACGATCAGGTACACTGCCTGGTGGGGGTTGTAAGCCTCGCGAGATCCCTCGAGAGGTAAAGCAAGGTGCGATTCCCACGCATCAAGGCTGAATGTGCGGCTACTGGATATTATTTTCTCCCTTTTTCATTCTCTTCTTTGGAAGAATTAGAGAATCATGTGGTTACCTTGCTGAAGCGGATACGACAGTTCTCAATGTAGATATCGAGGCACGAGTTGTTGTCCACATCGCTAATAGGATTAGTTTTGTTATAGCTAAAGGATTAGGGCTCAGATAGTATCTCAGCTTCCCACTAAATTTTTGTAAATCCTTTGAGTTTTAATAAAGTGATTTATAATAATAACGAGTAATTTGGCTTACGCGCGTTGCAATGGAGTCAGTTTAAGTCTAATATTCATTCCGAACAGTTTCTTATATAAACTAATAAGATCGATACACAGTTTTGTCTAACGGATTTGTTGAAGTATGCTATTTATTGTTTTTGTTTAACTTTAATGCTATTATCAATAATTTAAAGCATCAATCATGCACTAGAGGCATAAAATTAATTGTATTTATTGTACAAACCAAATAGAAAAATTGCTTAAATAAACCAAATAACTATGGAAAATAATTTATTTCTTCATCCCATTTTACATAGATGTGGCATAGACAATCTAAGTCACATATTTGTTGTAGATTATCTATGAGAGATAAAAATAAGGTTAGTGAATGATGTTGACATATAACAAACTACCTTAACTGATATCAATATACAAAAAAATGACATTTTTCTTCGGGATCTTGTGTGTTATAATCTGAGGAGAGTACGCCCGTACGACAAAAGTGCCTGAAGCACTATGTAAGTTCAAATTATACACGGGAACAAGAAAGGACAAAAGTATCTTTAAAGGTTAACAAATCCATGCCGGGTACTTTTCAAAAATATCGAGGAAGTGCGAAGGGATACAGTCACATACCCTGGTATTAACCTGAAGTTTGAGAAGAGCTTTAAACATGAAGTTTAAGCAAGACTTAGCTGGGTGTAGTTAATGATGATAATATATCACTACATGGGTATTGAATCGGTTTCTGTGAGCGAGGTATTGTAATGTCTTGCTTGGGACCTCTTGGTATAGTGAAAGAAGTTCTTACGTTGGTGTGTTTGCACAAGTGGGAGTCCAAAAGGATTTTATGTGTGCAAACAATACAACAAGGTTTCACAACTTACCTTTATGGAAATGTGAAAGGTCACACTGATGTACACTAAACATAACGAGCAAGAAGAAATAAGAAACATGTATACAAAATGAAATGAGAGGGAAATGGAAATGAAAATCTAGTAGTATTTTCATTTAGTGGTTGAACATTTATTACCTGAAACTTTATTTATCAAGGGATAAATATTAAGGGATAATTGACAAGAAGCAAAATGAACAACCCCTAAGGGTTGTTTGTGGATCGTTCGGTTGAAACCCCAAGAAGGAGGGTAGTTTGTTTCCTAAACAAACTCAAATACTTGTTCTACAACTATTCTAGATCCTTCCTGGCTCCCCTATATATACGAAGGGACTTTGAAAGATCCTCATAACTCACACACTAACCCTAAAAGTATCCCCTTTCATCTCAATACCCCCGATCGATCGATCCAAAGGGTTCAAACTCTTTGAACTAATCGTTACATCCCTAATTCGAACCAAAGTCGATTTAGGGTTTACCCAATGTATCGTATCTCACCTAATTTGCTTATGTTCGAGCCCTATTCTACTTGTGCATTATCGGTGGATACTTGATGTAACCCAGAAGTTAGGTTTTCTCCCGAAAACCCTAACTTGGTCGATCAACAATAAAAGAAGGCAAACCTGCACATCAGATTCATTTAGGAGCTTACGCAAGCAGGATAACAAGTAAGCCTTCTATAAACTCCCTTCTTATGTGTTTAGGATTAGGTTATATCCATAGTTACGTAAAGATCATAACTGGTCAGGGATCTCTGGTAGCATGGCCATGTTATCTGTTTTATTTTGTTGTGTATGTTTTATTGGCCATGCGGGTGACACCAGAACCCTTCATCCATCTATCAGACGTACGCGTTTATTGAAAAAAATCCATGACACCTCTGTGTCTTAAAAGCATGTACACGCTATCCCCTCTTGTTTAATATCATTCAGATTTATAAAACAGTCGAATAAAGAGGATCATTCCATCATGGCTGCAAACTTTATAGGTTGTCGTGCCAAGCCGCAGATGATCCCAACTCCAATCAAATTTTCCAAAATACATTCGACTTCAATCATCACAACATCAACAAACATGATTTAAATAGCTGTAAGTAATATATGACATGGATGACAACATCAAAGAGGATGTGCAAGATTATTTATGCAAAAGACGCGTCATCAAATTTTATGATGTGTGCATAGAAAACCAGCACATGCCAAATTGCAACATAGATCGAAAGGCTAAAGTTACCTAAAGCAAATCGAAAGCACAAAGTTCTAGTATGATCTGAGAGTTCTGTGCATGAAGGTTGGTAAAACCCAAAACAAAATATATTTGATTTCTTTCAATAAAAAGAAAAAGGAAAAGGAAAAGGAAAAAATGAAACAATGTCGTTTTTGCCCCCCGTTATTTCCAAACATGGAACGACGTCATACCAGTCTACACCATTCCAAAACCACAATATATCAGGGGACAACAACTGACTACCAAATACTCAAGAAACATTGAAGTGAAAAGGCGTGGTGTTTTTAACCATACAAAATAACACAACTTTTTTAGCAGCTTTCACATTTCACGGGTCTAGAGGTCTGTCAAAGGTAGACCTTAAACAACATTTGGTATGGATTTTTGCTTATGTCAGAATACCCGTGCATTGAATCAGATACATAGCATTGGCTGCAAAAGCCGGTTGCATTTTATGTCATCCAGTTTCTGCCTTACTAAAACCATAGATTGTTCAAATCGCCACAGCCAATTCAGCACCACACTAAGGGAATTTAAGAAATAAAATGTCATGTAAGCCCAAAAATGTTGTCCATGGAGAAGCTGAGAAACACCATTGTCATGAAGGCCCATTAGACTAACCTAAAATTTGTAAGGTAACCCACGTGTGGTTGTCTTTGATTACAAACTTTGAACATGACCGATGATTGAAAAACAACCGAATACATGATATAGGTAGAAGCACAAACATTGAATTGATTGCTTATATAAGAGGGAATTGTAATGAATGATGTTGTGTTGGGATTCTTGTTACTGCTACTCATGTTTGATTACTACTGCTCTTATGGATTTAATGCAGCTCTTGAACTTCAATGAAAATATGCTAAGTGTTTACAACTGCTGGTGTAAAAGTTAAGACTACTCTTACAAAGTTACAACTGGTGAAGAACTTCATGGAATATACGCTAGTAGTTACTGCTACTCAGACAATGCTAAGACTGCTCTGTCAAAGTTACTACTGCTAGTGTAAATGTTACAACTGTTAGCATAAGTTAGTACTGTTAGATGTTTTGGTTAGTACTGCTTACTAGATATGTATTAGATAAGTATAGACAAGATTTGATATACTTAGGAAAGGATTGTAGGACTCCTTGGTGTATAAAAGGAGTACCTAGGGCATAGAGTTATACACACGAAACACGAATTACATAGAATATACAATCGTATAATTCTTATAGCTTCAAGTTTTTGTAACCCTAATACTGTTAGAGTATTCATATTATTCTTAATAATGTTGAGGCTTGATTGTTATTTATTCATTGTTCACTCTTCCATTAAAATTCTTCTTAATATTAAAGGTTAGATTCCGCATAATCTTTAATACACTCAAACACAGCTTCTACTATAGTTGTGTTAGATTTATCTAATATAACTAAACCTTAAAACAAGCTTAAGGAATTCGATTTAAGTTCAACTGGGATTCAACACGTTGGCATGGTAAAAATTGAATGTTCATTAAGTGACATGACTAATAAAAAGCTTTTTAAACATGTACTAGTCTTCAGACGTAAATGTGAATGCTTTTCCATATTAACTGGTCTACACTGCGTCTACTTACAAGAAAAACTTAATAATATAGAGAAAACTTTACACGTAAAAGCTCTTCCAAGCTTGTCTTTCGAAGCATTTTACCATGGGCGTAGCTAAGCTACCAAGGTCCCTCTGAGTAACGGAGTACAAATATTAAAGCCTTTAATACTTTGATACATTATGTCATGTAAACACTTTCGTAGACGGCTCTACTTTTTGCAACATGCATTTATACAACCAAACTCTTTGTATTCTTCCTCTTTCATACAACCTATACTCTCCATTCTCCAACACTCGTTCCCCAAGTCATAGAAAAAAATTTAAGAACAAAGTCGACATTTTGGATAAAAGTTACAAGCAAAAAATCTGCATTAAATTCATACTTCCCCTATACATTAGAATGGGCTTTTCTACAACAACCATCATAGGCCCAATAAGTAAACACAAATTAGGGCTCTATCATACCAATAACCAATCCCACCAAACTAAACCACCATATTTTTCCACCTTTCACCTCTAAACTCCCATTAACTACTTTTTAACTAATTCCGTTTCTATTTTTTACAAATTATTTTTACCAATCATCATATCATATCATTTTTAATTGTTTATAAAAAAAAACCCCCAAAAAACTCAAACTTTATATAATCTTTATTTACAAATTATAAATTACTAAAAAAAACCTTTCAAATAAACTTTTCCTCACCAAACACAAACACAAAAACACACACTTAAAACACACTCGAAAACACACACACAAAAAAACACTATCTCTTCATCTTCACGATCATTAACCCCATTAATCCACCAAACTCCAATCCTTTAATTCCACTCCATCTCCACTTTATTATTCCCCAAATCCTTTTATAAACTTTTTTTTATAAAAAAATTAGGGTTTTTAGGGTTTCTAATTCGAACTTACTGATTAATTAGTATATTTAGTGTTGAGTACTGTATTTGAAGTGTTTATATATAATAATTTTTTAGGTGGTTTTATTAAGTTTAGTTTGTATGGGACTATTTTTGACAAGTTTTGAAACTTAGGGGACTTTCTTTTCAAAATAAATGCATAGGGACTATTTTTGACAAGTTTTGAAACTTAGGGGACTGAAACTGCCAATATTGCAAACTTTGATCAATTTTCATTTGTTTTTTGCTCATTTTGCATTTAAAACACATAAAACACAATCCCTGGGATAATTTCAGTATTTTGATGACTTTTTGATTATTTTTGTATGTTTTGGCAGTTTAAATACGACAAAAATGATGAGTGTTTTAGCACTAATCAGAAAGCAAACGAATGAATGAACACAAGGAAACAACGTCGCGCCTCTTCAGATTTTTATAGATTTTATTAACAAGCACAAGTACTGTTTTAAAAATCATCTTTCCAGACCTGTACAGAAAGTTGACTGCACATACATACAGAAAGTTTGCCTTTAACTAACCCATTTAGTCACTTTAGAAAAATCCAGCAAAATTCCAGGAAGTCACACATATCCCAAATATTACCCCTGTCAAGTTATAGGTCTTAACTCCTTATGGTTTGAAAACTAAAAATCAAAAACACCAACTGAATTTCCAGACTCATTTACTCAGATTTGACAACTAGTCTCTCAAAAATCAAAAGGTTGCCTTCCGGACCTCCATTGACCCCGAAATTTGATATTCAAGTAGTACACACCCTGAACTTAGTTTTAGACTCAAGAATCAAGTAAAATATGTTGTTATCATAAAGTTATACCCCTTGCACTTCATCCCAAAATCTGGACAACATACTCAAATGAAATCACACCCAAATCCTATACCTTTATAACGATACAAAACCAACTCAAAGCGACCAAATGTTTAACCAACCCATTACCACACCTATTGACCCCTTTTATTCAGTTTGTAAACATGTTCTTAGACTTATCTTGACCACCAAATAACTCGCACACAAGCATACAATTTGACAGCAGGTTAACGAGACACAACGTGAAGTAACGAGACCAAAAACAACCTAACACTTAACCATAATATCCAATTACCACGCACACTTTTATAGTTTCAAAACACATAAACTCCCACATGTTTACAGTCCTTATGATCCATACTCACGACACCCACACAACATAGAATCAACAAGCCAAACACACCATGAAAACCCTCACATAAACTCATTGATTCATGACAACAATTACAGCCTAGGGTTTCCCGTTTTCGATCCATTTAAAGTGCATTCATGACCAGATATTAGGGCTTGTTTAGTGGTTAAATACAGGTCGACATTGGCTGGAAAAAGGGACATCAAATAGGCCACTAGAGACTCGACCAAACAATCCATATAGGCGTAGTTTATTAGCTATCTAGGGTCGACAAAGGTTGATAACACGCAACACAAGGCATCACATGACACAACAGCCCCTAGGGTGCGTTTATTAGTAGCTTAGGGTGTGATAAGGGTAGGGAAACACGACACCAAGCAGTCCAAAACATGCGACACCACAACATAACTAGGCGTGAAGGTCTTTGTGCTTTCATATAGTTTTATTCACGAGATAACAACATATTTACGAGCATGATTCAGTGGGTTCTTAGCATGATTTTAACTCTTATTTACGCCTGATTATATGTCAAAATAAATAACACTAAAGGGTAAAAGAAGAACCTGTATCGACTCCAAACAGAAACAGAATGGAAAAAGAAAACTACGGCTCGAATAGTACATAAGGACTCCAACGATGCACCCTCTTCTTTGTCACCAACTGTTCTCTCCTTCTTCTTCTTTCTTGGCAGCAACATGTGAGTTTTGTGTGGTTTTCTCTTGCTTGGTAAGATGTAAAGTGAAGATGGGAGGGAAAAGTATACTGGCATATAATATTTAGGGCAAAGCGTGTGAATATTTTAGGTGTAACCGTGTTTTAGTAAAAAGGGTACGTGGAATGCATGCAATCTTTCTTATCCTCATATCACATGACACAATTTGAGGGGCTAGGCAATAGTCGGTTATGCATACTAGGAAAGGGATTTAATTCAGTTATGATATTATTTATTTAGTTTTAGGATAATTTAATACCATGTAATATTATTTGTAGTGTATAGTTTTAATGACATATTATTAATAATTTAAACTTAGGATAAAATTCAAAATGGCGTAAAAATTATAGTTCAAATATCTTATGACATATAAGTATCAAACGTTCAAATGTCGTTTCGTATTTTAGGTCATTTATACATACAATTTCTACTATAGCTATGTTGGATTTATCTAATATAACTAAACCTTAAAACAAGCTTAAGGAATTCGATCTAAGTTCAACTGGGATTCAACATGTTGGCATGGTAAAAATTGAACGTTCATTAAGTTGCATGACTAATAAAAAGCTTTTTAAACATGTACTAGTCTTCAGACGTCAATGTGAATTCTTTTCCATATTAACTGGTCTACACTACGACTACTTGCAAGAAAAACTTAATAATATAGCGAAAACTTTAAACGTAAAAAAAGCTCTTCCAAGCTTGTCTTTCGAAGCATTTTACCATGGGCGTAGCTAAGCTACCAAGGTCCCTCTGAGTATATAACGGAATACAAATATTAAAGCCTTTCATACTTTGATACATTAAGTCATGCATACACTTTCGTAGACGGCTCTACCTTTTGCAACATGCAGTTATACAACCAAACTCTTTATATTCTTCCTCTTTCATACAACCTATACTCTCCATTCTCCAACACTCGTTCCCCAAGTCATAGAAAAAAAATTTAAGAACAAAGTCGACATTTTGGATAAAAGTTACAAGCAAAAAATCTGTATTAAACATTCATACTTCCCTATACATTATTATGGGCTTTTCAAACTATCATAAGCCCAATAAGTAAACACAAACTAGGGCTCTATCATACCAATCCCACCAAACTAAACCACCATATTTTTTCAGTTTTCACCCTCTAAACTCCCATTAACCACTTTTAACTAATTCCGTTACTATTTTTTTTACAAATTATTTTTACCAATCATAACATTTTTAATTTTTATAAAAAAAAAAACCCCAAAAAACTCAAACTTTTATATAATCTTTATAAATTACTCGTATAAATTAAAAAAAATAACCTTTCAAATAAACTTTTCCTCACCAAACACAAACACAAAAACACACACTTAAAACACACTCGAAAACACACACACACAAAAAAAAACACTATCTCTTCATCTTCACGATCATTAACCCCATTAATTCACCAAACTCCAATCCTTTAATTCCACTCAATCTCCACTTTATTATTTCCCAAATCCTTTTATAAACTTTTTTTTATAAAAAAATTAGGGTTTTTAGGGTTTCTAATTGCACCTTACTGATTAATTAGTGTATTTAGTGCTGAGTACTCTATTTGAAGTGTTTATATATAATTTAGTTAGGTGGTTTATTGAGTTTAGTTTGTATGGGAGAATATGAGGAGTGGTTGGGTGAGGGTGAGGGTGGGGGCGTAATGCCGAATGGTTTGTTACCGAATGTGGGAAGGTTGTTAGGTAGTTTGGATTCGGTTAGGTGGTTAAAAGCGGAGGATAGGACGGAGGAGTTGATTGAGTGTATTCAGCCGAATAAGATGAGTGAGGAGCGTAGGATTGCCGTTGCGGATTATGTGCAGCGACTTATTATGAAGTGTTTTCCTTGTCAGGTTGTTGTTAAACTTGCGATATGGGAATTTTTATATGTTTGTTAGAATACGAGTGTGTTTGTGGAATTGTGATGCGCTGAGTATGGATTGTCTTTTTTATGGACTTATTGGCTTATTGAAATCTGGAAAAGCCGATAAGGTTACTTTTTTGGGCTTCTGTGGTTGAGTTTATGGCATAGCTTATCTGCTTTTTCAGATTTTGATAAGCCGATAAGCCCATAAAATAAACTAAGCCAAACACCTTCTAAAGTGAAATTTATGTTATAAGTTGTATATCCCCTTGCGAAGTTTTGGTCTTTAAGTAACATTGATTTTGCCCTAGTATTCGTGCTGTTGGTTGTAGATACGCTGCTATGATGGTTATTCTGTGTCTGCTTTACAGTCAGCAGAAAATGAGTTTTTGAAAGCATTATCTTTGTAAAAGCATTGGTTTTCGATGCCTTATTTGTAATTTCATTGTGTTGTAAAGTCGGCAGTTTCTCATTATGACCACAGTATAATGAGCCACTAGCTTATAGGCATTTAGTTGCTAAGACGATGTTGCATAATTATGTGAGGTTACTATGATTTTTATCGTTATGCGTTCCGCTGCAAAAACATTTAGCATCACTTTTATATATAGTGCAGTAGATTTGATAAGCTTATAACAATGACGAAACTAGTGGTTCACTAAGTTGGATAATTGTTTTTTATACATATTGTAGAATGTCCCTCTTATATTTCGCATTGTTGCAGGTTTTCACTTTCGGGTCTGTACCCCTTAAAACGTATCTACCTGATGGAGATATTGACTTAACAGCCTTCAGTCACAATGCAAACTTGAAAGACTCGTGGGCTACTGAGGTCCGTGATATGTTGGAGACCGAGGAGAAGAACGAGAATGCAGAGTTTTGTGTAAAGGAGGTTCAGTACATCCAAGCAGAAGTATGTTATTTTTCCCCCCAAAATGCTATGTATTAATATGATAATCACGATTCACGAGTGATATTGACAATTCATTATTAAATAAATGGCAGGTTAAAATTATAAAGTGCCTTGTTGAGAACATTGTGGTAGATATATCCTTTAATCAGCTCGGAGGGTTGTGCACCCTTTGTTTTCTTGAGGAGGTTAGCAGAGTTATTATTTGTGACGAACCTTATCGAGTTAATGCTGTTATAATGACAAAATTTGGCGTTTGCAGGTTGATAATTTGATAAACCATGACCATTTATTTAAGCGTAGTATTATACTGATCAAAGCCTGGTGTTACTATGAGAGTCGTATACTTGGTGCTCATCATGGGCTCATATCAACTTATGCCCTTGAGACCTTGGTTCTTTACATATTCCATGTTTTCAACAATTCATTTACTGGGCCTCTTGAGGTAGTCTGATTTTCAAATCTCTTTTTACATTAAGTTACTTAGATCCCATGTTTATATTGGTTGTTTTTTTCTTGGTTTTGCAGGTCCTATACCGTTTTCTGGAGTTTTTTAGTAATTTCGATTGGGAAAACTTTTGTGTTAGCCTATGGGGTCCTGTGCCAATAAGCTCACTTCCAGATGTGACTGGTAATTGTGTATGATATTATTTTTTTGCTAAATGATAATACCCTGACAACGCAAGTTAATGTGATTTTGTGCTGATATGCTTTTTTTCGTATATACTTTGTAGCGGAGCCTCCTCGTAAGGACAGTGGAGAGTTGCTGCTTAACAAAATGTTTCTTGATGCTTGTAGCTCTGTTTATGCTGTTTTTCCTGGTGGTCTGGACAACCAAGGGCAAGCTTTTGTTTCCAAACATTTTAATGTTATTGATCCATTACGTGTGAGCAATAATCTAGGACGTAGCGTCAGTAAAGGTATTTTTATTGACCATTATGTTATTTATTGTTATGATCTTTTGGTAGACGTACATTTACACTCACCGTCAAAGTTATACCTGTAAGATTTCACAAATTTGCCCTTTCTGATGAGAATGAAATAAACTAGATAGAGCTGTACTTACTAAAACATTTCTAATTTCTTTTGCAATTACTTTTTGCCTCAAAAACTAATGCCTATAGAAGGTTGTTGGATTGTGGAGATATGTTTATGAAATTAATTTTTTTTTAAGTTGATGAAGTGGCATGTCATGGCAAGTTTATAAACCTTATAAAAGCTTCATCATAGTGTATGCTAAAGCTAATAGAGCTAGATTGTAGGAGTCAAACATACTGCATGGTATATGCTAAAACCATATATTTGAAACATCTCACACAACGTTGCATGTCACAATGAGTATTAGCTGTTATTAGATTGACAAATGGTGGGTACAATAGTTAAAATAACATTCCCTGATCTAAAGCTTATTCAGAGGAAACTTAGAATAAAGTATACCAAATTAAAAAGAGGACATATCACTACCGTCATCAGTTTCTTAACTCCCTAACGGTATGCAATGCCATTGAAGTTATGATTTAGTATAGAGTTTGGGTATTCAATTAAGATTGAAATATTGATTACAGGATTGACAATTGGGCACATGCTCTTCTACCACAAAGCATATTAACTCTTATGTATACATGATATTAGATGCACACATATATCAAATATAACAAATGTCTTAAGATGTTTAGGTGTTGTCTATCCTGTGTCCTTAATTAAGTGGAATTCAAGTTTACCCTGAATCAAGTTACTGTTTTGGATCAAGCAAACTTATATAGTTGCCCCTTTTTGGCGGATTTATATTTTGGCCTATAATAACCTTAGTCTGCTTATCATTTATCTAGTTTTGAATGCAATTTGACCAGATGCGTGAAAATATTTGCCACTCTTACCTACTGGTGAAGGTAGTTAGTTTGCATAAGTTGCCACCAATACATTTGTGTGCTAGTGCTAGAAAATTCTGAAGATGCTGCTGAAATTGAGTAAATTAAAAAGTTTGTCCCAGTGACGACAATATTATTCATCATATACCAGAAGAGGACAGTTTCGTAAAACTCTTCTGAAGAAACATAGGCATCCTTGATGCACATGCTTACACTGAGTCAATGTAATCACCTCACATAGAATTCTGTCTTGACATCAAATTGTTGAAACACCAACCTTCTGAAGCAACAATTCAAAATACCGCGTCAGTAATTTCGGTCGTAGGAGAAAATGTTTCCTGTTGGTCTGTTATCCAGGAAACTACTGAGCCTTTTGATCGAGTGAGTAAACCTGATATATGCCTAATCAACTTGATATGAGGTAGAGACTCGGTAATGGCTCATATTTGTATCTCTTTATGAGTCTGGAGTTCCTCAATGTATTTTGTCAACATCAATGATCCGTGGCTTGTGAATAACAAGTTAGAACTGAAGTGTTGGAAGTTTTTAGTTAGTTGATGATGTAGGATAAGGGCCATAACTGGAATCATAGCCAGCAAAAGTGCAAAAACCCTTGTGGCCAGTGTTCTATTCAAATAATGCACATTTAGTTCTTTAAGCAGGAAGCTTATGACATTCATGAGAAGATAACTCAGAGAGGAAAAGTAACCCTGGTTATTATGATGTTGGTATTTAGTAAAGGTGGCAAAAGTGTTAAAAAGGGTAGAGGTGGCAAAATTGTTGGTTTGGATAACTGGTTAGAAAATTGTTTTGTTCGGAAAATTCCCTTTTGATTTTCTTGTTTATCCGGAGGCGAATTGTACCTTTTCTAATTGTTTTAGTGGCGGGGCTGGTGATAGTAAAAAATAGGTGAGTTATGAACCTATTGGACCTGTACTGTTTTGCTTACAAGAGAAAGACATTGATTCTAATTGAACAAAGACGCTTCTGTTTTGTGGCATCGGAGAGACATGTTACAAGTTACAACCTGACCCATATGACCCGTTTTCACATATAATTGGCTTTTCTATGGCTCTTTTAGACCTAATGAGAAGCTTACACATGTTCCAAATAGATTCACAAACTTCTTATTATCAGGCCCAAATTCACCTGATTTTAAGCAATTGGGTCTGAAAATGCCGGTCTAGCATGTAGCTTTGTTTATTAGTGCTTGAGAAGGCATTTGATTAATTGCTGAGGATAAAGCTTAAATGTACTCCTTTAATCTACAAATGAATGTAAATTATATATGACAATATAGCTGGCTTGAAGCTTGCTTACCATGTAGTATAATGCTATCATATATGTTTCTTCTTTCAGGTAACTATTTCAGAATACGCAGTGCATTTGCTTACGGGGCGGAAAGGCTGGCTAGATTACTCGATTGTCCTCAAGACAATATAGTTGCTGAAGTAAATCAGTTTTTTACCAACACATGGGACCGGCATGGCAGTGGCATCCGCCCTGATGTACCTGGTACTGATTCCCTGCGTGCGAACTTGTCAATTTCCAACAGTCAACCCGTCACTGATATACCAAAGATCAATTCAAGGGGCAAAAAGTCCAAGGAATTCAGTGGTCGTGAGAATGAGTCTGATGACAAACGTTCTCAGAATTCATCCCGTCAACCTGGTACTAAAGCTTCTCGCGCACAAAACCAGAAGGGTAATGGAAATGTAAACAAAGGACAGAAGAATTTAAAATCAGGTCACTTGGTTAATGACATTCAAAGGTCTCCTTTTGCTAGAACACAGTCTAGTCCTGAACTAACGGATAATTACAATGATGGTCATTTTCAAGGTAGGACTAATAGAGCACCTGAAAGTGGGAAAAATAGGAGGAAGAATGTCGAACCCGAGATGCCAAACAATACTCCTGCCAATCAAGGGTTTGATGCTTCTGTTGATTCAAATAATGGTGCAAGTTTGTATCAACAACGTGAAGAGACCTCTTCCACTGTTGGAGCACACGGGATGCATCAAGAAGAGCAAGATCTCGTGAACATGATGGCATCTTCTGGAATTCACGGTTTCAATGGTCAGGTTCATATGCCGATGGGTCACTTACCATATCCGTTTCCTCCTTCTTTACTAGCGGGAATGGGATATGCACAACGGAACTTCCCAAATATGGTACCCGCCAACTTTCCTTTGTTTGATCCTACATTCTCGGGAATGCAGTTTCCACATGGTTTAGTTCCTCCTCAACTATCTCATTTCTTTTCTGGACTTGGAGTGACCCCGAACTCTGAAGAACCAGTCGAACCCAGTAATGAAAATTTTAGTGTTGTGGAAGTGAGCTCTGCTGACGCTGATCATGATTCCTGGCGGGAACAGAATGTGGTCCCCACTGGAGGGTTTGAACCTGATAGAGTGAATTCCGAAAAAGTTACATCCACTGATAAACGACAGGCTTCTTTGGCTGGGTTGAATTATGTTCCCCCTGCACGTCGTGTAGGTGGTTCAGGTGCTTTATTGAAAAGTCAGAAGTATAACAAGGAAAAACGTGGGCCATTGAGGGACGATAGTGATGTTGTTTCGGATGAAAGAACCGCAAGCTCAAGATTCTCATCTGCTGCACACAGTAATTCTCTGAAAAGTAAAACTTCATCAGAGAGTTCATGGGATGAAACATCATCTGTCAAAAAGCCAACTAAGGAAAAACGAGGGAAAAAGCCAGTTCTCTCTGCAGAATCATCTAGTGGGTATGTCAAAGGTAAGACCATGTTCGAGAGTACGTCTACGCAGCAGTCTGAGGATGATGATCAGGACTCGGTTCGTCCACCAAGTATGGGCTCTGACACGGGATCGATGCATGCTCCAAGATCTCACATGCCTAGTTATGAACCGGCTCAAACAAGTGGATCTGACTCAATGGTCCCTATGGGTCCAATGATTCTAGGTCATAATTCTAGACAAAGAATGATGGATAATTCAGGGGCCACACCGTTAACATTTTACCCCACTGGGCCTCCTGTTCCGTTCCTCACAATGCTTCCATTTTACAATGTTCCATCCCAGCCTAGACCATCTGACCCATCAAGTAGCCATTTTAGTGACCATGATGGTATGGAAAATGGTGATCTTAGTCACACGTTTCATGCTGAAATACCAGACCAGTCTGAAGACATCAGTTCCAATTCTTTGAGAGGGCCCGCTCCTGGTGGGGCCCCTGATGAGCGAAAGTCGGATATTCTTAACAGTGACTTTGCTAGCCATTGGCAGAATTTGCAGTTCGGACGCATTTGTCAAAGTCCACAGCAGCATGGACCCACGGGATATCCTTCACCTGTTATGGTCCCGCCAGTGTATCTACAAGGCCGTGTCCCATTTGATGGCCCGGGAAGACCTGTACCAAACATGAATTTAGTGACTCAGCTCATGAACTATGGACCTCGGCTCATTCCTGTTGCCGCACCTGTTCAGTCTGTTTCTAATAGACCTCCTAATGTTTACCAACATTATGTGGAAGATCTCCCGAGGCATCGAAGTGGGACCGGGACTTATTTACCAAACCCCGTAAGACTGTTTTTCCACCCTTCTTCACTCACAAAACATGCCTATTTTAGTCTTACTCGTATTTATTTTTATTATTTTATGTCCCTTTTTCTCAGAAGGTTGCTGTTAGGGATCACCATCCACGACGGGGGAACTACAACCATGACAGAACTGACAACCATATTGATAGAGAAAATAACTGGAATGGTAACTCAAAATCACGAGGTTCGGGTCGCAACCACAACCGTAACCAAACCAATAAACAAAGCTCAAGATTTGATCGGTATGGTGCAAATGACAGCCGGGCAGACAGATATCAAGCCCAGAATGGTTTGCATTCAGTCCCAAGTCAAAGTGGTCCTGCCGGTGTGGCCTATGGAATGTATGCAAACCCTGGTGGGCCATCATCAAATGGATCAAATGGTCCTTCAATGGTGATGATGTATCCAGTGGAGCATAACCCCGGTTTTGCTTCCCATAATGAACAGTTTGAGTTTGGGTCGTTAGGTCCTGTGGGGTTGTCTGGTGTAAACGAGCAATCTCAGGTAAATGATGGAAGTCGTGCACGTGGGACATATGAGGAACATAGGTTATATGGGGCTCCTATACAACGGTCTTCACCTGATAGGCCTTCATCACCACATCATCAAAGGTATATTATTTTCTGCAACCATCTCTTTTAGACCATGGAGTATCTTAAACCCTTCACATAAAATTTGCCAACTATCCCATTCCGGGAAGTCCCACAAATTTCTTTTGGATATGGTTCAAGGTAACATTCGAACATCTGCTGTCACATTTAAAGGTTTATATGCCAACCCATAAAGCTCTTGAAAGGCTTATAAATGAAATACATATTAAATTAGTGTTAATATGTTGCCCCATTTGATTGCGATGAAAAGCTCTACAAACTTGGATCTTAATTAATGTCATGTCATCATACACCTACACCTATGGTGGCTCAGTTGATAGACCAATCCATTTTTTATTAACTTTTTGATAAACGTCACGTTACATTTTAAAGGATATCAAGGTTTTCTATTGTTGATAACAGGAGGGTTTGATTGCATTCATCTGCCAATATCAGTTGCATGTCGTGATCATAACGAAGATTCTGATCGAGGATTACCAAACCTAATAGATGATGACCTGGAGAGACTCCTTGGTCAAAAGTCACAGGTTCGAAAGAAGAGATATTTGTGGTGGTGTAAACTGTTAAAGATCATGTTCAACATCAACGACAGGGTTAGGGGTGGTGGTATGTTGTCGGGAAGAAGTCCCTCATAGTTTTTCTTGGTTCCATTTTTGGTAGTTTTTATTTGTGTTGTCGGCTACTTTATATGGTCGATGATAAGTGTACTCTTACAACTCTTATTGCGAGATGTAGAATTTTTAGGCATCCACCCTATTATACATGTGTTGCTGCTGCCCTTTCGACTGATCATATTTGTAGGGTTTATAGTACAGAAAACAATTTTGTACTAACTACCTTGAGACAATGTTCAGTGTATCATTTATAAATTTAGTGGTGATATAGTCAAATGAAGAAGTTTAAGTTTAGCCGATGCTTACACTGTGTTCAAGTTTGTTTTTTTGAGATATAAAAAGCAAGGCTGTCAAACTCGCGAGTTTACACGTAAGATCGTACGATCTTACGTGTACACCATTCAAAATCGTGTAGGATCGCATCTGAGGTAGGATCGTAAGTAGGATCGTAGGATCGCACGTAAGATCGTAAGATTGACACGCGATCCGAGTTCACTTTTTTTTTTTTTTTTTTTTTTTTTTTTTTTTTTTAGTTTTTTAAGTCCATCCCACTTGCTTAGGCCAAAAAAACAAACGTGTGTTTTAGTAATGTCTAATGAGTAAATCACTATTGTTTCATATTCTAAATAGATTATAGTTTGTACATAGTTTCCTACTTTTCTAAATAGATTATAGTCTAAAAAGTGTTTAATAGTTTAATTTACTTTACTTCACTGTGAATAAACTAATCTAATGGTATGTTTTGGAATGCCACTTATGAAACGTTTGTTTTCTTGAAATCATGTTGATGGTTCGTATGTTTTGAGACATTTAGGACCTATGTTATGTAATATTATTGCACTAAATCGTTAATGTAACGATTGAAACTTGACTTTTTTGTGTTTTATTATTACTTTGGTATTTGAAATTTGAACTTTGTCATTTTCAAGAGGATATTATATGAACTTATCTTTGACGTTGAGTAGAAATATAAAACAGTTTGACTAGTATATCATTTGTTTACAAAATATAACAAATTGGTAGGATCGTAGGATCGCGATCTGATCTTACGATCTCGATCTTGCAAAGACAAAAACGATCATGCGCGGGATCGCGATCTTGACAGCCTTGATAAAAAGTGAAGATGGGAAAAGGGAGGAAGGGGAAGAAAGCTGATATTTTATTTTGTGTTCTGTGGAGATCAAATAAAAAAGGAAGTAAAGTGAGATAGAGACGCCAAAAAGCTAAAACAATGCACCAAAGAATTTATTGACATTTAAAAAGAATGAGGTATAACTGTGATTTTAGTGTCATCAACTATTTTAGTTAAAGAAGTGTGAAGTGCACACTCGTTAAGCTAATATGTTTTCGCCCCGACAAAGATGCGGGGGTCAAGGGGCAGAGCCTCTTGTTGGGTCCCGCTCCTAGGTGAGCGGGTGGGGGTCGAGGGGGAGCTGCCCCTGGGTCTGGGGGCAATGACCATAGCGGGGTTCGGGGTAGCTCCCCGACCCAAATGGTATATTTGGTGCTCCAAATGACTTACCTGTTTTTTTCCGCCAAAACCCAACTGACATGTCTGTTGGTTATGACCCTTCAGTGTTAACCGAAAACCGAAAATAATCGCATTTAACTGCCATCTAATTGTTACATATATTTAACATACATACCTTGTCTCTTATGAACGTACGAAT
This sequence comes from Artemisia argyi, assembly GCA_030686995.1. Lineage (NCBI taxonomy): Eukaryota > Viridiplantae > Streptophyta > Magnoliopsida > Asterales > Asteraceae > Artemisia > Artemisia argyi. Next base: position 54,948,246 of record CM060683.1, on the reverse strand, counting down.
TCACACAATTCTCTCTATCTTGCTTTGTTCTCTTGTGCTTAGAAACAACGTGTTCTTCTCGAATTATTATTCATGTACACTCATTTAATAAGTAAACGAACATAAATGAACATTTTACTAAACATGTTAATGAAATGTTTAGTGAACTGTCAGTTTGTTGACAACACTAATAATATAGTAGGTTGAATAATGAAGAAGATACGGTGAAAGAAAAAGTTTTTTTAAGCCCATTTACAAGATGAATATTTTCTTTCTTCCTAACCATCCAAAAAATGAGCGGATGATTTTGGGCTCAAAATTCATCAGCTTTTTTACCATTTCCCTTGCTTCCCTCGCCATTTCTCTTCCATTGTTAAGAAAAACTTGAAAACACAAAAGAAAAACTAGTTTCTTTACTTTACACTTTTCTTCTCTCTTAAATATAAAAATCTAAGTGAAGAACACTGTTATTGTTTTGATGATTAGCATCCTAATATACATGCTACATTGAGCTTATAAGGCTAAAGTTATTTTTTTGTTATTCAACATTATCTTTTTCTTTTATTCAACATTATCTTTCATGATAATGACGAGTAAATCGCATGTTGCAGTGGCTTTCAATCTAATTTAGACGGGTGTCGTGCAGCTTTTTGTTTTATTTTAGAGTAAACTACATTTTTTGTCCTTGTGGTTATATCAAAATCTCACTTTTGGTCCAATTTTCAAAAAATCGCACGGATCAGTCCAAAAGTCCACGTGGACTTCACTTTTGGTCCAATTTTCTTAGCTAGTTAGTTTAGTCGTTAAGTACGTTGCACCGTTAGTCCTTTAACCTAACTGTCGTTAGCAATGTTTGCACCGTTAGTCCTTTAACCTAACGGTCGTTAGCAAATTTTTTAAAATAAAAATTTTCCAAAAAAAATAATTTGAAAAATTCGAAAAAAATTCTAAAAAAATTTTTTTGACGATTTTTTTTTTCCAAAAAAAAAATTTTTGAAAAAAAATTTCAAATAAATTTTTTTCTTAAAAAATTTCTAAAAAAGAAAATTTTTTTGACGAAAAATTTTTTTCCAAAAAAAAAAAAATTGAAAAACAAATTTCTAATAAAAAAATTTCTTAAAAAATTCGAAAAAATTTCTAAATTTTTTTTTTGACATACATATTCTAAATTTTTTTTTTGACGATTGTCCCGGTTTGACACTAAAATTAAAATGTATATATACGCTAAAAAAAAAATTTGAAAAAAAAATTCAAATAAATTTTTTTCTTAAAAAATTCGAAAAAAATTTCTAAATTTTTTTTTTGACATACATATTCTATTTTTTTTTTTTGACGATTGTCCTGGTTTGACACTAAAATTAAAATGTATATATATACGTAACATTTTTTCTTAAAAATTTCTAAGATTAAAATGTATATATACGTAAAATTTTTATTAAAATGTATACACTAAAATTAAAATGTATATATACATTTTAGAATTTTTTAAGAAATTTTTTTTACGTATATATACATTTTAATTTTAGTGTCAAACCGGGACAATCGTCAAAAAAAAATTAGAATATGTATTTCAAAAAAAAAATTAGAATTTTTTTCGAATTTTTTAAGGAAATTTTTTCTTAGAAATTTGTTTTTCAAAATTTTTTTTTTGGAAAAAAAATTTTTCGTCAAAAAAAATTTTTTTAGAAATTTTTTCGATTTTTTTAAGAAAAAAATTTATTTGAAATTTTTTTTCAAAAAAATTTATTTGAAATTTTTTTTCAAAAAAATTTTTTTTGGAAAAAAAAAATATTCGTCAAAAAATTTTTTTTTAGAATTTTTATCATTTTTTAAATTATTTTGTTTGGAATTTTTTTTTTTCAAAAATTTGCTAACGACCGTTAGGTTAAAGGACTAACGGTGCAAACATTGCTAACGACAGTTAGGTTAAAGGACTAACGGTGCAACGTACTTAACGACTAAACTAACTAGCTAAGAAAATTGGACCAAAAGTGAAGTCCACGTGGACTTTTGGACTGATCCGTGCGATTTTTTAAAAATTGGACCAAAAGTGAGATTTTGATACAACCACAAGGATCAAAAATGTAGTTTACTCTTTATTTTATTTTTCTTTTAAATTACACTTTTAGAAAAATACATGATACATTTCTCAATGAATATGTGGACGTTATATTTCCAATTCGTCAAATCATACATTTCATGACACAAATTTGTTATTTAAATTGGCAACATGTTTTGAGAACTAAAATCTAAACACATATCCCAAGTATAACTTATAAAATCAAAACAACACATCAATAAACTTATAATGTCATTTACTTTTAGGCCGAAATAATAAACTAAAGCAAACTGAATAAAAGAGTTGAAGATGGGAGGATTTTTGCTTCATGATACAGTAAGATAACCGTTTAGCCACATTCACTTTTTGGGTCATAACTAGAGTTAGATACTTTTTATGATTACTAAAGTGGTAAATGTAATAAAACCAGCTACTATTTTTTATGTTTAAGCTTTTTTGTCACGGACTTGTCTCGAGCATGACACTTGTTACATAAGATGTTTGTTCACGCGTGAAGTAGCAAAACAAAGCTAGAGACCATCAATGCAAATAAAACTTATGTGAGTGTATGTATGTTCAAGTATATTAGTGTTCAATTAGGATATGTACATTTTTAAGTGAGTATAGGTAAATGGGGGTAAAAAAAGTATGACCACAACTTTCTCTCATTTATTTATTTATTTTATTACTGTTATTATATTTTTTGTTTTTGTTTCTTCACGCGTGGTGATCTCTTCCATCATAGTCTATCACACATGGTTGTGATCCTTAACCCGTGCACAGTTGGATACACTGTCACACCAACCGAGAAATCAGAACCACATGAGGTGACCCAGTGGTTTGGATTTGGTCTTCAAAGTGGTTAAAGTCCCTGGAGGTACCAGGTTCAAACTTTGGGGAGAAAATTAATCTCCATGTGGTCACGGAGGTTCATCTGCGATGTCTCCGGGCTATCCAAAAAGGTAGTCGCCCTAGGATTAGTCGGCTCGCAATGTCGAATCGAAACCCATGTTAAAAAAAAAAAAATCAGTATAATAAGGGACCAGGTGCACAAAAGGTTTTAAAACCGTATCATAAGAAATCAAATGAACAAAAAAGTACCATTTCATTCAAACAATTGTGTTGATTTTTGCAACCTTCCGATTTTTGCAAAAAGGTGGCGACCGTCCGACTACCGATTCACGATTTTTGCAACCTTGTGAATGACCAAATTAATCGTGCAGGTCGTGACATTTTACTCCCATCACTTAACAAACTACTAAACCCCTATGGTGACCACGAAACCCATCACACAAACATACATCATACTAAAACACAAATATATCCAACAATACACTCACACACACATAAAACAATTACATTTGGTTTTGTGGTTTGCACCACCAAACAGGTGCCAAAAGTTGGCCTCTACGCGTGGTGGAGGGGAGGCCGTAAAGGCCATAACTCGTGAAAAGGTAAATCGCGTAATTAACCACCACAACATGCATTTGAATTTTGAATCCTCAACTTTGGCTATAGATGCGTGTTCTTAACAGCAAAGATGCTGCCATCACGTAGATGACAATAAGTCAAATACTTTAATCGACTTTAATCTCTAATCTAGTAGAAGGAATGCAGTTATGAAAAACTCTAGTTTTATTGATTGAGATTATCATTAAAAAAAAAAAAAAAAAAAAAAAAAAAAAAAAAAAAAAAAAAAAAAAAAAAACCCTGTAAAATTTGTTGTGATGGAATCACTGCTTGTATTGAACATTTGGTTACTTTTTGAAATCCAAACTTGCTTCCTCATCGTTTCGGTTCAAACTGGTTTCAGCAGTACTAAGGTTCAAACAAGTGTAAACAGTTATCGTGAGACCCAAAATTAGCATACACAAAGTAGAGGCACAAATTTTCATTAATAAACTCGATATCAGAAAACAGTTGGTTCCAATTAGACTTCAAGAATTTGCCCTAATTGTATAGATACTCCTATAATTGCAAACAAAATTTCCAAAATTTCTTAAGCATGCTAACATACAATTTGGTTTCATTTAGAGCGCAAACCTGGGACATTCTTAAGCCCCATTTTGCCAAGAACAAGTTTAGGAATGGCAGGTGGATTATCGAGCCCCATGCTTCGGCTGAACTCGTTAGCAAGTTCCACAAGACGATATTTGTCCTTGCCAATAGTCTTGTTTGAGTTGTAGTACCCAAGCCATGCTTGGTATGCAGACTCTTTGTTTTTCATTTCCACATTAGACAATGCCTTTTCAACCTGTACATTTTCAAGTTGACAAAACAAAAGTCAACCTTTGACTTCCAAATGTCAAAATCAATAATAATCAAGAGAATTAGTCAGATAGTCAACCTTTTTCTTTGTGTCAGGATCTACTAATGGTAACTCGGTTTTTGAAATCGGCAAATCTTTAAGGGTAGATAAAAAGAACTGTTCCCAAGGTGCTAGCAATAGTATCCCTTGCCCTTCCTTCCCTTTACGTCCAGTTCTTCCCAGCCGATGAATGTACTGAGCTTTATCAGCCGGAAGCCCAACCTGCATTCAGTATCGAGTCAGACGGGTTTTGATCAAAAAGGCATTTCATATATGTGGGACAAAACTTGAGAGAAGCAAGACCTGAATAACAAGTGTAACATCTGGATAATCAACACCACGTGCAGACACATCAGAAGTTACAAGAATAAGACCCTTTGACCTCCGGAATTCGTCTGAAACACGGGTTCTGTAACTTTGTGGCTTTCTGGAGTGGATTTCGCGTACATTTAATTTGAGTTCACCAAGTAGGTCAGCGATGAGCTTCGTGACCATTGCAGTCGTGCAAAACACAAGAACCTGCATATAAATAACATATAGCAAATGGTCAAAATGACAGGAAAAAAAAAAAAAAAAATCACTTTTTAGACCCTTTTCTTCTGAGATGTGCTGCAAAAATCACTTTCACTTTAATCACAATACGTAAATTTTGTAGCAACATAGTATGAAAGAGCTTAGGTATAAATCTAATGGTTAGAATAGTGAAAGACACATCTCAAGAGGCGTCCGATTTATTTCCCTTACATTAAATACCAGAAACACTTATTTATAGATAGAAGGATGCAACATTTAACAAGCTCAAGAATTCAGACCTTGTAGTCTGTATCATCTGCAATATGATCTTTCAAGAGAGCAAACAATACTGAAAATTGCTTGTCCAATGGTGCAACTAAATGTGTTTGTTGGACCTATATAAAATGCAAAATCCTGATTAGATACAAAATATATTAGTTAATGAGCATTCAAAACAAGCATATAGATAGCATACCTGTGTGTGAGTCTCTTCACTACCTTCACGAACAGTGTTGATATATTCATGATCTCTTTTCAATGCAATATGGCAAATTTGACGAACCTTCACATCAAAAAATACATTTGAAAAGGTCGCAATAGACAAGCAATTCACCTCAAGGGTATAAAGAAATTACCACACTAGAATAAGAAAAAAACCTCGGGTGGTACTGTGGCTGAAAATAAAAGTGTTTGTCGCTGCTTTGGGACGGCTGCAACGATCTTTTCAATGTCTTTACGGAATCCCATATCCAAAAGATGATCAGCTTCATCAAGAACCAAGACCTTGACCCCCATTAACCTAGTGGCAAATCCTGCTGTATTCTCAATATGATCTTTAAGTCTTCCTGGAGTGGCTACAAGAATCTGTTATTCGAAAAGGAATTAAAATTTGATAACTAATACAAACTTTTAATATCAACAATCACAAATTTAAGAACTAATACAAAATTTTAAAATTAACAGAGCAACAGCAGACCTGGCAAGGGCTTGCTTGCATACGTTTTTGTTCTAGAGCAAGTCGAGTGCCTCCAATGACAACTTGAACACCAACGGATGTATGATATTTTATCAATTTGTTAGCTTCCATTGCAGCTTGACTTGCAAGCTCTCTTGTAGGACATACAACAAGGACAAGAATTGGGGGACGCTTTTGATCACGGCCAACAGCTGGGGATTTCACAACAGCTTCAATTGATGGGAGCTGAGAATAAATACATATTTTAGAAAATTATAAGAAAAAAAAGAAGTTTTTACACATGTCTGATGTTAAGATCAAAATCAAACACTGAATTAATAATGGCAAGTTGCTGTGTCTTACCAGAAATGCAACAGTCTTTCCAGTGCCTGTTCTAGCCTTAGCCAAAACATCCTTCCCTGTAAGGTTGAAATCGATTAGAACAAGTATCATCGCACTCACAGCTCAAATTACATATCACTATATTATGGTCAATATCAAAGGTCCTTTTTTACTTCAAGTTCAAACCTTAAAACAAGAATTGAAATCTTATTTTGTTTTGTTTTTTATTTAAGCTTTATATAGTTATCAAAGTGAGATAAAAAGTTCTTTATAGTGTGCCGCTTTCTTGAAATAGTACTATTTTGTATACAAAGTCTACATAAATGACATAAATACGTAACAAACTAGTGAACTGTCTACACTCCTCAATTTTTCAGATTAGCTTTGGAAAATACAAACCTTTAAGTATTACAGGAAGTGTCGCCTCCTGCACGACAGTCATCTTTTCATAGCCAGCATCCTTAATTGCTTTTAGAGACAGTGGTGACACTGCACATTGATCAAACCTGTGAAAAGTTCAGATATGATTATCGAGGTAAACACTAACTTATTAACTTAGTTAGCAACTTCTTAGCACCTGTTCTAGAATACATCCAACTACCTTAGTGATGCAGACATATATACATATAGACTATATAGTAGCAACTCAGTTTAATTCAATTCACTAGTGTGATCATTCACAACTTCTATAAAAGTCGTGTCTCTATAAAGACAACATTACAAATAACTTGTTTGATAAATCAAGAACATAAAAATTTTAAAACTTGAAGTAACATACCTCGTCTCACTTAGATACGATTCACTCCCATCCGGTGAAACTCTAGGCGGATTCACTTTCACCGGCTTTTCTACAATCCCATCATCATCAACATCTTCACCATCCTCCTCACTACTCTCCTCATCATCATCATCCTCATCATCACTAATCAACTCCGTAAACTTATTAATCACATTCTTCCGCCCCTCTTCCTCCTCACTCTCATCCTCGTCCGACACCATCATACTCCCTCTACCCACACTTTTCCCACCTCCCCTTCCACCTCGTCCACCACCGCTAAACCTATCATCTCTCTTTTTCGACGCAAACCCATCATCACCCCTTCTCTCACCACCAAAACTTTCCTTCCCTTTAGCAAACGAACCCCGACCCCCTTTATTAAACTCGCTAACAAACCTATCATTTCTTCTCCCCATTTCACCCCCAAACCTCCCTCCACCTCTCGAACCACCCGAACCCCTTCCCCCTCGCCCTCTCCCACTCGACTCACCCCGACCGCCAAAACCGCCAAATTCGCTCTCTCGTTTCCTCTTCCCATCAAACCCTCTACCCCCACCACCCCTACCACCTCTCCTATCATCAAAACCATTACTACCATTATCATTGTCACTGTCACTATAAATTCTAGATTTCTTAAAAGAATCATGTTTCAAGTCATTAACCCAATCACTAAGCTCAGCCTCATCTTCTATCAAGGACTTGTTAGTACTGCTACTACCAGATGCGTGTTTTGAGTAGTTCTTGTACTTGAGTTTGTGAGGGAAGGCACGTGTGAATGATGGGTTGGTTTTCATGGTGAGTATACGGGTGAGTGATGTCAGGAATTTGATGGGCATGTGTGGAAATGGTGGTTTTGTGAAACGGCTGAGAAGGAGGAGTTTATTAGGGTTTAGACCCTGTTTGGAAATTGGAAGTCAGGGTTTAAGGTGAATAAACGGGTGGGTTGTTTGACTAAAATGTGAATAAAATGATTGGCGAGTACGGACGAGATGCATCGACTTGATTTAAATGCATCTCTATTCATTTAGATGCATCACAATTAATTTCGAAAGTGATTTTGAAGTAAAAACGATGCAAAGTAGTACTAAAAACAAATTTGACCCGCAGAGAACGAAAAATGTATAAGATTCGTCTAACTTGATGAAATGCATCTAATATATGCATATGAATCTAATTTTTTGCTATAAAATATATTATGGTGCATCTAAAAGACTAGGGATGCATCTAATTCAAGTCGATGCATTTCAAATGTGTAGTTATAATTATTTCTCATCCTTCTCATTTTAAGTTTTCTTCTCATTTGATCCTTGGTCTTGGCGAGTATAGAGTATAGTTGCAAATAATTATACTTGATAAATTGTGAAATCTTCTGCGACTATTTGTTTTTTCTTTTTTTTTTCTTTTTTTTTTTTTAAAAAGTTATTGAAAGTAGTTGCAATCGCGTGACCTTAAACGAATAACCGCACAAACAATATTTTATAAACCAATCGATAAAGAATCTATAATGTTAATATTATGGTGTAAGATTTAATTTTTCATATTATATTTGTAAAATTTAATTCTTTGTCGCTCAAAAAGTTGTCGGCCGTGTATTTGCAAATTTTAAAGAGCTAAGTACTAATCAAGGACAGAATCTTTTTTTTGGTCCCCACCATGGTCACTTTTTTACAAAATCCCCTAAATGGTCATGCGCGACTACTCAACTCCGCAACTCATCTCATAACGCGACACGTGTCCTTAACCATGTGCAGTTAGTTACTTTGAATGGGCCCATATAACTACCACACTTACTCAACCTTTGTGTTACTCAACCGGCGGCTACTCAACTTACATTAATCCACGTGAAAAATTATATAGAGAACCTAAAAAGTATTACTTTGGGAAAGAACAAAATATTTTGTTTATATTCTCTTAAAAAGTAATTGTACCTTTTTCCACTTCCCAAACACACGTGATTTATTCTACATTAAAAATAAAAATTAAAAAAAAAAAAAAAAAAAAAAAAAAAAAAAAAAAAAAAAAAAAACTCTAACGTTTTCATTAAACACACAAACACAGTGATGGCCAAATCATACCTTTGTTTGGTTAGTCATTATTCATAGAATCTGAAATGTAAATGACAAGATTACCCTTCATATTTTTCTAAGGTAAAAAAATAACTAAACATATAATGAAGATTTACCAAAGCAAATTGATGAACACAAACATACATACGCATATATTTATTAGAATCAATCTATCTTTACAAATCAAAATGAAGATTTACAGTTAGCCCCTAAACTACTGAAGGGCACTCAACTAAAAATGGATACATCCATTCATTTGCTCCAAACTGATAACCCAAATGCAAATGGAGGTCAACAATTCTAAAGCAGGAGGCCATGGAAATAGAAAAAGAATCACCCGTATGATTCACTATCAAAAAACTCTAGGATTCGATACCCATTAATTCCATACAATTTGTTAATTTGCAGCGATTCGGGACCCACAAAGGAGAAAAAGTTAAATCTGGGGGATGATTTAGCGAGCCGAATATAGCGATGTTGTGGATTTAGTTAACCGAAAAATACCTAAATTTGCTCATATACGGTTTTTGAAGGAAAGGAGACAATGAATAGTCAAATAATCATATGTGTGTGTTTTTGAATGTGTGTGTTTTTGAATCCAAAACAATATAACTATAATGATAATAATAATAATAAAAGAATACATCGAAAAAATAAAATCAAAAGAAATAAAAAATTCTTACCTTTCCAATAAAGATGATCGGTCAAATCAACCGCCGGTTGAGTAGATCCCGGTTGAGTAGCCGCCGGTTGAGTAAATATGGTAGTTGATGTGGGCCACATGGTTAAGGACACGTGTCGCGTAATGAGATGGGTTGCGGAGTTGAGTAGTCGCGCATGACCATTTAAGGGATTTTGTAAAAAAGTGACCATGGTGGGGACCAAAAAAAAGATTCTGTCCTAGATTAGTACTTACCTCAAATTTTAAATTCATTGTCAAAGTTGCATAAAGGGGTAAGATTTATTTAGGTTATTTTTGTTAAAGCGTATTAAAAAGTTTTCCAAAGTTCTCATTAATAAAATGTCTCCATTACATTTAAGGGTATTTTAGGGAATCAACTCTATTCATTTTTAAGAAAAAGTTTTAAATAATAGATAAATTTGTTTTATAAGTAGTAGAGATAGAGTGATTAATGATTGTACGTAATTTCTCATCGTTTCATTATGTGATTTGAATCGACGGAAATTTTATTATGTATATTTTAGTTTTCACTTTGTTTCATTATTAATCATGCTTTTTACCGATTAACTTTGACGCCGGTTCGTTGACTTTTTTAAAAGGGCAAACTGCAAATTTTGTCCCTAAAGTTTTCATTTTTCGCATGATGGCCACTGAAACAAAGTTTTTATAGCAAATATCCATAAAGCCGTGTTTTTGTTGCGAAATAGCCATTATGGCTTACGAGCGTTATTTTTTTCCATTAGTGATGGTAAAAGGCCTACGAAATGACTAATATATCCTTGCAAACTTTTAGGACGAAATTTGCAAAATGACTAATATATCAAAATGCTTCAATGTGGTTGCCCATTTTGCATTGACTGATCCTTTGACCTTTCGTTAACTCAAATCACGTGATCGTCCCGTGAGGCGCAAATATGTCTTTTTTTTTTTTTTTTTTTTTTTTTTTTTTTTTTTTTTTTTAACCATACTAAACCAACAGGGACGATCTATGTGATATATTTTTTTGGCGCGAATTAAAACCAAACCCATTTCCCTAAAATCCAAATTCAAACCAAACGACTCCTAATTTCCCCAAAACCCCAATTAAAACCAAACCACCCCAATTAAATACCCAACCATCCCTAATTGCGTCTACCCAAGAACCCTAATTATCTTTTCCGCTACACACCAGAACACAACATCACCAACTATCCATATGGGAGAAAATGATAAGGATAAGGTTGTGATTACTAAGGCTTATATTAGGGATTGGTCGAAAAATTAGTCGAAAGTGTTCTTGACGAATGAACTCTTTGAGAAAATTATTTCTAAATATAGTGAGAAAATTATTACTAAATATGGTGTGTATGTGAACATAAGCGATGAAATGGAAAATGAGATACTTGAATGGTTAAGAAAAAAAGCATGCAATGAAATGCCTTTGGATTTACCAAGTAAGTTGTAATGGTTTGTGTTTTGCTATGAAGTAATGAAGTATAGATTTGGGTTTGCTATGGGACCTTGAGGATTTAGGAATCTCTCAAATGTAACCATTGATGAAAGTCTATCCGAATCCAAATCATCATCTTTGGTAGATATAAATGTTGTTCAGTGTTAGAACTCCCTTTCCCAATGACAACTTGAAAGAAGTCATTCCCATGATTTTGTGTGTCAATCAATAAACGAAGTTCGTTCTTTTTTGTGTAGTTGGGTGAACAATTATACCAAAGGATGTCGGTCGAGTTGTGACCCTCAAGCACATTTGAATTGCAATATGCATTCATATATTTTTTTTGTCGCTTAACTTTCTTAGTTAGTTTTTTTTTAACAGGAATTTGTGGCTACATGGCCCCTAGCCCAGAAGGCGTAGCGAGCCCACACAACCAGGTTGGGTCTAGCCCAGAAGGCAATGGCACCCTTCCCTTTACACATGCGAGAGGAAACCCCTATCGCCCTAGACAAGACTCGAACTTGAGACCTTGCCTAGGAGGGTAAAACCTCCCCCCAAATTGGGTGGCCATCTTAGTTTTTTTCTTTTGTTTTTATCATTTTGGCATACTTTCAGCATGTGTCTAACCTCTAACATATTTTAATATGCTCACATACTTTATCGAACTCATTTTTTCTAAGTCATCTCCAATATACTTATACTCCCTAAGAAGCTACGTTTAACCTAGTTTAATCATTGCTTGTCTTGCTATATGCATTTTATCCCTATAATGTTGCTCCTATTCATTCATATATTATGTTGCATGAAACTAATCATTGATGGGAAAAACCTTTGTAAGAATTTGATCTATGAATTCACTATAAACAAATGTAAATAAACAAAGGGATACAATTATCATAGGGGAGCAATGAGCTAAGGGGATCTCAGGGGTATTTAAGTACATAGCGTGGAGTTGTTTAAACAGGGGTAATAGAAGACTTCACTAGGATGATGCAAACGCCACTCGTACTTTTTCGATCCACATAATCTCCCGCATGATCAGAGTCAGCATAGACAATAGTTTCTACGCCGGTCCCCTTGGGATAATATAATCGCAAGTGTGTAGTGCCTTTAACGTATCGGAAGATACGTTTAACCGCTTCAAGATGAGAGGTTTTGGGATCCTCTTGGAAGCGTGCACAAAAGCAGACACTAAACATGATATCGGGCCTACTTGTCGTTAAATATAATAGACTACCTATCATGCCCCTATACTTAGTGTTATCTACGGACTCACCTTCTTCATCTTTCGTGAGTTTCACTTTCGTAGACATTGGAGTTTTCATGGGCTTAGACTCTTCTAGACCGAATTTCTTAAGCATCTCTTTAATATACTTAGATTGATTAAAGAAGATACCATCTTCCACTTGTTTTATTTGTAGACCAAGGAAGAAATTCAATTCGCCCATCATGCGCATCTCAAACTCGTCATGCATGATTTTAGAGAAATCATCACACAATTTAGGACAAGTTGAGCCGAATATAATGTCGTCAAGATATATTTGAACAATGATGAGATGTGAATCACGTTTCTTCATTAAGAGTGTGTTATCAACCATTCTCATGGTATATTCATGTTTGATCAAAAATGCCTTTAGTCTATCATACCAAGCTTTAGGAGCTTGTTTAAGACCATAAAGAGCTTTCTTGAGTTTATAAACATGAATCGGTTTTTTGAAATCAATGAATCTCGGAGGTTGTGCAACGTATACCTCCTCGTTGATAATACCATTTAGGAATGCACTTTTCACGTCCATTTGATATAGTTTAAAGTCTAAGGCACAAGCATAGGCAAGGAGTATTCTAATAGACTCTAATCTAGCTATGGGTGCATAAGTTTCATCGTAATCAATTCCCTCTTGTTGATTGTAGCCTTGTGCTACTAATCTAGCCTTGTTCCTATTCATGACGCCATTTTCGTCGAGCTTATTTCTAAATACCCACTTAGTGCCTATGATTGTTTGATTCTCAGGAGGAGGTACTAAATCCCATACTTCATTTGCGGTGAATTGGTTTAACTCTTCTTGCATAGCAACTATCCAGCTCTCATCCTTGATAGCTTCACTGACATTCTTAGGTTCTACGGTAGATATGAAACAAAAGAAATTACTTTTGTTTTGTGCTTGTGACCTAAGGGTTCTTTGGTTAAGATTTCCTATGACATTTTCTATTGGATGATTTTTAGATTCCTTAATGTTAACGACATCGTCAACTTCGACTATTTCATCCCCAATGTCATTTTCTAGAACTTTCATGCTATTAACCTTGGTGGCTTCTTCCTCATCTAGATCATCATCCACCAAGGGTGATGTCCTCGTGGGAGGAGGACTTTCATCGAATGTCACGTTAAGTGATTCTTTGGCTTTCATGGTTTCCTTGTTTAGAACAACGTAGGCTTTACTAGTTTGGGAGTAACCTAGGAATACACCTTCGTAAGACTTAGGGTCAAACTTGGTAAGGTAGTCTTTGGTGTTTAGAATGAATCACTTGCTTCCAAATACTCTAAAGTAGTCTAATGTAGGTTTTCTTCCTTTCAAGATTTCGTATGGTGTTTTGCCTAATATTGGTCTAATCAATATCCTATTAAGTATATAAGTTGAAGTGTCTACGGCGTTACACCAAAACTTTTGCGGAATGGTTTGCTCATTGAGCATTGTTCTACTCATCTCTTGTAGAGTACGATTTTTCCACTCAACTACCCCATTTGATTGTGGAGTGCGTGGAGCCGAGAAATTGTGAGTAATACCATTACTATCACAATAGACTCCAAATTGCACTTCATTATCAAATTCTCGACCATGATCCATCCTAATAGATACTATCTTACAATCTAATTGGTTTTGAACCTTTTTACTAAAGATTTCGAATTCTTCGAAAGCTTGTGTCTTATTTTTAAGAAACTTAGTCCAAGTGTACCTAGAGTAATCATCTACTATTACTAATGTGTAGTAGTTTCCTCCGTAGTTCCGTACGGCGGATGGACCGAATAGGTCCATGTGAAGGAGTTCTAGGCATCTAGTGGTGGAAACAATGTTCTTGGCTTTGTGACTAGAATGAGCTTGTTTACCAACTTTACAAGCATCACAAAAGTGTTTATCGAACTTAAGCTTAGAAAGATTTCTAACTAAGTCCTTTCATGATAATGATTGTATTAAACGCATATTGGCATGACCTAGTGATGCGTGGAATTGCGCTCTCGCAAAAGGTTTTACCTCTCAAGGGATCTTGAGAAGCTTGCAATCCCCACCAGGCAGTGTACCTGACCATTGTAGTATAGTATAGTGGCAAGTACCGGGGGATTGATCATTCAACTCAAAGAATAGCGTTCGCTAGGGTTAAAACTCTATTAAACTAGGTCTAGAGATGAGGGATGATTCTTTTTGTATTTTTATATTTTATGGAAAGCAAGTAAAAATATCGGGTTTTGAAGGAGTGGGCGGAATTAGTTGCTAATCAACTAACCCAAATAACTACAGACGCAATCAAAATAAAATAAAATAAACTTAAACTAATTGTGGCGAAAACAATAATGAGAGAAAATGTGTTTACTTAGATTTCATTACTCCCTGGCTATCTTTTACCGGTTGATTAGTTTGTTATAATTGCATGGATGACGGGTTATATTCCTTAATACCATTCGTAGGGCCGTGTACGATCTTCCCTAACTCTATAAGCTTCTACCTCTTCCTATGTCGAGCCGACTACTAGCTCCTAACATGGCCTCATTAGTAGTTACCTATGCATTAAATATAACCAATATATCGTAGTACACCTCCGATCATGTTTCTTAAGACGTTCAAGCAAGTTACCAATTGAAAGTCTGCCAGTTTTCTTAAGCCTAACATCGAATTCATTCATCCACAACAATTATAAACAAACAATCAACCAATAATCAATATCTAAGTTTCATTACATCTAAGCAAACACAAAGAAAACCTAGCCTAGCATGTTAAAGAGAAGACAAGCATAAGATATAATCAAACAACACATAGACATATTGAATGATTTGTTGGAATACTTATCTTCAATTAAGCATGGATGAAACAAGGGTTTGAAACCCTCAAAATTGCAGTAAAATTCGTCTAAGGTTTTCTCCCTTCAAAGTTGCACCCAATGAATGAAAACTAGAAAAGTATATATAGATTTTACAATATGACGGCGCCAAGAGTAGGGTCTGACGCCGTCAACTCACCGCCAAAATAATACTCATATTGCCTAGATTCACTTCTGACGTTGTCGTGTACAAACTTGGTCTTGGCCGTCATGTGCAATTTACTCTTGATGGCCTTGGTGACGCCGTCATGTACAAATCTTAAAAAACCTCTCTGGCCGTCACGTGTAATTTGATTTATCCACCTCTTTGTCAAGTCTTGACGCAGTCACTAGCAATCTTTGACGCCGTCACTAGCAATCTTTGACGCCGTCAGGTACAAATTTCAACATGATTTTGAGACTTTGTCGTTTTCTTCACTTTTTCGCTCCAAAAACGTCCAAAATGTTTCCTTTTGCAAATTTCCTCTCAAAAGTACCTAAAATGACAAAAGGAACGATTTAGGGCAATATTTGATCAAATAATCTCGACTTTGGCCTTAAATGACCCCCCAAAAGCGGTACACTTTTCGTCTCATCAAATACCCTTACACTTGAGATTTGTGATGAGTTCATAAAAACTCATCATTTCTGTCAAGTCTGAACAACAAAAACATGTAAAAACACTTAGAAACACCACAAAATACTACAAATATCCTTAGAAGGTGTTTTTATATGTTTCAAACATAAAAGAACTGAAAACAGGGAAAAACGGCCAAAGTTTACCAAATTGTCAAAATCAGTCCCTGAACTTTCAAGAAATGTCAAAAATGGTCCCTGGATGATTTATTTTAAAGAAAAGTCAATAACAGTCCTCAGCAATCATGGAATAACAATTTTTACCCTTGAAAGTTCAAAATATCAAAATTGGCAAAACAGGCCCCTGCAGTTTCAATATTGACAGAAAATACCCCTCAGTGTTCAAAAATGGAATTTTATCATCAAAGGGTCCTTGGTAATTCTCAAATTGACAAATTTTACCCCTAGATGATAAATTCATGAAATTTACAAAACAAGTCCCTGCATTTTGAAAATTGGCAAAATTGGTCCTCGGTTATTTTAAATTTGGAAAAATATTAAAAAGGTCCTTAAAATATTTAACTATGGCAAGAATGGACCTTTTTGATAAACTTTGGAACAGGTACAGGTTTAGTCCTTGGAAATTCTGAAATTACAAGTTAGGTCCTTGGGCTTAAAAACCTTACAAACCATACGGATCCTTAAATAAAAACACAATCCAATTCCAAATCCAAAATAAATGAAAACCTGATCCAGTCCAAAGCCAAAGGCCCATCAACCCCTAAGCCCATTCCCATATTAAATAAAATGCAGGGTTGACCCGCGTTGACCCTCCACCTCCACCTTCTTCAACCTCCCACCTCTGCTACTCCATTCTCCACTCCACCTCCACCTTACACCTTCACCACCTCAACCCCTTCCCTGTCACTCCCACAACAAAACCCACATCCCTGGGTTTGCCCAGGGGTCAACAGGAATCACCCCTACTATCCACTTTGTCCCCAACAACCAGCAACCATCCCATCCACCATCCCCAGCTCACCCCTACTATCCAAAATGTCCCCTACACCTCACACATCCTTCCAAGAGGCATTAATTGCCTTGAATCAGTCCAATTCAACCCCTACCACTTTTGGCGCCAAAAGTAGGTTTGAACAGTCATGATCAATTGGACACGTACAAGGGCTCAAATGTGATGGGATTTGCTCATAAGGACACCTGGATCAAGTGGGAAGTCTATAAAAGAGAAGAGAAGCAGAGATAGATAGTGAGTAGTTGTAATTTAATTTCATGTATGTCGAATAGCTTTTAGTTTATTATTTCAGTTCAATTTCAATTTTATAAGCATTGTACTAGTGTTTTAGTGTTGTATTAAAACTTTATTCAAGCTTTAATTTCAATTTCATGTTCAATTTCAGTTTACAAAATTTTCTTTTACTCAAAAATCTCAATGACCTTAAATATTGTTTATTCTTGTTGTAATGGACTCATAAGCTCACTTAAGCTCCTGACATAGCTTTTATGAGCTATTAGAAGTTTAAAAACCAAGATTACTTAGGAAATAAAAAAAATACCAAAAATATTGAATAAATAGAGCAAAAATAAAAAATCTGAAGAAATGAATGAAGAAGCGTGGAGCAGGGGAAATTTTGGATTGCCTCTGGGTTAGAGAGCTTGTGGAAGCCTATAGGTATTGTAGTTTGGCACTTGGTTCTTAATTTCAGCTTGGAATGCAAAATTGTAAGCAAAAGTCTTAACTACCATTTTTACTGTAGCATGTTAATTAATGCTTATATTTGTGTTTTTATTACTTAATTAGTATTACATAATCATAATATTGCTTAAGTTATCTTACTTGTTCATTAAATTTGCTTGTATTCAAATTTTCACTTTCAACTGTCTAAATAGCATAACCTTGATCAATTGGTATTTGTAGTCTAGACTTGATTCTCTGCACTTGTTATAGCTTATTAAACCTTAATAAGTTATTAAAAAGCAATTTCATGGTCTTAATCTACTATCTGCCTTGAAACTCAAAAATTGGTTGATTTAAAGGACTGTTTGGATTAGTCAGGATAGTGGCTCATTTGTACCTTTTGGTGCTTGAAGTTCATTTGATCATCTTACTCAGTAGTATTGTGGTCCAAATAAACCTTCACATAAACATTCATAAGCTTAAAAGTCAAAATCATTAGAATTATGGTTTAATATCTATCTGTATATATTGTGCATGTTCATATTAATCATGGTAGCTTATTAATAGATAATATAACTTAATTTCATGTCCTTTTAGCTTAATATAACATATATAGTCAGTAGTGATCAATAAAATCTCATATTAGTCAAACCAGTTCAAGTTTCATGAAAAGTCAAATTATCATTCTTAGATTTTCACAAAACTAGTGGGATTTTTATAGATTTTAGTAAAAGGATTTAGGTCTTGTGCTTTTGTGGACTTGTAATCTACCAGCTTATCTTTAAGTTCCCACATAGCTTATATTTTTAGAAATTTTTCCCTGGGCCCCACTCACCCTCAAAGTCACTTGCAGGGCAAAGTGGTTGTCCTGCACCAGCAACACAGTCCATCACCACCACTTTGGTGGTGGTTTGTGGCCACCATAGTGGGCCCCACCTGTCATACTTGGTTCCTTTGAACCCCCCTCCTACCAGACTTTGAGTTTTGACCACTTATTTGACCTAGAACCCAGTGGACCCCACTTGGATTTAACCTTGAACTTTGTCCCATTTTCTGTCTCAGAAAACCAATAAGCATAAGCTTATTGTGGCTTATTGGCTTATTCAGTGGCCCACAATTATTTTTTCTAGCTTATACATGTTCATTTGACTTAGCTGAACCAATTTTTACCAAAGTGGACCCCACACAAGTCAGTTTATTTGTTACTTTGGTCAAACAAAGTCAACTGTGGTAGTATTAAGCTTCCACACAGCTTATTATTAGCTTATAAAATATTTGTTTTTACAAAAGTTATCTATTTTTAAGTATAATATAGTTTTGTAAAAGAAAATTCAAGAAAAACCAATATAAAAATAAGTGATAGTTTCTATTTAATATTTTTTAATTTTAATTTTCCTTTTTAATATTTTGTTAAGTGATTACCTGTTTTTATATTTTTCTAAATTACTTTGTTATATTTTATAGTTTTAGTAATTTTCCTAGAATTTTCTGTGCTTATCTTGTATTTATTAGATTTAATTATAGTTTATTTAGTATTTAATTAAATCTGTTAAATAATTTGTAACTATTAAAAGTTGTACTACAGTAGTGTGTTTTTATATTTTTCCTAGATTCCTTGTTTGATTTTAAGTTTGTAATAATTTTCTAGAATTTTTACTGAAGTCTTTATAATTTTTACATTTAATTTTATTTAAATTACTTAAAACATAAAAACCAAATAAAAATTAGAATAGTTGTTTAGATTTTATATAATTTTCATTTTTATAAATTTCCTAAGTTTATAAACTTTATTAGAACCTGTAAAAAATATTTTTATAATTTTCCCTTTTCATTTTCTATTTTCCCACCTTTATTTAGTTTAATTAGATTCAAATTAATAATATAGTTTTTAATTAATAAAAAATCATAAAAAGACAAAAATATTTATTTTTAATTTTTTATACTTTCTTCAAGTTCTTTTTAAGTTTTAGAAATTATTTTTATAAGTTTTTAGTTTAATTTGTAGTATTTATCATTTTTTAGTTTAATTTAACATAGTTTTTATTAAATAGATAAATAGTTTTTATTTAAATAATTAATATTAAATAATAAAATAATCTAAAAAATAATTTTCTTTTCATTTTAAATTTTCTTTTAAGTTTAAGTTTGTAGAATTTTCATTTTTACCCCCTGTAGTTTAATTTTCATTAAAACTTACCTTTTTCCCCGTACGTAGACGCAAGTTTTTAAGTTGTAAACGTTTTTAGTTCACATAACTGTTTAAAGTTTATTATTTAAATTGTTTAAATTGTGTAAATAAGTAGTATAAATCAAACTCACCTTTGCCCATTCATAATCACCCGATCCCAAATTTTGTTTTATTACAGATTTCACGCCTCGTTGGGAAATACGACCCGAGGATACATTGTACTCCGAGGAGCATTAGTCTAAGCTGTTTTTGACTTATTGACCTTGGTCAATAATAATCTGACGGTTTACCACTGATCAATTTGCTTGTCCTCAAGCAAATGCACTTTTATTCTAATCAAAATACAAGTTAGGGGTCATTTAACACTAATATAAAAGTAATTGCAATAAATAATCGTTCCACTTCAACCAAAAACAAGCACGGAAATTATACACTAGCACCTCACAAATAGTGTTTAGATACTCACATCTCTCGGGTGTAATAAAGTATATATCACAATATGGAAATGGAAAACATCTCTCACTACCTGTCATAGCAAATAGATTACCATAGGCTTGGGAAAGGATCAAACCTCCACCACTTGGCGTAAGCACCTAGGATAAACTATCAAAGAGGTCTTTTAAAGGGTTATAACGTGAGGTGTAAGGATATGATAAACACGGTTTTGTTTGATAAAGGCAATATTTACTGGTGGCGAGTTCATCATCTTGGTCAATTACATGCACAATGTGGCGTTGCTAAGCCAAGACTCGACTCGACTTAAGCTAATTACAAACTAACAAAAAATTAAAACAAACATAAAAGGAAACGGGATGGTAGTCCGTATGTTTTTTCTCTTTTTTCTTTTTCTATTTTTTTTCTCTTTCTTGATTTTTTTATTTTTTATTTTTTTATTATTATTATTATTATTATTATTTTTGCATACACTCTTGCCCTACCATCCAAAATAATACATCCTAGGGAATTTGCATCCCCCTTACACTTGAACTTTTACATACTTTACAGTCGACTATTCTAATGACTCGAATTAAGATAATCAAAACACTTGAGTACTTTTTTAAAATTAACGCACATATGGGGGTAATATATGATGTTCTTCCCCATTACTTCCATAACAATAGTACTTTACCCATGTGTCCCAATCGTCCCAAAACAATATGTACAAGATATGACTCGACTTAGCAACCATGTAACCAATTAGACAATTAACTAAGGGTTTAAACATGTAACAATAATGCACTAAAGATGAGTGCATACACGGAAGGCTAAGGCGATTTGGTTGCACATTTGGGGTGGATTATAAACAAATTCTTCATTTAAGTAAAATGCTTAAAGTTAGAAATGAAAAAGATAGGCCCGGAGGGGTGTACTAGGGGTATCGTGTACTAAAAATTAGTACAACGCAAAGGTGTGGGAAAATTAATTGACTTTACTAGTCAAGTAATTATGACTTCATTGGTCAAGTAATTATGATACGGGTTTAAACACAAGGGTTATCCTAATGCCTCTTATCATGTAGTAAATCCTACTACACGAATGTAGTCTCACTAGCGGTCTCGGGATGCATCACTAACGCAAGTTCTAGAATCTAAGTACTACCGGTACACTCATAAGCACTAATAATGAATGCTTTTCCTAACAAATCTAAAGGCGAACCTCACATATTTGGGTGGAAAATTTTTTGAGTGGTACGGTTTTTGTGCTAGTCATACAACTTCTATCCATGAGACGCTCATTAAGGCTAAAGCTTCACTCCTAAATGTTGTAAAAAAATTAAATTTGGTGCTAAAATTGCCCTAACAAGTATTTCTCTTAGTTTTATCACACACCTACTATTGAACAAACAAACTCAAGTGCAATTGCATTCTCTAAGGTATCATCATTTACCCTCCCCTTACACTTAGGCTGAACATTGTCCCCAATGTTCAATAAAAAAGATGTAAAAGTAATGAAGGTAAAAAGAATGAAACAAATACTCCCCTGATTCGTTTGGTGTGAATAAATGGATAACATGGTTAAATCCTCCTCCAAGAAAATGAACGTTGAAAGCTTCCCTCCAGAAATATAAATCATCTTCATGTCCAATATAACCTGTTAAACCTGAGAAAACAATCATGGCAAACCTCGTGTAAAATCGGCGGCAATCTATATATCTAAGGATATAATGCTTGTGGAATGAATGTTTGCAGATTTCCTAGAGTTTATAAAACTAAAGAATTAACAAAAACTTTAAGACTCCGTTAGAAAAACAAAACTCGCAAAAATTTTCAGAATTTTTACACCTGACGCCATCAGAGTGCTCTGACAGAAATCTCATGTTAAGCTTCTGGAAAAAGTCACTGATGAGGCGAAAAATGAACCGTTTTTAGGGGGTCATTTAAGCCCGGAATTGAATTTATTTGATCAAATATTGCCCTAAATCGTTCTTTTGTGATTTTAGGTACTTTGGGAGTGAATTCTGGAAAAGGAAGCATTTTGGACGTTTTTGGAGCATAAAAGTGAAAAAAACGGCAAAGACTTAATTTTCCATGCTAAGAACAGTACCTAACGGCGTCAAGAAGAAAATTATGACGGCGTCAGGAGTAAAATCCATGACGACCCAGAGAAAACCTGAAGGCGTCAAGAGAAGGGCGTCAAGAGTTAATATTGTGACGGCCTGCATAAGGAGTACACATGACAGCGTCAAACCCAGATCTAGGCAGTCCGAGAATTTATTTGGCGGCGAGATGACGGCGTCAGAAATTTGTTCTTGACACCATCACCCCACAGAATCTATATATACTTTTCTATTTTTCATTCATTAGGAGAGGAACTTGTGTGGAGAATACTAGGGTCGAACCTAATAAACCCTAGGTCGTTTTTAACTGTATTTTCAAGGGTTTTCACCCCTTGAAACCTTTCATGTTCAATTAAGATAAGTTCTCTTTCAATTCATTCAATATGTCTATGTGTTGTTTGAATATATATTATGTTTGTCTTGATTTTAACATGCTATGCTAGATCTATCATGTGTTTGCTTAGATGTAATGAAACCTATATGTTAATTATAGGTTGATTGCTTGTTTATAGTTGTAATGGATGAATGATTTCAATGTTAGGCTTAAGAAAACTGGCAGATCTCCATTGTGTAACATGCTTGAACGTCTTAAGAAACATGAATCGATGTGTACTAGGTTTTTATGATTGAATTTAATGCATGAGCAAATTCTAGTGATCCCATGTTAGGAGCTTTTTAGCCGGCTCGACATAGGAGTGAAGTAGGCGCTTATAGGATTGGGGAAGTAAGTACGCCACCCCATGAATGGTATTAAGGAATACAATCCGTCATCCACGCAACTATAACAAGTAATTAACCTGTAAAAGATATCTAGGGAGTAGTGAAATCTAAGTAAACACAATTCTCCCATATATTGCTCACACCACTAGTTTAATTTAGTTTATTTTCATTTTTAGTATTTTATTTTGATTGCATCTTTAGTAATTGGGTTAGTTTACTAGCAACTAATTCCGCCCACTCTTTCAAAACCGAGATTTTTACTTGCTTTTATAAAAAAACTAAAAAAAAAAAAAGAATCATCCCTCATCTCTAGACCTAGTCTTTAGGTTTTCTAATCCTAGCGACACTATTCCTACCTGAACGATCAATCCCCCGGTACTTGCCATTATACTATACTACATCGATCAGGTACACTGCCTGGTGGGGGTTGTAAGCTTCTCGAGATCCCTCGAGAGGTAAAGCCTGGTGCAATTCCTACGCATCAAGTTTTTGGCGCCGCAGCCCGGGGAATAGTTATTGTCTAGGTTAGGATCTCTTTTTATTAGGTCTACTTGCTAGATTCCTTTCTAGTAGGATTTTATTTTTATTTTTAGGTTCTCTTTAGTCTATCTTATTTCTTCGTGTTTTTGTTCGTAACTCTTCGCCAT
The DNA here is from genome assembly GCA_030686995.1 of Artemisia argyi. Taxonomy (NCBI): domain Eukaryota; kingdom Viridiplantae; phylum Streptophyta; class Magnoliopsida; order Asterales; family Asteraceae; genus Artemisia; species Artemisia argyi. The sequence goes on along the minus strand of CM060683.1, from coordinate 54,924,680 downwards.
CCGACATCATGGACGATGGTAACATCTTTGAACCCATCATCCCACCACAACAAGACCACCTACACAACCCACCACTAGCTAACCAACCTCTTAGGCCCCGAACCCTAGGAGAGTACTCCCGACCTAGCCACCAAGGCTATCGAAACACCATTGAGCTCACCCAAGGAGCCAATGTGTCTCCCTTGCGATCCGACACCATCCGGTTGGTGCAAAGCGGATGTGCATTCCATGGACTTCGTTCCAAAGATCCAAATCAACATCTCAAGGACTTCCTTAAAATCGTAGATTCTATAGACCTTGATGCTACAACTAGAGAGTCAACCCGATTACATCTATTCCAATTCTCTCTACGCGATAAAGCTAGTCAATGGCTTGAACGTTTCCCCGCGGGATCCATCACCTCATGGGATGATCTCACCACTCGTTTCCTTGCTCAATTTTTCCCACCGGGGAGAACTACCAAGCTTAGAAATGACATCTTGATGTTTCAACAACGTCAAGGTGAAACCTTTTACGAAGCATGGACTCGATACAAAGACCTACTCCGAAAAGTCCCTCATCATGGCATCGAACCATGGCTCCAGATTCAAATCTTTTACGATAAAGTTAACTATCAAACGAGAAGGGCTATAGATTACGCAACCAAGGGCAGGTTAAACAGACTTAGCATTGATGAATGCTGAAAAGTTCTTGAGGGGTTGGCACAGTACGAAGTAGAAGGATGGGAGGACCCGATGTTTTCAAGTGAGGGGAAACTTGATTACGCACACGCCACCCAAGAACAATTATTGGGAAATATCGAGAAGCATGTAAAAGAATTAATGAGAGCTGAAATACCTGCTGCTGAAACCGCAAGGAATCCTAATATACGTAGGAATGCGGTTATCAAACATAATTTTCCTGAACGTTCACGACAAGAGGAGTTTGAAGGGATAATGGTAACCTTCATGAATAATCAGGAAAAACAAATCCGGCACTTAGAAGCACGCATGGAAATTACTCGCAATGCTTTTATGGATTTAGCAGACAAATTCATATCAAGGATTAACGAGAAGATTAAGGAAAAATCCGCTCCAAGAAAAATCGAAAAAATCTTTGAGGTTCCAACTCCTTTGGTGTTTGACCAAGAGGATAACGAAAAGTCCTTTTCAAGTGCTTCGCCGTCAATCACCTCCTACTTTTGTGAGCATCCTCAGGAGGAGAAGAACTCGCAATTTCATAACATTTTCGTTGGATGCTTGCAAACCACGCTCCCAAAGTTGTGCAAGAGACGTTCCTTTGGTTTTAAACCCGGTGTGAAGAGGTTGCACCTCAAAAACACCACAGCTTTGAGACCCTCTATGGAACAATACCTCCTTGTACCCACCGTTGACCAATGCGATGGTTACAATTTAACTAAAACCTCACCCACCCCTTTTTACAACCACATATCTTTCCGTGACAGTAATGAAAAGTTCGACCCTGGTGGACTTCACTAATGGGATGGCTACTCATAGTTTTTACTTATGTTTAGCTATCCACACTAGTGCAGGGACTGAATTTGGAATTACCACTTTTTATTCCTGATGCGGGCATCTGATGGCGTCAGATGTTAACTCTTGACGCCGTCACCTCGCTATCTCAGCAATAATAACCCAAACTCCATCACTTTCAACTCATACCCCACAAATCACACCCAAATTGCTGCTCCACCTCCGAGTCTCCATCATCCAATCCGACATCTTCCGTGACAAATCTCCACTTGGTAAGTAGTTTTTCTTCACTCTTTTTCGTTCAATTATCCTTAGGTTCTACCAATTTTGAAAACCCCCATCATCCGAAACCCCATTTTGACCCATCTTTGATTAATCGTAATGTCTTCCCTTTGATGATTTGTAATCATGAGGTTACCATTAGATGATATTGTTTTACTCGAATCATGCGTTAATTAAGGAAAAATCTTTCACACCACGGATTTTTTGACCCCCCACCCATGTTTTCTGCATAAAGGAGTGTTTGGGTAATGGGTTTAGAGTTTGAAAATTGATTTTTCCCTCGTAATTGCATGGTTCGATTTCTGCTAGGTCTGACGGCGTCAGGATCTCCTTCCTGACGGCGTCAGGTGTGTCTGACAGCATGAACCCAAAAAATTCTCATTCTAATCATTTTCGTCCACTCTATCTTTTTCCAGGAAAATGAGCAAGCGATCACGACAACACCGTGGCAGCTCATCTAGGTCCCAACAAGTTAACTATGGGGAAATGGTCCACAGTTGGGGTGAGTTTGACAATGATGCCGCTACAACTAAGTACGCGGAGCTTTTTAATCACCACATTGATGCTGGTGCTGTGATTGATTGGGAGTTTCTGAGATCCCAAGGTTTAGAGGCGGAGTTCTTGGGGAGGATCCAAACCGATGGGTTCACGGGTCCTCAATGGGAGAGATTGTTCAGGATGAGGGAGACTGTGTATAGTGAGTTGGTTAGGGAGTTCTTTGCGACTTTTCACTTTGATATGGCGGAGGCCAGGACGGATATGGGGGTACCACTATTTACTTTAGGTTAGGGGGGAGGTTCGATCATGTTCGGTTACTGAGTTTGGGTGGAGGATTGGTTTGTACACTAGGGAGGAGGCTGTTGAGGGAGGTTTTATGCAGAGGTTATTACATGGGGAGACTGTGAGGAACGAGATGAGGTGCGCCACTTTTTGGCCGAGTATTGGGAACGGGGTGTACACCTCGACTACTGGGGCAGCCTCAATAAAGGACCCCATGATCAGGTTAGCCCACAGGTGCATCACATACAGCTTGTCAGGGCGTCATGGCACCACTCACCGTGTCACTGCTTCAGATCTTTTCTACCTATATACCATCTTTTCAGCGGGTGTTTACTACAACATCCCATTTTAGGTAGCCAGCTATTTGAAGACCAGTGTGGGGGAGAGGGATATTGACAAGGTGTATGGGGGGATGTTCGTGACCCGGTTGGCTCGATCTTATGGGTTGCTTGTTCCCCAGATCATGGGATACTTGAGCGACTGCGGGGCTTGTAGGGTGGTGAGGGCTAAATCCCTCAGGAAGATGAGCATCGTGATGCAGCTGGTGGATGGGTCCTATACCTGGTACATGGCAGAAGGACCTGATGGTGCTGAGGATGATGATGATGATGATGATGAAGGAGCGCCCCAGCAGCATCAGTTCAGGGATTATGAGGTTGGGTCTGCTGATTACTACCGACACATGAGTCGGGGAGACTGGCAGGCACACCAGGGGGTCTGGATGGGTCAGGTGGACTCATGGAGGACCACCACTGACCAGCGCTTTGATTGGATGTATGATCATACCATCCGCCAGATGCAGCACCTCTCCACCCGTGATCAGATCAAGCCCCAGCTGCAGATTGACCCATTCCCCGGTCGTGAGATGGACTACCCTCCTTACGGGTACACTGGGCACCTCCCTCCTGGTTATGACTACCGTTATGGTCCCCCTCCCCAATGATCTTTCTTGATGTCTGTTATGTTTGAACAATTTATTGATGGTGATGTAATTTGAAATAATTTGAATTGTAATAGTTTAGGTTATGGCCTTTGTTGGCCTTGGATAATTTTTATTTTTATCTTTATGCTAACGTTAATTAGTAATAATAGAATGTGCTTATGGTCTCATTCTTCGTTTTGTGTGATTTTTATTTTGTTTGTTTGTTATTTGCTTCCGTATGCATGCTTTATTTTTATTGTTGGTAGATCATGTTTCAAAACTAAAATAGTGAAAATACTTTATTTTGTTGTTTAGACTAGTCTTAACTTCATCCAAAGGTATTTTTGCAAAAGATAAGTGTAAGGGGAAACCCCAAATATGTTTTTAAGAAACAAAACCGATCATGATTCTCCACAATATTAATTGAACATGTATATTCGTATTTGTTAGAGTCAAATGCTTGTATCGAGTCATAATGATGTTTTGCAGGATTTTCCAGGAAGTAGGACGAAGTTTTTCCAGAAATTTTCCGGAAACTTAACATAAGAATTTCTGCAGATCACTTCTGACGGCGTCAGGAATTAATTCCTGACGGCGTCACGTGTAAAATTCTGGAAATTTTACCAGTTTTGTTTTTCTAACCGAGTCTTAAAGTTTTTGTTGAATCATTAGTTTTATAATCTCCAGGAAATCTGCAAACATCATTCCACAAGCATTATATCTTATTTTGTTTTCTAGGTTTTATTAGCATATATAGATTGCCGCCGATTTTATGCGAGGTTGCCTTGTCTGTTTTCTCAGGTTTCACAGGTTATGTATGACAAGAAGATGATTTATATTCTGGAATGGAAGCTTTGATTGTTCATTTTCTTGGAGGAAGATCTAACCTGGCCACCTTATTATCCATACCGAGCGAATCAGGGGAGTATTTGATTTCATTCTTTTTACTTATATCACTTTTACATTCTTTACTTGAACATTGGGGACAATGTTCATCCTAAGTGTAAGGGGAGGGTAAAATGATGATACCTTACAGATACACTTTCGCTTGAGTTTGTTTGTTTGATAGTAGATGTGTAATAAAACTATGAGAAATACTTGTTAGTGTAATTTTAGCGCCAAATTTAAAATTTTTTACAACATTTAGGAGTGAAACTTTAGCCATAGCAAGCGTCTCATGGATAGGAGATTGTATGACTAGCACATAACCGTACTATTCAGAAAAATTTTCCACCCAAATATGTGAGGTTCGCCTTTAGATTTGATAGGAAAAGCATTTACTATTAGTGCTTATGAGTGTACTGGTAGCATTTAGATTCTAGAACTTGCGTTAGTGATGCATCCCGAGACCACTAGTGAGACTACATTCGTGTGGTAGGATTTACTACATGATAAGAGGCATTAGGATCACCCTTGTGTTAAACCCGTATCATAATTACTTGACCATTTAAGTCATATTATTTGGCTAGTTAAGTCAACTAATTTTTCCCACACCTTAGCGTTGTACTCATTTTTAGTACACGAAACCCCTAGTACACCCCTCCGAGCCTATCTTTTCGTTTCTAACTTTAAGCATCTTACTTAAAGGAAGAATTTGTTACACCCCACTTAAATGTACACCCAAATCGCCTTAGCCTTCCGTGTATGCACTCATCTGTAGTGCATTATTGTTATTTGTTAAACCCTTAGTTAATTATCTAATTGATTACATGGTTGCTAAGTCGAGTCATATCCTTGTACATATTGTTTTGGGACGATTGGGACTCATGGGTAAAGTACTTATGTTATGGAGTAATGGGGAAGAACATAATATATTACCCTCGTATGTACGTTAATCTTAAAAGTACTCCAAGTGTTTTGATTTTCTTAATTCGAGTCATTAGATTAGTTTATTGTAAAGTATGTAAAAATTCAAGTGTAAGGGGAATTTTCATTCCCCATGATGTATTATTTTGGATGGTAGGGTAAGAGTGTATGCAAAAAAAAAAAAAAAAAAAAAAAAAAAAAAAAAAAAAAGAGAAAAAACATACGGACTACCATCCATTTTCATTCTATGTTCATTTTATGTTTTTGTTATTTTTCATTTATTAGCTTAAGTCGAGTCTAGTCTTGGCTTAGCAACGCCACATTGTACATGTAATTAACCAAGATTGTTAACTCGCCACCAGTAAAGACTGCCTATATCCAACAAAACCGTGTATTCCATATCCCTACACCTAACGTTACAACCCTTTAAAAGACCTCTTTGATAGTTTATCCTAGGTGCTTACGCCATGTGGTGGAGGTTTGATCCTTTCCAAGCCTATGGTAATCTATTTTTCTATGACAGGTACTCAGGTAGTGAGAGATGTTTTCCATTTCCATATTGTGATATATACTTTATTACACCCGAGAGATGTGAGTATCTAAACACTATTTGTGAGGTGCTAGTATATGACCTCCGTGCTTGTCTTTGGTCTTTAGTGGAACGATTATTTGTTGTAATTACTTTTATATTAGTGTTAAATGACCCCTAACTTGTATTTTGATTAGAATAAAAGCGCATTTGCTTGAGGACAAGCAAATCTCAAGTGTAAGGGTATATGATGAGGCGAAAAATGAACCGTTTTTAGGGGGTCATTTAAGCCCAGAATTGAATTTATTTGATCAAATATTGCCCTAAATCGTTCCGTTTGTGATTTTAGGTATTTTGGGAGTGAATTATGGAAAAGGAAGCATTTTGGACGTTTTTGGAGCATAAAAGTGAAAAAAAGGGCAAAGACTTAATTTTCCATGCTGAGAACAGTACCTGACGGCGTCAAGAAGAAAATTATGACGGCGTCAGGAGTAAAATCCATGACGACCCAGAGAAAACCTGAAGGCGTCAAGAGAAGGGGGTCAAGAGTTAATATTGTGACGGCCTGCATAAGGAGTACACATGACGGCGTCAAACCCAGATCTAGGCAGTCCGAGAATTTATTTGGCGGCGAGATGACGGCGTCAGAAATTTGTTCTTGACGCCGTCACCCCACAGAATCTATATATACTTTTCCATTTTTCATTCATTAGGAGAGGAACTTGTGTGGAGAATACTAGGGTCGAACCTAATAAACCCTAGATCGTTTTTAACTGTATTTTCAAGGGTTTTCACCCCTTGAAACTTTTCATGTTCAATTAAGATAAGTTCTCTTTCAATTCATTAAATATGTCTATGTGTTGTTTGAATATATCTTATGCTTGTCTTGATTTTAACATGCTAGGCTAGATCTATCATGTGTTTGCTTAGATGTAATGAAACTTAGATGTTAATTATAGGTTGATTGCTTGTTTATAGTTGTAATGGATGAATGATTTCAATGTTAGGCTTAAGAAAACTGGCAGATCTCCATTGTGTAACATGCTTGAACGTCTTAAGAAACATGAACCGATGTGTACTAGGTTTTTATGATTGTATTTAATGCATGAGCAAATTCTAGTGATCCCATGTTAGGAGCTTCTTAGCCGGCTCGACATAGGAGTGAAGTAGGCGCTTATTCATAGCTAAAAAAAATACAAAAAGAATCATCCCTCATCTCTAGACCTAGTCTTTAGGTTTTCTAATCCTAGCGACACTATTCCTAGCTGAACGATCAATCCCCCGGTACTTGTCATTATACTATACTACATCGATCAGGTACACTGCCTGGTGGGGGTTGTAAGCTTCTCGAGATCCCTCGAGAGGTAAAGCCTGGTGCAATCCCTACGCATCAGTCACGCCTTAATTCCTAGAATTGTTGCAAAACATCATTATGACTCGATACAAGCATTTGACTCAAACAAATACTAATATACATGTTCATTTAATATTGTTGTGGTTCATATCCAATTCCGTTCTTAAAAACAAATTTTGATTTCCCTTACACTTATCTTTTGCGAAATACCTTTTTATGAAGTTAAGACAAACAACAAGGTAAATCATTTTCACAATTTATTATGAAACATGATCCACAAACAATGAAAATAAAGCATGCATACGGAAGCAAATAAAATCAAATAAACAAACAATCAAACAAAACAAATAAAACAAATGAAACTTGGGTTGCCTCCCAATCAACGCTTTTTTTTATTTACGAGTCTTGTAGCTAGACTCAAGGTCATGGGCTACTACGTTTTCTTTTCCCACTTTTCAATTGATTCTCTTAACCTTTGGACTAATTCCATGTCAACTTTATACTTAGGCCCAAAGGTTAAACAATTCTTATAGTAAAGGCTCATCTTCTCCCAAAAAAATTCATTCATTTATTCTAATCTTCTTCGTTAATGTCCTCGATTGCACTAATGTTATCCATATCAAGTTGAGGCACATAACGAAATTCCTTCATTTTATTGGGCATCCTATAGGTGATCATATCGATTCCATTAGAAAATTGAACCGTTCCTTCTATTGATCGTGTTTTAACTTGGACTCCTCAATAAATGGCTTACCTAATACAGATAAGCGACAATCTGTAACATTGGCCAAGTCTTCAACAACCATAAAGTCAACGATATAAGTAAAGTTCCCAACAAAGACATGTAGACCTTTGACTCTCCCGACAAAATTACAAACTCCACCAGGGTATTTGGGATCTTTCCTAGGTCCGAGTCTTGTTTTTACTATATCATTATAGACACTTGAAGAAATAATGTTGATTAGGGATTCAAAATCGATTTAGGCTTGATCAATGCATTTATACCCAATCATACATGGTATCTTCACATTCTTAGGGTCACCTCTTTTAATCTTAGGGTCAATCTTAACAAAAGGAGGTCGAGGGTTATCAATGAGATTGTTATAATAAGCGATTTCCTCCTCAGTGGGATATAAATTAAAATAATCATCATCTAAACCCTCCTCTTCTTCTTCCTTAACATCTTCTACAATTGCCAAGTCATTGGGTTCAAGTTCCTTATCTAAGTCCATGGCTATTGCTAGGTCATTAAGCGCATAGTCAAGCTCAATATCAACCAATCTATTGAGTTCTCTAAGTTCCCTAATCTCATTCTCAATTTGTTCACGCAACAAAGCAACCTCGCTAGGTGAAAGGGGTGGATTCACGTTTTGCATAGTGGCCAACGGAATAATTAATGAGGATTGTACGAACAAACACACAAAGAAAAGATAGACTAAAGAAGACCTATAAAAATAAAATAAATATCTTACTAGAAAGGAATCTAGCAAGTAGACCTAATAAAAAGAAATTTTAACCTAGACAATAACTATTCCCCGGGCTGCGGCGCCAAAAACTTGATGCGTGGAATTGCGCCCTCGCAAAAGGTTTTACCTCTCAAGGGATCTTGAGAAGCTTGCAATCCACACCAGGAAGTGTACCTAACCGTTGTAGTATAGTATAGTGGCAAGTATCGGGGATTGATCGTTCAACTCAAAGAATAGTGTTCGCTAGGGTTAAAACTCCATTAAACTAGGTCTAGAGATGAGGGATGATTCTTTTTGTATTTTTATATTTTATGGAAAGCAAGTAAAAATCTCGGGTTTTGAAGGAGTGGGCGGAATTAGTTGCTAATCAACTAACCCAAATAACTACAGATGCAATCAAAATAAAATAAAATAAACTAAAACTAATTGTGGCGAAAACAATAATGAGAGAAAATGTGTTTACTTAGATTTCACTACTCCCTAGCTATCTTTTACCGGTTGATTAGTTTGTTACAATTGCATGGATGACGGGTTATGTTCTTTAATACCATTCGTAAGGCTGTGTACGAACTTCCCTAACTCTATAAGCTTCTACCTCTTCCTATGTCGAGCCGACTACTAGCTCCTAACATGGCCTCATTAGTAGTTAACTATGAATTAAATATAACCAATATTTCGTAGTGCACCTCCGATCATGTTTCTTAAGACGTTCAAGCAAGTTACCAATTGGAAGTCTGCCAGTTTTCTTAAGCCTAACATTGAATTCATTCATCCACAACAATTATAAACAAACAACCAACCAATAATCAATAGCTAAGTTTCATTACATCTAAGCAAACACAAAGAAAACCTAGCCTAGCATGTTAAATAGAAGACAAACATAAGATATAATCAAACAACACATAGACATATTGAATGATTTGTTGGAAGACTTACCTTCAATTAATCATGGATGAAACAAGGGTTTGAAACCCTTAAAATTGCAGTAAAATTCGTCTAGGGTTTTTTCCCTTCAAAGTTGCACCCAATGAATGAAAACTAGAAAAGTATATATAGATTTTACAATCTGACGGCATCAAGAGTAGGGTCTGACGCCATCAACTCGCCGCCAAAATAATACTCGTATTGCCTAGATCCACTTCTGACGTCGTCATGTACAAACTTGGTCTTGGCCGTCATGTGCAATTTATTCTTGATGGCCTTGGTGATGCCATCATGTACAAATCTTAAAAACCCTCTTTGGCGCGTCACGTGTAATTTGATTTATCCACCTCTTTGTCAAGTCTTGACGCCGTCAGGTACAATTTTCAACATGATTTTGAGACTTTGTCGTTTTCTTCACTTTTTCGCTCCAAAAACGTCCAAAATGCTTCCTTTTGCAAATTTCCTCTCAAAAGTATCTAAAATGACAAAAGGAACGATTTAGGGCAATATTTGATCAAATAATCTCGACTTTGGCCTTAAATGACCCCCCAAAAGCGGTACACTTTTCGTCTCATCACCTAGTCTCCTATGCCATAATGTGGAATTGTCATCTATAGTAGCTAGGCAAATTTTGTCCTGAGGTGTATTTCCTATCTTCATGACGAATAGGCCATTTTTCCTAACTCCTTTGCCTATGGTCTTGCCATACTTAGTTATTTCACTAACTTCTTCCGAGAAGATAACTCTACACTTATTGTCAACCATTTGACTAATACTCAGCAAATTAAATCCTAGGTTGTCTACATGCTCAACATTTCTAATAGTAAGTGAGTTTTGAGTAATCGTACATTTGCCAATAATGTTGCCCTTAAGTTTGCTACCGAATGTAACATTACCTCCATTGTATGCTTTGTATGAAGAGAATAGACTTTGGTTGCCCGTCATGTGATTAGTGCATCCACTATCTTTAACCTATTCATCCGGCTCCAAGTCGATTCCCAAGCATATCTCATTTGAAGCTTGAGCCATAAGGCATGTTTCATCATTGGGCTTCTTCTCCTCATTATCGTCACTATCACTCCAAGATCCTCCTACTAAGGCTCTTTGGTAGTTGTTTCTTGGTGGCTTAGGACAATCTCCAATGAGGTGATTTGGGTCTCCACATCTGAAGCATTTTCTGTCATTCTTTTCTTTCTTATCGTCTCGGTTCTTTGAGAATGACTTCTTCTCGTCACGAGGTTGTCTAAAGAATCTACCCTTTCTTCTAAAGAACTTTTTAAAGTCTCTAACCGCTAGTGCATACTCTTCATCTTCACTATCGGAATTCGAGCTTTTACTCATAACTAGACTCTTTCCTGGCTTTCAATGCTAACGATCTAACTTTCTCACTTTTGCCTTTGACTATGTCGGAGTCTTTATTGATTATCATTTCATGAACTTTCAAATTTCCTATGAGTTCATCAAGTGATAACATTGCCAAGTTCTTTGATTCTTCAATAGCGGTGACCTTTGCTTTCCATTTGGGATGTAGAGCCCTACGAAACTTCCTAACATAGTTCTTGCTAGAATAACCTTCATCAAGAGCTTTAAGACTAGTAATAATAGTATTAAATCTAGCAAAAGCACTATCTATGGTTTCATCTTCCGGAACAGAAAATTGTTCATATTGCTGAACAAGAAGATCAATCTTGTTCTCTTTGACTTGATTATTACCTTGATGGGTGACTAACAAAGTTCTCCAAATTTCCTTTGCCGTATTGCACATAAAAATTCTTTCAAATTCCTTTTTCGGAAAAGCATTGTAAATTACCATTTTAGCCTCATCATTTTTGGCTAGCTTTCTTTTAAGATTATCACTTTGTTGATCATAAGGAATAATTTGACCATTTTCAATAGGTTTAAAGTCACCATCAGTAATAACATGCCAAAGATCAATGTCTTTTGATTTCACATACGTTTCGAATCTTGTTTTCCAATAAATAAAACAATCGGTTTCAAAAAGTGGTGGTCTTTGCATAGATTGCCCTTCTTGATATTTGTCGAAATCCATTGACCGATTCAAGTTTTAAAATACCGTTTACTTTAAAAACTTTCCTGACGTGGCTCTGGTACCAATTTTGGGAAACTAGAAGGGGGTTGAATAGTTTACCGACTTGTTTTCTTTGGTTATAAAAATTCTTTATAAAAAACTTAGATTCGATTGTAGGTAAAGTCAAACGACACCAATATGAATGCAACACTATGCTAATACTAATATGCAATAAGTAAATAAAGAGAAGAGATGGAAAGATCAAACCAAGACAAAGGGATTTATAGTGGTTCGGTCACGAAGCTCTTCTTCGCCCTACTCCACTCCTCGAGTACCACACTCGAGAGTTCTAAGCACTATGTCAACAAAGCTCCCTTCAGGTGGAGAAAACCGTACAACGTCGCTTACGTTATTTTCCGACACTAAGCTAGATGTCGAGTACTAATCTTAGCTAGTACCAATCTACCACGATCCACACGATCCTAACTTATCACATGATCCACACGATCCTCACACAATCTACACGATCCTCACACAATCTACACGATCCTCACACAATTTACACGATCCACACGATCCTCACACAATCCTCACAAACTACTCTTGATCCACTTGATCAAGACTATATCACTCAACACTTAAGAGATCTCCAAGATCTCAACAAGATCACAATGATCAACACAATGACTAAGAAACACTAATTCTCTTGATGTATGTCAAGATACAATCAAGTAGACAACTTGTAATGCAAGTGCACTACACAAAGACTCTAACACTTTGTATCTTCTTGATACTTTGTGTTCTTCTCTTAACTAGTAGAAGAATGTAGATGATTCTTGGTTGGATGAAAGAACCACTCTTTAAACAAAATAAAACTAACTAATGATCTAAGAAGTGTAAAGAGAAAAAGGAGGATGGATACCAGAAAGCTATGTGTGTGAAAGGATGGCCAAACTCTGGGAATTGAAGTGGTATTTATAGAATCTGAAAATCTGGCCGTTATGAAGGGACGACACCACTAAATGTCACACGGTACCACTAAATTTAGTGGTACCGTGCCAGACAAACACGCTCCATTTTTTGTCTTTAGTGGTGAAATTTTATTTGGGGGAGTTTGGAGCTGGTTTGGGTAAAAAAAAACTAGCTGTTGGGAATGTTTTTGAATTGATTTTCCTAAATAAAACATTTCTTTATAATTCAAAAATAATTTGTAAAATGTATTTTTGAAAAGAAAGTTTTGTCAAGCTAAAAATGTGAAGTTTAAAACACAAATTCACTTCTTTGATCATTTGTCAAGTTGTAAATTTGTTTGTTCTTACCTAGAGTGATTGGCGTAGAAATCAGATATTTCAACCAAAAAACTTGTTTACGTTAATTTTGACATAAGATGTTTTCACATTTTGTTATCATCAAAACATAGAGATATCGTAAGATGAGAATAACGTTTTTAGACATTATTTGCATCAACAAAATTGACAACCTCCAGTTGTGGATTTCCAATCCAAACTTGCTCCAGCATAATCATTGTCAGAGTATGCTACCAGGTCCATAGGTGAATCTTTGGATACCAAAGACCCAATTTAGGTTGATATCTCAAGTATCTAAAAATTTTCTCTTCACAACATTGAGATGTGATTCCTTTGGTGAAACTTGATATCTGGCACAAGCACACACGGGAAACATAATGTCTGGTCTTGAAGCTGTAAGATACATCAATGAGCCAATCATTGATCTGTATAAATGCACATCAACTTCTTCACCATCCTCATCTTTAAGAAATGGCTTGTTAGTTTCCATGGTTGTCTCAGCAGGCTTCACATCAGTAAACCCAAACTTCCTTAAAATATCAGCAACATATTTATCTTGACTAATAAATATGCTTTCTTTCTTCTGTCTGACTTGCAATCCCAAAAAGAATGTGAGTTCCCCCATATAACTCATTTGAAACCTTTCATGCATAAGTTTCTCAAAATCAATACACAGCTCCTTCTTTGTAGAACCAAAGATAATATCATCTACATAAACCTGAACTAGTAGAATATCATCCTCGTATCTTTTGATAAACAAAGTCTTATCAATAGTACCTCTGTGAAACCCATTGTTCAACAAGTAAGTTGACAGAGTTTCATACCATGCCTTTGGAGCTTGATGCAAGCCATAAAGTGCTTTCTCCACCTTGTACACCTTATCAAGAAAATTAGGATCTTCAAAACCAGGTGGTTCTGAAGCATAAACTTCTTCTTTAATTGTTCCATAAAGAAAAGCACTCTTAACATCCATCTGATACACTGTAAAATCCTTGTATGAAGCATAAGCCAGGAACAACCTTATGGCTTCAATTCGTGCAACAGGAGCAAATACTTCATCATAATCAATTCCTTCTTCTTGAGTGTATCCTTGAGCCACTAACCTTTTTAGCTTGTGTACCTGCATTAGAATAAGCTTTTATACCTGCATGATCATTAGTTTTTGTACCTGCAACAACTGGCTCATAATTCATGGTTTTGGTTAGTGCATCAACATCAAATAGCAAGTCTGGTCCACTTCCTACAACATTAGGTGTACTCTAACTAAACCTAACATGCAAGTTTTCTTCCACATGCCTGGTCCTCCTATTGAACACTCTAAAAGATTTGATATTGGTTGAGTATCCAACAAAGAAACCCTCATCAACCTTCTCATCAAACTTGCCCAGGTGATCTATGGTATTTAAGATAGTAACAGGACACCAAAATGGTCTTAAGAAATTTATCAAAGGTTTCCTACCATGTAACAATTCATAAGGGGTCTTGTTATGAGGCTTAACTACTTTACTCCTATTTTGCACAAAACAAGCAGTATTGACTGCTTCAGCCTAAAAAGTAGTAGGTAATTTTGAATCTGAAAACATTGTTCTTGCAGCCTCAATTAATGTCCTATTCCTCCTTTCAGCCACTCCATTTTGTTGAGGAGTTCTAGCTACACTAAACTGTCTTGAGATACCTTTTTGCTCACATAACTGATTCATAACACTATTCTTAAACTCAGTTCCATTGTCATATCTTATTACTTTAACTTGATGATTAACTAGATTTTCTACTTTTGTTATAAAAACCTTAAGAATGTCACTAGTTTCATCCTTAGTTGCTAAAAAGAAAACCCAAGTAAATCTACTAAAATCATATGTGACAACTAGGCAATACATCTTTTTATTCAAACTTTTCACATATGTTGGCCCAAATAAATCCATATGCAACATATATAAAGGGTGACTAATTGAGTTCACTACTTTGGACTTACAAGATGCTCTATGTTGTTTACCTTTTTGACAAGCCTCACAAATTTCATTATTTTCAAAAACTTTTGAAGGTAAACCTCTTACAAGGTTTCTCTTAACAAATTTGTTTATTGTTTTGAAATTTAAATGACCATGCCTTCTATGCCAAAGCTTAGATTCATCAGACGTGGACTTAGCAAAAACGCAAGTTAAATCTCTTTTGGGAACCATATTCTTTATATCAACACTATATATGTTGTCTGTTTTTGGAATTCTAAGTAGCACAAATTATCATCAGGTAACTTAAAATCAGAAGATAAGACAAGACATTCAGTGTCAGTAAAAAGAACATTGTTCTTTTTGTCACACATTTGTGAGACACTAAAGAGATTAAACTTAAGCTCTTTGACAAAGTATACATTTTCAAAATCTATTTTACTAGTTCTAATTGTACCTCTGCCTCTGATTCGCCCTCCTTTAGGATCACTCCCAAAGGCAACATATCCACCATCAATTGCTTCAAAATCTTCAAGATAGGACATGTTTCCTGTCATGTGCCCTGAGCAACCACTATCAAATATAACTTTATCCTTTAGCTCCACCTGTAAGTTGCCCTGCACATAAAGTAGGAGAATCAGTTTCTCTTGGGGACCCAAGCCATCACTGACTTGGATCTGCCTTGTGCATCAACATAATCAAATCACTTTAAGTCCATTGATGCACTGCTGTTTATGAAAACATGATCTAAAAATTTAAGTTTTGGTTTCCAGACCCAACAAGATGAGGCCTTTACAGCATAAAAATGGTTGCCCAAAACAGTGTCAGTAATCACCTTTGGCTCAGCAGCAGAAACCACTGCTTTTACCTTAGCAGTACTAACATCTGTTTGATTTTGAAAAGGCCTGCTTTTGGTTGAATGATTTCTTTCACAAAAATGTGACTTTAGTTTAACATCATTCACCTTTTCTTTTGATGAAACAGTATTGATTGATCTAGTAACACCAGATTTCATCAATACAGCTCTTATAATCATATTTCTTTTAACACGTGGGTGAGTTTTTCTTGAAAAGTTTTGGTGATTCACCCTTTTAGCATGATTCCAAACAGGTTTTTGGTAGTAAAAACCATTTTCTTGTAAATGCTCAAAACTACCACAGTTATAACAAGCTTTGTTAACCAACTCAAAATCACTACCTAACCTTTGAGATATTAGGTTGTTCCAGTTTCTTTGGTTACCCCTAGGCCTGTTATTGTTCTTCCTAGGTTGCTCTCTAGGTTGCTCAGTATATTCAACAAATTCCCTAGAAATCTTATCACTAAACACAGGTTTGACAAATTTAACATTAGACTTAACTACTTTATTATAAACCTTATGTGTTGACTCAATATGTTCCTTATAATCATCAGACACCCAATCTTCAATGATGGGTTCATCAGAATACTTCCTTTCAACCTTAGGTTTTTCATTACTAGTTTCACTTAGAGGTTTGTTATCTAATTCTCCTACACAAGACAATTCTTTCATTGAGGGTGCATAAGCACTTTTAGCATGAGGAGGAACCTCATTATAATCTATTCCACTACATATTCTCATTAATTGACTTTCAATTGTCTTAAGAACTAAATCAGATGCAAATTGCTATTTTTCAACTATAACTTGATGTTTTTCTTTTTCAACCAAAGTTGCATCCCTATCCTTTTCAGCCTGTTCTACGCTGTTAGTAAGTATGTTAATCTCATTATCTTTAAGAAAAAGTTTACTTTCTAGAACATTAATCTTCTCAACATACTCTAACTCATTTTCTTTAAGAAATTCAAGCCTTTGCTCAACAAATTTTAGACCAACTTTATAACCTAAGTTGTCTAATTTTAACTTATTAACTTCTTCTAATAAAATTTCATTCATAGATTTAAGTTCTTCTAATGAATCTAAACAAGATTTATATGAACAACCAGAATCATTAGATACCTCAGAATCAGAACTTGATGATGAAGAAGAATAAGCCATAAGAGCAAAGTTTGGTCCTTCTTCTGCTTGATCACTCCAATCATAGTCTTCCAAACCATCACAAGACACCATAGTAGTAGATGTCTTAGAATCCTCACCAGATTTCTTTGAGCTATCTCCACTCTTGTATTCTTGAGTCCTTGGTGATCTACATTCTCTTGCAAAGTGGCCCTTCCTGTGACAATTGTAGCATTCAATCTTGGATTTATCACACCCCATGTTATTCTATCCATTCATCTTGAGTTTCCTTCCAGTCTTCTTCAAGAATCTCCTTGCTCTCATTGTCAACATAGCCATCTACCACTTTAAATCAATTTCTTCAAGATCATCAGGATCAATTTTCTCCAAGTCCTGATGCATGACTTGAGAACTAGTAGTAAGATCAGCCAAGAAAGCACAAATAGCAGCATCACTGATGTTGTCAGAGTTGGATGAACCAGCAGCAGAAACATGAGTGCTAGTAGCAGAAACTCCATGAGCAGTAGAAAAAGTTTCCTGAGTGCTGCTAGAATTCTTGTTATTAGAGGACACAAAAGCTAGGTTTTGTGAACCTGAAGATGAATCAAATGATCCTTTGACTTCAGATTCATACACTTTTAGGTTGTTGTATAGATCATCCAAACTCATCTATTCCAAATCAGCTTTGTTTCTCCAAATTACAGTGTGCATACTCCATTCTGATGACAAACTTCTTAGAAACTTAAGATTTATATCTTCTTAATTGAGGAACTGGAACCTTCATAAGTGCTAATTGACTTATAAGCTTCTAAAGTCTGTCATAAGTAGCATCAAGATTTTCAGTACTTCAGGCAGTAAAATTCTCAAATTTATGCTTCAGAAGATTTTTCCTTGACTTCTTGGTAGCTTCATTCCTACCAAATCTTTGATCAATAGCCTCCCATAGAGACTTAGCATCCTCAATATGAGTAAAGCTCAACTGATACTCATTAGGTATCCCCATCATGAGAATACTATGAGCCTTGATCTCCAATCTTCTTTGATCCTTGTCTGCAACACTTTTAATGGGTACTATCTTCTCCACACCTTTGTCATCACCAGTCTTCTCTAGTAAAGTATCACCAGTCTGAATGACTTCCCACATAGAGTAGTCAATCATCTTGATGTATTGCTGCATTCTCATTCTCCATAGCTCATACTCACAAGTCTTAAGCATATGTACCTTTGAAGTAATAACCATGTGTGTAGATTCAGACTCTATGTCTTTAGTAGATGTTGAATAGCCTTGAGTTTTAAAAACAAGTTTTTCTTGATCACAACTTCTAGATCACAAGCTCTGATATCACTTGTTGATCCCAGTTAAGCACTTGATCGAATTGTCTAACTTGTAAAGAATTAGTTATCTTAGATAAATCTAAAACAACTATTGTATAGAAACTGACTTGAATACTTGTTAAACACAATGCAAAACATTGTATTTAATCTTAAGAAGAACAATGAATGAAAAAAGTTGTTAACTCAAAAAACACTTCAATATATTTTGATATATGAATACTCTAAAGTATTAGGGTTTACAAACTTGAAGTGATCGACTCTATAATGATACATATACTATCTCTAACCCTAGGACCTCCTTTAATAGTCTAAGGAGTCCTAGTCGATTTACAATGACTTCTTATACAAGATAAATCTATTAGAATCTTTTATAAACTTATCTAACCGACTATACAAAGTTATCTCAAAAGCAGTAGAAACAATAAGCTAGCAGTAGTAACCTAACACTAGTAGTAGTTATCCTTCAACAACAGTAATATTACTCTAGCAGTAGTAACCACTACACTAGCAGTAGTAACACACTTAGAGTATTTTCCATGTTGATCATCTGAGCAGCAAAATTATTCTTTAGCAGCAGAATCTTGAAACCCAACAATAAATTTACTAAGTTATTGTTTTCAAGTTTTTTTTAAAGAATGTCTTTGGGATATTACTAAGAGCGGGAGGTACGGTTGAGCCATGGATGGCGCCATGGCCACCAGCCCAGTTTTCTCGATGGCGCACCACACCGTGGGTGGCGCCATGGCTGCTCGCGCCGTGCGCTGTGGATTATTATTGTTATTTTTTTAATTTCTTTATTTTAATTTTTGGTGGTTTTGTTTGTGTTTGTGTTTGTATTTGTGTTGTGTATTTGATGTTTTTAGCGTGGTTTTTTTGGTTATTAACGAGTGTTTGCAACAGCCAGCAGGCAGAGGAAGGAGATTATTATTACTCCGTATTATTATTATTTATTTTTATTATTTTTTTTAATATAAAAATTGAACTTGGGCTTTGGACATTTGTGTATGTGTGTGTGTGTGTTTGGGCTTTGGACATTAGGCTAGTAAAAGTTATACTTCTTTTTTTATAAAAATTATTATGTATGTTTAATTCAACGAAGTTTATTTTTGTTTAATATTGTGTATGTTTAATTTTATGTAATTGAAAAAAAAAGACGACGGCACCACATTTTTTGGTGCCAACTGTAAAGACCAGAATGTGGTGCCATGAGATTTCTGGTGCCATAAAGACTTTTGCTGACGTGACATCACTTTTTCTCCACGGCATGAGAGACACGGCTCCACTGTACCCAGTGCTCTAAATATATAAACATATGCTACTAATAAAAGCTTAGTTTATACAAGTTGGTTTTTTTATACTGTTGTTTTATTTGTGGTGACGTTGAAATTGCAACCTGTTATGGTTAGTTGCAGCACATGGTATACTGTATGCGTTTTTGGTAGTTTTATGCAAAAAAATATGAAAATGTGATCATATTTGCTTATTATTTTGAAGACAGTTGTTTATGCCAAGTTGTAAAGATTGTACATTGTACATTACTTCATTTTATTATATGATCATACCAATAATTTTAGACTAGAATACGAAATGCGATGACTGCGACATACAAAAGTGATTATCCGAAAAACTAATAGAAATAAAAACTCATCTCAAAAGTTTAATACACAAAAATACTTCGCAACAAGTATATGTAACACAACAAAGCCGATCTTAGTTCATAAAAAAATTATTCTTCCATCGCATACGATAATATCGTATACAAACGCTCCGCCGCAACGCGCCAACGCATGAGTTGAAATCCTCATTATTTAACAATTAGCTCATGATATGAACACGTAAGGCCACACGGAGTGGGTGTGAATCCTCACTAAGTGAGGCATGCCTCACCAAGTGAACCCCAAAACAGCCATACCCTCACGCGAAAAGTGAAAGAGAGTGAGGCAAAGTGAAAGGAGAAAAAAAGCTCAGATGAGCTGATGTGTAAAGTGAGGGTGCAGTCACCACCAGTCCACCACTTTCTGCCTAAAAACGCTGTGTTTTCGAGTTTTATTTTTGAAAGAAAAAAAAAGAAGTGGGAAGAAAACAAAATAAATTCATGTTCAAGTTTTTTTTAAAAGAGAAAGAGAAAAGAAGAAGTGAGTAATTTTTGACTAAACTTAGTAAGCTATAAATAAAGGGCTGGGCATCGCTGCTGCCACAGCAGATAAATTATCTGCAGTACACACACAAACCCACCCCCCGATGTTACTAAATGGTCCTTGAATGTTCATTTTGCGGCAAAAATGGCCCCCCCACGAAGCTGTCACAGCAGCTATTGATCACTGCTGTCACAGCAGTGATCATTTTCCCATAAATAAATAAAATTTCTTAACATAGCAAGGTTTAACAAAGACCTTAAAGTCAATGAGTCAAAGTTGGATGTCCATACGAAAAGAAAGAGCGGGAGAGACGATGGGTTCCACTTACCTTCCTGCTAATCTGCCAAAAAACTCTTTTGGAATTTATTTATGTATTTATATTTCGTAACTTTTCCTTTCGTTTTCTCACAAGAGAAACTAATAATCTGTGGTTTCTGAACAAGAATCTAATTGACGCAAAGCGCAATCGAGTTCGTGGTTGAGGATTTGCCAATGAGGTAATTTCATTCTTGCTAATTAAATTCTAGGCAAAATGGATGTGATCATTACTTTTTTTTTTTTTTTTTTTTTTTTTTTTTTTTTTTTTTTTTTTTCTCTTTATCATTCATAGTGTTAATTAGAAGCATTCATGGATAATTATTCGTTTGGTGGAAATAGGTTTTTGAATGAGTTTTTATTGTCAGTTTATGAAGTTAATCAATACAGTATACAATTGCGCTGAAGGATATCACTTCTGACCCAAACCTCACTTGGTCAATTTTCTGACCCAAACCTCACTCTGTGCACCAAAATTGTCTACCTTTTTCTAATTTGAAAGTTAAAATCAAGTTTCAGATAAGTGGAGGTTTATTTTTTTTGGAATATGGAGAAGAAGATGAAGTGCACGAAAAACGAAAAAGGAAGAGTAAAGCGTTTTTTTTTTTTTTTTTTTTTTTTTTTTTTTTTTTTTTTTCATTTGTTTTCTAGTGGTGAGTGGTCCTTAGTGGAATCATCACGCGGTCCTTTGTTTAATTAGGGTGGTGGCAACCATACCTCCCAAAAAAATTCATACCTCCCAACCAACCAATAATATCATTCCACCTCACCCACACTTTTTTCATACCTCCCAACCCTTTTTTAGTGGCAACCATACTTTTTTCATACCTCCCAAAATTTTTCTTTTTTTTTTTTGTTTCTAGTGCCCAACGGTAAGTAATGCTCCATACCTCCGAGGTGAAGATCACCGCTGAAGCAAACCTCCCAACCAAACCGCTGGGGTGGCGGCGGTGTTCCCCGGCGGTTTGGAGGCAAACCGCTGCCTTAGCGGCATGGCTGCCACTACCCTTAATACTCCGTATATATTTTTTTCCCAACTTTTAAGCTTATTTGATTCAAATAATGTGGCATTAGACTAATGCTAATGGCAACACCATTTTCACAAAAGCAACCCCGCCACGTCAGCGCCATCTCAGCTTTCTCTCTCTACAACTTCACCCCAACCACAATTAGCTAGTTGTAACCACAAAAGCAACTCCATTTTTTTTTAAAATCCCAATATTAAATCCTATTTACTCCCCAAAATTGCATTTTTCTTCTAAATTAATATTTCAGTTATATGAAGTTCAACGTGGGCCTATTACTAACATAAAGCAACCCCATTGATGGGCTTGGAAATATGGGTTTAAGTTTTAGAACTTGGGCCTATTACTAACATAAAAAGCCAACAAAACCTACACTTTCATTTTCTGCGCCTCCTTTTTCTTCCTCAAAACAAGAGAAACAGAGAAGTGGTTTTTTTTCATCTATTTCTTTCATTTTTTTAAAACCCAAGGGCAAACGGTCAAAAAAAAAAATGGGGTTGCCTGTGTAATTCTTTCGGTTGCTTAAGCAACCAAAACATTTGTTTCGTTGCCAAGCGACGCGTTGCATAGGTTGGAGCTAATGGGGGAGGTGCGTCATTTGGGGTGCGTTGGGTTGTCTCTCGACGCCCATTAGCATCAGTCTTATAAGTCTTATGCGTATTGTTGGACAAGTGATTTTAGTTCTTTTTAAAAAGAGTTTACAAAATTATATCTATACAATGACTTGACAAGTAAATATGAAAGGTACAAAAAGAAAGAAAGAAAAAAAAAAGATTATGATACAATATGATTAGACTATTGAACTTGCCAAATCATTGTGTAGATATACGTTTATAAATTCTTTCTACAAGATGTCAAGAGTTCAAACATAACTATTTACATATATTACACGGAATGGTTGGAAATGGTCATAGTGATACCTTGATTTAGCCGCGTACATTTGAATCAAAGATTCTCTCTCCTTGAATAAAACCTCATCCATTTTCCCGTTTAATTATTTGAATTAGACATGCTTATGTAATTAGACATGCTTATGTTTTCCAACGACACCCTTACTTTTTTGCATTCTATTTTCGCTATAACGTAAAAATTCCCCCTTCAAATATTTCCTGGCTCCACCCCTGGCTATAGATGCGGCCATACAGATGATATCCGGTAGGCAGTGGCGGAACTTGACAATTTTTTAGGAGGGCCAAAAGTGTAAATCTAATGATGTAGAAGGGTCAAAGTGTGTTGGATAAAACCTCAATGACCACGAAACCAACTCGGCACCTCGAACTAGCACTCGAACTTCAATGACCACAATAACCGCTGCTCTTGATACCACTTGTTGGATAAAACCTCAACAACAAACCCGAAGTTCGATTGCGGAAAAGCTAGATCGCAAGTTGTATCGAGCACAAGTAGCAAACACGAGAGACTACAAAGAACCGACAAGAATATTGCACACGTTATACCCTCAACGAACCCATTATTAAAACCAATAAAGTTTTTACAATTAAGGAAGAAGAATATATAACTAGCATCCCCTCATCTCTATTTATAGAGATGAGGAGGTGGAAACCTAGCTTGCCTTGCACTCCAAGCTAACTAATCCTAGTTCTAGTCTAGCACCTAATCTAATTACAAAGTACACTTTAGTCCCTAATCTATGTTTAAGTTACTACTAATAATATTTAACAATTTCCACCTTAGGAATAACACTTAAACATAACCGATACTCAACATCTTTTATTCCTGGTGCTGGAACCTCGGACCGGGGACCACCTTGTCGACCAAGCATTGTACTTCAGTAATTTTCAAAGATTACCTTCCATAGACTCCTTCACTTTCTTATTTTCAGCAACATTACCCTCTGCACCCTCTTAACCAGGCACTCCGGTTACCGTAATGTCTGCCCCACCTTTATACCAAGGTGTACATTTTCCTGCTCCTTTACCAAGCAGCCCGTGTTTGTCTTTTCTTCAAGTTGCTTGTCCTCCAACTTTCTTTGAGCCACTACAGCATCATCGTTACTAACCTGAACATCCTCAACTTCACGATTCCCTTGAGCTCCCTGCAATTGCACCTCAAACCAAACACGTTCATCAACCTGTACTCCATGGACTCTTGTTTTAACACCAGGACCAAGTTGTTGGAACCCAACTTGTTTATGACCAAGTTGTTTGAACCCAACTTGTTTATGACCAAGTTGCTTAAATCCAACTTGTTTTGAACCTCCATGCTTTTGTACACAAAAAATCTTCACTTTTGCTTCCAAAGTATACACACAGTTCTCTTTCCTAATCCTAGTCATCATAACTCGACAACCTTTTATCACCTTGACTCTACTCATCTGCATCTTCACAGTATAACCCTCTTTTTCAAGAGTACTCAATGAAATCAAGCTTTTTCTTAACCATGGAACATACCTGACATCTTCCAGTATAAAGCTTGAACCATTATGCAACTGTATCTTCACTTTTCCTGTCCCTCTGATAGTGCATGTCCTGTTATCACCTAACTCAACCGAATCACCATCAATATCCTTGAAGTCATACAAGAAATCCCTCCTAGGTATCATATGATAAGACCCACCAATTCAGTCATCTCATCATTCCCGACCACCACTAAGGCTTCTCCAAAGTAGGTGTTACCCACGTCATCAGAAGAATCAGAATCTTGATCTTGCTTACCCTTCTTGACGAACCCACTTGTCTTTTTCTTTGGACAATCTCTCTTCAGATGACCCTTTGAATGACATATGAAGCACTTGAGTTTACCGATTCCACACCTTGACTTGAACTGTGAACTTTCACCAGAATGAGCTTTCCTTGAATGATCTGACCCTCCCTTTACATATAACCCGTCACTGGTATCTTCCTTTGTGCCTTCGGTTCTTTTCTTCAACTCCCTTGAATTCAGAGTCGCCAGAACATCCTCCATTGTCAAGGATTCCCTCCCATACAACAATGTTTCCACAAAGTTTTCGTAAGACGATGGCAATGACGTAAGTAACATAAGTGCCTGATCTTCATCCTTAATCTCGATATCAATATTCGCCAAATCAAGTATCAACTTATTAAACTCATCTATATGATCACCCAGTTTCGTACCTGGACTCATATAGTATGTGTACAGCTTCTTCTTCAGATACAGTCTATTTGCTATGGACTTAGTCATATACAGACTAGTTAACTTCGTCCAAATTCCTGTAGCAGATGTTTCCCTGGTAACGTCCCGTAAAACCCGGTCTCCCAAGCATAGAATCAAGGTACTGTATGCCTTCTTCATCAAAGCATCTTTTTCACCTGTTTCCATGTCCGCGGGTAATGTCTCTAATGCAGCATCACATTCCAGCTGTACCATTAAAGCACGCATCTTTATTTGCCATAACCCGAAGTCATTCTTCCCATCGAATTTTTCGATGTCAAACCTAGTTATAGAACCAGCCATTCTTCTTATACCTTGCTATAAACCTTGTCAAGTTGTTTCTTAACCAACTTTACTGACAAGCCTCACAAGCGGTGTGCAATATTCCCCTTGTTGGTATAAACCTTTCTTGAAAATCGAATTAATTAGAATAACCCTAAACCCTCGATTTTAATCAAGCAAACCCGATCGTACACTTGAAACCCAAGCGAACCACGATCGAAACTTGAACCACAAAATAATTACGCAACAATATAACTTGACCTTCAACTCGCTTATATAAAAAAAACACAAACGACAAAGATTGCCCTTCTAAATATTTTTGAAAGTGGTGGTCTTTGCATAGAAAGATCAAGTTATATTTGAAATGAAATGATTGCCCTTCAAGACCCACCACCTTTGTAGTATTCAACACTTCTAAAAATATAAGCTTGATTTTAGATTGTCAAGACCCACCACCTTTGTAGTATTCAATATTCACGTAGAAGAATAATTATATATAAGAACAACGACCACCTTTACCTCGTGTAACCTCCTGCTACAAAAACGAAACCGATTCGAAAAACCTGAAATCGATTTCTTTGCTTTGACCTCGAAACCAACTCGGCACCTCAAACTAGCACTCGAACTTCAATGACCACAATAACTGCTGCTCTTGATACCACTTGTTGGATAAAACCTCAACAACAAACCCGAAGTTCGATCGCGGAAAAGCTAGATCGCAAGTTGTATCGAGCACAAGTAGCAAACACGAGAGACTACAAAGAACCGACAAGAATATTGCACACGTTATACCCTCAACGAACCCTTTATTAAAACCAATAAAGCTTTTACAATTGAGGAAGAAGAATGTATAACTAGCATCCCCTCATCTTTATTTATAGAGATGAGGAGGTGGAAACCTAGCTTGCCTTGCACTCCAAGCTAACTAATCCTAGTTCTAGTCTACCACCTAATCTAATTACAAAGTACACTTTAGTCCCTAATCTATGTTTAAGTTACTACTAATATTTAACAAAGTGTAATATTTTTTTTACGATATGAAAATTGATAAGTATACTAAGAGACGTAAATTATGGGAGGGCCACAATCCCTTTTAGTCTCCACATAGCTCCGCCCATACCGGTGGATCTATTTTATATAGACATCTATCCACCACATTTTTACTCTCCCTCTTTCTCTTGCTATATTGATTCTTGGCGATCGTAAACTCATCAAGAAAAGGGATGCTCATCTCATTACCTTCCACAGTGTGACCACAACACTCTGATTGACTATATTTTGGTGCACAGAGGAGATCTTAAGGCATGTAAAGATTGCAAGGTCTTCTATGTGACGTTTGCTTCTTTCAACATTATTCCTCACGTTGGATATTCATATTAGCACATACGACGGAGAAGGTACCAGTCCCTAAAGTTGACCGTTGGTACCGGTCCCTAAAGTTGACTGTTGGTATGGTTTTGTTACCAGTCGACTTAGCCAACCGTTGGTATCAATCGACTAAAGTCGACCGTTGGTACAGTTTTGTTACGAGTCGACTAAAGTTATGTTTTTATTATGTTAATATTTTTTTTTTCTTGTTTACTACTACAGTCTAAGCTTTCGCGATTTCGCCGCTCGGACTGCAGGAGAGTGTTAACCGAGTATTAAGATAAGGCAAAATCATGTATTGTGATTAGTACATAGCTGTCAATTAGTGTAATTAGTTAGCTTGATTTATGGAACTTGTCCAAAATATCCTATGTAATCTTCCTATTTGTAGCCCTTGATTTGGCAGTACTCATCAAGCAATCATTAACAAAACATTTTCAGTGTATATCATTATCGTGTATATTCTTACATGGTATCAGGCCATTAAGATCCACAAAACCTAAACTCTTCCGCTGTCGCCGGCTACACGCCGGAGGTTCGGAGGGCTCCCTTTAATCCGTAACCAAAATAAACCACAACTTCTTATAAATCTGTGATCTTTTCTTTTTACGGAAAAACACGCCCCGTTTGTTTGGAAGCTTCTTTGGGGGTTGAAGTTTTAGAACCAACTTTCGTTTTATCATCTTTTCTTTTGATGTTCATGCATGAGTTTATTGTTTGTCAATTAGTTGATTGTTCATACGGCTTTGTTACGAGTCGACTAAAGTTGACCGTTGCTACCAGTCCCTAAAGTCGATCGTTGGTACGGTTGTATTGCCAGTCGACTTAGCCGACCGTTGGTACCAGTCGACTAAAGTCGACCGTTGGTACAGTTTTGTTACGAGTCAACTAAAGTTATGTTTTTATTATGTTAATGTCCTTTTTTCTTTTTTTCTAGTTTACTACTCTAGTCCAAGCTTTCGCGATTTCGCCGCTCAGACTGCGAGGGAGTGCTAGCCGTAATCATGTGCAAGCTGTAATCGTGTGCTATGGATATGCACTGAGTTGGCAAATTAGTTGTTGATGTTGATTAGCTAGAATTAAGGGTGATTGGTAATTTACCCTAAATAGTTTAGAGGTAGACTCTATAAATACCATATATATTGTATGTATCAGATCATCAAATAATAAACACATCATTTCCTCTTACACCTAGGAGTGGTTGCAGGGACATCGAGAACACATATAGGTCGTTGAGAACCATGGTGGCTTAGTGACGATGTGCTAAACAAAGATAAGGCGAAAGAAACTCGGTTCGTAGAGCTTATCTCGATGCGAGGTGGAGACCAAACAAACAAAATTGAGGAGAGGAGGTATAAAGAAGCCAAAAGATAAGTGAAAAAGGAGGTAGCCAGAGCGAAAGGAAAAGCGTATGAAGACCTATATAAGATATTGGACTCCAAAGATGGAGAAACGATATTTAAAGGATAACTAAAGCCAGAGAAGGAAAATGGATCTAGGAAACGTAAAATTTATTAAAGACGAGGACGGAAGAAGCATGGCCAACGGAAACGAAATTAGAAGATGGGAAAAGTATTTCTCCACCCTCTTTAACGGTAGCAGCCAGAGTGACTTGAAGAAGTGGATAGTATAGGAGCAAACCCACAAAACAACTGCTAAAGCTCGAGGATAAGCCAAACTGAAGTTAAGGAGGCATTCCGGAAGATGGGTAGAAAAAAGGCACTATGAAGCTCTGGGAAAGAGTTATTGAGAAAAGGTTGCGACGAGAGAATGAGGTGTCAGAAAACTAATTCGGTTTTATGCTGGGACGGTTTTCGACTAAGGCAATACACCTTATTAGAAACCTTATAGAGAAGTATAGTGAAAGACAAAAGGACTTCCACATGACATTTTTTTAAACCTTGAGAAGGCCTAGACAGCGTCCCAAGGGAGTTGATTTGGAAGACTAAGAGATAAAGGAACCTTAGTGAGATACATAAAAGTTATACAGGATATGTACGAAGGGCAAGGACTTGTGTGCGGACCCGGTGAGAAACATAGAGTATTTTCAAGTGGAAGTAGGTTTACACCAAGGCTCGACTATTAGCCCGTACCTTTTCGCCTTGATTCTCGAGAAGTTGTCGCGGGGATACAAAAAGTGCTTGATATTCACCGATGATATTGTGCTAGTTTCGAACACGCTAGAGGGGCTAAATGGTAGATTAGAGCAGCGGAGGGAGGCGCTAGATGACAACGGCCTACGAGTCAACTCATAGAAGACAGAATACCTACCGACGGTGCGACTTCAACAGGAACGTGAACGACCAAAAACGAGGAAGCGGAAATCTGCATTGGTGAACACATCTTACAACCGAATGAGTCCTTCAGATATCTCGAATCTATGATTCACAAATCCGATAGAGGATGATGTAACACACCGTATATAAGCAGGTTGGTTGAAGTGAAGAGCGGCCACAAGAATCCTTTGTGGCAAGAACGCTCCTATAAGAAAAGGAAAATTTTATCGGGTGGCGATTTAACCAGCTATGTTGTACGGGTTAGTGTGTGGCTGTTAACAAAGACTCAGGCAAATAGGATAAAAGTGGCGAAAATGAGGCTGCTAAGGTGGACTTGTGGTAAACCTATGTTTGACATGATCCCGAATGGAGGTTTTCGAAGAGAACTCCGAGTTGTGACTATAATTAACAAGATAAGAGAAGGACGGTTGAGATGGTTTGGACATGTCAAGAGGAGACCAAAGTCAACACTTGTTAAGAGATTGAAGTCTATTACTATTGATATCGTAGGGATAAGGGGTAGACCAAAGCTCAGGTGGAAGGAGAGACTGAAGCATGGTAGCTTCGTGGGAATAGTTGACCACCCCTACGTATAGTGTCACATCGCCGATGGAACCAGGAAAATAGCATGTGGGGGGCAAAAATTATTTTTTGACAATAGCAACAAAATGCGGAAGAAAAAACTATGATGGAAATGATAAATCGAGTATTGTTAATTAGAGATAAAGGATTTATAAGGTTTTAAAGTGTTGATTGTTGGGATTTAGTATGTGGGTGAGGGACAATTTGAGTTTTGAGTGGGGGCCATTTTCGAAAAAAGGTCAAAATTAAAAAATAAAAAAATTACACTAAAATCTTAACTTTTTCGACGAGCCATGGGGGGGGGGGGGGGGGGGGGGGGGCACATGCCCCCATATTAACACTATAGATCCGTCCCTGCACATCACTTTACATGCCTTCATGTGTCGCAGCACCCCTTTTTTATATATTGCACGTAGGCCCATTTAGCATGCTTTTATGCTTTTACGGCTTATGTATGTTGGTTTAGCTTTATTCCCTATATTTTTGAATGATTGTATTTCATAGATGGCTATATGGCTTTTATGCTTGTATTATATTAATATTTTTACTCTTGTATGCTCTTGTGCTTTTAATGCATATTTGATTGTATTGTTTTATCTTCTTATATTTTGCCTTTTTGAAATATGATGTTTATGTGACCGTAGTGCCATATATTCCTTATATATATATGCTTGCATGCTCTCATGTTTCTATGTCGGTATGCGTTTATGTCTATGTATGCTTGTATATTTTTGCTTTATATGCTTTCTTTATGTCATTGTCTTTTCCATCCTCACAGTCTCACAGACACTACACATAAAGTCTATTTGCTAGCACATACACACTTGCCGGAGGTCTTACCGGAAGCGGTCCCTTTACCCTCGGGTACGGGTATGACGGTCCACATCTCACCTCCCCAATACCTCGCTCCGGCGGGATTGAGTATTGTTGTTGTACACTATGTGAGTCATACATACCACACAAGGACGTAACTAGGGTGGGTCGGGGGGTCACATGACACCCATGGAGTTTGCGGCATAGTAATTATTTTTGTAAAAAGGCTTGATTTTTCCTAAACGCACAATAAACTGTGTCTCTAACTCTTTGTTTAGTTTTTCACTTTTTCATAAATGCACATGATCAATTTTGTCTCGGTTGTGTCTCTGATATACACACTTACAAACTCTCTACATACAAGGTTTAGCTCCAAGTTCCTAAAGAAGCAACCTTTTAGCTAAACAAGATTACACCAATGAGTCCTACAAGGCTACAACTAAAACTATAGCATTGCACATCACTTGGCGAAGTATCTAGAGTTTTAGATACAATTTTTTTTGGTGTAGTTTGATATGTATCTTATTAATATGTATATTTTCATTCAATCACTGTTTTTTAGTTCATAAAATACACCTATGTTTTAATATCCTTTTTTTCTTTTAATTTTTTTCCTGACTCCATCCGAAGGGTTGGTGCTTGTCAATGCACTGCTCCACGCACAAGGGCAGGGTATTTATGCAGAACTGTGTTTTCTTTTATTATTTAATACATGTGTTCAATTGATTTTCTTTTGTATCAATGCTAATTTTTGTAACTTTAATTTCCTTCCTACATCTTGTGAACTTGATGCAGAATCTCGAGGCTTATTTGAAGCCCAAAAGATAAAAGGCAGTCGTCACTATATGAATTTGTGATTAAGCCATGCGTGCCGATTTAATTATAAAATTTGACTAACAAGCTTGAAGAGAGTTGAGGACAAGAAAAGGGTAAAGGGCTTTTTGTAGTGATGATAGAGTGATAAGCCCTTCGATGAAGTTTTTACATCCAGAGGATCAATTTATTCTTCAATGGAACAAAACGTTTTTATTATGCTCTGTAATAGCACTGTCATTGGATCCTTTGTTTTTATATATTCCTGTAGTTGATGAAACCCGAAAGTGCCTTGACGTGGACCGTAATTTGGAGATTACTGTATGTATCCTTCGTTCTGTTGCAGACATGCTATTTGTATTTCACATCATTATCCAGTTCCGAACTGCGTATGAATCTCCGTCTACTAGTACCTTTAGAAGAAGAGTAATTATAGATGAACCTCATTATGTGGCAAGACGTTACCTAACATCATACTTCATCATCGATGTCTTAGCAGCCCTTCCCCTTCCACAGGTATGTTTACTTCTCTTGTTATATATTCTGTTTAATGTTTATCATCATGCAGAGTTTGGTATTTAGTAGAAAGTATCCCTTTCCCTTATGTATATAAATTTACACAATTTGAGATGGCAGCTTAAAAAGAGCAAGGTTAGATCAAGTGGTTAACACCCTTGCTTCTGGAGTTAGAGGTCAAGGGTTCGATCCTCACCCCTTGCAAGGCCGGAGGTCTTTTTTTACCTTTGGTAGAACCGGAAACAGCCTCTCTACCTTAGGTAGGAGTAAGGTTGTCTACGTCTCAACCTCCCCCGTACACTGTGGAAGACGGTATTGGGACCCATAACCCGTGGAAGACGGTATTGGGAGTTACTTTACTTTACTTTTTTTGAGATGGCAGCTTAGCAGTATATCTGGACATAAAAATCCATCGAAGGGGATTAACAAATATACTTTTGATATCTTTTAACAGATGTTGTTAGCTTATGATGCGGCATAGTAGGGTCAAGTATCTCATTAATTATTTTGCAAAAATAAGTTCATGAGCACATTGGTGTAACCAAATGTCCATCAGTAGATAACATTCTTCTATAATTTGTGTGTGCAGTTTGCAGTTATGGTTATCATCCCAAACTTAGATGGGCCAACTTCATTTTGGACAAAAAACATTTTAAAGTTCATTATCTTCTTTCAATACATCCCCCGAGTTATTCGGATTTCTTTGTTCTATAAGAAGGTGACGAAAATTTCGGGTTTCCTCACCGAAAAAGCATGGGCTGGAGCTGGTTTTAACTTCTTTCTCTATGTGCTAGCCAGCCATGTAAGTACTATTACAAGTAATCCTAATTATATTTCTGAAAAATATATGTTCTCCAGTAAAAACCGGCACAGAAAATTTTGCGCAACCTACATGTGTATTAAAAAACTTAATAGGAACTAATATATCGACTAGACAGTAAATCTTTGAGATTGCTTGTTGTGTACGGAAGATTCATATGCTTACCATGAAGGATGATAAAAAGATTATAACATAAATCATTTGAAAATGTAAGCATATCATTCTGTTAATTGTAAGTTTTTTTCTCTCTTTCTACAAACAGGTTGTTGGAGCCATATGGTACTTGTTTGCAATAGAAAGCGAACTCAGATGCTGGAATACTGCTTGTGAAAGGCATAACTGTTACTCTAAGTTTTTAGATTGTGGAGAAGGTCGTGTGGGAAATTATGGATTCCTGAACACTTCATGTCCGCTTCTTCAGCGAAATGAAATTAAAGATTCAACAGACTTTGATTTTGGCATTTACCTTGATGCTCTTCAAACTCGTGTGTTAGAAACAAGAGACTTCTGCCAGAAAATTTTGTTTTGTTCGTGGTGGGGTTTGCAGAGTGTAAGGTTAGTAATGACAAGATATCACTAAATGAGCTAGTACATGAACTAGACAGCAATTAGTCTTATTTTTCAATAAAAATTAGCGTGATTTACATGTTGATATAATATTCAAGCTAAAACATCTTCTCTATCTGATCCAGTTCTCTTGGCCAAGGTCTTAAAACAAGCACCTTCTATGGGGAGATTCTATTTGCTGACTTTATTGCGGTGATTGGATTGGTTCTATTTGCTTTGCTTATTGGCAACATGCAGGTTTGCGCACTTATCTGTTTATTCTTGTTCAAGGTTGTTGCCATATCTTAATTTGTATAAAAAGCATTTGTTATGTTCATGATGTCTCCATATGTGGGATATAGATATGCTTCTCTACTAATTACTCTGTATTCCTTTCTTTTAAAAATTGATATCTTATTTATGAAAGATCTAGCATGTATAGGATTCATTTAGATAGGAATCATATCTTCCACGTACATGCCCATTAATTGGATTGGTGATCTTGTGGGAATTCAGTTAGAAATGGGTGGGTAGAACATGGAAAAATCTTGCCTTCAAAAAAAAAACATGGAAAAATCTTGTAGGAAGAGGAGATCAACCGGGAGAAACTAATTTGGGAAATAAAAGGCAAGTCAAGATGGGTAAAAACACAGGGTTTTTGTTGGTCTAATATGCAAAAATCATGTCCAACGAGCTCCAAACTTGGTCTGCTTTGATCCATTGGTATTTAAATCCATCCAGGTAAGTTTTCTGAGAAAATGGCATTTCTGCAGTGTGGCCCTATGCCAGAATTGACCAGAGCTAGATTAGTGATTTTGACATTTTCTTATTTTCCTGACACGGTAAATTGTCTGTTTAATCTTGTACTTCTTAGAACACCTATTTACTTGCATTAACATCATAATATAAAAAATTGAGTGAAATTGCTATTAATGTTTTAATTGTGCTAGCTAAACAATAATTTGTTCATGGAGTCACCTGAGTACAAATAATCATTCTGTATCATGTTTTTTTATGTTAATATAAAATGATCTTAGTCTGTTATGAGTCTATCTTGTCATATTACCTGTCAATAAATTGACAATGTACGGTCAGTGATCTAGTCTTCCTAGGATTCCACATGAGAGGATTCGTGAGCTAATATAGTGGTTCAACTGTCACAGAAATACTTGCAGTCTTTCTCAAACCTGACTCTTAGAGTGGAGGAGATGAAAGAAAAAAGGCGAGAAGCAGAGGACCTCATGTCACATATTTCCCTCCCTGAGGATTTGAGGCACCGTGTTAGGAGGCACAAGCAGTACAAATGGAAGTTAACGAGGGGTGTTGAGTTAGACCCATTTGTAAAAGACCTTCCTCGGGACCTGAGGAGGGACATAAAACGTCATCTTTGCTTGTCATCACTACAGAGAGTAAGTGATACGTCTTTACTTCAAATCATTTAAATGACAGAACTACCCTTAATTTGGAGATACATATGCATGAATTACTCCAATGGGGGATTGGAGCAGATACCAAGTGCAAAAGAATGTTTTATTCAGACTTCAACTTGTTACAGGTACCTATGTTTGAAAACATGGATGAACATTTATTGGATGCTATGTGTGATCGTCTCAAGCCAGTTCTTTACACAGAGAATAGCTACTTAGTCTGAGAGGGAGATCTAGTACCTGAAATGCTCTTCATCACACGTGGTAAGGTTCTAAGCATGACAACTAATGGTGGAAGGATAGGCTTCTTCAACTCCAGTCTTCTCCAGGCTGGTGACTTCTGTGGAGAAGAGATTCTCACTTGGGTTTTGAATCCTAAAAGACATATACTTCCTTTCTCTACTAGAACGGTCAGAGCAGTTACAGACGTTGAAGCGTTTGCTCTTGAGGCAGATGAACTAATGTTTGTAACATCACAGTTTAAGCTTCACAGCAGCAGGCTTCTCCGACATACTTTTAGGTAATCATGAACTTCAAAGTTCTCCTTTCTTGGTATTCTCTGAAAGTTGATAAAGTTGTGCATTTACCATTATCCCTGTATGCCAAGACTCTCATAATGCTTTTCCAAAAATCTACATGTTTGTACTTTCACTATCAAACCTATTACATTCAACATTCAAATATGATTACGAGTTTCATGAAAAATAACGAATATTGACCACATTAAATATTACTAGAATAATACCCTGGATTTACATGAATTTTCAGGTACCACTCACAGCAGTGGAGGACATGGGCAGCCTGGTTCATACAGGTTGCATGGCGTCGCCACTGTATAATAAAGAGGAAAAAAATATGTGCAGCCGGCTACATACAGTCTGCATGGCGTAAACACCGTAAAAGAAAGTTGGAAAAAGTATTGGAGGAGAATAGGATACTTCAGGAGCCCTTGGTCACTAGCAGCAAAACCTCCACCCTCAGCATTGATGTCTCAATTTATGCTTCTAGATTTTCCGTGAATGCTTTAAATATGTTGAGACAGAAGCATATGTATAATGGCCAAGTACAACACCTAAGTTTGAGCAAACTTACCTCTCAACCTGATTTTGATGATGATCGGCAATCCTTACCTTGAGGTAAACTTGTGCCCTAAGTCATCTCCAGTCAGGGTCTTCAAACCACATTTTTCGAAGAATGGAGCAACAAAAGTCATTTCGAAACATGCTCCATATCTGGTGATATTTGAAGCATTGTCCAAAATCCTTTATATTTGGAAGATCAATATTCACCATCCAAAGAATTAAATAACGCAATTATATGCATAAAATGATGTATATAATTAGTTATTGGCTGAAATATATTAATTTAGTATAAGTATAGTTTGAAGCTAAAATTAGAGTATATGGTGAGAGATACAATGCTTTTCTAGAGGTGATGTAAGTGAATTCTTCTTTCCTTTCATTTTTAAAGATTTTTTTTGGATTACATGGTTTCTTTGCGCTAAAACAACAAAATACCTAATCCCATCGAAGCAAGGTATGTGGAGGTGGGATGTAGACAAATCCAACCCTTACCAACTTGATAGTAGGGAAGTGTATGTGTGTAGCTTTGCTCAAATATAAGTGCATGTGTGCAATAACATGGATAATGAAATCAATAAAGACAAAGGGCGAAAAGTAAGCGTACAAGCATACAAAGCTAGAGAATAAAAAACCATCATAAGATCAAAAGAGAATAAAGGCAAAAGGACATAAAAGCATAGATTGCATGAGAAGACATAAAATAGGATATAGAGAGCGCATAAGAGACAAAGGGGGACAACAAAATAAGCATAAAAGCATACAAGCAAAAACACATATCGGGCAAGGACACAAAATGTGCAAAGAGAAATGACCTAAAAGCAAAAAAAGATCCGAGACTTAAGAGTGGAGCGAAGTTCTAGGTATGGGCAATGCTATAAGCAAAAAGAAAAGGGGGCAACTAAATTTCTAAAAGCCTAAAAGGGAACCATCTACTCAACTCTAAACCTAAAACGCAAGACGCAAAGCTACTAAGAGACGCCTATAAAGGCTTACCCAAAAAGCTACCTCAAAACCGCAAACAACCTAGCTCGTCTAACCTCCTATCCTAATTCTATCTCTCCACAATTTCCTATCAGTGGTTATCTCCTCGGACAAGAGAAGCTCCTTCATGTTGTGCTTAAATCTATCCTCCCACCTAACTAAATTCTCCTCAAGCTGCCGACTATCAAAGCTTCAACTCTCCTTATAGGCGTTGTTTATGGTCTTCCCCTGCCATGTCCGAACGATCTCAATCGTCCTTCCCTCATCTTGTGGATTATAATTTCGACTTCAAATACTGCCAGAAAAACTTCGTTCACAATCATGTCTAACATGGTTTTGGAAGGAAAACGTAGGGTAAATTTTAAAAATCACTTTAACAATTTACAATAAAAGAGAATAAGCAGTGAAAGATTGAAACCTTTAATTATTTTCCATACTAGTGATCCAAATACAGTTTATGACTAATCGGAACTATCGTAACAACACTTGAGTGTCTTATGTTTGAGTGAGAGATCAACACGGACTTAAAGATTAAGTACAAGACCTTCTCGGTGTCATGCACACTAACACTTAAACAATCACAACAACATGTTAGCGGATGATCCAATAAGCAACAAACAAACAACATAATTGTATAAACCAAACACACGAGTGTGTTTTGGTGTTTTCTTTGCTTCGGTATGATTAAATAAAACCCTAATTATCTCTTTGTATTTATAAGCTCCTTAAAAGATAACTACAATATTTAAAAATATGATAATCACTATAAATAAAAAGATATATATGTATTCTAATATAATGAAGTTTTGTACCACTCAATAAAGCTAATAAAATTAAATGGGCTAATGTGTCCATCCTTATTTAACCTTCTTTGTACAATTTTTCAATGCATTTATTTTTATACCGCTCATCTTTATCTTATTTTGTAAACTATTGAAAGGTATTTCATATAAAGTATGTTTGATTATTACCAATTGTACACTTTACGATTGTTTATCCATATGTGGTTCTTTCTAACTTATAACTTCATAATAAGCATTGTCATTTACTACATTTTTCAACGTTACTTAAAAATACACTTAAAAATACACGTGAATTTCACGGGTCTTTTAGCTAAATTAACACGAACTTCTATTCAAGCCCAAATAATTAATGGAACACATTTTAAAAATACGGTTATCCTGCCAAGGTTGAAAATTACTCCGTCGGATAAACATTTACCGCTCAAGATCGTGCGCAAACAATTTCCTGTGTCAGTTTCATTTGCTATGACGATAAACAAGAGCCAAGGGCAATCACTTTCGAAAGTAGGTTTATACCTACCACGTCCTGTTTTCACACACATGGACAATTATACGTCGCTCTTTCACGTGTCAAAAGCAAAAAGAGTTTGAAGATTGTTGTTTCTGATGCGGATGGTAATTTATCAAAGACTATTACAAATGTTGTCTACAAAGAGGTTCTTCACGGTCTATGATCAAGTTACAAAAGGTATGTACGAATATTCTTATGATGTCATTTATGCCCTTTTTTACATGTAATATCAATCACACAAATGTTTTACTTACACTTTTTTTTATACTTATTAGGTGCTCACCAAATGTTCATTAGGTTATTTTTAAAGGCGGTCAAAATTGGAGCTCACGTGCATGGCCGTTTATTATATTATTAGTTACAAGCAGTGTTGACCAAATGTTTTACTTACACTTTATTTTTATACTTATTAGGTGCTCACCAAATGTTCATTGTACTATATACTATCATTCACTTATTACTTCATATTCCTTTCGAATTAATGATTTAGCCTGTGTACTTTCGTTCTTTTCCTTATTTTACTTACACACTAATTTATATATATATATATATATATATATATATATATATATATATATATATATATATTTGCAATATCTCTTCTAAAAACCCGTGGATTCCACGGGTCTTATAAGCTAGTAATTACTATATTTAAAAGAATTGATATTATCTAATAACATCCTTATCTTGTTAAATAAATTATTGAACCAAGCTTTTTGATAAAAACTATGATTTAACACTGAATGAATTAAAAGTACTGAATGGTTCAAAATTGTTGAATGATTATGATTCTGAATGAAATAGATTGTTTGACAACCGTCTTGAAAGAAAAAATAAGATTCTGAGTGTGAACTTTTTTTATGGTTTAGCACTTCATAAAATAAAATATGTAATATAACAAGGGTTTGGCTAACAAGTGCCCACTGGGCACAAGCTAGCTTGATTAAACAAAACATATACTAGTCTTTTTTCTTTTTTTTTGAACTAAACATATACTAGTCCACTAACTTCAAATATAGAAAAAATTACTTGAAAAACGTGTTGTAATAATTTTTAACTAATCTTACATTCTTGTTTGTTTGTTCAAAAATGATTCGTATAAAATATAATAAGTATAAGATGAAAAACTTATTAATTATCATGAGTAGGTAGTAAAGTACAACATGAAAAAGAAAAATAAAAGGGTAAAAAGAAGAAAAACTCAATGTAACAAAAATCGTGAATCGATATTGAGGCGGTCCATGGCCGATTGGGTAAAAAGATGAAAAACTTATTAATTATCATGAGTAGGTAGTAAAGTACAACATGAAAAAGAAATATAAAAGGGTAAAAAGAAGAAAAACTCAATGTAACAAAAATCGTGAATCGGTACTGAGGCGGTCCATGGCCGATTAGCGATTTTTAACAGATTAATCGGCCGATTACCTTGTAAATCTCTCCAAGTTCCAGGGCCGATTAGCGATTAATTGCCGATTAATCGGCCGAGTTGGCCGATTTTTGCAACACTGAAAAAACTAATTAATTATCATGAGTAGGTAGCAAAGTACAACATGAAAAAAATGAAAATATGATCACATATCTTTAACGCTGAATGAAAGGACTATATCTTTGATGCTGGCCCACTCAGGATTGAATTAAACCATGCAGCACGTACATTCTTGGTACCAAACATCTTTCTCACTGACCGAATAAGAGAGACATACTTAATTATTCTATTAAGTGGCTATCAAACACCCCCTTAGCCTGACATCCCCTATGGGGGTCGGTTGAACACAAGTCTAACCAGTGAAGCCGAATGTGTTTTCGCATAATTAGATAATGTATATATTTACAATAAATATATAAAGCTATAATCTTGCGTTATTGTATGTGACCCCGTTATATCATATATTATTTAATTCTGTTATATTATGCACATATTATACAAACTCCCACTTGGTCATGTGTATAACCTCTAGTAATTAAATACTGATTGGTAGCCGTCTAGCAGTATTATGCTTGCCACAAAAATACACGACTTATCTGTCCGTTGATAGAAACAAACAACAGACCAATTAACTCTTAATGATTTTATGATTTGAGCAATATTATTATTCCATTTATTTTCGAGACATGTTAAATTTGAGATGTGATTAAGCAATCTCAAATCGCTAACATTTGTTTCTCGATCTAAAATAAATGATATTACCAAAGTAAGTTACAACAACAGTTTAACCTCTATTTTAGTCGCACACCGTGTTAACTGTAACACCAAAAAATGGTTTTGAAGTATATTATTACAAGAATGTGATTGTGATAGTTTGACCTGTTAGAAAACTTTTTTTGATTAGTTAGTGGGCCCTGCCTCCTCTGCTGTTGGGTGCACACGTTGGGTGAATATCTTGGGATAGTCAGGAAAACGGCCACAGGAATACTATTAAGTCGTGTACATTGTAGCAAAAAAGGCTCGACTTATCTATGTTGTTTAAACATGAGTCTGTCTTGATGAGAAAAGTTCATTTGCGGATCAAGTTTTTTCTACAAACTGAGAGACAAATCCTCACCATCCATCTAATTTGATCTAAAGGTAGGGATTAACCTAAGATTTAATATGCAACCTAAGTCCATATTTTTTTTCCTTTTCTTTTTGTCTTTCTTATTTTTATTTATTTTTGTCTTTTCTTGTTTCTATTCAAGTTTTTCCCCCTTTTATTCCATTAACGTTTTTTTTTTTTTTTTTTTTTTTTTTTTCCTTTTACCTTTTTTTTACATTTCTTTTTTACTTTTACGCTTTTTTTCTTCTTTCTATTTACATTTTTTTTCTTTTTTTAATAAATGTTTTTTTAATTCACTTTTTTTGTTTTCTTTTTTTAAAAAAAAATTCACGTGTACTTTTTTTAAATTCACGTTTTTTTTCAATTTCTTACGTTTTCGTCCGTTTTTTTACATTTTTGCCCGTCTACGTCTGTTTTCATACGTTTTCGCCTGTTTTCTTATGTTTTCGTTTGTTTTCATACGTTTTCATTCGTTTTAATACGTTTTCGTCCGTTTTTTTAATCCATTTTCATACGTTTTCG
Source organism: Artemisia argyi (assembly GCA_030686995.1). NCBI lineage: Eukaryota > Viridiplantae > Streptophyta > Magnoliopsida > Asterales > Asteraceae > Artemisia > Artemisia argyi. The sequence goes on along the minus strand of CM060683.1, from coordinate 54,884,073 downwards.
TCCGTTTTAGACGTGTTTTTACGCTTTCATTCATTTTCGTCTGTTTTCATACGTTTTCGTCCATTTTTGCCCGTTTTCATCTATTTTCATACGTTTTCATCCGATTTCGTTCGTTTTCGTTCATTTTCATAAGTTTTTGTCCGTTTTCATCCATTTTCCTTTATTTTCATCCATTGTTTTTGCCCATTTTCATACGTGCTTTTACTCTTTCATATGTTTTTGTCCGTTTTCATACGTATTCGTCCATTTTCTTACGGTTTCATCTGTTTTCTTACGTTTCTGAATATTACAAGTGATATTCATAATATCACTTGTGATTTCTGAATATCACTTGTGATTTTCTTATGTTTTCGTCTATTTTCTTACGTTTTTCATATGTTTTGAATATCACAATTGATATTCAAACTATCACTTGTGATTTTCAAAATATCACTTGTGATTTTCTGAATATATATCTCTTTTGGTTTTCTGAATATCAATTATGATTTTCATGTTACAAAACATTAGTTGAAAATCACTTATGATATTCAGAAAGTCACTTGTGATATTCAGAATATCACTTGTGATATTCAGAATATCACTTATGATATTCTGAATATCAGAGAATATCATTTGTGGTACTTATAATATCACTTGTGATATTCAGAAAATCAAAGAATATCACATGTGATATTCAAAAAATCACTTGTGATATTCAGAATATCACTTGTTATATTCTGAATATCATAGAATATCCCTTATGATATTCAGAAATGTATGAAAAAAGTCTGAAAATGGCCAAAAGCATTTAAAAATAGAAGAAAATGAATGAAAACAGACGAAAACGTATGAAAGTGTAAAAACACTTATGAAAAAGGACGAAAATGTATGAAAAATTGACGAAAATGAAAGAAAACGGATGAAAACGGACGAAAATGTAAGAAAACGAATGAAAGCGTAAGAAAACGCAAGAAAACAGACGAATATGTATGAAAACGGACATAAACGTTATAAAACGGAAGAAAGCGTATGAAAACAGACGAAAACGTATGAAAATAGACAAAAACGTATGAAAATTGGCGAAAACGGGCGAAGACGGTAAAAAACGTAAGAAAACGGATGAAACGTATGAAAACCGACAAAAACGTATGAAAACAAAAGAAAACGTAAGAAAGTGAAAAAAAAACGTGTGAATTTAAAAAAGACAAAAAATAGGGTGAAAAAAAACAAAAAAGTGTGAATAGTAAAGAATGCACAAATGAAAAAAGAAAGAAAAAAAAGGAAAAAAAACATCAATTGGAAGAAAAAAGAAATGAAATACATGAATAGTAAAAAATGACAAAAAAAAAGAAAAAAAAAATTTGAATAAATAAAAAAAAAAAAAAAAAAAAAAAAAAAAACCATGAACTTAGGTTGTCTTATTAAATCTTAGGTTAATCTCCACTATTAAATCAAACTAGATGGATGGTGAGGATTTGTCATTCAGTTTGCAAAGAAAACTTAATTTCTAAAATAACTAACCTCCTGTCTTGATTTGCCTGTTTAGATATATCATTATTACCGGATTCTGTTGTTTAAAAGTGAATTAGTCGTTGGTAATAAATTGATTGGTCAAAATAGGTTGTGGGGTCAATTTGTTATTTATTTATGAAGTTAATTTAATTATTTAGTCATACATAACAATGGGTGAATAATGATATTTTTATTTATTTATTTCAACATGATATAAACGTGAAGACTATATCTTGAAGATGTTAATTATAATATCAGTTGTTATATTTGGTGGTTGTTTCGGATTGGTTAGTTTTTTTAACAGCTACTTATATGATGCAATTATTTGATGTTTGTATAAGATTGCACCACACAAAATCTCTTATCAGAGATCAATTTTAAAACACAGCTATATATTTTTAAAGATTATACTACATTTTTTTTACTAGGGGCAGATGATCACACTGCCTGCCCCATTTATCTCCTTCACTGGTCTCAAATAGGGTGTCATGAATAACCTGAACTATTACTAGGGTCAGATTGCCGATGAAAACAATTAGGTTTATTCGGGCTTACCGAATTAACGAACTAATAGTTTTTTTTTTTTATTTATTTTTTATTTTTTATTTTTTTTTTCATATGCGACTGCGATCTACTTTTGTCTTTTGGATTCGGAATAGCTAGCTACTGTTTTTTTTTGACACTTTCTTAATTTTGCTGTTGTTGTTGTCGTTGCTGTTATGTCTAACGTGGATATGAAAAATCTGATGCGAAGTAACTAAATCAGGGTGTGCCTGGTTAGTAGTGGGGAAAGGGAAAATGAAAGGGAAAGGGAATGCAATCAGTGTTTTTAAGGTGATCCTAAGGTTGTTGGCTTGTTATCAATGATGAAATTAAAGTTGTTGACCAATAATCATTCCTATTATGTTTTTGAAGTTTATATGAGGCATGAAACTCTGCCTTCTTGGTGTTGATGACTTTTCGGCTTCTAATTGAACCAAATTCCAGCATGGTTAGTGCCGCCATCACCACTTGAGTCTTCTTGTCTTTCTTTAATATTGAAGTCTTTAATTCATTTGGTGTGTCACTGGATCTTAATGATCTCCATGGCAGGTCCTTTAGCCTCTCGAAACATGTTCTTCTATTTCAATTAGTGACTTCAAGGCAAGTAAATTTCTTGGCCTTATTCCTACACTGTCTTTGTGCTATAATAGCATTTGAGTACATCTTCATCTTCATGGCTTTTGTTGGTAAAGGGCAAAACCAACAAGCCTTTCTCTTGAGACTGCCGTCTCTTTTCTTTTTGGTTAACCACCATCTCGGTGTTGTAATCGTTTCTGAATTTTTTTCTTCTTAATTGGTGTGGACGTATAGTCTGGAATGGGCCCGGCCCGGCAGACAGCGGCCCACTCTACGCCTAAACCATAATCTATGCCTTATAAATATAGGGCTGGGATTCCCTTCACAATACAACAGGTTACTCTAAACCTAACTCTTATATGCTATATCACATGGAGACTAACTTGACCGTCGGAGGTGGATCCCGGGGCTACGGCCTCGGGTCCACTCCTAACGGGTTCTCTTTGTTGACAGGTCTACTCAGGGCTCGAAAAGACGACGAACGGCCCAGGGAGAGTCGTCGAATCCAGCCCGCGCCATATTATGTATCAACAAGTGGCGCCATCCGTGGGACATGGCTACGACAAGTTTCGTGCTCTCACATCACTGGAAAGTAATCATCGAGTTAAAAAGCCGGTAACTTTAAAACTTTGTATTTTTTTTGGGTTGCACTTTAAAACCCGGCCGATGCGGTATTCATGCGTTAAGATATGTTATCTTTTAAATATTAATAAGATTTTATGTAAATCTTTTAACTTGGTAAACACGATTTGATCTATAGTCGCACTAAGTCTGCATGATCAGACTTACTTTATCTTTTAGCCGCGGATTAATTCGCGCACATACTGCTTTTACGGTTGGTATGCCTGTTTGCGCTTGTTTGCACTATAGAACTACATGTTCGAACAACGCAGTCACGATAAATCTACCCGCGTTAGGCCGTGCGTTCGGACATCTTCGCAGATTAGCGCCTTGAGCGCACTGTCACGTACAGGCACCACGATGCTAGTCAATCGCCATGAGCGCACTGGACAAAAGCCGTGGTCATCTGCGATCATCCACAAACGTTCGAGTCTATGCGGTCATGATACGTCCATCTGCGTTTGTGCGTGCGATTGAAACTATTAGTCGCGGTCACGGTGCGTCCATCCGGGTTTTTTTTATATAAAAAAACAATTAATTATACATGCTATGTGCTATATATTGCTTCACGCTAATCTTTTACTTCATTAGGTTTTATATGTTGCGATTCGCGGCATATACTTTTAATATTTGCATTAAGTGTTTTTCAGGATTTGAATAACTAAGTTTAGTGCTCCTACACGAGTAGCACCATCAAACTTGGGGGGCTACCAGGGTATATAGTACCACTGTTTCCGTACGCGTCACGCAGGTATATTTGGAAGCAGATGGTACGTAAGAGGTATTGCAAGCCCGGTACAAAGACGGATTTAAATATTCGCACCATCTTGCTGCAGGGGAGACGTCCTCTGTCGGTTGTAAAGACGGATGTAATGTTCGCACCTTGTCGCGCACAGCGCGCACCTCTGCCACAGAAGCACGTCTTCTGTCGCACCATGCTGCATCGCTACTGGTACAAAAGGTACGCCCTTACCCAGAATGCAGCATACGAGATCCACCTTCACCATTGTGAGACTCTCACAATCGCAATGTCAGTGTTACCCCAACTATAGAACTACGTGTTCTTCTTACGGGGTCTTTACTGTCACACTGTAGCGGGAAACCTAACATATGCGCATCCCTCCCCGTCATGTAAGAACGGGTGTTACTCAGGATGGACCATGGTCACCACGGACGCGCCTACAAGGTCGCGGATTCGGATATAGTCTAATTGGCTAAACAGGACTGCGCCTCTGGGACAACCAGTGCGCACTGTCGCATTTGGGCTGCGCAGTATAGTCCGTCCTATGTGCACACCTGAGTTGCGCACACATGGGCCATGCCGTCATAGTTGATTGGGCCTACGAGACCATGAACAGAACTTAAGTCTAGCATAACATAGCCATGCACTATGTCACAATAGACTTGGGGGGCTTGTGGACGTATAGTCTGGAATGGGCTCGGCCCGGCAGACAGCGGCCCACTCTACGCCTAAACCCTAATCCATGCCTTATAAATATAGGGCTGGGATTCCCTTCACAACACAACCGGTTACTCTAAACCTAACTCTTATATGCTATATCACATGGAGACTAACTTGACCGTCCGAGGTGGATCCTGGGGCTACGGCTTCGGGTCCACTCCTAACGGGTTCTCTTTGTTGACAGGTCTACTCAGGGCTCGAGAAGACGACGAACGGCCCAGGGAGAGTCGTCGAATCCAGCCCGCGCCAGATTATGTATCAACAATTGGCATGGCTTCCTTCATGGTGATTGAATATGAATTGTTTCTTCATGGTAGGTTTGTTTCTTTGAGTGATGATTAAACATGAATGGATGTTGTTTGATCCCCTAGGCTCTGATACCAAATATTACACAGGTTGTGTGGATTTCCAGGATCGAAAATAATCAAACAACAATCATGTAATCATGCAAAACAAAGTCGAATAAAAATAGGACAGGAAGATATGGGTTGAACCCTTTATACTGATATTGTTAATCGAATTGGGTTGAATGTTTACAGAGAATTCCTAATCTATATATACATGTTGAAACGTTGTGATGTCTGTTAGAAGAAGAGACATGTCGTTTCAATAAAGCTAATCGTTATAACCCTAGAATTCTAAAGTAACCGTTATTTAACTGTCATCTATTGGGTTTTGATGGCCTGTGGATTTGCAGCCCATGACAGAAAATTATGCAGGATTTTTTTTACCCATCTTGATTTCTTTTGGCATGTAAGACATTAGAAGCGTCCAACAATTATGTGGCAAGACGTTACCTGAAATCACACTTCATCACTGATGTGTTAGCAGCTCTTCCCCTTCTGCAGGTATTTTATTTTCTGCTGTTATATTCTTTCTGGTATATGCATTTATTTCTGATATGACAATAAAAATCAATTAATCATAGGCCCATAGTTGGATTATATATTTATGATTTGCGTATGCAGTTTGCAGTTTTAGTAATCATCCCAAACTTAGATGGGCCGACCTTGTTTCTGACCAATGTGAGCATATAATCTCGACATTGCTCCAGGTTTAAAGACTCAAAAGAAGAAGGAGCAAAGTTGCTCGTTGGAAAGATATTAACCGAAAGTTGGTTATGTTAGTTAGTTAGTTATAGTTAGTTATTTTCAGTTATTAGTTATGGCGGTTACAAACCGAACCATTGTGTTGTTTGGTTTGTATCCATTCGAACAAACAAAACCCTTAGTGAATAGACACGATGGTTCATGGTAACCATTCGATGCATATATATACTCGACATTTTGTAACAGTTATTTGGTTAGACGATTAATAAAGTTATCTAGTTTTACTTTGCAATTCATATCGACTCACTCTTATTTGGGACCAACATTTGGCATCAAGAGCCTCACGCTCGTTATACTTACAAAACAGAATCTATTTAACGAGACACAAACGAAACCAAAAAGAAAAACGATGAACCTATTGTTTCAGAAGAAAAGAAGACGCAACGTATACATTATCATACGCTGCCTGGATAACTTTGAACGCAAGGAAAGTAGTGCACGACCGTACTTGTGTGGGAATTGCAATTGAGAAGGCACCAATTGACGTGGTGACTTGTTTGTTTTGGGTGTGTGATTCTGCGTAAAAAAAAACACACTAACGTTTGTTTACAAACATCTTTGTTTGCAACCAACAATCATACAACAAAACGTAGGCCTAGTTGTTGCTATCTATCGCAACAGATTTTGTGTAGAAGACGTCATAAGAAAGATAGAAGATCCACGCTTGCAAACGCAAACATTTGGACAGAAGTTGATTCCGTTGCTTGGGATTTAGAAAAGGTACCGATAGAAGAAAAGAAACAATCAAGGATTGTTTAGGAACACGCTCCAATACAAGGGACGACAACAGGAACAAACTTGATCACTTGTTCGCAGGGAATACCGTCGTGTATTCTCGTAGGTTGTTGTAGATACGGTGTGGAATAAAAGAAGAAGAGTATTGTGGAATGCGGACAAGCAACGAAGGGAACAAAGTATTGAGCAACTCGCTGACTTTGTTGGAGATTACTACCGTCGAGTAGTAAGAAGAAGAAAATAAGCAAACGCTTATTTTGGTTAAAAATACCAAGAGTATTTTTGGGCTTTGTGTTCATACGGATTTGGAAACAAGACAACAAGAACTTGCGAGTTCTTGGTAAACAAACAGCCGAGACAAATAAAGATTGTCTAGGGCACGGAATTGTTTCAAATCAACACAAAGAAGAAAGAACAACGTGGTACGAAGTGGTTATAGGAAAAGGCAAGTCGACAAAATCAAAGAAAGGGTATACCGTTTCTCTTTGGAAGCAAGAACGAGGGACAAAGAAAAGCAATAGTTGGTATATTCAAGTACCGACAAGAAGGGAATACACGCGTGACTAACACAACAAGGTCACAACAAATCTTAATTTTTCGGATTTCATTTCATACTTATAGTATAGATACTTAGTTTATACTATTAGAAATCCATAGAATTTTATATTAGGATTCCCGGATAACTATTTCTGTTCCCGTAGTATTAAGTTATACCACATTAGTTAGAATTCCCATACGATTCAAAAGTGAAGATCATAAAAAATATTAGGATGTCGGTTGAAGATACGACTAGCACAACATTGAAACCCGGAACACCTATTGCACAATACCAATGCCCTAAACTCAAAACCACAAACTACACAGTTTGGGCAATACAAATTAAGGTTATACTAGAAGCACATGGGTTATGGGAAACAATAGAACCTAAGGAAAATACACAACTAGATGATAAGAAGGATAAGGAAACAACTGCCCTCCTATATCAAGCGTTGACCGAAGATGTGATTTTACAAGTAGCAAGTTGTAAGACGGCAAAGGAATTATGGGAATCATTGAAGAAGAGACACGTTGGAGAAGAAAAAGTGCAACAAGCACGGTTACAATCATTGATGATTGGATTTCAGACCCTTCAAATGAAGGAAGATGAAACGGTGGATGCATTTACAGCCAAATTGAACGGCTACGCCACGAAGGCAAAAGAATTAGGAAAGACGTTGGATGAATCATTTTTAGTACGAAAACTATTAGAATCCACACCAGATAGGTTCATTTAGATAGTAGCATCCATAGAACAGACGAATGATCTCGATGACATCATGTTAGATGAGGTCGTAGGAAAACTTAAGGCATTCGAGGAAAGGATAAAACTCCGAAAGGGAGGACAATTAGAAAGCCAGGATAATTTGTTATTCGCACAAGGCGAACACTCTAAGAAAGGAAAACGTTTTCACAAACGCGGTGGTAGATCGAACTACTCACGAGGAAACTGGCAGAATAAGGGAAATAAAGGCAACTCGAATGAAGGAAACTCATCCCACAAAGATAAATCAAATAATGATAGACAAGGGTGGGATAGAAGTAAGATAAAGTGCTACAACTGTGGAAAATTAGGACACATGCAAAGAACCTGTAGAAAACCATCAACAAATCAGGAACAGTCAAACCTTATCTTAGAAGACGAAGAACCATCACTGTTAATGGCTACATATGAAACTGAAGAAGTTTTATTGAACGAAGGTCAAATACAACCCCAGAAGTATGCTACAACAGATGCTAGCATATGGTATTTAGATAATGGTGCAAGTAACCATATGACCGGAACCAAGAGTCATTTTAAAGATATTGACGAAAGCATCACTGGACGCGTTCGTTTTGGAGATGGATCGTATGTAGAGATAAAGGGTAGAGGTTCAATATTGTTAGGATGTAGAAACCAACAACAAAAGATAGTTTCGGATGTTTACTACATTCCAAACCTCAAGAGCAACATACTTAGTCTAGGATAACTTACCGAGATAGGTTGCAAGATCATCATGGATGGAAATATACTGACTTTGTATGATAAGAACAAGACTTTGTTGATGAAAGTAGAAAGATCTAAGAATCGACTTTACAGTATCAAACTACGCATTGAAGCACCTATATGTCTCTTAGCAAACATAGATAACCAAGCATGGTTATGGCATGCTAGATTGGGTCATCTGAACTTTGACGCATTAGACAAGATGACAAGAAAAGGTCTAGTAGAAGGGATACCGAGAATAAAACATGCAGGACAAATATGTGATGCATGCTTATTAAGAAAACACATCAGAACACCATTTCCAAACAAAGTTAAATTCAGATCCAAGAACCCGTTGGACTTGGTATATGGAGATCTTTGTGGTTCCATAAGCCCAGCCACAAATTCAGGAAAGAAGCTCATCTTCTTATTAGTAGATGACTGTACACGTTTTATGTGAGCCTACTTTCTAACCTCGAAAGATCAGGCATTTAACACATTCAAGGAATTTAGGCAGAAGGTAGAAATGGAGTTGAAGTTGAAATTGAAAATGCTAAGAACGGATAGAGGAGGTGAATTTACATCTAACGAATTCACCAACTACTGTAAGGAAAATGATATCGCAAGACAGTTAACAGCGCCGTACTCACCACAACAAAATGGTGTAGTAGAAAGAAAGAACAAGATAGTTTTATCAACTACTAGGAGTATGATGAAAGCAATGAAGTTACCCTTAACTTTTTCGGCGGAAGCAGTCAGATACGCCATTTACATACTCAACAGGGTACCTACCAAAGCCCTGGAAGATAAAACACCATATGAGGCCCTCTACAACAGAAAACCGAACCTGGAATACCTAAGAATATTCGGATGCACAGCTTATGCTAAGATAACGATACCTCACTTGAAGAAGTTAGATGACAGAAGCATACCGATGATTTATTTAGGCGTAGAGGAAGGATCTAAAGCATGTAGGCTATATGATCCAGTAAGAAAGAAGAAACATGTTAGTAGGGACGTAAAGTGTATGGAAACGAAACCGTGGGAGTGGGATAATAGTGAAGATGATATGAGTACACAAGACACATTTCTGATTAGTTTTGTGGTAGATAGAGTTAACAACGAGAATCTTACACCAGTCAACATAGAAAACATTGATAATACGTATCATGAAGAGGTTCAAACACCCGAACCAACACCAGATCCAGAATCACCAACCACACCACCAGCATACACTTACGAACCCAACTCAGAAAGTGATAGAGAAACTACTATTAGCTCATTAGGAAGCTCAGAACAAAGATTTGATGATACACCAGTACGAGGTTTCAAAGAAGTAAAGGATATATATAGAACAACACGTATAGTTGAGATTGAAAGTCTACTATTCATAGAAGAAGAACCCCGTAACTATAAGGAAGCATCAACAGATGAAAGATGGATTGAGGCCATGAAAGCTGAACTGGATTCGATTAATAAGAATCACACATGGACTCTCACAACATTGCCAGAAAATCAGAAGGCAATTGGACTCAAATGGGTTTATAAAACCAAAAGGGATGCACACGGGAAGATCATCAAATATAAAGCAAGATTAGTAGCAAAAGGTTATGTACAAGAACAAGGAATAGACTTCGATGAAGTATTCGCACCAGTTGCTAGGATAGAGACAGTTCGGTTAATATTAGCACTAGCAGCATATCATGGTTGGCTAGTACATCACTGAGATGTAAAATCATCTTTTTTACATGGAGAGTTGAAGGAAGAAGTCTATGTCAAACAACCAGAAGGGTTTATTCAGCAAGGAAACCCTGATAAAGTCTACAAGCTAACTAAAGCTTTGTACGGCTTACGACAGGCACCTAGAGCTTGGAACATGAAGCTTGATCAAACCTTGAAATCATTAGATTTTAAGAAGTGTAATCTCGAACAAGCAATTTACACAAAGAGAAGCAAGACTTCTACGCTTATTGTTGGAGTATATGTAGATGATTTGATAATCACGGGCACTCCAAAGAAAGAATTAGGCTTATTCAAATCTCAGATGGAAGACAAATTCGAAATGAGCGACTTAGGGTTGCTAGCTTATTACCTTGGGATAGAAGTTACACAGGCAGGAGGAGAGATTTCAATCAAGCAGACATGATATATTAACAAGATCTTGAAAGAAACAAATATGACGGACAGTAATGATACGAAGATACCTATGGATCCCGACACTAAGTTGGTCAAGGCGGAAGATAATGGAAACCCAGTTGACGCAACTTACTACCGTAGCTTAATTGGAAGTCTTAGGTACTTACTACACACAAGACCAGATCTTAGTTATTCAGTCGGACTACTCAGCAGATTTATGCAAGGCCCGAAGGAAATTCACCTGAAGGCAATAAAACAAGTAATCCGATATATCAAAGGAACAAAGGAGCATGGAATCATATACAAGAAAGAAGGAGGCTGCAAGATTACAGGTTATAGCGACAGTAGTTATGGAATCAACACCGATCAAGGTAAAGGAACTACTGGAATCATATTTTATTTTGGAGAGTCACCTATTACTTGATGTACTCAGAAACAACCTACAATGGCACTATCATCATGTGAATCAGAATTCATGGCGGCTACTGGAGCAGCATGTCAAGCTTTGTGGTTAAAACGCTTACTTAGTGAATTAACTGGATGGCAAGAAAAAAGGATAACGCTTAGATTTGACAACGTATCAGCAATAACACTCGTAAGGAACCGAGTATTTCATGGAAGAAGCAAACACATCGACATTCACTATCATTTCATTCGTGAATGCGTAGAGAATGGTCATATCAATGTGGAACACATCAATGGAGAACTACAAAGAGCATACATTTTAAGAAAGGCCTTACCAAGACTAAAGTTCGTGACTATGAGACAAATGCTCGGAGTTCAAGACTTAGGACGAAGCAACGATCAAGATTAAGGAGGAGAATGTGAGCATATAATCTCGACATTGCTCCAGGTTTAAAGATTCAAAAGAAGAAGGACCAAAGTTGCTCGTTGGAAAGATAATAACCGAAAGTTGGTTATGTTAGTTAGTTATAGTTAGTTATTTTCAGTTATTAGTTATGGCGGTTACAAACCGAACCATTGTGTTGTTTGGTTTGTATCCATTCGAACAAACACAACCCTTAGTGAATAGACACGATGGTTCATGGTAACCATTCGATGCATATATATACTCGACATTATGTAACAGTTATTTGGTTAGACGATTAATAAAGTTATCTAGTTTTACTTTGCAATTCATATCGACTCACTCTTATTTGGGACCAACAACGAAAAACCTTTTGAAGTTCATTATTTTCTTTCAATACATTCCTCGAGTTATTCGGATATCTTTTTTCTATCAAGAGGTAACTAAAATTTCAGGGTTCCTCACTGAAAAAGCCTGGGCTGGAGCTGCCTTTAACTTTTTTCTCTATGTGCTAGCTAGCCATGTAAGTTATTGTTGCAATCTTGCCTTCGTTCTCTCTGGTTTTACAGGTTCTTTGTGATGTGTTTCTTGGTGTTGTGTTGCGATAAAAAACAAAAGTGCAGAAATTTACACAGAAATAACAAAACGATATAATTATTTACTTGTATTGATATGGAATAATTTGTTTACAGAATTCATGCCCTATATATACTTGTTGAATCGTTGCTTCAAGAGGTGTATCGATTCAGTATAACGTTCTAATCTATCTAATCGTTGTAACCTATCTAAACGGTTTATACCGTTACCTAATAAACCCAGCCCAATACATTGGATCGGATTATTATCTAAACTTACAGAATACTTATCATAATTGTACACTAAACTACCCTATTCTATTCTTCTATAACATTAAAAGTCCAACATTCTCCCCCTTAATGTTATAGACTGTAACCAAGTCTTCTTTCCTTGTCTTTACAGCAATGTTGGTTCGGTGTCAGTGTCATAGATGAGATGTGACTCTTCTTGCTTGTTGTATTTCCATTTCGTGCATTCTCTCGCAAAGTGTCCATGCTTGCCACATTCATAACATCTGAGTTTGCTTTTGTCTTTAGTTCCTTGACTCGTATTCGAATTATTTTTCCATTTCATGCTTTCCTTGCCTTCTTTGTTGAAATCTTTACCTCGCCATTTACCATAAGTTTTGTTGTGTGAACTTGCCATGAGAAGCTTGTCTTGATCATTTGCCTCTAGTATGTCTTGACTCTTGATTCGTTCTTCATAGGCTGTTAACCTTCCAATGGCTTCTTCAAATGACATTTCGTCTAGGTCTTGATATTGTTCTATAGTTGCCACAATCGGTAAAAACTTCTTTGGAACAGAGTTAAGTAGTTTCCTTACTAGACCTTATCTTCCAAAGTTTCACCAAGCCCTCTAAACTTCGCCTTTATACTACTTAACTTTCCTCTATAGTCACTTACTTTTTTGTTTGGTTTTATCCTTAGCGTCTCTAGTTCACTTCTCAATGTTTGTAGTCGTGCCTTTTGAACAAGATCGGCTCCTAAATGCTTGACTTTGATTGAGTCCCATACTTCCTTTGCAGTCGAGTATTGTGCTACTTGCATTAAAACATCTTGTGGCAGTGATTGGAAAATTATTGCTTTTGATGTGTTTTCTTTCTTCTCATTTGTTTCTATTCCTTCTTTTGCCACTATTGTTTCCCATATGCCATATGCCTTCAATATTGTCTCCATCATCAATGCCCATGTTGTGTAGTTTGTTTCGTTCAATTTTGGACATTGTTGTGAAACATTTCCTAGTTCTCGAATTGATGTATTGTTCGATGTGTTATCATTCTTGTCTCCTTCTACCATGCTTGCTTGCTTATAATCAGAACCGAGATGGTTTCTGATTTTCTTGCTTTTGTATTTGATCAAAAAAGATCAAATTCTTTACTTGCTATTGGTCAATTTATTAACCAGGTTTTTCTTGCTATTTGAACCTAAAAAGGCTTGAAACTTGCTATTTGAATCTTAAGGCTCGGAACTTGCTATGAACCTAAGGATTCGATTTAACTTGCTATGAACCACAAAGGGTTTGGTTTAACTTGCTATGAATCACTAGGATTCGGATTTGACTTGCTATGAACCACAAAGGGTTCGGTTTAACTTGCTATGAATCACTAGGATTCGGATTTGACTTGCTATGAACCACAAAGGGTTCGGTTTAACTTGCTATGAACCACAAGGATTCGGATTTGACTTGCTATGAACCACAAAGGGTTCGGTTTAACTTGCTATGAACCACAAGGGTTCGGATTTGACTTGCTATGAATCTAAAAGGAAATTGGTTTTTGCTATTCTAATCAACCCAGGGTTTTTTTACTAATGGTAATTTCTATCTTAACAAAACTTTTCTTAATTTATATGGAGTATTTAGAAAAATAAAAAAGTTGAAAGAATTTAGAATAACCGGTTGATTAGAGAAAGCAGGAGGCGTGCGTTTCTTCCTTCTGATTCGTGATTCCAAACAGGTTTGGTAAATAGATTTCCAGGCAGAAAATTTCGTTCTTGTATCTTGCTTTTGATTGATTCAAGTTGAATCTAATCTGGCTTTCTTTTCTTTCCGTTCTTCCCTGGATCGATTTGCCTTGGGCTCTGATGCCAATTGTTGCAATCTTGCCTTCGTTCTCTCTGGTTTCACAGGTTCTTTGTGATGTGTTTCTTGGTGTTGTGTTGCGATAAAAAACAAAAGTGCAGAAATTTACACAGAAATAACAAAACGATATAATTATTTACTTGTATTGATATGGAATAATTTGTTTACAGAATTCATGCCCTATATATACTTGTTGAATCGTTGCTTCAAGAGGTGTATCGATTCAGTATAACGTTCTAATCTATCTAATCGTTGTAACCTATCTAAACGGTTTATACCGTTACCTAATAAACCCAGCCCAATACATTGGATCGGATTATTATCTAAACTTACAGAATACTTATCATAATTGTACACTAAACTACCCTATTCTATTCTTCTATAACATTAAAAGTCCAACAGTTATATTTCATGAAGTTCTAATCATTCTACAAAAATTTCTTTATTCCTCCACAAAATCTATTTTGTGAAGTTTTCTTTAAACCAGATGAATCTACTACCGTATTTCCATTTCAATATAGATTTATCTAATCTACAACTTTAATAAAGCATTGATAGACCAATAGGCCTCTAGTCTAGCGGTATGGAGGTTTTACCCGTCCAAAAAAATAAAATAAAGCATTGATAGGTACAAATATATTTAAATTAATGTATGAGACTGTGAATCTGCAAGATTGCTCGGTGTGTTCTAAAGTCGTTCTTACAGTCGTCCATAAAGAAACTGATACAAATATTACAACTGAATCATTGATATATGTGTGCACATTATTAGGCTAAGGGTGTTATCTTTGTGTTGCTTAAAACAGGTAGTTGGAGCCATCTGGTACTTGTTCGCAATAGAAAGTGAACTGAGATGCTGGCATATTGCATGTCAAAATCATAACTGTCAGTCCAAGTTTCTATACTGTGGAGAAGGTCGTGTGGGAGATTATGGATTTCTAAACACTTCATGTCCACTCCTTGAGCGAAATGAAATTAAAGATTCAACAAACTTTGATTTTGGCATATACCTCGATGCTCTTCAAACTCGTAACTTAGAAACAAGAGACTTCCGCCAGAAAATTTTGTATTGTTCATGGTGGGGTTTGCAGAGTCTAAGGTTAGTGAACACTTTAAATCCTGCACACGGTATTTAGTGGCGCTCTTAACTAGACATCTAAATGAGTTACATGACTTTTGTTCATATAGTGTGGTTAAGTTTTTCGGTTCATATGTTTAGTTTTTAAGCTAAAACATACATTTATTTTTGATCCAGTTCTCTTGGTCAAGGACTTAAAGCAAGCACTTTCTATGGGGAGATTCTGTTTGCTGACTTTATTGCAGTCATTGGGTTGGTTCTATTTGCTTTGCTTATTGGCAACATGCAGGTTTGTGCACTTCTCTGTTTAATTTCTTTCAAGACTGTTAATATTGTTTACCATATACAAACTAAAAGCCTTCATTAGGTTATTTACTCTAGAAAATCTAATGATAATGAAATAGACAAAGGCTTAGACCATATCCCTTAAATTTACCATCTCAACACCTAATCTAGGTTGTGCGTGGCATGGTGGGAGTCATGACCGCTTGTCTAACCAATGAATGAAGTACATAGTGATTTTAAGAAATCCAAAGGTTGCTTTGATCCATTGTATTATAATCAAATTGGACGCATTTTCTATAAAGTAACATATCTGGACTCGCATGACCCTTCGCCAGAGTTGACCGAGTTGACTTTTTGATCTTCTTTGTCATATCATCTGTCAATAGATCGATCTTTGGTTTAACCTTCAAAATACATATAATAGGATTCATGAACTAATGTAGTGGTTCAACTGTATCTATAGAAATATCTGCAGTCTTTCTCAAACCTGATTCTCAGAATGGAGGAGATGAAAGAGAAAAGGCTAGAAGCAGAGGACCTCATGTCACATATTTCTCTCCCCGAGGAGTTGAGGCAGCGTGTTAGGAGACACAACCAGTTAAAATGGAAGATAACTAGAGGTGTTGAGTTAGATTCCTTTGTCAGAGATCTTCCTCGGGACTTGAGGAGGGACATCAAGAGTCATCTTTGTTTGCCTTCACTAATGAAAGTGAGTTATATACGTCTTCTCTAAACCACCATTTCATTTAAAGACACAACTGCCCTTAACTTGGAGATACATCTATGGAGCATATACCAAGTGCCAAAAACTTGTTAAATAAGAGTTCAACTTGTTACTACAGGTACCTTTATTTAAAATAATGGATGAACATTTATTGGATGCTATGTGTGACCGTCTGAAGCCAGTTATCTACACGAAGAATAGCTATTTGGTCCGAGAGGGAGATCCAGTACCTGAAATGCTCTTCATCACACGTGGTGAGGTGCTAAGCATAACAACTGATGGTGGAAGGACTGGCTTCTTCAACTCTATTGACCTCAAGGCTGGTGACTTCTGTGGAGACGAGATTCTCACATGGGCTTTAGATTCTACGAGTAATAGACAGAGACATATTTTCTCAACTAGAACGGTTAAAGCAGTTACAGATGTTGAAGCTTTTGCTCTGTTGGCTGACGAACTCTTGTTTGTGGCATCCCAGTTTAGGCATCTCCACTCCAGGCTTGTCCAACATACATTTAGGTAATCACCAATTCAAAGTTTTCCATGCTTGTTATTCTATAGACGCTGATGCATTAGTCCATTTTGGGTAATCACTATATATTAACTCTTATAATGCTCTTTCTGAGAGGTTACAATTTCATACATTCTACCTATTGCGTTCCACATACAAACTCGTGATAAATATTTTTTCGGATACTTGACTTAACATGTTACTATAATTTTGACCATACTTCTGTTTAGGGAAACTAAGTTCTCTCAACTTTCACAAACATTGATTAAAAGGATCTAACATTAAAAAACTTCAGTCTATCGGAGGCTGAACGAAAAATCATGTCCGGAATAACAACTTGGAGTTATATTATTTTTCAGGTTCTACTCACAACAGTGGAGAACATGGGCCGCCTGCTACATACAGCATGCGTGGCATAAACACCGCAAAAGGAAGTTGGAAAAATTATTGGAGGAGGAAAATAGAAGACTACAGGAGGCCTTGGCCACTAGCAGGGAAGCCTCCACACTCAGTGTTGGTGCCGCGATTAATGTGTCTAGATTTTCGTCCAACGCTTTACATATCTTGAGACGGAAGCATATGTATTATGAGCTAGTATCAACACCTAAGTTTAAGCTATCTGTGACGAAGCCTGCAGAACCTTATTTTGATGACTGACAATCCTCACCTTAAGGTAAAGTTAAGACTTCTTAAGCTTGCCATCTTAGCTATGAAATATGATGCAAAATTTACTGAATGGCTAGATGTTAGAAATATTAGTGGATGATGATAGTAGCAGTTTTGGCTGGATTATTATCATTAGGATAGCATTTATGTGGCCAAAAAACTAGAAAGTTACCATGAAACTCCCCTCTTGTTTAGATTACTTTAAATATAGCTTTTACCGGATTATTATTGATGACAATATTGTCATTCCCCTTAGCTAGGTGTAGTAATCTTAAAGATTAGCTTTTCCAATCATCATGCTTGCTTTTTGGTGGAAAAGACAATTCTTATGAAATGCAAAAAACCATTAACCATAGAGTAGTGTGGAAAGTAATTGAATGTCAAAGATGACTTTTAGAAACGGTTTTTGCATTGGAGTATATATTTTTGTAAAATTAAGTTTTTGATATGTAAAGGTTACTGGAAGTTGATGTGACAAAAGTATAGAGTCGTCAAATAGGTTAAGTTAGGATCGGAGATGGTCTAAAAACGATAATCTGAGAATTTTATCAGCTGTTTTGATTGGATGGTTACAAAAAGTATGGTGGTTTGGTGCATATCCCCAGCTTTTCACAAAGGATGTGAGAAGTTGTTTTCGTTCAATTAACAGTATGTTGTCAAATATTATATTATCTGCGACAAGTTAGTGACATACAAATCACTCTTATTATATATTCCTATGCAAGCTGATCATCCTTATTTTTGTGAAAATATGAAAGGGACACTAGACCTGGTAAGAATTATTAAAAAACTATTGTGGTTGCACAGTTAAGTTTTTGGTGTCAAATATCACTCATGTTTGCAAAATGTTGGGTTCTTTTGTATATTGGCAGAAAGTTTATTTGCAAAGTATATTGGTTCCAAAGGTATCATTTGTCTTGTCATGGATGTTCGGATTTAGTTTAAATTTTCAAGATACTTAATTAACTTATTTATGCTGTCTTATCTCCCATTTCAGGTGATGTTCTGCTACGATGATTGCACGGGATCAATGATTGATAGATAATGTCAGCTCGTCATATACATGAAAATGAAATAAACAATGGAAAATAGTAGTAACGATACCTATAGTATATGATGATGCTGTTCAACTTAACATATTCATGTACAAAGTTGATTTTGTAATGTTCATGTAGCCAGTATTATGTTTTAAGCATAGTCTTTTTACTTAATATTTGTGGTTCTCATGTTTATAGTTGTTTAATATAATATTTAGTCTTGTATACTACTATTTTGCAAGTGATTTCGGTATATATTTTAACTATTTATACTTGATTACTTTGATTAGATGATGCAGAAGAAATACTAGCGTTTCGCTTGCTTGTATAAATTATATGAAGTTATTTGTCTTCTGACTCTTCTCCATTGTTTAGACTTAACTATTTTCAGTTACTGAAAATATCGAAGTCTAAACTAGGGGCAAACAATAACAGTCTGAAACCGGACAGAATAGAATAATCAAATTGACGACCGAGTATAAAGAATCAAATGCAAAACCTATGGTTCGGTTTGCACTAGTTGAAATAACCAAAACTTTACAATTCGGTTCGATTTACACCCATAGCTAGGGGTGTTGATCGGTTCGGTTTTTGGTTATTCAGTTAATTCGGTTCGGTTAATTCGGTTAAAAGTTTTTTTAGGGTCAAACCGTGAACCAAACCAAACCGAATTCAAATTCGGTTTTTGGTTCGGTTTGGTTGAATTCTAGTACGGTTTGGTTCGGTTCGGTTTTCGGTTTAATCGAATTACATACTTTTTTAAAAAAAAAGAAAAATATACAAATATATTTAGCCAAAAAAGTTATTTCAAACATAAAAATTATTTTTTAATATTAGGATAAAATTGTATTGTTATTCATATATATATATATATATATATATATATATATATATATATATATATATATATATATATATATATATATATATATATATATAAAATGTTTTATTGATCTTTTATATATATAAAAAATATATAAATTTATATGAATTCGGTTTTCGGTTTGGTTTTCGGTTTTGATTACCAAAACCATATCCAAACCGAGAACCGAATTAAAAGTTCGGTTTGGTTCGGTTTTGGCAAATTCGGTTCGGTTATTAGTTTGGTTCGGTTATTTTTTGTTCGGTTCGGTTTTGATTTTCGGTTTATTCGGATATTTCGGTTTTTCTGCTCACCCCTACCCATAGCCAAACTAAACAGCTACATATAATTTTGAATTGGGCTATAATGTATTGGGTTAGATTTGCTGTTGTTGGGCTGTTTAAAAGTTTATGTTTTGCTATTATTGGGCTGATTCTGTTTACCATCATTTGTAATGGTAGGAACTAGGAATGATGCTTGGATATTTTAGCCTTTTTCCTATGCCTTAAACACACATATATATCTCAAACCCACTCTTATGCATATGACGAGCACACACTGAAGAAACCAGGATTTAACATGTAGTTTAGGATATGTATAAGTTTATCATAAAGAGCATGTAATTAAATAATGCTTATACTTGTTTAAATACAACAATTTATAAAATAAATATAGTGTTTAGTACAAGATGCACAAATATTATTTTGCATGTAATACATGAACCTGCGATGCCTCCAGACCTACTTTACACTGCAATTGAAATATACCGTTAGTGTTTGTAGATTAACGGATGACAAACTACTTGTGCAATATTGTAGATTTTTTTATTTTTTTTTTATTTTTTTTTAAAAGAGAAAATTATATTGAATAAAAGATCTAGCAATAAACTAGAGAAATAACAAGCATGTACTAGTTACAAAAGTTTCAAAATAGCCACCAAAATTGTTAACCCAATCGAGCCAAGAAGGCCGAATATACCTAGACCCGTGTGTGATCCAAGAATGTGAAAAAAGAACTATGTATCCAAAAGCCGTTCAATTATTGAACAATCTAAGGGGCCGCTTGGTTGGGGGGTTAAGGGGTGGGCAAAGGGATTGAAATTAATTTCGGGCCCACTAAATAACTAAAGAGGTGCTTGGTTGGAGGTAGGCAAAGGTATTGATTACCCACTACGGGGTAATCATCCATTATAGAGTAAAACGGGGGGTAAGGTATTGATTACCCACCTCCTCATTTCTTTGCATTCCCTTACCCTTTCCCTTTCCCTTTACCTTTCCCTAATTTAAACCAAGCGGACCCTAATTTTAAGTCATTCATTTTCTTAAATTAACTTATAGGGCATCTAAGAATATATATGTTTGTTTTCCTTTATACCAACCCCGTTCAAATTCTTGCCATATATTCACACAATTTCAAGTATAAAGCTAACTTTAACATATTAACACAATAAAATTAACAATTTAAACTTAAAACTTTAGTTAAATTATCTTGATTCACTTTCAGCTAACTAAAGTTGCACTTAAATAATGGCTAAAACTGATATTTTACATTTCAATACTCGTTTGTGTTGTTTTAATATGTTATATTTAGCTTTATTCTCGTTGTTTCAAAGATTTTCAAGATAAAATTATCTGAAATTAGTATAAATGAAAGCAAACCGATAAATGAGTGGCCTATAAGTTAATTTTGATTAATGGGTGATCTAATAGTAAAAAGTTTAATAGTCGAGTAGCCTCCCGATACATAATCGCTTCCTAAAATGCCAAATTATCCAAAATGTAGTTTGTTGTATAAGCACGCCGAAGCAATCTTGTAATATTGTAGGCCACACGAGTCTGCCCAAGTTATTAATAGTGAAGAATTTGCAATATTTGTAGACTATGAAATCTAAAAATACTTAACAATATGTATGTTCGGTGTTTTTTATTTTAAGTAAACTCTAACTAGTCAAGCGCGATAGTAAATCATAAAAACCTGCCAGTAATTCTGAAAGACATAATAATATAATGTAGTGAAGTCTTTATCCAGCCAATCATAAAATTTGACAATAAATGATGAATTGTTTTGCGGAAAGAAAGAAACATACTCTTTGCAATCGTACTCCTTATCGATGGGGGGAAATGTCGAATCAAGACCACATTTCTTAGGTAAAACAGTGATTCGTTTGGGATCAAAAGTTATTATTCTGCTCACTTGTTTCACACAATTGCACATAGCAACACGATCTTCCTTTGTTTTCCCCATATCTTTAAGGTTTTTGACTGATGAGCAACAAAATTCAGATGGGTCTTGACCGGTTATGAAACCCAAGCAAGGTGGCAACATGGCTACAACACTTGCACAATTTGGGGCCGCAAACACATATGGCCTCCATGAAGTTAATACTAAACCAACTGTGACGAACCACATTATGTGAATACGATCCATTTTTTTTATATATTAAAGTCACTCAAGATTGATATTTTCTCCTTTAGTTAGTACACATGATAGTTATAGCTTTATCCTGTATATATGTTATATTGACAATTTGAATTTAATTCGTGACGAAAACATTCATGCATTTTCCGTGTTTTCATATTGTCACACTTCCGTGCAAGTGCCGTATTAAAAACATAAAGTTCTTAAGACTCAAGACCACGTTTTACTGAGAAGTTGAGAACATATACTTTGTTTGAAGTGTTACCTTCTCTCTTATGAGTAGGGCCCGATTTTAGGGTGTGCAGATTGATCAACAGCACAGGGCCTCCAAATTTCCTGGGGCCCCGATGTTTTAAACGCATTGCTAATTTTATTTATTGTTAAACGTAATACTGATGAAACTATAGCATAGAACGTAAGGTTTTTTGTGTAACAATTGGAGAAAATATTAGTTTTAATCGATTTATAAAAAAGAAACAAAGAAAAGAAACAGAGCTTTCAGACCTTACGGGTGAGGAAGATGACTACTATGAGTAGTATTCACTTTTTAACCCTAAGGCTTATAGATTTTACACTTTATCTTAGCTTTTTAGTTTCTTTCTTGAATGAAAGTACACATGGGTTTACAAATTGACACTTTCAACCGTTGAGAAAAGTTTTTAGAGCTGATCCATTTTTAAATGCTTGTTTTATACACTCTTTAGGAAGATTTTATATGTGGTTAGTAAAATACTACGATAAAACTAGACATATTATATACATTTTTTTTATTATTATTTTTAAACGAACACTTGACATTTTTATATTTATATAACATATAACTAAAATCGGGTTGTTTGAGAGGACCACTTTGCCAAATTGGCACAGTGCCCTCAAAATCCACGTGACGGCCCTGCTTATGAGTTTCCATAGTACATCATCCTATATATCTAAATATATGGAGATTAATTTTAATCCTTAGCTAATAATAACAACTTCAGATAGTAAATTATATACCCGTTGTTGCTAAAAACCCCTTATTGCAAATCGAATGAATTAGTAAAACCATAAACCCTTGATCTCGAACAAGCAAACCTGATAATTAACTTGAAACCCAAGAAAACCATGATCAAAACTTGAACCTCAAGAAAACCCACAACAATAATGCCTTTACTTTAATTTTTTTATAGACTAAAAAGTTAACGTCAATATTGATCGTACAAATAAAAGTACTACCAGGCCTTGTGATGGTGATCGAAGGATTAAGGGTTGGGTGTGATGGCTTGCCAAGCTTTGAGTAACCTGTGACAACGCAAGTGTAAACACTACGTTAAGAGATGCACAGGGGTTGGACCTTGCGAATCACGTCCGGCATGACAGTAAGTATGCGTTTATGATTGCAATAAGTGTTTAAGTGTAAAAGTAGGTGTTGAGTGCGTATCAAACCTTTGTTACCTGCCAAGCTATTTACAAATTGTGACAATAGGCTTGAGCAAGCCTCTGCACTGAAATCGGAGATCATAGGGGGTGTCCCATGTTCTTAGGTGATTGTTGTGATAATGTACCACGATCCCTCTCTTGGTGGGAAGCCTTGATAGGGTGGAGAACATGGTTTTGATTTGGTCTAGGCGTACCTCTATGTTATTGTCTTTGAACGGAACACCTCGGAAGGTGTTAGGGCTTTGACTGGCGGATTCCCATACTGGTAATCATTACGTAAAAATGATTTTATGCCAGAGGAGACTTTCGGAGGTTAGCCTAAGTCTTTCGGAGTCTAGTATCCGAGTAAGCTCAAAAGGGAGGCCTTTGAGCTCTTCGGAGGGTACATTATCAAATATCAACATTTAGAAACTAAAAATATAACTCTGGTAATTACAATAATACCCTTTGTCAACTTATAGTAATGTTTGAAACCTTAATAATTAAAAGAATACCCTCGGCCAACTTGTAGTATTCTTAACTTGGGTTTGAAAAACCCTAAAAATTTCAATTGTTTTCCTCCTCTCAATAACCTGCTACTTCTCGTGGGTTTGAACTAGCAATCGAACTTCGAAGACAACAACAGACCTTGCTCTTGATACCACTTGTTGGATGAACCTGGACAACAAACCTGAAGATCGAAATGCGAATCTAGAACCATGAGGACAATAGACAGTTGCAACATCAAAACCTTTAATGATCGAATAAGAGGAACAAGAAACTACACACAAGCAAGGATATTCAGAATATGCACAAATATAGTATCCTCGAACCAAACCCTTATTAAAACACCTAATAAATCTATTACAACAAAGAAGAAGAGTGTTAAGAACTAGCATCCCCTCACCTCTATTTCACCTCTATTAATAATATAGATGTGGGGGTGCGGGGGTGGGGGGTAGAGAAACCATGTTAGAGTCGGCTAAGGAATAATCCCATCCCACCCCTTCATGAATAGCCAACCATATGGCCTTTACTTTCCTTCCACGGCAAGTAAATGAGTCCTAGTTCAAGTCTAAGCCTAATCTATATTACAACATACACTTAAACCCCTACTGTATTTAAATTTACTTCGAAGTCTAAGCCTTTACTTTCCTATCCATGATCTTGGTCTGTTTGATTGCTTTGGTACATACGTAGTACATAAATTAATGTGCGATCTTTACAATTAAAAAAAAAAAAAGAAAAGAAAAGAAAGAAAGTATGGTATTCACAACAATTAGCAAGAAAATTGAAGAATTAAGACCAACAACTTAAGATGACAAATTTCTGCAAACGAGGCATGTCTCATTCATCTAAAGCCACTCATCGATACACTCTGCATGGTAGCAATGTCAACACTCGGGTATGCACCGAACATTCTCCTTGACATGGTACTCCGATAATCATATAGGACACGCTGCATCGTCAAGGCTCGGAAGACGCTTGCTTTCACCAAGAATGACTTTCATATAGGACTCGATTTTTGCTTGGTCAAGACCAACGATGGTTGATTGCGTTATCATTCCATATGGGGTTACAACATTGGTGTTAATCACATTGGTTCTCTGTATGATCATGAGTTCATAACGTCTAAATATTTATTAAATATTTGATAAAAGAAGTTTGTTGTATAATAGCTAAAAGTATAGGGTAGTTTTCGTAACTCGTCACATAATCCAAGGGGTGTTGCGATTTATTTTGTTTTGAATAAAGTCAAAAGTAGTTTTGGTAAATTGTTAGATAGTTTAAGGGTGTGTTTTGAATTTAATTTTATTTTCACAAAATTATATATTAAATTTTAACAATTTTTATTAACTCATACATATGCTAAAAGTTTTGCAATATTATTTGTTAGCAATTTAGAGAACCTTTCATCGGTGTGTATATATATATATATTAAATATTTGATAAATAAAGTCTGTTATATAAGAAAAATGTAGATAACTAAAAGTATTGGATAAATAAAGTCTGTTATATATATTTATTAAATATGAAACATTTTTATTCAGATTTGAATATACATTGTGATTTTTTTAATTATTATTATTATTATTATTATTTTTTTGAAAATATGATGCGCTAAATTTTTGTAAAACTTTTGGAAATATTTTTAAAGTCCCAATTAACTATAGAGTTGTGTGGTGTTTCGTGAAATATAAGCATAACTTCAAAATATTTGATATAACATCAAAAAATGGCAATTTGTATCAAAATAATGTGTCAAAATAGAAAGTACACTGTTTTATTTTAGTATTGGTTTGCTTTTGTTTTTCAATAAAATAATATAAAGTATTAAACAAATTACTTTAAAATCATGGCTTAGTTGTCAAATTACAGGACTAAAATTGAAATTTACCAAAAAAACAAGATTTCCAGGTTTGTGCCATCTTCTCCACTAGGAAATCCATTTTCCCAAGTCACTTCGTTAAAAACAAATAGTATGACCTATCTTTCACTACTGTGATTCAAGTTATAAGTTTTTAACATATTTAAACATGTTTTCTTCATAAAATGTCGTTTACTTACATTAAAACATCTAAAACTGAGCTATATACTAACAATAAGATCTAGAAATTAGAGGCCTTAAGAAAAATGAGGCCCTGTGCTGTTGCACATGCCTAAATTCGGGCCTGATAGCAGGGGATACTTTGCTGCGATTAATTCCCTTTAATTAATACGGTATGACTTTGTACTCTGTTTAATTTGTTCTATTAATATCAGATTGTTTATGTTTTGTAAAAAATGATAGATTTCTTTTGGAACGATGTTTTATTTCCTAATTGTACCCAAACGACATTGAATTAATACCATGCAATTGTTTGGTTTAAAACTCACTTATAAGTAGACATTTACTAGTGGTAAGCGATTCGGTTAGCCATTTTATTTGATATTCGGATGATAACGTGACACAATGAAATCACAAAAAGTGCATGCATGACAGATTGAATACTGTACGTTGGTTATATTCCAAAGTATAACTAAATGCTCTCCTAATAGCTTTTTAGAGCATATAATGGATAGCAATTACATACTATATTTTTCTGCAATTTGTTTGTTATTATGTTCATGGAATTTGACAGTAAATTCAGACCAGTTGTGTATGTTGGATAGTAAACTTGATTTAGTCCAATAAAGATTGGACTATCCATAAAAGCCCAAGCCCCTGATCAAGAAGCTTCTAGAATGACGAAGAATGGTATGGAAGCTTCTAGAAAGTCGTAGAATGGTATGGAAGCTTCTAGAAAGTCGTAAAGCTTCTAGAATGACGAAGAATGGGATGAAAGCTTCAAGAAAGTCGTAGAATGGTATGGAAGCTTCTAGAATATTGTAGTAGATGATGACTACAAGAAGTATCTAGAATATGATAGAAATATCTAGGTAAACTTATCTAGTAGTATCTAGACCTAGATATGTTGGTAAGGACAATGATGTATCAAGAATGATCTAGAATTAAGATTAGGATGATGATGTAAGTAATTATCCATGGAAAATATATGGGTTCTAGAACCTTCCATGGAGAAGTATAAATAGGTGTAGGGTAATGCATTTGTAAGGTACCACATGAAGCAAAGCTTAAAGTAATAAAAGTTTCTTTGTAAAAGCTCTCTAAGTATTCCTCTCTTCATAAGCCTAAAAGGCCCTCGTGTTTTCCAACAAAGTGGTATCAGAGCTAGAAGATCAAGATGTCAAGTGCAATGAACTTGTTCCAATTTCCTCGTCTTACCAAAGACAACTATGGTAGTTGGTGCATTCGAATGAAGGCGTTACTTAGTTCACATGATGTGTGGGAGATAGTAGAGAAAGGTGTTGAGAAAGTTGATGACGAAAGTTCGTTGAATGCTGCCCAAAGGGTGGAATTGCAAAAGGCAAGAAAGAAGGATCAAAGTGCTCTTACACTCATCTATCAATGTCTTGATGATGCGATGTTTGAGAAAGTTGCAAATGCAACCACTTCTAAGGAAGCGTGGGAGATCCTTCAAAATGCTTTCAAAGGAATTGACAAGGTGAAAAAGGTACGCCTTCAAACTCTTAGAGGAGAGTTCGAAAAGCTCCAAATGGAGGAATCTGAAACCATTTCGGATTATTTCACTCGTATCTTGACCATTTCAAATGAAATGAAGAGAAATGGTGAAAGCTTGAGTGACACAAGGGTGATAGAAAAGGTTCTTCGCTCTTTGCCACCAAGTTTTGATTACATTGTTGTGGCCATAGAGGAGTCAAAAGACATAGACTCTATGACCATTGATCAACTCATGGGATCTTTACAAGCCCGTGAAGAGAAGTTGAAGAAAAGAAGGGGGAAAGAACCCTTAGAGAAAGCTTTATACTCAAAGGTCTCTTTCAAAGAAAGAGAAAAGAGCTTTCTAAATGGAAAGGAGCAAGGACGAGGACGCGGTACTTTTCGAGGTCGTGGTGGTTTCCAAGGCCGAGGACGAGGAAGAGGAAGAGAAGATTTCAACAAAGAAGATGAAAACCAATGGTTTTCATATCGAAGAGGTCGTGGGAGAGGCTTTCATTCTCAAAGAGGAGGTAAGCCCCACATACATTGTTATAATTGTCGCAAATATGGTCATTATGCCAGTGAGTGTAGTAGCTCAAGACAAGTGGAAGAAAAAGCTAATCTTGTGGAGGTAGAAGACAAAGATGAGCTTACCTTGCTAATGGCAAGACGTGACGAACAAGAAGAGAGGATAGAACCATGGCATATAGATTCCACTGCAAGTAACCATATGACGGGTGAAGAAGACTTGTTCGTGGATATGGAGGAAAGTAAAGGTAACGTCACCTTTGAAGATGAATCAAAGGCACCGGTGAAAGGAAAAGGTAAGATACTTATCCGAGCTAAAGATGGAAGTCACCAATATATTTCGGACGTATACAATGTGCCCAACCTTAAAAGTAACATTTTAAGTGTGGGACAACTTTTAGAGAAAAACTACGATATTCATTTCAAAGATCGTAGTGCTACAATAAGAAATCCCGAAGGAAAGCTCATAGCTAAAGTCCCTATGACTAAAAACCGAATGTTCCTTCTAAACATTCAACATGATGAAGCTAAGTGCTTAAAAAGTTGTTTGAAGGATCATTCGTGGCTTTGGCATATGAGGTATGGGCACTTAAACTTTGGTGACTTAAAGTTATTATCCTCAAAGGGAATAGTGAAAGGGTTAGATCAAATTGATCATCCCAATCAAGTGTATGAAGGATGCCTTCTTGGGAAGCATGCTAGGAGTTCGTTCCCGAAAGAAGCGACATCAAGAGCTAAGGAGCCTCTCCAACTAATTCACACGGATTTGTGCGGTCCCATTTCTCCACCCTCTCATGGTAAGAATCTTTACTTCATACTTTTTATTGATGACTTTTCAAGAAAAACTTGGGTATATTTTTTAAAAGAAAAATCCCAAGCTTTTGAAGCTTTTAAGACATTTAAAGCTATGGTAGAAAAGGAGAAAGGTTTAAAAATTAAATCCATGAGATCCGATAGAGGTGGAGAATTTTTATCAAAAGAATTTAACAAATTTTGTGAGGATAATGGGATCCGGAGATTTCTAACGGCTCCTTACTCCCCACAACAAAATGGAGTGGTGGAGAGAAAGAATAGAACCATTCTCAATATGGTCCGAAGCATGTTGAAAAGTAAGAAGATGCCAAAGGAGTTTTGGGCCGAAGCGGTTGACTGTGCGGTATATCTATTGAATCGGTGTCCGTCAAAGAGTTTAGAGAACAAGACTCCACAAGAAGCATGGAATGGGATGAAGCCTACAGTCTCTCACCTAAGGGTATTCGGAAGCATAGCGTATGTTCATGTTCCAAGCCAAAGGCGATCCAAGCTTGATGATAGAAGTGAGAAGTATGTGTTCGTTGGTTATAACAAGCAGTCAAAAAGGCTATAAGCTCTATAATCCAATCACTGGGAAGGTGGTAGTGAGTAGAGACGTAGAGTTCGATGAAGAAGAAGCATGGGATTGGAGCATTAAGGAAAATGAAAGGTATGACTTTCTTCCTATGATTGACGAAGAAGAGACAAATGAATCAAGTGAAGAAGTCCAACAACCTCAAAGTCCAACTCCAACCCAAGACTCACTTTCAAGTTCAAGTGAAGGAGAACCAAAGACAAGAAGTTTGCAGGAGCTCTACGAGGTAACTGAAGAAATACCCCTTCTTTGTTTATATGCTGATTGTGAATCTTTAGTTTTTGAGGAGGCTATGAAAAGTAAGAAATGGAGACAAGCCATGGACGAGGAGATAAAGTCAATAGTGAAGAATGATACGTGGGAGTTGACGACCCTTCCGAAAGGCCAAAAGGCTATTGGAGTCAAGTGGGTATACAAGGCAAAGAAAAACGCCAAAGGCGAAGTGAAGAAGTACAAGGCAAGGCTTGTGGCTAAAAGGTACAAGAAGAAGCATGATATCGACTATGAAGAGGAAGGATGTACGAGTGATACATGCGATGTCCAAAAACCAAGTTGCAGATATCTTCACCAAGCCGCTCAAAGAGCGAGATTTCTCAAGACTAAGGATAATGCTTGGAGTCGGGAAATCAAGTTTAAAGGGGGGTGTTGGATAGTAAACTTGATTTAGTCCAATAAAGATTGGACTATCCATAAAAGCCCAAGCCCCTGATCAAGAAGCTTCTAGAATGACGAAGAATGGTATGGAAGCTTCTAGAAAGTCGTAGAATGGTATGGAAGCTTCTAGAAAGTCGTAAAGCTTCTAGAATGACGAAGAATGGGATGAAAGCTTCAAGAAAGTCGTAGAATGGTATGGAAGCTTCTAGAATATTGTAGTAGATGATGACTACAAGAAGTATCTAGAATATGATAGAAATATCTAGGTAAACTTATCTAGTAGTATCTAGACCTAGATATGTTGGTAAGGACAATGATGTATCAAGAATGATCTAGAATTAAGATCAGGATGATGATGTAAGTAATTATCCATGGAAAATATCTGGGTTCTAGAACCTTCCATGGAGAAGTATAAATAGGTGTAGGGTAATGCATTTGTAAGGTACCACATGAAGCAAAGCTTAAAGTAATAAAAGTTTCTTTGTAAAAGCTCTCTAAGTATTCCTCTCTTCATAAGCCTAAAAGGCCCTCGTGTTTTCCAACAGTGTATAGGTGCTGTTCGGCGACTAGAACCATGCAATCCCTACTTTAAAGATAGAACCAGAACAAGACTATGTTGTGTAGGAGTCCAGTCATATAAAGACGCGGGGAAAACTAGAGAAGATCGAGTGTCTCTTTGCAACTGTATGAAGAATTTCTGGCCAGATAAGGATGGCCGAGTCATTCAAGCTCTTTTTCAGACATGTGAAGCGGACATGAATTTCCCAATAATTGATAAGGACTTCGACTGCAACAAGTACTTTTTTTTATCATCTCTATCATCATAAATATAAAACTACTTGTTTGCGTACATAAATTATTGAAGCTTGTCATTTGGTAGATGCTGGTTACCATACGTTTAGAAATCACTTAAGCTTCGGAGAGCTGGTAAATTTATGTAAAAGGGGCCGGGGAGGGGGAATTAAACACGAATCAACTGAAACACAGACTGATCTGAAAAGTCAAGGTTCTGGTTCAAGAGGATGATTAAACACAAATAAACTGAAAAACTGACTGATCTAAACTTACAATCTGTCGCAAATCCGTGTCTTTCTTTTTTTTTCATCCTCCAAGGACGCCCGCCAAATACGTAGTCAGAAATGTCTCCCAAACATACCATTTTAAAGTTGGCCATATACTGTCATACTAAGTAATAACTGTCATAATTCCAACATTTTTATTTTCCCATCAGAAAACTGTCAGGAAGTATATTTGGTCATCTTAAATTAATTTATATTGAGTCTTTTCGCAACGGCATAATTCAAAATTTAATGAGTCACGAATGGTCACTTGGGATGGTATCATTGCTCGACGTACCAACAATTTGTGATTTGTTCAAAGTAGAAACATTTTGTCTATGCTGAATTAATATGCAAAATAACGACAATTTGTTACTGCTTTCACATGTGGTTTTTTGTTTTTTTAAAGGAATTGAAATATAATTGTCAGTATACACTTATGTTTCCATACACACGAGTTATCAAACTTTCCGTGTATATTAAAAAATTTTGTAGGTTTTGTATCAACCAAAATCTCTATTACAATGTTATGTGCAAATAATGACTCTTCGAATTTGGTTTCACAGATCAATCACATTCACACCTATCTTATACGGACCCCGTGGAGGCGTGGAAAGACTATAATTAAGGATCATGTTAAGAGCTGCTAATAATAAATATCATCTATGTAGCCTGAATCTTTCTTCAGTTGCATGCACTTTGATGTTTTAGATCTTATTCAGTATACATTCAATGATTTGCGAGGAAAAAAAAAAATGTAGCCTCAATCTTTCTGTGTTTTCCTTTTACTTGTTTGCATGGCTTGCTGATTCACATCCCTTTAATTTGCTGTTTGGGCAACACTGAACTAAGTAGGTTAGTAAATCCAAAAATTGCGTTTAGCATTGCATCAACGGTCACTAGCTTATTGTGATTTATTGGTTAAAATGGCAAACCGCAAATTTCCTATCCAAAATTTATCAAAAAGGAAAATTTGCATCCTAGTTTTTTAAATGCTTTAATTCACCACTAAATAATTCCCGTTCATACATGAACACTATAGATTTGCTTCATAAACTAAAAAAATTACAACAGTAGTCCAGAAACAGAAAGCTTGCAAACAAATGGCCTGCGAGCTAGAGTCCGGTAAAGTGATCTAGATCCACTTAAAGTTATGAACACATATACTCAGTTATCCAATAGATGTAAGAAATTTTGTATTAATTGGATATATGGCTTTGTAACTGATGTGAATGCCCCTATCAGCGCTTTGTACTTGATTCTCTAGCTTCTTGCTAGTTATATGTTTTGCCGTTTTAAGGAATAAAAAAAAGAAAAAAAAAAATCTAAGCGTTGCAGTACGTGCGTATTATGATAGACGAAAAGGAGTATGTCACACACTGATTGTGACTTTTCATGAGGCATGAATGGTCACTTGGGGCGGTATTTTACTGTTGCGTTAGACCAATTGTTTTGTGGTCTTCATAGATCGGTTATTCATCCAATATATAGTTTATCAGTGTAATTCTTGTAGGTCTTGTGTATAGCATGCAGTTTACTTTAGGAAGTATCATTATTAATTCTTGTGAGTTGTATCATCAATAGGTTCGTGTGATCGTTAGTATTATTTGGTTGTATTTTGTGTTTTTTGGGTCTCTTCCTCTCTTAATTATCTTGTTTAATTGAGGAGGGATGTCTCGTATTGTATCTTTTTTTCCCGTTTGGGGTTTTTATTTTATTGGTGCCTTTCAAAAAAAAAAAAGAAAAAAAAAAGAAGATTATTATTAATATGTGAATAATGAGTCTTTGGCTTCACAGGTCGATCTCTTTCACACCATTATAGCCCCCCGTGGAGGATCGGAAAACTATAAAGATTAAGCTAAAAAGCTGCAATATATTCCTTCAAGAATTAACCCTCGTCGTAAATAATTTCTCCATATATAACATTTAAAAAT
The DNA here is from genome assembly GCA_030686995.1 of Artemisia argyi. Classification (NCBI taxonomy): domain Eukaryota; kingdom Viridiplantae; phylum Streptophyta; class Magnoliopsida; order Asterales; family Asteraceae; genus Artemisia; species Artemisia argyi. The sequence continues at coordinate 54,851,356 of CM060683.1, read as the reverse complement.
TTAATTTACGTCTATAGCGTCGTTCTAGTTTTCGTATTTGGTGTCTCATATTACTAGTGTACATTTTGTTGTAAAATGCGTTTAGCACTTTGTAGTTTACTGCATAAAGAAATTAAACTAGGGGGAAATTTACTCAAAGGTGCCAAATTGCATGTTTCGTCCCTATTAGGGACGAAAATTTACTCAAAGGTTTCCCACATGGACGGTTTATGCACTTTCGAAATGGTTGGGACGAAACATGCAATTTGGCCAAAATTCAGTGACAATTTATGCATTTTACTCTTAAATATATATATGATTCCGGAAAGACAGCTTGTCCATATAGAGTTCGGCTAAAAACAAAGGATAAATAGCTTCAACAAGGATTCACCTTGGTCACATTCCAAAAGAGTGGTGATAGAACCACAAAAACATTCCAACAAAAACTCCCACAAAATGATATGTCACTCTTTCATTGGCTAAATCAAAGACAAGAGAGAGAAAATATAGAAAAATACACCAATTAAAGATTGACACGTCATTTTATGAGAGTTTTTGTGAAAATGTTTTTGTGGTTCTATCACCACTCATTCCAAAAATCAAAATTCGTTTATTATAATTCCCAACGCCGTCCCGTTGTTTTCAGAGGCCTTGTGCAACTTTTACAATGTATACCTGTTAAACACAAAAAAACTTGTATATGTGTTTAATGTATTGGGGAAAAAAGTCGCTTTCGTTAAAGCTTCCAAAAACATTAAATAATAATAATAATAATAAAGACAAAGCATTAAAGCGAGTCAAGTTATATTTTCAAAAGATTTGATAATAAATAATAAGATACTTTATAATCTCACAACCTATCAGAACCTTTAACAACTTTATCAAATCTAAGAGATGAAACTGTCAAATATATAAAACCCATTTTACACAAGTTTGGAAATAAAATTTATAAAACAATAGTGACAAAACTTCATAAGCTAAGGGGTGTAAACTGTGAAATATGTATCAAACACATTACTCCCTGTTTATGCAGACATTTGACAATCACCAAAACCAATATTTCTTCATCTTACTTTGTGTATGGATCAAACTATATCACGTTTCATAACGCATATGTGACAAATTTAAGCTAGAAGTCGAACTAAATGTACATACATGTCTATAATCATGGTGCCCTTTTAAAATTTGAGGCCCTGTGCGGTTGCCCACCCCGCACATGCTCAAATCCGGCCATGATAATTCCACAAAAGGTGTAGATTGGCGGGAACAATCTGATCCAATGTGCCTTTTGGCACCGGTCATTATCCACCTCACAAGGAATAGCTCCGGCAACTCTCCTGGCATGAGGAGTACCACCTGGAGTGAGATGAGCCGAGAGTCGACCCCCGATCTCTTATACCACAAAGTCTCTCCAGTTTGCCCATACGTTTTGCGGAGGCGGGTACCTATCTGAAACAAATGCCGAGAATATATGGGACCCGAATCCGGGTCAATTTACTCAAGCACGAGAGAACATCCAATTTTCTAAATTAGTAGTAACTAAGTTTTTGTACCGGTCACTCCTGCACCTGCTGCTGAATGCCTTTGGTGATAGATTGGTGCCAACATTAATATCTATTTCTTTAAATTCCTGATTTATTACAAAAAGTTTATTACATTTCCTTTTAAAAAGCAGTCCCAACAAGCGGTGTAAACAAACGCCATTTTATCTGTGTTGGATTCCTAATGAGCTGACTTTTGATCTCGTCAAACCACAAAGCCTTTGATCACAATGTTGGATTCCTAAGCAAGGATATTCATAATATGCACATGTATAGTATCCTCGAACCAAACCTTTATTAAAACACCTAATAAAACTTACAATAAGGATGAAGAATGTTAATAACTAGCATCCCCCTCAACTCTATTAATAGAGACGGGGTAAATAAAACCATGTTAGAGTCGGCTAAGGAATAACCCCATCAGACCCCTTCATGAACAGCCAACCATATGGCCTTTACTTTCCTTCCACGGCAAGTAACTGAGTCCTATAGATTTGCTTCAAAAACTTACAGATTACAACATTAGTCCAGAAATAGAAACCTTGCAAACGAATGGCCTGCGAGCTAGATTCCGGTAAAGTAATCTTGATCCATTTAACGTTATCAACACGTATACTGTTCCACAGGTTTTATGGGTTTCCAGGATCGAAAATAATCAAACAAACTTTATGCAAACATCATTCAATGAATCAATAAAAAAGAAACAAGGAAGATGGGGTTTTGAATCCTTATAACTGATATTGAATAAATGAAAAGGGTTACATGTTTACAGCAAATTCCTAATCTATTTATAAGGTATGAAACGTTGCCTTTGATACATCATAACTGTTAAAAGAAGAGGTATAACGTTTCAATAAAAGTAAAAGACACAATGTTTAAAACATTCTAACCTAACTGAATAACCGTATACTATGTAACTGCCATCTATTGGGTTTGTTGGCCTGCGGCCCAAACCAGAAAAACAGATGGACTTAAATTAACAGATAAGTAACAAAGATTTGTGGATTAACTTTCCTACAGATTCCCCTTAATCTATAAATCTTTGTTTTATTTAATCTTCTTGTTCCTTGATGCCTTCTTGTTCATATTTCCTTCAATTAAATTTCTTCATGCTCTTAATCCTTGGTGTTAATGCAATTGCAGCCTTCTTTCTAGTTTCCCAACAGCGTGGGTCTTCGGTTTTGGCAAAAGACTTGCCTTCATCAAACTCTTGGTTGATACTACTATAATAGGTTCTGTATTAAACCGGGGTCTTGGCTGTGTTGTAGTAAAAAAAAAATGAGTAAACCAATAAGCCTTATTTCTTTTCTTTCTTTCTCTTTAATCTGACATCTTGGTTAGCCACCGGTTTGGTGGTGAAACCGTTTCTAAACTTTCTTCTTCAATTGACATCCATGGTTGCGTTTCTTAAAGAACGCAGGTTTTGATTCCTTGAATAATAATTGAACATGAATTGGTGTTGTTTGATCCCTTCGGCTCTGATACCACTGTTCCACAGGTTTTATGGGTTTCCAGGATCGAAAATAATCAAAACAAACTTCATGCAAACATCATTCAATGAATCAATAAAAAAGAAACAAGGAAGATTGGGTTTTGAACCCTTATAACTGATATTGAATAAATGAAAAGGGTTACATGTTTACAGCAAATTCCGAATCTATTTATAAGGTATGAAACGTTGCCTTTGATACATCATAACTGTTAAAAGAAAAGGCATAACGTTTCAATAAAAGTAAAAGACACAATGTTTAAAACGTTCTTACCTAACTAAATAACCATATACTATGTAACTGCCATCTATTGGGTTTGTTGGCCTGCGGCCCAAACCAGAAAAACAGATGGACTTAAATTAACAGATAAGTAACAAAGATTTGTGGATTAACTTTCCAACATATACCCAGTTGTATACTAATAAACTATTATACACAACTATTCTAAGAGCGAGTTTATCTGTATTGGATTCCATATAGACTGAATAATGAGCTGACTTTTGATCCTGTCAAACCACAACGCCTTTGATCACAACGTTTTACCTACCTCCCTCATCTGACTTTGAAGTAGTCAACCATATTGTTCCTTATCACCTTCCAAACTACATTATTCTGAATGTTTCTTTATTATTTTTTTTGAAATACTTCCTATATCCATGATCTTGGGCTGTTTGATTGATTTGGTATATACATAGTACATAAATTAACGTGTGATATTTACAAAAAAAGAACGGTGATCACATCAATTAATGAGAGAATTGAAGAAATATGACCAACAACTAATTAACAAACAACTTATGAAGGCGAATTTCTGCAAACGGGGCATGTCCCATTTATCTTAAGCCACTCATCGATACACTCTACATGGAAGCAATGTCGACACTCGGGTATGCACCGAACATTCTCCTTGACATGGTACTCTGATAAGCATATAGGACAGGCTGCATCATCAAGGCCCGGAAGACGCTTGCTTTCACCAAGAATGACTTTTGTATAGGACTCGATTGTTGCTTGGTCAAGACCAACAATGGTTGATTGTGTTATCATTCCATCTGGGCTTACAACATTGGTGTTACATTGGTTCTCTGTATGCTCATGGGTGCATCACGTCCATCTTTGCTGCACATGAAACATGCAATAGCAATAGAAGCTGCCATTGCTAGAATTGCGATGGAAAATGCTAAGTATTTCATTACATTGGAGCCTTCATCACCACCTAGATTATGGAATATCAACAAATATTAGATACATTTCCTATGTATCAAACTAGGGGGAAACTAGCTGGGGGAAAATTATAACTTTAAGGGGAACAGAACATATATATTGTTACGTTACATGTATTTTAGGAGCGAAACAACCTAGCTACTATTACAAATTCTATTTATTCTATGCTGAATTTTTTTTATAAGATAACTTTTAAGTTTTCTTTTATGGTAAAAGGTAAGTTTTTTACTTAAACAATATAAAGGACAGAAAATATAATAGTTCGATACAATTTATTGAAAGAATTTATGCATTTTATTAACAATTTTAAGACGTCGATCGATCAATAACGACTAATATTTTAACAAAGCCATTTGGCTCCTCTCTGATCCAACGAATTAAGAAGATTATATATATCTTACCGCGATTATTGTAGTAACACTTTTTTATTGTCTTTTGGGTACTATCTGCATAACCACACGATTCACCAACTAATTCACAAGTTTTGCAATCAGGTGTATGCCATTTGAGAGTTATATTCTCCAGCTGCGATGTAAGCTCACTTTTATCTAGACGATCTACCATTGGCACCATTAAATGTCTGGTGATGACACAACCTGTTCGTATACTAGTCAATGATCTTACGACATTCTCGGAAGCAGTAGCTAGAGTTGAAAACGACGAATCACTAAGGCAGTCAATAGGTTTAAATCCAGAGAATCTCAAATTATTACTCGGACAACTCAAAAGAGTGTAGTTTTGAAAGTAAGAAACCGAGAAAGGAGAACTCGATAGATCAAAGTTTACAAGGCTAGCAGGAAGGCAATTCTTGGGATGATAAATTTGTATAGCCTGAGAAAGATAGTCAATACTCCTAACTGCAAAGTTGCCGGATCTCTCGAGGTAGATAAGCAATGTAGTAGGAGAACAACTTAGGTTGAAGCCTGGAAAACCGCAGTTATCTTGTTGTTCATCATTTAACTGGAAAGGGAAACGGATGTTAAAGCTTTTCAGTCCACAGTATGAGATAGGGCAATCTGCTGATGCTGTTGACGAAAAAAGAGTAATTATGAGAAGATAATATAGAATTTTGTAGGCATCCATGGATGTTGTTGGAGACAAGTGTTGTCAGAGCAACCTAAACACACTTTTATTTTTTAAGGAAGCTATGTGGTTGGTAAATTACAATCATTTAACATAATCCAAAGTCAAAGGCTTCTCTGTCAATTCAGATTGTCTGCAAGTAACGTGTTCGTATTTTATTTGCAACTGGATGATACTATTCTCATAAGATTGAGAATAGTCCTGCCTATGAACAAGTCTGCCTTTTCATGAACCCAAGAATACTAAAGGAAATTAAAGTGCCTTTTAACATTGTATTATGCCGCAAAATGTTGACAAGAGGAAACGCAGATCGGTCGGTCCACACGCCCCGCCTTAAACACTATATGTACAATAAACATGGTATCATGAGCGGGTCTGATCCCGGGACCTAGCCAGCCTCAATAAACCGTTGCTTCTATGTCGCCCGGTTAAACCCTAGCCACCACTTAGCTCTTTTATAAAAGAAATACCTATATAATTTTCGGCTCAAACATCACATGCGTACTGTTTTAGTTATAATCTTCAAACTGTTGAGACTTAACTTATATGATCAACGTCATTTTCTTCGTTTTCCAACTCTTCACAAAACCCAACTTGAATCACCTCTGTCAGCTGCCGGACGCACCGCCACGCACTGCTAGAAGTCAATTGCCGCAATAAAGTTTACGCGTTGCTTTTATTTTTGTTTATTTGCTTTTATTGTTGCTGTGTTACAGTTACTGGATGATTAAGATTAATCTTGACTTGCTGTAAGATGTTTTTATTAACAAATATTTTATTTAATTTTGCTACCGCCTTTATTTACTTTTGGTGCTACTTGAATATTTGCTTCTGCTTAATGTCGAATTTCTTCATGAATAAATTATGCTTTTATTGTGGTAATATTTCTTTTTAATTTACTACTACAGTATTTCGTGATTTGGCTTTTCAGCCTGCAGGGGAGTATTAGCTAATAGATACTACCCAAGCCCGGTTTATAGGTTTAGAGAACATTAAAGTTTTCTATGCATTGTAATCTAAAAACACTTAATCAATAAACATGATATCTTACCGGAAATTCAACGTTCAACTTTTTATTAACTCAGGACGTTCCATTTTTCATTCGAAATGTTATAGGATTGATATTTAAAATCATTTTGTTTATATTAATGAGATTCTTTTACCAAACATCCGTATTTTCTTGTATAAAGCTGATCTGTATGTTTGTTGTAAGATGTGTAAAAACCGTGAATTGATCCCAATTAAACTCTCTTAAAGTTATTCGATATCACTCGGCAGCCGCAGCAAAAAGCGGGACCATACTAGTTTCAACCATAGTAGTGTTGGGAATTGGAATTTTTGAATCACTTAATAAACATCTTCTAATTTGATGGTGGTAGCATTTCTTTATATTCACAATGCACTTTACATACGGGTTGTTGTCGCAATCCAAGGATCCGAGAAAGATTCAACCAACATGATACTTCTCATTTAAAGGCAAAAGTGCAACTAAAAATGAACCATTAACCGGTAAGGCGGCATAATTTATGACCAATTTTGGTTTCAATTTAAAAAAACTTGTGATCAAGGCCATGATACCCACCCAAATAACTTTTAATAAATGTAAAGTGTTTCGAGTTGTCTGAGTCATCATAAAGGGTAGTCTCAAAGGGATAATCTAGTGGTGAGAGCTTTAGATTCTCTAGCAAATGTCTCAAGTTTAAACATCACATGCTGCAAATTTGGGGTAGCCTTCGGGCATCTAATCCTCGAAGCAAACGTCCTCGTAGAACCAGAAAAAGGAGGGTTTCTGCGAAATAGGTCTTGGGTTTGATTCTAATTCCCCATGTTCGTAAGAATCAACTAATTATATCCTGAGGTGCGATCCTTGGGTGAGTCACATCAGTTTCTAAAATGGACTTTCGTTAGGTTGCCCATCTAACTAAACTTATGCGAATCTTCATTAAGGGTTATTCTTTTCTTACTCAACAACAGAAGAAGGTAGAGAGACTCGGCTTTTTGGCATATAAGCTTGTTGGAAAATTTAGTGCACTTGAGGGATTAATTCACACTTGATAATGGGTTTGGAGGTACAGAGTGTACACCCATTTGGTCACTGAATCCCCTGACTCAATAGTGGTTATGAAAAGATTCTGCTGCTAGTAGATCCTGCTGACAGTGGACTCTGTTGCTAGTGTGAATCTGACTCTGCTGCTAGCAGTTATGATTCTGTTGCTAGTAGATTCAAAGTACTGCTTGTTTAAAGTACTGCTTGTTCAAAGTACTGCTCGGGTTTAACCACTGATTCCTGCTATTATGGAAAGTATTATGATATAATTAATGGGCCGTTAATTATCCATAATTTCATGGGCTAGGGTTTAAGTATTCTCTATTATAAATAGAGGTCATAACATTCTGCATGATTACGATCCACACAAACCCTAAACACTTGAATACAATTATGTTCTTGATTTGTGCCTAAAACAAGAACATCACTTGGTCTTATCCCATAGAGATATTCGTGTAACCCAGGCATAGGGTCGAATAGTTTCTGATAACACGATTTCAAGTGAATATCCGGTACCTTATTGATTATCTTAACCCTAATCTGGGAACTTGTTAACCTCAATTTACCAACAAAGCTCACAACGTATTTCTGAGGCTGTCTCCATTCTGGAGCCAACATACATAAGCTTTGATACAATTTGTCCCAACAGTAGCTATCATGCCAACTGTTAAGATCGTTACATGACTTAAGTCTTAACATGCCAAATGTATACGCCCGTATAGGCTCCACTATAAAATTGTTTTTGTAGTATCGTGAACAGCCAATCAAGCTAGCTTATATGCATGTGGTTGTTTCTTACGTTTTCCAATACGAGATTGGATTTACAACCAAACAACTTCATCCTTTTACATTGAACACCTCATAATGAACTAATTTTATATTAGTCAAACTCCTACTTGCTTGTTAACAATGTTTTGCCGTCCCATATCATTTTGACTTTGCGTTGGTCTACCATTGTTCCTTCTTGCCTCCCAAACGACATAAAATGTTGAAATTCTTAATGATTCTTTGACTTTGTTCAGTTGTTCAGATAGACAAATTCTTGATAATTATTGGATATTTCAATTGTGTTTATGTTTAGTAAATGTTGAATGTGATCGTTATAATAAATGTATGGTATTCACATCAATGAGTTAAGACAAAATTAAGTATGATGAACAACGAATAATTAATTAAACATGCTATGATTCAACATGAAGTGGAGAAGGTGAATTTCTGCAAATTGGACATGTCCCATTCATCTTAAGCCACTCATCGATACACTCTGCATGGAAGCAATGTAGACACTCGGGTATGCACCGCACCATCTCCATGACATGGTACTCCGATAAGCATATGGGACACAGTGCATCATCATGTCCTGGGAGACGTTTACTCTCACCTAGAATGACTTTTGTATAGGACTCAATGGTCTCTTGGTCAAGTCCAACGATTCTTGTTGGTACAATCACGTCTTCCAGGTTTACAGTTGTAGTGTTAAAGTTGGTGATTCTCCTATTGCTCATGAGTTGGTCCTGTCTATCTTTCATGCACATGAAACATGCTATTGCAATCGAGGCCGCCATGGCTGGTAAAGCCATTGCAAATGCAATGATTCTAAATATCCCGGCACCTTTCGGTTCACCTGAAAATCAGAAACTATCTAACATTATTTATATACCATACTTGTGAGTCAAACAGTATTAGGATCCTTTCTGAAAGAGCAAACGGAACCAAAAAGAGTATATATCTTACCGCCATTGAAGAAACACTTTGTCCCCTGTGTCGATCTATTTGCAAAACCACAAGAAACACCATCTGCCTCACACCTTCTACAATCAGGTGTACCCCATGTGAGAGTTATATCTTCATCGAGCTGAGATGTAACAACATTTTGATCTGGTTGATCCATCATTGGGATCCTTGCAACTCCATCCACACGACAATCGGTCCGGTTATTAGTCATTGACGTCAAAACCCTTTCTGAACCAATTGCTATAACCAAAGAGGACGAATTACTAAGACAACCAATGGGGGTGAAACCATCCAAACGTGTACCACTCGGACACCTCAAAAGAGTGTATTCTTTAATATAAGAAGCCGAGAAAGGAGAATTCGACAAGTCTAGCTTTGAAAGCCTAGCTGGTAGGCAATTCGAGGGGTCGTAAATTCGCATAGCTTGAGAGCGATAGTCGATGCTCCTGACCCCAAAGTCACCAGAGGTTGGGAGGTCTATAAGCATCGTACTAGGATAAACACAACGTAGATCAAAGCCCGGATACCCGCAGTTTTTGGATTGTCGGTCGACCAAACGAAAAGGGAATCGTATGTTGATCCTGAAGCTTTGCCCACAGTAAGAAATTGGGCAATCGGCTGATGCAGTTGATAGAATAAGGGAAATTATGAGGTGATAAAATAGAAATAATGTGTAGGCGTCCATGGATATTAAGTTGTTAGATAGATATTGATCATGATCTAAGAGTCTTGATGATGAAGGAAGAAAATGTGGATGGTATGACAATCATTTGAGAATATTATTGTAATGTCAAATGCTTGTCGGTCGTCAGTCGTGACAGATTGTTTGCAAGTAACCTGATTGTTAAATATATATGGAATTAAAGTCAACGACAATGTTTGTATTTCATTTGTTTCTTTTTCGTAACATCTTCACTTCTTCGGTTAGAGGGGAAGGTATGGTCGCCAGCAGGGACGGACCCAGGATTTTTAAGAGGGTGTTGCATAAAAGAAATGTTAGCTAACTAAAGTTACATCGTAAGAAATGAAAGTAGCAAAAAAATAAAAATAAATAAATAATAAAAAATAAAAGATTGAGGGTTGCACACACCACAAAAACGGCAGTTTTGAATTCTTTTTGCACTTCGTTACCTAAAATCGGGTGTAGCCCGTGCCACACCCGGAATACATGTGGGTCCGTCCATGGTCGCCAGGTGATTTTACTCGTTTGAGGCTCACGAGTGCCACATCACTTTAACACCTCTTTACAATTAATCTCCTTCTCACTCACAACTAACCTCAACTTACTCATTGGTGCCCATCACTTACATTTTTTTTTTTTTAATACATGCTCGTACACTACACTTTCACTTTATGTCAGTATGCATGTTCGTCGTCTGCACGAATTGGTCTCAACTGGCGAGGGATGGCGAACTTCACGTGGTGTGGCAATGAGCAACAACGAACCAACTTGGTCCTCCACGTTGGAGTGGCGAGGGTAGGCAACGAGCCACACCCTCCCCTCTTAGAGCCAAGGTTATAAAATAACGCGAGACGTGACGTGACGGCATTACCAAATCTCACACCTTAGTGGTTAAGGCGAAGCTTTTCATTTTTAAGGCGTGACATAAACCGGCATAAAATATGAAAACATTTATATATTTCCATCATATTTCATATATATCGAGGTCACAAAAAGCGTTGTACATAATAAATAAAGTTAAGAAACTACCCTTACGTATAATATTCATCATTAAGAAAAAGCAAAAAAAAAATCGAAGTTGAATAAAAACACCTCCCACACTTCATGCCTTAGCATGCTTTATCGTACTTTTTTCCGCCTCATTTCACGCCACGCTATGTAGAGGTCATGCCTCACGCCTAAGGGTGAAAATGAGCCAAGTCGCTTGTGAAAAACACGGGATCGGATCCGTAAAAAGCTCGAATGACCCGAGCCTAAACGAGCTCAAGCCTAAGTTGCAGCTCGTTTAATAATCGAGCTCAATCCCCCGATCTATACATACAAACCTCGTTTGGGCTCGCGAGCCCAAACGACATTATGATATTTTAAGTATTAAACATATATACGAGCAAAGCTCGAGCATATTAACGAGCTCAATAAAGATATATTAAGAGCCGAGCTCGAGCTCGAGCTCGAGCCAATCTTTAACTTTTCATGGCCAAATCATTTAAACTAGCTGAGCTCGAGTCGAGCCCGAGCCTATAGACTATACTACGAGCCGAGCTTGAGCTTAAAATTTAAGGCTCGTACTCAAGCCTTTTAAAACTTAAACGAGCCGAGCTCAAGCTCTGACAAGCTCGGGCTCGGCTCGGCTCGTTTCCACCCCTACTAGTCACGCATTAGCGGCGCCTTGGCACCGTCATGGCGCGCCTTTTAGAACCATGGTTAGAGCCCACTACTCCACGAGATTTGAGCCATGATCACACAAACAAAATGAGAGTTAAAGTTTTCCCTTTTATTGAGAAAGTTGTGCGGTCATATTAAGGAAGTTTTTTACCAGCATAGAATTGAACTTGGGATGTGTTACGTTAGTATATATATAATACACCATCACAGACGGTGTCGTTTTTGATGTTGGACTCCTTTCCACTTGCATAGCCTACCTCATGCGCAATGGCCCAATGCCATTTTAACTGCCTGTGGCCCATTGTAAAAAATAAAAAATAAAAATAAAAACTTGAACGCGTTAAAATATTTCCTAAACATTGTACTATGGAGACTTGATCAAAGAAGTTGTTGTATAGGTGTCAAAGATCCTATGGTTTACAGAAGTATTTGTGGTCGGTGGAAACGAGCCGAGCCGAGCTCGAGCTCGCCAGAGCTCGAGCTCGGCTCGTTTAAGTTTTAAAAGGCTCGAGCTCGAGCTCGGCTCGTTTCGAGCCTTAAATTTTAAGCTCGAGCTCGGCTCGTTGAATATTATATAGGCTCGGGCTCGGCTCGAGCTCGGCTCGTTTATGCGATTTGGCCATGAAAAGTTAAAGCTTGGCTCGAGCTCGAGCTCGGCTCGTAATATATCTTTATTAAGCTCGTTAATAAGCTCGAGCTCGGCTCGTATATATGTTTAACACCATGGGCTCGTTTAGGCTCGCGAGCCTAAACGAGCTTTCTATGTAAAGCTCGGGCTCGAGCTCGATTAATAAACGAGTTGCAACTTAGGCTCGAGCTCGGGCTCGAGCTCGTTTAGGCTCGGCTCGTTCGAGCTTTTTACCGATTCGATCTCGAGCTTTTCACGAGCAGCTCGGCTCATTTCCACCCCTAATCTTTTGTAATATACCAACCATATGTACGATGTTTGCTATTTTCCAAGCTAGAACCTTCTAAACACTACTATATTCATATACATTCTCATGATAAAAAGTAAAAAAAACATATCTAAAAAAAATAAAAATAAAAAACAGAAAAAAAAGCCACAAAGAAGGTCCAAAATTCATGCTATGACATTTGCTCCAAAAAGACGTAATGCATTACTTGCTTATGATGTTATGTTTGTTTCTTGCTTTTGATTTTGCCGTTTACGTTTAGCTTGCTGCTTTGCATGTTTCTTTGCAAGTAATATTATGCAAAGTCGTTAAAATTTTAACAAGTACACCAAACGGATTATGTTAAAAACATACGACTATAAGAAACATATACACATTCTATAGTCTAGAAACGGATCCTATCTGAATCCTACATAACTCGGTTTTTTTATTTGCTTCTCCATCTATCGTATTCATATAAACTATATTAAAAACGCTAACTATAATGCCCCGCCACAACGCGGGGGTCCGGAGCCCGACTAGTATATATAATAGAGCATCACAGACGACGCCGTTTTATTAGGTGGACTCCAGCTTTTTTTTTGGGCTGGTAACTGTCTCATCCATGGTCTATATTAGGCCCAATGTGAAGGTGATAAAAACCTTATCTGGCTAAAATCTTTTATATACTACACCAATCATATAGGCTAAAATCCATGCTCCTATTAAAACACCGCCTTGGAAGATTGTTCTGGATATGTAACGGGCAACTGATTGCCAATCATATAAACTATATAAAAACGCTAACTACAGTGGCCCGCCGCAACGCGGCGGACCGAGGCCCGACTAGTTCTTATAATGAATCATTTTCAGCCTCAGATCCAAGTAATCTCTGGTCCAAGCCCAGTTGGCCTCAATTGGTCCAAAGAATTGACAGGCTGCTGAGAATTAATGTTTTGAGGCCTAATTATGGAGCCCCAATTCAGTTTGGACGTAGTAATAAACGTAAGTGTTGTCATTGCTAGGTGTTTACATATGTAAGTGTTGCGCTCAGCATCAGAGGTGTTGCTTTCGAGTACGAAAAGTGTTGCGGTTCAAGTGCTTCATTTGATAAATTGATACAACACTTTCAAAAAGGGAGGTGATTTCACATTGTCAGTTTTGATTTGCACACATCAAACTGTACTATAAGCAGTTGTACATTTATTATATGCTGCTTCTACATATTGTACAATATAGTGTGCAAATAAGAAGTGGAAATGTGCTAATCAACTCCCAAAAAGGGAGGTGATCGATTTGCACTTTAAAAAATGGTTGCATTTTCTATTAAAAGTGTTGCTTTAGACCTAAGGCATCATTGAGTGTTGCCTTACTCTTAATGTAACACTTTTAAAGCATAATACATCACTTTTTGAGTGTTGCCTTAGGTTCATATTTTAGACTTTAGAGTGCTACCTAGGGAGTTTTTTCTGTAAGAGGAACATTTGTAGTGCTATTTGATCATATCCTGCCTGGTGATTGTCAAACACAATAGTAAAATAAATCTGTTACATTCAATATTAGTATTTTATTCTTCTTGTTTTGTCTAGACAAGCTTTCAGTTTCTTGTATTTAGCTCTTGAAAGATGTAGATATGTATTCAACACAAGGATGAGCATTTGGATCCGAATCTCAGAATTGAACCGGAACCGTACCGAAATGGTATCGACTCCGAATACATGGTACGGTACCGGTACCATGAATTGAGCCAAAAAAAAATTGGCACCACTAATACAGTACCGGTACCAAAGCGGAAATTACCGAAAAAAATCCCGAAAATTGAGTAGTCATATTTTTTAATTAAATAACTTATCTAAACACCAATTTGGCTCATTCCATGTCAAACAATAGTCATGTAAAACATAAGAAAAGAAACCAAACGTTCGAAAAACTTATTGTGGCAACTATAGATCCTTTATAAACGCTCCAAAAAATTAAACCATAACATATTTTATAAGTTTTTTAACGTTTGTATGTTATGAATATCTTGGTGATGTATTTATGTAAGTGTTAGTTGCGTTTTCTGCCACGTCGTGGTTTGAAATCACTTGAAAATGCAAGTTTTTCTTTCTTTTCTTTTTTTTTTTTTTTTTTTTTGAATCCTAGTTGGTTTAATAAAAAACGGGAAGAACCGTATAGGTACCGATTTTCAGGTACCGAGTACCGGTACCGGATCCGATACCTGAATCCCGTCCGGTACGGTACCAGTACCCACTTTCATGTCCGGAAAAAAATCGATACCACCTGTTCGGTACGGGTTCGGTACTATTCTGGTACCGTGCTAATCCCTAATTCAACAACTAAAACCCCATAAGCAGATCAAGCCGTCTTTAAGGGTGTGGCTGATTACCCATCACTAAGAAATTTAAAGGCACCCATAATTTTCATGTTAACAATTATATACATTCACAAGACACATATTTTTTTTAAGAAAAAAACAATTGGGTGTGAATCTATCTTAAATAGTTCATGTGTTGAATGTTTGAATAGCTAGTTTGCATTAAATTTTATAAAAGCTGTGACACATTAACGCCCCTGTCCACAAGGTTCTCAAAAGAGAATTGGGCACACAGCTGGACTAAAATTTTTTATAGGTACTAAAGTTACATGCCATTTGGATTTATTTATTTCCCATTCTAATTGAACCCTTTTAACGGATAACATTTTAATGGAACTAGTCGGCCCCAGCCTGTCGCGTTGCGGCAGACATTGTAGTTAGCGTTTTTAGTCTATATGAATACGACAAAGGAAAAAGAAAAAAAGGGAACTTCTTTTTATAATTTGTTGCTTTTAATTTGAACAGATTCTATGTCGTTTCATGTCGTCGTTCATTAAGCGGGATTTTTTTTAACACTCACCGTCTAAACATTATGCATTCATACTACATTTTAGGCGAGCACAAATCTTAATCAATAACAATAATATCAACATCGAGTTAAGATGGGAACCTGTTTTCTCTTTTTGGTCTTTTCTAGCATGGTTCAGATATGATTCCTCGCGTTTTGTGATGATTGTGTTTCTCCTATTAACCACTAAAGAGCCTCATGTGCAGCAGCCTCAAGAACAGTGTACTCGTTTCCCTGGATAAACCTGCAAGATATAGTGATATACATATTTATTAGATACAGACAAATCATATGTAAAAGCACAAATCATAGGAGTGCAAACATCGTGTTCCACCTAGCAAGCTCAGCAGGTGCATTTGCATCCACCAAGCAGCAGTTGTTGTCGCAATAGCAACCACCATTGTCTGTCTTTTACTAATTGCATGTTCATTAACCTGTAATTATACAGTGAAAAATATAAAATGTTGAAAAATGTGGTTATTGAGTTAAAAGTACAAAGGAGATGAAATAAAATAATAAAGTGTTGTTATTTACCCGTACTCTTTGCGTCTTTCTTTTATCCATGATATTAGTGAAGCCATTTGGTTTAAGATGATGAATGTGAGTAACTTGGAAACCTAAGAGTTAAAAGGAAATTTCTTTAAAAAAATCAAAAATTTTCAAAAGCTACACAATGACAACCAAAATAACGACGACAATCATGGTTACCTTTTTGAACCTCTCTCAAATCATGTTCCAAATCTTCTGAGCAAACAAATAAGACGCCAAATAATTAAACGAACAGATGGTTGTCCGTTCGCTTTACTCGACTGCAAACAAAACAACACTACTTGAAATATACATGTACTTTAGCTTAAAATGGCGTCCTTTAATCTGTTCAGTGCATAACATAACGTGTAAGAGTCCCGAATATCCCCTGTATTCTGATACTAAAGACACACACAAATTCAAACTCTGACATGGCCACAAACACATGAATGATGTAACAGAGATGATACCAAATATCATAAAAAGATAGATATCAGTGTGAGGTAGCTCTCATAAGTCATAAGATCTTAAGAAATTAAATACCCCTTTTCAGGCGTCTTTCTTTGTCAGCACAATATATCGATTGAAAATGGCACTGTTAAGTACTAAGCCTAAAATAGGACATAAAATAGATATTAAGTTATGGTACAAAACAAACATGAGTGAATCATCAGCCATTCAAATGTCGGTATAGCAGAGAAATGAAACTAACCTGCCAGTCAAACCGGTTCTCGTTCATGTCTATATGAAAATCTCAAAATAACATAAAGGATTAAAACTACAAAAAATAAGGCTCAGATCTGCCATGGCTGCAATCACAACTCATGTGTGGTTACCGCGCCAAGTTATATTCCAGAAAACAATCGTCATCGCATTAACAAACAAATCAATGGTCACCTGCAACCAAGGGTGTTTACCAAGAGTGTTTAACTGAAATCACAGGCTCAAATAGGGATACAATCGAAAAAACAATACATCCGCCATGGCTGCAGAAGTAATAAATTGCCTTGCCAAGATACAGATCAACAAATAGGATACATCCGCATGGCTGTAAAAGTAATAAATTGCCTTGCAAAGATACGGAGCATTTCAGTTTTGTCGAACCCGTACATGCTCATCACAGCCACTTATCCAAGTACACTATAAGAGGCCCAGACACGGAAAAAATCGAAAAATGGACACATCCGCGATGGCTGCAAACATAATACATTGCCTCGGCAAGATGCGGAGCATCTCAATTTTATCGAACCCACTGACATGCGTCACAGCCTCTTACAATGCCAACTAACATCATACAATTATAAAAAAAATTGATCAAAACTGCAATAAGCAGATACCAACAGGCATTCGGTAGAATGCGAACATCAACAAAACAAACATGAGTGAATCATAAGTCAATCAAACGTTGGTAAATGCAAGGCAGCAAACAAAAAATCTACAAAACACCTAAAATTTAAAAATAAATTCGAAATTAGCAAAACCCCTAAATTATAACAAAACCCTAATTTCCAATTACATTTTATATAAATAATGTTATACCTTTATTTATGTTTCCATGTGTCTTGTAGATTTCATGAATTGCCGACCGACACCGCCAACATCTAAAGCACATTGGAAAGATCTTGAAACATGGTAGCAAGTCCTCAAGATCAAAAGACAAATATCCGGTAGATTCTAGCATGTTCTTGATCATCATATAACTGGATGGATATGGGCCGAAGATGACATTGGATCGCAGGACATGTAGCAGGCCAAAAAAAAGTAGCCAGGGACACAATTACAATCGACGCTTTTGCCGGCGACATTTTTACGCCGTTCCCGTCGACAAGTCGACGGCACAATACGTTCCCATCGACGGGAACAAAACGACGGTTGTGCTTCGTCGGGGAACAGCGTTCCCGTTGACAATTGCCATCGACATTGTGGGTCCCACATCGTTTTCCAGTCAAACGAATTTGCTGTCCGTCAAATTGTTCCCGTCGACATGTCGACGGGAACGTATAACTAATTAATGTTTTAATTAACAAATAATAATTACGTTTTATATAATACCGTCGACATGTCGACGGCATTTTAAAACTACAAATATTCATTATTTAATTATGTCGTCGACGTGTCGACGACATAATTAAAAAAACAATATTTTTTGTTTAATGATGCCGTCGACATGTCGACGGCAACATTAAATAATCAATATTTTTTGGTTAATGTTGCCGTCGACATGTAGACGGCATCATTAAGGTATCCTGCTAACAGCAGGCTGTAAAACCAGCAATTTTCCAGATTTTTCTGGATTTTCCGGAAAAAATCTACCAAAACCTATAACAGCCAGAACCTGTAATAGCACCTATAACCACTCAATATCAACATGTCCTAAACGTATAACTCGCCATCAGCTAAAACACTTGCAAATTATCGCTAAACACCCTCAAAATGCATAAAAACATATAAAGTCTACAAAACGGGGCGTGGTAATATCTAAACCTAGCTGCCATATCCACAACTGTTTCAATATCCCCGACGTTCAAGTCGCCAAAAGGTTAAACTATACAAAACTAACATATGGGTCGCCAAAATATTGTTTCAAGCATAAGTACAACACAAAATACCCAAGTTTGTACCTCTACATCCCAAATCACTCATCATCACCAGAACCCTCATCATCACCAAAACCATCCTCATCACCTCTGCGACTCCCGCTCCCTCCAGCTGAGCCACTACCTCCATCGCCACTGCCCTAGCCATCCACGTGCTGAGAACCTGCCTGACCAAGATACACGTGCTATAGCGGGTTGGACGACATAAAACCTGTCACCAAATCAAGCTTCGCCTTCATGGCCTTACGATCTTCAGCATCTTCCCGGCTCTTCTTCTCGGCCTCAGAAATCTTCTTCTCGGCCTCAGCAAGCTTTTTCTCCATATCGGCTATTTCTAAAAACGAAATTATCAAAATTTAAAAACATCTATTGCAATACTTAATTTGAGTCATGATCGAGTAATCTATAATTAATATATTATCACATTGTACATACCTGGAGGTAGAGGCGGGGTGTATGGTAACGGTGGCCTACTCAAGCCGGTTACGACCCCACCCCGTCCGGCTATATGGCCCCGCTGCTTGCCCTTCAAAACCATAGCAAGTATCTACTCTTTCGTGTACGCCACCCCTTCCGGCGTATTCGCTCCCAGATCTCTCAGCCGAACTATCTTTTCCTATTTAGTTGAAAAAAATTGAGAATATATATATATATATATATATATATATATATATATATATATATATATATATATATATATATATATATATATATATATATATGTCGGGTTAATTACAAGATTATGTTTTAATGAATCGTTAAAGTGCGTGTCTGGGGAAATAAATAAATAAATAATAAATTAAAAAAAAAAAAAAAAAAAAAAAAAAAAGATACTTACATACTGAACCCAAGCCTCATCCTGCAACCACATACCATTATTGTCGTAGTGTGTGTCGTAAAAGCTCTGGATGAGTGACGGGTACTGCTTGTCCTTGCTGTTCAAAAACTGTATATACACATGTATATAAGATGAAACAAATTAAAAATGACAAATCAAACACCATATTTATTTTAATTAAACTTAAATACTTTTATAAAATTAAAATTAATTACTTTTATATAATTAAATTTTTTAATTAATATATAATTATAATTAAATAATTTTATAAAAATAAAATACTTTTATAAAAATAAAATGTGTCTTACATAGTCGTGGTGAATAGCGGCCAATGACTTGGAACTGTGGCGGCTGTACAACTTGTTCTTCTTTCGGTTCTCCTTGCTCACAGCAGCACGCTTCAGGTTCTTCTCATTCATGTAAAACTTTATATGGTCCTCCCACACAGACGGCTCGACGTTCGGAGGAGGCTTTCTTCGTATCTCATCCACTTTAGCAGGCCTACCCGGCACCGTAAAGTAAGTCCTCTTCATGGTGCCCCTTGTTAAACGAACGACTCGAGATGCTATGGTTATACACGAGATGTTAGACAGATGAGTCGAGATGATATGGTTGTACACAATATGTTAAACGAATGAGTCGAGATGATATGGTTATACACGAGATGTTAAACGAAGGAACGAGAATGTTGGCGCCAGAATTTCCCACCAAAATTTTCCTACCTAACAACTTATCCTCACAATATAAACACACACACACACACACACACACTCATCTAACTAATAAAAACTCTCACATACACTCATCTCACTATCTCTCTCTCTCTCTCTCTCTCTCTCTCTCTCTCTCTCTCTCTCTCTCTCTCTCTCTCTAGCAGTTTCCGTTTTCTAGCGACACCAGCAGTTTCCGGCCGCCGAAATCTTTTTTTGGCCACCACCTTTTATCACCTCAACTTGTAGATCGGGCAACCCCGGTCACGATTCAACCACTCACAACCACTCAACCTCACAACCACAAACACACATTGTTATCATGGTGAATAAGATGGCAGAATTTGAAGCTTTTCCTTGTCCTTGTAGACGAGGAGACGTGATTCTGCGAGAATCGCGTAAATCTTACTCCCGTGGTAAACTATACTGTGCGTGTCCTTTCTCGAAGGTGAAAAATTACATACTTTTTCGTGTATTATATAAATAATTTGGTTAGTTGTTAAAAATAATAATTTTTACTCTTTAACAGCCTGGGACAACAGACCATGGATGTGATTTTTTTTATGGAATGAGGAACGACTCGCTAAAATGACCGGTTCTTTGGGAGCTTCAACATCAAGCGGTTCTGGATCTGCTCCAATAAGGTGCTCAAACTGTCATGAAAAAGATCTTAGAATAAACATGCTGGAGGCACAAAAACAGGTGCTAGAGATAAAATTAAGGATGCTGGAGGCAAAACTTGACATGGCAACGTATCCCGACAACCACGACCACGCATGTCAGTCGGATGCAATACACCGTGACCTTTTAGGTGACATGGATAAATTTCATATGTAGTACTGTTGTTGTTGTTGTTGTTGTTGTTGTTGTTGCTTTTATCGTTGTTGTTGCTGTTATCGTTGTTATTGTTGTTGTTGTTGATGTTGTTTGCTGTTGTTGTTGATGTTATTGTTGTTGTTTAATAAAATGTTGTTGTTGTTGTGGTAACTGATGTTGAACGTCCTTTATATTTTAAATTCGGATGCACAAATAATAGAACTGAAGGAACAATATCTCAATTATCAAACACGAAGGCAAACTGTTTATTTAAAACAAGCAAGAGTTCTCAACCACATGCATTTTCATACAGACTCAAACTAAACAACTCGACAACCAAACCAAACAACTCGACAACCAAAGAAAACAGCTCAAACTAAACAACTCGACAACCAAACGAAACAACTCAAACTAAACAACTCGACAACCAAACGAAACAACTCAAACTAAACAACTCGATAACCAAAAGAACAGATCAAACGAAACAACCTGTTTATTTTTTTTGCGGCTACTTCCCGCTTTACTCGAACTCGCACCATCTTTTCCCTTCCTTGCTCTCATTTCCTTGATATGTGCAAATGTAGCTTCAAGATTTGTGACCCTATTTCCCATATTATCAAGTTTGGTTTCCAACGTGCTTTCAGCTTCGTCGTCACCTCCAACAGCAACAACTTGAGCTTCAACAGCAGCTTGAGCTTCAGCAGCATCTAGCTCTTCCATGTACTCTTTGTAGTACGACTTTTTCCTACACCATTCGATAATCTTGTCTCTCACCCCCGGTTCAGCGTCCTTAAAAGAACCATATTACTCATAAACTGCATGACCAAAAGTTAACATAACTTCATTCTAGAGGAGCTCGTGTGACAATATTTTTGAGTACTCCTCTTCAACTGTGCAACCACGCCAAGTCATGTGTGTCTTGTAAGAATTGACGATTGAATTATTTGTGAGAATCAAGAATGTATGTGTAAAATGAGACGGAAATGATTTTGTGACAATGTATATAGGTAAAAAAATAAGACGGGAATGTTTTTGTGAGGATATATATAGGGTGAATTTTTAGGAAGATATTCCCGTCGACATGTCGACGGGAAAAAGAACGCGGAAAAAATCCCGCCCAATATTTTAGCCATTTATTAAGAATATTTATATTTATTAATAATTTCCCGTCGACATGTCGACGGGAATCGTAAAACAAAAATTGATTAACTTTAATCACATGTTAATTACGAAAAAAATCGTGATTAATATATTTCCGTCGACATGTCGACGTGAAAATATTAGCGGGTAAATTTCGCGCCCAAATTTAGTGAATTATTAAGGCTAAAAAGGTATGGTGATATGTTCCCGTCGACATGTCGACGAGAAAATATGTGTATGAAAAATTCAACGCAGCGGGGCTCGGTCAAACACCTTTTTTGTCATTTTCTGCCTTATGTTGTCGACATTGTGTCGACGGGAAATGTGCGTCGCCTGTTCTCCTTTTCCTTGTAGTGGGAGCGACGCGATGTCGTATAAAACCATGTATTATATATATATATATATATATATATATATATATATATATATATATATATATATATATATATATATATATAGTGATACTTTCTTGCAAGAACCATCTTATCTGCGAGAACTGAGAGAACCACAAAAAACATACATGCACGCCTTCAACAATTGTATTTTTGCACATATGTTCTAAAAACAACATATATGTTTAAAAAAACATAGTTGTTCTAAATAATTTGATAAGAAATTGGAAATACAAAATTTTTCTTTGATGGTGTGCATGTATGTTCTTATAAGGCGTGCAACGACAATATTGCGGCCGTATGTAAGGTTTTTGTGAAAATAGAGGATGAGTTCATGTTGATATTGAAGAACATAGGTGGATACTTACGATTATGGATGATTTACATGTATTTTTATTTTATTTTAAAAGGCGTTCATGTATGTTTTTTGTGGTTCTCTCAGTTCTTGCAGATAAGATGGTTCTCGCAAAAAAGCCTCCATATATATATATATATATATATATATATATATATATATATATATATATATATATATAAAATAATTCTCAGAATTATATAATGGTATCTTTGGAAGCTAAGGACCAACTGATCTGTTTCCACACGGTTTATAGTTTTGTTCCTTGCTACTAGTACTCGAGAAATAAAACAGTGAAAAATTTACATAATTCTACGGAACATAAAGAAAATGTGATTGTTAATGTTCAAATTTGTATGAAGAAGTTTTATAAGAAATATTCAATCTATCAAACTTAATTAAAGCTTTTATTACTCCCTCCGTCCCATATTAAATGTCCACTTTCATTTTTCAAAGTCTCTTTTTATAAACTTTGACTTTAAATATTTTTATGTGTGTTATATAATACTTGATGCAAAATATATGAATGAAATGAGTTTTAAATATTTTTTCGTTAGATATAATTTTTATCAAGCATTATATAATACAAACAAAAATATTAACGGTCAAAGTTGGAAAAAAAAAACTCTAAAAGTCGAAAGTGGACATTTAATATGGGACGGAGAGACTATAAAGGAAAACCTATACCTTAAATGCAAAAAGTAATTTTCGTAAAACTCTTTTGTACTTTTAATGTTTAGTATGATTTAGTTGTATGAGTATTTTCTTCGGGTATTTGAAACAGAGTTTTGAAGATGGAGTTATTGCTCAAATAAATTATTCAGTTTAGTTATGAAAGAAAAACTTTTCCAAAAAGAAGTTACTAAACACTTGCATCGAATATGCTTTAAAAGACAACGTCAATTAATTTTTTCCACAAATCAAAAGTCAAAAGCAGCATAATCAACCAAATTTTAATATAGTCAAATTACGTTGATAACAATATGAGTTTTACTTGCCAATGTCATTGTGACTTTGACTTAATCAAACGTCTTACGAAGTGTACGTTGGTTAAAAGTTATAGTTCAGGTTTAATTGATCATTGAAATAATTGCGTCAGCAATCAATTTTATTTGGACAACTTATTTATGCTACATAAAGTAAAACTTAGTGTGCGATATTTACAACCAACGTATGGTATTTACATCGACTATTTAACTAACATAATTAATCAAATAGAAGCAACAATAAACATGCTATGCTTCAACAAAAATTGGAGAAGGCGAATTCCTGCAAATTGGACATGTCCCATTCATCTTAAGCCATTCATCAATACACTCTGCATGAAAGCAATGTAGACACTCGGGTATGCACCGCACTGTCTCCTTAACATCGTAGTCTGATAAACATATAGGGCACACTGCATCATCGTGTCCCGGGAGACGCTTGCTCTCACCTAGTATGACTTTTGTGTAGGACTCAATGGTCCCTTGGTCAAGACCATCGATTCTTGGTGGTCCAGTCGCTTCTTCGTGTACATTGGTGATTCTCCTGTTGCTTGGGAGTTCGCCCCGTCTATCTTTCATGCACAAGCAACATGCTATGACAATCGAAGCTGTCATGGCTGGTATAGTCATAGCAAACGCAATCATTCTGAATATACTGGCACCTTTCGGGTCTCCTGAAATTATCGAAAACTAATTAAGATTCTTTAGAACAGACTAACATGTCTGTGGAACAACCAAAGGGTGGTAATTCAAGTCTTAATTAGTAGTAAAAATATGTGAGTGTCTAAAAAAAAGTTTTTTAAGAAAAGTATATATCTTACTATGGACGAAACACTTTGTCAACTGTGTGGACTTATCTGCAAAACCACAAGAAACACCATCTGCTTCACACTTTTTACAATCAGGGGTACCCCATGTCAGAGTTATATCTTGATCGAGCTGTGACGTAACAACATCTTGATCCGGTTGATCCACCATCGGGACCCTTACAAACCCATCCACATGACAACCGGTCTGGTTACTAGTCATTGATTTAACAGCACTTTCTAAACCAATAGCTATAACTGAAGAGGATGAGTTACTAAGACAACGAATTGGTGTAAACTCTTCCAAACTTGTACCACTCGGACACCTCAAAAGAGTGTATTCTTTAAAGTGGGAAGCCGTGAAAGGAGAATTCGATAAGTCTAGCGTCAAAAGCCTAGCAGGTAGGCAATTCACGGGGTCGTAAATTTGCATAGACTGAGAACGATAGTCGATGCTCCTGACCCCAAAGTCGCCAGACCTTGGGAGGTCTATAAGCGCCATAATTGGGAAAACACAACGTAGATCAAAGCCAGGAGAACCACAGTCTTGAGATTGTCGGTCGATCAGCCGAAATGGGAATCGAATGTTGATTTTGAAACGTTGTCCACAATTGGAAACAGGGCAATCAGCTGATGTTGTTGATGAAATAATAGGAATTATAAGGACACAAAATATAAATATCGTGTAAGCATCCATGGATGTTGTTAGACAAGTTAATGATTATGATCAAAGAGTCTTGGTGAAGAAGGAAGAAACTGTAGTTGGTGAATGTTAATCATTATTTGAGAATAATTCAAAAGTCAAATGGTTGTTTGTCACGAGTCGTGTTATTGCAAGTAACTTCTTTGCTTATTATATTGAATTAAAGTCAATGATTCTTTGTTTGTTTATTTATTTTTTGAACTTTGAACTTTGATTATTTTTGTTGGATATTCTGTTTGAGATAATTAATCTATCGGAAAACCATAGGTACGGGACTTCAAAACACATTAATTATAGAGTAAACTGCAAAAATGTCCCTAATGTTTGCGAAAATGCAAAATTGTCCTCATACGAAAAAAATGCAAAAAATGTCTTCAACTCATACTTCATCTAGTAAGGCCGGAAGCGGGGATGATGAGAATTGTTTTTTCGTAGAACTAGATGATGATGAGCTTCTTATTCCGACACCATGGTCTGATGAAGGGAAGAACAAAATAAGGGCAAGAAGGTTGAGTGGTGAGTACGAGTTCAGAAACCTCATGTTCGAATTGAATTTCTTAATAAACTACGATGAAATCAAGAAGAAGCGAAGCAAAGACACTAAGGCCAGTCAAAAAGAGGGTGTGGCAGATGTGAATCAAACTGTTGTTAACGAAAAAAAGAACGTTAATCAAGAGAATGTTGGAAAGGGTATGGGTGAACCTGAACTTGAACATGTTTTGGAAGGTGAGTTGGAATTGTTTGGTGAGTTAAACCACATACAAATTGAAGAGGATTGTCTAAATGAGTGATAGGTATTTATTTGATACGTTTTTAGGGGGCCATTTAAACCCTAAATCGTGTTATTATGGTCAAATATTACCTCAAATCGTTGTTTTTTTTTTTTCTTTTTTTTCTTTTTGTCATTTTAGGTACTTGAGACATGAATTCTGGAAAATGTAGCATTTTGGAGCTTTTCAAAAGTTTTTATGCTCAAGAATGAAGAAAACAATAAAAGTCAAGAAAGTTAGGTTTTTACACAAGACGTCGTCACGGTTTGGAGATAACGCCGTCACCTTTTTATGAGAAGCCATGGATTTTTACACTAGACGCCCTAGAAGAATTTGTCAAGATAACACCTGACGACATCAGGTGCATTTGGAGCAAAGCCGTCTCGTGTTAAGTTAAAGAGAGACGGCCCAGAACATTTACAACGGGACAGCGTCAGAGATCTCTTGGGCGATACGAAACCTGTAGAACCGTAGAGGGGGGGGGGGGGTGAATACGGTTTCTTCGGCTTTTAAGACGTTTAAAACTTTAAGTCTCAAAGAAAACCAAGTCGTTGTATAATCAATCCAAACAACCATAAACACAACCAAGTATATAAAGCGAGTAAATAGAGACACAACGATATATACTGGTTCGGGATGGGAGGTTTATACCATCCTATAAGGTATCACCATTTACCCTCCCCTTACACATAGGATGAACATTGTCCCCAATATTCAATTAAAGGATGTAAAAGTAAAGTGGTAAAAGAATGAAAACAAATACTCCTCTGATTCGTTCGGTGTGGATAAATGGATAACATGGTTAAATCCTCCTCCAAGAAAATGAACGTTGAAAGCTTCCCTCCAGAAATATAAATTATCTTCTTGTCCAATATAACATGTTAAACCTGAGAAAACAAAAACAAAAACCCAAAGCATCAAACCGAACAAAGAAAACTCACAACTAGATGTAATTCCAGACTTAGAAATAAAAACAAAACAATTAAAGATATAATGCTTGTGGAATGAATATTTGCATATTTCCTGGAGTTTATAAAACTAAAAAATCAACAAAAACCTTAAGACTCCGGTATAAACAAAACTCGCAAAATTTTTCAGAATTTTTGTACTTGACGCCGTCAGGTTACAACTCCTGACACCGTCAGAATGTTCCTGCAAAAATCTCATGTTAAGTTTCCGGAAAATTTCTGGAAAAACTTATGCCTTACTTCCTGAAAAATCCTGCAAAACATCATTATGACTCGATACAAGCATTTGACTGAAACAAATACTAATATGCATGTTGATTTAATATTATTGTGATTCATGTTCAATCCCGTTCTTATAAATAAATTTAGATTTCCCTTACACTTATCTTTTGCAAAATACCATTATATGTAGTTAAGACGAAGTTAAAAACAAAATAAAGCATTTTCACAATTTACTTTGAAACATGAACCACAAACAATAAAAATAAAACACGCATACGAAAACAAATAAAATCAAACAAACAAAACAAATAAAACAAATAAATAAAGCTTGGGTTGCCTCCCAATAAGCGCTTGTTTTTTTTTGAGTCACGAGCCTGACTCTACCCTTATTTAATGGAAATATGGGAGGTTTTCCCTACACTTAGGATTAAGTGTGGGTGGAAGTAACGATACACACCCTTAGGGTGGAAATATGCCACGTGAGGTGAAGGGGGTGAGTAAATGGTTTCCTTCATCCTAAAACTACCCGGATAATATTGGTTGATGAGTGGGTCGGTTCCTCTTTTATCTCCTAGAAATATACCTAAGGATGGAAAGGTGTGTTAAGATTTAGGTTCCAGTTCATCAACACTAGGAAATTCCCTAGAACTAGGAGTAAGGTTATCACTACAAGTATTCAAACCTATATCCTCAAGTGGTGCTTGGTTCAAGGGTTCTACCTCCATCAGAATTCCTAAAGTTTCTTCTACTTCTTTCGGGTAAGTCACGTTCGGTGTGTGTGCCTCAAATGATGGTAGGACTTGTGGGGTACTTTGTGAACTTTTGTTATTTACTTCATCATTCCTTGTGTCAAGATCACCTATATCCTCAACATGTGTTTTATTCAATGTTGCAAAAATCGTGAATCGGTCCCGAGGCGGTCGAGGGCCGTGTAGCGATTTTTAGCCGATTAATCGCCGATTCCAAGGTCCAAGGCCGATTAATCGGCCGATTACCTTATAATTCGCTCCAAGGTCCAATGCCGTTCAGCTTGTAATCGCCGATTAATCAGCCTTGTAGGCCGATTTTTGCAACACTGGTTTTATTATAATCTAACCCTAATATTTTCCCAAGTATCTCAAGTGCTTCTCTAGGCATCTCAACTTCTATATCCGAATCATAAGGATCATCCTCAATATTCTGACTGCTATATTTAAATTTCCCAAAAGATTCATCATGTATTTCTTGAGATTCATCATCATCGATCATAAAACCTAGGTCTTTTTGATCAATGTCATCATGTTTGGTTATGATACGTAGGGATTGCACCAGGCTTTACCTCTCGAGGGATCTCGAGAAGCTTACAACCCCCACCAGGTAGTGTACCTGATCGATGTAGTATAGTATAATGACAAGTACCGGGGGATTGATCGTTCAGCTAGGAATAGTGTCGCTAGGATTAGAAAACCTAAAGACTAGCTCTAGAGATGAGTGATGATTCTTTTTGTATTTTTATATTTTTATGAAAACAAATAAAAATCTCAGGTTTAAAGGAGTTGGGGGGAATTAGTTGCTAGTCAACTAACCCAATACTAAGATGCAATCAAAATAAAATACTAGAAATGAAAATAAACTATATTAAACTAGAATTGTGAGCAATATGTGGGAGAATTGTGTTTACTTAGATTTCACTACTCCCTAGATATCTTTTACACGTTAATTACTTGTTATAGTTGCGTGGATGACGGATTGTATTCCTTAATACCATTCATGGGGTGGTGTACTTACTTCCCCAATCCTATGAGCGCCTACTTCACTCCTATGTCGAGCCGGCTAAGAAGCTCTTAACATGGGATCACTAGAATTTGCTCATGCATTAAATACAACCAATAAAACCTAGTACACATCGGTTCATATTTCCTAAGACGTTCAAGCATGTTACACAATGGAGATCTGCCAGTTTTCTTAAGCCTAACATTGAAATCATTCATCCAATACAACCATAAACAAGTAATCAACACATAATTAACATCTAGGTTTCATTAGATATAAGCAAACACAAGATAGATCTAGCCTAGCATGTTGAAATCAAGACAAGCATAAGATATATTCAAACAACACATAGACATATTGAATGGATTAAGAGAAGACTTATCTCAATTGAACATGAAAGGATTCAAGGGATGAAAACCCTTGAAAACACTGTAAAATATGAACTAGGGTTTACAAAGTTCGGCCCTAGTTTTCTCCACACAAGTTCCTCTCGAATGAATGAAAAATAGAAAACTATATATAGATTTTGATAGGTGACGGCGTCAAGAACAAAAGTCTGACGCCGTCATCTCGCCGCCAAATAGTTTCTCGGACTGCCTAGATCTGGGTCTGACGCCGTCATGTATTCACCTTATGCAGGCCGTCACCAAATTAAGTCTTGACGCCCTTCTTGTGACGCCGTCAGGATTGCACTGGGTCGTCATGGAATTTACTCTTGACGCCGTCAGGATCTTCCTCTTGACGCCGTCAGGTACTGTTCCCAGCATGGAAAATTAAGTCTTTGCCGTTTTCTTCACTTTTATGCTCCAAAAACATCCGAATTGCTTCATTTGCCAGAATTCACTCCCAAAGTACCTAAAATCACAAAAGGAACGATTTAGGGTAATATTTGATCAAATAAATTCAATTCCGGGTTTAAATGACCCCCTAAAAGTGGTTCATTTTTCGCCTCATCATATACCCTTACACTTGAGATTTGCTTGTCCTCAAGCAAATGCGCTTTTATTCTAATCAAAATACAAGTTAGGGGTCATTTAACACTAATATAAAAGTAATTACAACAAATAATCGTTCCACTAAAGACCAAAGACAAGCACGGAGGTCATATACTAGCACCTCACAAATAGTGTTTAGATACTCACATCTCTCAGGTGTAATAAAGTATATATCACATTATGGAAAAGGAAAATATCTCTCACTACCTGTCATAGCAAAATAGATTACCATAGGCTTGGGAAAGGATCAAACCTCCACCACATGGCGTAAGCACCTAGGATAAACAATCAAAGAGGTCTTTTAAAAGGTTGTAACGTTAGGTGTAGGGATATGGAATACACGGTTTTGTTGGATATAGGCAGTCTTTACTGGTGGCTAGTTAACAATCTTGGTTAATTACATGTACAATGTGGCTTTGCTAAGCCAAGACTAGACTCGACTTAAGCTAATAAATCAAAAATAACAAAAACATAAAATGAACATAGAATGAAACGGGATGGTAGTCCGTATGTTTTTCTTTTCTTTTTTCTATTTTTTTTCTTTTTCTTGATTTTTCGAATTTTTTTTTTTTTTTTTTTTTTTTTTTTTTTTTTTTTTTTTTTTTACATACACTCTTAAGTCTTACCCTACCATCCAAAATAATACATCATAGGGGATGAATATTCCCCTTACACTTGAATTTTTACATACTTTACAATAAACTAATCTAATGACTCGAATTAAGAAAATCAAAACACTTGGAGTACTTTTAAGATCAACGTACATATGGGGGTAATAATATGATGTTCTTCCCCATTACTCCATAAAATAAGTACTTTACCCATGAGTCCCAATCGTCCCAAAACAATATGTACAAGGATATGACTCGACTTAGCAACCATGTAATCAATTAGATAATTGACTTAGGGTTTAACAAATAACAATAATGCACTAAAGATGAGTGCATACACGGAAGGCTAAGGCGATTTGGGTGTACATTTAAGTGGGGTGTAACAAATTCTTCCTTTAAGTAAGATGCTTAAAGTTAGAAACGAAAAGATAGGCTCGGAGGGGTGTACTAGGGGTTTCGTGTACTAAAAATGAGTACAACGCTAATGGTGTGGGAAAAATTAGTTGACTTAACTAGCCAAGTAATATGACTTAAATGGTCAAGTAATTATGAAAAGGGTTTAACACAAGGGTGATCCTAATGCCTCTTATCATGTAGTAAATCCTACTACACGAATGTAGTCTCACTAGCGGTCTCGGGATGCATCACTAACGCAAGTTCTAGAATCTAAATGCTACCGGTACACTCATAAGCACTAATAGTAAATGCTTTTCCTATCAAATCTAAAGGCGAACCTCACATATTTGGGTGAAAATTTTTTTTGAATGGTACGGTTTTGTGCTAGTCATACAATCTCCTATCCATGAGACGCTTGCTATGGCTAAAGTTTCACTCCTAAATGTTGTAAAAAAATTTAAATTTGGCGCTAAAATTGCACTAACAAGTATTTCTCATAGTTTTATTACACATCTACTATTAAACAAACAAACTCAAGCGAAAGTGTATTTGTAAGGTATCATCATTTTACCCTCCCCTTACACTTAGGATGAACATTGTCCCCAATGTTCAAGTAAAGAATGTAAAAGTGAAATAAGTAAAATGAATGAAATCAAATACTCCCCTGATTCGCTCGGTATGGATAATAAGGTGGCCAGGTTAGATCTTCCTCCAAGAAAATGAACAATCAAAGCTCCCCTTACACTTAGGATGAACATTGTCCCCAATGTTCAAGTAAAGAATGTAAAAGTGAAATAAGTAAAACGAATGAAATCAAATACTCCCCTGATTCGCTCGGTATGGATAATAAGGTGGCCAGGTTAGATCTTCCTCCAAGAAAATGAACAATCAAAGCTTCCCTTCCAGAATAATAATCATCTTCTTGTCATACATAACCTGTAAAACCTGAGAAAACAGACAATGCAACCTCGCATAAAATCGGCGGCAATCTACATATGCTAATAAATCCTAGAAAACAAAATAAGATATAATGCTTGTGGAATGATGTTTGCAGATTTCCTGGAGATTATAAAACTAATAATTCAACAAAAACTTTAAGACTCCGTTAGAAAAACAAAACTGGTAAAATTTCCAGAGTTTTACACGTGACGCCGTCAAGAGTAAACTCGTGACGTCATCAGAAGTGACCTGCAGAAATTCTTATGTTAAGTTTCCGGAAAATTTCTGGAAAAACTTCGTCCTACTTCCTGAAAAATCCTGCAAAACATCATTATGACTCGATACAAGCATTTGACTCTAACAAATATGAATATACATGTTCACTTAATATTGTGGAGAAACATGATCGGTTTTGTTTCTTAAAAATATATTTGGGGTTTCCCCTTACACTTATCTTTTGCAAAAATACCTTGGGGTGAAGTTAAGACTAGGCCAAACAACAAAATAAAGTATTTTCACTATTTTAGTTTTGAAACATGATCTACCAACAATAAAAATAAAGCATGCATACGGAAGCAAATAACAAACAAACAAAATAAAAATCACACAAAACATGGGTTGCCTCCCAAGAAGCGCTTTTCTTTATTTATGAGTCTTGTAGCTATACTCAAGGTCATGGGTTACCGTGTATCGCTTATGCTCACATAACCAAGCGTGAGCCATCTAATGGTCGCCTCATCTTTCTTATAATCATCTCCTAACTCTAAACATCCGCGATAGTATCTTTTATTCTTTTCATGAGTATATTTAAGCCCTTTTCTCTTATCATTCTCACTTAGCAGTTCTATGGGCGGATACCTACTACACTTCTCCATGGAAAAATCCTTGAACCTAGGGTGTGCACGGGGCATTTGATAGACAAAATCTTCATCCCCATCTGTGAATGTAATTAACCCTTCCATAAGTTTTTTATCAAGGTTGGTCAACCTTTTGAAAGGTTTTACAAACACAACTTGGGTTAACTTACTATCAATAAATTCTCCTAGATTCTCCATAACCATAAACTCAACAAGATAAACAAAGCTTCCTACAAACATATGCAATGACATTGCCCTAGAAATAACATTATCTCCATTGTATTCTAACTCATCTACCATGATTTTATTATATTCATTACGCGAAATTATGTTCATTGGGAGAGATGAGTTAAGGTAGGCATTAAAGCTCCTAAATCCAATCTTACAAGAAAATTGCATATTGAATGAACTATCACTCTCAATCCTTGTTCTAGGGTCAACATACCTAAGAGGGTTCACTTCATCTTCCATCCTATCCTCATTAATCACATCACCATCATCAAGATCCTCATCGGAGTCTGAATAGTAAAAAGGACTAGCCCTATGGTCATCATCATGGTCAGACTCCTCTAACTCAGATTTATTGTCAAAGTGGTGGTTAAGCAAGAGGTTAGGTGGGTTCTCATTTTCCACTAAAGGGATTGGGGCAGGCATTTGGAGAATCCTACGACGAAAAACACGAATAACAGGAATCAAATGATCAATGTTATTGTTATCCATCGAGATAGTATATGAATAGAGGAAACAAAGAAATAAGATAGACTAAAGAGGACATAAAAATAAAAATAAAATCTTACTAGAAAGGAATCTAGCAAGTATACCTAATAAAAAGAGATTCTAACCTAGACAATAACTATTTCCCGGGTTGCGGCGCCAAAAACTTGATGCGTAGGGATTGCACCAGGCTTTACCTCTCGAGGGATCTTGAGAAGCTTACAACCCCCACCAGGCAGTGTACCTGATCGATGTAGTATAGTATAATGACAAGTACCGGGGGATTGATCGTTCAGCTAGGAATAGTGTCGCTAGGATTAGAAAACCTAAAGACTAGGTCTAGAGATGAGGGATGATTCTTTTTGTATTTTTATATTTTTATGAAAACAAGTAAAAATCTCGGGTTTGAAGGAGTTGGACGGAATTAGTTGCTAGTCAACTAACCCAATACTAAGATGAAATCAAAATAAAATACTAGAAATGAAAATAAACTATATTAAACTAGAGTTGTGAGCAATATGTGGGAGAATTGTGTTTACTTAGATTTCACTACTCCCTAGATATCTTTCACACGTTAATTACTTGTTATAGTTGCGTGGATGACGGATTGTATTCCTTAATACCATTCATGGGGTGGCGTACTTACTTCCCCAATCCTATGAGCGCCTACTTCACTCCTATGTCGAGCCGGCTAAGAAGCTCTTAACATGGGATCACTAGAATTTGCTCATGCATTAAATACAACCAATAAAACCTAGTACACATCGGTTCATGTTTCCTAAGACGTTCAAGCATGTTACACAATGGAGATCTGCCAGTTTTCTTAAGCCTAACATTGAAATCATTCATCCAATACAACCATAAACAAGTAATCAACACATAATTAACATCTAGGTTTCATTAGATCTAAGCAAACATAAGATAGATCTAGCCTAGCATGTTGAAATCAAGACAAGCATAAGATATATTCAAACAACACATAGACATATTGAATGAATTAAGAGAAGACTTATCTCAATTGAACATGAAAGGATTCAAGGGATGAAAACCCTTGAAAACACTGTAAAATATGACCTAGGGTTTACAAAGTTCGGCCCTAGTTTTCTCCACACAAGTTCCTATCTAATGAATGAAAAATAGAAAACTATATATAGATTTTGATAGGTGACGGCGTTAAGAACAAAAGTCTGACGCCGTCATCTCGCCGCCAAATAGTTTCTCGGACTGCCTAGATCTGGGTCTGATGCCGTCATGTATTCACCTTATGCAGGCCGTCACCAAATTAAGTCTTGACGCCCTTCTTGTGACGCCGTCAGGATTGCACTGGGTCGTCATGGAATTTACTCTTGACGCCGTCAGGATCTTCCTCTTGACGCCGTCAGGTACTGTTCCCAGCATGGAAAATTAAGTCTTTGCCGTTTTCTTCACTTTTATGCTCCAAAAACGTCCGAATTGCTTCCTTTCCAGAATTCACTCCCAAAGTACCTAAAATCATAAAAGGAACGATTTAGGGTAATATTTGATCAAATAAATTCAATTCCGGGTTTAAATGACCCCCTAAAAGTGGTTCATTTTTCGCCTCATCAGGTTACATCCTCCATCACATCAAGGTTACCTATGTGTTCATCCTTTATTATGGTAGCGCCTAAACATGACATGCAGCTAGGTGGCTCATACGAAACTATGCTAGGTGAAGGCTCATATTGAATATCATCTAAAATGGCATGACGACGCATCAATATACTTTAAGTATATTATACCAACCTTCATATTTGTCTTAATTTAATAATATTCCCATATTATTAACTGACAACGGACAATTAAGAATAACTTTTATTCATGGATTAAACATGCAAAAATAGGATAACTAGAATTAAGAATGAAAATAAACATAGCAAAAATACTTTATTTTATTAAAAATAATAATTGTTTACAATATCCTTTATCCAAATACTAATCACAGTTATAGCTAATCTAAGCCCAATGCCATGTTCTTGGAAGAGTGTACACATGTTTTTGGATCACGTCATTGTATTTTATTTGAATTTCATTTGATATCAAACTTTTGTGTATACTATTTATCTTTTTGGTTGTTTATAAATTTATAGGTTACATGTATATGTTTATATTTTTTTGTTATAAATTTCGAAGATGAAAGAATGTATCTAGAAACATATGTGTAATTACCATTTTAAGCAAAACAAGATTAATGTCTAGACAATTGTATGTAAAAAAAACATATGCAAATTTACAATATTACAAAAAAAAAAAAAAATAAATAAATAAAAAAAAAATAAAAAAAAAATAACATGCACCTCCTTTATTTAGAAAAACATGTATGCTATAAAAAAATCCGAAAATCAAGGTTATTAAAAGACGTTTTTTATTTAAAAAAAATTAAAAAAAAAAAAAAACAAAAAATGTGTTTTACTATTATACCCTTTTGAATTAAAAAAAAAAATATTTAATGTATCAAATTCTTATTGGTCCAAAGTGGTTCTGTACAAAAAAAATGGTTATACAAGTGCGGGAACTGCGAGAAATTCAATTTTGCATTAGAAAACATGTATGTTCATATAAAACATGTACGTTTTCTTACATACACCTTAATACAAATACCTGTGTAACATACATGTTCGTATAAAACCATTTTGCATTGATATGTTGCACTTAACAGGGTTTTATATGAATATGTATGTTATGCAGATATGTGTATTAAAGTGTATGTAAGAAAACATACATGTTTTATATGAACATGCATGTTTTCTAATGCAAAATTGGAGTTCTCGCAGTTCCCGCACTTAACAGAGTTCTGAAAATAAAGATACACTATATATATATATATATATATATATATATATATATATATATATATATATATATATATATATATATATATATATATATATATATATATATATTTGTTATACAACACTTTATGAAAAACATACCAATGAAAAATATATTTAAAACTCAATCCGTTCACATATTTTGTATCAAGTATTATGTAATATAAATAAAATACTTAAAGTAAAAGTTGAAAAATAAAGACCGAAAAAATTAAAATGGGACTATAATTTTGAGATTAAGGGAGTATAGACTTTCTATTTAATATTGACCAATAGAAAAAAGGAAAAAAAAAAATATAATGAGATCATTTTAAACTTAAAACCCACTTTACCCCTCTCCTTTAAAAATATGTGAGCCCAGTAGGGTTGAGTCTCACTTTTTAATCCAAATAATGTAACCAAACATATCACTAAACCCAAATCCTAAAAAGATGCGTGGATACCAAACGGGCTCTCAACTTCTCATCTCATCTTTCAAAAATAAACTCGAAAATGCAGCGTGAATAAATGTTGGTGGGTGGATGTGCCCAATTTGTGTTGTATTTGGGCCAGTTTGGCTAAGGGGGTGTTCTTTTTCTTTTTAATGGGAAAAAAATGTGGGCCCAACCTATTAATGTCTCTTAATTTTAGGAAGTATTAAAGCTTCTCTCTCCTAAATAAGAGGCTAATTAAAATGTTTATATGGAATCACTTAATTTGGTAAACACCCCCAAAGTTTATGAAACATAAGCCCATTTGTGTTGTATTTGGGCTTAAGTTTCATAAGCCCTAATTTTCTGGCTTATTTTGAGATTTGTGAGCTTATATAAGTTTATAATAATAAACTTATATATGCCCACAAGTCTCAAAATAAGCTAAAAAATTAGGGATTACGAAAATAAGCCGAAATTTTATATGATTTCATTTTGGCTTATATTTCATATGCCTTAATTTTTTTTGCTTAAATTGATACTTGTGGGTTTATATAAGTTTATTATGATATAATAAACTTGTATATGCACATAAGTCCATAATAGACTTATATAAGCCCACAATTCTTAAAAATAAGCCAGAAAATTGGGGCTTATGTCAAATGGGCTTCTTATATTTTATAAGCTTAGCCAAGCCCTTTGTGTTGTTTTAATAGATGAAAAGTCAAAATTATCTTCACATATAAAGGTCAATGCAAGTCAAGCTAATGGCGTTTGGAAAATTTGACCAAACCCGGTGATAGGAAAATTGGACGATCCGAGATTTTTTAACCTATTGGCCTACAATTCAAACACCAGACAAACCACAAGATCCAAAAATATAATCAATTTTTTTTTTTTTTTTTACTCGTCGGCCCAACTTCGGAATGCTTCCTCTTAGAGCTTAAGGTGTCATAACACCAAAAAAGTATTGTCACCTCAGCTTTAACATTTTAACACTAACACTCCAAAATCACTCCTTATCATAACACCCGATAATATCACTTTTTTTAAACCCACTTTTTTTTTTCTTTTTTTTTTTTTCAATAATTTAAACAAAATATATTCTCATTTAATACATAAAAATACTTATATTTGAAATGAGAAAAAAAAAAAAAAAAAAAAAAAAAAAAAAAAAAAAACTTGCTCGCCACCACACACTCACTCTCAAAATACACCAAAACAACACACACCCCAAAATCGCGTTAT
The DNA here is from genome assembly GCA_030686995.1 of Artemisia argyi. NCBI lineage: Eukaryota > Viridiplantae > Streptophyta > Magnoliopsida > Asterales > Asteraceae > Artemisia > Artemisia argyi. The sequence continues at coordinate 54,813,531 of CM060683.1, read as the reverse complement.
CACGTACGTTGTTGTGGTAACTTGAGACATAACGCTGTTGGCCTAACGTAGAGGCCGATATCATAACGCCGGCCAACACGATGCCACGTCGGCATAACGTAGCCCGCCGCGTTATGGTACCCAACCCTCATAACAATTAATGAGAGCCTTGTGCTACCACTTTTTGAACACTATAGAGCGTACTCGGTTTTCCTTCACTAACCATCAAACTCACAATGAAATACATTTCTTATATAGCTCTATAAAATGATTATTAAATATAGAATCAAAATTAATACTCTAAATTATCACAACTCGTGCAACCTGAAAGAACAAAAGCAGCCTAGAAGAATCAACACACGCCAAAAACAGCAACCTTATATAATCTATAAAAGAATTAGTATATATTTCCTTGAATAAGAATGTTCAAATACTCATTTGCCTAAACAATAAAGCTGGAAGGTTAACTGACTACAGATTTACATGCTATAAGAAAAAAGAACCAGCTATTATGGTGTGCGTTAATCTTTGATGTGACCTCAAGAGCTGCTATACTTGTATGTGCTATGGTTATGTACTAACTCAAAGAAAACTCCGACAATTTGGAGCTCTACATAAACAGGGGACTCTAACATCATCCTGCTCATCTTCATCAAATTTGTAATCATACCTGCCACCATCAATTCCAGAAGTAAGATATACAAAAACATTATTCAAAAACACCAATTTTATTCACATAAGCAGTTTTACATGGTAGGAGACTAGGAGGGCCTTTTTGCAATTACATATGAAAAGGTTGACCAAATCATTGATTCATGCAAAAACTAGTGCTTTCCAAAACCCCCGATTTCTAGAAAAAATATATACATGTATAAAAACACATTTCTAATTTAATATTGTGGGTCCAATTTTTTTTCCTCTCTAGGAAACCCCTACTTATAAACCTTTTTCCAAACATTTATCTCTTTGTTGCAAAAATCACTATTCTAATTGAAACATAGCAACTTTTTGCAATTTTTTAAGGCATGTTTCAGTCAGAAATAAACATTTGGACAAGCATATATCAAACTGGAGCATGTGAAAAGTATTACGTTAACTCATCACCAGCAGCGACATTGGTTTTAGCTATGAGGACTATCCGGCTCTCGTTTTCACCCATACTCAAAATCCTCGCATAGCAATTAGGCATGCACTGCACAGAACGTAACAACAAATTTAAGATTATTTTCTAAGGGGAAAAAAATAATAATAAAAAAAAAAAAAAAAAAAAAAAAAAAAAAACTTTAGAAAATACTACTTCATCACGAAGCAGCCTTTATTAAAATGAAGAATAGCATATTTCTTCTCTATTTAGGTCAAAATAACTAACATCCAATATGAAAACTCAATAAAGAAAGTATCATACAAAAATGAAACTAAAGTGGCTACTTAAACCATGTTGGAAGTCGAACATTTCAGTTTTCACAAGGTTAGTGTGTATGGATTCTTTACAGGATCCAACACATCAGTATCATACTAAGTAGGAACCTTACCGAATGGTTGATTAAACGTGCCATATTACCCTTATATGTGGCATCAACTACAATATCCTCACTGATCTTAAAGAGCTGCATGAAAACATTAGTTAGTCACCATCAAAACTTAACCTGATTACGCTAATGAGTAAACCATTTCAGAATCTGAAGTAATGATAAAACTTAATTGACTCACATAGCAATCTTTCCCTTGAGACCTATATTCCATCTCCCTCAAATCTGCAACACTACGCCTCACCTGCACACCGCGGTATTCGAGAACCTACAGACACGCATATCCCACCAAGAATGATTAAACAATATATTGATAGATAAAAAAACACCTCGCAATACAGAGTCTAATAATAAACAAAATTACCATTTCTTCTTCTTGTATCTTCCGGCGTGCAAAGAGACCCCATCCATGTATTGCAGATTTACCAAAACAGACACGGTTCTTTTCCATCCTCTGGATTTAAACAGATGAATCAGAATGTGACACAAATGCACATTTACAGTAAACAAAGGAATGTATACCTGTAAACAATTGAGTCGCTCCTTAAATGAAGAACAATTTTTCAAATCCCGACCTTCCTGAAAAGATATATTAATTAAGACAAATACATAGATTGAGTAAATATATACTAAAAGAAACAAGATGTGTTGGTTGATGAGATTACGTTATGAGGGATTAAGGAATCTATAGCATCTACTGGATGCTGGATTGGGCCCATCACTCGGTGAAATATGGCCTCTTTTAAATCATGCTGAAAAAAAAAAAAAAAAAAAAAAAAAAAAAAAAAAAGAGAGAGAGAGAGAGAGAGAAAGAAAGAAAGAAAGATGAACAAGTGAGAACGCAAACAAATCGGAGAATAAATTCGAGCAAAGTTAGTCCCTTTTTTGCTCGTTTTCACCATCAGGTCCCTTACTTTAATGTAAATTTAGTGTAATATTGAAAACTTTGTCTACCTTGGTACTTGATTTTTTATAGATGCGACATCTAGCAGCAGAGAGTGGCTCAAACTCAATGTTCTCTTCCATTAATGAAGCAGATTGTTCCACATTTGTAAGCTGCACGAGTCTTGAACCCCTAAAACTATGTTGCTGATTCTGCCTTTCGAGCCATTTCTTTTCAGAAACTACTCCCGTAGAAGTCATCATGACAATACCAGTATCAGCTGGGGTTCTGCATCAAAATCAAGAGAATAATTTGAAATAATCTAAGTAACAAATGATCATACTTGGCTTTTCTTTGCAGAATAGCTAATTTGACAACATTTTAAAACCAAATCCAGATATTTTTGTGAATATTATTACAAACTAGCCATAGAAAGAAGGGTTGCAGCATACCTGTGGGCAGCACAGTATACCTCCCACTTGGTGTGATATCTCCCACCCTTCTCCGAAGAATACAACTGTAAATAAGTGCAAAGGCAGGGGATAAATATGACGCTTTACACTCTATAAACAAAGGATAAGAAATAAATAAACGCATATACCCCTTATTCCATAGGTAAAGTTAGTGAGAAATTACCTTAACACAGTACCCGGCCAGTGACGCACACATCGCATGGAAGTATGTGGCGCACCTACAACACTGAATGCAAGAACCATGAACTTGCTTGCAAATTACACATATCTACAATACACCCACAAAAAAAGAAAGTCAATTACAACCGTAGTCAAACCACACATCCTGCATACATTTCCATGATAATTTTTCTACCTTCACAAACGAATCACGTGGAATCCTTAGAAGACCAGTCGCAGGCTCCATCTTTTCAAGATTTAAAAAGGTTACCATGGGTCGGAACCAGGCACAGTTAACATGAACCCACAAGTTGTCAATATCCGTTGGCTTCAATGCACCTCCTGTAAAAACATAATACATCACAAATAAAAACTAAAATTCCAAAAGTTTAGTTGAGTGAACATTAAGGAATAATGACGTGCCTCTAACAGGGCAGAGGCAACACTCTCTCTTAATCCCGGGGGTTTCACACACTCTACAAACCCAAGATGTGAAATCATGGATATCTCTCACTCCATAGCATTCTTCATGGACGGCTATGTGACATCTGGAACAGTAAAAAAATAAAAAAATATAAATAATGTAACCGGAACAAATATATACTAAAAGATAATAGGAAAAGACCTGTTACAGATAATGAATTTGTTATAATCAAAATCTGATTCCCATCTACATATAGCGCATCGTTCAGTGGTCCACTTTGCATAAACAGGTTCGTATTTTCCTGTGATTTTGCACAATATTAAAATCTCATCCTCCAAACAACAATTATACCTTTATCTCAATCGCATAAACATCTCTTAAATTCTCGCAAGATCAGTAAAGGTATAATGGTAAAAGACTTTTTCAATCATGAGATAATGACTAGCACGAAATATCAAACGTAATTGTCATGTCATGAACATGTGAACATTTGCTTGCACGTTACCAAGTAAAAAAGAGAGGTGGTAAAAAAGAGAGGTGGCATTTGTGACATCATCCAACAATTATATATTATTTCAAATTTATGCTTTTTTCTATATTTGTTGTACATGCTTTTTTGCAATATATTCTTCAATATGTAAATACATTTTGGGGAGTACGATTTTATTGCTACATTTTTTTGAAGTCTGAAAGTCGAAAACATATTCATCTTAATGAAAAATAAACATCTTATTACTAAAGTAATGATACTCAACTAACAATCTTTATGTCAATAAAAAACCAAGAGACACATGTCCACGTTAAATTACCCAAGACCTTTGGTCTAGTGGTATGTGAGTGGCCCATCAACCTAGAGGTTGTGGGTTCAAGTCTCGTTGGAGACATTGTGGTGTATTATGTGTGAGATAGGTGGGATAGGAGTACAAAGGTTGTCGTTCTAAAAAAAATGTCCACGTTATTATCTATAAAAAAAAGTGAATTGTCCAAGTAGGAGAAAAAAAAAAAAAAAAAAAAAAACAATTAAGATAACCAAGAGTCAAATAGAAAATAAAATGTATAAAAACATTATTGTGATAGTAGATTTATCCCGTTGCTAAACACGTGTGTCTGAACCTTATTTATTTGCATTTTCTGTATAATAAAAAAATCCATATGATATTTTCACCAAATAATAACAAGCAAAAACTTGAGATATCAGTTACTGTTAATCAGCATTTGTATTACTTTAAAATAAGTGCACCAAGTATATTTACTCTATAAACGTAATCAGATAATGGTTTTAGTTTCATGACATAACATTATAGAACGACAGTTTCATCATTTAGTTGATAACATTTTCGTTATTGAGAGATACTATTTTAGAAATTTTGATGTATTTATATAAAAATGTAAATAAATCGGTGAAGTAGGTTTTTCCTTAAGAACAAAGCTCAAATGGATTTTAGGAATTGAGTCTTACATAAAAAAATAATTTAATCCAGGGGCAAAGCACGGAAAGTCAAACCGTCCGTTAATATTGAATCGAGTCAAAGCAGCATAAAAAATATGATTACCTTGAAGAAACGAAAACAATTGTTTTTCATCTATTTGAGTCGAAGCAGCCTTTAGATAATCAACATTATGATCTGAAAGCTGCGATAATAAATGTTTCAACGAAAGAATAAATGAGAGCTGTTAAAATCATAGTCACATGGAACGCTGACTCGGCCGCGTTCCACGTTCCGGATCGTTCGTACCCAAACGTGGTACGATCGCGATCCGGATCGCTCGGAATCGCGTTCCGGATCGTTATTTTCGGCATTCCCAAACATCAACAATCGCCGTACCGAAGTCTACTGGTTCGGCGTACCAAAACAAATCGGTACAGCGTACCAAAATGAATTGGTACAGCGTACCTAAACGAATTGGTACAAAAAACCAACTTTTAACCAATAGTTACTCAACTAATTTAATTTTATTCACTTATATTAAAATCCCAAACAATCTTTTGATTATTAATATATCATATGGATATTTAGCTTATACTTATCGTAATGTAGAATTTTAATATTATTATTAATATGGTACATTGTACCAAATTGGGTACATCGTACCAAACTTTATGGTACAACGAACCAAAGCGTACCGTAGCGTTCCGAAATGAGCCTACCCCCCGTCGTACCATATTTTAGGGACCTAGCGTTTCCCGTTCCCGTTTCCCGTTCCCGTACCGAAGCGACCCGCGTTTCATGTGACTATGGTTAAAATGTCTTTCAAGCAAACAAGATGACATGGAATGGTACAAACCAATCTTTCAAGCGGCAACCCGGACTCCCTCAGTTTAATGCTGCTTTTCCACTTTTTCGCTCTGGAACCAACATGACGTTCCCATTCCGAAGGAGTTTGCTTCCGTGTCCCACATAAACCACACTTGCACTCAAGTCTGGTAAGAGAATAAAATAGATATAACTTAAACAACATCCAAAATATTTGTATCAAATAATCATAAAAAAGAAGCGTTGAGAAAAAGTCAAAATATCAATGCCGTGAATGTAGCATCAAGAGATTATGTCTTACAGATGAAGATTTGTAAAATAAATCCCTTCCATGCCGTTACACATGACACTTATTTTATCAGGTAATTTACTCTGTCCACTGCTTTCTGTACAATTGCTGTAGATACATTGAATCATTAGCTATAAACCAAACGTAACTAATGGTCAATTCCATATTTACCCAACTTAAACATCAAAAATGTCATATTTACCCAATACATGCTGCAACTGTATTGTACATTATGCATTAAAAACTTGTATTTTGGGTATATATGGCATTTAAATGTTTAAGTAGGGGAATTATGGAATTATCCTTAACTAATACATGAGAAAGACTATGGAGACCAATGTTCAACAGTTTATACCTAATAAGTAATGGTTGACATTCATCAACAGATATTTGTTTATCTACAGATATTTGTTCATCTACAGATGTTTGTTCATCTGCAGATATTTGTTCAAATGCTGGACCTTCTTTGCAATCCTCACAGTAGTATTCCTCGTTTTCCAAATCCTGGAACCAATATAATCAAGTAAGTTAAAGCCATTTATCAAGGAAATCGCTAGTAAATTAGATATACCTGCTTGCTGGAAATTTCGTTGCTTTCTGCATGTACCCAAAGATTACAACCATCACAGTATATCTATCCAAACAAAAACAACCAAATAAAAAAGCATTAGACGCCACTCATTCATCAAATAAGACTAATGAAAAATGTCTAAAAAGTTACAACTTACCTTCTTATGGTTAAAATATTCTAGATGACTATCAGTAGCAATTCTCACAGGGATCTCAACAAGACCCAATTCACTTGAACATTCTTGTTTCTCTTTCTCCCTGTATCCAGAACTCAAATTCCCGTTTTCTATAGAATACGCCTCCTCTATAGACTTACGAAAATCATCTGGCTTGCAACCAAACAAGTTTTTCTGTGCCTCAAATCTAAAAATAGCAAATTTTATCAAAACACTTGCTATCTACTTCGAAACATAACTATAAGATACAAACATTAAATCACACATGTACCTTCCCATATACTCCAAAAATGGAAAAATCATTCCACCCTTCACCCATGCATAATCCTAAACAAAACAAAAATTAGTCCCTAATGTAATTAATGTCACATCATGCGCCTAACAATACATGTTTTAGTCCATCTAATACAGAGTAGCAACATACTTCTCCAAATGTACCTTTATAAGACCTGAACCCCAAAATTTACTAGTATATTCCCTACATACATTCAAATTTACTCTCGATATCATACTTCGTGATTTTTAGCAGCACCACCCACAAAATTACGAATATACCCTAGGTACTACTCTGAATATCATACTTAAACTTTTTTGCAATAGCACCCACAAAATTACCAATATACCTTACGTACTTCTCAATATCAAACATTTACTTTTTGCAGAGTCCGCACCTACAAAATTACCAAAATACCCCCGACACCAAATATTTTGAGGTTCACATATCCCAAGGGCTACTACTTTTTTAGAACGGCTACTATTAGAAGAACTAAACCGAAAAACAAACCTTAACAAGTACGGAGTATTACGTAGGGTAAAAGTGTACTATTTGGGATTCAAACCATACATTTGGGAAAGTACGTTGACATCAGAATCGATGGACCAACCCCGAAAATAAACATAAACATAAACAAGTAACAAAAAGATAGAACAAATACCCGCGTCCCACGTCTCGAATACCCGTAAAACATAACACAAACAGTATTAGGAACACAGGCTTTCACCACCGAAACGGGCGCTTCTTTCGTCGCATCAATCACCACAGCAGGCCAAGCCGGAAACCTATTTGAACATTTCGCCCAGACAATATCACCAACATTAAAATCCCCACACCCATACCACTCATTCTTCCCGACATTATCACCCTTAATCCCCTTAACAACATCCTTAAACACATCAACCGACTCCTCAAACCTTACATTAACATCAACTTCCTTATCCTTATCATTAAAAACCCGCTTTTTTCGCGTATATACAAAACCCCATTTATTATCACTATTTTCTAATTTTTCCTTCACTAAATCACTGTTAAACCAAGAATTAAAATCCCCATTACTCCCTTCATCCAATTTGCATCTTTTTACATTAGGCATTTCAGATTTCACCATTTTTTTTTTTACCCCAAAAAGCAATCAAAACACATCAAAATCCAATTTTTAACAAAATTGGCAATGTGGGTCACTTCAATTCAATCAAATAACACTGTGAAGAGTACCAATTGCCAATCAAGACTGCTTTTTTAACGGTTTTAGGAATTGAATTGGATTGAATTTGATGGATTGAATGTTGTTTTTGTATGAATTGATGAATTTGAGATTGTGATTGATTTTAAATTTCGAGATGATGAAGAATTTGGGGATTTTTATAATTTTGAAGTAGGAGTTTTGTATGGGAATTGAAAGGTTTATGGTTATTGGTCGTGATTCGTGAATATAAAGGGTACGGATAGTTTGAATATTGGTACTTGATTTATTTGACTATGTGATAAGTGGTACCTTGTGAGCAAACGGAACGAATGGACCGGACCGACCGACAAAACCGACCGGACCGGACCGGACCAGACCGATCACATTCGGTCCAGTCCTCGGTCTAGACTTTTAGGATAATTCGGTCCTCGGTCCGGTCGGTCTGGTCCGGTCCGTTCCGGACCGACCAAAAAACCGAAAAAACGTGCCAAAATATGCCTAATTGGACCGGACCGACCGAAGACCGGACCGGACCGAGACCGGACCGACCACATTCGGTCCGGTCTCGGTCAATGGTTTTTCCGGTTCTCGGTCCTCGGTCTGGTCAGTCCGGTCCGGTTTTTGGACCATGCTCACCCTTACCTTAGATTAGTTAGTTTTTTTTTTTTTTTTTTTTTCCTTTTGTGTCGGATAAGTCCAAGAATTAAGATTAAAAAAAATGTGGTGCATGTTTGTCATTAAAAGAACTTTGGCGGCCCATTTAGTTTATATATACTTCCTCCGTCATGAAATTATAGTTGTTTGACTTTTTCGGTTTTTATTTTTTAATTTTGACCTTAAGCAATTTTTTTTTATATTACATAATACTTGATTGAAAATATATGAATAGATTAAGTTTTAAATGTATTTTTTATTTATATAATTTTTATCAAGTATTATACAACCAAAAAAAATTAAGTCAAAGTTAAAAAAAAAAAAAAAAAAAAAAAAAAAAAAAAAAAAAAAAAAAAAGGTCAAACAATAACTATAATTTTGGGACAGAGGGTGTAGTATTAAGAATGGGTAAGTAAAGCAAGGATTTGGATAAATTGAGTTGATGATGATTGTATGTTCAATTTTTCGCGTTTGGTAAGGACCCTGAGATAAGATTGTTTATCTTGAGCCTGTGTAACACTCGCACATGATGAGGATTGTAGTATGTGTTTTGTGTGTGTGAAAATGAAAAAGATAGCTTGGTCCTTCTCATCAAATACACCGGTATTTATAAAAATGTATTAGATGTTGTGCGCGACATGTGGATATGATCCAACGGTCTTAGATACACTCAAATAACAAAGTCATTCTATTATCACACTTGAGTTGGCTAATTGGTTGACAGCACAACTACGTGTTGGCACTCAAATAACAAAGTCATAAAAATACCTTTGTTTGTAAAAATAATAATAATAATAATAATAAATAAAAAATAATGATTTTTAGTTGGCTAGTTTTCTTTTTTTTTTTTTTTTTTTTTTTTTTTTTTTTTTTTCTCAACATGAGGTAAGAGACTTTTTATTGGTTAATGGGTTAAAATTACCAATGTGTCGTAATTTGTAACCAAGAATAATATCTTATTAGCATGGTACCTGCGTAAAGCTACGGGGTTTGGAGATGAATGTTTGGCTAAAGTGTTTCCTCATTAAATATTATTACGTCAAAAAACAATTACAATGAATGCGGGTGAATCCCACATCTCAGCCCAAAAACAGGCAAAAACAAACACTTGATGTGCTTCGAACCTAACCTAACTTAAGAATGACATGCCAAACTTATGTGACCTACAAAACTTTATCGTAGTTGACCACGAAGACTAACGCCATAATCGTTTGCGAACTTTTTTAGATCATTATGCAGAATACGATCATCAAAATCATCATCATCATACAGGTCTTAATCATAATCCTCCTTCTATTTTTCATACAAACTCTTATTAACCCTTCCCCCCCCCCCCCCCCCCCCCGCCCCCACCCACACACACACCATACTTCCACTTTTAGCAGCTTTTGAACTCGTAGATGCCATAAAGCTGGTAGTTTCATCAAAGACATCATCAACCTCATCATCACTATCAATATATGTATTATCCGGATTAACTAGGAAGCGTTGATTTACAAGGTTTAAGTGGGTTTTTATCATCACTCACTATATGAATGTTGTTTAACATTTTTTGATTTTACGTTTATTTTTGCAAATATTGTTTAACTATTTTCTATAATGGATGATAGTTTATAGAGATTGCTATTATTAGTAATAAATTAAATTAAATTAAATTAAATTAAATTAAAATTTGAAAATACACTAATTGGACATTTAATTAGAGGGCTATTACAAGACTACACATTTAAGACACTTAATTTTCTTGATGTAACTTTATTTTCCATTATTAGTAAGTGTGGTATTTGAATTTTTGAAGCCTTCTATTTTTTAAAAGTCCAAATACATTATCATATAATATAGATTGATACTCTATGTATGAGCAGGGGGTAAGGTAACCTTCCCCCTGCGTTAAATCTTAACTCAGCCCAAAAAGGAGGTGTGTTAACTTACCCTCACCTGCGTTAAGGGCAAGGTAAAGGCAAAGGTTGACCATGAAGTTAAGAACTTGACGTGCATTAAGTTGAGTTCTTTGCTTAAAAAAAAAGAAAAGAAAAATCCCACCCCCTCTAACGGGGTTAAAATTGAAAATAATAATTGAGGTGAAGGTGAGTTATAGGTGAGTTATGCTACCGAGGTGGAAAGTCAATAGTTAAGGTTAAAAGGTAAAAGCTGATATGACGCTGACGTGGCAGTGCGTTAAGTTTTAACCTGGGTCACCTTACTGAGTGCTCTAAGTGTAATTATATGCAAACCATGATCCCATTTGATCATATATATATTTTACTAAAATGAAAACAGTGAACATTCTAAAGAATTTAAGGGTTAAAGATGTAAGAGTATTAATTGTTTTTATGGATGTGCTATCCTTAAAGTCTATATTTAGTAAAGAAACATTTAATACTTTAAAACATGTTACATGAAAAAGAAAAATCAGAATTCCCTATTGGTTAAATAAAAAACATTGAAAATAATGTGTATATCTGTGTATACCTAAAAAAGAAAAGTTGTATTATTGGTTTAATGTCACATATTTAAAATCTAAACATATATAATCAAAGGTTTTTATATGATTACTATAAAGATGAATTTGGCAAAAATACAAGACATGACATGTCAAAATAAAAATAATGAATACATTGAATGTAACATAATTTAAAAAATAATTTTAATTTACATTCCTAAAATAACTCATAATAATTAATATAAAATAACAATCGACATAAAATGTTCAAAATATATATTAATTCATATTATTCATATGCATAACGTCTTTTCGTCACGATTAATACGAATATAAATATATAAAGGAAAATTATCTAAAAAAGCATTAAAGTTGACACTTTTATCATTGTGTGTAGTTAGAGCTGGCATAACAGGTTACACGAACCTGTTAAGACACGAACCTGTTAACGCCAAACACGAACACGACCTGTTAACTAATCGTGTCATTTTTCTCAAACACGAACACGACATGAAAATAAACAGGTGCACCTGTTAAGAACCTGTTAACATGCATATGACCAAATCGAATGATACAAGAACCTGTTAAGACCTGTTAGTCTGTTAACATGCACCTGTTAAGAACTTGTTAACATACATAATGATACATAATGTAAAAGTTCATACAATTTCAAAGACCCACATGAAACATACATCAGTACATTACAAATCTTAAGTCTTAACTAATACATAAATACATAATGATAACAATACAAAAGTTCATAAAACTCTTAATATATATATTATAATATTAACAAGTCATAACAGGTCTTAACAGGTTAGACCTGTTAAGACCTGTTAATTAACAGGTCTGACCTGTTAAGACACGAAACCTGTTAAGGTCAAACACGAAACCTGTTAAGAACAGGTCGTGTCGTGTCGTGTTAACAGATTTCGTGTCAAAATTGCCGGCTCTATGTGTAGTGATGTTTTTATTTTCCTATTGAGTGATTAAACTTTTGTATTTGGTACATTGTATATATTTTATGACCATTTTACCCTTACCCTTTCCAAATTTTGAAGGGTAAAATGGCCATTTTACAAGGCTGAATAGTCGCAAAGTACACACAATGTACCAAATTCAAAAGTTTAGTCACACAATAGGAAAAAAAACATCACTACACACAATGGTAAAAAGTTCCCACTTTGATGCTTTTTTAGATAATTTTCCCAATATATAGTGTACATACAAATTCATTATTTACGTAAAATCATGTAGGAGGTGCATTTGTTTATAAAAGATTTCAACTACCTTAGATAAATATATAAGCACTAAAAAGGAAATACCACAAACCCTAAAAGAGTTTAGTGGAAAGAGTTTAGTGGATCGGTCGAATCCCCTTAAGGGAAGAGACGGTTTGAGTTTGATTTATTATCAAACTAGGAATGCTTAGGGATAATTATGGAGGTATTTTAATCCTTCTAGAACTTTCTTGGTATCATAATAAAATACAAAGAGAATTCTAGGGATTCACATAACACACCAACAATCCCTAAAATCCTCCCCCTCTCCAACCGACCGGCCGACCACAAGGGATAAAACCCTTAATTGACTTTTGCTAGTTGACTTTAGTCGACTATATCTAGTCGACATTCTCTTGTCGACTAGTTTACCCGATTATGTACTCGCCAACTTGCATAGGTTTGAGCCATAGTTCTACCTGTGGAGTACAGGTGGATACTTGATGCGACTCGAGTTTAGATTTTCTCCCAAAAAAAACCCTAAATTGACCGAATCAAGGAAGAGAAGAAAGAAGAAGGTGATTCCGCACGCATAGACTGGTCAAGAAGCTTACACAACTGCAGGAAACAAGTAAGTCTTCTATAAACGCCCTTTATACATATTTAGTTAAGTTATATCTCTGATTAGGTGATCTTACTATTAAGGTTTTGGTTGGACAGCCTTTATGTGTTTATTTTTCGCTGCGCATGTTTTATAGGCCATGTAGGTGACCACCAAACCCCTACAATCACCATCGGTTAAATAAAAACATATATCAGATAGAAACTTTATCTTTGTATAGTTTTATATAAAATATATGTTACATATTATACACTTTATATTTGCATGAAAATAATTTAAATTTGTCTTAATATAATCTATTTTTACTAATTTCACTCTCACATCTTTAAATTTTTTTCAATTGTTGTGTAATATTGCACGTATCCAAATTGTCTAAGTTGAAATTCGCATAATATAAGTTTTTAGTATATCATCTTCATTCTATATGTTTTTAGTTTGTTTGATCCCATGATGATGATTACAAGATAATTTGGTTAGTTTTTAACAATAAAGTGTAATGACACATTTTGCATATTTTTTCCTATTAAGTAATCGGGAGTGATAATGTTAATTTTTTTAATTTTTTTTTTTTTTTGTGTTTGATATTTTATATTGATGTAAGAAAAACATGTCGTTCATTAAACAATCATTTCCATCATGATTTGATACACGCTCTTTTTTTTATTAAACAAGTTCGTGAAACTATACCGTTCATCAAACGGGTCTGTGATCTACTTAAAATATATATTTAAAAAAAAAATACTATGAGTCAAAACTAAAAATATTTGATAGGAGAAGATGACTTCCTCATTGGTTGTTTGGAATTACATTACATGCCCTTTAAGTATATAAGGCTTTTCAAAATTGAGTGAGATATTTGAGAAATTTTATTTTTCATCCTTGAAAACTTTCGATTAAATCAGCTTAGTTCGGTTGGGTGTATACCTATGAAAATTGTAATCATAAAATATAGATAAAATTTCAAAAAAGCTGTGGTCGCCCCACGGGTGAACCTTTTTAGACGGGAAATTTTTTTCCCCAAATAAATATGAGTTACCTTGAAATTGCGCTACCTAGTTAAAATCATGACACGTGTCCCATGTAGATATAGTGTAAATTACATATATACTCTCTTCTTAAATAGTTATTACATATATACCAACCACCCATCACCGCACAAAATCAATCAATAGTGTAATTATTACCATCCAAAATCAAACAAAAGCTCTCACCAACCAAAATTGCTCGTACTACTATTGTGGGCCCGTTTGTTTGTGGTTTTTAACCCATGGGATAAGTCCTAAAGTCAAAAAGGTTCGTTTGGTTAATATGCATAGCATTTAAAAATATGACTCAATGCTAATAATAAGGGATCTACAAACCCCACCTATGTAGTCTGGATTATACTTGGATTACACTGACACAACCCCACTTGCTCACAATCTCTTCCGCCTCATCTATTTTTTTTCCCGCCATTTGCATTATCCTCCTACAAAATGGACTTGTCAATCATATAGTTTATTGTCTTTGTTAATACAAATATCGCCTAAAAACGTTATTTATATTTTACGATCTTTGCTAAGTTTTGTTAACGACAAAGTATAAACTTTAGTTTTTAGTAAAACATGATTCTAGTTTTAGTCTTGTATAACTAAACTTTACTTTTCATATTAAACACAAACATTGTTATATTTCCTAATATAGAAAATGTAACATGACATCATGGCATGCATCATAAGCATTTATGGTAAGGTTACTAAATCTAGGATGTGACTTTGCATAAGATCTCTTACACATCTTGGAAGGATTCTCACTCAAACTATTGAGTGTGGACTTGTAGAATCTTGATTTGACATTGCTAGATATGGAAAGATTTCTTGTGGTCTTTGACTGTCAGACCTGGCGGAACCCTGGGGGTACAAGGGCGGAACTCTTGTTTTGGTTTCGCCGGATCCGTCGGTCTGCAGGTTTGGTTGACTATAAATACCAAGCCATTTGCAAGAAACCTCTCATCACTTTTAGATATAGAATACATACATACTCTCAATACTCTTATCTAACTCAGTAGTAACTCAATTGTGTGATTCTCTTTTGTAGCTAAGAAGTTCACAAGTTCATCCGAGAAGTTACAAGTTTCAACTCAACGTTGCAAGACTTGTTAGCTTTGTATTGTGTAAACTCTTATAGTTTATACTTCATCTGTATCTTGTATTGAAGTGATCGGTTAGTATTTTAGGCCTTAAAATACATAGTGTGACGGGAGTGGTTGTACCCTTGTAAAAGAACTCGACATCTAGCTTAGTGTCGGAAATAGTGGATAGACGACGTTAGGTTGATTCTACCTTGAACTAGGACTCGGTATTTAGCTTTGATATTTTTGTGACACATAAGGATCTGCCATTAAAAAGCTTAATATAGTAACACATATATTTTTTGCCACTAAAAATGTGTGCCACTAAATGGGCTTTTTTTTGTAGTGACATGTGCTACGAGTCTAAATGTTTTAAATGAAGGTATAAGTGAAGATGAAAACTTGTGTCAAGCTCAAAGAGGACTTGCTTACGAATCATGGAGTGACACGGATGAAAATGAAGACTATCATCCGGTTTGTAGTTATGAATTTGATAAAACTATAAACAAGGTACAACTTGAAACTAAACACTTTTGCTTTGACATTTTCATCTTAGAATTCTCTAAACTAGAAAATGAGTCTAAACATTTGTGTAACATGAATATAAAAACAATCTTTAACAATGAACCTTCAAAATCTCTCAAGAACAATTTTGAAATGGAAATCATGTTGGAAGATAAAATGTCTAGGCTTAAGAGTAATGTTGAAATTGATTTAGAATGCAAAATATGTCAAGATTACAAACATGAAATTAAAAGACAAAATGAAAAAGGAAAAATGTTAGTTAAATTTGAAGAAAGTTCAAAATCTCTTGAAAGATTGTTGATAAGTCAAAAGTCATTTAGAGATAAAACTGGATTAGGATTTAACTTGAATGCATCATGAACAAGTGAAACAAAGGAAGTGAAGTTTGTTAAGCCTAAAAGAAAAGTTTAGAAGTTGCTCAATCTCAAATAGAAGCTTATGTTAAAAGGACAAAGGTCATTTTGTTATATGCTTTTATATATTTGACTAACCACCTCGGATTCATGAGTACTTGAGTTTCCAAGCTTTCCTACAAGTTAAGATGAAACGCATTATGTATATCCTTCTCGGTAGCATCTCTTTGGAACTTAAAAGGTACACTTTTCTTCAAACTTACCTAGTGTTGTCTTGTGCTTTATGCTTAAGATTTATCGCGTGTAGTATTAGTAGTTCATACATTAAGTTGTTCTTTCTTTAGTAAGTTATAGAGAGGATTGGATCCTCTGTGGTCAAAGGATTTCCACATAACAATAAATGGGAGACATAAGGTGCTTCGTCCTATTTAGCCCTTGGACATAGAAAATTGGAACTCTTGAGTGACTCTCACTTAATGCTTGTTTATAAGTGAGATAACTAAGAGCTTGTTTATAAGTGAGATAACTAAGAATCACCTAAATGATAAGATGACCAACACTTTTATGATGCTTGCAAATTCAATTAATAAAATGCTCCAAAATAGTTTATGAGATAATATCATCTAAACTCAAAGACTTGAATTTTCAATCATATCCTAAACTCTCGTTTAATAAATCTTCACATGAAGCATACAAAAAGAAATAGAGTACATCAAAACATTTTAATATGTTTGAAGAAAACATTGTATTCTAAAACACCAAGGTTTTGCACATAAAGATTCAACTCTAAGTTTTATGGAGACATGCCTCTTGGATGGTTTTATAATAACAAAGGTTATATTATTTTAAATAAAGAAACCTAATGATTCGAGAAATCGTTAAACTTAACATTCAACTAATGATCATCTTTCTTTAAAACATCACTTTCGGTAGATGATAACTTAGTGAAAAATCGAATAATGGTAAGATAAGAGAACTTAGGAAATGACAAGGAAGATAAACTATTAAACAGAGAATTTGCTAAAAGATTTAAGAGTCATTTAGTAGATGAGTGTCATTAGAAACATTAATAAAAAGAACCATAACGACATAAGCTGAAACTGAAATTAACATATGTTTTCTCATGTCAAACATTGGTTTAAAACAAGCATCTTAGATATAATTAAGCATATCTGATTAAAATGAAGTTTTGACCTTAGCGTCTAAATTGAAGAAGTAAAATCATAATTGGATCTTACGAAACAAATAAAGATGTTGGAAAGAAAATAAACAAAGTCAAACATACTCTGAAAGACTTTTTAGCAAGCTCTAAAAAGCAAGGAATATTCATGATTGGCCACAAACGGTCAACCAATATGGACCAAGGTAAATGGTCAACATGGTCAGACTGCCTGGTGCCAATGCTCCGTGGAAGTACAGTATTTCCCGGGGTCATTATGTCCCGACGAGGTGTGAATTGTATCAAAACGGGTTTGTGATCGGGTGAATTTGGACAGAAAAGGGTTGTGGTTGATTACACTAAGGAAATATGAAAGGAAATAGCTTAAATAAGCTATATTAACAAGATCGTGAAATCAAATAACCCAGAAACGTTTAAAACCTAAAAAATGCGTGTTTCAATTAAGGATAACTTCGACGCGCTAAATGAAAAGTAAAATCTAAGTACGGATAGTCCTACGATCAGATGGTTTGAGAGGTGTTTTGTGAGCTGAGTGGCGTGGGTTCAAGACCTGGTTCTGCTACTTTTTTGCAAACATTTTATTTCCATAATTTCATTTTGCAAAATCTAGTAACAGCTAAAAAGACTTCTAATTAAAATACTTTTTGATGAAAGGCTTTTGGTAAGCTTATACAAGGTGGAAAAAACAACAGGTTCACAGGTTTGAACCAGTTAAAGGTGTGAGGACAATGGGTCAGTCGTAAATAAAAACTTTAATGCAGAGAAGTCAAACAACCAAATGGGTAACTATGTGGCCAGTTTTTGATAGGCAAATGAACTCGAAACTTGAATTTCTCTGTTGATTCTGATTCACAAGCCATAAATAAACATAAAACGACAAGATTTATCCATTCTCAAACAAGATCACAGCCTACAAAAGATATGGTGTTTTTCTCTTTTCTACTAGTTATATAAATTTTTTGACTTTATAATATTCCTAGGGTTGACTAAAGTTCGATTAGATTACTACTACAAGACTGAATTTGATATACTAGGTTGTGATAAATTTAAAGGTTCTACGCTTCTAATATACTTTCAGTTAACAGATAAGGGAAAACTTAGGTGTTTTTAGACTTTTAACTAAAGATCCTACTAATTTTAAATCATAACTTCCCCCTATGACCCTAAGGGATACTATCACACTGGATTATACTACTTCTAGTCAAATAACAAGTTAAACCAATCACTACTTATATAGTTGTTTTGAGAGTTTTAAGAAACTAGTAAAGAGATTAAACCATTAGAATATCAAACTTATATTAGACTAAGATGATCTTAAACAGGTAGAAACAAATAACAATTGATAACTACAACTACTGAGAACAAATAACGCAAAAATTACTCTCAACTGAAGACTTGAATTAAACTTAAGTAAAGGATTACAATGTTAAACTAACTGATGACGTATAGTCTATATTTGGGCCACGAGCCCAAATGATAAACATTACTAAAGCCCAAACCCACCACGAGGGGGCTATCATAACAATGATTTGGGCCGCACTACCAATGGGTTGGACTCACGTAAGCCCAAACCAAACCAAACTATTTATGGTCTAGATAAGGATCTTCTATTTACGGATAAAGATCCTTAGACTGGATAAGCACCATGTGTGCGAAGAGTAAGGAGCACAAAACCTACAAGGATTATGCGCCTATATATAGAACGACATAATTTTCGTTAAAGGTACGATTTACAAACCCTAACTCTTTAATATAATCCTAAACCGATTACTTACTCTCACGCCGGAGGATAATCGTGGGAGACAATCCTACGATAAGCCTAACGGTGTTTGTTTACTTTCTTAGTGCCCAGGTTTCAAGCATTAAGAGCTAATTCGTACGAGAGTAGGAGTCCAAACTAGGAACGCCCAACTTTTGTATCAACAAGTGGCGCCATCCGTGGGACCCTACACTAAGAACTAGAATGACGAAGAACAAAAACTCAAGCCATTGGACTCCGCAGTTGGAAAAAACATGTGGTGACCCCCAGAGGAAGAACCCTCAAGACTCGACCTCTAGGCAGGCCTCTGGAACAACTAGTACGCCTGGTCACCAAGAAACGGGGCCAACCCTACCTCTCCCAGCGGTAGAATTGCCTACAAGGACTACTCAAACCACCACAGTGGTTCCAAGCATTGAAGAACTTCAGCGCACCCTCTTCAATACTCCCCATCAAACAGCACCTATAGTGAACAACACTGTGCCACCGGGCGCACCTAACCGAGATAGGGCGCCTAATGTTGAGGCAGAAATTCTTGCAGTAAAAGAGGACACTCCTGAGCTAACGTTAAATAATTTTGTATCTCAAAATTATGAAACCCTAGCTGCCCTCATGCAAGAAGAAGCGAGGAGAAGATCAAGCCAGCGCCTACAAGCCCGACTTAACTTTAACCCAGAAACATCACCACCGTGCTACCAAAGAGGGGGGCGCGAAAATAACGAAAGACGTACCAATATCCATGATTGAATTGGTACAGCATCTGACTCACAGTACTCGGAGGAATACGAAGATGGCGAGAGGCGCACCAATGTTCACGCCAGACTTGGTAGTCGAAGGATGCAAGATAGACTTGGACGTAAACATTCACCAAGCGAAGGCTCCTCCAGGTCTGGGAGCAGAAGAATTCACGACAGGTTGGGAAGGCGAACTTCCCCAAGTTAAAGCCCCTCAAGCTCTTCCTCTAAGGAAAACCGGCGCAAGCGCCGCAAAAGAGATAACCTCTCCTCCAGTGACTCCTCGGACAACGAGGACAAAGAGATAGGACACTGGAAGTCCAGAGGAAGACGTCGCGAGGAAGAGGACGATGACATATCTCTTGCTTGGCGTCGTCAGAAAGTTGATGCATTTACACGACGCATCAGCGATTACTCCGATCATAATAAAAGGCGCATGCCCACTAATGTTAAAACATATGATGGAACGGGTGATCCTGATGACCACCTAAAAATTTTCGAATCCGCTGCTACTATCGAAAATTGGCCACAACTTGTGTGGTGTCATATGTTTAACTCCACATTAGTGGGGAATGCGCGCACTTGGTTTAGCAAGCTTCTACGTATGAGCATAGACAGGTTTGAAGAGTTGCGAAAAGCATTCCGCTTAAACTTCACCCAAAGAAAGAAGTACGCTAAAAACCCTGTTGAATTAGCCAGAGTAAAACAGCGCCAAGGGGAATCAACCAATGCTTACATGGAGCGCTTCAAAGATGAATGTATACACGTCAAGGCATGTCCCGAAGTCCTAAAAATTTCAGGGTTCATGAATGGGATTAATAACCTAGAACTCATTAGGAAATTAAATGACAAGGTTCCCCAAACCTTCGATGAACTAATGAAGCACACAAGATCCTTCATCCAAGGAGAAGCAGCCGCTGCGGACAGTAAAAAAGGCTACTCAAATTATAGGCAGCAAGAACAGCCTAGCAGACAATCTAATGACCAGAGCAGCAATCGCAGCAAGAATTATCGCAGTCAGGGAAGTGCACGAGATAATGATAAATATACCCCCCTCACAAAGACCCCGAGGGAAATATTTGTAACCGAAGGCGCAAACTTCCCAAAATCCCCACCAATGCGCACCTCAGAGGACAAGCATATAGGGAACGGGTACTGCGAATACCATGGACAAAAGGGCCATACCACCAACGAGTGTGTCCAGCTACGACAAGTAATTGAAAAATTAGTAAAGGAGGGTAGAATGGATCACCTCGTTAAGAATATTAAAGAAGGGAAGGACAAACAAAAGAATGGAGGCAAAAAAGAACCTTCCAAAGATAAGGCGGACATTATCTATATGATATAGTCTTGGCAGCGCAAAACGAAGCAAAAGGTCAGTCAAAAATTCTCTTCAGAGAATGAAATATCCTTCCCCACTATAGCTGCGAACAACACAGTAGTAGAGCCGCTAACCATTGAGATACATACTGGAGGACACGATATTCGCCGCATGTATATCGATGGAGGAGCATCCGCAGACATTTTGTATGAACACTGCTTCAAAAGGCTGCGACCTGAGATACAAAGTCAATTAATACCAGCCACGACGTCGCTGACTGGCTTCACAGGAGAAAAGATATGGCCTATGGGGCAACTACGCTTACTTGTAGTTGTGGGCGATGAACAACACTCTACAGCAACGTGGATAAACTTCATGATAATCAAGTCTCCTTCACCGTACAACGGCATCATTGGGAGACCTGGAATATCATCCATGGGCGTTGTACCATCCACAACACATGAGATGCTCAAATTTCCAGTAGAAGGAGGGATTGTCACCCTCTACAATACCACGGTGCCGCCTAAAGAATGCAACGCGGTAACCAATGAGGCGGAAAATGGTCTAGAACAACGCGCAACTAAAGTACCAAACCTAAAGGTTGCCATTCACCCTGATTACCCAGATCAACAAATATCGATTGGAGGGTCTCTATCTGACAAAGGTAAAGCAGCTGTGTGCGCACTCTTGCAAAAGAACCTAGGTATCTTTGCGTGGGAACCAAAGCACATGACTGGCGTACCACGATCTATCATGGAGCACAAGCTACAAATCCGACAAGGATTTCCTCCAATACGACAGAAAAAGCGCGGCCAAGCTCTGGATCGTGCAAAAGCCATCTTGGAAAAAGTGCACAAACTGGTAGACGCAGGCATCATGCGGGAAGTCTACTACCACGACTGACTTTCCAACCCAGTAATGGTAAAAAAGAGTGATGGCAGTTGGAGAATGTGCGTAGACTTCACTGATCTTAATAAAGCATGTCCACAAGACTGCTACCCGCTACCAGAAATTGACTGGAAGATAGAATCTCTATGCGGATATCCCTTTAAATGCTTCCTAGATGCATACAAAGGGTACCATCAAATTCAGATGGCAGAGGAGGATGAAGAAAAAATAGCCTTCCACACAAGTCAGGGGGTATATTGCTACACAAAAATGCCCTTTGGTCTAAAGAACGCGGGCGCAACATACCAGTGATTGGTGGACATGGCTTTTGAAAAACAAGTAGGTCGCAACTTGGAAGTTTATGTCGATGACCTTGTTATCAAGAGTCATACTGAGGAAGAATTGGTGCGCGACATCGAGGAGACATTCAAAACACTGGGAAGGATAAATATGAAGTTAAACCCCAAGAAGTGCACCTTTGGCGCAACAGAAGGAATGTTCCTTGGATATTTAATAGAACCTGACGGCATCAAGCCGTGCCCAGAAAAGACAAGAGCTGTCATCGATCTCCCCTCACCGCGCACACTAAAAGAAGTCCAGTCATTAAACGGAAAGCTAGCTGGGCTAAACCGTTTTCTATCCAAGTCAGCAGACAAATCACTCCCTCTCTTTAAAACACTCACGAAGTGCACAAAAAGGGAGACTTTCGCTCGACTGAGGAGGCAGAGGAAGCCTTCCAACAACTAAAACAGCACCTTGCATCACTTCCCAAACTTGTCGCATTGCGAACAGGGGAAGAGTTGATCATGTACTTATCTGCAACCCATGGAGCAGTTAGCGCAGTACTACTGACAGATAGGAACTCCGTCCAAATACCCATATACTTCGTAAGCAAGGCGCTGAAAAAGATAGAGACTAACTACATCGCTATGGAAAAGCTGGTCCTAGCTTTAGTATTCACAGCCAAAACACTGCGCAGATACTTTCAGGCGCACCAAATAGCTGTAATCACGGACCAGCCCATGAAACAAGTTATCTCTAAACCTGACGCATCAGGACGGCTACAAAAGTGGAGTGTGTTGTTGAGTGAGTATAATATCTCGTATAGACTACGCACTGCAATCAAGGGGCAGATATTAGCCGACTTTATTGTTGAGAAGCCAGATACCGATAATCCACCTTCAACAGGCAAGACAGAGTTACAAGAACCATGGGTTCTATTCACAGACGGATCCTCATGCGTGGATGGATCAGGCGTAGGCCTTATCCTTACTAACCCAGAGGGGGTAGAATTCACCTACGCACTGCGCTTCGAATTCACAGCCACAAACAATGAGGCAGAATACGAAGCCCTACTCGCTGGACTGCGTATTGCAATTCAAATGGGTGTACGCAACCTAGAGGCAAATGTGGATTCCAGGCTAGTAGCTAACCACGTGCTAGGTGAATATGAAGCCAAGGATGAACACATGATTCAATACCTTGAGAAGACCAAGTCTTTGATTCAGAGCTTTGATAGGTTCACAATCAAACAAGTACCTAGAGGAGAAAACAGGAAAGCTGACGCGCTTAGCAAGATCGCATCTACAAGCTTTGCGCATCTATCAAAACAGGTATTGGTGGAAACTCTAAAAAACAAATCAATCTTGGAGATGGAAGTATCCATGGTGATAGAGGAACAGGATCCTACATGGATGACACCTATCATTGAATTTATAAGCAAAGGAATCTTACCACAAGATCAGAAGGGTGCGGCGCACAGTGCAGAGATTTGAACTTCGAGATGGCGTCCTATACCGACGTTCATTCCTACAACCTTGGCTCCGATGTCTTGGACCTCTTCAAGTAGATTATGTACTCCGAGAAATTCACGCCGGATCATGTAGCATGCACTCAGGACCACGGTTTGTAGTGGCACGCGCCCTGCGATCGGGATACTATTGGCCTACTATGCACCGCGATGCACGGGACATGATAAAGAAATGCAGTGATTGCCAAGTTCACAGGCCAATCCCGCGCCGACCACAACAAGAGTTAACCCCCATTACCTCACCATGGCCATTCTATAAATGGGGCATTGACATCGCAAGCCCTTTCCCAGTTGCAGCGGGAGGGCTAAAATTTCTCATCGTAGCCATAGACTATTTTACCAAGTGGATTGAGGCAAAAGCAGTGGTGAGCATCACCGGCAACCAGGTAAAACGCTTCGTGTGGGACAACTTTGTGTGTCGCTTCGGACTACCTGGGGAAATTATTTCAGACAACGGAAAACAATTCTGTGACAACCCATTTAAAGATTAGTGCGTGCAATTAAATATCACACAACACTTTGCTTCAGTGAAACACCCACAAACCAATGGCTTGGTTGAACGCGCGAATCGCAGTCTATGCGAAGGAATAAAAGCGCGCCTTGACAGACATAAAATAAAATGGGTGGACGAATTATCACATGTTTTATGGGCACACCGCACGACAACCAAAACCAGTACCGGAGACACACCATTCTCTCTTGTCTATGGGACAGAAGCCGTCATACCAGCCGAAATTGGAATGCCAACTATACGTACAGCGGAAATAAATGTCACAACAAATGACGAAGAGCAGCGCATAGACTTGGACTTGCTGGAAGAAAGGCGTGAACGCGCAGCTATACACGAAGCGAAGGCTAAAGCAAAGATGAAGAAGTATTATGATGCAAAGGTCAAACACACTTCTTTTAGGCCAGGAGACTTTGTATACCGTGCTAATGATGCAAGCCACGCCGAAGACACGGGCAAGCTTGGACCCAAATGGGAAGGACCCTATGAGGTCACGGATGCACTAGGTAATGGTGCATACAAGCTGTGCGATATGGAAGGCCACGAGCTGGCACGCACTTGGAATATCTGCAATCTAAAGAGATGCTATCTTTAGGAAAGGCTACGGCCCACAAACAGACAACCTTGCACTTTAGTACGAGCCCAATAAATGTCTGTCTTTGAATTTTCTTTTTTTTAGGAAATGTCTTTTATCTTCCAAAAACTTGAAAGTATTAATAAAACGTTGTGGTTTCTAGCTAACTCCATAACACACTTAACTTTATTGCGCACATTTTTATTATGTTTCAATATTGTTATTTTATATTTTTCCTACATGGCGTGCATGCACTTATTAAGACCTACGATGGCAGAAAGGATGAGTCAACCTACTAACTAACTCGTTGAGTAAGAGGGTTGCAAACCCATCAACACTGGATCCACGCATCCTTGCTAAGCGCCTTACCTTCAAGACGTTGAAGTAAGTTTAAATGCACATTCCACGAAGACTGCGCAATATCACGTACACCGTACATGCTTAGCAATTCACGAGCCAAGACTCTTGGTCATTTTGATATACTCTTTGTAAAACAACAACAAGTTTGTATTCACCTTTATGATTTTTTAAGTCATGTACTTAATCTAAATCATTTTAAGTACGTCGCATTATTAATTTGGCTTTTGGATGATCTTTTACAAAGAAAGTACAGATAACAAGACTTACAAAACAAAATAAACATTATTATTAATGCGAACTACGAGTTTATACAAGTTATAAATATAAAAATTCACATCTAAACGCTATGAGCACGCTTGTGACTTGAGCTACTAGCTGTGGATGCCAACTCCCCAGCCTCACTTAGCCTCCTGAGTAGGCTGCTATCGTCCTGAGACACCGTTGGTACGCTAACGGGAATCCCATCAGACCGAGGCAGATGGGCTGCACCAACACCACATAGGATGGCTTTTCTTCACGCCCTTCTTGCGAGCAGCTCTTGTCTTATGTGCCTCTAGGCAGTCCTTCAACGAAATCTCCTTCTCAAGAGCGAAGGGATTAAGCATGTGGCGAGGGCGGACAAAATCAGGCACCATCAGCTGCGATTCGTCTGGCTTCAAAAAGTAATCAGGGTGCGCCTCTGCATCCTCAGCTATGTGCTTAGCCAGCGTTAGGCCCTGCATGATCACGCTGATAGGATAGTCCTGGTTACGCTCCAAACGGACAATCTGAGGAAAGTCAAAGACTTTCATCTTTTCCATAGCCTCCACTAGCTCATCAAATGCACCTGTGTTGTACCCAGGGACTTCTGCAAGTGGCACACTCAGCATCTTGCTCTCATGAAGCTCCTCCACAGCCTGGGCCTTGCCGCGTGCCACAACGCACTCCACGACCTTCTCAAAGGCCTCTACGACCTCGGGGGACTCCAACGTACCCATAGCAGCTAGGCGCAAACCATGGCTGATCAACCACCTACACAAGCAACAACAGATGCATTAGCAAGTAAAAGGAGCAATAATACATATAGTAAATAAAAATTTCGGAATGGACAACACATACCTGCGCTCCGCAATCGTAGACATAAGATGAGGATATAACTCCTCATCATATTCTATACTTAGCTTGCGCAACTTACCCTCCTGCACCTTCAGAGCCTTCTCCACTTGCGCGCGATGTTCATTAATATGGCCAAAGTGCTCGGCCTTCTTCTCTTCGAGGTACTTTAAACCCCAAGATAAGTTAGACCTGAACTGTTCCATCTTCCCGCGCTCGTTCTTCAGCTCAACCAGCAAGGGCAGCTTCTCATCAGAAACCTTCATAGCATGCGCAGCGGTAGACTCTACCTCTGCTCGCGCATCAGCTAACTGCGCCTTGAGCAAGGCAATCTCCTCATCTTTCTGAGCGAGAATACTACCTTCACCAACATAACGCGTCTTCAACTGAGTGACCAACTCAGTCTGACGCTCAGCAGCAGCAGCTAGCTCCTCCATCAACTGCTGTGCAGACATCTCCTCAGCTACCTTCAACGGCTCCTCCAGGTTAGCATCCTGAGGTGGTACCAAGCCTTCAACGAATGCCGTATCACCCTCTGTAGCATGGTCACTACAGGCAAAGGAAGAAAGTCAGGACATAGTGCAACAAGTAAAGAAACAGAAATGTGATCATCACTTACATAAAGGGAGAAGACTTGGAAATATCCTTATCCGCGCCAGTAGCGAACATGTCATCCGCTGCGGACGATTCTTCATCAGCAATAAGATGGCGCCTCCTCTTGGAAGTACCAGCACCATAACCACCAGACGCTCCCTTCCACTTTACGCCCTACGCACTCCCCTCAAGCTCCAGGACTTCCACACTGTCAGAGGACTCAGCATGCAATTCCTCTACCACGGGAGACTGCTCCCCAGAAGGAGGAACACTCTGCACAGGAGTAACAAGTGCAGCTGCGGGAGGAGAATCCTCAGGCCCATCTTGCGCTAACACCGTTGTGTGTCCCGCAGTAGCTTCTGAAATTGGCTCCTCACCTTCCCTAAGAGGGCGCACCCCCACTGTCACTTGCTTGGGCTTCTCCAACTTCACTACGAAAAATAAGTCCATTTCTGCGCAACATATGAACAAATAACAAAAACAACTTAGTTATTGAAATTACATATAAACGAGCACTTACATTATCGAAGCGAAGGTAAAAAAGGACAAGCACCCACCCCGGCCGCTCTCGTCGAGGAATGTTGAAACCTCGTCAGAACCATGAAAATAGTTGCGACTAAGCCCCACATGAACCAAAAACTCCTCAGGATAGGAGTTAATGGGGATGCGTTTAGCATCAATCGTACCCGCATCCTCCGTGCTATACGAACCGGGTAAAGGGCGCTCATCCCTTGGCAGCGTCCCTTTAGTATAAAACTCAAACGGCGACGGAAACACTATATCATCTACCCATAAAAATTTTTCCCTCCAATTCCTAAGGGAATCTACCTTGTATGTATAACACTGAAGGTGCCCTGAGCGCTTCGCAAAAGATACCCATCCATGCGACCACGTTGTGTGGTAAAACGCACGGAATAGATTAAGGGTAGGGTTGACTGTAAGCAAATGGCAGTTTATTTCAAAATTTGATATTTTTGCCGCACCTATACAGTGCAGCTGAGAAATATGAAGATGGTAGAAGTTGAGCACGTTACTCAAGAATAAGGATATAGGTACGCGCTGGTTCGCGTACTCAAAAAAGCGCGTATATAACCCTATTTTTCCCCTAGGGAAATCCGCGATACACGCGTTTGCCTCCGGTACTACCGGATGCACATCAAGGGGAATGAAATAATCAGAGGAGAACTGACGAAGTTCATCCTCGTCCATTTCAGAAATAAACTCTTCTAATTGACGAACCATTTCTAAGGAATGACAATATTAGCTAAGGCGCGTACTCGCGGTTACCTAATAAAACAGTTGATCTCTTAAAGAAGCTTTGAAAAAGTTTGAAAATGGCGGAAGAAGGTTTTTTCTGTGATGTTTTCAGTATAAAGGGGAGACGGTGATTTATATAAGGTCACACAAACCCTAGAAAGGTCGCCACGTGGATTCCACTAATATAATCGTGTGGCTAGAATATGAGAAGGTACATGCACTTTTTCACATCTCTCGAAGAATACGTGGACACACTCCCCGTTTCCCGAGGCATTTTTTGAGATATTTTGGACTAGATACATGGTTCCTAATATTGGGCGGTAATTTTTTTCCCGCCACACTTACCGCTGCTTTCACTAGTATAGCATCCGCGGCTACGAGCCACGCACACTAGACTGGGGGGACATGATGACGTATAGTCTATATTTGGGCTACGAGCCCAAATGATAAACATTACTAAAGCCCAAACCCACCACGAGGGGGCTATCATAACAATGATTTGGGCCGCACTACCAATGGGTTGGACTCACGTAAGCCCAAACCCAACCAAACTATTTATGGTCTAGATAAGGATCTTCTATTTACGGATAAAGATCCTTGGACCGGATAAGCACCATGTGTGCGAAGAGTAAGGAGCACGAAACCTACAAGGATTCAACGCCTATATATAGAACGACATAATTCTCGTTAAAGGTACGATTAACAAACCCTAACTCTTTAATATAATCCTAAACCGATTACTTACTCTCACGCCGGAGGATAATCGTGGGAGACAATCCCACGATAAGCCTAACGGTGTTTGTTTACTTTCTTAGTGCGCAGGTTTCAAGCATTAAGAGCTAATTGGTACGAGAGCAGGAGTCCAAACTAGGAACGCCCAACTTTTGTATCAACACTAACATCTGAAATTAAAGCATAAATAAAAGCATATAAAAAATATGAAAAAGAACTGCCTCCCAAGGCTTACATAGCATTCTTATTTATACTAAAATATGACTAGGGGACTTCATGCTTTTGTGCTTCTTTTGTGAGGGAAAAACACTTGGTCACTGTTTTGTGCTTCTTGGGAGCAAATCCCATCCATTGAATTGTCCTTAGAGTGATCTCAACCCTTGATTGGAATTCTTGGCGCCAAAAGGGTGAGGATTGCCAGAGTGGCTATGAGTTGTGGGAATAATATGGAGGCTGGAGCAGGTGTGTTGGTGTGAGGAGAGGAGACAAGGTGTTAGGGGGATGTGGGATATGCTAGATTTGTTTGGGAGGATGTGGAGTTTTGTTTTGTTCATGATATTCTAGGGAGAGGTGTAGGAGATGGAGGCTGGAATCACCAGGTTTTATTAAAAATGGTATGGAGTGGGCTAATGTTTGGATTTGGGTTGGGCCTGTGTGATATTATGGATTGGATTTGGTTAAGGTTTAATATCACAATCAAGCATACAACATCCCATGATTGGCTTGACTCTATCTTTAATATCACAGTACGTGCAATTGTCAATGAGTCGTTCAAAAGTGCATGTTTTCACTCAGTTTTCAACCTTTGTACCTGAAATGCATAAAAACACAAAACCAAGGGTATTTGTATTGCATTTGACCATTTTTAGCATTTTTACGCGTCAAAGTGGGCATGAAATGATGAGTATTTGCATACTCATCAAATCACTTAGAAGACATTCCTAGTTCATCACAAGTACACAGTGAATTATGTGTCCTATGTCTCACCAAGGATGAGAAAATTGAATCCGTAGATCACACTAAATAAAGTGGTATGATTGAAAGTCTACTTTACCTCACTGCTAGTAGACCCGAAGGTATGTTGAGTATTTGTCTATGTGATCATTTTCAAGAAGATCCTAATCCACCTTGAAGTTGTTAAACGAACTTTTAAATTACTACACATTTAGAGTTATGGTATCCCAAAGGAACGGGAGTATACACCATAGTGCATGCCTACTTGGATTATGTCGATGACTATGTTAATAAGAAAAAGCACAAATGGTATTTGTACTTTTATTTTGACATTGTCTCACCTCATAGTTCTCTAAGTAAAAAACGACTCATGCTACCTCAACATACTTAAGCCACGTCGGGATGAAAAGCATGTCAACAAGTTCCTTAAGATCAAGAAGACTCCCGTCAACATCATATTCTTAACTTGATGTCATCTTCGTCATTTAAGCGACAACAAAGGAAGCATCGACCTCAGTGATAATCCAATCTAATATGCTCTCATTAAACATATTGGAAGTCATCATCATCGCCTTGGTAAAAATGTTCATTGAGGGACATCTCAACCAAGAAAGTTTCATACAAAAACCACATTGTCAACACTTTCGCAAAACATCCTAAACGAGAAGCATTCAACCTTCTTAGGCTTGGCTTAGGACTTATGACTTCCAATATGTTTAGTGAGAGCATATTAG
Source organism: Artemisia argyi (assembly GCA_030686995.1). Classification (NCBI taxonomy): domain Eukaryota; kingdom Viridiplantae; phylum Streptophyta; class Magnoliopsida; order Asterales; family Asteraceae; genus Artemisia; species Artemisia argyi. Next base: position 54,782,907 of record CM060683.1, on the reverse strand, counting down.
ATTGCTCTCACTAAACATATTGGAAGTCATCATCATCACCTTGGTAAAAATGTTCATTGAGGGACATCTCAACCAAGAAAGTTTCATACGAAAACCACATCGTCAACACTTTCACAAAACATCCTAAACGAGAAGCATTCAACCTTCTTAGGCTTGGCTTAGGACTTATGGAACCTACATTATAGTTTGGAACATTAGAATAAAATCACAAAACTCAAAACAAATCAAAACATTTTGCATCTCTGCTGATGTGGCGGAACCCTGAGACTAAACGGGCGGAACCCTTTGGTTCCGCCTGGTTCGCCAACTCTGCAGATCAACTTATTCTTAGGATTAAACAAAACACTCCCTAACCCACAACTATAACTCTTTCACTGCTACTATTCACGACCAAAACATCACCACACACGAAAATTAAGGCTCTTCTTCAATTATTCTTCAATCCAAGCTAAATTGTAAGTATTACTAACATAATTGCATTCCCGATCTAAGTATAACAGTGTCATTTACACACAATATCTAAAATCTTAGGGTTTATGCTACTATTTGTGAAAGTTTGTTAAACCTTAATTAGAAACAAAACTAATCATGCTTTCCCTTGATTATGTTCTTGCTTACTTTAAGCAACATCATAATTAGCCAAACATCCCTTATAAAACCATTTAAAAAAAAAATCACTTTCACCACTAGGACATAACACTTCATCACATTGTTAAAACAAATGAAAAACATTAGGTAAACATCATTTACACAAAATTCTTGAATGATAAAGAGAATGCATAACCTATATGCATTTTTGGTACATTTAAATTAAAGCTACATTTAATTATAAGCATTTGGGTCATCATGTGTTTCAAAGACAAAATTTGCATCATAAAAACGTTTTGAGCATCAAAATGTATCAAAGTTAACCACATCTTCACATTGCTTGCATAAAGACACACACTAGATCACTCTCATTATAAAAGTCATTGATCGTAACTTAAATGTAAATTTTATGTTTTCTAGGAATCAACATGCCTCCCGCAACATTCTCCGATCACAAGGTCACCCTCAAATATCTATCCAAACACCATATGACCAAAGGTCTTACTCCACACCGAGCCAATGTCTTTAAGGGGTTAGAGAAGCGTTATGTTCATGAGGGGAGAACCATTGATCCATCCTTCCTAGAAGGAAACTCCATTCGCCAAGACTTAGCTACCATCAACTTTGATTGTCTCCTAGATATTAATGAGCCGATTTATCCTGGGTTCATTCTAGAATTCTATGCTACCGTAGATCTCTCTAGTGATGATGATGGTCATATATATCTGTGGAATTTTCTATCAATCAACACGATAATGTCTTACCTCTAGATGTATTTGCTAGAATTCTTGGTATTCCAAACAATGGCACGTGTCTTTACACTGACAAATGGCCACTCTCTACTCTAGAGACCATTGAATGAGATCCCTCATATGACACTCCTCTTGTTAGTAAGAAAGTGCTTCATGACCATCTCTTTGTAAGAACTTCCAACACTAGGAAAAATTGTTCGGGAAGTGAAGTGGACAAAGACCCGTTTGGAATGGAACTTAATGAACTCAAACCTCAATTTAGGAAGTGTGAAGAGGTTCTTAGGGCTAATGTCATAAGTTCCGTAGGAAAGAGAGATCATGTGAACACATGTCTAAGTTATATGCTCTATAGCATCAGACAACCCTTCAATTTGGCTTACTACATGGTTAAAAGAATGGCTGGTATACCTCTAAATGGAAAAACCGCTCTCCCATATGGGATGCTTCTTACTCGCCTCTTTAGAGCCGTCTCACCTATTCCACCAAATGACAAGGGTATACGTCTTGATTACTCTCTCACTCCTCACACCTTTGTTCCTCTTAGTGGTAAGAGACTCTTTAAGACTCAAGGGAAACGTCTTTGTTCTCCTTCACCTTCATCCTCATCCTCATCAATGAGTGAAGACGATGGTCTTCCTAACTCTAAGCTAGCTCCTCTCGAATACCTTCAAAAATTTCCCACCATAAAAAATGAGTCCGAAGAATTCAAGCAAACGAAAGGGATGTGGAAGTGCATTGGAAGGTACATTGGAAATATGAAGAAGAAGTTGGACCGCTTGTGAGATAAGTGTTTAAGGGGCATTTGGGATAATTAAGTTTTAGAACTTTTTATTTGTTAAACTATGTGGTTTATGTTATTTTGTACTTATATGCTCTATTAGTATTGTTGGACAAATGTATTGGTTTAACTATTTATGCAGGATGACGACATTTCAAATGTTGTCAAACTTTCTAGTTTATGAAAATCTCACTAAGTATAGTGAGATTCGCTAGCCTCCGGTCAAAGTCTAACGGCAAGAGTGTTTCTACATTCATTTTTTGCATTACCTAATCAGTTATACCTTAAATTTTATGTTCCAAGTTTTTTTGAAAAATTGGGTTTCGTCTCGACCCCCGTACACCTGTTCTGTCTCGATTATGTGGCTTGGTGGAACTGGCGGAACCAATAATAGGGTTCCGCCAATGTAATTTTCTGGGTAACCCAGTTTTGGCCCAATGGACTAGACGGAACCCAAAACAGGGTTCCGCCCGTGTATGCGTTGGGTTCCATCAAGTCACCTGCAGAATTTTTTTTTATTCTTTTTTATTTTTTTTATTTCCTTAAATTTAAACTTTCTTTAAGACCAAATCATTTTTATTAGTAAGAAATATCTTCCCTAACTTCCAATAAACACATTAGGATCATTCTTACTCACTAGAACAATTAGGAAGCCTCTTCCCGCCAAAATTCCAATTCAAACAATATCAATCCAAGGAACCCTTCCTCATAAAGCAAAGAACACTCCATAAGGTTCCTTGTAATCCGTGAAGCTCCCTAACCAAATCACCTTCCATGCTCACATAGCATTTAGTGCATAAGTTAGTCTTTCACTCCATCCAACTCCATTAGATTGACTTCCAATGACTTGACAAGGTCTTGGAACTCTTCCAAATGATTAGGAACCTCCAAATTTGTATGGAACAACATCAAATCCAAAAACTCCTTTCCATAACATGTTTTTCCTATAAATTGACCAACATTCATAGTTCCAATTCACACCATCACCATCACTTCTTTTAATCTTATAATTCTAGCTAACCAATGTCTTGAGATGACTAAATCGAAAACCTCATCCGAATCATCAAGATCTTTTAGAAAAACCGCTAGGATTAGTGTAAAACCATGTTGCTTCAACAAAAATACAACTAAGCTCATCATCATCAAGTGATTCATTACTCAACATCTCCTCACCCATACAAGATGCAAACTTCCTCAACCTTGCTACTCCAACACCATCTCCAAAACCTTGCAATACCAACGAAATTACTATTCCACCACCAACTATAACACCAAGTGATCCAACACCATCTTCGGGACCAACTCAACCATCAAAAAGTCCATCACCTCAATCACAAAATTAACACCAATGGAACTTTTCCAAACACCACCAACATCACCGCATCCATTTTTGGAAACTTTAGAAGACCTACCACCAAGATCATCAAAACCACCATCATTGCCACTCTTTGACACCATTTCTCAAATGGAAACCCAACAACAACCAAGGTTTCAATCAAGTGAGCCATTAGATCATGAACCTCGTCAACCATCATTGGTAGAGCGTTTGGCTTACCGATATGCTAGACCCTCAATTTTTCCACAAGATAAAAAACAACCACAACCTTTGTTGTTCCACCCCATTTACAAAGACACTCATGGACCTTCTTACGACGGACCAAGCTTACACCATCATGATCAACAACAAAAACCACCTCAAGATCATTCCCAACACTTTGATTCCCTATTTCCTTCTTATGAGGAAATAGAAGCATCCATGTGGACCAAACCTCTAAACGCTCACGAAGAACTCAAAACTCCTTTGAACCACCTTTATGCCTTCAAGCGTATGGTTGACTCTCATCTTAACCATGTCATAGATTCCCAATACTCATCTATTGTAGGTAATCAAAACACCTCTCAACCATCCACATTTGCTCCATCAACCACCAATGATCCACCAACAACAAATGAAATTCCTCTTCCACCCAACTTTCCCCACCATAATTGCGGACATTGTGAGAGAACCGCTCATATAAGTGAACGGTGTCAAAAGGACATTCGTGAGCTAACATACGAAATGAGGTTCATCCTAAACCACAATTTGGAGCGTCTAAATGCCATCTCTCATCCACCTAAATTTTAGAGCTTGTTATGGAGGCTTTAGTTCATTTAAGAATTTGTTGGGAGACTTCCATTTATAGAAGTAGGACTTTTGTTTTCTTAGTTATTTTTCTTTTTATTTATTTTACTTTATATGTCTAAAAGTAGGATCGAAGTTTTCATCTCTTGTCTTTGACTTTTACAAAGTCAAATTCTACTTGGAATGACATCTTTTCTACTATCTTAATTGCATTACTAGTTGATCATATATAAGTTGAGAATGTGATTGCTTATACTCTCATTTTATGTTATGGCTACATGATTTATCATGTGTCATTATAGTCAACTAATTTTTTTTGTACGTTCAAAATCCATATATCCTTTCTTGGCACTCCATTTAGGGGGAGTATTGTCCAAGGGGGAGCATTTGAATTATTCCGCTACGTAACTCTTCTTTTTGTTTCGACAAAAAAGGGGAGAAAATATATTTAAACTTACAAACTTAGAATGATTTTCGTCAATCAAGTAAAACAAGTTTAAATACAAACTTTCATAGACTTAACACTAGAATTAGTGATTATCTTAAAAATAAAGTTTATGTTTTTTCATCAAAAAAAGGGGGAGATTGTTAATACAAATATCGCCTAAAAACGTTATTTATATTTTACGATCTTTGCTAAGTTTTGTTAACGACAAAGTATAAACTTTAGTTTTTAGTAAAACATGATTGTAGTTTTAGTCTTGTATAACTAGATTTTACATTTCATATTAAACACAAACATTGTTATATTTCCTAATATAGAAAATGTAACATGACATCATGGCATGCATCATAAGCATTTATGGTAAGGTTACTAAATCTAGGATGTGACTTTGCATAAGATCTCTTACACATTTTGGAAGGATTCTCACTCAAACTATTGAGTGTGGACTTGTAGAATCTTGATTTTACATTGCTAGATATGAAAAGATTTCTTGTGGTCTTTGACTGTCAGACCTGGCGGAACCCTGGGGGTACAAGGGCGGAACCCTTGTTTTGGTTTCGCCGGATCTGCCGGTCTGCAGGTTTGGTTGGCTATAAATACCAAGCCATTTGCAAGAAATCTCTCATCACTTTTAGATATAGAATACATACATACTCTCAATACTCTTATCTAACTCAGTAGTAACTCACTTGTGTGATTCTCTTTTGTAGCTAAGAAGTTCACAAGTTCATCCGAGAAGTTACAAGTTTCAACTCAACGTTGCAAGACTTGTTAGCTTTTTATTGTGTAAACTCTTATAGTTTATAATTTATTTGTATCTTGTATTGAAGTGACCGGTTAGTATTTTAGGCCTTAAAATACATAGTGTGACGGGAATGGTTGTACCATTATAAAAGAACTCGACATCTAGCTTAGTGTCGGAAATAGTGGATAGGTGACGTTAGGTTGGTTCTACCTTGAACTAGGACCCAGTATTTAGCTTTGTACTAGATAAAGTGTAAGCGACGCTTGTAAGGGTTTCTCCACCGGTGAAAGGAGCTTGTTGACTAGTGCTTGAAACTCTCGAGTTGGAAACTCGAGGCGTGGAGTAGGGCAAGGAAAAAGAGTCCTTGTAGCCGAACCACGATAAACAATCGTGTTGTGTTTTGATTGTTTCTTTCTTTATACTTGCATATTAATTATTGTTAATTAGTTAGATTCGTTGATTACACGTAAAGCTTTTCAAAGATTAACAAGTTAAAAAGCGGTAAACTATTCAACCCCCCTTCTAGTTTTCCACAGTCTTCTTTCATTTGTTCAGCTTTTGGTGAGTTCATTTTTTTTCCTTTCATGTAATAATATAATCAAGGATTTGGACTTTTTGTTCTTGTTTATCATAATAAAGCAAATCACTGAAATTTGGGTTTTCTTTTGTAATGCATTTTGATTTCAATTCTTCATGTGTTATGCAGAACAATAAATAAAGGAAGCTATTTGTCCATCCATGAATCATAACTCAAATCCATAATGGTATGTAAATTGGGTTGTTTTTTCCTCTAATTTAATTACCAGTGTTTCAAGTTTCCACCACTTGTAGACTCAAGCTTATCAAATCTTATATGAATGATACACCACATGTTTGATCAAATTTCAGTAGAAGTTTAGCATCATGTTATAAAGTTGTTCATTTGTGTTTGCATCTACCTTTAATATTTATATCAGTAGGCTTATTTTGCTACATTTATGAATGATTTATCTTGCAAAATGCTTAAGTTGATAGCTTATCCATGTGGATTACTCAATATTACATAGCCACTGAAATAGATCATGACCTTCTTTTAAGCAGTATTTCGATCACACTTGGTACATATTGCATACAATAAGAAATTGGGTACTAATAGTGTTGGTGATAGTAGGCTTTCATAGTTGATTTTATATCTTGATCAGTCGAGCGCATTTTATAGATTGGTTGTGACATATTTTTGTGCAGGTTCAACCCGTGAGTTCTATGGCTTATACGACACACTCTTGACAAGCATATGGGTCAGCTCCAATATCAAACCCTTCACTGGCTTATCAGTCTGCTCCCACTCCTTCACCGACTTACCAATTTTCTCCTACAACACATCCTTCACCAGCTTATCAGTCTAGTCCTACGACTCATCATGCATCATTTCATCAAGCTGCTCCAACTTCAGAACAATGAGTTATTAAACTTTAAACATTGCTAATGCTTTAATGACGCCAATTTGAATTGTGGTTTCTAAAGTAATAAAGCAACTTAGCTCCATACTTTGATTAATATAACTAAAATTAGCAAAAAGGTCATATCTTTTATGGTCGTATGGATTTGTGTTTTATAACTAGTCATCTAATTGTAACTTATAATTGAAGTTACCTCTAATGATAATATTTTATGTTAGTATGGAAAGATCGGGAAGTCGTAGTAGAAAAATGTTTCTGGGAAGAAAGTGAAACTCTGTTACTAATTCAAGTTATTCAAGATATGGCTTGCGATCCATCATGGAAAACCGACACTGGTTTCAGAAGCAACTAATTGTGCGAGGTACACAGGAGGATTCTTGTTAAAAGGCCAAATTTTTCTAAAACTATTTCGCCTCATATCGAGTCAAAAGTAAAATGGCTAAAATCAAAGTTTCATGCCATCAATGATATGCTGAAACAAAGCGGGGTGCTCATGGAATGATATCAACAAAAAGATCACATGTGAAAGGGAATGGTATCTTAGTTATAGCAAGGTAAGATTTATATGATTTTGTGTCTTATACTTGTATTATATATTGTTGGTATATTTTTGTGTTTATGATGCATCACTTTATTATAAAAAATAGAATCATAAGGATGCACAAGGATTGTGGGATGTTGAGTTCCCTTATTTTAACCAACTTGAATTGATGTATGGAAAGGATAGAGCTACTGGTTTAGTTGCTGAAGGATATAGAGACCCGGTTCACAATTTGGAAGTAGAACAAAATGTTGAAAGTGGAGGTGAAAATATTGGTGACTTTCACGTCTCTTTAAGTGATGACGAAGAAAAAGATGTGCAAAACGTGTCGCAAGCTACTCAAACAACCTCAAACTTCAACACAACAACAAAGATGGCTAACAAGAAAAACACAACATCTGTTGGAAAAAAAAAACTACGAAAAAAAGAAAGACACGAGACGTGGAGACACAGTTGGAAGGAATTAATCATTCTTTTGAAACATTTGTTGAAGGGTTTAATACTAACTTTGGAATGATGGCAAAGGTTGTGGCTCACTTTATGACGGATGATAACATGCGCAAGAAGGCCAAATCATAAAAATTGAAAGACGTACTTGATGCACTCGAGAAACTTGACATCCCGAGTGGTGATGTACTCCGCGCGGCTGAAATATTTGCTTCAAATAAGGACAAGATGGATCTATTTATGAATCTTTCACAAAATTGCGAGCGTCCTATGTCCTTAAACTCCTTTCTTCAGGTAATTAGACAAGTTTGTTACTTGGTTCATATTATTAGGTAACTATTCAAGTATGTTACATGGTAGTACTCTGAACATCTTTTGTGCTTTAGGATGGGATTTCCTTAAGCTATATGATAAACTAATAATCAATAGTTGTATTTTGGCATAAGCTTTTGTTTTTTGGGTAACTTACTCCTCAACTGATCAAATAGTGTGTTGGAATATTTGACGATGGGTGAGTTCCTTTGGTCTTGAGGACGGCTAATTACTCGACTTATATATCATGTAATTGATCTATCTATGTATGTATGTTCGTCTTCAACTGTTATATATGGATTTTGCTTATATTTCGGACACAAGTTGTCCTTTAATATTTAACAGTTGGTTGTTTATTGTATTGCAATTTGTTCTTAAGTAGTTTTGTTGAGATGAATATTTCTTGCTATGTTTATTGTTTGCTACGGCCAAATGAAAAAGAAATGAAAACAGAACATGGACATTAGTATCATAACAAGTTTGAATTATTCTATTATATATTTGTGTTTGACCATGACAATATTGCATTAATGGGAAAGTTAAAGTTATCAGTAGAATAAATGACAAACCAAACACAAATCTTAAGGAGTAACAATAAGGGCCCGTTTGGTTTGTAGCCGGGTTTAAGATTTAGATTTGGATTTGGTTTAAGATTTTAGATTATAATTTGGATTTGAATTTAATAAAGGAAAGAGAAAATATATTATAAAAATATAAAAGGATGTGTGTATGTGTGAGAGAGAAAAGAGAGTGCTATTATTAAAAGAGTGTGTGAGAGAGAGAGAACTCACCCTGTTCCCCATCTTTGGGATTTGTGGGTCCATTTTCATTATTTAAATTCTAAACTTTCTACCAAACTATAAAATTTAAAACCAAAACCAAATCCCAATTCAAAACCCGCATAACAAACGGGCCCTTAGTCCCAACCAAGCTACCTTTAAACCCCATCCCCAGAGTTATCCCCAAAGTAAATCCCAACTTAAAACAAACGGGCCCTGAATAAGCTTTTGGTATTGGCGTGATTCAAGAGGTCAAACTATATCAACAATTAGTCAAAGAACAATTTTAATTGACTGTCACATGATATACAATTCCTACAAAATATAATTCCCTCTAATCATTTGTTTATTTTGTTCAGGTTGTAAGGAACAACGCTGGCTGACTCCAATCAAAGATGGTTGTCGCTTTATGGTCTAATGTTATCTACATATTTCTGTGATTCATTTTGGATCTAGTGTTTATATCAAGAAATTGGGTATTTGAGTTTTAGTAATTGTTTTTGTCAATTGATTGAGGGGATTTGTTTGGAAAGCGTTTACAAACACTCTATTACGTTGAATTTCATCTAAAACAATTTCATAAATTGTTAATTGAATAAATAGGATTTCAAATGAACATAGGATAAATTTTGAGTTTTTGTTGTTGTGTGTTAAAATTAATAAGGAGGTTATGCTAAGATTGGTAGTATACAAGCTCGTTCATGTTTAACTTGCAGATAACAACAATATTTTTGGTCGAATCTTTGATACGGGGTGGCGTTTTGGTGGTGGCCGGAGGTTGGTGGTGGTGGTGGCCGGAGTTTGGTGGTGGTCACTGGAGAAGGTGAAGTGGTTTGGTATTGAGATGATGAAAAAGAGGGTATATATGTAATTTATAATAAGATATAATAAAAACAAAACCATACTACATGAGACACATGTCATGATTTTAACTAGGTAGCCCAATTTTAAAGTAGTCCATGTATATTTAAGGAAAAAAAGTTCAGTCTATAAAAAGTTAACCCGTGAGGCGATCGGGCTACTCCCAAAATTAAATCTATAATATAATTACTTTTTTGGTGGGTATATAGAAAAGTATTTGGCTTTCTCTTCATTATCTCTATTTCTTAGCAATACATTTTAATTTTTTCTATTTAAATAAAAATATGTTTTAAATTTATTCCTAATCCTAATTTTGTTAAATCAAATCACTTATAGAAATATTATCCATTTTCTTCATCTTATATTTCTTTCAAATATTTTCTAAATCGTAATCCCATTCCAAATATATCAGGGAAAACAAACACACCATAAACCCTAACAGAATGATAAGAGATTTTTCGTGTGAAATACAACACGGTTGCAAATGTACTTCAAATAAAAAAAATGAAATTCAAAATCAGCATTTGGAATATACGGAAGTTGGAGCCCCAATTTTGAGAAAATAAAAAGGGGGGGGGGGGGGGGGGGACCGATTAAGAGACCTTGCCGAATGTGGCAGTTTTTTTTTTTTTTTTTTTTTTTTTTTTTTTTTTTTTTTTTAGAACCGGATTAAACCGACGGTTTTTTATTGACCCCGGTTTGATAATCCGGCTAGGTCATGACTTTTGTTCATTTTTTTTTCTTTGTTTTAAATAACAAAAACATTTTCTTTCCTCTAAAACTAGTAAAACTCTTTTTTCATTTCATTTTCGCTAAACACAAAAATTTTATTAGGTTAAGTTTTATATTTGTATGGACAAACATATAATAATTTGGAAAGTTTATAGTTAAATCGAAAGTTAAACGGGTGGTTACCGATGTGGTTAAGTTTTGATGAAACAACAAATTAGAGTCACGAACTAATGTAAGTATTATATTTGCTTGATTTAAAAGTCAATTAATAAATGTAGGATTCTAAAACACCAGAGTTATCTCATTTTATAAACTAAAACTATAAATTTCTTGTAAACTAGAACTACGTTTTGTATTTTATTAGTATTGTGGATAAAGACTAAAACCCAACATAGTCATTTCATTTTTATCGGTTCAGTTGAATGTAAGATTGAAATTGGACAAATACTTACTATCAAAGATTTTATGAAATGTATATATATATAACCGGTTCGGCCCGGCAGTTGAACTGATGACCCAGTGAACCGACGACTCGACTAGATCAATTGAAATACCAGGTTTTAAAACATTGCAATAAACCCTCTCAATACCAAACCCAAATGGCCAGAAACTGAGCTCGCAAAAAATCATATCGTCTAAAAACCGTATTGCCTGAAAATCGAGCTCGCAGGCAATATTTTGTACGCATAAACGGATGAGGATTTCCCTTTTCAAGTACTAGACGAGTACCCGTGCATAGCAACGGGATTTTATAGCGATAGATAGTTTATTGATAAAAAAAGTTTATAGGTTATAAACGAAAAATAATAAAAGTTTGAAGATTTGGGAATTAAACATAATGTTTTGAAACCCGGTTCGACCCGGGTGGTTCAACCAGTTGAACCGTTCTGGGTGAAAAAATAGGTCGATTTAAACCGGGTCAACTTGCTAGGTTGGGTCGAAAACGGGTCAAATTAAACTGGGTCAACCCGGTTTGTGTTTTAATTGGTTGTATTTAATTTGATAGATTTGTTTTTAATTAGTTGTACAATGTAAATAAATCATTGTATTTTTAAGTAATGAATAATGTTTTGAAACCTGGTTCGACCCGGGTGGTTTAACAAGTTGAACCGTTCTGGTAAAAAATGGGTCGATTTAAACCAGGGCAACTTGCTAGGTTGGGTCGAAAACGGGTCGAATTAAACCGAGTCAACCCGCCGGGTTTGAAGCATCTCGGGTCAACCCGGTTTGCGTTTTAATTGGTTGTATTTAATTTGGTAGAAATGTTTTTAATTGGTTGTACAGTGTGAATACATCATTGTATTTCTAAGTAATGAGGTGTTTTAATATTAGTATTAATTACATTACGCATTTCCATCAATAGCAGGTTGAAAACTCAACAATTTGACATTGACTTGAAAACTCAACATTAACCATTTCTCATTTATAAGTAGTAGAGATACCGAAGAAAAAAAAAAAAAAAAAAAAAAAACGATAGTTCCTAAAACAACAATGAAAATTACACTCCATTACTCAAAAAAGAAGTATATAATATTCTCAAAGGAACATCCTTGATAACATCAAAAATACAATATGAACCAAACTAACATCACCTTAATTCTTGATGAAACCTATAACCAGTCATCATAATACTTTTGTGCCCATCTATACAAAAATCTGTTCTTGAACAATCTTTAAGAACAAAAAAGCTTTTTGCCCATCTATATCAAACTTACAATCTTCTGTAACACTTCTTCTCGGACAAACTTTCACAAAATCGAATATGAATCATATATTTATAGATTCGGTGGTAATCTAAACATTCTTACACAAACGATAACAATTTTAAACCTCTAATGGACTGGATCCATTGGGACTGGGGGATCTAAGGAAAATTTGCTAGGTGTTTTCAGCTTCAAGACTTCTAGGATGATAGACGTAAGTATGACTGCAGTAAGAACGAACCCATAACCAATCTTCCATGAAGTTCCTGCATTAGCAAGTTGTATGCCTAGCAATATATTCAAAGCTCCAAAAAAGAGAGCAATTCTTCCAACATAATGATGGTACCAGTTCCAGTACTTTCTATGCTTACTGTCTTTATCAGGTCTTATGAAAAATGCCATAACCTGAAATCATAATACAAATAAGATATACTGCTAGAGCTATAGTTTTGGCTTTTGCAGTCAAACATTTTTTTGTTTCAATCCCATAAAGGTCTAGAATTTTTTGAGATTTCTATACCAAAACTTTAATGTTTCATTATACTTTGGTGCTGGATTAGTAAACAGTACATGAATCTTTTACTTGAACTTTTAGGATTTAGGGATTAATATTGGAATTAAAGTTCAGTGTCTTTGACCTAAGAAAGTAAAAGAGTTGTCAATGTGATTTAAACCTGGAGAACGCTGAGCACGATGGCAGTTATTCCGATGCCTTTGTGAGCTGGCGCTTGGAAACTGAACTTGTTGTACATATTTAATCCAACAAATCCAGAGGCAACCGCAAATATGAACCCGATAAACTGAAAAACTACGTGCAAATAGTACCATAATGGATCCTTGTGCTTGAAGTATCGAGCCACAATAGCCCCATATGGCAATATTATACCCCATCCAAGTAAACCCAGTACTCCATGAGTTGTTTTAGAACGATGGAGATTGTTAGAAGACGTAGTTATTGAATTTGATCTTGGTCCTGATCCCCCTGAAGAACCTGAAGGCAATTAAAAAGCTAAAGCATTGACATAAAGTCAAACAAGTTGGTCTGAATCAGTAAAATGATCGACTTAATAAACGAACCTTGTGAAAAGTCCATGTGGATAGTTGTCTTGTCGTCATGAACCGATAGGAGATGGTGTTCCGGGTACTTGCTTGAAAAAGCCAATAAAATCGGCTGTGTTTTGAGCTGAGTCGGGTACTTCAGCTGATACGCTAAGTGAATCTTTGCACCATAAACCGTTACGAAAGGAGGAATTCCTGTTAAGGGTAACTCGCCTTTGTCGTGTTTTACTTGTGAGGGCTTAAAGCCCTCAGCATAATATTGTTTAATTACAGGAGTACCCTTTCGGGTAATCCAACCAACCATTGCACTTGAGTTAAGCATCATACCATCCCTTGAGAATGCCATTGCAACATATCCACTTGTGTAGGTTGCCGATAGCACAATTGTCACGACATTGTCTTTGCTTTGTGAGTACTGTTTTTAAAAATAAAGTGGATTAAGTAAAAGTAAAAAAGTTAGAACTCGCCCAAATCATGATCATATGGCATTACATCGTTCATACTTGATCTAGTAAATGTAAAACAGATCTAATGCAACGAGCCCTAAAATCACTATTGAAGGAAATGAAAACTAACCCGGATAATGTATGAATTCCAAACAGGTTTACACACCATATGTGTCATGTTGGCATATGGGAGAGGAAGAAATGCATTAATATCATCATTACATTCATCGCCTACCACCACCGAGATCCCAACAAACGCCACACAAAAGGCTAAAACCAAAAATTTTGAAACTGAAATCATCGTGAATAGAAGGGACTCTACAGATCAGAAGAAGCAAAAGCAAAGATAAGTTGGAATAATTTAGTGGGTAAGAAGGTTATGATGATTTTGTCAAGAGGTTACTTAGGTTCAAAGTTTGTCTAGTAGGTGGCAGTTGATTGATGGGTTGGATAATCATCAATCATCATCGTATTTTTCCCTCCATTTTTCAAACTACATTTTGAATTATAAAAAACACAGCATTGTTACTTTTTTACTTTTTATAATGGTTACAATATTTATATAAGAGTTTTCATGGTCCATTGTTATTTATTATAGTATAAATTATGATACATAGCATTATATAGGTGTGACTAAGTCTATATATATGAATATATCTCATAGTTTTAGATTGTATGGTACAAAGTAATGATGCTGTCATATAATTTGTGGTATTTGAGGGAAAAGTTTTCATGTTTGCTGGTATGATAGTTGAGCATTGCGTAAAAATGGGCTAAAATGGGACAGCTTTTAAGGTTAAGGGTCACCAGAGAGTTAGTTGGCATTTGTCTTGGTGCTTTTGAGTCTCCTTCAGTCCTACTAATTATAACATTTTATTTTCACTGATAACCACTTTAATACTTTTATTCAATAAAACATATGGTAACCTTGCAGCTAAATTTGTAAATTAATTTCATTTTAACCCGTAAGAAAATAGTACTAGTTTTTCAGTTAACCCGATCACCAGGTTCCATCACTTTATGTTACTTTTTTTTCTATTACGAGACTTGACCGAACTTATGGTTGGTCGGGCACTTATGGTACTACTAAGGCAAAGACATGTTAGTACACTTTTAATGTTTAGATGAAAATAATTCAAGCAAACCAAAAATTCATTTCATTGTATCAAAAAACCAATTGAATTATTAACTTGACATATACAAAAGTTTAGTGACAGTATATAATAAGGGTACTAGTATGATTCAAAATGAGGTGTGAGGATTCATCTACTTGGCCCAAACAACGGCATCTATCTCAAACTGTGCAGCTTGATATAATTCCAGCCTCTTCACTATATTTTGCCTCCTTTGAGCTATCGTTGGATCTTCATCCAATAATTTACCCAGCTGTCTTCCTGCAAGAAAAAAAAAAATAATAATAAATAAATAAATAAATAAATAAATTACTAAAGACACTAAGTAGTAAAATCTTGCTTTTTCTTTAATTAGCAGTCCAAACACAATACTAAAACCCCCTAAATTTAAACATACAAGAATTTCTAAGACCAAATTTATGTAAGTTATTTAACATACGCATGCAAGTGTTTGCTTATAATCATAAGCTTACCTCCTTTGCTCCCAGTGTGGTGAAGAAATGATCAAGTAAGCTACGTTTGGCCTCACGCACTTGAGAATACACAACAGATTTCGGGATAGAGTGTCTTAGAGTTCCAACCACCATTTGGACATAAGACAGAACAGTTGATCCTGTTTTCATTATCAAAAAGTAGAATTTAACATTCTCCAAAGTCAATTAAGTGAGATTTGATGGTATTGTAAGTCATATTATTGCTACATACCAACTCGCCGAAGATAAGCATCATTGTATCTATCAAAAATTGAGTGTGTTGGATTTCCACCCTTGTCAATGTCTTGTGGAAGATTTCGAAAGAAGTCAACTGTTAAGTAATTGCACTCCATATCAACTAGCTGTAAAGTTACTCTTTTGCTTTCATCCCTCATCCTGTCTAATGATTCATAAGCAGCTTTCGTAACTTCCACCTTAAGCGACAGATATTTTTTCAACTCCTACACACATAAAAATGATCCTTTCTGAACAAAACTTAACCTGTTAGATTTTAAACGTATTATTAATTTATTATACAGTAAAGACTAACCGCAGTCTCATTTATCGACTTATGAACCAAATCCTTTAGTATGCTATGAACCTGAATCCAATTAGGAAGACCACAGTGATAAATCAACGAAACATATTCAAACGAATATATAAAGAAAAGAAATAACATATGCATACCTACCGCATCTACAACTGCCTCAGCAGGGCCCTTCATTGTAATTAAAGCGGATTCAATAAGACGACGATATCCTTGTTCAGGGGCTAGTAAATGAGGCTGATATCCATCGGCTTCAGTAATTAGCCTTCTCACATTTTCCATGGAAAGTTGCTTGTCAAACTTTATCCTTTTCAGAGCAGCAGGGAGTTGATTATCAAAAACGCCATAAACTTTCTCACCACCTGCTCGACTGCAGAGTATAAGTGCCAAACGTTACCAATTAGAATAAAATGCCACAAAGAAGTAGAATAAGAACATCAAATGCTCAAATTCTCTGGAAAGAGATCAAGCTCTATCTAATACATACATGCCATCGAGATGTTCTTTAAATATATGATCAAAAGCACGACAAATCTCCATAATCATATATAACTTTCCCTGTAAAGAAAAAGACCATATCATCATAGAGCTAACATGAGCAGTAAATGCTGCAAACCTTTAAGATGACAAAAAGGAAAAAGAAAAGCAAGTGATACAGGACAAGCTTACTCCGGCATCAGCAGCTATGGGTCTCCCAAGACGGCTTAATTCTGTTTCAAGGTCAATAATATTTTGGCTGATGAGAGACTGAAGTCCTGGAATCCGAGATTTAATGACAGATTCCAAATGCTGAAATTATAAAACGAGCAATTAATATTTATATATAAAGAGAACATCGTAACAAGATACTACAAAGTGAGTTGACTGTAAAAAACATTATAGCTCTTGAAGAAGATTAACTGACCTCGGAAAGCACTTTCCCTAGATGCTCAGAGCCCATTCTGTTAGCAAGATGACTGTACTCAAGAGTATTAGCAAAGTACTCTCGCTCTTTCCTGCGTGCAGTAATCATGTCAACAGTTTGATTTATATCAGCTTGTGATCGATTCACGACACCAATCCAAGGGGAATTTAGCCTATAGGCCCTTCCTTCTAAAATCTGGAAAAGCAGAGAATGACCAACAGTTAAACACTTGGGGTTAAAGCCCCACACATATGAAACAAATCAAATTCCTATAGAATAAAATTGTTGATCTCCATATGAAACAAATAATTATTGATCTTAGCTTGGCTTCTTGTATAAATGTAGTTATTGATCTTCATATGAAATAAATCAAATTCCTCATTTATGTGTGTTCCAAATCAACAGGACTGACGTGTAGCAATTAAATTGTTATTGAGCATTATATGATCACACAGAAGGAAAACGTCCTACCTGGCAGTTGTATTTGGGTGTTCGCCATGCAAAGAGTACTAGTAGATTAAGGCACAAGCTTTAACATGTCACTATTTGATTAAAAATTGTGCTTAAAATTGTCAAGATACAAGCAACATTGTCTCAACAAATTTTAACAAAGAGTCAAGGTTAACTTACTTCAACTGCATCAGTACCCTTGTCCATAAGATCGATCTTTGTCAAAACACCAAAAGTTCTCTCCCCTGTGCATTTTACATTAAACCAACCAGAAAAACCAAACATATGAAAAATATCATAGGAAATTAACATATGCATAAACGAATTGACTGGAAGTTCAATGAAATTGAATCTTTAGATGCTTATATGAACTACAATATACCAAAGAAGCAGCTCCTGAGTAGTACTATAAACGCTCACTTCCCACAACTTTTGGATTCATCTCTATGTGATTGATTAAGATTTTTTCTCTTGATGGTTCTTTAAAAGATTGTTTTTTAGCCTACGAATCTATTCAGCATCAAAGTCTTAATTGATATTTGTTGTAGAATGTGGATCTTGTGGTACTAAACAGCCTGCATGGATTGCCATACATCCTTGTTTTTAATACTTATGGAGACTAATTATCATATCCGTAAGTGTTTAAATTTCAATCAAATCATACTTTCTTTGCACAACCAACCAACTAGGATGAGTTAACCATTTCCAGAAAACAAATAATTACTTGAATTTGTGTATGTGTGTGGGGATTCTATATTACCTTTTGGATCTGCTTCACGGGAAATTTTGATAGCATCGGACGTTGCAAGATCTTGGTTGGCTGGAGAAACTGCTAGAATAATGCAATTAGGCTGCATGAAAAGAAGACACGTGGTTTTCAAATTATAATAACCCCATGAGACTTTCAGCTATCCAAGTATTGTTGGGGTGAGACAAACTACATATTTACCAAGTACCAACACATGACAGATACTAATAGTCTAATACCCTTTGAGAGCAAAGGAAGGGTGTACTTCGGAAATTAGCTTGCAAGGAAATGCGAATTTAACATACTTCTATTGCTTTAAGATGTTTCAAAGGATGATGATGAATGACAACTGTATTCACAAACGGGCAGCCTCATATAAAAACCAATATACCTTTTCAATATAGGATCGCACCATGTTTTCAATGTCCTGCACAACACTATCTGACTGACCCTCTACACAAATCATAAAGGTGGAAATATATTAAGTAATCACATCCAGCAGTTGGTTAAAAATAGCAAAATGCATGATGTGAACTCACCAACAGCTACTTTTGTCAGACCAGGAAGGTCAATCAGAGTCAAGTTTACCACTGCCAAAGATCAGACATAACTTAGCGAGTTGATTTGACCAAGAGCTTTAAAAGGCAATTAAGGAAGCAGACAAGAAGAGCAGTTTGACAGACATGTAATGCTCATGAAATATAACAATATCTGACCATTAGGAGAATAGATACTGAGATATATAGGAATAGTTGATATTTGTTTGTTAAGACCCGTCTCTCGGTCAGTCTCATCAGCAATCTCCTGCCTCACATCATCTATACAAGATAAAACAGTAAGCTGGCATCTGGACAGAACTTGCTACGTATAATGAGTATAAGTAGCAGATATGAAAAACATTGCCTAATACTGTACAAGGGCAACACTTTTATTATGCACGATAAATGTGATACAAAAGCATAACGATGTTAGCCATACCAAAATCCGTGAATTGCTTTCTTGGTAGGTGAGCAAACTCCGCATATTCACTTCCTTGCTCAATCCTATGAAGCTGCAGAACAAGAGGACGCCGTGTAACAATCCCTGCAAATAGATAATTCCACTACGGTAGTTGATGATAGTTTCAATGTGAATGTCAAAGCAAAATAATAGTACGAAATTTATGGACATTTTTAAATCAAACAATTGAACATATTATTACCAGAACCGCGAGGCAGAAAATCCTTTCCGACAACACCCTCTAGCACAGATGATTTTCCAGAGCTCTAAGACCAATTCATAGGAAATGGAAGCAAAATAAGCTATGATGAGTTTATGCATGTCTTCATAAGGACACATTTTTTTTAAGGCAGGATTTTATTTAAACACTCAAGCCAGAAGCTCGAGATGGGGAAATTTACAAGATGTTGTTACAAGCCGAAATAGGATCATAAGGACTTATGATTTAATACTTCGAGTGTATTTTCCTTAAGTTTACTTAACTGGTAAGACTAATAAACAGTTAGATCAACAAAGGAAAATATTAACTTGGTTCAGAATCAAAGTGGGGAACCAAACTAAGCTTTGTAGATTTATATACATTAAACTCTAATTTAATCTAGAACAAACTCTAAATATTTGAAGTCCGCTAGTATAAGCCAACAAACAATACTATTACTGTACAATTATGAAATCATGAACTAGAAGTAACTCAGGAGATCTGAAAACTGAAAATGCCATATAACATAACGACTAGCTGAATGATTCATCTAGGAATCATGCTATAGTTATTATCTTGTTTATATCGGTTAGCAATTTACTGCGTTCATTAAACTAATAAACCTAGTCTCGAGTACTAATAATCCATGGCGTAGATTGATAATTGATACTACTAAACCCGACCACACTCTCTCCATCACCAGAAAATCACTGAATCACAGCAATTGAACCACTATAACTTTACCGTTACAACAGGGTCAACAGCACCACTGTCTTCTCCCTCATCATTACCAACACATGCACGACGCAAGTACACTTCTAGTTACGACTTTAAACTTATGTTTCAACTCAAAATTTAATGTTAGTAAACCAAAACACATACAACAAATAAAATTGAAAATGCAAATTAATGCGCGTAAGAAATGTCATTCACTGATACAGCCATGATCTGCATATATACCTGACCGCCAACGACAGCAATTGTTGGCAAAGCGTCCCAAAGTGTAGGAAGAGATGATTTGTGATCACCGAAATCACCTAACGCTGTGCATGCTTTTTGTAATTTGTTTACCAGATCAATTAGCGTCTCCATTTTTTCAATCACTCACACTTAAAATCGATTCGGTTATTGATATGAAAATCTAACTTTATTGAATAATGGATATAAGGAAATGTAGAAGAAAAGATCAAAAAAATTCTAACGGCAATGAGTGGAAATTGGAATGTTTATGATCGAGTTTAAGTTTGTAGAAACAAAATGGCACGTATGCATGTTTATGTATAGTATTATTTCTACTTGTTACTCCCTCCGTTCCAAAATATAAGTTCATTTTGACATTTTTTTTTTCAACTTTGATCTTAGTTATTTTTTTTGTGTTATATAATACTTGATGCAAAATATATAAATGAATTGTGTTTAATTTAAATGTATTTTCATTGTTATACTTTTTATCAAATATAATAGAACACGAAAAAAAAAATTAAAGTCAAAGTTTGAAAAAAAGAGTCAAAATGGACTATTTTTTGGGGCGGATGGAGTATATTATTATTATTATTATTATTATTATTATTATTATTATTATTATAAACACATCCATTTCATTAGGAACAAATTCAAAGGATCACAAGAAATTAGCGGGGAGCCTCGACACTATCTGGGCTCCCACACCTTTAGCAATGGCAAAGCTAATCCTACTGAAGATATGAGGTGCAGCATGCGCCCCAATGTCTTGAGTCATAGAGAACTTCCGGATCCGCTTAAGTAGGGTCACCGCATCTGTCTCAAGTTCCCCTAAAGAGGAAAATGAGAAGGGGATAAACCCATACCCCATGTTCGCACATTTAGTTCCGTACTTAACACGCTTGTGTTTAGCAGCATCAACCACCACACGCCCTGGCATAAAGTCCAGCAAACTAGTCTGCGTGAGGGGGGACGACCCGGTTAAATCAACACACACATCCTTTCCCCCATCCCAGGAGTAGAGCAAGATGTCTGCTGGTCTTAAGGCCTGCTCCCCCTCTCCACTCAACCCGATATCGACCTCTTTACGAGCCGAGACCCCAGATCGATCACAGATGTCAAGTAAAGTATCACGCACCAAGTTGTGTCGGTGTTTAACACCAATTGTGCCCGTACACGATATAGCATGGTCCCCATAGATATCCCCAACAGAAACCCTGGAGCACGCTGAGCACGGCACTTGAATAGAGAAGAGGGGAACGTCGAACCGATAGCATAATACGCACCTGTACGTTCTGGCATTCATAGTCTGTCCAAGCCCTGATATCGGGACCACCCTAAGCCAATCTGAAGTGTAGTCCTCCTTCTGCGACTCCCAAAGTGCCATTTGTCGGGGGGATAAACAAAACGTGGATTAAGCCATTTGGGTAACACGTTTGAAATATATGTCTGCCAATTTCTTCATAAGTTTGGGGGCAGCGATCTCATTCGGGTTACTCAGAAGGTCATTCCCTGCCTTTGCATTAAAAGCGCACAAGGCCTCATCGAAGGAGGGGCCAGGGGCTACAACACCAGAAAGTCTGAGGAGCTTAGCCTGTAGTTTGGCAGATTGGAGTCTAGACGCAAGGAAAGCATGATTCAAAGCATCCCCTGCTGAATATACTCCAAGCCCCCCGAAAGCAAAAGGCAGGGTGGCTAGTCTCCAATGTCAGTCACTAAATCCAGGCCCAGAGGCAGTAACAATACGTTCTAGGGAAGAGCGCAGTGCCGCATCAAAAGCAACGTGAGCCTGTTCGAAAACCCTAGGGGAGCATGTGCGCATAGAGAAATATAACTTTGAAATACCAGCACAAGCACGGAGAAACAGCAACTCACATTGTGGGTCCTGAAGCTTAGCAATGGCTGCCATGAGCTCAATTGTTTTATCAACCCGTTTCATAACAAGCGCACTACTAAACTCAAAGTCCACACTAACCGGTCCACCCAGCAATTTAACACCACGTAACGGGCGGGAAATTTTAGGCGGGAATACACCTGCAAGCCTGCTCCGGGGGTCTTCCTTGGGCCAAAAAATCTCAGTCTTATCCACATTGAGGTGCAGGCCCCGCATCGGCCCATCTGCTACAATAAGTTCTAAGGCCTTCCCTACAACCAAGGTGTCTCCGATAATAGTGCCATCATCAAGGTACCAGGCTTGAAAGGGAAAATTGAAAGAATCTCTAATCTTACACACCAAGGGGTGTAACACTAAGGCAAAGAGAAGAGGTCCAAGAGGGTCGCCTTGTTGCACCCCTTGATGCGACCAAAGCGTGTGTCCCCCGTAATATAATCTAGCAAGTATGGAGTAACAAAACTCCACCCAACGTGAAATAGCAGGACACTGCAAGCGAACCTCCTGTAGCATAACCTCTCGGTCCACCAAATTAAAGGCATTTTGGAAATCCACCAATAACATAGACAGACCTTCCTCGCCACCTCGATCTTCAATAAACTTGTTCACAGCGTGAAGAATAGCCTCCCCTCCTCCAGGTACCCCAACACCAAACTGAAGATCATTAAAATAGCCATCCAAGGAGTGATCGATCATAGAAGCTCCTACCTTGGATACTAAACGCCTCCAGATCGTTCCAACAGCGATGGGGCGAATGCCACCTCCGGGCTTGATCAGCGGTGTGAGAGGAGCACTCGCAATATACTCACCCAAATCCCCTGGGCATTTTCCATCGAGAAAAAGATTTATCACATGGGTCATAGAAGCGATTAACTCATCGGAAATAGCCACAGCGGCGCCACTGAGACAATCTAAAAGGTGTTGTGCACGTAGTCCGTCTCGACCACAAGATGTACCGCGGGAGAAACTCTTAATCATATCGAGGACCACACCAGGAGATGCATGGAGGTTATGATGTTCAATAGGTGTATCCGGTAGAGAAGGGGAAGACTTGAAAGGTTGCTTAACCTTAAGGTCCTCAAGGGTAGTGTCATTGTAAGGGGCAACACCAGCGGAAGAAAGGACTCTGACCGCCGCAGTGTAATGACCATCACAAATCTTCCTCTTACATTGCTTGACATTGCGCTCACCCAAGTCCAAAGTACCCTCATCAGTATTAGACCATGCCGGGGGGGGGGGGGGTTCAGCTAAAACCTCCTTGACAAGTTGCAACCTCCCACTAGACGTGCCCCAATATCGAATGGCATTAACGATATATTCTTCTTGGCGGTGGCGCTTGATGGCAGACCTGCATTCCATGTTACTCCTCGAGGCAAAGACTTTAAGGAGACAAAGAGGCAAGACGAACAGGCTAATCCAACAAGAAATGTCTCCAGGTGCGCAGATAACCTTATTAAGAGCCTCTTTCAGAATGCGAGAGAATCCCAACCGGCACTTTGGAGGGATGGATTTGACAGTGTGCACCCCTTTAGAAAGCAATGCGTCAAGTAAACGGAGGTCAAAACCACAGTGTTTGTCACACCCCAAAATCGGGTTCAGCGGAAGCATACATGCAGCTGGGGTGTAACTCAATTGATATCACAACACAAGTACAAAAATGTTTTACACTTCAATCATTTATAATAAAATAGTTTAATAAAAAATGTTGAAGTTACAATGTTAAAAGTGGTGCGGAAGTAGGCCCTTAAAATAGTTTAAAACGGTCCACAAATGAATAATCAGAGTCTTCTATGACCATGCCATGCCCTGCCAAAACCTCCAGTAGCGTGCCATAGCTTAATACCTGAAAATACATGCTAAAGTGTCAACACGAGGTTGGTGAGTTCATAGAGTCTTGTGTAAAATGAAATACAATGCATTGAAATGAAGATTTCCCAGCAAAGGCGTCGTAAATCCACTCAGTTGCAAGTCCCGCCATAAGAGACTTGTAACCTGTGTGTTCACAACCCACTGCCAAATATGATTTGGTTTGTGTAAACAAAAGTAATATGTGGTCCAAGATTCAAAGATAAGTGTAGCAATGTCGCTATATAAAGGTAAAAGTGATAATGTAGCCATGGCGATGTCGCCATATAAATGAATCTGACCATAAGCAAAACGCATAAATAGTTTATCGAACAAAGTTTCATAGCACCAGTTTAGGAAAGAATATTGATTGCACTAAGTTCAAGGCACCGAAAAGGTTTTCTAGCTATATGTAGGAGGTTACGCTCCCAAGTAATGTAGGTAATCACATACCTAGGAAATGTAGGTAATCACACATACCTATGAAATGTAGGTAATCAAACATACCTATGAAATGTAGCTAACGGTTTTTAATTTAGGCAATCATAGGTAATCTGTAATAGTTTAAATTATGCACTCATGTCCATGAGTAAATAGCAAGTAGGTAACAAGTGAATAGTATTGTACACGGATAATCAAACAAGTATTAGATAAGGCTGAAAATATTTGAGTAATCAACCATGTAAAGCGAGTAATGCGTTTAAGTAAAACGAGCATGTATTCTCCCCCAAAGAGTTTATAAAACAATTAAAAGAGTAGGGGCTATGACTCACCTGGTGCGATAGCTACAATGACAAAAGTGGATACACGAAATGAGGCACGATCTCTAACCGCAACCTAATATGAATGATATGATCTAATGTAAGAAATGAAATGATGCTACACATGCAAATATGTATGTTATCGATACCACTCGTTAGTTTTGAAAATAACGTTTATCGTCGAAAAATACATTTTTGACGTCTCGTTAAGTTAATAACCACTTTCCATGTAAATACGTTGAAACGGTACTCCACGATCCTCGTTTGGTGTTCTATCGGCAAATATAAGGTTTTCGTCGCAAAATGACACTTTTCATAACTTGAAAATATGACCAAAATGGTCTCGCAAAACTAGCCGCAAAATAGTGAATATTACGAGTTAGGAAAGAAGCTTAGTAGTTTTAGGAAGATTTTCACCATATCTAAAAAGTCACAAAACTGAAGTTTGTCCATACGGGTCTCGATCATAAAGGAAAATAGCCGTCAAGTGAGGTGTTTGGGTTGTTTTGGCAAATTCTGGGCAGTTTTCAGGAAAGTTTGGAAGACTATAAGTTATTCGTTATAAATCCTTTTGACAAACAATTGGATGTTTTGAAAACTAGGCTGGGTGAACTAACTTTTTGTCAGTGATGTAAATTTTCCAAAAATGAGTTTATCAATAAGTAAATTGGCTCTCAACATGATGTATTACAAAAACTGTTTCGATACTTAGTAATATTTTGCTAAAAAGCTGATGGAAATAAATAGAGTTTCGTCGATTTTAAAACGTGTATATCTTGGTCGTTATAAGCTTGTTTTCTACGTTCTTTATATCCCCGGAATCGTGGGACAACATACTAATATATTTTTGATAAGTCGGGATGGCTAGATCAAATTTTACACCTCAGATTGGCCCTTGAAAATTGTGGGACAGCAAGTACAATTTTCAGAAAATAGTTTTCGTCGTTAAACTTGCAAAAATCATATCTCCTTCGTTATAAACTCGTTTTAATCCGTTCTTTCGCCCACGGCTTCATTTTTGAAAGTATTTTCTAAATCTCTAGCCCAAAGTTACCCGGAAACCACTGAGTTTTCTGGATTTTACAAAATGGGACAGCAACATTTATATAGTGGTTAAAATTGATTTTTCTAGTTTAATACTTGTCCAAATCCACTCCAATCAACTCGACAATTATTAAATCCTACCATACACCTTCTTAGGGTGTCATGGGGTCCTAAACATCACCAACCTTGGTGGGTTTCATGGGGATAATCATAGGTTAATTATAATCTCATAATAATTAAGAAATACTTGAAAAGTGGTATATATAACATAACTACTTGCATATTTAACCAATATATCTTGAAAATACATGTTACTAATGAATGAAGGTATTAGATGATGAAAAAAATAACACTTGAAGCTTACTTGAATATATATGGAGTTTGATGAGAAATGGATTAAGAAACCTAGGTTTTTATCACAAAACCGTAACAAGGAATGAAAGTAGAGCTTGATTATGTCTTGATCTTGAAAAATTTATGGATCTTCCTTGTGTTTTTATTCTTGGTCGTGGGTTTGGATGAGGGGAGGAAGAAGAGGAGTTTTACTTTATGGAAATGAGATATTATGTGATAAAGTTGAAGTTTATTTGTAAATATCTATGAGGTGTGGCATTTTTGTAATTATTAGATCAATATAAAGTAACATGGGGATGGGGGGGGGGGGGGGGACGGCACATGGAGGATAGGAATGAGTATGTGTGAAGCTTGGCTAATTATCTCGTTCACGGAGTCGGTTTTGGTTCCGTTAATCGCTAACCGTAAATTGTTAAGCCGCGAAACGTAAATCCGGGTATCGTAAAAATATGAAACTTGAAAGAATGAATAAACTTGTCAAAATACTCCATAATAAAATATAAAATGAATGGTAAGTTCCATCGGGTTGCATAAACGCTGTTAAAACTGGAAACGCGGGTTAAAAATGCGTAATTCGCGTAAAACGCTGAACTGGAAAACGTAAAATTCCAAAACTTTTAAAATTGTCGTAAAACGAGAGAAAATCATATTTCTATTGTTTATAGTGTTTTATGGACATATCGGGATGCTGGAACGACGTTTAAACCCAAAAGTAAATCTCGGACACGGCTTCGTGATTTTTGCAGAAATGATCCGACGAGCGTCAAACTCTCGGATTATCATTAAAATAGTTTAACTTACGAGAATATGAAATAAAAATTTAGGAGATGAATAGTGAAAGTGAATAGTAAAAATGAATAGTTGAAATGAATAGTAACTTTTCAAAAATGAAAATGAAATTTCGACGTTTGAAAAAAGACCTGAAATTACGAGTTGTGACAGTGTTCTTCCCAAACCGGGTCGTTAACGCGAACTAGTTCAGAGGAGGGAACCGGTGGTTTGACGAGGTCGAACAACACAAACCTGACAACACCGTCACCACAATCAGGGGGAGATACAACCTCAGAGCCATGCCGACATTTAGAGCGGAGGGTGTGCATCTTGAAACAGCCCCCGCACAACCAAAGGTTCATACGTTTCAATGTGACCTCAGCCGTCTCAAAAACACCACGATTAGTCGCCAAGGAAAGTTTAGTGATGGCAAGCGCATCCCCATTAAAATGACGATCACGAAGATGAGAGATCAATGAGGTCTTGACAAGCCCATTACCATTACCATCTTGACAACCACTTAAGCCCGCGAAAGGACAATGAAACCGTATTATTGCCATTTTTGTTAAATAGTATCGCGAGATAAAGCCACCAAACGGCAATCACAACCCGAAGAACAATTATGCAACTAACCGCCACAACCCAAACACAACAAGCCCACTAGGTCCAACTGTAGCCAAAGTAAGCCCAACAACCTTTAGAAACCAAAAACAAAATAGGTAGGAAAGGGATGCACCACGTGACACACCCACTATATCATTTTGCAAAAAGAAACACATTGCAACTCCTCAAAAGAGAAGGGGGGCCCACCAGGAGAACAAAACGTGAACAACAGGAGTACTAGCAGGAAAACAAAACGCAATCAGGCCAAGGTAACCGCAACCCCTAACCACAAAGCAACAGGCAATCACCAAGCAACTCGCAAACACAAGTCACTATCAATAGACGCTGTCACACAAGTAAAACGCTACCAACAAGTGGTTCCCGCCAAGCAACAAACCAACCTGAACACCGCACCAGGTGGGTAAGATCTCCCAACCCCCCCAACAAACCAGAAACGGAGAGATGAAGGCGAAAGAATACAAGGGACAGTCAAACAAAGCGAGTCTTGAAGTAAGACCCTCGAAAAGGAGACTGTATGGAGAAGCAAAGGAGAAGGAAACGAACTGTACACAAGATGATAAGGGTGTGGCGGGATTCAGGTAAACCACGAGGATTCAAGAGGAATCCCAGTCGAAGCCAACGATCGCCCACACAAACATCATCTCGTTGTTATTATTATTATTATTATTATTATTATTATTATTATTATTATTATTATTATTATTATTATTATTATTATCATTATTTTTTTTTATTATTATTATCACTTTATTAGAAAATAATAGAATTTACAAGAAGTTATTATTATTATTATTATTATTATTATTATTATATTGAAACAGAATAAATTTACATAAAGTTGGATGAAGTGTAGACACAAGCTGTGCTCCCACTCCTTTATGTTATTATTATTATTATTATTATTATTATTATTATTATTATTATTATTAACTTTGACGATTATCCATGGATTTGACCATGTATAGTAGCGTTAATTTGTGTATGTATATATTGGTGTGGAGTAAGTGATTGTGAAGAAATTAACTGGTTTAAGTTTTAAATAAGTATTGAAATATTTAATAAATTGTGTTGTCATTAATAAGTAATTAAGGGTATTTTAGTATAACAATATTACTTCTTTTTTTATGTTTTTAAGTTTTAAGTTTTAAGCAAATGTATTTTCTCTTTATATGTAATGTAGATATATTCGTGAAACTTACAAGTAATATATTCTGGCGGCTTCGGGTTAATCCAAACCCGAATAAAACATAATTCCAATCCTCCTAACCTGACCCAGTTGAGCCATTTCACATAATAACAAATGAAAATCCATATACTTGACTCCATGAAAATATCGTATTTACCCAAAATACAACCCCTAAATATGAAATTTCCATTTTTTGGAAGGGTACATATGAAATTTCCACTAAAATAAATCCAATTGCTCTAATCTCACGTTTAGGCTTTCTACTATATAATGATCAAACATTAGGGTTTAAGGATACTGAGGAAAAAACAATGATGGAGTGCTAGTGTGTTATATGTCCCAATGATACATGTCACCGGATTGTCCCACTCTCGACTTGTTTCCGCTCAAAGAACAGTTCGCTCAATAGGATATTTGAAAGTTTCAAAAACTTCTCGCTTTAGGATTGGAAACAGGTTACATTAAGGAAACATTGAAGATTGCATGAGGATTTGATGCTAAGAATGCTCTCATCGACAGGTGAATCTTGGAATATGACGCCAAATAGAAAGATCTACTACTTCAACTTTTTGAGAGTAAAATGATCTTATTATTAACTGTATATTGTGATAAGATCGATAGGTATTGATGAAGCGAAAAGTGTACCGCTTTTGGGGGTCATTTAAGGCCAAAGTCGAAATTATTTGATCAAATATTGCCCTAAATCGTTCCTTTTGTCATTTTAGGTACTTTTGAGAGGAAATTTATAAAAGGAAACATTTTGGACGTTTTTGGAGCGAAAAAGTGAAGAAAACGACAAAGTCTCAAAATCATGCTGGAAATTGCACATGACGGCGTCACAGGTTGCTAGTGATGGCGTCATGACTTGACAAAGAGGTGGATAAATCAATTACACGTGACGCGCCATAATATTTTCTAAAGAGTTCGTGACGGCGTCACGTTATAAAATGCCAAGGTCATCACGTATAACCTAAAGAGAGACGGCCCAGAGTTCATAAAGAGTGACGGCGTCAGAAGTGGATCTAGGCAATACGAGTATTATTTTGGCGGCGAGTTGACGGCGTCACACCTATCTCTTGACGCCGTCAGGATACAAAATCTATATATAGTTTTCTAGTTTTCATTCATTGTGTGCAACTTTGAAGGGAGTAAACCCTAGACGAATTTTACAGATATTTTAAGGGTTTCAAACCCTTGTTTCATCCATGCTTAATTGAAGATAAGTCTTTAATCAAATCATTCAATATGTCTATGTGTTGTTTGATTATATCTTACGTTTTTCTTCTCTTTAACATGCTAGGCTAGGTTTTCCTAGTGTTTTCTTAGATGTAATGAAACTTAGATATTGATTATGGGTTGGTTATTTTGTTTATAATTGTTGTGGATGAATGAATTCGATGTTAGGCTTAAGAAAACTGGCAGACTTCCAATTGGTAACTTGCTTGAACGTCTTAAGAAACATGATCGGAGGTGTACTACTATATATTGGTTGTATTTAATGCGTAGGTAACTACTAATGAGGCCATGTTAGGAGCTAGTAGTCAGCTCGACATAGGAAGAGGTAGAAGCTTATAGAGTTAGGGAAGATTGTACACGGCCCTACGAATAGTATTAAGGAATATAACCCGTCATCCATGCAATTGTAACAAACTAATCAACCTGTAAAAGATAGCTAGGGAGTAGTGAAATCTAAGTAAACACATTTTCTCTCATTATTGTTTTCGCCATAATTTAGTTTAAGTTTAGTTTATTTTATTTTGATTGCATCTTTAGTTATTTGGGTTAGTTGATTAGCAACTAATTCCGCCCACTCCTTCCAAAACCGTGATTTTACTTGCTTTCATTTAAAATATAAAAATACAAAAAGAATTAGTGAGTTTTAACCCTAGCAAACACTATTCTTTGAGTTGAACGATCAATCCTCTAGTACTTGTCACTATACTATACTACAACGGTCAGGTACACTGCCTGGTGGGGATTGCAAGCTTCTCAAGATCCCTTGAGAGGTAAAACCTTTTGCGAGGGTGCAATTCTACGCATCATGTATCAATTAGTGGATAACTACAATGTAATTAGCTGTACATTGATTGGTGATTCCCTTGATTTGTGAGGTTTACCCAAAGTAGTTTATGTATCTTCCTATATGTAGCCCTATTCGATTGGTCTGTAATCAAATCAATCAAATCAGCATTCACATTTACATTATATTCTTTATACTTACATGGTATCAGAGAGATCCTAAAACACCTGACCCTAAAACCAAAAACAGCTGCCTCCTTCTCTGGCCGTCGGCTTCGGCCAGCGGCTCGGAGGTTCTTTCCATCACACTTTTCTGTAATACACTTGTTGATTTTTTTATGTTAATTTTACCGCCTTTGATTCCTTTAATAAGGTCCATCATCCTAACACCTAATGTTAAAAGTCTTGCGGATTTGTTCTGATGTCTTGCCTTTGATCATGTCCGCAATAGTTTGACAAGTGAGATCCAACAGGCTTTTGATGTTGAGATAGTTAGCAGCCACAATGAGATCTAACATAATACTTACTTATGATATTAATTCTAAAAGGTTTGGTAGGGTTGGCTATAATATTCAATCAATGAATGAATCGAATACTATATTGTGGTGGGGTTTAGATGCAAAAAAATTGGTGGATCTTTATGTTTTTCTAGGGAAAAACACGCTCCGTTTGCTTCGAAGGTTTTTTGGGGGTTGAAGTTCTAGAAACAACTTTTGTTTTCTTATCTTTTCTTTTGATGTTAGTGCATGAGTCTTAGTTGTAATTTCCTTTGTTTCAGTTGTAGGGGATACTTTGGGTTATTCCGTTTGTTTTAGTTGTAGGAAATACTTTGGGTTATGCCATTTGGTCAAGATACTTTAGTTTATTCTATTTGGTAAGGGATACTTTAGTTTATCCCATTTGGTCATGATACTTTGGTTTATCCTGTTTAGTTTGGATACTTTGGTTTATCTGATTTGTTGCGTATTTATGTTTGCTACTGCTTGAAAATGTACTTCCGCTTGCTGTCGAATGTATTT
The DNA here is from genome assembly GCA_030686995.1 of Artemisia argyi. Classification (NCBI taxonomy): domain Eukaryota; kingdom Viridiplantae; phylum Streptophyta; class Magnoliopsida; order Asterales; family Asteraceae; genus Artemisia; species Artemisia argyi. Next base: position 54,751,231 of record CM060683.1, on the reverse strand, counting down.
GATAAGGATTTATTTGATACGCTTTTAGGGGGTCATTTAAGCCCTAAATCGTAAATATATGGTAAAACATTACCTTAAATCGCTTCTTTTGTCATTTTAGGTACTTGGGACGTGAATTCTAGAAAATGGAGCATTTTGGACGTTTTTGGAGTTAAAAGTCAAAAAAATGACAAAATCAAGAAACTATGCTGGAAATTGCACCTGACGACGTCACACCTTAAAAGGTGACATCGTCATTTGAAGATTCAGGTGATGGAAATCCTTTGCATATGACGCGCCAGAGAATTTTTGGAGGATTAACACGTGACGGTGTCACGTGTTAAATGGAGTAGGCCGTCACGTATTATATTAGCAAGAGATAGCCCAATGATGATAAAGAGTGACGACGTCAAGAAGCTTAATTGTGCGACAAGAAATCCTAATTACGGCGAGATGACGGCGTCAGGACTCATAACATGACGCCGTCACCTATGTATCTCTATATATACTTATAGATTTTTTCATTAAAAAAGAGATGGAACTTGTGGAACTTAGAGGGAACTTTGTACTCCGAATTTTACAGCAACTTTAGGGTTTCAAACCCTATTCTCTTACATGTTTAATGAAACCTAGTTGTTAATTATCGATTGTTTGATTGATTGACTCACGTTAGGCTTAAGAAAACTGGCTAATCTCCCATGCGGTAACATGCTTGAATGTCTTAAGAAACGTAATCGGATGTGTACTATGGTTTTATTGATTGTATTTAATTCATGAGTAGATGTTGATGATTCTATAGTAGGACACTAAACATGTCATCATAAGAAGAAATAGATGCTCATAGAGTTGGGGAAGGACGTACACGCTCCCACGACCGGTATTAAGGAATACAATCCTTCGATCAAACAATTGTAACAAATATATAAATCAATAATAGATAACTAGGGAGTCGTGAAATCGAAGTAAACACATTTCTCTCTTATAAGTAATCCACCGCATTTACTTTTCTTGTTATTTATTTCATTCTGTTTAATTAATAATTTTGGGTTATTTGGCTAGCAACTAATTCTGCCCTCTCTTCCAATACCCGAGATTTTATTGCTTTTCATAAAATATAAAAAATACAAAAAGAATCATCCCTCACCTTTAGACCTAGTTAACCTACATCTGAATCCTAACGACACTATTCCCCTTGAGAACTGATGACGTATAGTACGGATAGCAGGCCTACTGGGCTGTACTATACAATCGGGCTCCGGCCCAACAGGCACGGATCGGGCTCCGGCCCAACAGGCATAACTGGGCTTCGACCCTGCAAACAAACCGGGCTCCAGCCCTACAAGCAAAACGGGCTCCGCCCAACGAGCAAACTGGGCTCCGGCTCAACAAGCCAATAAAGCCAGACATGGCTAAAGCCCATGCCAAGAGCATGGCACGATCCGGACAAACAAAGGATGTATACGAGTGGCACTTGTGAAGTACGCTCGCAGATTGGCCCCCAATCCGAAAAACCATCCACGTCCATGACAATCGATTAATCTGCGAATGCTTGCCCGACAAAGGTCCCACCTTGGCCACTACAGCAATATAAAAAATATTAGGAAACCCTAATATTTCCACTACCTATAAAAGGAAACCTCGCCTCACACCTTCGGGGTATGACTTTCTCACTCATCACAACACACAGATATTTCTCTGACAACATGAGTACTTACTCTCATGCGGGAGCTTCATCGTGAGGTCCGTCCCATGGTAGGCTAACGGTGTGCTTCTATTTGTGCAGGAACTCATTCCTCTACTTGGATTAGTGCATAAGCTATACAACGGACGATCCATGGGACCAGTACACAACTGCATTTTCAAAAATACTCGCCATGAGCAATCAATTCGGCAACACTACTTCCACGTCTACATCCACCGTGCGGAATACAATGGGGAAGGGTAAAACACTGAAGGATCAAAGTGAGCTTGCACCTGATGCAACTCTCCTACAACATGATCACCAGTTGCTGCCAAACAAAGCTGAGAAAGCTCATCAATAGAAGCTTCATCCTTTCATGACGCTCCACGCATCCGGACATATTTTATTTTTTGGTATTCTCGGTCGCAAGCTCCGGCTTATGAGGATATGGCTGTCAAAATAGCCAAGCTAGAAGCTTCGTCTTTTCATGACGCTCCGCGCGTTCGGACATATTTTATTCTTTAGTATTCTCGGTCGCAAGCTCTGGCTTACGAGGATATGGCTGTCAAAATAGCCAAGCTAGAAGCTTCGTCCTTTCATGACGCTCGCGCGCGTCCGGACATATTTTGTTTTTTGGTATCTTTGGTCGCAAGCTCCGGCTTATGAGGATATTGCCATCAAAATAGCCAAGTTAGAAGCTCCCTCCTTTCATGACACTCCGCGCGTCCGAAAATATTCTATTTTTTGGTATCCGCGGTCACTAACCCCATCACCATTGTGGCCTCAGGCCTTTAGAGATAAATACCAGTCAACGAACTTGGATGCTTCCAAAAGTCTTTTTATCTCAGAGTGGAAAGTTTATTTCCTAATGGCAAACATCATGAGCTGAGAAACCTTTAACCACACGGCATGTTCCTATTACCAGCACAGCGGATATCCGCTCTTTTGTCTTAACTACTTTGATGCGTGGGAATCGCACCTTGCTTTACCTCTCGAGGGATCTCGCGAGGCTTACAACCCCCACCAGGCAGTGTACCTGATCGTTGTAGTATAGTATAGTGACAAGTACCGGGGGATTGATCGTTCAGCTTAGGAATAGTGTCGCTAGGATTAGAAAGCCTAATTAATAGTTCTAGAGATGGAAGATGATTATTTTTGTGTTTTTATATTTTATGAAAGCAAGTAAAATTTCGGGTTTTGAAGGAGTGGGCGGAATTAGTTGCTAATCAACTAACCCAAAAACTACTTTATAACTAATTAACTAATGAAAATGAAATTAAACTAATATTAAACTAAGGTTGTGAGCAGTGGTTGGAGAAATTGTGTTTACTTAGACTTCATTACTCCCTAGATATCTTTTACATGTTAATTACTTGTTACACTTGTATGAATGACGGGTTGTATTCCTTAATACCATTCGTGGAGTGGCATACATAACTCCCCAACTCTATGAGCTCTTATCTCCTCCTACACCATGACCCAGCACAACTATAGGGATTGTAAACAGTGGCTCATGCATTAAATACAACCAATAAAGACCTAGTACGCCTCGGTTCATGTTTCTTAAGACGTTCAAGCATGTTACCATTTGGAGATCTGCCAGTTTTCTTAAGCCTAACATATAATATCATTCATTCAAAACAAGAATAGACAAGTAATCAACACATAATCAACATCTAGGTTTCATTAGATCTAAGCAAACACAAAGGAAATTTAGCCTAGCATAGTAGAATTAAGATAAGAACAAAAGATAGACAACCAACACATAGACATATTGATTGAATTAAGAGTATACTTATCTCAATTACAATGCAAGGTCTCAAGGGTTTGGAACCCTTGAAAAACCTGTAAAAGAGGCACCCAAATCGTCTTTAGGGTTTCACCAAAACTTCTCTCTTTTTAATGAAAAAACTAGAAAACTATATATAGGAAAATCGTCCTGACGGCGTCAAGAGTAAAATCTGACGCCGTCAACTCGCCGCCATATACTTCCTCGGACGCCCTAGATCCAATCGTGACGGCCTATGTGACGCCGTCACCACCCTCGGTAAATTAATCTTGGTCATTTTGACGCCGTCATCTCTTCATCTGACGCCTTCACAACCTTCGGTAAAATATTCATCCTTTCTGACGCCGTCAAGAGTAAATCCTTGACGCCGTCACCTTGTAATTCCAGCTTGGATTTGGTACTTTGTTGTTTTCTTCACTTTATGCTCCAAAAACGTCCAAAATAGCCTCTTTTCCAGAATTCACTCTCCAAACACCTAAAATCACAAAAGGAACGATTTAGGGCAATATTTGATCAAATAAATTCGGATTCGGGCTTAAATGACCCCCTAAAAACGGATCATTTTTCGCCTCATCATATACCCTTACACTTGAGATTTGCTTGTCCTCAAGCAAATGAGCTTTTATTCTACTCAAAAGACAAGTTAGGGGTCATTTAACACTAATATAAAAGTAATCACAACAAATAATCGTTCCACTAAAGACCAATAGACAAGCACGGAGGTCATACACAAGCACCTCACAAATAGTGTTTAGATACTCACATCTCTCGGGTGTAATAAAGTAATATAACATTATGGAAATGGAAGATATCTCTCACTACCTGTCATAGCAAAATAGATTACCATAGGCTTGGGAAAGGATCAAACCTCCACCACATGGCGTAAGCACCTAGGATAACTATCAAAGAGGTCTTTTAAAGGGTTATAACGTTAGGTGTAGGGATATGAATTACACGGTTTTGTTGGATAAAGGAAGTTTTACTGGTGGCGAGTTAACAATCTTAGTTAATTACATGTACAAGATGGCGTTGCTAAGCCAAGACTAGACTCGACTTAAGCTAATAAATGAGAAATAACAAAAATATAAAACGAACATAGAATGAAAAGGGATGGTAGTCCGTATGTTTTTTCTCTTTTTCTTTTCTATTTTTTTTTTCTTTTTCTTGATTTTTTCGATTTTTTTTTTTTTTTTTTTTTTTTTTTTTTTTTTTTTTTTTTTTTTTTTGCATACACTCTTACCCTACCATCCAAAATAATACATCATAGGGGTATGAACATTCCCCTTACACTTGAATCTTTACATACTTTACATTTAACTAATCTAATGACTCGAATTAAGAAAATCAAAACACTTGGAGCACTTTTAAGATTAACGTACATATGGGGGTAATAATATGATGTTCTTCCCCATTACTCCATAAAATAAGTACTTACCCATGAGTCCCAATCGTCCCAAAACAATATGTACAAGGATATGACTCGACTTAGCAACCATGTAATCAATTAGAAAGTTAACTTAGGGTTTAACAAATAACAATAATGCACTAAAAATGAGCGCATACACGGAAGGCTAAGGCGATTTGGGTGTACATTTAAGTGGGGTGTAACAAATTCTTCCTTTAAGTAAAATGCTTAAAGTTAGAAACGAAAAGATAGGCTCGGAGGGGTGTACTAGGGGTATCGTGTACTAAAAATGAGTACAACGCTAAGGGTGTGGGAAAAATTAGTTGACTTAACTAGCCAAGTAATATGACTTAAATGGTCAAGTAATCGTAATACGGGTTTAACACAAGGGTGATCCTAATGCCTCTTATCATGTAGTAAATCCTACTACACGAATGTAGTCTCACTAGCGGTCTCGGGATGCATCACTAACGCAAGTTCTAGAATCTAAATGCTACCGGTACACTCATAAGCACCAATAATAAATGCTTTTCCTATCAAATCTAAAGGTGAACCTCACAATTTTGGGTGGAAAATTTTTCTGAATATACGGTTATGTGCTAGTCATACAACCTCTTATCCATGAGACGCTTGCTATGGCTAAAGTTTCACTCTTAAATGTTGTAAAAAATTTTAAATTTGGCGCTAAAATTGCACTAACAAGTATTTCTCATAGTTTTATTACACATCTACTATCAAACAAAACAAACTCAAGCGAAAGTGCATATGTAAGGTATCATCTTTTTACCCTCCCCTTACACTTAAGATGAACATTGTCCCCAATGTTCAAGTAAAGAATGTAAAAGTTAAAAGTAAAGAGAATGCATTCAAATACTCCCCTGATTCGCTCGGTATGGATTTTAGGTTGGCCAGGTTAAATCTTCCTCCAAGAAAACGAACAATCAAAGCTTCCCTTCCAGAATATAAATCATCTTCTTGTCTCAAATAACCTGTAAATCCTGACAAAAGTAGACAAGGCAACCTCGCGTAAAATCGGCGGCATCCTATATAAGTTACTAAATCCTAGAAAACAAAATAAGATATAATGCTTGTGGAATGAAGTTTGCAGATTTCCTGGAGATTATAAAACTTAATAATTCACAAAAACTTATAAGACTCCGTTAGAAAAACAAAACTGGTAAAATTTCCAGATTTTTGACTCCTGACGCCGTCAAGAGCAATTGCCTGACGCCGTCAGAATGAACCTGCAGAAATCTTTATGTTAAGTTTTCGGAAAATTTCTGGAAAAACTTTGTCCTACTTCCTGGAAAATCCTGCAAAACTACATCATGACTCAATACAAGCATTTGACTCTAACAATACGAATACACATGTTCATTAAATATTGTGGAGAATCATGATCGGTTTGTTTCTTAAAAAAAAACATATTTGGGGTTTCCCCTTACACTTATCTTTTGCAAAAATACCTTTAGGTTGGAGTTAAGACTAGGCTAAACAACATAATAAAGTATTTCACATTTTAATTGAGAAACATGATCAACCAACAATAAAAATAAAACATGCATACGAAAGCAAATAACAAACACATAAACAAACAAACAAATAAATAAATAAAGCTTGGGTTGCCTCCCAATAAGCGCTTGTTTTTGTTCGAGTCACGAGCCTGACTCTACCCTTATTTCACGGATAAAGGTGAGGTTTTCCCTACACTTAGGATTAAGTGCGGGTGGTAGTAGCGATACACACCATCTCGGTAGAAGTATGCCACATGAAGAAAGAGTGGTGGATGAATTATATGCTCAAAGGGTTGTGCTCCTATCATCATAACCTTACCTAATTCAATCGGGGTAACGGGTAGATTAAGATTTTCTCCTAGAAAGGGATCATTTTCAATCAACTTCAAGAGATTATTAGTTGGGGATCCATCTTGACCTAATAAACCCGGTTTAAACCCATAATATTTCTTATGATCAATCATAAATGGGTGATGTAAGTATGTAAGGTCATGGTCCACTCCTATGTTGGCTTCTTCTCTACAAGGCTTGGGGTCTACTACCTTCAACGTAAAACTACCTGGACTACATGGTTTGATGGGTGGATCGGGACCTATTTCAATTCCTAAATCTTCATCCAAGGATGGAAGATTAGGTAATGGTTTTGGTTGAGGCTCCGGTTCATCAAAACTAGGAACTTCCCTAGAACTAGGAGTAAGGTTATCACTACAAGTGTTCAAACCTATATCCTCTAGTTGTGTTTGGTTCAAAGGTTCTACCTCTATTGGGGTTCCTATAGTCTCTTCTACTTCTTCCGGGTAAGTCACGGGCGGTGTGTGTGCCTCAAATGATGGTAGGATTTGTGGGGTACTTTGTGGGCTTGGATTATCCACCTCATCCTCCATTTTATCAAGATTACCTATGTGTTTGCTTTGCACTATGGCTTTAGGTGACATCCAACTAGGTATCTCAACATGAGTATACTCATCCCCAGACAAACTTCCTGTTTGCTCCTTCAGACTTGTTTTTGATTGATTTGTGATGTTGTTTGTTGGGTTGTCTACTCCATAATAATATTGGGCACAGTTTTCTATGGTATCCCATGCTTCTTCATCATTTAATTCCCTAGGGCCCCCATCGGCAAAATCATCGATGCGCATTTGGTCACATTGGCTGACACGATAGTAAAAGGTTTCGGTTAGGGATGATAAAGAGAAACTATGATGAGGGAATTTTCGAAGTAAAATTTTAAAACGAGTCCATGCATCATATATGGGTTCATCTCGATATTGTTTGAAATTCAAGATGTCAATAGGGTAGAATGGCCTTTGTGGTTGGTGGTATGGTGGATTCGCGTACTCCATAATGGTGAACGGAAGAGTCAATGGAAATTACGAACAAACACACAAAGAAAAAGATAGACTAAAGAAAACCTAAAAATAAAAATAGAAATCTTACTAGAAAGGAATCTAGCAAGTAGACCTAATAAAAAGAAATCCTAACCTAGACAATAACTATTCCCCGGGCTGCGGCGCCAAAAACTTGATGCGTGGGAATCGCACCTTGCTTTACCTCTCGAGGGATCTCGCGAGGCTTACAACCCCCACCAGGCAGTGTACCTGATCGTTGTAGTATAGTATAGTGACAAGTACCGGGGGATTGATCGTTCAGCTTAGGAATAGTGTCGCTAGGATTAGAAAGCCTAATTAATAGTTCTAGAGATGGAAGATGATTATTTTTGTGTTTTTATATTTTATGAAAGCAAGTAAAATTTCGGGTTTTGAAGGAGTGGGCGGAATTAGTTGCTAATCAACTAACCCAAAAACTACTTTATAACTAATTAACTAATGAAAATGAAATTAAACTAATATTAAACTAAGGTTGTGAGCAGTGGTTGGAGAAATTGTGTTTACTTAGACTTCATTACTCCCTAGATATCTTTTACATGTTAATTACTTGTTACACTTGTATGAATGACGGGTTGTATTCCTTAATACCATTCGTGGAGTGGCATACATAACTCCCCAACTCTATGAGCTCTTATCTCCTCCTACACCATGACCCAGCACAACTATAGGGATTGTAAACAATGGCTCATGCATTAAATACAACCAATAAAGACCTAGTACGCCTCGGTTCATGTTTCTTAAGACGTTCAAGCATGTTACCATTTGGAGATCTGCCAGTTTTCTTAAGCCTAACATATAATATCATTCATTCAAAACAAGAATAGACAAGTAATCAACACATAATCAACATCTAGGTTTCATTAGATCTAAGCAAACACAAAGGAAATTTAGCCTAGCATAGTAGAATTAAGATAAGAACAAAAGATAGACAACCAACACATAGACATATTGATTGAATTAAGAGTATACTTATCTCAATTACAATGCAAGGTCTCAAGGGTTTGGAACCCTTGAAAAACCTGTAAAAGAGGCACCCAAATCGTCTTTAGGGTTTCACCAAAACTTCTCTCTTTTTAATGAAAAAACTAGAAAACTATATATAGGAAAATCGTCCTGACGGCGTCAAGAGTAAAATCTGACGCCGTCAACTCGCCGCCATATACTTCCTCGGACGCCCTAGATCCAATCGTGACGGCCTATGTGACGCCGTCACCACCCTCGGTAAATTAATCTTGGTCATTTTGACGCCGTCATCTCTTCATCTGACGCCTTCACAACCTTCGGTAAAATATTCATCCTTTCTGACGCCGTCAAGAGTAAATCCTTGACGCCGTCACCTTGTAATTCCAGCTTGGATTTGGTACTTTGTTGTTTTCTTCACTTTATGCTCCAAAAACGTCCAAAATAGCCTCTTTTCCAGAATTCACTCTCCAAACACCTAAAATCACAAAAGGAACGATTTAGGGCAATATTTGATCAAATAAATTCGGATTCGGGCTTAAATGACCCCCTAAAAATGGATCATTTTTCGCCTCATCATACTTCCATTACTTGCCCAAGCATAGAGACGCGGAGCTACAACTCCTTCGTGCAATCACATATGGTGCGTTTCCGGACCTTTTGTATCCTTAATTTAACGGTTAGATCATATCACATATGGTGTAGCCACCCTTCCAGTAAGCTCCGTGCTACGTGGGCCACGGCCTGTTGGAGTAAGTGCTAAAATTATTCAAGATTTTTGGATACTTGAGCATGTAAGTTTACTGCTACTAATAAAGTATAGCATTTCTAAACTTGGGGGGCTATATGGGTATCACGATACCATGATAATTATCTTTGTGCATGTCACGTAAGTACCTCTGGATACAGAAAGTACGTAAGAGGCACTGCAAGCCCGGTACAAAGACGGATGCTATATCCGCACCAAGTGCGTAAGAGGCATTGCAAGACTGGTACTAAGACGGATGCCATATCAGCACCAAGTACGTAAGAGGCATTGCAAGCCCGGTACTAAGACGGATGCCATATCCGCACCAAGTACGTAAGAGGCATTGCAAGCCCGGTACCAAGACGGATGCCATATCCGCACCGATACCAAGATGGATGCCATATCCGCACCAAGTACGTAAGAGGCATTGTAAGCCCGGTACTAAGACGGATGCCATATCCGCATCACCTGGCTATGGAAGTATGTCTTCCATCAGCCATAAGTCGGATGCTATATCCGCATTACCTGGCCACGGAAGTATGTCTTCTGCCGGTACTAAGTCGGATGCCATATCCGCATCACCTGTCCATGGAAGTATGTCTTCCATCAGCCATAAGTCGGATGCTAGATATGCATTACCCGGGCACGGAAGTACGTCTTCCGTCAGCCGTAAGTCGGATGATATATCCCATTACTCAGCCTCGGAAGTATGTCCTCCATCGACCTTTATTATATGGGGTCCACCCTCACCGATATAAACCCTCCTCTTAATCCTCTCATAAGAGATAAGACGAAGGTATCCTGTCAACACTAGTGTTACCCCGACTACAGAAAATATATTCTTCTTACAGGGTCTTTACCGTCCAGCCACGGGAAACCAAGCGTCCAAGCGACCAAACATCCAAGCGACCAAGCGTCTAAGCGACCAAGCGCCCAAAGCGGAGCAATCTGTAACATATTCTAGAAACATTTACCGCACGCTACAATAGCACGCGAGCAATGAACGCACTAGACTAGGGGGACTTGATGACGTATAGTACGGATAGCAGGCCTACTGGGCTATACTATACAATCGGGCTCCGGTCCAACAGGCACGGATCGGGCTCTGGCCCAACAGGCATAACTGAGCTCCGACCTTGCAAACAAACCGAGCTCTGACCCTACAAGCAAAACGGGCTTCGGCCCAATGAGCAAACTGGGCTCCGACTCAACAACCCAATAAGGCCAGACATGGCTAAAGCCCATGCCACGACAAGGGTCCCGCCTTGGCCACTACAGCAATATGCGAAATTTAGGAAACCCTAATATTTCCACTACCTATAAAAGTAAACCTCGCCTCACACTTTCGGGGTATGACTTTCTCACTCATCACAACACACAGATATTTCTCTGACAACATGAGTACTTACTATCATGCCAGAGCTTAATCGTAGGGTCCATCCCCACGGTAAGGCTAACGGTGTGCTTCTATTTGTGCAGGAACTCATTCCTCTACTTGGATTAGTGCATAAGCTATACAACGGATGATCCATCACGATCGGCCCAGCACGGGCTAAGCCTAGTCTTAACCCAGCCACACTTTTTGCACTAACAAGAACGATCAATCCCCCGGACCTACCATATACTGCACTACAACGGTTAGGTACACTGCCTGGAGGATTGCAAGCTTCTCAAAATCCTTTGAGAAGTAAAACCTTTTGCGAAGGTCTTGTGATCCCGCATCAAGTTTTTGGCGCCGCTGCCAGGGAATAGTTATTGCTTAGGTTGATTTTTATTTTGATTAGGTCTACTCATTAGATTCCTATCTAGTGAGAGTTTTATTTTGTTTTTCATAGGATTTCTTTAGTATATCTATTTTTTTTTTTATTTTTTTTGTTACCTTTGTTTGTAAACCTTCTCGATGAATAATAATAACATTGATCATTTGATCCCTGTTATTAGTGTCTTTCATCGAAAAATTTTCCAACTACCTATTCCGGTCCCCGTAGTGGAAAACGAAAACCCACCTAACCTTTCACCAGACCATCACTTTGGCAATAATTTTGAAATGGAGGAATCTGACCACGACAACGACCATGAAAATGGCCCTGTTTACTATTTGGATTCCGACGAAGACGTAGGTGATGACGATGTAATTGAAGAGTTTAGCAAAGAAGAGGAAGTAGATCCTCTTAAGTATGTTGACCCTAGGACAAGGATAGAGAATGATAGTCTCTTTAACATGCAAGTTCCCTGTAAGATCGGATATCGAAGATTTGATGCTTACTTTAACTCATCTTTGCCTGTGAACATAATTTCACATTCTAACTGTAATAAAATCATGGTGAATGAGTTAGAATACCAATGGAATAATATTGTTGCTAGGGTTGAGCCATTGCATGTGTTTGTAGGGAGTTTTGTGTATTTGGCTGATTTTATGGTTATGGAGAACCTAGCAGAATTTATTGATGATAAATTGACCCAAGTCATATTTGGAGAACCTTTTAAACTGTTAGCCAATCTTGATGAAAAACTTAGCGATGGGTTGATTACATTCTCAGATGGAAATGAAGATTTTGTTTACAAAATGCCACGCTTGCACCCTAGATTTAAGAATCATTCAATTGAGGCGTGCAAAAGGAAGGGACTCAAATATTCCCATGAGAAAAATAAGAAATACTATCGTAGATGTCTTGAGCTCAATAATGAATATAAGAGAGATGAAGCGACAATTAGATGGCTCACACTAGGGTATGTGAGCATAAGTGAAACAAGATAAGGTGTGACTTTGAGTCTAGTTACAAGATTCGTAAATAAAGAAAAAACGCTTCTTAGAAGGCAACCCAAGCTTTCTTTTTCATGTTTGTTTGATTTTATTTGCTTCTGTATGTATACTATTCCTTATTGTTTATTGTTCATGTCTCAAATAAAATTGTGAAAATGCTTTATTTTTTTTTAACATTGTGTTAATTACATATAAAAGTATTTTGCAAAATGATAAGTGTAAGGGAAGTCATATTTGTTGCCAAGAATGGATCGAACATGAACAATAACAATTAGAAATTAAAATACATATTAGTATTTGTTTGAGTCAAATGCTTGTATCAACTCACAATGAATGTTTTGCAAGAATTCCAGGTACTAAAACATGGATTTTTCCTGAAATTTTCCTGAAACAAAATATAAAAAATTATGTCAGGTCATTTCTGACGGCGTCAAGGGTAAAACCTGACGACGTCAGGTATTATTTTCTGAAAAATTTTCCAGGTTTTGTTTTTCTGTCGGAATTGTAAAGTTTCGTAAAATCTAAAAATTTTAAAATCCATGAATCTGTAAACATTTATTTTGCAAGCATTATATCTTTACTTGTTTTCTAGGATTTACTTTTATATAGGGTTTACCGCCGATTTTACGCGAGGTTTCTTGTTTGCTTTCTTAGTACTTTAACAGGTTATATTGGACAAGAAGATGATTATATTTCAAGAATGAGGCTTTGCATGGTCGTTTTCTTGGAGGAGGATTTAACCATGTTACCATTTCGTCTATACTGAGCAAATCAGGGGAGTATTAGTTTCTTTCATTCTCATTTATTTTTTCTTTTACACCTTTTATTTGGAACATTGGGGACAATGTTCGACGTAAGTGTAAGGGGGTAAATTGGGATACCTTAAAAACTACAACTTCACTTGATTCTTGTTTCGTTTAATAGTAGATGTCTAATAAAACTAAGAGAAATACTTGTTAGGGTAATTTTAGCACCAAATTTAAATTTTTTTTGCAACATATAGGAGTGAAAAATTAGTCTTAATAAGCATCTCATGGATAGGAATTATATGACTAGCACAAAAAATCATACCACTAAAAAATTTCCACCCCTATGAGGTTCGCCTTTAGATCTTTAGGAAAAAGCATTCATTGTTAGTGCTTGTGAGTGTACCGGCAGTACTTAGATTCTAGAACTTGCGTTAGTGATGCATCTCGAGACCACTAGTGAGACCACATTCGTGTGGTTAGGATTTTCTATATGATAAGAGGCATTAGGATAACCCATGTTTTAAACCTGTATTATAATTACATTGACTTCATTGGTCAAGTAATTTTCCCACATCTTTGTGATGTACTCATTTTTAGTACACGATACCCCCTAGTACACCCCCTCAGAGCCTATCTTTTTCATTTCTAACTTTAAGCATTTTACTTAAAAAAAGAATTTGTTTACAATCCACCCCTAAACGTACACCCAAATCGCCTTAGCCTTCCTTGTATGCACTCATCTTTAGTGCATTATTATTACATGTTTAAGCCCTTAGTTAGTTGTTTAATTGATTACATGGTTGCTAAGTCGAGTCATATCTTGTACATATTATTTTGGGATGATTGAGACTCATGGGTAAAGTACTACTGTTTTGGAGTAATAGAGGGGAACATCATTTATTACCCCCATATGTGCATTAATATTTTAAAGTACTCCAAGTGTTACGAATATCTTAATTCGAGTCTTTATTTCTATTATTTAAAAGTTTAAGTGTAAGGGGAAAACGAGTTCCCTTTGATGTATTATTTTGGATGATAGAGTAAAAGTGTATGTAAAAAAATAAAAAAAAAAATAAATTAAAAAAAGAAAAACATACAGGCTACCATCCGCTTCTTTTATTTATGTTTAAGTCGATATAGTGTCTTAAAAAAATCCGAAAAGAGTCGTAGTAGTTAGATGAGTCGAGTCTTGGCTTAGCAACGCCTCATTGTACATGTAATTGACCAAGACAATTGACTTGGCACCAGTAAATTATCCCTTCATCCAACAAACCGTGTTTTTCCTTACCCCTACACCTAACGTTACAACCCTTTAAAAGACCTCTTTGATAGTTTATCCTAGGTACTTACGCCAAAGTGGTGGAGGTTTTGATCATTTCTCAAGCATATGGTAATCTATTTGCTATGACAGGTAGTGAGAGATATATTTTCCATTTCCATTTGTGATATATATATATATATATATATATATATATATATATATATATATATATATATATATATATATATATATATATATATATATATATATACTTATAACACCCGAGAGATGAGAGTATCCAAATACTAAATGTGAGGTGCTAGTGTATAATTTCCGTGCTTATTTTGACTAAGGTAGAATGATCATTTGTTGTAATTACTTTTATATTAATATTAAAAGACCCCTAACTTGTATTTTGATTGGTATAAAAGCTCATTTTCTTGAGGACAAGCAAATCCCAAGTGTAAGGGTATTTGATAAGGATTTACTTGATACGCTTTTAGGGGGTCATTTAAGCCCTAAATCATAAATATATGGTCAAATATTACCTTAAATCACTTCTTTTGTAATTTTAGGTACTTGGAAAGAGAATTCTGGAAAATTGAGCATTTTGGACATTTTTTGAGTTAAAATTGAAGAAAATGACAAAATCAAGATACTATGCTGGAAATTGCACCTGACAATGTCACGCCTTACAGGGTCGCTCCGTCACTTGAAGATTCAGGTGATGGAAATCCTTTGCATACGCGCTAGAGAACTTTTTGAAGGATTAACACGTGACGGCATCACGTGTTAAATGGAGAAGGCCGTCACGTATTATATTAACAACAGATGGCCAAGTGATGATAAAGAGTGACGACGTCAAAAAGCTTAATTGCACGATAAGAAACCCTAATTACGGCGAGATGACGGCGTCAGGACTCATAAACTGACGTCGTCACCTATGTATCTCTATATATACTTTTAGATTTTTTTCATTAAAAAAGAGGTGGAACTTGTGGAACTTAGAGGGAACTTTGCACTCTGAATTTTACAGCAACTTTAGGGTTTCAAACCCTATTCTCTTCCATGTTTAATTAAAAGATAAGTTCTCCTTTAATCATTCAATATGTCTAGGTGTTGTTTGATTAATTGTTTGTCTTTTCTTTTCATTAACATGTTAGCTTAGATCTCTTAGTGTTTGCTTATATCTAATGAAACCTAGTTGTTAATTATTAATTGTGATTTGTTATTGATTGTTTGATTGATTGACTCACGTTAGGCTTAAGAAAACTGGCTAATCTCCTATACGATAACATGCTTGAATGTATTAAGAAATGTAATTGGATGTGTACTACAGTTTTATTGATTGTATTTAATTCATGAGTAGATGTTGATGATTCTATTGTAGGACACTAAACGTGTCATCATAAGAAGAAATAGATACTCATAGAGTTGGGGAAGGACGTACACGCCCCCACGACCGGTATTAAGGAATACAATCCTTCGATCAAACAATTGTAACAAATCAATAAATCAATAAAAGATAACTAAGGAGTAGTGAAATCGAAGTAAACACATTTGTCTCTTATAAGTAATCCACCACATTTACTTTTCTTTTTATTTATTTTATTTTGTTTAATTAGTAATTTTGGGTTAGTTGGCTAGCAACTAATTCTGCCCACTCTTCCAATACCCGAGACTTTATTGCTTTTTCATAAAATATAAAAAATACAAAATAATCATCCCTCACCTTTAGACCTAGTTAACCTATATCTCAATCATAACGACACTATTCCCCTAGAGAACTATCAATCCCCCAGACCTACCATATACTACACTACAACGGTCAGGTACACTGCCTGGGGGATTGCAAGTTTCTCAAGAACCCTTGAGAAGTAAAACCTTTTGCGAAAGTCTTGTGATCCCGCATCAGTATTCTTTAACAATTATTTATTAGTTTTACTTTATTGTTTAGTAGCTTTTAATCAGCAGTCCGAGCTTTTGTGATTTCGCCGCTCGGACTGCGAAGGAGTGTTAACCGTATATTCTAAATAAGTTCAATAGTTATCATTAGTGGATAACCACAAAGTTATTAGTTGTATAATTATGTTGATTAACTTAATTGGTGGGTTTACCCAAAATAGATCATGTAATGTCCTATATGTATCCTTCCTTTTAGTCTGTAATGATCAACGAATCAATTCAATCATTCTCTCATTGTTGATACAAAAGTTGGGCGTACCTGATTGTTGGGCTTTGCTCTTATATCAATTCGTTCCTTAGCACTTTGTTACCTGCGTACTAAGAAAATAAACAACACCGTTAGGCTTATCGAGGGATTGTCTCCCCCGATTAGACTCCGGCGTGAGAGTAAGTAATCGAATTTAGGTTTTGGTTTAAGAGTTTAGGGATTCCGTGAATCGTACCTTCAATGAGAATCGTATGATTCTATATATAGGGGCTAAGAAACCGTGTTTCTTGCTCCTTACTCTACGCACGCATGGTGCTTATCCGAGGTAAGGATATCTATTCCTTGAATAGATGATCCTTATCGGATATCCGGTGAGTTAGATTGGGCCTTTGGGCTTCATAAGCCCAAGCGTTGATACTGCGGCCCATACCATTTGTCATGGTAGCCCATTCGTGATGGGCTTAAGTATAAGTAATGTCTATCATTTGGGCTTGCGGCCCAAATATAGGCTATACGTCATCATGTCCCCCCAGTCTAGTATGCGCGGCACGTAGCCGCGGGTACTAGACTTAATGTAAGCAGCGGTAAGCGTGGCGGGATAATGAACAAATTGTTACCGCCTTTTTGGAGGTGCAATGCACCTAACAGGTTCAAAATAGTTACCTCGGTAATTGGGGGTGGTGTCCACGTATCACTTGGGATTCGGGAAAAAGTGTTGTCCCTTTTGATCTTCTAGCCACACGTTTACTGTGAGTGGGATCCACGTGGGCGTGAATTAGGGTTTTTACCACCCTATATAAGAGTGACGTCCCCCTTTATTTTCACCACACAGTAAAATACACACACAACCACTTATTCATCTTCTTCCTTTTGAGAGCGTTTTTGCTAGAAAACCTTTGAGCTTCTGTAGGTAATCTTTGTGTGCGTCCACTTAGTTTTAAGATGAACATGGTCGCTCAATTAGAGGAGTTTCGCTCTGCGTTGTCTGTTGAGGATGTGATGCGCTTTTCTTCCGACTATTTTGTGCCTTTGGATGTGCATCCAGAGGCGCCAGATGTCGATGCGTGTATAGCCGACTTCCCCGAAGGGAAGATAGGTTTATACACGAAATTTTTCGAGTACGCTAACTACCGCGTACCTATATCTATATTTCTGAGCGATTTGCTCAATCACTATCGCCTCCACATCTCTCAGCTGCACTGTATAGGTGCGGCGAAGGTGTCGAATTTTGAGGTAAACTGCCGTTTACTAGCGATAGAACCAACTGTAGATTTATTCCGCTCCTTTTACCACTCAACATGGTCGAACGGTTGGGTGTCCTTTGCGAAGCGCCCACGGGCGTTTCAATGTTATACGGAGAAAGTTGACGCCCTCAAGAATTGGAGGGAATTTTTCTTTTGGGTAGACGACGTGGTCTTTCCTTCCAATTTTGAGTTTTATACTCAGGCGTCTTTACCAAGGGATGGGCATCCCGCACCCGGTTCCTATAGTATTGCTGACGCGCAGACGTTAAATGCCAATCGCTTGGCCATTAACCCCTATCCGGAGGAGTTTTTGGTGCATGTAGGATTGAGTCGCGCGTATTTTGGCGCAGCGGATGAGGTTCCCACTTTCCTGAGTGAGGATGGCCGGGGTGGGTGTTCATCCTTTGAAATTGTTTGTAAGTTTTTCATCCTTTCTCTTCGCGCATTTACCAACTAATCTTTCGTTGTTTTCTTGCTTCAATTTTATATGTGCAGAGATGGACTTATTCGCAGTGGTGAAGCTTGATAAGCCAAAGCAGGTGACCATAGGGGTGCGTCCTCTGAGGGAAGGGGAGCTGCCTTTGCTGGAAGCGACCGCGGGGCGTTTGACTGTTTTGCCCGCGACAGTTCCCGAGGACACGCCACCACTTGTGGTGACGCCCGTTCAGAGTATGGCGCCAGAGGTAGTGGTGGCGCCCACTGTGGTGCCTGAAGTGGGGGTGGCGCGCGAGGAGGCGCGCTCAGGGTCATCTGACAGTATTCGGATCCTGAAACCTGAGGAGGTGTTGAGGGAAGAGGTTGCGCAGAACTTGAAGCGCAAGGGGGAGGCTGGAACCAGTGGCACCAGCAAGAGGCGTCGACACGTCATCAAAGACGCAGAGTCGAACGCGGAAGAAACTTCGACCTCCGGCGCACGGTTGAAGGCTGATGCTTCTCCGTTTCTGTAAGTGTGCATTTCTTCTCTCTCTTTTTTTTCTTTTTTTTTTTTTTTTTTTGCAATTACTTGTTGTAATTTTTTGTTGAGTGTCTTTGTTCCGTAGGGATGACGACGCGAAGGACGATGAAGTATCCTCTCCGCATAATGAAAACAAGGGAGAGGATACCTTGGCAGCTGATGGTGGTGAGGCGCAGCAACTTCTTGATGAGTTGGCTGCGACTACTGCCCGTCAGGCTGAGCTGGTGGCGCAGCTGAAGGGAAAGCGCGTTGGGGAGAGTCGTGCTTTGGCCCAGAAGGAAGAAGAGTTGGAGAAGCTGCGCGTGCTATTGGCGGGCGTGCAGGCTGAGCTCGGGGAGTCAAGGGCGTATGGGGAGAAGATGGCTCAGGACAAGATGAGCATCTTGGCTGATCTGCTACATGCGAGGGCGTGCAACGAGCAGATAAAGGCCAAGGCATCATGGTCTGTGTCGTTCCTTGAGGAAAAAAGGTCTGAGCATTATGCTAGCCTGCAAGAGTTCAAGGAGCGCATGGAGAAGACGCTCGTGATGTATGAGGAGAAGCTGCGCGCACTTAGCATTGAGTACGACGAGGAGCTGTATCCTCATCTCATGTCTTTGATTGCTGAGCGCAGGTATTCTTACACCCTTATCTTTTAGAATTGTTTTCTTCACTCCATT
This sequence comes from Artemisia argyi, assembly GCA_030686995.1. Lineage (NCBI taxonomy): Eukaryota > Viridiplantae > Streptophyta > Magnoliopsida > Asterales > Asteraceae > Artemisia > Artemisia argyi. The sequence goes on along the minus strand of CM060683.1, from coordinate 54,731,962 downwards.
TTATCTTATCTTGTTACCACTTTGTGAATGCAGGTGGTTGATCAGCCATGGGCTTCGTCTGGCAGCTCTAAGTACTTTAGAGTCTGCGGAGGTGGTGGAGGCCTTTGGGAAGGTCGTCCACTGCGCGATGGCGCGTGGCCGTTCGCAGGCGATGGAGGAGCTCCGTGAGGCCAAGTTGCTGGAGAAGGATTTGGCGGAGATTCCTGGTTATAGCTCAACGGCGTACGATGAGCTGGTGAAGGCGATGGCGGGGCTGAAGGTTCTTGAGCTGCCGCATATAGGGAAATTGGAGCGCGACCAAGATGACCCTATAGCTGTGCTAATGGCCGGTTTAACTTTGCAGCGCCATCTTGAGAAGAATGCGGAAGAGGAGTTAGACTATTATCTAAAACCTGATGTATCGCAGCTTCAAGTCCCAGTTTTTGCGCGGCCCCGTGATATCCTCAAGCCTTTTGCTCTGGAGAAGGAAGTCCCCTTGAAGGAGGTGCTGGAGCAACATGCGCAGAGGGCTGCTGTGAAGAAGGGTATCAAGGGCAAGGCCGTGATGTGCGGTATTGGCGCTGCACACCTTCCTAGATCAGATGGCGTGGCTGTAAGTGTTCCAACCGTATCGATGCAGGATGCCATAATCTTGAGTAAGTTGAAGGAAGGGAGTTCCGCCACTCCAGAAGAGAGCCATGATCACCGCCATAGCATATAGGTTGTTTGTGAACTTATGTATTTTGTCCTTGTAATTTAATGAATATGGAATAAAATACATTTTGTTATAAGCTCGTAACTTAAATATACTTGCATTGTTTGCTAAGTTTGATTATTTTACTAAGTCTTTTAAGTGCGTAACTTAAATATACTTGCATTGTTTGCTAAGTTGTATTTTTGACTAAGTCTTTTAAGTGCGTAACTTAAATATACTTGCATTGTTTGCTAAGTTTTATTTTTGACCAAGTGTCTTGGCTCGTTATATTGCTAAGCTCGTACGGTGTACTTGGTATATGCGCATCCGTCGTGGGGTGCGCATATGAAACTTAGTTTGACGTCTCAAGAGTAAGGCGCTTAGCAAGGATACGTGATCCAATGTTGATGGGTTTGCAACCCTCTTATTCAACGAGTAAATTAGTAGGTTAACTCATCCTTTATGCCTTCGTGGGTCTTTAAGTGGTGCATGCACGCCATGTAGGCAAAAAATATAAGATAGACAATATTGACATATATGCAATAAAGTAAAAGTGCGCTATGGAGTTAGCTAGAAACCATAACATTTTATTAATACTTGCAAGTTTATTGAAAAAATGGAAAACATAATTCCTAAGAAAGAAAAGAAAGACAAACACTTATTGGGCACCGCGTAGGGTGTGAGTGTGTTTGTGTAAGGGCCGTAGCCTAAAAGTAACATCTTTTGAGATTACAGATGTTCCAAGTGCGCGCTAGGTCGTGACCTTCTATATCGCGCAACCTGTATGCGCCGTTGCCGAGCGCGTCTGTGACCTCGTAAGGTCCTTCCCATTTGGGTCCGAGCTTGCCTGTGTCTTCTACGTGGCTCGCGTCATTGGCGCGGTAAACAAAGTCTCCTGGTCTGAATGAAGTGTTTTTGACTTTTGCATCATAATACTTCTTCATTTTTGCCTTAGCCTTTGCTTCACGTATAGCTGCGCGTTCGCGTCTTTCTTCCAGTATATCTAAGTCTATGCGCCGTTCCTCGTCATTTGTTGTGACGTTGACCTCTACCGTGCGTATAGTTGGCATTCCTATCTCGGCTGGTATGACGGCTTCTGTTCCATAGACTAAGGAGAATGGCGTGTCGCCAGTACTGGTTTTGATTGTCGTGCGATGCGCCCACAAGACGTGCGAGAGCTCATCTACCCATCTTCCTTTATGTCTGTCAAGGCGCGCTTTTATGCCTTCGCCTAGACTGTGATTAGCGCGCTCAACTAGGCCATTGGTTTGTGGGTGTTTGACTGAAGCAAAGTGTTGTGTGATGTTTAATTGTGCGCACCAATCTTTGAATGGGTTATCACAGAATTGTTTTTCGTTGTCTGATACGATCTCGCCTGGTAGGCCGAAGCGACAGACAATATTGTCCCAGACAAAGCGTTTTACTTGGTTTCCCGTAATGTTCACCACAGCTTTTGCTTCAATCCACTTTGTAAAATAATCTATGGCTACGATGAGGAATTTTACTCCTCCCGCTGCGACGGGAAAAGGTCCTGCGATGTCGATACCCCATTTGTAAAATGGCCATGGTGAGGTGATTGGTGTTAGCTCGTGCTGTGGTCGGCGCGGAATAGGTCTATGTACTTGGCAGTTGCTGCACTTTCTTATTAGGTCGCGTGCGTCGCGGTGCATTGTTGGCCAATAGTATCCTGCCCTTAAAGCGCTTGCCACCACGGATCGCGGTCCTGAGTGCATACTACATGATCCAGCGTGAAGTTCGCGGAGTACATAGTCTGCTTGAAGGGGTCCAACACATCTGAGCCATGGTTGTAAGAAAGATCGCCGATAGAGTACGTTGTCGCGGAATTCGAATCGTTGCGCTGTGCGCCGTATTCTTCGAGCGTCTTGATTATCTTGGGGTAGGGTTCCCTTGCTGATAAATTCGATGATAGGTGTCATCCACGTGGGATCTTGTTCTTCTATCACCGTTGATATTTCCATATCAAGGATGGACTTGTTCTTTAAGGTTTCCACCAATACCTGTTTTGAAAGGTGTGCGAAGCTTGTAGATGCGATCTTGCTGAGTGCGTCCGCCTTTCTGTTTTCCCCTCTAGGTACTTGTTTTATTGTGAACCTATCGAAGTTTTTGATCAGAGACTTTGTCTTTTCCAGGTATTGGATCATATGATCATCCTTGGCCTCGTATTCTCCTAACACGTGGTTAGCGACTAGCCGAGCATCTACGTTTGCCTCTAGGTTGCGTACACCCATTTGAATTGCGATGCGTAATCCGGCTAGCAGGGCTTCATATTCTGCCTCATTGTTTGTGGTTGTGAACTCGAAGCGTAGCGCATAGGTGAATTCCATACCTTCTGGATTTGTAAGAATGAGTCCTGCGCCTGATCCATCTGCGCATGAGGATCCATCGGTGAACAGTGTCCATGGTTCCTGTAGATCCATTTTTGCTGCAGATGTTGGGCTGTCGCCCTCTGGCTTCTCCACGATAAAATCAGCTAAAACTTGCCCTTTGATAGCAGTGCGCGGCCTGTATGAGATGTTGTACTCACTGAGCATTACACTCCATTTTTGTAAGCATCCTGATGCATCTGGTTTAGAGATAACTTGTTTAATTGGCTGATCAGTGATTACCGCAATTGGATGCGCTTGGAAGTATCTGCGCAGTCTTTTGGCAGCGAACACTAAAGCCAAGACCAGTTTTTCCATGGCGCTGTAGTTAACCTCTGTTTTCTTTAAGGCTTTGCTTACGAAGTATATGGGTGTCTGGACGGAGTCTCTATCTGTCAATAGTACTGCGCTAACTGCTCCGTGGGTTGCTGATAAGTACATGATTAGTTCTTCCCCTTGTCGCGGTGCGACTAGTTTGGGAAGAGATGCCAGATGATGTTTGAGTTGTTGAAAAGCTTCCTCCGCTTCATTGGTCCAACGAAAGTCTCCCTTTTTTGTACACTTCGTGAGTGTTTTAAAGAGAGGAAGGGACTTGTCCGTTGACTTAGATAAGAAGCGATTCAGCCCTGCCAGCTTTCCATTCAGTGATTGGACTTCTTTGAGTGTGCGCGGGGAGGGGAGATCAATAACAGCCTTTGTCTTCTCTGGGCATGGTTTGATTCCATCGGGTTCTATTAAGTATCCGAGGAACATGCCTTCAGTTGCGCCAAAGGTGCACTTTTTTGGATTCAGTTTCATGTTTATCCGCCCCAACGTTCGGAATGTTTCCTCGATGTCGCGCACTAACTCATCCTCTGTATGGCTTTTTATAACAAGGTCGTCCACGTAGACTTCCAAGTTGCGGCTTACTTGTTTTTCGAAAGCTGTGTCCACCAGCCGTTGGTATGTCGCGCCTGCGTTCTTTAAGCCAAAAGGCATTTTTGTGTAGCAGTATACCCCTTGACTGGTGTGGAAAGCTGTTTTTTCTTCATCCTCCACTGCCATTTGGATTTGGTGGTACCCTTTATATGCGTCTAGGAAGCACTTGAAGGGGTATCCACATAGGGATTCAACCTTCCAATCAATTTCTGGCAATGGATAGCAGTCTTGCGGGCATGCTTTATTGAGATCCGTGAAGTCCACGCACATCCTCCAGCTACCATCGCTCTTCTTTACCATGACTGGGTTAGAGAGCCAGTCGTGGTAGTACACTTCGCGCATGATGCCCGCATCTACTAACTTGTGTACTTCTTCCAAAATAGCTTTTGCACGATCTGGAGCCTGGCCGCGCTTCTTTTGTCGTATTGGAGGGTATCCTTGTCGGATTTGTAGTTTGTGCTCTGTGATAGAACGAGGCACTCCTGTCATATGCTTTGGTTCCCATGCAAAGATGTCTAGGTTCTTTTGCAAGAGTGCGCATACGGCTGCTTTACCTTTGTCAGATAAAGATCCTCCAATCGAAACTTGTTGTTCCGGATAGTCTGGATGAATAGCGACCTTTAAATTTGGCGATTTTTCCGTGCGCTGTTCTGGAATAGTATCTGCTTCAGTTGTCACTGCGATACATTCTCTTGGTGGTACCGTTGTGTTATAGAGAGTAACCACTCCTCCTTCAACTGGGAATTTAAGCATTCCGTGTGCTGTGGATGGTACTGCGCGCATGGATGATATTCCTGGTCTTCCAATTATGCCATTGTATGGTGAGGGAGACTTGATTACCATAAAATTTATCCATGCCGCAGTTGAGTGTTGCTCATCTCTTACAACCACCAATAAGCGTAACTGCCCCATGGGCCAGATCTTTTCTCCTGTAAATCCTGTTAGTGACATTGTAGCTGGTATCAACTGACTTTGGATTTCAGGTCGCAGCCTTTTGAAGCAGTGATCATACATGATGTCTGCGGATGCTCCTCCATCAATATACATGCGGTGGATGTCGTGTCCTCCTGCATGTATTTCAATGGTCAGAGGTTCCACGACTGCGTTGTCCGCAGCGATTGTAGGGAAGGATATCTCTTTTTCTGGAGAGAATTTTTGGCTGACTTTTTGCTTTATTTTGCGCTGCCATGATTGTATCATGTATATAGTATCAGCCTTTTCTTTTGGGGGTTCTTTCTTGCCTCCATTTCTCTGTCTCTCTTTTCCTTCCTTGATGTTTTTTACGAGGTGGTCCATCCTTCCTTCTCTCACTAATTTTTCGATTAGTTGTTTCAGTTGGACGCACTCGTTAGTTGTATGGCCCTTTTGGCCGTGGTACTCGCAGTATCCACTACCTTGGCGTTTTTCTTCTGCCGTTTTAATTGGTGGTGGTCTTGGGAAGTTCGCACCTTCTGTTGCAAATATCTCCCTTGGAGTTTTAGTGAGAGGAGTATATTTGTCGTTGTCTCTTCCACTGCGGTAGTTCCTGCCGCGGTTATTGTTTTGATCATTGGATTGTCTCCGCGGCTGTTCTTGTTGCCTATAGTTTGAATATCCTTTTTTGCTATCCGCAGCAGCTGCTTCTCCTTGTATAAAGGATCTGGTGCGTTTTGTGAGTTCATCGAAAGACTGTGGAACTCTATCATTGAGCTTTCGGATGAGTTCTGGATTATTAATTCCATTCATGAACCCTGAAATTTTTAGTATTTCGGGACATGCTTTGACTTGTATGCACTCATCCTTGAAGCGCTCCATGAAGGCGCTGGTTGATTCTCCTTGGCGTTGCTTCACCCTTGCTAATTCTACAGGATTTTTAGCGCACTTCTTTCGCTGGGTGAAGTTGTGGCGGAATGCTTTTCGTAATTCCTCAAAGCCGCCTATACTCCTACGTGGGAGTTTGCTAAACCATGTGCGCGCGTTCCCTACCAATGTGGAATTAAACATGTGACACCACACAGGCTGTGGCCAATTTTCGATAGTTGCGGCTGACTCGAAAATTTTTAGGTGGTCATCTGGGTCACTTGTTCCATCGTATGTCTTCACATTAGTGGGCATGCGCCTGCGCCTGTCGTCTGAGTAATCACTTATGCGACGTGTGAACGCATCAATTTTGTGGCGTCGCCATGGGAGAGACATATCCTCGTTCTCTTCCTCGCGACGTTTTCCTTTTGATTTCCAGTGCCCTGTTTCTTTATCCTCGTTGTCCGAGGAATCGCTGGAGGAAGAATAATCTCTCCTTCGGCGTTTGCGCCTGCTCCTTTCAGAAGAGGAGCCTGAGGGATCTCTGCTTGGGGATCTCCTCCTCCCCAATCTATCTTGTATTCGCCTACTTTCAGGTTTGGAAGATCCTTGGCTTGGCGAATGCTGAGGCCCTAATCGATCGTGTATTCCCCGACTGCCAAGTCTGGAATGGACATTGGTGCGCCTACCGCTGTCTCCAGAGTTTTGTGAGTCAGGTACCGCACCTAGCCTATCATGGACAGAGGTACGTTCTGTACGTCTTCCTCGCGGGTGGCGCGGTGGTGATGGTTCGCGTTCTGGACCAAGATTAAGTCGGGTTTGCGGATCCGCACCTGCTCTTCTTGCCGCTTCTTCTTGCATGAGGGCATTTAATGTTTCATAATTTTGGGATACAAAGTTTCCCAAAGTCAGATCCGGTGCGTCCTCAGTTGCAAGAATTTCTTCCTCAGTGTTAGGCGCCCTGTTCCGTTCAGGAGCGCCTGGCGGCACAGTGTTGTTCACTGCGGGTGTAGCCTGATGAGGAGTGGTGAAGAGGGTGCGTTGGAGTTCTTCAACGCTGGGGACCTCTAAAGTAATCCTGGGTAGTTCTACCGCTGGGGGAGGTTGGGTTGTCCCTGCCTCATGGTGACCAGGTGTGTTGGTTGTCCCAGCGACTTGTCTAGAGGTTGGATCTTGTTGATTCTTCCTCAGATGGTCACGTTTTTCTGGCTGCGGAGTCCGCTGGCTCGAATTCTTATGTTTCGTCATTCTAGTTCGTTGTAGGGTCCCACGGATGGCGCCACTTGTTGATACAAAAGTTGGGCGTACCTGATTGTTGGGCTTTGCTCTTATATCAATTCGTTCCTTAGCACTTTGTTACCTGCGTACTAAGAAAATAAACAACACCGTTAGGCTTATCGAGGGATTGTCTCCCCCGATTAGACTCCGGCGTGAGAGTAAGTAATCGAATTTAGGTTTTGGTTTAAGAGTTTAGGGATTCCGTGAATCGTACCTTCAATGAGAATCGTATGATTCTATATATAGGGGCTAAGAAACCGTGTTTCTTGCTCCTTACTCTACGCACGCATGGTGCTTATCCGAGGTAAGGATATCTATTCCTTGAATAGATGATCCTTATCGGATATCCGGTGAGTTAGATTGGGCCTTTGGGCTTCATAAGCCCAAGCGTTGATACTGCGGCCCATACCATTTGTCATGGTAGCCCATTCGTGATGGGCTTAAGTATAAGTAATGTCTATCATTTGGGCTTGCGGCCCAAATATAGGCTATACGTCATCACTCATCATTCATATCGAGTATCTTACATTTATCTGAGAAACAACGAATTAGTGATGAATAAAAGAATATGCTTGTTGAGAGTGAAAAGACATTGGAATTTCTCAAAGACGAGATGAAGATGCTTGAAAATCTTTCTGGCTCGCTTGAAGATGTTGCCTAGTGAAGATTCATCCAGGAATTGAGTTAAGGTTATTAGCATGTTAATGTTGTTTACCTTTATTTATTGTCTACGTAAAAGTTATTAATCTAGTTAGAAGTCCAAAAACATTATTGGTTATTTACTTTGCTTGAACTAATCCTTTGTTTGTAATGAATGATTTTATGCATCTAGTGTTTTTTTTTTCCTTATCTTTCAATGAAGTGTTGGATGTTTTTGTTCTGTTATCCATCTTGTTGACCCATCTTAATTCAACTCACTGACTGTGACGATAAATGGGAGTTTACATTGATAACTCGCGTACCCTCACAGCTAAAGGTATGCGGGCTTGTATTACTCTCATGTCTCAAACGCCACAACCACCACAAATGAGATGCAACAAGCTCTTTCTTTAAAAGTTAATATCTTGACTTGGAGGACCCTCAGTAAGCAACTTCCCACAAGATACAATTTAAATAACAGGGTAACTGATCTCGGCAGCACTCTTTGCCCTTTATGTCACAACTTTATCGGATATGATCGAGGATCACATCTTCATCGCTTGCAGAATTACCAACGAGACCTGGAGATTGATAATGGATTTTTGGAAACTCAACTGTATTGCAACCTTAAACCTCCATGATGTCATCAAGCTTGGATTTAATCCCCTTGCTACCTCAAACAAGCTACTTTCATACAGCCGTCCAAACTACTCTATAGACGACATGGTTTTTGCCACTAAGAAACCAAACAAAAATCTTATCCTTGATAATCTAAAGCTTTCATCATACACTTGATATGTATTAGGCAAAAGAAAATTTCTCCTATTTGGCTAGAGTGGGTTTGTGATCCTTACAATGCTCTATTTACTCGTTTGTAAATTTTGCTAGCTCTTTGCTAGTTTCATTTTTTATATATATATTTTTGCCATTATTAAATAATAATAATAATAATAATAATAATAATAAGGAAATGTGACAATAGAAGTTAATTTTGTGTGAACTCCAACACTTATCTACAAAAACAAAAAAGTATTCCCCATCTATACTCGGTTTTGACTTTGCAAAATCTAATATCAGCTCGAATTTGATAGTACCTCTGTTATACATTAAGGGTGCGTTTGGTATCCGATTATGGGAATGAATCTATGACTTTGAAAGTCATAGATGTTGTTTGGTTGATTATGGGCTCCACCACAATGGAATGAGGATACCTATGATATGTGGGTTTACTCATAGGAGTATGATGTTATGGGTATGTGGATACCCATGAAAAATGATATCTACATACTCATTTTCATTCCACTCTATTCTCAAACCTATACTTTAAGTGTTCATTATGATATTTTTAAAGTTTTTTCTTCAATTTTAACCTTAAATATATTTGTTTGTTTTATATAATATTTAATAAAATTTATAGAAATAAAAATACATTAAAAAACTTAATTTATTTATATATCTTGCATTAAGTATTATATAACACGAACAAACATATTTAAAATCAAATTAAAAAAAAAAAAAAAAAAAAAAGTCTTAGTAAACACTTAATGTTGGACGAAAAGATTATAAGTTAATTACCAGTGACACAACTAACATTAATTTGACACTAAATAACAAATTATGGATTGAACCAAGTGAATGGTACCATATATAGCGCGCTATGACAAATTGTCAATCCATTAGGACAACATCTAAGTCCATAACCTCTATTCATTGGTATTTCCGTTTCATCCAACTCCTACGAAGTCGAAAGAAAATTAAACTATATATAATGAGTTTATATTACTCAAATATTTTAACTATGTACTCCGTAATCATTTTTCCCTAAGTTTATTTGACTAGTAACAGACTAATAAATAGCTCAACTAGGGAAAACATCGACTTCGTACATGGAAACAAAGTACGACACCAAACTAGGATTTGTAGATTTTGAGGCAAATAACTCGAATGTAACCAAGATAGCGAGAACAGCCGTTTAATATTTTATTCAAACACCAGATGATAATATTGTACAATAATGAAATCATGCATGAGCTTGAACTAACTCAAGAGAACTATGAAAGTGCAATTTCTAACATAGCGAATTTCAACGAAATATTACTATGACGCAGTCACGTTTTCTCCATTTGTGATCTCTAATGATGTAACGTGCATAGTAGGATTTGCACGAGCAGTTATTATTTTGTTACCTTTTGATAATAGGCTAAAATTTACTGGAAATTTTTAGTACCTTGAATTAGTAAAGTTGAATGTGAGTATTCTAAACTTAGCTAAGTAGAATTCCTACAACCCTAGACCTACTTAACACTTCATCCCTTAAGAAATTAACGAAGAAAAGTATACATCTTATCTCAAAAATAAAAATTATACGGAGTAATATGAATTGAAGTAGAATTAAAGCGACACACTCATTTTGTCAAATAATTGAAGCTTTTTAAACCCAACTAAACCCGACCCTGTAATTAAAAAGTTCACTTAGCCAACTTCATGAAACTAGATTACATTTTGACCGTGATAGTATTACAGCAAAAGAGCGGAATTATTCGAACGAGTTCAACTGAACATGCTTGACTTTTACTATAATATATTAGTGCAATTTTAGTAGAAGTTTTGCATAAAAAAGCAATTTTTTTTTCTTTCCTCTTTAAGCATAATATCGAATAGCTAACTTTGAGACGCAATATCTCACTCACATCAACTCCATTTTATACATGATAAAGACTTATTACGAAGCTCATTTTAAAGAGAATGCGGACCTACAACTATTACTCATATATATGACACATACATATAAATAATTGTGTCCAAAATTAGTTAAAAGTCACTGTTTATCAATCAAATTTTCAATAATACCGGTCAAATTCTATGGAGATGACGTTAAAGGAGGATATAAAGTCAAAACCAAGAAGACGGTGAGTGAAGATTGACATGAAAGTGCATGATATTTGCAAGATGTGCCGCTAGACATTTAATGACAAAACGTACAAGATATCTTGTACGAAACACACACAAAAACTTTTGGTAGTTTTCCATCAACTTTGTAAATCGTATAAGTTAGTATTTGATTTAATTTGTACCAACCCTTAGACATCAAGTTACTTGAACTGGAATTATACTATACCGAATCAAAACATTTTTTTTTTCTATAAAAAAACTATAATCCTCGTAATAATTTAACATCCACTCTTCAACTATAATTTCTCTTGCCAAGTGTATGGTGATATTTATTAGGCATAAAATTAAGCATTCCAATTAAGCATGTCAATCACTACTCTTAAACAATTCCTATCACCTCCTCTGCAAAGTTTGTTGAATCAAACAATAGTCAATTCGCCAGTGATAATTTATTAATGTTTAGTTTACGACAAGAACCAGAAAACTCGGATCCTAGTTCTGATTATTTTAATGTTAATTTTATATGCAAATTAATTTCATGTGATTACTGTTGATACTATTGTTATCCGATAAAAACTTTGTGTAAAACATAAGGCTGGACGCAGAAGGAGTATGCGACCGGGATTGTCGATCGATTCCATTCGGTCGCCATTAATCGGGATACTCGGTCGTGAGACGATTAGAAATGAAATAGGTCGCAGTGATGATCGACTCACTTGCTTTTTTTTTTTCTTTGTGTGTGTTTAATTAAATATAAAAGGTATTTTTGTGAGGTATATTTTTTATAGTGTAGGTCGCCCTTACTGGGACACCCAATCGCCTGCAGATCGCTGGAGAGAAAAAGCTGACGTGACAGAGAAAAATAGAAGGATTGGGTCGCCTTACTATGTCCAACCTAACTAGCGAGTAGAATTTCAATAATGTATTAAAACATGTACGACAATATAAATATGTACATTAATAACTAGAGGTGGCATTTTTAACGCGGCAAGAGTTACCAATCGAAACCAACATGAAAATAATGAGGTAATGTACGTTGCGTCCAGAGACGGAGATAGTGGAGGAGCCAGGAGGTGCTCGGCCCCCTCCAGCATGCCCAATCACTTTACTATTTATTTTATAAAATTTAAGCCTATCACCTGACTATAAGCAAATGACTCTCCTAACCTTAAATGTCAAAATAATTAAGAGAAACTTGACACCATTTCATTCACAATGTTTTCATCTAACATTTTTTTTTTATTAGTTATGAATGTGTTTTCTTATCAAAATTTTAAATTTGAAACCTAATGTATATGATCATTAGAACATATTGTTTGAAGTTTTAGTTAAATTATTTTGTTAGCTTGAGAAAAAAATTTCGACTCCCCTTATTCTTAATTTCGGGCTCTGTCCCTGGTTGCATCTAAACAGGTTACAGGGGGTGTTTGTGTAGATCCAACAATCTATAACGATGCTGATAAACGTGTTAAATATACGGGTGTTCATCGGTTCGGTTCTCGGTTAATCGGTTCATTCGGTTCGGGTTGTTTGGTTAAAAAAAATTGGGTCATAACCGAAAACCGAACCGAATATATCTATGACCGAACCGAACCGAAGTTCGGTTCGATTATGGGTCAAAACCGAAAACCAAATTTTATACTTGAATTACCCTACATATATATATATATATATATATATATATATATATATATATATATATATATATATATATATATATATATATATATATATATTTAAATTTAATTATATATATTTTTGGCAAAAAAAATATTTCAAGCATAAAAAAATATTTTTTATATTAGTATAAAATTTTAATGGACATTATATATATATATATATATATATATATATATATATATATATATATATATATATATATATATATATATATATATATATATATATATAGGGATCCGATACATTTTTGGATTTTAGTGCGGATGTACGGACGAATCTCAGCCCTCCATCTAGTCAACCATCTGAAAAAAGCGGAGTGGCATTATCGTAAATATCCCGACTTTTTTAAAAATCGTTAATATCACAGTAGAGTTTTTTATTAAAAAAAATTCAAAAAAATCTGAAAAAATTAAAACAATAAAGAGAACAACAAATAATTATAAATCGCTGAAAAAAATTTCAAAAAAAAATTCATTTTCATCGTTAAAGGTATTGTGATATTAGCGTATGATTTTGACTTTTTTACAAAAGTCAAGATCTGATCTTGACAAGTCAAGATCAGATATTGACTTTTGTAAAAAAGTCAAAATCAAATTCTGATATCACATAAACTTTTTTTTTTAATAAAAAATTTAATATCAAAATAACTTTTCTAATATCATAAAAACTTTTTCATAATAAAAATTGTTAATATCGCCGTAACTATCATGCTTTCTTAATATCAAAGTTAATTTTTTTTAATATCACTTTAACTTTTTTTTAATATCGTAATAAAAAAAAATAGTGATATTATAAGTTTTTTAATATCGTAAAGAAAAAAAAACAATGATATTAAGTTTTTTACTAATATCAAAGTAACTTTTTCAATATCACGGTTCGATTTTTCATGTAAAAAAGCTTAATATCACGTTGGTTTTATAATATCACTGTACCTATCATAAAACCCTTTCATAATATCCTTAATATCACGGTAGCACTTATAATCACAAAACAAAAAGTGCTCAGAAAAATCTAGAAAAAAAAAAAAGTAAAGAATACAACAATAGTAAGGATCGCTCAAAAGGAAAAAAATTAAAAAAATCGTTTTAATGGTGATTTGGTACCGTGATAGTTGCGTAGATCTTGACTTTTTTACAAAAAGTCAAGATCAGATCTGATATGAACGACCTAGATCTATCCGCACATCTGCACGAAAATAAAAAATCCGCACCAGATCCTCAGTCTCTCTCTCTCTCTCTCTCTCTCTCTCTATATATATATATATATATATATATATATATATATATATATATATATATATATATATATATATATATATATATATATATATACACATATATACATATATACAGTTTTCGGTTCAGATAGCCAAACCCATATCCAAACCGAAAACCGAATTTTTAATTCGGTTCGGTTCGGTTTTGACAAATTCGGTTCGATTATAAGTTCGGCTTGGTTTTTTTTGGTTCGGTTCGATTCGATTTTCGGTTTATTCTGTTTATTACCCGAACCATGAACACCCCTAGTTAAATATACTATGTTGAATTGAGTTATTATGAGCCATCAACCTGTCGGTCGTCGACTCCACCAGAATTACCATGGAACAGACGATAATAAGGTTGGGCACAGTAGGCCAATAAATATCGGTTGTCCAGCACCCTCGACCGATTTGCATATCAGTTGTCCCCTTTGTGAGCTAATGGTCAAATATCGGTTGTGTATTAGCAAAATGGACAATCGGTTGTATTCCAAACCGATATTCACTTAAAAAAAAAAAAAAAAAAAAAAAAAAAAAAAAAAAAAAAAAGGTCACCACTGTAACACTTGGGTTATATCTGATCGCTGTAGAAAGAAAGCTGACGTAACAACCGAAAAGTTGGGTCAAGTTATGTCACCATTGTGCCTAACCTAACAATAATATATCCGTAACCTGAAGCTTATAAACATAACCTCAAACCCCACATACATTGTTTTTAAAAGCTCATAAGAAAGTGAGGCAAACCCCACATACATTGTTTTTAAAAGCTCATAAGAAAGTGAGGCGACATAATCCATTTTCATTGTGCATATATATCTAGATCTTATGCAAAAAATGTATATTTGTATGTTGCATAAATTAATGTGTCAAGAAAGAAAAATGTATTATTGCAAATTATTGGTATTAATTTATAAATGCATTCAACTACTCACTACTTTTTTTTTTTTTTTTTTTTTTTTTTTTTTTTTTTTTTACATACGAACTTTTAACTACTTTTATGGTGTATATCGTACACTTTAATAACTTATAGTGTGTGTATCATTACGGTGAGATTATTATGTGACACCACTTCATCCTTTTCCGTTCAATATATACATGTTTCGTTTAAATTCTACTCGTTACATACCGATTACAGATACACCAAACAACACATTCTCCCACTTAATCTTTAATTAACCCCCTTTCCTCACAGCTAACGACTAAGTCATCTCATGTATAAAAGAAACCACGAATGTCCACTCTTAATTGGGAGAATGGGTTGTTTGGGTATCATTAATCAATATATAACGGATATAATTTAAATGAAACATGTATATGTTGAACGGAAAATGATTAAATAGTGTCACGTAATAATCTCACCGTAATGATACACAAAGTAGAAGTTCTTAAAGTTTACAATACATATAATAGAAGTTATTAAAAGTTTATGTATAATAGGAAAAAAAAATGTTGATATACACGTGCAAAAAATATTCGTTAGTCGAATATATTTAAATAAGATCATCCTTTTATGTGTGTGTATATAAATTGTAACCAATTATTTACAATTTGTGCTATAAATTGTGGGTCCTGAGTCATTTTGTGGGTCCTTGACTTTTTTTTGTAGGTTCATGGTTCAATTTCTTATGTATTTTAGTGGAGAATTGTAGCCAATTAGCTACAATAATTGTAGTCAAGTTATCCTCATATAAAGACATTAAGTATAGTCATTTTGTTTGATAAACTTAGGATGAGTTTGTTTGGTGGGTTTTAGTTGGGTTTGGAATTTGATGTGACAAAAAATAGTTGTTTAGTTGACCTTAAGCGGATTAGGATTTGAGAAAATAGTGGAACCCACTTACTTTTTTCTTTGTATATCTCTATTATTTCTATCTTTTCAAAATTACAAAGTATAAGTTTAAATTAAAATTTATTTTTTTAAACTAATTGTTATTAATTAAATATATTATTTTCTCTCTTTTATATCAAATTCAAATCAAAATTATAATAAAAATTCAAATCCAAATCCAAATCCAAATTCAAATCCTAATCTTAAATTCATCTACAAACCAAACGGACCCTTAGTAAAAAGATGTTTGATTTTGACTTAATTATTGAAAAATTACTTAATTTGATAAGTCGATGAAGACTTGTTTATTGTGAACTTAATCAGTCAAGAAACATAACTTTTAAGAAAAAATTAATAGGTGTAGAATTTGCAATTAAGTCACTTGTATTTATATAAAAAATGTGATTAAAAACATAGGTTATTTACACATATAGGTAATGAACTTTGAAAAATTTCTTATGTTAAGTAATTGACTCTTGAAAATATCAAGTTAAGTAACCAGACTTTATACTTTGTTCAATCTTAGGTAATTTTGCCAGACGTCACAATTGGTAACCGGTTGTAGCCGGTTAACAACACTTTACCAAAAAAAATATCTCTCTCAAAACACACCCAACATATCTCTCTCTCAAACCACCCTTTTTCTTTCTTCATTTTTCTGCAAAACCAAAAAAATACCCACGAAAACTAAAAATCAATAAACCTTCATATTTTTTGATTCTTGATACCAAAAAAAAAAAAAAAAAAAAAAAAAAAAAAAAAAAAAAAAACCATCAACACCTGGTAAATTCAAAATGGTTCATATGAAGCTGCAATCATCATCAAATCATATGAATGATATTAATAACCCATCAACACCTGGTAAATTCAAAATGGTTCATAATAATAATATGTTCAGATTCTTTCATTATTCTTCATTAGCTAAGCTCACATTGGTCCTTTATTTTCTTGGCTTTAATCTTGGTTTTCTTTTTCAAATCACCAACATCATCATCATCTTCTTCTTCATCACCTTCATCCATGGTGATGACGTCATCAAGGCCTTCCATGACGTCATCCTTGGCATCAGATCTTTGAAAATGAGTTCTTGGGGTGGACCCACATGTGAAAAACGGGTAAAATCTTCGGCCCGGATCCGGACCCGAAATGGTGACGGGTGCAAGCGGGTTTGTTGGGACTCATGTTAGTGTGGCTTTGAGGAGGCGTAGTGATGGTGTTTTGGGTTTGGATAATTTTAATGACTATTATGAACCATCGCTAAAAAGGGCTAGCCAAGCGTTGCTAGAAAGAAGTGGGGTTTATATAGTTGAAGGGGATATTAATGATGTTGCATTGTTGAAAAAGCTTTTTTGAGTTGGTTAGTTTTAGTCATGTGATGCATTTAGCTGCACAAGCTGGTGTTAGCATAATTGGTTATAGTGATGTGATGCATTAATCAAAACAAATCAAACTCATGAGTTGGTTTATTTAATTAGGGTTTATGGATAAAGGGGGAAGAAAGAGGGAAAAAAGGGAAAAGGGTGATATTACAGTTAACAATGATATTTTTGAGAGTCAATTACCTAACATAGGAAATTTTTCAAAGTTCATTACCTATATGTGTAAATAACCTTAAAAACATCAATAACATATAAAACAAATGTAAATGACGCGTAACTCAGTTTGTAATGAGTGAAGCATCTTTGCCTCTCACATTATAAAAAGACGGCCAATTGTAAATCGGTTCACATTACCGGTTATTAACTTTGTTGCACATTATTTATTTACAAGGGTAAAATGCAAAAATGGTCCCTAAACTATCATGAAATCGCAAAAATGGGACCGAGACAAAAAGTCACGTAAAAAAGCCACTAATGTTACGCAAATTTGCAAAAAAGCCACCGAGAGCGCTTTTTTGCTAACTTCCGTTAGTTTTTCTGTAGTCAAGGGTATTATCGCATGAAATGACTAATATACCCCTTTAACTTTAGATACAACCCTCTTCCATCCTCTTCCATCCTCATTCACGTAGTTTATTGCCGCCAACTCTGTACCAAATTAAGCCGAACACCTATATTCAGATACAATTCTAATTAACGTATAGTTCCGGTTAGATTACATCGATCGTCCGTGCCTTGAACAATATGGTAAGACACAATGCATTTTCCTATTTACTTGAACAGGGGTTTTTGTTTTGTTTTTTTTTTCTTTTATTAAAAGGTGTATTTGTTGTTAATGTTATGGACTTACAATTGTAGGTGGTCATATGGGAAATGTGAAAGTAGTAGAGGTGGATAATGAAACAGAAGGAAAGAGTGGCGGGAGTGACTCAGAGAATTTGGATTATAATCCAAATGATGATGATGAGATAATTGAAGATGTTCCTGTAAGTAAGTATGATTTGCTATGCAATAAAGACTGTGAACTTCAATTAGGTATACCTGTTTTTACGAAACATTATGCACTGCTTAGAGAGTATGCCCAAGAGTTGGTTAATCAAAATCCAGGAACTACTGTTAGGATTGATGTACAGCTAGAACCAAATTCAGAGAGTGCAACAAGAACTTTTAAAAGGGTTTATGTGTGTTTGGGAGCTATGAAACAAGGTTTCAAAGCTTGTGGCAGAGAATTCTTAGGATTAGATGGATTATGCATGTCAGGTCCTTTTCCAGGTCAATTACTAACAGCAGTTGGGATTGATGCAAACAATGGGATTTATCTAGTAGCATATGCTGTAGTTGATGCACTAAATAAGGCAACTTGGTGTTGGTTTTTGAAACTACTAGGAGAGGATCTTGGTATACAAACCAACTGCAAGTTCACTTTCATTTATGATAAGCAAAAGGTGACATTTCTATTCTATAATTAATCATGTGCTTTATGCACAATGAGAACATGTAAAGTTTTAACACCATCAATAACCTTAACTGTTACAGAGATTGATACAAGCAATTCCTGGTGTGTTTCCAAATGCTGAACACAAGTTTTGTGTTAAGCATATTCATGAGGAGATGAAGTCACATTTTAAAGGAGGTGTTTACAAGGACATGCTTTGGAATGCAGCTAGAGCCACTACTTTTGTTGAATTCAACAAAGAGATGGATCACCTCAAGAATAACAATGCTGCAGCTTATGATTGGTTGCTGAAGATTCTAGCTGAACAATGGAGCAGATCACATTTTCCAGGTAACTCATTAAGTGGCACTGGACAAAAGCGTACTGATAATTGATCATAAATTAATATATAATGTGTGATTTGTTTAACAGGCAAAGCCGTATGTGGACTACTCTTAAACAACATATGTGAGGTGTTCAATAGCCAACTAAATGATGTCAGATATAGAACCATCATCACTTGTCTTGAATATATCAGGGAGTACTTGATGAAGAGGATTGTGGTAGTTCAGAAAATAATAGAAAAGAGTGTTGGACAACTTACTCCTACTGTGCAAGCCATGTTTGATGCAATAAAAAAAAAGAATCTACTGATTGCGTTGTTGAATGGATTGAAGCTTCTTTATATAAAGTATCTGTGCCTAACGAGGATCATTGTGTTGTTAACATGGACAGGAAGGAGTGTGGTTGTAGGAAGTGGGAGCTCACTGGAATACCATGTAAACATGTTGTGGCTGCAATAAACTACAGGAATGAAGATGGAAGAGGAGTTGGTATACCTGAAGAGTGGGTTCATGCTGCTTACAGACTAGAAACATGGGCGCGTATGTACTCATTCAAGATCAATGGTTGTTCTAGCCGCAAATACTAGACAAGAATTGACTCTACAACAGTAATAATACCACCTAATCACAGACCTCATGTTGACAGGCCAACTAAAAAGATGAAGTCAGATGATGAGCATGCAGTTCCTAGTTCTTAATGTGTTACTCACTGATCTTTGAACAATATGTTTCACTTTATTGTCTGTTGGATTCTATGTTTGTACTCTTTGTTTAAATTTATTGTCTTTAGAACAATGTTTTGAACTATGTTTAGATTCTATGTTTGTACCCATTGCATTTGGACTTTCAAAAGTCAAACTTGCAAATGTTGAATGGGAGTGATGTAGGCACTCATTCCCTTGTTACCCATTGCATTTGGACTTTACAAAAATCAAACTGCAAGAACATTATGTTTGCACCCATTGCATTTATACTTTCAAAAGTCAAACTGCAAATGTTGAATTGCATAAAGTCAACTGTCATATAAGTCTTTTTTTTATCCAACACATGAAGACTACACAGTACGTGGCAATATTATAAGCCCTTTTATAGGCAAACACGTGAAGGCTACTAAATACGCATCTCTCAAAACAATCACTTTAGGCAAACACGTGAAGGCTACTAAATACGCATCTCTCAAAACACTCACTTGCAAAACACACCTCCCTATTTCCTTAACCATGAACAACTCTCAATGTGATATTGATCTAAAGGTTCTTTGTAACTCGTATGTGCGAACTGAAGTAACGATTGGCCCTTACCACACAGAGATTCTTCAAGACTTACAGTAGGCACACGATTTAGAGAACAAGTCCAAAAAAATTACTGAAAGGGTCGAACGTAGGGGGATGTGATTGTTAGACTTCGAAACTATTCACGTGCAAGAATTGCAAGGAGCAATATGATTGGTGGTAAACAGTCAGAAATTATCAACCAAGTAATGGTCAACAAGTCAAACAGCCTAAACCAATACTCCGTGGAGTGTAGTGTCTCCCCGGGTCGTTAGATCCCAACGAGGCGTGAAATCTGAAATAAGACGACTTTGAGATCAGGTGAAATGAACAGGAAAAGGGTTCAACAGATTATACTACTGAAATATAAGTAAAAATAGCCTTGATGAGCTATATCAACTAATACGTGAAATCAGATAATCACAAATGCAAAGGAACTGGAAAATGCGTACGTTTAATATTTAAAATAAACGCGAACGTACCAATTAAAAGTGAAACCTTATCAATATATGTCCCACGAATGTGAAATTTATATTTTTGGAATCCTAAGAATAAAAGAAAATTATTGGAAAATTAAAATTATTTTTGTAACTATTTAATTAATTATTATTAATTAATAACTATTTTTTTTATTATTTTAAACTAATTTAAATTATACTAAAATACAATTAAATATTATTTTAAGCTAGAAAAATAAAAATCAAATCTTGAAAATTCTAAAATAACTTAAAACTAATTTTAAAACTGAAATTAATCTTTTTTGGGTTTTTATTTAATTTTTATGAATTTAAGATGATTTAAAAATACTTAAAAACTAATATTAAATAAGAAAAGTACTAAATGAGCTAGGAAAAATCTGGAAATTTTATGGAAAATCTAAAATATTATACTAAGCGTAGGAAAAATATAAAAAGTTAGATAAGCCCACTAATAAGCTGAATTGGGCAAATAAGCAGTTTAAATAAGCACTTCAAATAAGCAAATAAGCACTAGAATGCACCAAAAGCTCAGGTATAATGTAATAGACCTAAACAAACTTACTTCAACTGAAAAACCTCAAATAAGCCCTGGCCGCAAGCCAGAAAGCTCAGCCGTAAGTGGACAGATAAGGCAGCCTAAGGTCCTACTTCTAGCGTATATTTAAGCACCAAAATAAGCTGATTTTAGGGAAAACAAGGGGCCAAATGAAAGATGGCCAGGAGGGCTACTCAAAGAACCAAATTTCACAAGCTAACATGCACTAATGAACATTTTATAAGCTTAAGAAAAAGGGCTTATTACCCTGGTGCAGGGCATGTTTGGTGAAAACAGGCAGTTTCATGTGAGCTTATTTATAAGCTAATGGGTTCCAAAATAAAATTTTCCTTTTGGCACTTACAAACAGACTACCAAATATTACAAATCAACAAAAATCACTTAATCCCTAACTCTAATGAACCCTACAAGTGATCAAGAAATCTGTCCCATTTTGAAAGTTATGAAAATTTGGACTTTTAGAAATTTTACCTAAGTTGACTTTTACTAACTTAGATCTTGATTTACTGATTAAATATGATATATTAAGCTATTAAAAGGTTATATTAAGCTATGTTACCAACTAATGAGCTAATGTGATGAAAATGGTACTAAAAATCCTAACAGATAACAGGTAAATAGAGATTAAAGGCTATTTTGACTATTTAATGAACAAGCATAAATTTATATGGTTTGTTTGACCTAATAAGACCTAGTGAAACATGTCTCACCACACAAAAACAACAAAAACATGCCTGAACACAGTGCATTCCACTAATCCAAACACTCCTTTTAAGTATTTGCTGAAATCAAGTTTTGCAGCCCTAAAAATGGTGATTTACCCTTGTAAAAAAAAATCTAAAAATTCAAATAAAAATACTAGGAAGTAGATAAGCAATAATATAAGCTATAACCCAAATTTTAGATCAAACGGACTTATAACGAAGAAATGAAAAATCAAAAACTAAATGGCTGGAATTTGGGTAAAACAGCCCTGGGTGGGCTACTTTGAGGGCCTGTAAAAGCTACCACAAAAATCCTAAAAATAAGATGATGGTTGATTCCTAAAGCTAAGCTGGTAGACTACAACATGTAAAAATTTCAAGGCCCAAATCCTAACACAAAAATCATAAAAATTCACCCAAGATTTGGTTTTCTGTCAAAAAGGGTCAATTTTGACTTTTTATGATTTATGCCCTACTTTGACTTATGTTAACTTCTAATGAATTCTAATGACTGAATAAGTTTTATTATGTTATATTTAGACTACTTTAAGCTTTATTACCAACTAATGTACTAATATGATGATTATGGACACCTAAATCTTAACAGTGAACAAGCAATTTAGGATTAGAGGTCTTTTTGACTTTTTGACAAATAAGACCTGATATTTATGACTTAAGTGTTCTAATTAGACCTATTGCAACAGGTAACAACCAATAAGAACAACAAAAACACTCCACAGATCACAAAGATCAGCAAATCCAAACAACCTTTATTAAGCAATTTAGACTTGATTTTCAAAGCAATTGTTAGAATTAAACCTTAACACAGATTTCAAACTTCATAATACCATATAATAAGACTAAATTAGCATAAAACAGTAACAATACTAGCATGAAACTTAGAAATGACAATTGTACCTATTTGACTGTGAAAATGAAATTTCAAGCAACTACAAATATTAAAGAACAAGCTGACTATTTTAAGCTATAATATGATTAACTATCACCAAATAAGCATATAAGAATAAGATTAAGCAGCTAACAATAATGGAACAGTAAGATACCAATTATGAGAAATTGAGCTTACAAAGTGCTTTCCTGCCAAAAACCAAGAACCAGGACCTGAAAACACACCTATAAGCTTTCCACAAAGCCTCTAAACCAGGGGCAATCCATTATTTCCCCTGCTCCTTGCTTCTTTCTTGATCTTCATTGATTTTTGATTTTTTTCCTATTTTTCTTGATTTTTTTAATATTTTTGAGTTTTATAAGGAATACCAGTTTTAATGATTCTAATAGCTTACAAAAGCCATATAAGGATCTTATATGAGCTTATGAGTCCAGTACAACATCAAACAACAACATTCATAACAATATGAAATTTTGAGCTTTTTGGTGCTTAAACTTGCATAAACTGAATTTGAAATGAGGAACTGAAATTGAAACTGAAAATAGCTTTGATTAACACTGAGAATCTTAGAAATACAACTTGAAAGCTTAAATATACAATGGAAACTTGAAATTAACTAATATGATTTAATACAAACTAAATTACACTAGATATTCTTCTCCTTGGCTTCTTTCTTCTCTTATAGAGATATTTTGAGTTCCCCACTTGTTTCTGAATCTTTCCCATCAACATTCTTGGCCATTAGATGAGCAGAAGTGATCCTAGCCATTTAAATGACTTTTGGCGCCAAAAGTGGTTCTGATTGCTTGTGGCCGTTTTTATCCAATTAATGCATTTTGGGATGTTGTGGTGGAGTGGGGAACATGTTTGGGAAAGTTTTAAGCCAAGTTGGGGTGGTTTAGTAGCAAAACTAGTAGCATGAGTGCTACAGTGGTGGTTTTCAGGTGTGGAAGCATTTATGTGGGTTGTGAGCTAAGGGTGAGGTGGAATGGTTGTGAGGGGAGAGTAGGGGGACAGGAAATTAAAGTGGAGTTGGTGATGAGGTGGTGGTATTTACAGGTGGAAATGGAGAGGTGGAGGAGGTGAGGTGGAAGATGGAGTATATACGGGGTGTTTTATTTTTGTGGTGGGTTGACCATTTGACCCTGGGGTGTGGGATTGGGCTGGTTATTTTGGGCTTGGGAAAGGGATGGGCTGGTAAGGGTGTTGGGTTTTGGTTTGTTTGTTTAATATTAAGGGTCCGGATGGTTTGTGGTATTTAAGGCCCAAGGACCAATATTGTAATTTTGGATTTTTTGGGGACTGAACATGTAACTTTCCACAAGGTATCATAAGGACCAATTTTGCCATTTATGAATAGTACAAGGTTTATTTTTAATATTTTTCCATTTTTTTAAAACCTTAAGGACCATTTATGACATTTTTCAAACTTGGAGGACCAAAGTTGTCATTATGAAATTTTTACTTTAAAGGATTAAACTTGACAACTTATAAATTCCAAAGGACCTTTGATGATATTTTACATGTTTTGGATTACCAGGGACTAGATTTGGCAAATTTTCAAAGTTCAGGGACTGAAACTGTAAATTATGTGAAATATGTTGTTTTTTTACCAGTTTTCAATCTTTTTGCACTTGTAACTCATAAAAACACAATTTATTGATATTTCATATATTTTAAAGCATATCTGTATGTTTTCAGATATTTTTGTAGCTTAAATGTGAACGAAATGATGAGTATTTAGACACTCATCAATCCCCCACACTAAACTATTGCTAGTCCCTAGCAATATTTTGAGAAATCTTAATGGATTTTTGTGTCTCTTTACCAAAAGCCATTACTTCTGGAGTAGCCAAATGTTTCAGTTCAAGTAAGAACTATGGTCCACCTGATAACCATGTGATTTTGAGCAAATCACCAGCTGTCAACGGATTTGATTTGTCTTTACCAAAAGCCGTTTGCTTCTGGACTAGCCAACTCTTGATGGACATAGTCAACATCTTGGTGAGCTGATTACCAATTATGGTTTTTCCACTGCCTTTACCACAAGCCATAATCTTGCGGGCTAGCAAACTCTTTCACTTTTTAGGATATGGCGAGTTGAGATACCATACAATTTTGAGCAAATTGTCAGCCATAAACGGATTTGAGTTATCTTTACCAAGAGCCGTTTGCTCCTGGATTAGCCAGTTCTTATGCGGGTTAGACATGGTGGACTGATAACCATTTATTGCATTTCTAAGTGTGAAAAAACTTTAAATTTTGACCAAATGAGGGTGCTTGATGGAACATGTGTTTGAATTCGTGAGAATCCCCCCCCCCCCCCCCCCCCACACTTAGAAATGAATATTGCCCTCAATATTTAAAGTACCGGGTGTTAAACCGACACTTAGAACGTAAGAAGGAAATGCTAAGAACCTTTATTTTAGTTTATATACCATTTTTTTGAGGTTTTATACATATATACAACATGTGGGGCATCTCCCCCACACTAGGGTGGTAGAAAGGAGAAAGAAGACAAAAATATGGGTGAAAACTCATATTGAGCTACTGTTTTTGATTACCGAGTCGCTAGCTTGACTCAACCTCGAATTAAATTGTTCATGAGGAAGCTACTGTTTTTGATTACCGAGTCGCTAGCTTGACTCGACCCCGAATTTAATTGTCCTTGGGGAAAGTTTGGAGATCCGGGACAACCATGGATGGTATGTCATCTCCAAAGTAGTGTTTCAAACATGCCCATATGGATAAACCTTAGTGATAGTGAATGGGCCAGTCCAACAGGTTTTGAGTTTACCCGAGAAGATCTTTAATCTAGAATTAAAGAAAAGGACTCTGATGAGTGTGTAAATACTCATCATTTTTATCGTATCTGAACTGCCAAAACATCTAAAAACACTCAGAAATGCATCAAAATACAGAAATTATCCCAAAACTGTGTTTTATATGTTTTAGATGCAAAATGTTTTAAAACAAATGAAAAACGAACAAAGTTTGCATAATTGGCAGTTTCAGTCCCTCAAGTTTCAAAAATTGACAAAACTAGTCCCTGAAGGTTTAAAATGAAAGAAAAGTCAACCCAAGTCCTTTGGAATTCAAAATTTGTCAAAATAGGTCCTTGGGTGAAAAGTTTAAGAAAATTACATGTTTGGTCCCTGTACTTTTCAAATTGGCAAATATAGTCCCTGGGTTTTCAAAATTGGAAAATTATTCAAATAAGGACTTATGGAATTGTAATGTGGCTTGAATGGTCCTTGTAATATCTTGGGAAGTTTGAAATTTCAGCCCTTTAAAATTCAGGAAATAACAAAATTGGTCCTTGGGCTCAATACCATACAAACCAAACGGATCCTAGTATTATTATTATCCCTAAAATCCAAGTCCATTACCCACCAAAGCCCACCACACAAATTCCTGGCCCAACATCCCAACCAGCCCACCCTTTCCCCTATTAATATAAAAAACACCACGGTCAACTTTGACCTTTAACCCCTTCATCCCCAAAAACCACCCCGTGACTACCCTGCTACCGTGCTACCCTCATCATCACCACCCACTCAACACTCCACCATCATCACCCCTATTCCCCTTTGCCTAACCAAACAACCACTACACTCCAAATTTATCCCCCTGGCATCAATTATCCAGAGAAAGAGCCAAAAAGATTTTGGCGGCAAGAAATTTTAAATGGCCAAGATTAATTTGAAGTCATCCAGTGGCTCAGAATGGAAGTGGGATAGTACCAGGGTGCTTAATTGAAGAGTAAAAATAAAGAGATAATGTGGGGGAAAGAGGCTAGTAGTTAAATTAGTTTTCAACCCTTAGTGTAATTTTAAATCATGTAATTCCTCTTTTTATGTTTTAAGTCATGTTATCTTAGCTTAATGTTGTAATCCAATTTCAATATTAATAAAAGTCTTCAGTTTCAATTCTCAGTTTCCTTGTTTGTTTTCAGTTTTAATAAAATTCCTAAGTTGTTATTAGTCAAAATCTTGTTCAAGCTACATTGTCATTAAAACCACCCCATATGAGCTCACATAAGCTCATTGATAGCCTATCATGAGTCTGGATCATTTAAATTCTATTCTAAGTAATTTTACCAAAGGTGCTTAGCTCAAAAATCATATAAATCAGCTCATGATTTAGAAATCAGTTCTAATGGTGAAATAAAGCAAAGAAGCCTGTGAAATTTGGATGTGTATGGTTGTAGAGTCTCATGGGAGACATTTAGGATTGTTCATATGGCCTTGGCTCCATTTCTGAGCTTGGACTGTTTGTAAGTTAATTTCAATTTTTGCTTAGTACACTGTAGCATTGATTAATGTAGTTGGATTACTGCTTAATATTGTTCATTTTCACTTATGAGATGTCTCTGTATCATGATCCTAGCTTTAAATTGCATTTTGCCTTGAAATTTTTCATAACTGTGTTGTTAAGGGGTGTTTGGAATTGCTGAGTCTGTGGACTCAGTTGGATCTTAAGGTGGTACTTTTAATCCCTACATGTTTACTTGGTTTATTATTGCTCATTCAAGTCATAAAAGTAGTAAGTATTTAGTAAAAAGTCAAAAATAACTTTTGTTACCATGGTTCTTGTTAACTGTTAGAACATAGGGTAGTATAATCATCAAATCTGATACACAAGTGTATTTGGTAGCTTATTTTAGTCTTATGTTTACTTGTTACTACATATTTAGTCAATAGATTAAGATCTAATCTCAAAATAGTCAAAGTAGTGTAGAAAGTGAAAAAGTCAAAACATAACCTTTGCAGAAAAAAACCAAATATTGAAAGATTTATTGTGAATTTTGTGGGATGATTCAGAGCTTGAAACTTGTTAATACTTGTAACCACCCAGCTCAACTCTAGAAATCCATGTTCACTACATTTTTAGGATTTTTTCTGTGGGCCCTATTGCCCTCCAAAAACAGGTGCAGGGGAAGAAATTTGCCCTGTGCAGGTTTGCAAGCCTATTTCATAAGCTTGCATATTATTCATTAGTAAGCTTTAGACCTAGCTTGTTGCTGTTTTCATTTGCCCTTCTGGCCTAGCTCATATACAAGTGCTTATTTCCAAGCTGGTAGCTTATTCACATGGGCTGCAAGCCTCATCTATTGTGTCCCATTCCATATGCATATTGCATACTCAGTCCTAAACACCCCAATTCCATGCCCTCCCCTGATCTCCCTAGTGGGTCCCAGTGATTGAGATTTGGATTTTTAGATAGCCAACAAGCTCTTCTGTTAGGATCCAGTCTCACTTTGGGCTTCCAACTTCCCTAGTGGGCCCCACAGTGGCCTGCAAGTCACCACTTGGGCCTGTTTGTTTGTCAATGGGTGTGGAATTACTTATCTTGTGCTTTTTAGCTCATTCATTCAGCTTTAATTGTTGTTCCAGTCTAATTTGAGTATAAGTAGTTTGCTTCTAGCTTTTACTCAGTTGTGCAGCTTATTTCAAGCTGTTTCAAGCTTAAATTCCAAGATAAGCCTTAAAAAGCTTATCTGTTGGAAGTTAAGCTCTCCACAGAGCTTATTTGGTTTTTCTAAGAATTCACCCTTCACAAAAGTTGTTTAGTTTTATGGTTGAAGTGTTTTTCCAAAAAGAAAAATAGAAAAATAAAAAGGATTTGCAAAATGGTCATAAGCCAGATTCGACCCTTGGACCTCTTGGGTTGACTGGTCAACACTCAGACCAAAGGGGTGCACCATCTGGGCTACATGTGATTTTTTTTGGGTAAAAGGGAGTAATCCTGCACCCTGGTAAAATATATTAACCAAAAAAACGTTGAAGTACAATGGATGAGGGTGTGTCCCTCATCTTAGTCCCTTAGGACACTACCATAACCACTATATAAGAATGACATGCCATTCTTATAAATTACATAACCAAACACATCTAACAATTGCTAAGAATAAAAATAGATCATAATTCAAGTAAACACTTGAGTCTTCTTAGTAATCGTAGAACTTCCAGCATAGCAAACTTGAACCAATCTTCCAAACAATCCGAGTGAAATACTTGAAGACAACCAATGATCAAGTCACAATGCCACGACACCTCACATGATCACACAAAGACTGAAATAATAAACATCAAATATACACCAGCCCTTCATAACCGTGTGATCACTAAAGGAAAAACATATACTTCCATAGAAATCTGTAGCATCAATCACAACATAAAATAAGAGCGGCAACATGATTATGAACGATGAACCTGCATGATCCCTATACTCAACAATCAGCAACAACAATAACAAGACCAATTAAATTAACTTGAATGATCAGCAAGTCTTGAAACCGAAACAAGGGTTTTTGAACAAGGTACCCTCACTAACTTGTCTACCATCTTATTCAACAGCAAGAAATCCCAATCACCAGATCGATCAATAGCAGCCATCTCTCCCTTATTAAACCATGTACACCATACAAAGGAACCATGGATAATCATGAAATCCATTAAACAAAACCAACCGGTTTGACTTCCATCAACGAAACCCTAACGAGGGTACTTACACCACGAACGAAACAGGTCATAGCCACCAACAAACAAAGAAGAAAAAACCCTAAAAGGGTTTCGATATAGCATTCAAAGAATCAATCCAGCAGGTGTGACAATTAATAAAATCGAAACCAGAAAAAGGTTTCGTCGAACCATGAAATCATGTCGCCAACACCACATCAATAACCACGTAGCCACACACCAGACGACATCCTATATAGGAAATCGTTGAATGAAACACGGTAAAACCCTAAAAGATTATACCAATGTACAGCAGACGCCTTCACACAAAAGAGATCGATCTATAAATAAGAATTCAAAACCGACTTAAATAAATCATGAACAGATCCATTCCTAAAAACCCTAATGGCGGTTATAAAATATAACATATATGCACCCACTTCGAAACCCTAAAACATATTCGAATCCACAAAACCAGCCACATCAATGGTCGACTTTAAAGATAACGAATTAATAAGAAAAGAATAGTTAGGGTTTTCAAAGTTGCCAATGAAAAAACAAGGAGAAATCCGATAGAAGATAATGAAAAACGAATCTGCCAACCACTCTAATATGTATATCTAACCCAAGATCGTATTGCATACCCTAGGAAGGATAGAGAGGACGATTTGGATTGAGATTTGGCCGGAAATAATAGTTACAGTGGCTACCGGATTTCTCCAAGGGGAGAGAGAATTCGGTTAAGTATTGGCTACATGTGATTTAGTGTTTAAGGTTTCTTGAGTTTTATTTATACTAGTACTAATCCATATTAGCTTATAAATGCTTATCAGCTTATTTAAAAGCTTATTTATAAGCTTTTCTCCATTTTTATATTTTTCCTAGCTTATTTATACTACTAAGTATTTTTATAAAAATTTCCAGATTTATTACTGTTCACATTGTATTTATTATAATTTTGATTAGTTTTATTAGTATTTAAATAGTTTTTAATTAATAATAAATAATTAAAAAGCCAAAAAAATAATTTTCTTTTTTCTAAAATTTTCTTTTATCATTAGGATCGTAAAAATATAATTTTCATATCCGTAGGTATTTTATTTCACAAACTCGCGTTTTATTTCGTACGTTAACGTAAAATTAAATCAAACGAACGCGAGTTTTTAGGTTAAATCACGTTTTTAGGTTATCTGATAATCAGTAATTGTTAATATAGTGTTTCTAAGTTATTTTCATTCCTCGTATCTTAGTGTAATCGTATAAACCAAATCCCTTATATACCCTTTCCCGTCCAAATTCACCCGATCACAAACCCGTTTTTATACCATCACACCTCGTCGGGACATAACGACCCGGGGAAACCCTATATTCCGTGGAGATTGACTCTTAGGCAGTTTGACTTAGTTGACCATTTACCTGGTCAATTTAGGTTGACCGTTTGGAGTCAATCAGACTCGATCACCAACGTTAAAAACGCGGTTCTTTATTTTTGAGTCATGAATCTTCTTTGTCTTTTCTTTAAAAATCAAAGAGTTCTCGTAAGCCTGATCACGTAGTTCATTTAATTCATTCATTTGAACTTTTTGGTGATCACCCGCAGTTTTGAGGTCAAAGTTGGCATGTTTCAATGCCCAGTAGGCTTTGTGCTCAAGTTCCATCGGAAGATGACATGTTTTTCCGTACACAAGTTTGTAAGGCGTACACCCAATGGGTGTTTTATAAGCTGTACGAAAGGCCCATAGTGCGTCATTCAATTTATCCGACCAGGCAGCACGGTTTTCTCCTAGAGTCCTTTCAAGTATCCTTTTGATACCACGGTTTGAAACCTCCACTTGCCCACTTATTTGTGGGTGATATGCGGTAGAAAGATGGTGAGTTACACCATACTTTTGCATGACTTTGTCAAATTTGTCATTGCAAAAATGTGTACCACGATCACTTATGATAGCACGTGGAGTTCCAAAACGGGCAAAAAGAGATTTCAGGAATTTCACAACAACTCGGGCATCATTTGTGGGTAAAGCTTTCGCTTCAACCCATTTTGACAAGTAGTCAATAGCCACAAGTATGTATTTGTTTCCTCTAGATGATGGGAATGGCCCCATAAAGTCAATGCCCCATATATCAAAGATCTCACAGACTTGAATAGCATTTTGTGGCATCTCATTTCTTTGTGAAATGTTTCCGTGATGTTGACAAGCGTCACAGGTTTTAATGAGATCCTGGGCATCCTTATAAATTGTGGGCGGTGTAGTTGGGATTATGATGGCCCCCAGTGGGTCCAGCATGGCAAGCCTTGAGAATTTCAGTAGCTTCCTGCCCATACACACACCGTCGGATGACTTGATCCGCACAGATTTTGAATAAGTAGGGGTCATCCCAGAAGTAATGTTTGACATCCTTAAAGAATTTATTCTTCTGTTGGGTTGACATCCCTTTCACAACAAAGTTACCCGCATGGTAGTTTGCGAAGTCAGCAAACCATGGGGTAGTAAAATCTCCACGAAAAGCAACCGCATTGAGTGTTTCAAGAGGAAATGTTTCATTTATTTCTTTTTTCTCATACACATCTTGATGAGGGTTCTATAATCGGGACAGATGATCAGCAGCCAGGTTCTCAGCTCCTTTTTTTTATCACGAATAATGATATCAAATTCCTGAAGGAGGAGAACCCAACGGAGCAATCTCGGCTTTGCATCTTGTTTTGCAAAGAGATATTTTAGAGCCGAGTGATCCGTATACACTACGCATTTGGTCAAGATTAAATATGTCCGAAACTTTTCAAAAGCATACACCACGGCTAATAATTCTTTTTCCGTAGTGGTGTAATGAGTTTGAGCTTCGTTCATAGTTTTGCTTGCGTAGTGGATAGGCTGAAAGTGTTTTGTTTTGCGTTGCCCCAAGACTGCACCGATAGCAAAATCACTTGCATCGCACATGAGCTCAAAGGGTAAATCCCAGTGGGGGGCAACAAGAATGGGTGCCTCAGTAAGCTTTTTCTTCAATGTTTCAAAAGCTTCGATGCACTCTGGTGAGAAGATAAAAGGAGCATCCTTCTCGAGGAGATGAGTCATAGGCCAGGAGATTTTAGAAAAATCTTGTATGAATCTACGATAGAAACCGACATGACCCAAGAAACTCCTAATACCTTTGACGGTAGTAGGGTGAGGCAATTTAGCAATGACATCAACCTTAGCTCTGTCAACCTCAATCCCATTCTTGGAAATCTTATGGCCGAGGACAATGCCCTCTTTGACCATAAAATGACTCTTTTCCCAATTTAGACATAGATGGGTGTCTTTACACCTTTTCAGCATGTTTTCTAAATTGGTGAGACATGTTTGAAATGAATCCCCAATGACCGAGAAGTCATCCATAAAGACCTCCATTGTTTTGCCGATCATGTCGGTGAATATGGCCATCATGCACCTCTGGAACGTACCTGGAGCATTACATAAGCCAAAAGGGATACGTTTATAAGCAAAGGTTCCATAAGGGCATGTAAAGGTAGTCTTTTCTTGATCTGATGGATCAATGGGGATTTGAAAGTATCCTGAGAAACCATCAAAGAAACAATAGTACTCGTTTCCTGCTAATCTCTCAAGCATCTGATCCATAAAGGGCAGCGGAAAGTGGTCTTTGCGGGTGGCGTCATTCAACTTACGATAGTCAATGCAAACACGCCACCCGGTAACCAGCCGAGTTGGAATCAACTCATTTTCCTCATTAGTGACAATAGTAATGCCACCCTTATTTTGGGACGCAATGGATGGGGTAAATCAATCCTGCATCAAGAAGTTTGAGAACCTCTTGTTTAATGACATCATAGATTTTTGGATTCACCCGTCTTTGATGTTGCACTGCGGGCTTGAAGTCATCCTCCATTAAGATTTTGTGTGTACAAAAATCTGGGTTAATACCCTTAATATCGGAGAGCTTCCAAGCAATTGCTTGCTTGTGTGACTTCAAGACCTTTATGAGAGCAACCTTTTCCTCATCACTTAAACCTTTAGCAATAATGACGGGTAATTTATCATTACCCTCCAAAAATGCGTATTCAAGATGAGGAGGTAAGTCCTTGAGCTCGACCTCAGGAAATTTATCGTTTTTATCAACCGATTTAATTTCCTCATTATGAAGTTCTACGGGAGGGAGTGGAGGAGAATTGTCCTGATTTAGCAATTTCTCAAGGAGAAGAATATCTCCCTCCAGATCAATCACAGTGTTATCAATTCCCGCTGGAACTGAATCACTTCTGAGAAAAGCCTCGACCTCTTCTAAAATGAAATCACTTCCCTCAAACGGAGTGAGAGAAGGGGAAGAGTCGGAAATGATAGGTTGAGATGATGGAGTGGGATTCCCACTCACAGAATTATGAGAATAACCAAGAAATTCTTGAGAGTACTCCTCTGAAGCAATGTCTATGATGTCTATTTGGTTAACCGCTTCAGAATCATAATTTGAGGAATACCTCGAGGTTTGATCGAGGTTAAAGGTAACAACTTCATTAACCACACGTAAGGTGATTTCTTGCTCAAATACATCGATAAGAGCACGGCCCGTTCTAAGGAATCCTCTCCCAACAATGAGAGGAACCCTTTGATCAGCATCGAAATCAAAAACCACAAAGTCAGCGGGGAGATGGAACTTTCCTACTTTCACAAACACGTCCTCAGCAATGCCAAGAGGACGAGATATCGATCGATCTGCAAGCTCTAGAGTCATGCAGGTAGGAGTAAGATCTGGAAGAGAAAGTTTCTTCCAAACTGAATAAGGCATTAGGTTGATGCTTGCACCAAGATCGGAAAAGGCATAGCAATCAACCATTCCTGGAAATACACAAGGTATTAGAAATTTTTCTGGATCTCCAAGCTTCTAGGGAAGCTTTTTTAAAAGAACTGCTGAGCAGTTCTCATTCAAGGGAGTTTTTGTCATTTCAAACAGTTTCTCCTTGTTGCTTAACAAGTGTTTGATTGTTGATGCAAATTTGGGCATCAGAATAATAGCATCCGCAAAGCTAATGTCAAAATGCAAATCTTGGAAGATTTGAAAGAATTTATCCATCTGGTGACTAGCCTTTTCGCGAAGCTTTTGCTCATTCAAACGTGAGGGGTAAGGAATAGAGGAGGTAGAAGGTTTGGATTTAGGGGTTTCAACTGGGATATCATGTGGTTCAAAAACAACTCTTGGTTTTGGTTTGGGTTTCGGGACAACATGAGGTGGGACGTCTTGGGTACCCCCATTATGAGTAGAAAGTACTTCGTCCTTATTTACCTCAGTATCATTTTCCACTATTTTGGGATATGGAGAAGAAGGGGTAGTGGGAACAGTGGGTCCGTCATATGAAACTCTGCTCCTGGTTGTGATCGCCTTTGCATCGCCCCTCGGGTTTGCGATTGTGTTGCTCGGAAGTTTTCTAGAGCCCGAGGGTCGTTCATTTAAAGATTTCTTGATTTCAGAAATCTGGCTGACCAACAACCTGTTTGTCTCTTCTTGAGTTTTCATGAATTGCTTCAACAACTCATCAGATGATGATTGTGGAGCTGGGAGAATGGCTTGTGTTTGGTTGGGGAAATTCTGGACTCGGTTATTTTGATTATAACCTTGTTGTGGTTGAAAATTTCCCTGATTTGGATTACCATTTCCCTGAAAATGATTTCCCGGGTTGAAATTGTTTATGTTAAAGTTTCCTTGGTTGTGGAAAGGGTTAATACACAAAAAAGTTACTAAACTTTACAAAAAAGTTCGCCTAAGTTACTGAACTTTGAAACTTTGTTCAATCAGGTTACTAAACTTTGAAACTTTGTTCAATCAGGTTACTAAACTTTGAAACTTTGTTCAATCAGGTTACTAACCTTATCGAAAAATATATGTTCAGGTTACTCGGACTAAGGCTGAATTTTCGAGTGTATCTTTCCCGAAAGTTCAGTAACCTAAGTGAACAAAATGAAAGTTCAGTAACTTAGGCGAACTTTTTTGTAAAGTTTAGTAACTTTTTTGTGTATTAACCCTTGTGGAAACCTTGATTCTGTCCAGGATTGAAATTCCCTTGGTTTTGATAACCTTGCTTCATTCGAGGTTGGTTCTGGTTTCGGTTTTGCAAATTCTGGTTTTGGTTGAAACCGGGTGGTCCCATATGTGTGTTAGCACGGTAGCTTGGTTCCATTTAAGGACGGTATTGATTACCTCCCTGATTTGTAGTACCGGCTAAGGCATTGGCTTCAAAAGGACTACCATCGGTGGCAGTACAGTTGTAGTATGCATGTGGGCCACCACAAGTGACACAAACTTCCATTTTTTTTTTTTTTTTTTTACTTCAGCATGTGAAGGGTTTTGTGTGAAAGTGACTTTCTTTTGGATTGAGATAACCAAAGCTTGAATACCGTCCGTGAGTTTGTCTATCTTAGCATCGGTGCTAGAAGTACTCACGGGAGATGAAGTAGAAGGACCAGCACTCTCTTGGGGAGTTATATGGCTTTGTGCGTGTAGTGCGGACCTTGGACTTATTTTCAATGATCGCTAAAGCTTCTTTAGTGGTTTTGCTCAAAAAATTACCTCCCACGGAGGAATTAAGAGAATCTTGGTCAGATTGACTCACACCATTATAGAAAGTGTCAATTTGCATTAATTCAGTGAAACCATGATGAGGACATCGACGAAGCAATTCTTTGAAATGATCCCATGCGTCACTAAACGATTCATCAAACCTTTGGGTAAATTTGATGATTTCATTTTTAAGACTTGTCGTTCTGGACGGGGGAAAAATTCATTTACAAATTTGGTAACTAAATCCTCCCATGTTGCTATTGAACGAGGAGGTTGTTTTTCCAGCCAAATCCGGGCTGCCCCCTCAAGAGAAAATGGGAATAGAAGAAGCTTGACTGCTTCGGAAGGGACGTTTTTGTATTTGATGGTAGATGTAATCTTGTTAAACCATCGAATATGAGCATAAGGATCATCCCTCTCAAAACCATAAAATTGACTTGAGGTTACTAGATTTAGTAACCCGGTTTTGAGCTCAAAGTATTCAGCCACAATGGTTGGGACAACAATAGCATCTCCGTAACCCTCGATGGGTGCTTGGAGAAGCTCATTCATCGGACGGTCTTCCGCCATGATAACTTTTTTTGTGGTAACAGCACGTATATCAGATACGGCTGTTGGGGCAGAACGTCTACGGCGTCTTTGAGGAATTCTGACAAGCTCACGGAAAGGGCTTGTTGACCTAGAAGAACGAGTGTGCATGCACTAAAGACGACTCTAAGAATCCTTAGAGTGATGGGAATTTAAAAATAGAAAAGAAAAATCTTTTTGGATTTTTGTTTTTATAAGGAAATATAGAAATATTGAAAAAGATGATATATAATAATGAGTGATTTATTCAAACTCACAGATGCTTCAAAAGTCGTTATACGCAACACACCTCCCCGGCAGCGGCGCCATAAATTGATTGGTGGTAAACTGTCAGAAATTATCAACCAAGTAATGGTCAACAAGTCAAACAGCCAAAACCAATACTCCGTGGAGTGTAGTGTCTCCCCGGGTCGTTAGATCCCAACGAGGCGTGAAATCTGAAATAAGACGACTTTGAGATCAGGTGAAATGAACAGGAAAAGGGTTCCAGTGATTATACTACTGAAATATAAGTAAAAATAGCTTTGATAAGCTATATCAACTAATACGTGAAATCAGATAATCAGAAATGCAAAGGAACTGGAAAATGCGTACGTTTAATATTTAAAATAAACGTGAACGTACCAATTAAAAGTGAAACCTTATCAATATAAGTCCCACGAATGTGAAATTTATATTTTTAGAATCCTAAGAATAAAAGAAAATTATTGGAAAATTAAAATTATTTTTATAACTATTTAATTAATTATTATTAATTAATAACTATTTTTTTTATTATTTTAAACTAACTTAAATTATACTAAAATACAATTAAATATTATTTTAAGCTAGAAAAATAAAAATTAAATCTTGAAAATTCTAAAATAACTTAAAACTAATTTTAAAACTGAAATTAATCTTTTTTGGTTTTTATTTAATTTTTATGAATTTAAGATGATTTAAAAATACTTAAAAACTAATATTAAATAAGAAAAGTACTAAATGAGCTAGGAAAAATCTGGAAATTTTATGGAAAATCTAAAATATTATACTAAGCGTAGGAAAAATATAAAAAGTTAGATAAGCTCACTAATAAGCTGAATTGGGCAAATAAGCATTTCAAATAAGCACTAGAATGCACCAAAAGCTCAGGTATAGTGTAATAGACCTAAACAAACTTACTTCAACTGAAAAACCTCAAATAAGCCCTGGCCGCAAGCCAAAAAGCTCAGCCGTAAGTGGAGAGATAAGGCAGCCTAAGGTCCTACTTCTACCGTATATTTAAGCACCCAAATAAGCTGATTTTAGGAAAAACAAGGGGGAAAATGAAAGATGGCCAGGAGGGCTACTCAAAGAACCAAATTTCACAAGCTAACATGCACTAATGAACATTTTATAAGCTTAAGAAAAAGGGCTTATTACCCTGGTGCAGGGCATGTTTGGTGAAAACAGGCAGTTTCAAGTGAGCTTATTTATAAGCTAATGGGTCCCAAAATAAAATTTTCCTTTTGGCACTTACAAACAGACTACCAAATATTACAAATCAACAAAAATCACTTAATCCCTAACTCTAATGTACCCTACAAGTGATCAAGAAATTTGTCCCATTTTGAAAATTATGAAAATTTGGACTTTTAGAAATTTTACCTAAGTTGACTTTCACTAACTTAGATCATGATTTACTGATTAAATATGATATATTAAGCTATTAAAAGGTTATAGTAATCTATGTTACCAACTAATGAGCTAATGTGATGAAAACGGTACTAAAAATCCTAACAGATAACAGGTAAATAGAGATTAAAGGCTATTTTGACTATTTAATGAACAAGCATAAATTTATATGGTTTGTTTGACCTAATAAGACCTAGTGAAACATGTCTCACCACACAACAACAACAAAAACATGCCTGAACACAGTGCATTCCACTAATCCAAACACTCCTTTTAAGTATTTGCTGAAATCAAGTTTTGCAGCCCTAAAAATGGTGATTTACCCTTGTAAAAAAAATCTAAAAATTCAAATAAAAATATTAGGAAGTAGATAAGCAATAATATAAGCTACAAACCAAATTTTAGATCAAACGGACTTATAACGAAGAAATGAAAAATCAAAAACTAAATGGCTGGAATTTGGGTAAAACAGCCCTGGGTGGGCTACTTTGAGGGCCTGTAAAAGCTACCAAAAAAATCCTAAAAATAAGTTGATGGCTGATTCCTAAAGCTAAGCTAGTAGACTACAACATGTAAAAATTTCAAGGCCCAAATCCTAACATAAAAATCATAAAAATTCACCCAAGATTTGGTTTTCTGTCAAAAAGGGTCAATTTTGACTTTTTATGATTTATGACCTACTTTGACTTATGTTAATTTGTAATGAATTCTAATGACTGAATAAGTTTTATTATGTTATATTTAGACTACTTTAAGCTTTATTACCAACTAATGTACTAATATGATGATTATGGACACCTAAATCTTAACAGTGAACAACCAATAAAAACAACAAAAACACACCACAGATCACAAAGATAAGCAAATCCAAACAACCTTTATTAAACAATTTGGACTTGATTTTTAAAGCAATTGTTAGAATTAAACCTTAACACTGATTCCAAACATCATAATACCATATAATAAGACCAAATTAGCATAAAACAGTAACAATACTAGCATGAAACTTAGAAATGACAATTGTACCTATTTGACTGTGAAAATGAAATTTCAAGCAACTACAAATATTAAAGAACAAGCTGACTATTTTAAGCTATAATATGATTAACTATCACCAAATAAGCATACAAGAACAAGATTAAGCAGCTAACAATAATGGAACAGTAAGATACCAATTATGAGAAATTGAGCTTACAAAGTGCTTTCCTGCCAAAAACCAAGAACCAGGACCTGAAAACACACCTATAAGCTTTCCACAAAGCCTCTAAACCAGGGGCAATCCATTATTTCCCCTGCTCCTTGCTTCTTTCTTGATCTTCATTGATTTTTGATTTTTTTCCTATTTTTCTTGATTTTTTTTATATTTTTGAGTTTTATAAGGAATACTAGTTTTAATGATTCTAATAGCTTACAAAAGCTATATAAGGAGCTTATATGAGCTTATGAGTCCAGTACAACATCAAACAACAACATTCATAACAATATGAAATTTTGAGCTTTTTGGTGCTTAAACTTGCATAAACTGAATTTGAAATGAGGAACTGAAATTGAAACTGAAAATAGCTTTGATTAACACTGAGAATCTTAGAAATACAACTTGAAAGCTTAAAGATACAATGGAAACTTGAAATTGACTAATATGATTTAAGACAAACTAAATTACACTAGATATTCTTCTCCTTGGCTTCTTTCTTCTCATATAGAGATATTTTGAGTTCCCCACTTGTTTCTAAATCTTTCCCATCAACATTCTTGGCCATTAGATGAGCAGAAGTGATCCTAGCCATTTAAATAACTTTTGGCGCCAAAAGTGGTTCTTATTGCTTATGGCCGTTTTTATGCAATTAATGCATTTTGGGATGTTGTGGTGGAGTAGGGAACATGTTTGGAAAAGTTTTAAGCCAAGTTGGGGTGGTTTAGTAGCAAAACGAGTAGCATGAGTGCTACAGTGGTGGTTTTCAGGTGTGGAAGCATTTATGTGGGTTGTGAGCTAAGGGTGAGGTAGAATGGTTGTGAGGGGAGAGTAGGGGGACAGGAAAGTGGAGTTGGTGATGAGGTGGTGGTATTTACAGGTGGAAATGGAGAGGTGGAGGAGGTGAGGTGGAAAATGGAGTATATACGGGGTGTTTTATTTTTGTGGTGGGTTGACCATTTGACCTTGGGGTGTGGGATTGGGCTGGTTATTTTGGGCTTGGGAAAGGGATGGGCTGGTAAGGGTGTTGGGTTTTGGTTTGTTTGTTTAATATTAAGGGTCCGGATGGTTTGTGGTATTTAAGGCCCAAGGACCAATATTGTAATTTTGGATTTTATGGGGACTGAACATGTAACTTTCCACAAGGTATCATAAGGACCAATTTTGCCATGTATGAATAGTACAAGGTTTATTTTTAATATTTTTCCACTTTTTTAAAACCTTAAGGACCATTTATGACATTTTTCAAACTTGGGGGACCAAAGTTGTCATTATGCAATTTTTAACTTTAAAGGATTAAACTTGACAACTTATAAATTCCAAAGGACCTTTGATGATATTTTACATGTTTTGGATTACCAGGGACTAGATTTGCCAAATTTTCAAAGTTCAGGGACTGAAACTGTAAATTATGTGAAATATGTTGTTTTTCATCAGTTTTCAATCTTTTTGCACTTGTAACTCATAAAAACACAATTTATTGATATTTCATATATTTTAAAGCATTTCGGTATGTTTTCAGATGTTTTTGTAGCTTAAATATGAACAAAATGATGAGTATTTAGACACTCATCACAATACAAAGAAGCTTAGGAGGCTACAAACAATTGATAAGCGTAGGATGAATGCACTATTGATGATGGCCAGACAAGTCAAGGACAAAATGTTTAAGAAGATTGAGGTTGTTGTAAAGAAGAAATATCCATGAGGGGGTTGGTTGTTTTGAGATTAGTGATGGTTAATGAATGTAATGGATCTCATGATCCAGATTTTGTATGAATAATGTCTTCATATATGTTTATACTTCATTATTGTATTTGATAGGTATCACAAACATAAATAAGAAACTCACATTAATGAAACATTAAAACACAGACTAAACATAGTGATTCAGTTTGTGGTTTAGACATGCCCAAAACCATAGTGATTTAGTTTCTTGGCTTCTTTTTATTCTTCTTCTTTGCTTCAGTTGATTGAGTTGTATCTGCACCACCCCCTGCACTCATGTTTCTACTTGTAATACCCATACCAATGACACCACAACTTACTTCCTCTACCGTTGCACAACCTTCCTATTCAAGTATCACAACACTATGCCTCCAACACTTAACATCCCCACAACAGATGAAGCATCTTTTGTCCAACACCTCTATCTTTGCACCACCCCCTCCTGTTTTGTTACCACTTCTGATACCGAGACCAATTATACAGCCACTTACTTCCTCTACCTGTGTATTATTACTACTCATTTTCTTTCTCTTTAATTTTTGAGTTACAGATTCTGCCATATCTATGTTTTTGATAAAGTTGGACATGAGACTTTACTATACTAGTTGGTAGGATAATTTACTTCATTTTGTGTGGTAAGTAAAGGAATATTAACTTCTTACTAGTGCTAGTCAATACCTTTTGACTTTCCAAAGTCAACCTACAAATGTTAAATGGGAGTATTGTATACACTCATGCCAAACAGCCCATATCTAATAGTTTCTGCATATGCTGTATCATTGTACCTTGTGAATGTTGAAACGCAAACATAAACATCAAAAATTGAAACACAAACATAGTAACATAAAGATCGAAACTTTCATTGATCATACGAGTTCACAACCATTACATCACCCAAAAGTTATCTAAACACACTAGTTTAGTAGTTGGAACCGCTACCTTCTGCATCACCCCTTTTCTTCCTTTTCTTCATGCTCTTCAATTCTTTTTCTTTCTTGTCCTTCTTATCCTTCGGATACTTAAACACAACTTCAAGACGGGAAATCCTCTCTGCCAAATCATTTAGTAAAATGGTATCCACAGTCTCTTCCTTCTCCTCCTCATCACTCAAAAGCGCTTCATAGTAGCCATCTTGTTTCCTAAGATAGGTCAGAATCTGACTTCTCAACTCCATAGGAATCTGTCTATAAGAACCATACTCATCAATTGGTTCTGCGCCATATGAATCAAGAAGTAAATCATTTAGATAATCGGTTCTTAAAACGTTGTCAAATTCCTCTTCTTCGATACCAATATAGATGCCCTTCCATTTACCATTGTTTGCCATCGTGGATTGTTTTGATCGTTGGGATTATGTGTGTTTTGGTGAAATGTGTGTGTGGTTTGGTGTATTTAAATAAGCGGGATAAAGATGAACTGAATAGTCCCTATTGGGTTGCCGAGTTACACAAAAAGGAGGGAAAGGTTAATCTCTTCGGCTGCCACGTATGTTTTTGGCTCCAGAACTTAAGTTATAACTTTGAAAATTTTGTCATTCAAGTAAAGTGTGGGTAGTCAAAGGCGGGAAATGAGTGAAATGGTGATAATACCCTTGACTAACGGAAGTTATCAAAAAAACACTCTCGGTGGCTTTTTTGCAAATTTGCGTAACGTTAATAGTTTTTTTGCGTGACTTTTTGTCTCGGTCCCATTTTTGCGATTTTGTGATAGTTTAGGGACCATTTTTGCCTTTTACCCTATTATAAAAGAATACAATTCCCGTGGGGTACGACCCCTTTTTTGCTACAGTCTACAGTACAAAAATGCTACAGTCTACAGTATAAAAATAATAAAATAAATGCCCTCTTCTCCATCTCTCTTCCTGAAGCTTCCCCCATATATCACATAGAGACACAAAAACACATAAACACATACTCACACTCAAATCATATAATCAAAACACAATAGTTAGGGTTTCGATTTTGGAGGCTTTCTTTGCCGGAAGATTATACTAAAATCATATAATCAAAACGCAATGGTTAGGGTTTCGA
The DNA here is from genome assembly GCA_030686995.1 of Artemisia argyi. Lineage (NCBI taxonomy): Eukaryota > Viridiplantae > Streptophyta > Magnoliopsida > Asterales > Asteraceae > Artemisia > Artemisia argyi. The sequence continues at coordinate 54,689,357 of CM060683.1, read as the reverse complement.
TTTTAGGGGTTTTCTTTGCTGGAAGGTTATCTTTCTTTATGCTCGATTTAGCTTAAGTGGGAGAATCAAAAAGGTATGTACTGAATTACTTATTTTTTATGTTTGTGTTTAGTTATGATCATTGGGGATTAAGGAAAAATTTGGGTTATGATTGGATTGGCTTATTATCCTACCTTATTTTGGCCTTATGATGTTTACTGCAAATAGTTTGATTCTTTGTTGTTTTTGGGTTTTTGTTTGTATAGTTTCATTTAATTTGGTATGTAGATATGGATTTAAAAAAAACATTATAAATTCTTTTTGGTTAAACAGAGGTTGATAGTTGAGTATTGGTTGCTTATTTGCTACATATTTACATATTTTGTTTATACTTATCATTAGTTAGTAGCATTAACATTTTCTTTTGAATAACCGTTGTTAACTTGGAGCAAAAGATGGTTTGCGTAATACTACTGATGCTTCAAATTTTAAAAAAGGTCTTATCTTGGCGAGGCGTTTGTTGTAACACAGCCATGGAGTTTTTGAGATGAAGGACAAGGGCGGAATTAGTATAAAACAGTGGTCTTATTGGGTTGTTTATTTGTTAAGGAAATGATGACGGATGTCTTCGTTTATATGTTTTCTAGGCATAATATGGGTATCTGGTATACGGTCTGTTCACTACTAAAGTTTCTAACTTAATGAGTTTTCATTAGATATATGACATCGGATTGGTTTTTGATGCAGTGAGTTGAAGGATCAGAAACCCTTGGTTTTCTTGATAATTTGCAGAAGAGCATGTTTAATGGTATGGTGGTTCTCAAAGCAACATATCTGATTTCGTCTTCAGTTGGACACATTAGAGGTGACAAAGCGTTTCATGCAACCGTATTGTTTTATTTTTAGCTGTAAATAGTCGCGTTGTGGGAGATACATAGTTGTCTGTTTATCACAAATTGTGGCTGCTAAAAAATTATGTGTTTTTTATAATATGTAGTGACTGCTATCATACAGATCGTAAACAGTTTAAGAGGGTTCTTTCTAAAAACATTAGCAAGAGGAGAAAATGTAAATATTGGTTACCCCTGTGGTCCATCGATAATTGTAAATGTTTGGTTTCCATTGGTGCCAGGTTTTAAATGTTTTGTAGCGAATATGAAAAATAAAACAATAACTAAATGTGCTGAATAATATTTTGTATTCTTGGAGCGAGATTACTTTGAATTGCTTTGGTAAAGCTGGTAGTACTATATTTTATGTGATTATGTTACTGCGTAAAAATGTTTCATTTCATGATATTTGATCCGAGTTGCTTGCAATTTGCAGGTTTTAGACCTGAACGGATCCGTTGCAGAAGTTGTTGCTATTGATAGAAATTTTGATGTCGGCAACACAACAATATAAGTATTTCAAGAAGCCATAGGTATGTTGACAGGTGTATTTTACAACCTTAGCTAATACATTATGTCATGAGCATAAACTTTTAGTGCACATTCAGCTTTTAAAGCTTAGGTGAGATGGTCACGGCTGATTTCTTAGCGCCTGATGTTTCACTCTCACGCCAGGTAATCTTCATTCTCTACATCTTAGAATGCTATGATAAACAAATAGTAAAGTTATTTATTTATTGTGGTACTTCGGATATGCAATTGGAAGCAACTCGGATTGGAAATGTATAATGCACAGGATTGATGATGATAATATTGTCAAAGGATCATATCCTATGAACCCATGCATGAATAGCTGCTGAGAAAGCAGATGATGTAGCCCAAGGATGTAAATGGTTATGGATCGTACGGTGTCTCTTCTGGCCGGTTGAAAATTGCTTATAAGGTATCGTATTAGCAATTCATGCTGTTGAATCTGTTATTGTAAGTGAAAGCACATTAATAAGCTTACTTTTGCATACATGTAAGTATGTAACATATACCAGTCAACTGAACACTAGACAATAACCATTCACAGTAAAGCAAAATGATTGGGTTGGATAATAGGTTAAAAGAGTTAGGGTTGGGTTAACGCATAAAACTTTTATGTTGTCCTTTTATGTATTTAGTAACATCAGAAAAACTTTATGGTTATATAATCTAAATCTCTGCATTTGTATTCAGATTGGAAAATGTAAAGCGGGTTTTGAGGGCGACACTGCGTGCTGAGTCTAGAAAAGAAACCAATCTTACACACATGGCGGCGTAAATTTCATTAGACCTATAATTTTCATAGAATTATGTACTAAATGAATTCAGATTTCCCATTAACGCATAATGATATACTTCTTTTTTATACCAATTTTCACAAATTATGCGCTTGTTTGTATTAATATAATTGTAACTTGGAATTATTACTTTTCATAAAAGATTATTGAATTGTTATTGGATGAATTGATTTAACGGGTGTTTGTCTTACCTACGTAAAAAGAATTTATGCTTATTAGCTTATAAGCTCTTTTAGGTAAGTATCATCACAATGGCTCTGAAAAAAGAGAGCTTATCTGTTGTTAGGCCTGATTACAACGGCTTATTGTGTTTTCAAATTGTAATCAACCAATAACCTGCTTAATTAAACTCGCCCAAACACCCCAAGCGTGAAATGGATGATTTATAGGTCTAACTGACTCAATGGCATGAAAAGTTAACAGTTGATTAGTAATTTGAGGTGGCAGTTGAATGATAGATTACAGCCGTATTATGCATACAGTATTAATACATACATTTGTTTTGTATCTAGCAGGGTTTGTGAAATGAAGGAAGACACAATCTATAATTCATAATCTGAAGGCAAAAAACAAATCGTTTCAAGGTAAACATACATATATGCCACTGTTAATGGTAAAAAAAAAAATTGACTATCCCTATTAATTTGATATTCCTACATAAAGTGAACACCCGTTCATCAGAAATGACAATGAACCTATTTCCAGAAACAATGTTACAAGTAACCCTTTAAACTACACATATGGTGTAAAAATTTGAAAGGGTCTAAGTGAAATACCAAGAAAACCCGTGTCAACAACAAACCGACGTCAAGGTAGATTTGTGATATGCATTATTTTGTACAAATATTATTATCTTCCTTAAGTACAAATTCCCTACTTTTTATTATAATTGTTTTTTTCCTTTTTTAAAATGCATATCACCGTTCTATATGTAACAGGGCAAAAAGGCAAGCACGTCATGTAAACACAGCTGATGAGGGATACTTAGTCCAACAAAAAAGGCATTGTCCTTAACGGTGTAACAATAAGACTGTAACAACATCAGAAATTTAAAGGTATTTCTTTGGAAAAGAATCAGGGTATAAAAATACGCAGAGGTTTAGTGATGCAACAAAAAGTCCTTTATCATACCATACACACCAACAATAAAAAGTACTAGCGACACACTTTACAATCCACATCTACTTCAGCCTCTAAGGTATGCTTGATGCTTCTCCGAGAAACCGTGGCTATTCTTTTGGCATATAAAAAAAGTAAAGTAAAGTAACTCCCAATACCGTCTTCCACGGGTTATGGGTCCCAATACCGTCTTCCACGGTGTATGGGGAGGTTGAGACGTAGAAAACTATACCCCTACCCAAGGTAGAGAAGTTGCTTCCGGTTCTACCGAAGGTAGAAAAGGACCTCCAGCCTTGCAAGGGGTGAGAATCGAACCCTTGACCTCTTTTGGTATATGACGACCAAAATTTATCCATTTAGAGTTAATGGGTCCAAACTACAACTGATCTTTGATAATCCAGATTTACTTACATTTTACCCCCCTAATATTCTTTAATTACAGGTTATATGGATTACAGGTTGTTGGGAATTATGGAAATGACATAGAATCATTACTATTATTAGTATTTTTAGAAAGTTGTTTAAGGTAGTGATATGATTTTAATTTTATATTTATGGCCGATTTAGGGTTTCTTGTCTATAAAAGAAACACACGACTTATCATTATGTGTACTTTATACTTCAAGAAAAACACCATTAGTGTGTGTAATAGATCCATAGAGGATCATTGTTCTTTATTAGAAAAACCTTGTGAAACTTTGATTGTTCTTTGTTATTCCGCTATGCATATAATCATTGTTTATATTATCCTAGATTGGGCTTGATCTTGGTTTAACAATTGGTATCAGAGCACAGGGGGCTCGTGAGATCTAGGGTTTATACAAGGTTTTATTGTCGAAGAAATCGTTTTGAAAAAGGTTATCTACAAAGTTTTCTATGTGGCAACTTAGTACGAAAAAGGTGATCTTCTTATTCATGAATATTGCATGATCATAGGTCAGTTATTCAATTTATCATTCTGATTGGTAAAACGATTTTATATAATGAAAGAAGAGATACAACGTCGTACTACATTGAATGGGTCGGCCGTGTATTTATTTAAGGAGTAAAATTGGTTGATTGTGGATTGTGGGGCATGGATCCCATGAATTAATTGTTAGTTAGTAATTTATTAAAGGGTTTGTTGTGTTCGATTGGTTATTATTGATTACTTCGTACAACACTTCCTATGATGAGATGCTAAGTATTGATTGGTTGAGACAATAGTGGGTCAATTTGGTGGGTTGTTTTATTATATCCATATATGATCAAAGGTCGAAGTTACTATGCTTACAAGTTTCTATTTTTTTTAATTTGACTTTGATCATGGGTCGGTGATAACTCTTCAAGACTTGTTTTCAATTGTTTTGTCGCCTAATAATTCAAGCGTGTGGGACTTGATTTGTCGTCTACTGAATTGTGGGACAATCGTATTATTCAAGTACGTGGGGTCAAAGTCAGAATTATAAAGACGAGGTACTGCTGTTGATTTGCTTTGTGTATTAATTTGGACGGACGTGGGGCTATTTATTGATGTTGCTGTTTATAATTGTTCGAGAAAGGGTACTGCTGTATACTTTGAGGTTTGAGTCGGTACTGGTCTCACATTTTAACTCTGCTGCTCGGATACTTTGTTCCTGCTGATTTCCCTTATTTCTGCTGCTCATTAGTAACATGGCAGAATCTTACAATGAAAGGGATGGTGTAAAGTTTCCTTATTTGATGAATGATAAGTATGAGGTCTGGGCTAAGAAGATGGAACACTGGATCATGAAAAATGATATGAATATCTGAAAGGTGATTCAAAATGGCAACAGTTTGAAAAGGCATAGAAGAGATCAAGATGGAAATGTCATTATTCTTCCTCCAATGACTGCTGATGAACACATTACTATACAAAGGGAATCAAAGGCAAGAACTACCTTGCTTAAATCTATTCCTGCTGATCATGTACTAGATTTCCATTATATGGATGAGGCAAGTGATATATGGAATGCAATCAAAGCAAGGTATGGTGGAACGGCTGAATCCAAGAAGATGAGAAAGGAAGCTTACACTATATCCAAGACTAAAGAATTTACACTGATGGGACTCCCTTCTTAGGTACATAATGGTATCTTTGGTTGTAGTGAAAGATATAATGAACTTAAGGAAGCTTATGATGAATTGAAACCTAAATATAATGAATGTTATGTAGAAGTTGAGGCTTACAAACAGGCTTTAAAAACTTTATAAAGACAAAAAAATTTGGTTTCAAAAGAATCAGCTTGCTTATGATGAAAAGATAAGGGTGTTAGAAAGTGATTTAGAATGTACTAGAATTGATTTAAAGCGTACTGAGAAAGAAAAAGCTAATATAGTTTCAGAAAACCAAGTGCTGAAAGAGAAACTAGATGAGGAAGTAGCTAGACATAAAACATGGTTAATGTCAGGTGACAATTTAGCTAGCTTACTCTATGGTAGTCAATGTGTAAACTCTGGGATAGGTTTAGGTTTTAAGAAGTATATTGGTTTAGAAGCTAGGAATGATCTGGGTAAATCTACACCAGCAGGATTAGCTAATTATGTAAAAGAAGGAGAATTACATGCTGTACCTGGACCTATTAGAGGAGAACATATGCCCACTGACCTTTCCATCACAATAGACTTTGATGGATCACACCATCTATATGGCAAAAAGTCAAGTGACTTGCCAGACCCTGATTCTAAATCTACTGACTTTGTCTCTTGTTCTGACAGTGACAAGTCCTCTGACCAAGGGTCTACTACATATACCAATTATGATTCAAGTGAAAAGTCTGACTCACCTAGGCAGTCACTCAAGACCACACCCAAGTCTAAAGTAGCTGATAATGAACCCAAAACAAAAACAGTGACTTATTCTGTTAAACACAATTTTGTTTCTAGTTCTGTTTCTGATAAGTTTGTGTGTAATAAACAAAGTTATGTTAAGGATAAGTCTTTTAAGAAAAAAACTTGTTTTGTGTATGGTAGTAAGTCTTATCTCATTAAAGACTGTGGTTATCATGATAATAGGATGGGTGTTTCCTTTGGACAGTAGACCTCTAGACCCAAATGGAATAATGTTGCTAGTATTCCTCCTTTGTCCCACAAGCACATGTAAAAACCAACAGACCCAATCCTGCTGATAAATCAGTTTCTGCTGATAAGCCAGTTCCTGCTGGTAAGCCAGTTTCAGCTGGTAGACCTTTTCCAGCCGGTTGGAAAAGACATGTTGCTAGACCATTTTATAGACCTACTATTTCTTACTTTCTGAATGGTTTTTGGCCTAGTTATTTTGACCCAATGTATATGGGGTGGGGGACAAGATGGGATACTACTGTTAAACCCTCAACAGGTTATTCATGAAAAACTTAAAGAAAAGGTTCATTCTGGGTACCCAAGAACAATATTCTTTCTCAGATGCAATGATTGAGGGGAGACATAAGCCTAAGGGGAGGCTTATTGTTGTATTATTTGTTTTCTAACCATTTTTGCAGCTGTTGGATCCTCATTACTGCTGGTGGACACTGTTTCTGCTGATAGCTTAGTATTTCTGCTGGTAGCACATTTTTCTGCTAATGCTTGATGGTATATTTTCCATATTTTGTATTTCTTTTTCTTTCTTTCTTTTATTATTAAAAAAAATTAATTAAAAAAATAATAATAAATAAAAATAAATAAATAAATAAATAAATAAAAACATATATTTGTATAGTTTTTGTTTTCTCTTGTTTGCAGGTTTTGGTGTTGGTTAATTACCACACAACAAATGGTTCTCAACTCACCATGTCTTACTGACACAAGAGTTGACTAGCCTACAAGATTATGGCTTGTGGTAAAGGCTGTGGAAAACCATAAATGGTAATCAACTCACCATGATGATGACGGCATTCCATTAAAGAGTTGGCTAGTCCAAAAGTAAACGGTTTTTTGTAAAGACGCATCAATTTCGTTGATAGCTGTAATGGTTTGCTCAAAACCATAAGGTACTCAACTCACCCATGCTTCATTGCTGAGAGTTGAAATGGTCATCAATTCACCATGGGTGATACCCTATTGGGTAACCAAAGAATTGGCTAGTCCTGAGCAAACGGCTACATGTAAAGACATGTCAAATCCGTTTATGGCTGTTATGATTTGCTAAAAATCATTAGGGTTATTCAACACATCGATGATTCACGTTCTAAGTGTTGAACTGGTTTCTAGTTAACCAGGGTGATGCCATGATTCCACCAAAGGACTAGCTAGCCCAAGAGTGAATAGCTACTTGGTAAAGGCTTCTCAAATCTATTCATGTTGCTGCTGGATCTATTGCTGCTCAAGTTAGGAGTTGTTGATGGTTCCTTGTTCTTAAAAGATGGTTACTAGTTGCTGCTGATATATAGGTTTGGTTGCTGCTGGTTACTTAATTTTGCTGCAGACGTTCAAGTTTCAATCCTCAGGCTATGGAATTTACATATCTATCAAGAATCTTGAAGTTAACAAAGTCAAATTCAAGATTAGGGGAGGATTGTTGGGAATTATGGAAATGACATAGAGTCATTACTATTATTAGTATTTTTAGAAAGTTGTTTAAGGTAGTGATATGATTTTAATTTTATATTTATTGCCGATTTAGGGTTTCTTGTCTATAAAAGAAACACACGGCTTATTATTATGTGTACTTTATACTTCAAGAAAAACACCTTTAGTGTGTGCAATATAGATCCATAGAGGATCATTGTTCTTTATTAGAAAAACCTTGTGAAACTTTGATTGTTCTTTGTTATTTCGCTTTGCATATAATCATTGTTTCTATTATCCTAGATTGGGCTTGATCTTGGTTTAACACAGGTTGTATAGATTACTAACGCAAGTTGGACCCACTATTCGGTTTTTCTATCTGGCTTAGAGAGGTCGAATTCAGCAAGAAACCAATTTCAGAAAAACATTTGGCAACATGTGACTCACAAGGTTAGTTTCTGTTTAGGCATGAAAGTGTTGTAATTCGATTACCATTCACCTTATTTCTTAACTCTGGGAAAATGAATACTTTGACCATTTAAAAACAGATATAAAGGTAGAATTTATGCTTATTGAGCTAACAAGCATAAATTCTTTTTAAGAAGTTAAGACAAACTCCCTTTAAATGGTTTGCAGTTTCTAGCTACCTATTGATAATGGTTGTGCTTGGTTATAAGTTGTTTACCACTTCAATAATTTCATAAACCTCACATGTAGTATGTTACATTGTATAGATTTTCATGCATGTTAGTTCAGCCATTTGGGTGGGCAAGCATATCACTAGGGCTATGGTTCAGGGGTGTGGTTAAAGGGGTATGATTCAGGGATGTCATGTGGTTCAGGGGTGTGGTTTACATGGTGTTGTTCATAGGTGTGGTTTACGGGGGTGTAGTTCATGGGTGTGGTTCAAAGGTGTCGTTCAGAGGTGTCGTTCGGAGGTGTGGTTCAGAGGGCGTGGTTCAAACGGTGTGGTTCAAAGGGTTGTGGTTTAGAGGGTGTAGTTCAGAGGATGTAGTTTAGGTAGAATGTGTGTACTGTACATGGTTTACGAGTCCTGCATCTTGGCAAGGCAGCCGCATAAAGTTTAGGGTTGCAGCCATGGTGGGAATCTGGTACCGCATAAGTATCACATTTTTCTCACACACACACTGATCAAAAATTCTTCAAAAAAAAAAGAAAAAAGAAAAAGAAAGAAAAATGAGAACTAGACCAGGCCTCTTTTCCAACATCGACAAAAAAGCCAAAGGTATCATTATAATAATCTCTTTATTTATTATATAAATCATAAAAATTAAGCGTATGTAACTGATTGATTTAATATATTTGTAACCGTTTTTGTATTTGTAGATCTGTTGACGAGAGATTACCTAACCGATCAGAATGTATCTGTTTCAACCACCAGCGTTTCCGGTGTTGTAAGTTTTTTCATCATCATCTGTAACCCTAGATTATGCGATTAAATAATTAATCTAATCTAATATTTATTCCTTCTCACAATTTTTTGTTTATGTTTATAAATGTGTGATTAGATTGCATGTATTCGTGAAACGTAGAGTATAGTTTGGTCCAAATTAGTTCTAAGTTAGTTTGTTATGTGTATTAAGTTGTTGTCTGATTTTTTCAAACGCATGTGAATAACGTGAACTGTACTGTGTAACTTTCAGCCTAGCTTTTGTTAGGCTTTTGTGTTAATGGATAATCAAATACAAACTGCCAATTAGAGTCCCCACGGCACATCTATTCGCCAAAAACGTATGTTTATTGGTTAAATAAAATTGTAGGCTGGGCCATTACTATCTCGAGGTAAGGAAGCTTAAAAGGGAAATCAATTTTTGTATCAGATCACCAGGTAAACATGGTGCACAATCAAGTGGGTTTATCGGTGGAAACAAGACATACTATATTGACGGCTAATTTGCAATGTTTTACTACAAGTTACTAAGCTTCTGATGGACAGTTACATGGCACAAGGACATGCTAGGTGGCATGGTACAGAACCCAGTTAAGGAAAAACCGAAATTTTTACAATGTTCTCAGAATGGGGTGATAATGGAACTCGTTTTAGGATGGTTATCTTAATGTTTCAGTTAGCACTTGAATTACTTCTTATTGTCCTCAAATGTAACAAGCAGGCAGATGCTGTGAAGGAGTAGGTATACTGTATGCCTTTTGTTAAGTCAGTTGTTACAAATATGAATACTTAGCTTATTGTAATTATACTCAACTACCAACCCGTGTCAAATAATACTATGACGAGTTTGACAAAGTAGCATAATTGGTTCTTTTTAATCATCATGATATTGTTGAATTATAAACATTTTCTATTAGGATCAAACGGGACTGTTGGTGTATACATTAGTATTCATTTATATCATATATAGCATTGTTGGTGATGTTTTTAGTTTTTGTCATATAGAGTTTGCAAGCAGTAGTAAATAAAACTGCTTTGGGACACGAACTTTCCTTAACAGCTTATGACATGAAGACACAAATATTACAGCCAGACAGAACTCAATAAAAAAAATTAAACAAAAAAGTTACTATACCAAACAATAAGTAAAAAGATCTTTACAAATACAGTAATAAAGTAACGAAAAAGTAAAAATAAAGAAATGGAAAAAGAAAAGTACATGATGAAGGTGAAGACAAAAACACTCTTCCACAATCCAACTCACTTTCCCAAATCTTTACATCATCTCCATTTTACACCCAAACACACACACAATATCACCATGTACAATCCCCACTCCCACCCTCACTCCCATCACCACCACCACAGATCCAAACGCTCCAACACCACACTCGCCTCCTGCCTCATAGCAACCACTTTCCTGTTACTACTAGCCGTCGCTATAACCGTCGTCTATTTCGTCCTCTTAAAACCCAAACCCCCCAAAATAACCATCAACTCCGTCCAATTCCCCTCCTTTTCCCTCCAAAACAACACCGTCAACTTCACTTTCTTCCAGTTCGTCTCTGTCACTAACCCTAACCGCGACTCCTTCACTCACTACGACAGCTCGCTCCAGCTCGCGTACAGCCACGCGCCGGTTGGTTTCATTTTCATTCCTGCGGGGAGGATTGACGGGGGACGGACGCAGCATATGTCGGTGAAATTTGCGGTGGAGACGTTTCCAGTTCCGGCGGCGGTTCCGATGGGGGTGGAGAATGGTGGTGGTGACGGTGGTGTGATGGCCGTGAATGGAGGTGGAGTGACGATGGAGATAGAGACGAAGATAGTGACGATGGAGTCGTCACGTGTAATCTGACCCTGACGGCCTTGATGACGCCGTCAGGCCAAATTGCCTTGAAATAGTTCTGGACCGTCATGCGTATTTGCCATATCCACCTCTTTTTCCAAGCTTGACGCTATCACTAGTAAACCCTTGACGCCGTCAGGTACTGTTCCCAGCAAGAATTTTGAGACTTTGTCGTTTTCTTCACTTTCATGCTCAAAAAACGTCCAAAATGCTTCCTTTTTCAGATTTCTCTCCAAAAGTACCTAAAATGACAAAAGGAACGATTTAGAGCAATATTTGATCAAATAATCTCGAATTAGGGCTTAAATGACCCCCTAAAAGCGGTACACTTTTCGCTTCATCAAATATCCCTAAACTTGGGATTTGCTTGTCCTCAAGCAAATGAGCTTTTCCACCAATAAAAATACAAGTTAGGGGTCATTTAACACTAATATAAAAGTAATTACAACAAATGATCGTTCCACCTTAATCAAAACAAGCACGGAAATTATACACTAGCACCTCACATTAAGTATTTGGATACTATCATCTCTCAGGTGTTGTAAATTTATATGTCATAATTGGAAATGGAGAAATATCACTCACTACCTGTCATAGCAAATAGATTACCATATGCTTGGGAAAGGATCAAAAACCTCCACCACTTGGCGTAAGCACCTAGGAAAAACTATCAAAAAGGTATTTTAAAGGGTTATAACGTTAGGTGTAGGGGATATGGAAAACACGGTTTTGTTGGATAAACGGATATTTTACTGGTGGCAAGTCAATTGTCTTAGTTAACTAAATGTACAATGAGGCGTTGCTAAGTTAAGACTTGACTCAACTTGAACTAACTACGACTCTTTTTGGATTTTATTTTCAAGACACTATTTGACTTAAAAATAAATAAAAGAAACGGATGGTAGCCCGTATGTTTTTCTCTTTTCTTTTTCTATTTTTTTCTTTCTTTTATTATTTTTTTTTCAATTTTTTTTATTTATTATTATTTTTTTTGCATACGCTTTTTCATACTTTACAATCACTATTTTAATAACTCGAATCAAGATAATCAAAACACTTGGAGTACTTTTAAATATTAACGCACATATGGGGGTAATAATTGACGTCATCCCCATTACTCTATTACAATAGTACTTTACCATGAGTCCCAATCGTCCCAAAACATTATGTACAAGATATGACTCGACTTAGAAACCATGTAATCAATTAGACAACTAACTAAGGGTTTAAACAAATAACAATAATGCACTAAAGATGAGTGCATACACGGAAGGCTAAGCCGATTTGGTTGCACATTTGGGGTGGATTGTAAATAAATTCTATCTTTAAGTAAGATGCTTAAAGTTAGAAACGAAAAAGATAGGCTCGGAGGGGCGTACTAGGGGTATCGTGTACTAAAAATGAGTACAACACAAAGGTGTGGGAGAATTACTTGACCTAAGAAGTCAATGTAATTATATTACAGGTGTAAAACAAGGGTTATCCTAATGTCTCTTATCATGTAGTAAATCCTAACTACACGAATGTAGTCTCACTAGCAGTCTCGGGATGCATCGCTATCACAAGTTCTAGAATCTAAATACTACCGGTACACTCACAAGCATTAAGAATAAATGCTTTTTCCTAAAGAGCTAAAGGTGAACCTCACATTTTTGGGGTGGAAATTTTTGAGTGGTATGGTTTTTGTGCTAGCCATACAATTCCTATCCATGAGACGCTTATTAAGACTAAAGTTTCAATCCTATTTGTTGCAAAAAATTTTAAATTTGGTGCTAAAATTGCCCTAACAAATATTTCTCTCAGTTTTATTACACATTCACTATCAAACAAAACAAAAATCAAGTGGAGTTATAGTTTCTAATATACCCTCCCTACACTTAAACCGAACATTGTCCCCAATGTTCTAAGTAAAAGATGTAAAAATAAAAATAAATAAGAATGAAAGAAACAAATACTCCCCTGATTTGCTCGGTATGGACGATGTGATAACATGGTTAAATCTTCCTCGAAGAGAATGAACATGATAAGCTTCACTCCAGAAATGTAATCAACTTCTTGTCCAATATAACCTGTAATCAAAAAACACAAAAACCAAAGCATCAAACCGAACAAAAAACACAACTAGATGTAATTCCAGACTTAGAAATAGAAACAAAACAAAACAATAAAAGGATAGGATTCTTATGGAATGAATTACAAATAGGAACTCTGATTGGCTCAGAACAGTCAACCTAAATTGACCAAGTGATGGTCAACCAGGTCAAACAGCCTAGAGTCAATGCTCCGTGGAATATAGGGTTTCCCCGGGTCGTTATGTCCCGACGAGGTGTGATGGTTATCAAACGGGTTTGTGAGCGGGTGAATTTGGACAGGAAAAAGTTTGTGAGTGATTAAGCTAAGGAATCTACAAAGAAATAGCTTAAACAAGCTATATAGATGATTACGTGAAAGTTAGATACCTAAAAACGTTTAATAACTGAAAACGCATACGTTCAATTTAAATTTACGCGAACGTACGAAATAAAAAGTGAAAACTGAAATCTGAAAACCCCCAGGGGTGAAAATGACTTTTTTACAAACCTAAGGATACAAGAAAATTTTTAGAAAAAGAAAAATAATTTTTACACTAATTAATTATTTAATATTAATTAAATACTATTTAATTCTAATTATTAATATTTAAATAACTTAAATACAATATAATATTAATTAAATACTAAAAAAGTGAAAATTAATTTTATAAAATTATAAAATAACTAAAAACAAGTTTTAAAATTAAAAATATGTATTTTTGTCTTTTTGTGATTTTTCTATTAATTAATTACTAATTAAATATTAATTACCTAATTAAACTATTTTAAATTATTAAAAATAGAAAATGAACAGTCAAAATTCTAGAAAAATTCCTAAAATTATATTATATTATATAAAAGCTAGGAAAAATATAAAAACTAGGTCTTACTTAATAAAAACTAATTATGCTATTTAAAACTTAATTATTAATTAATTATCGATAAAACTAATATTAATTCTAATTAATACTAAATGATAAAATAAAAATCTGAGAAATTTACTAAAATTACTTTAATATAAAAGGTAATTAATAAAAATATAAAAAATCTAAGTGCTTAACAAAAATTTAAAAATGAAAATTAAAATTTAAATTACATTAAATAGAAACAATCACTTAAAATTAAATTGACTTTTCTGGATTTTTCCTTTACAAAACTATTTTATAACTTAGAACAACTAACTTTTATGAAAACAACTTTTTTGTACCTTAAAAATAAGCACTATGGAAGCTTATTTGCTCCACAGTTGACTATTGTTGACCAAGTGAGGAAAATAGCTCAAATGAACTTAAGTGGGACCCACTATGGTGGAACTTGGTTTAGCTATGAGGTTGGGATATGATTGAACCAGAATAAGTAATTGGAGACCACATAATAAGCAAATAAGCACTTAAATGAGCACTTGAAACTTATCTCAACTCAGAAAATGGGACAGAATTGAGGGTCTGATTCAGGTGGGTCCCAGAGGGTATGAGGTCAAAACTTTGGTCAATCCTGGAAGAGGGGTAGGAGGGGGTTGAAGGGAACAAAGTTGGACAAGTGGGGCCCACTGTGGTGGCTAGAAACCACCACCAAAGTGGGTGGTGTGGCTGTGGTGCTGCTGCTGCAGGAGAATACCTTCCCCTGCAGGTATCTTTGATCAAATGTAGGGCCCAGTAAAAAATTTACAAAAATTAAAGGAGTATGGGAATCAAAAGATGAGGTGGTAAACTACAAGTTGTGAAAAGCACAATGTCTGAATCTCAATACATAAATCTACAAAAATCTTGCAAGTTTTGAAAAAATCTGAGATGAACCATTTTGACTTTTGTGGAAAACTTGAGATTTGACTTTCTTGGATTTCAAACACTGATTTTCTAACTAAAGATGTTAAATGAAGTTGTTTTAAAGCCAACTTAAGCTACCAGAACTGATTTTAAGTCAAATGGGGGGGGGGGGGGGTTAGTGTTAACAGTCCACACAGTGGACTGTTAAGGGTGAAGTCTTGATGATTTGGACTTTTGTTTGAACAAGTGATTGGTTTTATGACTTAGACATCCTAGGTATAATGACCAAAACATAAACCAACAACTAACAACCCATAAAACTCACCACACCACAGTTGGAATTACTAAACCAAACACCCCCTTAACTGAACTCTTGAACAATTTTAAAAGAGTAAAACACAATTTAGGGCTATAATCAAGATCCTGGGCTACTAATAAGTAATAGTAAACAGTAACAAGCAATAATCAAACAGGAAAGAAACCATATGAAGCATGCTACAGTAAATTAGTCTTAAATTAAAATAAATTAACTAAAAATAAAAATTAGATCTTACACTAGTCCTTTGCTCAGAAACATAGGGTATCAACTTCTATCCTTCCCTAGTGCTTGCCACAAGCTCTAAACCATGGTATCCACAGCTTTCTTGTTCTTCTTTTTGTTATTTTTCTTATTCTAATTTTCACTAATTTTTTTATGAATTTTTGTATTTGTGAGATTCTAAATGAAATCAAGTGAAAATGCTTTCAAGGCTTGTAGAAGCTTAATGTCAGGCCAAATTGAGTCCAAAGCAATAGAAATAAACAACTTCCAATGATGTAACAGTTAAAATGAGATTTCCATTGAATATAGTAAAACTGAATGTAAACAACAAAGTTTGGAATTAATGACAACTAGACTTGAAATTGTATCAGGAAAGTGATTACAATTGTTTTAAACTAAAAGTTATAATTAATAATGAAATTAAAATAAAATCAACATGAAAATTACACTAAGGACTATTCTAACTTAATTACTGCCTTTCTTCTTGCTTTTCTTGACTTAAATAGAACCTGAGGTGCTTCAATTTCTTTCCCACTTCATTTATGGCCGTTGGATGGCTTAATTTTGATCATGGCCGTTGAAATGGGTTTTGGCGGGAAATTGGGAACTTGGCAGTTTGAGTGGAGTTGGTAAGGTGGGTGAGACATTTAATGAGGGGGAGGGTTTGTAGGGGACAAAGGGGAGTATTGGTGAGGATTTTGTGGTGAGGAGGGGAGATATGGAGGGGGCAGGTTGCAGGGAATGGGGGGAAAAGGTGGGGGAGATGGTGTTTGACCTGGGTGTTGACCAGGTTATAATAAACGGGGTTGGGTTAGGCCTTAGGTGATTGGGCTTGGGTAGGATCAGGGGTGGTTGTTTGGTTTGGATTTGGTATTGGTTTATGGCTTAAAAAGGGTCCATTTCGTTTGTTTATTAAATACAAGGACCATATATGTAATTTGGTGAAAGTTGGGACTGAATTTGTAAGTTCTCCAAAGTTATCACAAGGGTGTAAATTACCACACTTATAACACCCTAAAAATGTGATTAACATTTTTTTAATTAATTTGATTATAACCTAAGTATTTATTTATAAAAAAAAGTATCATATACTATACCTTATGAAAGTGAAATACATGATTGATTTAAATATAATCCCTATCCAAATCTAACATATAAAATGCCACATCCTTTTTGGAAAATCTCCACACGTTTTCTTTTCCTATTTGAGAACCGAATGCACATTTTTAAAAGGGCTTCACATGTTCCATGTATACATCTTCACCAAAATATAGAAGATACGTATCCTTATCATTTCCTTAACAACACCACACGCCATTCCTTTTATTCATCTCCTTCACATGTTTTCTCCATAAAACCGTATACCATTTTCTTCTCCACAAGAAACCCTAATAACACTAAGGTGGCGGCTCAGTTTTGTTCTCCCCTATTCGATCACAAGAGAGGTGGTTTTCAAGGTGATGGATGATCGTGGGTTAACAGGTTCGACAGGGTCTTGGTTGTTTTGATTTCGGCTTGAGTTTTGGGTCGTGGCTTCTCATCTCTTTTCACATTCGATCACCAAGGGTAAACATACCAATCCTTCCTTGTTCTTTTCATCTTGATCTCAATATATACATATAACTTGTCACATGAAATAACTAAAGGAATCGGCTAGTATAACATGTTATATCACTAGTACTAATATGAATCAGTTATCAAGATTTCATGCATGTACACGTATGCTAATCACATAAAATCATAAACTAGAATGTCACATAAATCACAACAGATTCACATGAAATAACGATCCTTGAAACCTAAAGCTATTCGATCTACTTGTTTTGTTTCGGCTCTTGTATCACGTATGAATTGATCTAACTGGTATTCGACTATAACATGTTATAAAATATATCCTATTCGAGCTAATATATAAGAGAGAATGCATGCATGCCAGTTTGATTTTGATTCGAAAATAAAAATGATCAAGGGTTGCGATTCGGTTTGGGGTTACAAAGGGTGTGTCGCAATTTATTTTGGTTCGAACTGATAAAGGGGTGCGACAAGATTAGAGTTAGGACTTGGATATGAAATTCAGTTTTGAAATAAATGAATAAGGTTGAACGTATGAGACTTTTATGGAAGGTTTTGGGCTGTTTTGTGTCGTGAAATAAAGATGAAAGTATAGGCACATGTATGTCGTGTAATCTATTTTAAAGTGTATAAACTGAACCCTAGAATGTCTCGTCTTTTGTTTTGTTTTCCTAGATCAGTTTTGGTCGATTGAGAAGGGTGTGGTTTGGGTTAGTTTTGTCTCGATGGAATAATGCTACGAGACGGTGCTTGTGGTGTCTTGTTGTAAAAAGGATTTTGGTTGTTTCTCGTTAAGCTTGTTCGGGTCTTACGATACTTTGTTGGTCTCGCATGTGTGTGTGCTTTTGATATCGATATCGGGTCTTGGTATTACTTGTATTAAGGACATATACGTAAAAGAGGATTTGCATGTGTTAAGATGGTTTCAATAATATCCTTATCAAAATAAAATGAAGTTTTTCACGTGAAAAATAAGAATGAAAATTTCATGTGTAGTTGACTTCAAAACTAGAAGTATATTGCGTACTATATAAGCCTAAAAACTAATTTGACACATTTAACCCTAAACAATTATAAATTAACACATTAGGCCCTGAACTTTGGTAATTGACACTTTAAACCCTAATCTATTGTAATTATCATTTTGATACTTCAATTTGACTAAATGGTAACTTTGACATTAAATGACCAATGTTACTAAATATGGAAACTTACTAAATCAGGAAAGTTACTATTTTTAGAAAGCTACTATAAATGGAAAGGTACTAAAATGGAAAGCCGACTAAAACGAGTAATCTGATTTAAAACAAGTTAATAATAGGCCGATTATTAATTCGTGTAGATTCGCTGAAGAAGGAGTGACTTCCTACTCTTATATTGTATATGATTTCGTTGGCGGTTTAAGGTACAGATATTCTAACCTTTTAGTAAGGTTTCTTATGATCCGTTCCATTGCCACTATTATAATTTCTGATCTTTATACACCTGATATTCTTGGTTCATTTGATAGTATGATTTCGTATGAAGACCTTTTTAAAAATATATAACCTGGTGACTTTTGAGAAAAACTATTTTTGAAATGATTTATGTGATTACGATACGATGTCAGTTTTATATGAAGGTTTTAATGACTTTTATGAAATGTGTTTTTTTTAAAGGAATACTTTTACGATAAAAAGGTTTTAAATAATTTTCAAAAGTCCTTAATCTGTTTTATTCTCAAAGAATTCTCATGACTTTCTTTAACATCTTTTGATTATATAACTTCAAATTTTGAACCTTTTCTATGAACCCTTTTTGCTATTATGAACCTCTGATTTGAACCTCATAATATGAATCTTGATTTTGACCTTTGACTTGAACCATTGCTATGCTTCCCTTTGTCTGATTCGTATTTGATTGATCTAGTTTTGTTATGATTTGCTTGATATTTGTTGCATGCTATAGTTCTTATTCTTATATCATTCCTATGCCCTATTTGTTGCCCATTATTTGATAAATTTGTAGCCAGTCATGGGGAGTCCATGGCCTTGCCACTGATGCACCAGTGGTATTGACACTATCTGTGGAGGTGGGTTTTTGTCCACAGCGTTCCCTATTATGCTATAGCTATTCAGGCCTATATTTTTTATTGTATATGTTTACTTAGCCTAGAGCTTTGTGCATATATATCTGTTTTGCAGGGAGCGTATGGATGCATCCTAGGTACTTAGTTTAGCATAATTTGGTGAATGGACTTGTGTGTGTGCAATACACCCCATTTCACATTTGGTATATCGGAGTCTGCAGCTCCTATGTACACTATGATATATGTTTGTTGGGCATTCCTGTTAGTTCTACTTTTATGTGATCTTTATAATCCTGTCATCTCTAATGTGATTAACTTATGCTTGCTTTATTTCTTTTGCTTACGCTTATGACTCATTTCTTTTCCTTAGAATGTTTGATATCCATTATCCGTATTTCCTTTGATCATAGTCTATGTTT
The DNA here is from genome assembly GCA_030686995.1 of Artemisia argyi. Taxonomy (NCBI): domain Eukaryota; kingdom Viridiplantae; phylum Streptophyta; class Magnoliopsida; order Asterales; family Asteraceae; genus Artemisia; species Artemisia argyi. Next base: position 54,669,861 of record CM060683.1, on the reverse strand, counting down.
CCATATTCTTGACTTCTATCTCAGCAGGTTCGCTTGGACTTATGTCGTATTCACCTTAGTTTTCCTTTTGTTATTAGTTTTCGTTTGTTTATATCTGTTCACTGGGCTTTTTAAGCTCAGCCGCATTTCTTTTCCTGCGGCAGGTTTTAGAAGGAAGCTGGGTTGAGTGAAGAGTGCTTAGGAGCTGTTAGTGGAGTACATTGTTGATAGCCTTCCATGGATTAGAGTTTTGACTTAGAGTTTATCCTTTTGGTTCGCTTGTATTAGTTTTGGGAAGTTGAAATGTTTAGAATTCGTCCTTTATCTTTTCATTAGAACTGCATTGTAACCCTTGTATTAGTAGTGTATTCCGGTTTACTTGTGTTCTGATTTGACTCCAAAATGTTATACTTTAGCCCTTTTCGGGTTGGGGTGTTACAACACTTGAATAGTTCAAAGTCCTATTTTGATATTTTCCACTTTTGAAATTCCAAGGACCAAAACTGCCAACTTGTGAAACTTTAGGGACCTAAACTGTAATTTCTCCAAATTTTCACCCAAGGATCATTCCAGCCAAATATGAATAGAACCAGGACCAAAAATGATTTTTCCTTCAAAAATATCCCACTAGGGACCAATTCTGTTAATAACTGAAACTTCAAGGACTAAATTGCAAATTTCCAAAACTTTTGAGATTTTTCACCAAAGGACTAATTATGACAACTTATGATTTCAAAAGGACCTTTGGTGACTTTTCTTTCCAAATAAGTGCTCAGGGACTATTTTTGCCAATTTATGAAAGTTGGGGGATTGAAACTGCCAATTTTGCAAACTTTGTACGTTTTTTCATTTGTTTTTACTCATTTTGTATCTAAAACATATAAAACACAATTTTGAAATATTTTCAGTATTTTGATGCATTACTTAGTGTTTTTGTATGTTTTGCAGTTTAGATTTGACAAAAAATGATAAGTATTTGAGCACTCATCAAACTCATAAAACACATCCACAAGTATTAACACACAAACAAGATAGAATATATGCTAATCATGAATTGTGAATTTTTTTCATGTTCGAATTTCATTCTTTTTAACAAAATATAAACTTCCCTACACTTATCTTTTTTGTAAAATACCTTTATATGCAATTAAGACGAGGTTAAAAACAAAATAAAGCATTTTCACAAATTGTTCGAAACATGAAAATTAAACAACTATGATTAAGCATATATGACACAAATAAACAAATAAAATAAAAACATCAAACAATTAAAAACATGGGTTTCCTCCCAAGTAGCGCTTGTTTTTGTTCGAGTCACAAGCCTGACTCTACCCTTATTTAACGGAAATAGGGGAGATTTTCCCTACACTTAGGATTAAGTGCGGGTGGAAGTAGCGATACACACCCTTAGGGTGGAAACATGCCATGTGAGGTGAAGGGGGTGAGTGAATGACTTCCTTCATCCTAAAACTACCCGGATAATATTGGTTTATGGGTGGGTAGGTTTCTCTTTTGTCTCCTAGATGTAAATCTAAGGATGGAAAGGTGTGTATAGATTGAGGTTCCGGTTCATCAACACTAGGAAATTCCCTAGAACTAAGAGTAAGGTTATCACTACCATTATTCAAACCTATATCCTCTAGTGGTACTTGGTCTAAGGGTTCTACCTCAATCGGGGTTCCTATAATCTCTTCTACTTCTTCCGGGTAAGTCACGGGCGGTGTGTATGCCTCAAATGATGGTAGGACTTGTGGGGTACTTAGTGGGCTTGGGTTTTCTACTATCTCTTCCATCAAATCAACATCACCTATGTGTTCATCTTGTATTATGGTAGTGCCTAACAATGACATGCAACTAGGTGGTTCAACTCTAACCTCATGTGTATCGTATGTTTTGGTGAAATCTATCCCGCTCATGGAACTAGGTAGTTCAACACTAACCATCTCATAATCTTGGTTTGATTCTAAGTCCATGTTCTTAGAAACTAGGTCATCTTGCTCATACGAATCCACCAATTCGTTGAACTTATGGGCCATGTGTTGATATAAATAATGCCTAAAAACATTATTAACATATATCGATATCTCTATGTTTTGATAATCACAAAACGTAAACTCATTGAACTACAAATTATGACGTAAACAAGTATTTAGTCGTAAATATTTGCTTTACCATCCATATCACTTAAGGTATGAATAAACAAAGTGTCTAATGCATTTTATGATCAAAGGAATTTTTATTTTTACAAACCTTACATTTTATTAAAGTGGACAAACATTTTTAAACTTATACAAAACAATTTTGTATTTATAAGAAATGCTTTATTCAAAATAAATAGTTTGAATTTAAATTTCAACCCAAAAAACGGCTACATTCTTCAGGAAAAACCTCCCCCACAAAAAGACAAAAAATCTGAAGAAAAAATATTTTTTATTAGGCGGCCCCCTTAATTATACTAGGCGGTCCCCTTAATTATTAAGGGGACCGGCCACGCTCCTAAACAGTATTTTTCCCCTTATAAATATTGGTTCATTTCACAGATTTTTCTTACTTTTTGCACGAAAATTTTTAGTCCCAATCCCTTCAAAACATCCTTTTAAATCCTTTGATCATAAGATTATAAGTCTTTGTTTCAAGTGATCCAATCCTTCACCACTCAAAGTGCAAGAGAAGAATCCTCCCTATCATAAAGCCAAAGATGTATTAGGATCTAGTTAGTGTTTATTTGATGTTGTGAGTTATGTATATGTAATAAGTAGATCAAGATGATCTTACTTAGTAGTGAGTTTATGAGTGAGTAAGAAGTAGTGGGAAAAAGTAGTAGTGTGGAGAAGTCATGAAGTTGTGAAGAAGTAGATGTGTGAATATGTAGTGGAGTATAGAAGAAGTTGTGAAGTAGTGAAGAAGTCGTGAAGTCGTGAAGCCATGAAGAAGTCGTGAAGTCGTGAAGCCATGAAGAAGTCGTGAAGTCGTGTAGAAGTTGTGTAGTGATCGAAGTAGTGTTGTGAGATTGGTTCTAGCTGCTATTAGAACTCGACATTTAGCTTAGTGTCATTAAATTGTGTAAGCAAAAGTTGTGTACGGTTTTCTTCGCCAAAAGGGAGCTTGTTAAGTAGTGAAGAAAACTCTCGAGTAGGTGACTCGGGGAGTGGAGTAGGGCAAGGAAGGTGTCCTTGTAGCCGAACCACTATAAATCATCGTGTCTGGTTTGCATTTCCTTTCTCTTATCTCTTTTCATTTATTCTTGCATTTATCGCTTTACATCTATGCTTGCCTATATGTCTTAGTTGTTGCTTATATAGTTGTGATGATTGATTGTGTTGTACATAAAAGTCAATATTGTGATTGTGTGTATAATTATATGATATGGTCAAATAGATTATTATTCACACTTCTCATATTAAGTTTAACTTGATAGATAATTTGATACAAAACATTTTAAGATTTTAAAAGGAAAACGTATTCACACAAAGACCGACCAAAGCTCCATTCATAAAACTAAGTTTTTCCAAAAGCTTACATATATAATTGATCATATTGATTATATGGTGTTTACATACTAAATTCCAATTAAAGGTTTTCCAAACAAACAATTGAATAAATTCGAATCAACATTTTGAAACAAAGTTTTTATAAAATGAAAAGGAGGGGAAAACTATTCAACCCCCCCCCCCCTTCTAGTTTTCCACAATTGGTACCAGAGCCACGTCGCTCAAATTTTCAAAACAAATGGTTTTAAAAATTGAGTACGATCCATGTATCAAATTACCCATTAAGGAGGATTAAATATGAAAAGTGTTTTGTTGATTAACTTGTATTAGTTTTGATATTATATACACTAATTATACTAGCTCGAGATAAGATTATGTTTAAAACATGTGTTATATGTTCGTTTTTAAAATCAGAAAGTTACACATCTTTCCACAAAGTCAGAAAACAATTTTTAACAAAAAAAAATTCATTTTTTAGTATTAGATGGGCGGCCCCTTTAATTGTCTGGGCGGCCCCCTTAAATTTAAGGGGTCCGCCTGTCTGTTTGACAGTTTTTCGGAAACTTTGAAAAATCATATAAAATTAATCGTAACTCCGTAGAAGTCGTGCCACCCGGCGTTTTAAAGGTAATTGAGTCTGCTTTCATTTAAAAATACTTACAAGTAACCATTACAAACTTAAATAAGTAAGAAATTCAAAATACTATACGGTGGTCAAAAATTTGTGTTTCTTTTTAATGTAAAACTTTTGTTTTACCTTTTCCTTCAAGTCGGGCATTCCTAGTTGATATACTTTTGAAAAATTAAGTATTTATGTTTTCAAAATATTGATCTTAATTAAATTATAGAATGGAGAGGAAACTATTTTAATTTCAAATAAAATCGAGCTAAGTAAACATTGGTGTATATAATACACAAAACGACGACAAGTGTTTTATATGTTATGTGAACTTCTTTGTGATTTTATTTTTTGAATATATTAGATAATTGTTGCTACTTGAAATTTAGCTATTTTTATATCTAAGCATATGTGCCCTATTAGTTATAGCTAGATTTCCGGTTTATACTTAACTAGATCTTATGCTAGATTTCTTGCGTTAGGATTGTTATAATATGCTTGCATTGCATATAGGTATAGATGGCTTAATGTTACTCAAACATCTTGTAAATGAGTTAAATCTAGTTACTTAAATATTTCAAACAATTTAATCTATTCTTCACAACACACTTAAAATATTTTCAACAAATTACCTTGTTTTACCTTAGGTCGTTTGAATAAGAGAAATTAAATTATTTTAAAACCTTAGTAGTTATATAAAAGAAAAAGTATTTTCAAAATCTAAGTGTGTTCATAATAAGTAATAATGAAGAGTCTTTCACATAAACAAAACATATAACAAACATGAAGTAATAAGTTAAATTTCAATCATTCACTAACCTCACTTTTAAATAATCTTAGGATTAATGGAACACACTATCAAAATGTCTATTTATTTTAAATGAGTGTTTGTGAGGGTCAAGAAAGATCTTGATATTATATCAATTCATTATTCAAATTATGGTTGATATATTCATCAAATCTAATTGACGTGTTTTTCAGTGTGGACAAGAAATTGGGTTGCTATTTGTTTAGCTTCAAGATTATATCAAATTACAACAAAAGATATAGTCTTGAATCTACATACTCAATCACACTAGATTGATATGAAAATAGTTACATCCTTTGTAGATGAAAAGAGTATGCATTAGATCATAACTCACACTTGTGGTGATAATGTCATATTGAATCTACTTGTCCAATAATTGTGTTCCACATATTAGAATAACATTCTAAACACATTCATAAAATATACAATGAAGTAGGATTGACGACTTGGATGTTTTGTCCGAAATATTCAAGCAATTTACATTGCAATGCAATGGATAAATGTGTCATATCCGAAAAAACAAACATGAGCAAACTAACAACATATGTAAACTTTGCTCACACTACTCAAAATTATCACTTCAAGATAAAATACATATTTAAGAATAATACACACTATATATTCTATGTATTTCATTTTCTTTGTAGCATGAATGGTTGTGTTACAAGATAATGCATTACATTTTTTTTTAAATAATATAAGTTATTAGAATTGAAAAATAACTTGTCACAATCCATAAACAAGTAAAAATTATTTTTTCAAATACTTGTTAAAGTATGATATATTACATTAGCAAAAATCATAGAAAATAATATTTGTTTAAAAATATATTAATGTCTAGTTTTGATATCATTTGAGAATCACAAACTCATTTAAGATAAATAATCTTAATGAGATTCATTTCACAAGAGATGCTAAGGTGCACTCTTAAGTCTAGCACAGTTATTAAATCAAGTAATATGTCATCAAAACCAAACAACTGGTAAATCATGAAGAAAGGATTAAAAAATTTTGTTTACTTTTATCTAAACATTCAACACGTCTCTATTAGGATCATGAATAAAATATATCATCTAGATTTACCTTCATAAAAACATGATGTTTGAGTCACATTAAGCCAAGTATTAGTGAATCAATCAAACTTCATATTTGGTAATCTTCGATAGGTAAATTTAGGAACTCGATTTCTTCTAAAAAGAGAATGACTACTGGAGAATCTATTGACTAGAAATTCAATTTAACCTAACGTTTGAATTGCTTCTATGTGAGAAGTTGGGTGTGTGTAACCCGTAAAAATGGTCGTGTTTAGCCTGAATTAAGCACCACTAGTAATAGTCTCATACTCATTCTCCAACGTGATTAAATTGCTCTTCCTATATATACCTAACGCTAGTTTACTTTTATGAACTTTGCTTCTCATTAGATTCTTTCATTCCTAGATTTATGGCATTAAGTTAGATAAGCGTGCGAAAACAAAGGAACTATAGATGTTAGGTTATACCCCATTCAACACTCTCGCATCTAACATATAAAGTATCGTCTTCATTTCCTTTAGGATCATAGGATATGTAGAAACGATAGCTGATTCGTGTGAAACCCAATTATATAATATATAGTATAGTATCGAAGTGATCCGCGTAAAATACGGATCACCCGAGTCGTTTCCTAGTGAAGGCGAATGGAATCGAGAATTTCGATTCGTGAAACCGTGAATTGAAAAGTGAAATAGTGAAAATAGCAATTAATATATTCAAGTAATCACAAACAATTATGAGATATGCAAAAAGTACAAGCTAATTATGCACCAAAGTGAAAAACGTAAAAACGGAAATGCAACCGCAAAATTTAAAACGTAACGTTTATTAAAAAATGGTCCTACAAACTTGAAATTATTTTCTAAAATTCTTAAACTACTAAAATGAATTTTTAGAAAAAAGAAAAATATTTTTTTGACTTTTCTTTTATTTTCTATGAATTAATTTTGATTTTTGGAATTTAAAATGAATTAAAAATAAGGAAAAATAGAAAAATAAAGTGGAAAATTGAAAATTTAATTCTGAAAATTCTAAAATATTATAAAAGAATTTCTAAAAATATTTTTGTATTTTTCACAACATTTTCTGAATTTTTATGAATTTTAAGTAATTAAAAACTATTTAAAATTGAATAAAATCGAAAAGAAATTAAGAAAAATAGTAAAAAGGTTTGGAAAAATCTGGAAAAATTCCAGAAAATCAAAAATATTAAAAAGAACCCTAAGAAAATTTTAGAATTAAAATAAGCTGATTTAGTGCTTAATCTGCCAAACTGCTTATTCACAAGTGCTTATTTTTAAGCACTTGTGAACAAAACTTTATGAACTCCTAAACACAGACTAAAGATGATGAAATAAACTCAGAAATGCAAGAAATGATTAAAGGATAGCACAGTAATCAACAGTTACTCAGAAATATAGCAATAAGCTCAAAAGAAAAAGCTCAAACAATAAGCTCAAGTAGCATAAACTGATCCAGAGGCAAAATTGAACATGCACAAAGCTTATACAACAGCAAATGAACCAGAAACAATCAAAAGTACACAGTTCTAAGCTCAAATCTCAATCAGCAGGCCTCAAATCACAAGCAGTCCCCTGTCTCAACTCAGCTTATTCACTAGCTCAAAAAGCACTTCCAAATAGTCTCAAACTTCAAACAAATAGGGGCAAACACTTATCTATACTACTGAGATTTCAAATCAACTTATTTTAAACTCAAAATCAACAATTATTTACTCTAAATTCAATTGAGTTCAGCAGCTTATGGACATACTTAAACTAATTATACTTGACTTATTGATTCTAACACTAGATTGACTAAATTCAAAATTGAACAACAATAATCTACTACTAAATGGTAATATAAAGCTATGATGTTGCTAGATTAAGCTAACTTTAACTACAATGTAACTACCAATTTATTTATGCTAACAGTATTTCACTATAGCTAACAGTAAATCCAATTTATTCTAACTTTGACTTTTAAATCACTACACCTACTGTTTTTATGCAATTTTTAGACTCTTACTGATCAAGGTGAACTAATGATTCAATTAAATCTAACCTACAAACTCTAAATAGCAGCTAAACAAATCAATCCAAACACTCCTAAATTGAATCAGTCTTACTAATATGCAAAGCATACAAGTGTATAACCAATTCAGATCACCCAAACAGTTTAACCAAATTATCAACTATGCTAGAATGAGTCAGAATTTTAGATGCTCAATGTAACAGTACTCCACTCTAAGCAAATTATGATCAGATTAAACAATACTCGGTACTCAGATCCACACAAATGACAGATGATCAAATTTTACCAAATTTCACAAATGTACACTAAAACAGATGCTCAAAAACACTTAGCTGAAACAGATCTACAATCAGATGTAAACTACTAATCAATTTATCTCTAACTAATTATCAGTAAACTACAATATCACAATTGACTTCAATGAAACAGTATAATTACTACAGCTATAAATCTAAATCCTATTCTACGAAATAGAGATAAAAACAGAAATTACCAAAACCTCTCCCTCAGCAAGAACAGAGGGAGTTCACAGAAGCCTATCTCTAAGATAGGCTGAGTTCATCACTTTCTGTCTCAGTCTATCCAAAATCACCACAGCAACTAATGATCTGAACCTTTGACTATTATTGATTGACTCAAACAACTCCACTGATAAGCTAAAAAGCTCAAATGGAATTTTAAAAAGGAAAATAAGCTCAACTGTAAGCTTTTACTAGGAATTTTGTAAACTTTTATTTATTTTTTAATTTTTCTGATTATTTTTATCTATTATATATTTTCTTCTATAAATGATTTATAAGAAAAGATAAAAGTAAGTATGAAGTTTTTAAGCTGAATAAAACTAGAATAAGCAGAATATGTAAGTATTAAAGAAGAATAAGCTAAAATTAAGATGAACAATAAGCTGAGTAATTAAGAAATAAGCACTTCTTATTAAAAATCAAAGGTGAAATTACATTGACTACACTAAGATACATTCAAAAGAAAAATTGACAGAGTTTCCCTACTACAATCTACACACCTAAACAGCTAAAATGAACCTCTATTTATAGCTGAGGAGTGAGGTTGGGTCACGGATTGCCACGCTGGCAATCCGTGTGAACTTGTGCTTGTTTGAAGCCTTTGAGAGCCGTGAGATCAATCCCAATCATTTCCCAATCAATAAGTACCCTTGGATCAGAAATCGTGACGCGTTCCACCCAATAATATGCAACCACGTAGCCTATTTGTGCTTCTTAGATACACCGACAAACGCTGACACCCCTGACCTTCTAGAAACGAACTTGATTTGAGATTAATACCCTTACTTGCGGTCAATTGAACGGAAATAGTAATTAGGGTTCATGTCTCCCTGGGTAAATTGGGGGAATTAGGGAAAATAGGGGGGGGGGGGTAAATAAAAAATTGTTATTTGACCCTTTTGTATTGTTTTTGACCATTGACCCAAGGAATGGGGTTTGACCGGGTAAAGGCTTGCTGGGCTTTTTATGATTTTTGGGCTTGGGTTGAATGGAATTTTGGGATTGGATTATGTTTATGGACTAGGTTTTTTTACTTGTATGATTTCAGATTTTTATGATATGGAATTACAAGGACCATTCATGTATTTGATGAAATTCCAAGGACTGATTCTGCCAATATTCAAAAATGAATTACAAGGGCTTATGATGACATAATATGATTCCCAAAGGTTGACTTTGATATTTCTTCAAATATTTCCATGAGGGACTAAATCTGACAACTCTGAAAGTATGAGGACTAAATCTGTAATTTCTTCAAACTTCTCACAAGGATCACTTTTGCACATAAATCAATCACTGAGGACTTGATAAGCTCAACTTTGATTTCCAGCTTGACTTTCTGACCTTTTCCCACTCTCGTGCCCGTTTTTCTGATTTTTGCTTGATTATTTGTCTTTTTGTGATTAATCCGTACTTGCATGTTCACAACATAAAAACACATGTTTTCTTGGCATTTGTTAGCTCATTTAGTCAATTTGGGTCGGTATTTGGCCATAAAATGGTATGTGAATTAACACATACCAAAATCCCCCAGACTAAGATATTGTCATGTCCTCACGCAATGTGATCAATTCACGCTTTTGGGATAAATAATTTTAAAACTCTTCCTGCTAACTTTGAAAAGTACCAAGGAGGTTCGAAAGGAGTAATAAAATCATTTATTCCCGAAAACGCTCCGTTTTCTAAAATTTATTCTTAATTCCTTTATTTCACTTACACTTCCTATTTTTGTACTTTTCATTCTTCATAATTGTGACTGTTTGTTAAACTTTCATTATTTTGCAATAATGATTAGGGTCAACGAGTAGAAACACTTTTCATAAAAAAGTGACCGTACGGATAAAAATCGTCATCCTTGATTTTTCACGAGTCCCCAAACTAAGCGTACAAACGAGATCTCAGCTTATCTACAAATTAGATGCTAACACTACTCATAAAAGTTACTTGTGGAAACTCCTTACTCCCATGTCCTAAGTTTTGTATCTCAATATTTTATTTTGTTGAGAAATGAATTGCTTCATATTTTCTCGTTTCAATAATTTTTAGTCCGATAGTGATACCTAAGTTAAAACGATAAGTAGTTATTCATTTTCTCTTAAGAACCACTACAATAGAAATTCGGTCCACATCAAGGAATTTTGGTACATACAACATCATAAACATATAAGTTGCGGAGTACTACACGTGCACCTCATGTGTCCAATTCAGAATTACACACATGCACCTCACGTGCCAACAACTTATTTTACATTCAATACTCTTATTCATACACTTTTTACTTTCACTTTTTTCATTTTTCACTTTTTTCACTTTTCTCATATTTTTCATACTTTTCACTTTTTTCTTTCTTTCTTGATTTTTTTTTTCTCATAACATCAATGGAAGCTTATCGGGTAACTCCAAAACCACATAGATAATCAACTTTTGACTTTTGATTTTTCACTTTTTGCTCTTATTTTTTATGTTCCTTGATATGTACCCAACTTCTAAAGCAAAAATTCTCTTAAGAAAATAAAGAACTAAATATTATTCAAACCGAAATACCACTAATTAACCTAGAACATCTATTATATATGGGTGACGTTTCTGATGGGAGTAAAAAGCCACAAGTACCTCTCATGAGCTCTAAAGAGAACCACTACTCCACGTTTAGCATCTAACTTCTAAATAAACTCTATCATTTCTCGCTCTTTGCAATTTAAGATTCCAAATAATGAAACCAGCGAATACTTAGCCGATAATCAGCCACGCATATATAAAGTCTGTTACGGAAGAAGAATTCGCGTTTTCTAGCTCCTGATGTAAAAAACTAGCGAAAGCTTTTAAGCTGCGCATGTATAAAGTCAAGTACGGGAACTTGCAGATTCTTAAGAAAGAATTCACATTTTATAGCTCCTTGTGTACAAAACTAGCACAAGCTTATGTGATTATCATTAGTTAAGGGAACAAGCTAGGGCTCAACACGCCCGGTCAAGTCAAAATATTTATTCCTATTCTCGCTAGCAAGAAAGTCAACAAGGTGTCAAAACACTTATTCAAACTTTATTATATTTTTGTACAACTTTTCACTTTTTCTCATCTTTTTGTACTTTTTCATGACTTTTTCATCAAAATTTTTGAAATTTTTCAATTTTATCAATTTTTTTATTTTTGGTGGAAAAAGGGAGTTGCAAGAGTGCACGACATATGTGAAAAATGCAAGGTTAAAATCGAATCGAAGATTCACCCTCCCCCATACTAGAATGAAACATTGTCCTCAATGTTTTACGGGTTAAGGTAATCCTAACAAAATTCAAGGCCGTTTATTAATTATGCCAAAGAAAACGTTAGTCGATAAGATTCACGGATATAGGATTTCCAATAAGCACTGATGAATGAAACTCGAGCGGAGAGAAGATAACGAGCATGAGAGTCATCATAAATCGCGGACAATCCTAACAAACATCACAAACAACCACGGAACACAAGAGTAGAAGAGGCACCCCCTCCTCACGTTATTTGTTAGAAAATAGAAAAATAAGAAGATGAAATTGGATAAGCATGGGTTGCCACCCACGAAGCGCTTTGTTTTTGATTTCCGAGTCACGTAGCTTGACTCGATCCCCGAATTTAATTGTCCTTGGGGAAAGTTTGGAGATCCGGGACTACCATGGTTGGTACATCCCCTCCAAAATAGTGTTTTAATCGGTGACCATTCACCTTAAAGTTGGGACCATCTTGTTGAGCTAACTCAATGGTACCATAAGGGAAAACTTGGGTTATTGTGAATGGTCCAGACCAACGAGTTTTAAGCTTACCTGAGAATATCTTTAAACGAGAATTAAAAAGTAGCACTTGATCACCAACGTTAAAAACGCGGTCTTTGATCTTAGCATCATGGATTCTTTTTGTTTTCTCTTTATAAATCAAAGAATTCTCGTAAGCTTGATCACGGAGTTCGACTAACTCATTCAATTGAACTTTTCGGTGATCACCCGCGGTTTTCAAGTCAAAGTTGGCATGTTTTAAGGCCCAGTAGGCCTTGTGCTCTAGTTCAATGGGCAAGTGACAAGCTTTCCCGTAAACCAGCTTATATGGTGTACACCCAATGGGAGTTTTGTAAGCGGTCCGGAAAGCCCAAAGTGCATCTTCTAATTTGTCGGCCCAAGAGGCACGGTGCTCTCCTACTGTCCTTTCTAATATACGTTTTAAACCACGATTGGAGACCTCAACTTGACCACTCGTTTGTGGATGATAAGCCGTGGAAAGACGATGTGTGACACCATATTTAAGCATAACTTTGGCAAATTGATCATTGCAAAAATGGGTCCCACGATCGCTTATAATGGCTCGAGGTGCACCAAATCGGGCAAAGAGACTTATTAAGAACTTAACAACAACTCGGGTGATACGTGGGAATCGCACCAGGCTTTACCTCTCATGGGATCCTGAGAAGCTTACAACCCCCACCAGGCAGTGTACCTGATCGTTGTAGTATAGTATAGTGACAAGTACCGGGGGATTGATCGTTCAGCTAGGAATAGTGTCGTTAGGATTGAAATTAATCTAACTAGGTCTAAAGGTGAAGGATGATTCTTTTTATGTTTTTATATTTTATGAAAAGCAAGTAAAAATTTCGGGTTTTGGAAGAAGGGGCGGAATTAGTTGCTAATCAACTAACCCAAAAGCTACTAATTAAACTAATTAACAAGAAAAGTAAACTAGGGTTCTACAAGATAAGTGAAGCATGTCTACCCATGATATGTTACTCCTTGCTAGCTATCCAATCCTACCTATTGAATTGTAACCTTGTTTTAATTGACGGGTTGTATTCCTTAATACCATTCATGGAGTGGCATACATAACTCCCCAATTCTATGAGCTCTTATCTCCTCCTACACCATGCCCAGCACAACTATAGGGATTGTAAACAGTGGCTCATGCATTAAATACAACCAATAAAGACCTAGTACGCCTCGGTTCATGTTTCTTAAGACGTTCAAGCATGTTACCATTTGGAGATCTGCCAGTTTTCTTAAGCCTAACATATAAATCATTCAATCAAAACAAGAATCAATAGGAAACAAGGATTATAAACTAAACCAATTTAGATCTATCGAAGTGTCACGCACTAATTGATGAAGATAGACACAAACATCAACAAGGAATCAATAAGATCTAATCAGTTATATACAAGTTTCACACAATCATAAGTAGACACAAGGTGAATTAACAAAACATAATCAAAGAAGGACAATCAACAAGAATAATGAAAGACATAGTTGAGATAGAATCATCAAACCAATACATGATGTTTATGGAGTGATTGAAACCCTCTAAGTTGCTGGAAAAACACCCACCTAAACCCAGGAATCGACTTTAGGGTTTAGGGCTTACAAAAAGTGAAGTTATGATGTTATATTTATAGGCATGTTTTCTGTCGGCCCTTCTTGACGGCGTCAGCTCGTCCTCTTGACGCCGTCAAGACCATTTATTCACCAAATTGTAGATCTCTTCGTCCTCTTCGCGTGGGATTTTGAATCACCTAAATCTGAGTTCGTATGCAAAAGTTATGACCAAAACAATATCAGCTACTCCACGCGCAAGTTTTGACAAGTTTACACGTGACGGCCTTGGTGACGCCTTCAGGTACACGTGACGGCCTTGGTAACGCCGTCATCAACTACGGATTTTAATTCTTGGGATTTTGACGCCTTCAGAATTTACTCTTGACGCCTTCATGTACTGTTCCCAGCATGGAAAATTGAGACTTTGCCGTTTTCTTCACTTTTATGCTCCAAAAACGTCCAAAATGGCTTCTTTTCCAGAATTCACTCTCCAAGTACCTAAAATCACAAAAGGAACGATTTAGGGCAATATTTGATCAAATAAATTCAGATTCGGGCTTAAATGACCCCCTAAAAACGGATCATTTTTCGCCTCATCATATATCCCTACACTTGGGATTTGCTTGTCCTCAAGCAAATGAGCTTTTCCACCAATCAAAATACAAGTTACGGGTCATTTAACACTAATATAAAGGTAATTACAACAAATGATCGTTCCACCTTAGTCAAAACAAGCACGGAAATTATACACTAGCACCTCACATTAAGTATTTGGATACTCTCATCTCTCGGGTGTTGTAAATTTATATGTCATAATCGGAAATGGAGAAATATCACTCTCTTCTTGTCATAGCAAATAGATTACCATAGGCTTGGGAAAGGATCAAACCTCCACCACTTGGCGTAAGCACCTAGGATAAACTATCAAAGAGGTCTTTTAAAGGGTTATAACGTTAGGTGTAGGGGATATGGAAAACACGGTTTTGTTGGATAAACGGATATTTTACTGGTGGCAAGTCAATTGTCTTAGTTAACTACATGTACAATGAGGCGTTGCTAAGCCAAGACTCGACTCAACTTAAACTAACCACAACTCTTTTTTTGGATTTTCAAGACACTATTTGACTTAAACATAAATAAAAGAAACGGATGGTAGCCCGTATGTTTTTCTCTTTTCCTTTTCTATATTTTTTTTTCTCTTTCTTTTATTTTTTCTTCTTCTTTTTCTTTTTTCGATTTTTTTTTTTTTTTTTTTTTTTTTTTTGCATACACTCTTACTCTACCATCCAAAACAATACATCAAAGGGAGCTCGTTTCCTCCCTACACTTGAGCTTTTACATACTTTACAATCAACTATTCTAATGACTCGAATCAAGATAATCAAAACACTTGGAGTACTTTTAAATATTAATGCACATATGGGGGTAATAATTGACATCATCCCCATTACTCCATTACAATAGTACTTTACCCATGAATCCCAATCGTCCCAAAACAATATGTACAAGATATGACTCGACTTAGCAACTATGTAATCAATTAGACAACTAACAAAGGGTTTAAACAATTAACAATAATGCACTAAAGATGAGTGCATACAAGGGAGGCTAAGGCGATTTGGTTGCACATTTGGGGTGGATTGTAAACAAATTCTTCCTTTAAGTAAAATGCTTAAAGTTAGAAACGAAAAGATAGGCTCGGAGGGGTGTACTAGGGGTTTCGTGTACTAAAAATGAGTACAACGCTAAGGGTGTGGGAGAATTACTTGACCTATAAAGTCAATGTAATTATATTACAGGTGTAGAACAAGGGTTATCCTAATGCCTCTTATCATGTAGTAAATCCTAACTACACGAATGTAGTCTCACTAGCGGTCTCAGGATGCATCGCTATCACAAGTTCTAGAATCTAAATACCACCGGTACACTCATAAGCACCAACAATGAATGCTTTTTCCTAAAGATCTAAGGGCGAACCTCACATATTTGGGGTGGAAATTTTTGAGTGGTATGGTTTTTGTGCTAGTCATACAACTCCTATCCATGAGACGCTTATTAAGACTAAAGTTTCACTCCTACATGTTGCAAAAAATTTTAAATTTGGTGCTAAAATTGCCCTAACAAATATTTCTCTCAGTTTTATTACACATTCACTATTAAACAAAACAAAAACCAAGTGGAGTAATAGTTTCTAATATACCCTCCCTACACTTAAACCGAACATTCTCCCCAATGTTCTAGATAAAAGATGTAAAAGTAAATAAATAAGAATGAAAGAAACTAATACTCCCCTGATTCGTTCACCGTGGATAATGTGACAACATGGTTAAATCTACCTCTAAGAAGACGAACGTTGAAAGCTTCCCTCCAGAAATATAAATCATCTTCTTGTCCTGTAATCAACAAACACAAAAACCAAAGCATCAAACCGAACAAAAATCACAACTAGATGTAATTCCAGACTTAGAAATAGAAACAAGACAAAGCAACAAAAGGATAGGATACTTGTGGAATGAATTACAAATAGAAACTCACAAAACATATCCACAATTATTGACACACAAACAAGATAAAATATATGCTAATCATGAATTGTGAAGTTTTCATGTTCGAATTTAGTTCTTTTTAACAAGATATAAATTTCCCTACACTTATCTTTTTTGTAAAATACCTTTATATGCAATTAAGAGGAAGTTAAAAACAAAATAAAGCATTTTCACAAATTATTCGAAACATGAAAATTAAACAACTATGATTAAGCATATATGATACAAACAAACAAATAAAATAAAAAACATCAAACAATTAAAAACATGGGTTGCCTCCCAAGAAGCGCTTGTTTTTGTTCGAGTCACGAGCCTGACTCTACCCTTATTTAATGAAAATAGGGGAGGTTTTCCCTACACTTAGGATTAAGTGTGGGTGGAAGTAGTGATACACACCCTTAGGGTGGAAATATGCCACGTGAGGTGAAGGGGGTGAGTGAATGGCTTCCTTCATCCTAAAACTACCCGGATAATATAGGTTGATGGGTGGGTCGGTTCCTCTTTTGTCTCCTAGAAATAAATCTAAGGATGGGAAGTTGTGTAAAGATTGAGGTTCCGGTTCATCAACACTAGGAAATTCCCTAGAACTAGGAGTAAGGCTATCACTACAAGTGTTCAAACCTATATCCTCTAGTGGTGCTTGGTCCAAGGGTTCTACCTCAATTGGGGTTCCTATAGTCTCTTCTACTTCTTCCGGGTAAGTCACGGGCGTTGTATGTGCCTCAAATGATGGTAGGACTTGTGGGGTACTTTGTGGGCTTGGATTATCCACCTCATCCTCTATTGTACCTAGATTACCTATATGTTTGTTTTGTACTATGATATTAGGTGACATCCACGCAGGTATCCCTAAGTAATCATCCCCAGACAAACTTCCTGTTTGCTCCTTCAAACTTGTTATTGATTGATTTGTGATGTTGTTTGTCGGGTTGTCTATTCTATAATAATATTGGGCACAATCTTCTATGGCATCCCATGCTTCTTCAGCATTTAATTCCCTAAGGTCCCCATTGGCAAAATCCTCAATGCACATTTGGTCATATCGGTTAACACGATAGTAAAAGGTTTGGGCTAGGGATGCTAAAGTGAAACTATGATGAGGGACTATTCGGAGTAAAATTTTAAAACGAGTCCATGCATCATATATGGGTTCATCTCGATATTGTTTGAACATCAAGACGTCATTAGGGTAGAATGGGTTTCGTGGTCGGTAGTATGGTGGATTCGCATTCTCCATAATGGTGAACGGAAGAGTCAATGGAAGGGTTTCTACGAAGAAATGCACAAAGAAAAGATAGACTACAAGAAAGCTAATAAAAAGAAAATAAAAATCTCACTAAAAAGGAATCTAATGAGTAGACCTAATAAAAATCAAATTCATCCTAAACAATAACTATTCCCCGAGCTGCGGCGCCAAAAACTTGATACGTGGGAATCGCACCAGGCTTTACCTCTCATGGGATCCTGAGAAGCTTACAACCCCCACCAGGCAGTGTACCTGATCGTTGTAGTATAGTATAGTGACAAGTACCGGGGGATTGATCGTTCAGCTAGGAATAGTGTCGTTAGGATTGAAATTAATCTAACTAGGTCTAAAGGTGAAGGATGATTCTTTTTATGTTTTTATATTTTATGAAAAGCAAGTAAAAATTTCGGGTTTTGGAAGAAGGGGCGGAATTAGTTGCTAATCAACTAACCCAAAAGCTACTAATTAAACTAATTAACAAGAAAAGTAAACTAGGGTTCTACAAGATAAGTGAAGCATGTCTACCCATGATATGTTACTCCTTGCTAGCTATCCAATCCTACCTATTGAATTGTAACCTTGTTTTAATTGACGGGTTGTATTCCTTAATACCATTCATGGAGTGGCATACATAACTCCCCAATTCTATGAGCTCTTATCTCCTCCTACACCATGCCCAGCACAACTATAGGGATTGTAAACAGTGGCTCATGCATTAAATACAACCAATAAAGACCTAGTACGCCTCGGTTCATGTTTCTTAAGACGTTCAAGCATGTTACCATTTGGAGATCTGCCAGTTTTCTTAAGCCTAACATATAAATCATTCAATCAAAACAAGAATCAATAGGAAACAAGGATTATAAACTAAACCAATTTAGATCTATCGAAGTGTCACGCACTAATTGATGAAGATAGACACAAACATCAACAAGGAATCAATAAGATCTAATCAGTTATATACAAGTTTCACACAATCATAAGTAGACACAAGGTGAATTAACAAAACATAATCAAAGAAGGACAATCAACAAGAATAATGAAAGACATAGTTGAGATAGAATCATCAAACCAATACATGATGTTTATGGAGTGATTGAAACCCTCTAAGTTGCTGGAAAAACACCCACCTAAACCCAGGAATTGACTTTAGGGTTTAGGGCTTACCAAAAGTGAAGTTATGATGTTATATTTATAGGCATGTTTTCTGTCGGCCCTTCTTGATGGTGCCAGCTCGTCCTCTTGATGCCGTCAAGACCATTTTTTAACCAAATTGTAGATCTCTTCGTCCTCTTCGCGTGGGATTTTGAATCACCTAAATCCGAGTTCGTATGCAAAAGTTATGACCAAAACAATATCAGCTACTCCGCGCGCAAGTTTTGACAAGTTTACACGTGACGGCCTTGGTGACGCCTTCAGGTACACGTGACGGCCTTGGTAACGCCGTCATCAACTACGGATTTTAATTCTTGGGATTTTGACGCCTTCAGAATTTACTCTTGACGCCTTCATGTACTGTTCCCAGCATGGAAAATTGAGACTTTGCCGTTTTCTTCACTTTTATGCTCCAAAAACGTCCAAAATGGCTTCTTTTCCAGAATTCACTCTCCAAGTACCTAAAATCACAAAAGGAACGATTTAGGGCAATATTTGATCAAATAAATTCAGATTCGGGCTTAAATGACCCCCTAAAAACGGATCATTTTTCGCCTCATCATATATCCCTACACTTGGGATTTGCTTGTCCTCAAGCAAATGAGCTTTTCCACCAATCAAAATACAAGTTACGGGTCATTTAACACTAATATAAAGGTAATTACAACAAATGATCGTTCCACCTTAGTCAAAACAAGCACGGAAATTATACACTAGCACCTCACATTAAGTATTTGGATACTCTCATCTCTCGGGTGTTGTAAATTTATATGTCATAATTGGAAATGGAGAAATATCACTCTCTACCTGTCATAGCAAATAGATTACCATAGGCTTGGGAAAGGATCAAACCTCCACCACTTGGCGTAAGCACCTAGGATAAACTATCAAAGAAGTCTTTTAAAGGGTTATAACGTTAGGTGTAAGGGATATGGAAAACACGGTTTTGTTGGATAAACGGATATTTTACTGGTGGCAAGTCAATTGTCTTAGTTAACTACATGTACAATGAGGCGTTGCTAAGCCAAGACTCGACTCAACTTAAACTAACCACAACTCTTTTTTTGGATTTTCAAGACACTATTTGACTTAAACATAAATAAAAGAAACGGATGGTAGCCCGTATGTTTTTCTCTTTTCCTTTTCTATATTTTTTTTTTCTCTTTCTTTTTTTTTTTTCTTCTTTTTCTTTTTTCGATGTTTTTTTTTTTTTTTTTTTTTTTTTTTTTGCATACACTCTTACTCTACCATCCAAAACAATACATCAAAGGGAGCTCGTTTCCTCCCTACACTTGAGCTTTTACATACTTTACAATCAACTATTCTAATGACTCGAATCAAGATAATCAAAACACTTGGAGTACTTTTAAATATTAATGCACATATGGGGGTAATAATTGACATCATCCCCATTACTCCATTACAATAGTACTTTACCCATGAGTCCCAATCGTCCCAAAATAATATGTACAAGATATGACTCGACTTAGCAACTATGTAATCAATTAGACAACTAACAAAGGGTTTAAACAATTAACAATAATGCACTAAAGATGAGTGCATACAAGGGAGGCTAAGGCGATTTGGTTGCACATTTGGGGTGGATTGTAAACAAATTCTTCCTTTAAGTAAAATGCTTAAAGTTAGAAACGAAAAGATAGGCTCGGAGGGGTGTACTAGGGGTTTCGTGTACTAAAAATGAGTACAACGCTAAGGGTGTGGGAGAATTACTTGACCTATAAAGTCAATGTAATTATATTACAGGTGTAGAACAAGGGTTATCCTAATGCCTCTTATCATGTAGTAAATCCTAACTACACGAATGTAGTCTCACTAGCGGTCTCAGGATGCATCGCTATCACAAGTTCTAGAATCTAAATACCACCGGTACACTCATAAGCACCAACAATGAATGCTTTTTCCTAAAGATCTAAGGGCGAACCTCACATATTTGGGGTGGAAATTTTTGAGTGGTATGGTTTTTGTGCTAGTCATACAACTCCTATCCATGAGACGCTTATTAAGACTAAAGTTTCACTCCTACATGTTGCAAAAAATTTTAAATTTGGTGCTAAAATTGCCCTAACAAATATTTCTCTCAGTTTTATTACACATTCACTATTAAACAAAACAAAAACCAAGTGGAGTAATAGTTTCTAATATACCCTCCCTACACTTAAACCGAACATTCTCCCCAATGTTCTAGATAAAAGATGTAAAAGTAAATAAATAAGAATGAAAGAAACTAATACTCCCCTGATTCGTTCACCGTGGATAATGTGACAACATGGTTAAATCTACCTCCAAGAAGACGAACGTTGAAAGCTTCCCTCCAGAAATATAAATCATCTTCTTGTCCTGTAATCAACAAACACAAAAACCAAAGCATCAAACCGAACAAAAATCACAACTAGATGTAATTCCAGACTTAGAAATAGAAACAAGACAAAGCAACAAAAGGATAGGATACTTGTGGAATGAATTACAAATAGAAACTCACAAAACATATCCACAATTATTGACACACAAACAAGATAAAATATATGCTAATCATGAATTGTGAAGTTTTCATGTTCGAATTTAGTTCTTTTTAACAAGATATAAATTTCCCTACACTTATCTTTTTTGTAAAATACCTTTATATGCAATTAAGACGAAGTTAAAAACAAAATAAAGCATTTTCACAAATTATTCGAAACATGAAAATTAAACAACTATGATTAAGCATATATGATACAAATAAACAAATAAAATAAAAAACATCAAACAATTAAAAACATGGGTTGCCTCCCAAGAAGCGCTTGTTTTTGTTCGAGTCACGAGCCTGACTCTACCCTTATTTAATGAAAATAGGGGAGGTTTTCCCTACACTTAGGATTAAGTGTGGGTGGAAGTAGTGATACACACCCTTAGGGTGGAAATATGCCACGTGAGGTGAAGGGGGTGAGTGAATGGCTTCCTTCATCCTAAAACTACCCGGATAATATAGGTTGATGGGTGGGTCGGTTCCTCTTTTGTCTCCTAGAAATAAATCTAAGGATGGGAAGTTGTGTAAAGATTGAGGTTCCGGTTCATCAACACTAGGAAATTCCCTAGAACTAGGAGTAAGGTTATCACTACAAGTGTTCAAACCTATATCCTCTAGTGGTGCTTGGTCCAAGGGTTCTACCTCAATTGGGGTTCCTATAGTCTCTTCTACTTCTTCCGGGTAAGTCACGGGCGTTGTATGTGCCTCAAATGATGGTAGGACTTGTGGGGTACTTTGTGGGCTTGGATTATCCACCTCATCCTCTATTGTACCTAGATTACCTATATGTTTGTTTTGTACTATGATATTAGGTGACATCCACGCAGGTATCCCTAAGTAATCATCCCCAGACAAACTTCCTGTTTGCTCCTTCAAACTTGTTATTGATTGATTTGTGATGTTGTTTGTCGGGTTGTCTATTCTATAATAATATTGGGCACAATCTTCTATGGCATCCCATGCTTCTTCAGCATTTAATTCCCTAAGGTCCCCATTGGCAAAATCCTCAATGCACATTTGGTCATATCGGTTAACACGATAGTAAAAGGTTTGGGCTAGGGATGCTAAAGTGAAACTATGATGAGGGACTATTCGGAGTAAAATTTTAAAACGAGTCCATGCATCATATATGGGTTCATCTCGATATTGTTTGAACATCAAGACGTCATTAGGGTAGAATGGGTTTCGTGGTCGGTAGTATGGTGGATTCGCATTCTCCATAATGGTGAACGGAAGAGTCAATGGAAGGGTTTCTACGAAGAAATGCACAAAGAAAAGATAGACTACAAGAAAGCTAATAAAAAGAAAATAAAAATCTCACTAAAAAGGAATCTAATGAGTAGACCTAATAAAAATCAAATTCATCCTAAACAATAACTATTCCCCGAGCTGCGGCGCCAAAAACTTGATACGTGGGAATCGCACCAGGCTTTACCTCTCATGGGATCCTGAGAAGCTTACAACCCCCACCAGGCAGTGTACCTGATCGTTGTAGTATAGTATAGTGACAAGTACCGGGGGATTGATCGTTCAGCTAGGAATAGTGTCGTTAGGATTGAAATTAATCTAACTAGGTCTAAAGGTGAAGGATGATTCTTTTTATGTTTTTATATTTTATGAAAAGCAAGTAAAAATTTCGGGTTTTGGAAGAAGGGGCGGAATTAGTTGCTAATCAACTAACCCAAAATCTACTAATTAAACTAATTAACAAGAAAAGTAAACTAGGGTTCTACAAGATAAGTGAAGCATGTCTACCCATGATATGTTACTCCTTGCTAGCTATCCAATCCTACCTATTGAATTGTAACCTTGTTTTAATTGACGGGTTGTATTCCTTAATACCATTCATGGAGTGGCATACATAACTCCCCAATTCTATGAGCTCTTATCTCCTCCTACACCATGCCCAGCACAACTATAGGGATTGTAAACAGTGGATCATGCATTAAATACAACCAATAAAGACCTAGTACGCCTCGGTTCATGTTTCTTAAGACGTTCAAGCATGTTACCATTTGGAGATCTGCCAGTTTTCTTAAGCCTAACATATAAATCATTCAATCAAAACAAGAATCAATAGGAAACAAGGATTATAAACTAAACCAATTTAGATCTATCGAAGTGTCACGCCCTAATTGATGAAGATAGACACAAACATCAACAAGGAATCAATAAGATCTAATCAGTTATATACAAGTTTCACACAATCATAAGTAGACACAAGGTGAATTAACAAAACATAATCAAAGAAGGACAATCAACAAGAATAATGAAAGACATAGTTGAGATAGAATCATCAAACCAATACATGATGTTTATGTAGTGATTGAAACCCTCTAAGTTGCTGGAAAAACACCCACCTAAACCCAGGAATCGACTTTAGGGTTTAGGGCTTACAAAAAGTGAAGTTATGATGTTATATTTATAGGCATGTTTTCTGTCGGCCCTTCTTGACGGCGTCAGCTCGTCCTCTTGATGCCGTCAAGACCATTTTTTCACCAAATTGTATATCTCTTCGTC
This sequence comes from Artemisia argyi, assembly GCA_030686995.1. Taxonomy (NCBI): domain Eukaryota; kingdom Viridiplantae; phylum Streptophyta; class Magnoliopsida; order Asterales; family Asteraceae; genus Artemisia; species Artemisia argyi. The sequence continues at coordinate 54,646,054 of CM060683.1, read as the reverse complement.
CTCTTCGCGTGGGCTTTTGAATCACCTAAATCCGAGTTCGTATGCAAAAGTTATGACCAAAATAATATCAGCTACTCCGCGCGCAAGTTTTGACAAGTTTACACGTGACGGCCTTGGTGACGCCTTCAGGTACACGTGACGGCCTTGGTGACGCCGTCATCAACTACGGATTTTAATTCTTGGGATTTTGACGCCGTCAGAATTTACTCTTGACGCCTTCATGTACTGTTCCCAGCATGGAAAATTGAGACTTTGCCGTTTTCTTCACTTTTATGCTCCAAAAACGTCCAAAATGGCTTCTTTTCCAGAATTCACTCTCCAAATACCTAAAATCACAAAAGGAACGATTTAGGGCAATATTTGATCAAATAAATTCAGATTCGGGCTTAAATGACCCCCTAAAAACGGATCATTTTTCGCCTCATCATCGGGCGTCATTGGTGGGGAGAGCCTTCGCTTCAACCCATTTTGATAAGTAATTGACGGCCACGAGAATGTACTTGTTTCCTCTAGATGACGGGAATGGACCCATGAAATCGATGCCCCAAAAGTCAAAAATTTCACAAACTTGAATCGGATTTTGCGGCATTTCATCCTTTTGAGAAATTTTCCCTTGACGTTGGCAAGAATTACATGTTTTCACCAATTCATGGGCATCCCGATATATCGTCGGCCAATAGAAGCCGGAATCGAACACTTTCTTTGCGGTGAAGTTGGCACCATGATGTCCCCCCGTGGGTCCACTATGACATGCCTTAAGAATTTCAACGGCTTCCGAACCGTGAACACACCGCCGGATCACTTGATCCGCACAGACTTTGAACAAGTAGGGGTCGTCCCAAAAATAATGTTGGACATCTTTAAAGAATTTCTTCTTTTGTTGGGATGATAACCCTTTTCTAATGAATTTCCCCGCATGGTAATTCGCAAAATCGGCGAACCATGGGGTACTTTGGTCAGTTTTAGTCACACTCCCAAGTGTCTCGAGAGGAAAAGCATCATTAATTTCCTTTTTCTCAAGAACACTTTAATGGGGGTTCTCAAGTCGTGAAAGGTGATCAGCACCAAGATTCTCAGCTCCTTTCTTGTCTCATATTTCGACATTAAATTCTTGGAGCAAAAGAACCCACCGCATTAAGCGTGGCTTAGCATCTTGCTTTGCCATTAAGTACTTAAGGGCTGAGTGGTCCGTATACACTATGCACTTTTTAAGCAACAAATAAGACCTAAATTTCTCAAAAGCATAGACAACCGCTAACATTTCCTTTTCGGTAGTTGTGTAGTGATGTTGGGCGTCATTCATGGTCTTGCTTGCATAGTGTATCGGCTGAAAATACTTATTCTTACGTTGCCCCAGAACTGCACCAATTTCATAATCACTTGCATCACACATTAGCTCAAATGGTAAGTTCCAATCGGGGGCAACTAAGATTGGTGCCTCCGTTAACTTCTTCTTTAAAACATTAAATGCATCGACGCATTCATTTGTAAAGTTAAACGAAGCGTCTTTTTCTAAAAGGTGGGTCAGAGGCCGGGCAATTTTGGAGAAGTCTTGAATAAAACGTCTGTAAAAGCCACCATGACCAAGGAAACTTCTAATTCCTTTTACGGTAGTCGGATGAGGTAACTTAGCAATAACATCCACTTTTGCACGATCCACCTCAATCCCAGATTTGGATATATTATGGCCGAGGACTATACCCTCTTTAACCATGAAGTGGCACTTCTCCCAATTTAGAACTAAATTAGTGTTTTCACACCGAATTAGCATACTTTCCAAATGGGAGAGGCAAGAGTCGAAAGAATTTCCATAGACGGAGAAGTCGTCCATGAACACTTCCATGGTTTTTTCAATCATATCGGAGAAAATGGCCATCATACACCGTTGAAACGTGCCTGGAGCGTTACATAAGCCAAAGGGCATTCTACGATAGGCAAACGTTCCATACGGACAAGTAAAAGTGGTCTTTTCTTGATCCTGAGGATCAATGGGAATTTGAAAGTACCCAGAAAAGCCATCCAGAAAACAATAGAACTCATTTCCGCTATACGTTCAAGCATTTGGTCCATAAAAGGGAGCGGAAAATGGTCTTTACGTGTCGCATCATTCAACTTGCGATAGTCGATACAAACTCTCAATCCGGTCACAAGTCGAGTTGGTATAAGCTCATTATCGTCATTCTTCACAACAGTGATTCCGCCCTTCTTTGGGACACAATGAACCAGGCTAACCCATGAACTATCCGAGATCGGATAAATCATTCCAGCGTCAAGGAGTTTAATAACTTCCTTTTTGATCACTTCATGGATTTGTGGATTAACCCGTCGTTGTTGTTGGACGGAAGCTTTGTGATTTTCTTCAAGTAGAATCTTATGAGTACAAAATCGAGGGTCGATTCCCTTAATGTCGGATATTTGCCAAGCAATCGCACTTTTATGCTTCCGAAGCACATCTAAGAGTCGTGTCTTCTCCTCATCTTTAAGGCCTTTTGATATTATAACCGGTAATTTATCATTTTTTTTCCAAGTACGCGTATTCGAGATGAGGAGGCAAATCCTTGAGGTCGAGCTCTGGAGGATTCTCAATAGACGGCTCAACTTCTTTTACGTCTGCCATTTTTAAGTCGATCGGAGGGGAAGAAACAATTGGTTTTTCATTTAACAATTTCTCAATTAATAAAATGTCCCCCTCCGGATCAAAGTTGTTATTATCCATTTCCGGTGAAAATGATTCATTTGAAAGACAAGCATTAATTTCTTCCTAAGCGAGATCACTTCCCTCAAACGGAGTGAGGGAAGGGGAAGAATCAGAGACGATTGGTTCAAAAGAAGAAGTGGGATTGCCACTCGAAGCATTATCAGTAAAACCAAGAAGTTCTTGAGCATACTCCTCTGTAAGTTCACCAATAACATCAATACGGTTGACGGAAGAAACATCGTAATCGGAGGAGTATCTCGCGGTTTGATCAAGGTTAAAAGTGACGGCTTCATTTCCTACACGTAAAGTAATCTCCTCGTCGTATACATCAATTAAAGCATGACCGATCCTTAGGAATCCTCTCCCGAGAATGAGAGGAACCCGTGGATCGGCATCGAAATCAACAACCACAAAATCCGCAGCGAAATGAAATTTCCCAACATTGACCAAAATATCCTCAGCTATGCCAATTGGACGAGACGTAGATCGGTCGGCAAGCTCGAGGGTCATAAGCGTCAGTATCAAGTTAGGAAGAGACAACTTTTTCCATATCGAAAATGGCATAAGGTTAATGCTAGCACCAAGATCGGCCAAGGCGAAGCATTGAATCATACCCGGAAAATTGCATGGTATAAGAAACATGCCAGGGTCTTCAAGCTTTTCGGGTAGCTTTTTAAGAAGAACCGCTGAGCAATTCTCGTTCATTTGAGTCCTTGACATTTCAAAAAGTTTTTCTTTATTATTCAAAATACCTTTTAGCATCGAAGCAAATTTGGGCATCAAAAGTTTAGCATCCGCGACACTTATATCAAAGTGTAACTCTTGAAAAATCTGATAGAACTTTTCCATTTGGTTTTTATCCTTCTCGCGGTGCTTTTGTTCGTTTAAGCGTGATGGATATGGCAACTTTGTTTTAACGGGTGTTTCATTTTCATTATCATTAACAATCTTTTCCTTTCCTTTAGACGTCGGGACTACCGGAGGTTGGATGTCTTCGGTCCTTCCATTATTAATAGGAATTTCCGTATCCGTTGTCACCTAGGGTTCATGGGCGACTACCTTGGGAGGTAGAGAAGAAGAGGTAGTCGGAGCCGTCGGTCCATCATAAGTAACACTACTCCTTGTTATGATCGCTTTTGCATCGCCCCTCGGGTTAGCGATCGTGTTGCTTGGCAACGTTCCAGAGCCCGAGGGTCGATCATTTAAACGCTTGTTAATATCATTGATTTGAGTTGCAAACAATCTCGTTGTTTCATATTGTTTAGCAATTAAAGCTTGTTGACCTTGAATCAATTGTTTAATCAACTCTTTCGTGGGCGTCGGATTTGGAATAACAGCTTAATTTTGATTATTGAAATTTTGCCCACGGTTTTGAAAATTGCCATTGTTCTGATTTCCATGATTATTATTCTGAAAATTCCCATTGTTTTCAAAATTGTTCCCATGAGGCGGGCCTTGGTGGTAATTTCCCCGGTTTTGATTTTGTTGAAAATTCTGATTTTGCCCTTGAAAACCATTATTTCCGCGGTTGTGATTTTGATTGTTATTGAATTGATGATTACGGTTTTGCACATTGTTATTCTGATTCACTTGATTAGGTTGATTAAACCCGGGTGGTCCATGATATTGGCTCGAACGGTAGCTGAGGAGATTACGGTCTCCTTGAAGAGGTGGGTAACCGTTGCCACCCATATTCGCAGCATACACGTTCTCTTGAGCAAAAGAGCCAGTCGTCGGACACTCATAATACGGATGTGGACCACCACAAGTTTCACAAACGGTATTAACCATATTAACTTGTGTGTTTTTGACTTGATTCGGCATCATTTGGTACATTCTTAGCATAGCTGTCGACAAATCATCAAGTTTCTTATTCATGACGGCTAGCTCGGGGTTAGAAGAAGAAGAGTTTAGAGTCGCAGTCGATCTTATTGGCTCATTCCTCTCAGCTGAGGAATCCCAATAGTTGTAATGGGCCGTCATATTCTCGATTAGCTCATAACAATCCTCGGGATGACGTTTCATGAAAGTACCACCAGCTGCAGCATTGATCATGTCCCTATGTCGTAAAGTCAAACCATTATAAAAAGTATCAATTATTGTGACGAGAAGCATATTATGATTCGGACAACGATCAATGGCAAGCTTGTAACGTTCCCAAGCCTCAAACAAAGACTCATCGGGGAGTTGTCGAAAATTACTAATATCATTCCTCAACTTCGTCACCATCGATGGTGGAAAATACTTCGCCAGGAACTTAGTAACCATTTCATTGAAAGTATGAATCGAGTTCCTGGGAAGGCGATCAAACCACGCGGTGGCATGATGCGTTAGAGAATAGGGGAAGAGAGAGAGGGACGGAGGGCGTCATCAGAGACCCCGTTTTGCTTCATATTTTGGGTGACGGTTAGAAACTTATCGAGATGCTTATTTGCATCGTCACCCGGTAGTCCGTGAAATTGGCACGAATTTTGGACTTGTTGTATCATGTGGTGCTTAAGTCCAAAATCCGTGGCCTCAATATTTAGAGGGGCAATCGGGCCACCTCTACCATGCATCGTGGGTTGGCGCAGCTTGTTAGGTCACCATATTGATTTCACACAAACAAGAATGAGATAGATATAAGGATTTGGGTGAATATTTGATTAAGAGAAAAATGAGAGCAAGAGTTTCCTTAAGATATCAATTAAACAACCAAGTTTACAAGAGACCTAAGGCTTCTATTTATAGGGAAGGATCTAGGGCAACACTCCCTCTCCTTCCTCTTGATAATTCGTGTGGGCTTATAAGCCCATGGACCAAAATACCTTAAGTCTAGTAAACATGTAAGATTACATAAATGAAAGTAAATAATAACTTAAGCAACCTATTATAACAAATGATCGAGACTTGATAAAATAGTAAAACTTTGATCCCAACAATCTCCCCCTAAGGGTCGGTCATCACGGTTACTTGACGTCTTTGTCATTTCTTCATCTTTGACTTTCATAGCTTAAGACGTCTTTCAATAATCATGAGATAATAATCATTCATCGTTCTTTGTGCTTTGTTCATTGTTGTTGTGATTGTGATCAAGTAATGAAGTTGTCTGCCTTTTGTCACTTCTATGTCTGTGGTGGTAGTCCGCCATTCCAACATGCTCATACATTTTTGAATTCTGACTTATACATGCACTTAGTCCCTTTCTTTCACTTTAGATCTTTAGTCTTTATACTTTGTAGGTTCTTCTTTTTGGCGTAGAATCTTTCTTTGAACTTTGTGTTGCTTTGATCTTTGAAGGAGCTTTTGATGACTGATGAGTGCTCAAACACTCATCATTTTTGGTCTAATCTGAACTGCAAAACATACAAAAACACTCAGTAATGCATCAAAATACTGAAAATATTTCAAAATTGTGTTTTATATGTTTTAGATGCAAAATGAGCAAAAACAAATGAAAAACGCACAAAGTTTGCAAAATTGGCAGTTTCAGTCTCCCAACTTTCATAAAATTACAAAACTAGTCCCTGGATATTCAAAATATAGAAAATTATCACCAAAGGTCCTTTTACAATCATAAGTTGTCATATTTTGTCCTTTGGTGAAAAATTGGAAAGTTTTGGAAATTTACAGTTTAAGTCCCTGGAGTTTCAGACTTTGGCAGATTTGGTCCCCGGTGGGATATTTTTGGATGAAAAATCATTTTTAGTCCTTGGAAGTTCAAAAATGTTCAAATTTGGTCCTTGGATAAAAGATTTTACAAAATGGCAAGTTTAACCCCTAAACTTTGAAAAATGCCATTTTTAATCCCCGGGAATTTTGAAAAATGGTAAAATGAAAAATTGGTCCTTGTGTTATTGGTTCTTGGCAAATTACACCTTTGTGGGTACTTTGGGCAATGTCCATTTTCAGTCCCCAAGTTTTCCAAAAATACATAATTGGTCCTTGTTGTTTATTATTAACCAAATGGACCCTTTAAATAAAAATAAAACCAAAACCCTTACCACCATATCTGATCCAGCAAACACCCTCAGCCCACAACAAGCCCAATCCCATTTTTTATATAAAAACCACACCTGGTCTTTGACCAGTCAACACCCCAACCCGATTACTGTTCATCCCTAACCTTGCTTCTCCACCATTAACACCCTAAACCCAGGTTCATGTCCCCCCCCCCCTCCATGATACTTTCACCAACCCTCATTAAAGCTCTCACCTACATTCAACCCCCCTCCTCTCCTCATTAAATGCCCACACCAAACCCAAACCTGCTTTTGACCTTTTGGCGCCAAAACAACATTTGAACGGCTGTGATTTATGGGAGCCATCCAATGGCTGGGATTAAGTGGGGAAGAAAGAGAATTCATCCAGGACCTATATAAGTGAAGAAAGAAGCAGAGTAATGGAGTAATTAGTGTAGCAGTAGTGTAGTAGTAGCTCAGTAGTTTAGTTTTTATCATTTTCTTGTACTCAAAAATTCTTAGTGTAAACTTAGCTTTAAAAGTGTAATTTCAAGTATTTCATTGTAATCCAAAGTTGTTTTAAGTTTCATTTCAGTTTATTTTAGCAAATTCAGTTTTATGCCGTTTTCCTAAAAATCTCAAGTTCATTTGATCATTGTTGAAGTTGTTGTTTAATAATCCTACAAGCTCATTTAAAGTTCCTAACAAGCTTTTATAAGCTTTGTAATCTTTGAAATTAGTTTTAGCATAAAAAACTAAAAATACTCAAAAATAAGAAATAAATTAGTAGAAAAATAAAATTTTGTGTGTATGAAGATTCAAGCAAGAAGCATGGTGGATTTGTGATTTTCAGGGTATTAGAACTCACGGGGAGTCTTAGGATTATGATCTTGGTCCTTGGTATCTCAATTCTCAGTATGGATTACTTGTAAGCTTCTTTGGCAATTTTTAGCATATACTGTGGAATGCCTTATCAGTTGCTAATTTCTATGTTTCTGTGTTTCTTAGGTGCATGAGAGTCAAAATATTGCTTTAGAATAGATACTTACTCATTAGAACTTATTGTTGCTTAGTATTTCATCTTTACTGCCAAATTGGACTTTTTTGTGATTCATGGATATATGTTGTTAAAATGTGTATTTCTATGCTCAAATGAGTTCCATTAATCATAAAATAACAGTGTGAAGTGAATCTTTGGTAAAAATCAGCTTAACTCTTTGAAAATTCCAAATCAAGTGGTATATGGGGGTGTTTGGCATTGCACTGTTCTGAGGTGCTTGGTTGTTGATTTGTTGTTGCTATGGTATTAGTGGTTCTCAGTAGATTAAATTAGGTCTAGACAAGTCTAAAAACCAAGCCCTTAATTGACAAAAGTCAAAATCACATACATCCTTCTATAGCAGTCCACTGTTGGACTTAGAGGTGCACAAATCGGTTAACCGGTTCGGTTTTACCCGGACCGGTTTGTGTGACTGGTTTGAGTCAACGCGGTCAAGAACCAGTCGGGGCGGTTAACCGGTTCGGTTCCAAACCGGCCTCGAGAGGAAAAAACCCAAACCTATCCGAACCGGTTTGGTTTCGGTTATATGCGGTTTGGTCGCGGTTAACCGGTTTGGACCGGTTTGTATTTTTTTTTTTTTTTTTTTCGTTTTTGGGCCTATAAATACTGGTATACTTACTACCCATTGTCCCATTCACATAATTATCAGTTCTCACTTCTCAACATTCAAAATTCGATGTCTCGCAAAGATTTCTCGCAACAATTCCCAAGTCCTCACAAAGATTTCTCACAACAATTCCCAAGTCCTCCAAACGAACCGGTGGTGATTGTGAACACTCCACCACCTGCAGAAAATGAAAATCAACAACAAAACACTCCAGTTGAAAATGAACCGGTAAACAATCCACCGGTGGAACAACGAGCGTTGACTGATGAAGAACTCTTTGAGCAAGATAGGCAAGTCATAAGAGAGGCTATAGAAGCTGAAGAACGTGAGGCAGCTGCTCGTACGGCTCGGGAAAATGCTCGTAGGGAGCGGTTAAACAGAGAAGCACCACACCGATGGGCCTTGGGGTTAGGCCATCAGCCATCAGAGTCTTCTTCGAGTGAGGAGGATGGCTGGGTCTCCGATGATTCATTTTATTAATTCGTAGTTTTATTTTAATTACCGTATGGTCCGTATCGTAGTTTCTATTAATCGTACTTTGTATTTCATGTTTTAACTTTAATGTTTAATGTAATCCGTGTTTTAACTTTAACGTTTAATGTGATTCGTGTTTTAAATGTTATGACTTATGTTAGTTATTTTAGTTTAGGTGGAAATTACAAAGTAAACTGAATAAAATTCAACTTTTATTTAATACAACGAAAATACACTTAAAGAAAATACAAGATCAAACATTGAGCCTTTCGGTTTGCAAATTTACACAACATAGTTATTTATAGTATATTAGGACACATGCAATCATACAACCTTTTTGAAACTTATTAGCACAACCTTTTTGAAACTTATTAGCACAACCTTTTTGAAACGTGTCTGACATATTCAGAAGCAATCAATGCAAAAAATTATTAGCACATACTTTTTGAAACTTTTTGAAACTTTTCGGTTTGACCGGTTTGAACCGGTTTTAAAACCGGTTAACCTCTATATATTTTTTTTTCCCGCCATGCAAAATTTGAACTTTTTGGACCGGTTTGGCCGGTTTAACCGGTTTGGGACCGGTTTTAAAACCGGTTTTATAACGGTTAAACTTTTTTTTTTTTTTTTTTTTTTGTTTTTTATTATTATTATTATTATTATTATTTTGTCCGTTTTACGTCATTTACACAAAGTAACTTCTATTTAATACATAAAAAAAATCACATATATTTCACAAACACTTTTATTTAATAATTCGAACGGGAATACATCACACATAATACATAAACTTAGAACGTGATACATCGAAATACAACACCCTTACACACCTAATACTGAAAGGAAATACAATGAAAGGAAATACATCACACATGAAAATGAAACACACATAATACATAAACATAATAAAGGAAAAGCTACTCGTAAATCTCTTCCTCGGATTCAGAATCGATGGACCTCCTAGCCTCGGCAGCAGCTTCATCTTCTCTTATTTCTTCATCGGAAAGCAACTCGCAGGTACCCTCTTGCACCTCTACCTCGTAGACCCCTCCTTCCATTTCTAAGGGGTCTTCAAGAGTTGTTTTGTGTTGTCTTCGCTTGATTGCGTCCAAATGATCTTTCAAACACATACACATTTCCAAAGAAGCCAGTGTGAGCCTTGTTCTTCTGTTTGAGAGCACCCTTCCACTTGTTGAAAAAGCGGATTCAGAAGCTACCGAAGTAGCTTGTACACTAAAAAGATCCCGAGCCATTTTGGATAGAACGGGAAACATTGTTTCCTTTGATTTCCAAAACGCCAAAACATCAAAGTCCACTTGTTGCTCAGTCGGAATACATGAGATAAAATCGGTTCCGGTATACCTTGTATATTCATTGTTTTGGAGATGATCACTCCTTATCTTTTTGTTGGGATTTTCTCTTAACTTTTGTAACAAGCCTTGAATCGGGTTACCTCTATGCGACGACCTCGATGATGAAGACCCATCATCCATAGAAGGAGCCGGGTTCCCATATTTTTCAAAATAATAATTCCACAAACTTTTAAAACAATTGTTAAACTCAATTTGTGCATCTTCAACAAAGTTCACTTTATCCGCGGTTAACCCCAAATCATTTGAAATCGATTCAATCAGTAACTCTACCCCGCATACATTATAACATGGATTTAATGCGGCCGCACAAGTAACTACCGGTGGCAAAGATTCAAAATACTTAATGAGCTTGTCTTTCATTGGTATAACCATGTTTGAAAATACACCACCAGTTAATTCAAATGATGACAAACTTGAACACATGTAGTAAAGTTGCTCGAGTACCAAATGGGATGTTGGATAATAAACTCCCGATAATTTTTTTGTGGCGTTGTAAAAAACTTCGAGTAATCGGGTTAATCTTTCAATAGTATCCCAATGTTCGACATTAAATGGAACAACATAACCCTTTACTGACAATTGGTCATGAAAATATTGTAAAGTCACCTTTTGTCTTATAGCACTTAAGAACATGATATAAGTGGAATTCCACCTTGTATCACAATCTAAATTGGGTGACAACCAATGTTTTTTCGCCTTCGTACACAACCTAACATAAGCGTTATATCTTTTAGGACCCTTTTTGAAAATTTCATGCAACATTTGTTTAAAAGAATCTTTCAGTTGATGCATTACGGGATGGTTTAATCCCGATTGCACAACCAAGTTTATGATGTGCGCAACACATCGAGAATGATAAAAATCGCCATTCAAAGGTGGCTCAAATTCCATTTTCAATCTACTCATTGAATTGGTGTTGTTACTAGCATTATCCAACGTAATTGAAAAGATTTTTTGTTGCAAATGATATTTAGTAAAAACTTTTCTCAACATTTTGAATAACGCAACACCCGTGTGAGGAACCGGAAAATCTTCAAATGATATGACCCGCTTCATGATTAGCCAACTTTCGGGTTCAACCCAATGTGCGGTAACACAAAGGTACGAATATGGCGAACCATGAGGAGCGGACCAAACATCCGTTGTCATGCTAACACAACAATCTAAATTTTGAAAAAAAAAATTTAATTCTTGTTTGGCCACTTTCCACATGCTCATTGCATCACGTTTTAGAGTCATACGGCTTACATGAGTGTACATTGGTTGGACATGAGTCTGCATCACCTCCGTCGTATCCTCGTTGTCCCAATGGTTGAACGGCAAACCTCTTCTGATCACCAAACCGGCAAATGCTTGACGGACTGCTTCATGATCGTATGCAAAAATACTCCCGTCACGAGCCATAGAAGATTGACCCGATTCCGGAGTATTTTTTAGTGCCTTGCAATACTTCTGGTTGATATGAGCCCTCAACGTCGAGTTGGAACCCGCCGACATTATACTAAAGCAATGCTTACATTGAGCCTTTTTCTTGCCGTCCGACATTAGGACGTAGTTGAAGTGATCCCAAGGATCGTTGACACGGTTACATGGTAAAATTTCGACAACCGTTGGTACATTTGATGAACCAGCAGCGGTGGTGTGGGTGGTGGTGTTTGAAGTTGAACTATCCATTAATAATTTTGAGAGTGTTTTTTGCTTTGTGAATGTGATGAAAACTAATAAATAATACATCAATTTATACTAAATAAAAATGATAAAATGGTAATTTTAGGACAAATAAAGTAAAAGCATGTCCCCCCCACGTTACTAGTTACTATTGTTATTATTGCAAGATGTCAGATTTGAATTCAAATTTCAAAAATTCCAAAAAAATCCGGCCCCTACACATAAACCGGTTCCAAACCGGTTAACCCAAACCGGTTTATCTATCCGGTTAATAAAACCGGTCCTCAAACCGGATGATTTTCTAAAACCCCTAACCGGTTCCAAACCGGCGGTTTGGGGAAAAACCGAACCGGTTTGGGTCAAAACCGGGTTTGACCGGTTTGGTTTTTCGGTTCGCTAGCGGTCGCGGTTCGGTTAACCGGTTAGGATGTGCACCTCTAGTTGGACTTGTGGATGTCCAACTCTTCACCATAGCTTTAGATCTTGTTGGTATTGCTTAAATTATGTTCATTATAGCTTATAATAACATGTATAATCAGTAGATTAAGCCCAAACTTCATAAAAGTCAAATAAGCAAGTTTTTGTTAAAAGTCAAAATTTCACACTCTCAGTTTTTTACAAAAATGGCACGATTTATTTTGAATTTTGTGTTAGGAGCTAGCCCTTGAAACTTTTAGGTCTTGTTGTCTACCACCCTAGCTATTGATTCCCCCCCTCATTACATTTTTGTGATTTTTTTCCTGGGCCCCACAAGCCCTCAAAGAGGGCCACCCAGGCCACTGAGCTGCTGAAATTCAGCAGCAAAACACCCAAACTACCCACTTTGGTGGGTCCCACAGGTCACCATTGTGGGCCCCACACCTCCCCCTTGGTTCTGTGAACTCACCACCTGGGTGCCTCTCCATTTCCAGCAAGTTTTTGACCCAAAACAGCCTGGGACCCACCTGAATCAGCTCTTGTTTTTTGTCCCATTTCCTAGTTTCTAAATGGGTCAAAAGTGTCCATTGTGACCCATTTGCCCAATCTGAGTTTCAAGCCTGGTGTTTTTAGTTCCATTTACTCATTCTAAGTATTTTTCATCAGTTTTCACCTCTGTGGGTCCCACAGAGGCTCAAAAGCACCAAAAAGTCAAGAAAAGTCAACATTTGAGCCTTTTAGTGGCCGTTTTGCTTATTTTTTAGTTATAAGAAAAGTGTTTTTACAAAAGTTTCATGTTTTTAGGTATAAAATGTTGTTCCAAAAGAAAATCCAGAAAAAACCAATTTAAAATTAAGTGATAGTTTCTATTTAATTTTATTTAAATCTTAATTTTCATTTTTATATTTTTATTAAGAACTTAGCTTTTTTATATTTTTCTTAATTTCCTCTTAAGTTAAAGTATTTATAATAAGTTTTTCAGATTTTTATTTTGTCATTAAGTATTTATTAGAATTAATCTTAGTTTTATTAATTATTAATTAATAATTAGTTTAAAATAGCATAATTAGTTTTTATTAAGTAAAATCTAGTTTTTATATTTTTTATAGCTTTTATATGTTATAAAATAATTTTAGAAATTTTCTTATAATTTTTACTGTTCATTTAGTATTTTTCTTAATTAAAATAGATTAATTAGGTAATTAGTAATTAATTAGTAATTAATCAATTAAAAAACCACAAAAAGACAAAAACACTTATTTTTATTTTTAAAACTTGTTTTTAGTTATTTTATAGTTTTAGAAATTTTATTTTCACCTTTTTAGTATTTAATTAATAGTGTATTGTATTTTAGTTATTTAAATATTAATAATAAGTATTAAATAGTTTTTAATTAATAATAATTAATTAATTAGTGTAAAAATTTATTTTCTTTTTCTATAAATTTTCTTTTACTTTTAAGTTTGTAAAAAAGTCATTTTCACCCCCTGGGTGTTTTCAGATTTCCATTTTTACTTTTTATTTCGTACGTTTACGTTTTATTCAAACGTGAACGTACGCGTTTTTAGGTTTAAATCGTTTCTGGTTTTTCTTAGCTTCCCGTCTTATTCTCATAGCTTGTTTAAGCTATTTCTTCGTATATTCCTTAGTTCAAATAACTCAAAACCCCCTTTTCATCCAATGTCACCCGATCACGAAACCGTTTGTTTACAATTCATACCTCGTCGGGACATACGACCCGGGGAAACCTTATACTTCCGCGGAGCATTGATCTAGGCTGTCTGACCTTGTTGACCATCACCCGGTCAATTTAGGTTGACGGTTCAGGCTCAATCAAATTTTGGCGCCGCTGCCGGAGAAGTTGTGTGTGTATCTAAACGGTTTGTCTGATTAGTGTCTTTGGAATTCGTTCCATTGTACATTTATCCATCCTTTGTTCATATTTTCCCATTATCAAAACAAAACCGTTCACGAAAACATTTTAAATCAGTTTTCAACGAACACAAAAACATTTTCTTTATCATTTGTATAAAATGTTTTCCAAAAACCACAAAAATATCCATCTTTACCCTCCTACCCTTTTGATTCTTCATTCCTTGCCCTCCCAAACCTTTTGATTCTTTCTATGTCTCACCCACACCTTCTTGTTTGCCAATGGTGTGGTAGCTCTTATAATGGTGGTAATTGCCCCGGTTGTGGCATGGTAGAGTCAGAAAACGGGTCTGTCTATAACCAGAATCCCTATTCCTACCATGACACGACTGATTTATTCCATCAGCTTCCACACAATGATACCCAGCAGTTTTACTGTTGTCAGTATTGTGGAGGCCCTCACTACAGCTCTGATTGTCAAACGAGGAATCAGTTTGTCTATGAACCGGTTCCTTGTAACAATCATGAATTTGGTTTTAACCCGCCTTCACAATACACAACCCCTCAACCACCTCCTCAAGACGAGTTAGCTAGAGCTGAATTGATTAATAAAATGATGATCAATCAAATTCAATTCAACCAGAACATTCAAGAGGAAATAAACTGTCTTAAAGATCTGATTCACGTTAGACAAAATCCTCCTGTTAACTCATTTTATCTTGAGGATGAAAGTGATGAGGATGAACCCTTTGAAGAAGAAATCTCAAAGGAACCTTCAGATATCTTGATAATGGGGGACAAGGAAGTTCAAGTCAATCCTCTTGAGGAAATAAATGACCTTGTTCCAATCCCAAAGGTATCTGAGAAGCCTTCTGATTCGACTTCAGTTGAAACTGCCTCAGTAGATATACAGGGAGAAAAGAACATGACTGAATCACTTGCAGTAGAAATAATGGAACTTGTAGAATCCATGGCTGCTAGTCCTTCTCAACTCCCTGAGTCTGCTGTTATCACACCCGAGATTCACACTCACTCTCTGAGCATGGGGGATGAGCATCTTAGCATTGTTCCTAATAAGGAATCGGACGAATTAATAAAGTCTAGTGCTGAGATCCTTGCCCCAATCCCAAGAGAGTCACAGGGAATTCTTGATCATATGTGTGATATCCCTCCTCCTCTTGTCTTCCCGAATGATAATGTTGAGATGTTCTCCGATTCTGATGATGACGATTTGTTATCTTGTGGAGACATCAGTTACGTGGAAGAATTACCTTCTGAGCTAGTCAGCTTGGAAGAAGAGAATGATGAGATTGACACTGAAATCCAAGATGAAGCCCTTCGTGCTACATTATTGAATGTCAGTCTCCTCATTTCTAAAATCGAGGCTTTCAATATGAAACCTATTTCTTCCCCTATCCCCATAAGGGATAGTGAGATTCTTTCCGATGATCCTATACCGGAATTTGAAGCCTTCAGCTTTGATCATATGGGAGAGAAGATTAGTGGCACTACCACTTCTCATTCTCATAATTCTCTTCCCATATATGATTCATTCGCCTTTGAGGAGTTCTCCGGTGAACTCGCTCATCATGTCATAACTCCTCCGGAGTTTGATAGCCCGGGGGAGATGCTCTCAATCTTGAGAATTTGCAAATTCCCACCCACGCTCCCGGGTTGTTTACGAGCTTACCCTTTGAAATCCAAACTCAGGCTATTGAGCCTCCTCTTGAGGAAGAAGATCAAATCATGCTTTTCATCATGATTTTCTTCCTTTTCTTCACCTATAGGGTGACTTCTCCTGTTCTTCATTCCTTCGGGAATGAGGACACTATATTTGATCCCGGCATTTTCATGTATCATTATCTTGAGCCGGTCACTTATCTCATCGGTGTGGAACTTTCACGTGCTTCAAATGTTTGTCCAAACATCTTGAATGAAAGTCCGATTGAGATCACTTCTTCCACATTCCCCAAGGAAAAATGAATTCGGGGTCGAGTCAAGCTAGCGACTCGGTAAATAAAAACAGTAGCATGTTTATAGGGTTTTCACCCTAAGTGTGGGGGAGTCCCCCATGCTATGGTTACAAGAGTGAAAAAACAAAATGGTGTTTTCCACACTCAGCTTGTAATGTGGCCCTTTTACGTTCAAAATGTCGGCATAATAGCCGGGATTTTGAATATTGAGGACAATATTCATGCTTAGTGTGTGTGTGTGGGGGGGGGGGGGGGGGGGTATTCGCTATTCTAGCGAATTTTACCACATTTTACTATATAATACCCCCGTTTTTGCCAAAATTTCAAAATTTTCAAAAATTTTTCACTGGTGCTTCAAAATTTTTTGGTTATCAGTCCGCCATGTCTAAATGACAAAAGGGATTGGCTAGTCCAGGAGCAAACGGCTCTTGGTAAAGACATCTCAAATCCGTTTACGGCTTACAATTTGCCCAAAATTGTACGGTTCCTCAACTCCCCAAAAACAAATGAGTTGGCTAGCCCGCAAGATTATGGCTTGTGGTAAAGGCCGTGGAAAATCCATAATTGGTAATCAGCTCACCAAGATGTTGACTATTCCATCAAGAGCTGGCTAGTCCAGAAGCAAACGGCTTTTGGTAAAGACTACTCAAATCCGTTGACAGCTGGTGGTTTGCTCAAAATCACATGGTTATGAGGTGTGCCACAGTTCTTACACCTGGCTACTCCAGAAGTGATGGCTTTTGGTAAAGAGTTTTTCAAATCCATCAAGCTTTCAAAACAGTATTGCTAGGGACTAGCAATAGTTTAGTGTGGGGGATTGATGAGTGCTCAAACACTCATCATTTTTTGTCTAATCTGAACTGCAAAACATACAAAAACACTCAGTAATGCATCAAAATACTGAAAATATTTCAAAATTGTGTTTTATATGTTTTAGATGCAAAATGAGCAAAAACAAATGAAAAACGCACAAAGTTTGCAAAATTGGCAGTTTCAGTCTCCCAACTTTCATAAAATTACAAAACTAGTCCCTGGATATTCAAAATATAGAAAATTATCACCAAAGGTCCTTTTACAATCATAAGTTGTCATATTTTGTCCTTTGGTGAAAAATTGGAAAGTTTTGGAAATTTACAGTTTAAGTCCCTGGAGTTTCAGACTTTGGCAGATTTGGTCCCCGGTGGGATATTTTTGGATGAAAAATCATTTTTAGTCCTTGGAAGTTCAAAAATGTTCAAATTTGGTCCTTGGATAAAAGATTTTACAAAATGGCAAGTTTAACCCCTAAACTTTGAAAAATGCCATTTTTAATCCCCGGGAATTTTGAAAAATGGTAAAATGAAAAATTGGTCCTTGTGTTATTGGTTCTTGGCAAATTACACCTTTGTGGGTACTTTGGGCAATGTCCATTTTCAGTCCCCAAGTTTTCCAAAAATACATAATTGGTCCTTGTTGTTTATTATTAACCAAATGGACCCTTTAAATAAAAATAAAACCAAAACCCTTACCACCATATCTGATCCAGCAAACACCCTCAGCCCACAACAAGCCCAATCCCATTTTTTATATAAAAACCACACCTGGTCTTTGACCAGTCAACACCCCAACCCGATTACTGTTCATCCCTAACCTTGCTTCTCCACCATTAACACCCTAAACCCAGGTTCATGTCCCCCCCCCCCTCCATGATACTTTCACCAACCCTCATTAAAGCTCTCACCTACATTCAACCCCCCTCCTCTCCTCATTAAATGCCCACACCAAACCCAAACCTGCTTTTGACCTTTTGGCGCCAAAACAACATTTGAACGGCTGTGATTGATGGGAGCCATCCAAAGGCTGGGATTAAGTGGGGAAGAAAGAGAATTCATCCAGGACCTATATAAGTGAAGAAAGAAGCAGAGTAATGGAGTAATTAGTGTAGCAGTAGTGTAGTAGCAGCTCAGTAGTTTAGTTTTTATCATTTTCTTGTACTCAAAAATTCTTAGTGTAAACTTAGCTTTAAAAGTGTAATTTCAAGTATTTCATTGTAATCCAAAGTTGTTTTAAGTTTCATTTCAGTTTATTTTAGCAAATTCAGTTTTATGCCATTTTCCTAAAAATCTCAAGTTCATTTGATCATTGTTGAAGTTGTTGTTTAATAATCCTACAAGCTCATTTAAAGTTCCTAACAAGCTTTCATAAGCTTTGTAATCTTTGAAATTAGTTTTAGCATAAAAAACTAAAAATACTCAAAAATAAGAAATAAATTAGTAGAAAAATAAAATTTTGTGTGTATGAAGATTCAAGCAAGAAGCATGGTGGATTTGTGATTTTCAGGGTATTAGAACTCATGGGTAGTCTTAGGATTATGATCTTGGTCCTTGGTATCTCAATTCTCAGTATGGATTACTTGTAAGCTTCTTTGGCAATTTTTAGCATATACTGTGGAATGCCTTATCAGTTGCTAATTTCTATGTTTCTGTGTTTCTTAGGTGCATGAGAGTCAAAATATTGCTTTAGAATAGATACTTACTCATTAGAACTTATTGTTGCTTAGTATTTCATCTTTACTGCCAAATTGGACTTTTTTGTGATTCATGGATATATGTTGTTAAAATGTGTATTTCTATGCTCAAATGAGTTCCATTAATCATAAAATAACAGTGTGAAGTGAATCTTTGGTAAAAATCAGCTTAACTCTTTGAAAATTCCAAATCAAGTGGTATATGGAGGTGTTTGGCATTGCACTGTTCTGAGGTGCTTGGTTGTTGATTTGTTGTTGCTATGGTATTAGTGGTTCTCAGTAGATTAAATTAGGTCTAGACAAGTCTAAAAACCAAGCCCTTAATTGACAAAAGTCAAAATCACATACATCCTTCTATAGCAGTCCACTGTTGGACTTGTGGATGTCCAACTCTTCACCATAGCTTTAGATCTTGTTGGTATTGCTTAAATTATGTTCATTATAGCTTATAATAACATGTATAATCAGTAGATTAAGCCCAAACTTCATAAAAGTCAAATAAGCAAGTTTTTGTTAAAAGTCAAAATTTCACACTCTCAGTTTTTTACAAAAATGGCACGATTTATTTTGAATTTTGTGTTAGGAGCTAGCCCTTGAAACTTTTAGGTCTTGTTGTCTACCACCCCAGCTATTGATTCCCCCCCTCATTACATTTTTGTGATTTTTTTCCTGGGCCCCACAAGCCCTCAAAGAGGGCCACCCAGGCCACTGAGCTGCTGAAATTCAGCAGCAAAACACCCAAACTACCCACTTTGGTGGGTCCCATAGGTCACCATTGTGGGCCCCACACCTCCCCCTTGGTTCTGTGAACTCACCACCTGGGTGCCTCTCCATTTCCAGCAAGTTTTTGACCCAAAACAGCCTGGGACCCACCTGAATCAGCTCTTGTTTTTTGTCCCATTTCCTAGTTTCTAAATGGGTCAAAAGTGTCCATTGTGACCCATTTGCCCAATCTGAGTTTCAAGCTTGGTGTTTTTAGTTCCATTTATTCATTCTAAGTATTTTTCAACAGTTTTCACCTCTGTGGGTCCCACAGAGGCTCAAAAGCACCAAAAAGTCAAGAAAAGTCAACATTTGAGCCTTTTAGTGGCCGTTTTGCTTATTTTTTAGTTATAAGAAAAGTGTTTTTACAAAAGTTTCATGTTTTTAGGTATAAAATGCTGTTCCAAAAGAAAATCCAGAAAAAACCAATTTAAAATTAAGTGATAGTTTCTATTTAATTTTATTTAAATCTTAATTTTCATTTTTATATTTTTATTAAGAACTTAGCTTTTTTATATTTTTCTTAATTTCCTCTTAAGTTAAAGTATTTATAATAAGTTTTTCAGATTTTTATTTTGTCATTAAGTATTTATTAGAATTAATCTTAGTTTTATTAATTATTAATTAATAATTAGTTTAAAATAGCATAATTAGTTTTTATTAAGTAAAATCTAGTTTTTATATTTTTTATAGCTTTTATATCTTATAAAATAATTTTAGAAATTTTCTTATAATTTTTACTGTTCATTTAGTATTTTTCTTAATTAAAATAGATTAATTAGGTAATTAGTAATTAATTAGTAATTAATCAATTAAAAAACCACAAAAAGACAAAAACACTTATTTTTATTTTTAAAACTTGTTTTTAGTTATTTTATAGTTTTAGAAATTTTATTTTCACCTTTTTAGTATTTAATTAATAGTGTATTGTATTTTAGTTATTTAAATATTAATAATAAGTATTAAATAGTTTTTAATTAATAATAATTAATTAATTAGTGTAAAAATTTATTTTCTTTTTCTATAAATTTTCTTTTACTTTTAAGTTTGTAAAAAAGTCATTTTCACCCCCTGGGTGTTTTCAGATTTCCGTTTTTACTTTTTATTTCGTACGTTTACGTTTTATTCAAACGTGAACGTACGCGTTTTTAGGTTTAAATCGTTTCTGGTTTTTCTTAGCTTCCCGTCTTATTCTCATAGCTTGTTTAAGCTATTTCTTCGTATATTCCTTAGTTCAAATAACTCAAAACCCCCTTTTCATCCAATGTCACCCGATCACGAAACCGTTTGTTTACAATTCATACCTCGTCGGGACATACGACCCGGGGAAACCTTATACTTCCGCGGAGCATTGATCTAGGCTGTCTGACCTTGTTGACCATCACCCGGTCAATTTAGGTTGACGGTTCAGGCTCAATCAATGACTTCAAGATGCATGTACGAGCATGTGGAATCCGTCGCCATGGAGATGATGTAACCCTGCATGTAAACAGTTAGCAATAAAGCATCCGGTACTTACAGATAAGGAAATAGAGATCGTCAACAGCATAGTGTGAAGACTCCTTCTAATTCTTATCAAGGCCGTTCCCATATCAGATACTCCTGAAGGAGCTTACGAGACCTACTGAGTAGCTCAATGACTGGGTGAGTCACTGGGGATCACTCCACGACTGTAGACCGCTAAGAAACCACCGCAAACACTAAGCGTAACCCAGAAAGAGTTACCGAAGTGACCTGCTGTCAGGGCTGTATGATGTTGACCCTGGCAGGATTTCCGTTCAATCATTGTGTAATACTTATGTAAATTCTCTCATAAACGTTCTCGGCAGATTGCTAAGATCTGCGAAGGACTCGATAATTTACAGCTGATGTCCATTGGTGTAGAACACCAGTTGTAGAAATACTAAGTGTTCCTAAGAGATCTTTGATGTATCTCATGGTTCTAGACTCGAAAGGTTCACACTTAGGTTTCCTATGTGGAGACTAGGGAGGGGTCTCCTGCTTCAATATCAACCATCTCTAAGAGATAAGTCGATAGATTACATCGGTTCCCCGTGAGAATGAAACAAGCTCTTTTAAGAGAACTTGAGTGGTTAAGAAGGTTTAGTGCAGTGCGTCACTGGGTCCATGACGGCTTTATCTTCAATACCGGTGTCGCCTTAGCAACAACCAGTAGCATATGAATTGAACCCGGTGTCTGCCCTAAGGTTGAACATATGGAGGGCTATTTCTTTTCACCCTTTTCTTTACTTTTCTTTTTAATTCTTCAACTCCTTCTTTCCCTTTCATTCTTTTCTCCTTTTATCTTATCATACCTAAGGACTTCTAATTCTAACTATTGGTGATGTCCTTGGGTAGATCCCTCCGGCTCTGGCGGATCATAGGACTGTTTTTCCTATCTTAATCACCTTATAACTGCATGATTATCCGACAGTAGCCATGAAACCTTTGAAAATCTCTCAAAGTGTTTGTGATTATCAAACATTTTGTTTTACACTTTGAGAGTTTTGTGTTTTCTTTGAAGGGCTCCCCCTTCACATGTGCTCATAAGTATTTTAATAAATTTGCACATGCGGGAGGAACAAGCACTATTTGAATTGATCCACTTTCAGTGAACCTGACCGATTCGAGACACGCTTACATCACTAGTTAGACTAGCTTGAAGTTATTACCCGGCCTCGTCAAATCCACAGAAAGTTTCTCGAAATGGTACATTTCTACTAAGACAAATCCTTTTCGAGACACGCTTACGTGGCTAGTTAAAGAGTTCCATTGTCAGCTTTTAGGTGACAACTAGCTCTAGTAACTAACTTGATGTTATTACCCATCGAGGATAAGTCTTTTCGAGATTACTAACTTTTATGTTTCGTCAATTCCTGGGTCAATTCTGAGTCTAGCTCGCATGAGATTTGACTTTAAGCAACTTTGAACTTTCATATTTTAATCACTTTCAGTTTTTCTCCCCCTCAAAAATAGCATATAAGATGATATTTTTGACAATATTTTTGATTAAAATATGCCTTTTGAGTCTTATGGGGAGAATTTCAACAAGAACTTTTGATTTCAAGAACAATGATTTTGTTTCAAGTGCTCCCCCTCAACAAGTGAATTCTTATTGAGGTGAAATACTTGTCTTTTGAGCAGAGTTATGAAAATCAGAAAAAGTTTGATTAACTCTACTCAAAAGTAAGAAGCCTTCGCTCCTTATATCAGGATTGAGGCACTGAAGCGTACCTCAGGGTCCTTTCTTTACAAGAACGGGTTGTACACTATTATGTGTGCACAAGCCATTGTGATAACAATTCAATCAAATGAAACAAGTAATATTGAAAAGTTAATACCCATGTGTACCAGTTTAGGCTTCATCAGTGAGTGGAAAAATCGGGAAGTTGTTGAATTACCAGCATCAAAGTCAGTGAACTTAGGTTCGGGTCTTTTGAAGAGGCTGATGGGAAATGAAGGTCTGACACCGATATAGCTTTTCAATCGTCTGATCTGTTCCCGTCAAAATAACCTTTCTTCAATCTTCAGGACAAAGTTACGAACTTGTCTTCTGGAGCTGGATTTCCATCTTGGTGGTTCACCTTTAGCTATCTTTCTGCGATCATCATTCAACCTTTTGACTAGCCCATCACGAACGGTTTTGAGCGTAACATCACAGAACTTATGTATCTCATCGAACCACATGAAGCTTTGCAGATTTTTGCTGTTGATGTAGGTGAAACCAAATGACAGTTGTTGGATGAGAGTATATTGTGATGTTTGATAGATTCCATCAAAATTGAATTGTGGCTTTGTCAAATTGATCTTCTGTTGGTAACTTTCCACTCCAAGCTGAAGATCTTCCACTCTTTCGAATCCACGCATTCTTCCTTGAACCTTTTCGAGATACATGTCTTCAATGTCATTGAGATAAAGGTCCGGAAAGTATGCTTCGGAGAATTTGTACTTCTTTTCATCTTGTCGTTTAACCATAATCTCACGCATGAACATGTAGTTAAACCGTTTCGACTCTTGAATCTCCAAGATAGCAATGATCTTAGATTTATACTTCACATTTTCCAATGATTTTTCTTCTAACCTGGAAGTATAACCGAGACGACGACGTTCTGGCCTGTGCTGAATCCCGTGTAGAGCATCTCTGTCGTATGCTACGATAGAGTTGCTGAATACTGGAGTTGACTCTTCAATTGCAGGAACTTCGTATCTTGCGGCTGGTACTGAGATTGTAAGTAAGGAAGCATATTTCTGCTTGGATTTCTCTTGGGTGAGTTGGAGGTTACGAAGATCTTTGTTGAAGAAGAAGCTGTAAGGTAACTTGGGTTTTTCTGGAAATCCTGTCAACGGTAATGGTTTAGTCCACTCCGTGAAGTAAGGCTTTTCGTGGTTTTTGGAACTGAGGTCGATATTCACTTCAGGATTTAACCAGTCAAACTTGCCAGACATTGCACTAGCTATATTCTGCATGTGATATTCGTATTCCATCTTGTTTCCAGATCTGGACTTAAGGAATTCCTGTGCATCCCTATTGATTCGTCTGAGCTCCGTCTTCGTAAGTTTCTCAATCTGAAGATCCTTCATAATGACTTGAGTGAATTGTAGTGTATTGCCTGGAAGGGGTTCTTCGTCTTCGAGAGGAGGTTGAGCTTGTACCAATTCTGTCAACCAGTCATTCTCAGGTGTGTCATCATTGTCGAGCCATGAATGACGTCTTCTTTTCTTTGATTTCTTAGACTTAGATGTAGCATCCTTGTCTTTAGCCTTTGATGGTGACGATGGTCCAGCTTAAGAATCGGGAATAGGGGAGGCACGGTAATCGGTATCGGGTTGACCTTGGTAGTCATCAGTTGGTTGCATGAAAGTTTCTTCCTCTTTTGTTGGACCTTGATGAGTGCTCAAACACTCATCATTTTTGGTCAAATCTGAACTGCAAAACATACAAAAACACTCAGTAATGCATCAAAATACTAAAAATATTTCAAAATTGTGTTTTATATGTTTCAGATGCAAAATGAGCAAAAACAAATGAAAAACACACAAAGTTTGCAAAATTGGCAGTTTCAGTCCCCCAACTTTCATAAAATTACAAAACTAGTCCCTGGTCATTCAAAATATGGAAAATTATCACCAAAGGTCCTTTTGAAATCATAAATTGTCATATTTAGTCCTTTGGTGAAAAATTGGAAAGTTTTGGAAATTTACAGTTTAGTCCCTGGAGTTTTAGATTTTGGCAGATTTGGTCCCTGGTGGGATATTTTTGAAAGAAAAATCATTCTTGGACCTTGGGAAATCAAAAGTTATCAAAATGGGTCCCTGGGTGAAAGTTTTGAAAAGTTTACATGTTTGGTCCCTGGACTTTGCAAGTTTGGCAGAATTGGTCCCCGGAAATTTTAAAATGGAAAATTAACTTTCATGGTCCTTGAATTATTAATACATGGCAGGAATAATCCTTGGAATAAGTTGGGAAAATTACATTTCAGGTCCCTCAAATTTGCAGATTTACATTATTGGTCCTTGTGTTTTTATACTTTACCAAATGGACCCTTAAAGTTATTAAAAGTCCAACAACCAAACCCAAATACATGACTGATCCATGAACACCCCTTACCCAGCCCATTACCAAACCTCAGCCCACCACTAATAAAATACTTTCCCCCGTTTTTTATACTCCCAGTCAAACGGTCAAACTTTGACCTCTTCCCCCTTCACCCCCACTTGAGGCTGCTACCACTGCAACACTCAACCTCTACCATCCCTCCACCTCACTTCTCCCAGTCCTTGTTCCCTCTCCAAACACAACAATCCAAATCCATTTAATTCCAACAAAACCCTCACAAGTAACCTCCTTGCCATTTGGACTTTTTCCCGCCAAACCAATTTAAAGGGCCAAGATTGCACCAAGCCATCCAATGGCTGAGAAAAAGTGTGGGAAAGATATAGAAGACCTCCAGGAACTATAAAAGTCAAAAAAGAAGGGAAGAAAAGATAGTAGGTAGTGTAGTGTAGATTTTAGTTTATCTAAATTAGGTCGAACTAATGTATTTATAATTCCCAGTTGTTAAATTCAGTTTAAGAAGTTTGTATTTTGTTCATTTAGTGTAATATCAACTTTATGTACTCTTAATTCCAAGTTATCCTTATAAAACCTCAATTTGCATTTTCAAATGAATTCACCATTTTTTTTTAATGATGTTAAGAATTATTTAAACTGTTGAATTTAGCTTAGGTTGAGACATTTATAAGCTTCTATAAGCTTAGTAGCATTTAAACTTTCCATAGTTCAATAAACTCTCAAGAATGCAAAAAGTCAAATAAAGTCAACTTAAGAATCTCATGAGCATCAAATGGGTTAGAAGGTGATTTAGAAGGGTATTTGTGAAGGGTTTTGTGGTTGAAGCAGTTTGTTCATAAGCTCAAACAAGCTGTGTATCATTTTCTCAAGTTGGATTCAATTTGTAAGCATTTTTCCTTTTCTTCTTGCATCTTACTGTAAATAGGTTTCAATCCATGCAACTCAGTGTTTCTATGCTTGTTTCATGTTTCTAAGCTCAGTTTCAATTAGTACAAGTAGGTTTCATAGTTAAAAGCTCAGTTGCCTATGACTTCCATGTTGACTATCTCAAATAGCTCAATATAGATTCTTAGGTTGTTGTTGTTACTTTTGATGTTTATGTGCTCATTTAAGTTTATTACACCAGTATATGAGCTTAGGTTCACAGATCATGGCCTGAATCAGTTGGAATCTTAATAAACCATGAAAACAGTTACATTAAGGGGTGTTTGGTTTAGGCTTTTCTCATGAGTTTTTGTCTTCTTTAGTTGATATAGGTAGTTGTAACAGTCTACCTTTGGTTCTATTAGACTCATAAGATCATAAAACTCATCTCTAATTTAATAAAAAGTCAAAATCATCAATTCACCCCCTTAACAGTTAACTGTTGGGGCTAAGGGATCCATACCCCCCCCCCCCCCACTTTAAGCTCTTGTCTTATATTTGTAGCTTATTTTAGCTTTAAAATACCTTAATACATGTTTCTTAGCTTGTAGGATTCATCAAAAGTTCATTTTAGTCAAAATCTCAAGTTTTCTTCAAAAGTCAAAATTTCACCATTTCAGATTTTCCCAAAACTTCAAAGAATTATTTTGAATTTTATGTTTACTCTCAAGGCTTGAATCTTGTTTGTACTTGTTCACTACAAACTTAACTTTGATTACCTATGTTCATTTGATTTTTGCAAATTTTTTCCTAGGCTCCACAAGCCCCCAAAGCAGCTTGCAGGGCAAGCTGCTCCCCTATTCACAGCAGCAGCACCACCACCACCACCACTTGGTGGTGGATTTCTGGCCAACCCAGTGTTTGACCAAGTGTTTGACCTCACCACTTGTGGACCCCACTTGATTTAAGCCCAAAGTTCTGTCCCACTTTTAGTTGAGCTGCATTAAGCCTAGTGCTTATTTGTGGCTTATTTGCTTATTTTATGAACTCCTAGTACCTTTTCTAGCTTATTCATGTCCTATTAGATTATTTAGATCAGAATTAGCCATAGTGGGTCCCACTTAGGTCCATTTTGGCTTATTTCCCTCCACAGTTGACCAAAGTCAACTGTCTTAACTTTTAGCTTATTCTCAGCTTAATTTTAAGTTATAAAAATCTTGTTTTTACAAAAGTTTGTTACTTTTAGGTATAAATCAAATTTCCAAAAAGAAAATCCAAAAAAGTCAATTTAATTTTTAAGTGATAGTTTCTATTTAATGTGAATTAAATTTTATTTTTTATTTTTAGATTTTAATTAAGTACTTGTCATTTTTATATTTTTATTAAATTCCTCATATATTAAAGTATTTTTAATAATTTTCTCAGATTTTTGTTTTCTCATTTAGTATTTATTAGAATTAATTTTAGTTTTATTAATTATTAATTAATATTAAGTTTAAAATAGCATAATTAGTTTTTATTAAGCAAAACTTAGTTTTTATATTTTTCCTAGCTTTTATATAATGTAAAATAATTTTAGAAATTTTCTTGTAATTTTTACTGTTCATTTAGTATTTTTCTTAATTTAAATAGTTTAATTAGGTAATTAATATTTAATTAGTAATTAATATTTAATTAGTAATTAATTAATATAAAAACCACAAAAAGACAAAAATACTTATTTTTAATTTTAAAACTTATTTTTAGTTATTTTATAATTTTAGAAAATTTATTTTTATTTTTCTTGTATTAAATCAATATTATATTGTATTTAAGTATTTTAAATATTAATAATAAGTATTAATAAGTAATTAATTAATATTAAATAATTAAATAGTGTAAAAATTAATTTTCTTTTTCTAAAAATTTTCTTTTACCTTTTAGTTTGTAAAAAAGTCATTTTCACCCCCTGGGGGTTTTCAGATTTCACTTTTCACTTTTAATTTTGTACGTTTACGTTTTATTTAAACGTAACGTACGCGTTTTTAGGTTTTAATCGTTTCTGGTTTTTCCTACTTTTCCGTCTTATTCATATAGCTTATTTAAGTTATTCCTTGTAGGTTCCTTAGCTTAATCACTCACAAACCTTTTCCTGTCCAAATTCACCCGATCACGAAACCGTTTTGATTACAATCCACACCTTGTCGGGACATAACGACCCGGGGAAACACTATATTCCGCGGAGCATTGACTCTAGGCAGTTTGACCATCTTGACCACATCCGTGGTTGACTTTGGTTGATGGTTTAGCATCAATCAGACCTTGACCGGTAGCTGAGGTGTGTTGTTGATTACCAGGAGGAGTAGGAACCTTTCGTGGTTGTTGAGAAGATGATGGACCAGTTCCAGACTTATGCTTCTTACCTTTTGAATTTGGGTCCGGGTCGTCATCTTTCCTTGACCTCTTTAAGGTTCCAGCATCATCTTTGCATGACTCTTTAGACAAGTGAGTCGATATAGCATCAACAAGTGCTTTCTCTTCAGTAGTCTGTGTGGTTTTGTAGGCAAATTTGTCATAGAGTTGAGCAAGCAGTTCATCGAAAGATGGTTCAGGGATGGTTGGAGTTGCAGTAGAAGCTTTTGCAGTGTGAAGCGTGAATGGTGTGGTTGACAACATTTTCTTAACCACACTTCTAATTCTGTGATCCAAGTTATCCCTGATAGGTTCAATGAGGTTTGTAACTTCAGGAGTGACAATTTCAACTAGATTTTTAGTAAGATAATCTAGTGTGACAGTCTTGATAAATCCTGAGAAATCAACGTTCAAGAACTTATCGATCTGCTGCTTTGACTCCTGAAAGTCTTCAACTTGTTTGGCAAGACCGGTAACCATGGTTGTAAGTGTGTTGACTTGCTTCTGAAGATCAACTGGTTTAGTCGGTTCATTGATTGATTGTTGCTTTGATGCGGTTTCAGAAGGTGTAGGAGATGAATGCTCAGGTGATGATTCGGATGACGACTCGTTGTGAGAGCTGGAAGAAGAAGCTGGAGGAGTCGGATCCTTTGGTGGAGAGTCTTGAGGAGGTTGAGGTTGCACTGAAGAAGTCTGTTTAGATTGCGAAGATGATTGAAGAAATATGTTGGTGTCGATAGCGTTCTTTTCTTCATTTTCTTTTCTTCTGCATTCCTCTGCTTCCCGTGCAAGAAACTATGGAGTAATGAGGTAGTCAAATTCCAGATCCGTAGAAATGTTCTCCTGTCTGCCAACATTCTCCTCTACATTTGCAGTCTCAGTCATACTGATGTCTCCTGTATTATCTGTGTCTTTAACTATGTCATCAGGTTGTGAAGCTGGTTCTAACGTTGTGGACACAATGGGAGGAATCATGTTGCTTGTAGCTCCTTCATGTTCTGATTGATCGACAGGTGGTGGTGGTGAAGGTTGAGACTGAAGTCGGCTTTGGAGTGCTGCTTCCCTTTGTTCTTTGCGAAATTGCTTTTCTTCAGCTCGTGTGTCGACAATTATACTTTTCAATTTTCGTTTGTCGACCAATTGTTCAACGATTGGTTCGTCTTCTTCATCATCATTTGGCTCATTAATCGTGATCCCTTTTCTCTTTCTAGACTCTGCTTCAAAAGTTTCAAGACTTTGTTGTATAGCAATCTCCGTTGCAGGAAATGCTTCTTCTGGTACTCTTACTCTTAGTTCAAAGTCTTGCTCTTCTTCTTCTTCAGATTCTGTGTCAAACTCATAGTCGCTTTCAGATGGTGGTGGTGTAGGTTCATCTCGAAGAGCGCGCTTAGGAATTACCTTCTTCTTTGGCTTGGTTGCAGGCTTAGGTTTGGGTGTCGGTTTAGGTTTGGCGGAAGTTTTGGGTTTGCTAGATGGTTTTGTCTTGGGAGTAGCCTTTGACTTAGTCGGAGGTGAGCCAGTGGTACTTGTAGTACTCCCAGATTTCACACTTCCTTTGCTGCGAGTCTGTATAGTAGCTTCTTCCTATACCCCGTTGTAAGCATCATCATAGAATTTGTAGTTCAAACTTTTCTTGATATTGTCATCAAGAAGATATTCGGGAAGCCTCATTCCTTTGATCTTGGTAGAGGAAGTGGTCATCTTGATAAAGGAGGTGGTGAAGTCGTCCTCGAAGAGGTGCTTAGGCTCATTAGGGTCTCCCATCCTTTTGATAAATTCTGGAGTGTCTGTGTAGAAATATTCAATGAGAAGCTTGGTGAATCTGGTGAACGGGATCATAGTCTTTACACGTTCTGTTTGGATGCTGTAGACTATATCGTTCATGATTGGAACTGAAAAGTCAATTGGTGTCATAGTCACCATTCCCCAGAATGTTTGTAAGTGCTCAAGTCTAGGATGTTCGTGACCACTCTTTCTTCCTGATATAGATCTTACAACTAACAGACAGAATGTTCTCCAAGGCTGAGGTATATTCTTTGCGTTGAATCTGGAATGTTTAATCAGAGGTAAGTCATCATCAACTTCATATCCTAATTCAATGAAGAAATCAAGGAGATCCAGTTCAGGCAGTATTGGAGCAAATTCATTGTCAGTTTGAGGCAGGTGGAAGACTGTACGAAGGACATCGTGATCTACATTGTAGACTTGTCGATCCAGCGTAACATTGAAAGACTCATCATCTAAATTAGCCTTAGCCGTAAGCCAGAACTGATGAATGTAAAACACAGGAACTGAAGTAGATCTGTCGAGCAGATGCTTGCATGGATGTGCAAGGAGAATATCTTTGACAATCCTGCATGAGTTCTCAGGGATCCTCAATTTGTCGAAGTCAACTCGAGGATTTTTGTTGCCAATCTTGACATTGTAGTCAGCGGGAGTGATGTCATCCATGGTGAGTAATGGAAGAGTTTGTTCAGGGACATTCTCGTTGTGTTCAGCCATGTTGATCTGAAAAAGCATTATCATAAACCAAACATCCATATTTGTTACTTGTTAGCACGGTTGCAATGTTGATTATAGATAAGCTTTTAGAATCAAGTAAGTACGGATGGTTTGATTATAGCATGTATAATGATAGGTGACGTATTCTTAGATAGTCTATTGGAATTATGAAGAACATATGTGATTAAACATGCACAAAGATCATCCAAGATACACAAATATCAACACATTATACATAAACTAGAAATCATAATCATCATGTACATGTTTTCGAAATTACAAAGTTACAATGTTCATGAAATGGTACATAGAGCCAAATAAATCACAAACACCTAAGTACATAACATGTTTTTCGAAATCAAGTCACAAATACCAATATTTTCGAAAACCAAGTCACAAATTTATCGCAAACATGCATATTGAGTGTTTTCGAAAAAAAAAATTTCAAGAGTGTTTTCGATAAAATTTTATCGAGAACAGGCTGATTGAAGAAGTTTTCGAGAATACTCATTATGGGTGAATGCGAAAACATTGACTTAGATGGTGATCTCGAAAATGTGACCAAGGATGAGAAAAATTTCGCAAACATATTAAACAAGCATTTTTGAAAAGATAACAAAGTGAGTATTTTCGAGAAGATACAAAACTTTGAAATTTTTCGAAAATACTTGTTATAACAGTGTTTTCGAAAATTTTAACCATGGCTGGTGTTTGCGAAAAACATGTTTTCGAAAAAATTCTTATACAAGAATTTCGAAATATGGCCAACGTACGTTTCCTTGTGAAATAATGAGAACCAAATAATGTAACCTATTGTCAAGGATAATATACAACAATTAGAATCATGGTATACTCACGTATTCAATAATCTCGAAATGAGGCAAGAACATGTTTTCGATAAACTTCTAAATCATGATTCTATTGAAGATGACAGCTTCTAGCGTATCACAAACATGTAAATGAAGCATATGACACGTCTAACAGTTCATATAAACACAGAACAAGAGATATCCATAATGAACGAAAAACCCTATACATCGAGAATCATGCATACATTGAAATGGTTCAAATTAAGAGGCACAACAATGATTCTAACACACATGGCAACATATCCCACTAATAAAAACACTCAAACAATCAACAAAACCATAAAACCCATATCGTATATAACACCCTAGATTTTGAAAATCGACCAAACATGTTATGGATCACGATTGGTTGTAATATAAACATTCATAACATGATTTTGGACCAAAGCCCTATGAAAAACAACACAATTGACCACGTTTGAATGAAACCCTAGACCTTCAAATCGCAATAACTATAAATCAACCCGTTAAAATTGAGATTTAATCAAAACCTTTGCTTGAAATAGTCCTAAGATCATAAAGAAACTTACAAGTTTAGGATTTGAAACACGGATTGCTTGTTTGATTTTGGGCCGTTGGTTTCAAGAAAAGGGTTTAAGTTTGATAAATTTTGTGAGGTTTTAGAAACCGGGGTGTTTGTTTTGTGTTTGTGTTTTTGAATTTTTTTTTTTTGAAATATGTCAATTTTAGTCCCTTAACTACTAATAATGTGTTAAGTGAGTCCTAAAGTATGATGTTAGCTTGACAAGCAATAATTAAAGACATTCAACCTTACGACACCATTTTGAGAAAAGGAAACGAGATATGAAATATCTTATGAAATCCCGAAACAACGCATCTAAGGTAATATGCAAGTATACCGATTTGAAAAATCATAATTAAAAATATGAGCGTGTCTCCCCCTCAACACTTGTAAAATGACAACGTGTTGAAAGAAAGCGATATACTTGCGATTTTTTTTTTTTTTTTTAATAATGAAATAGAAAAATATTTTTGTGTTTTTGAGGTTTATGAAAAATAAAGGAAATTTTATTTTACAAAGATAGTTGAAGTTTTGATGTTTGACATTTTAATTTTGTTTAAGAAACTTTTCCAGATCCACTGGTGTCAAACATCGCATACTAATTTGGTGAACTAAACTTGCAAACCTTGATGGAGCTAAGGGTTTTGTAAGTAAGTCCGCCAATTGGTACTCAGTACCCATAAAATATAATTCAACGGTACCCTTCTCGACATGCTCCTTGATGAAGTGATATCGGAGATCAATGTGTTTGGATTTGCAGTGATGAACTGTGTTGCAGGAGATTGCAATAGCACTTTTTGAATCGCAGTAGATCGGAATCTTATTGAATAGGTAGCCATAGTCTTTAAGTTGTGATCTCATCCAAATGACTTGAGTACAACAAGCAGACATAGCTACGTATTCAGATTCTGTAGATGACAGTGAAGTGCAGTCCTGCTTCTTTGATTGCCAAGACACAAGTTTATCTCCAAGAAACTGTAAGCCACCTGATGTACTTTTTCGCGAGTCTAAGCATCCTGCATGGTCAGCGTCTGAAAAAGCTATTAGTTCAAAACCAAAATCCTTCGGATACCAGATCCCCAAGTGAATGGTTCCCTTTATGTATCGAAGGATTCTTTTTGCCTCATTGAGGTGTTTTTCAGTTAGATTAGACTGATAGCGAGAACACATAAAGATGGCAAATACAATATCAGGTCTGCTAGATGTGAGATACATGAGGGACCCAATAATACTTCGGTATTTGGTAGGGTCGACAGGAGTCCCATGTATATCAGCATCTAGTTTAGTGGAATTGGCCATCGGTGTATTCATAGTATCACAACTTTGCATTCCATGTTTCTTTAAAATCTCAAGAGCATATTTGGACTGATTTAGAAAAATTCCACGGGGTGATTGATGAACTTGTAGTCCTAGAAAGAACGTAAGTTCACCCATCATGGACATTTCGAAATTATCTGTCATTAATTTTGCAAAATCCATTGAGTAAATTTTGTTGGTTGAAGCAAAAATAATGTCATCGACATAAATTTGAACGATTAATAGGTCCATCCCGTATGTTTTTGTAAACAGTGTTGGATCCACCGAGCCTAGAGTAAAATCATTAGCCAACAGGAATTTAGAAAGTTTATCATACCACACCCTGGGGGCTTGCTTGAGACCGTAGAGAGATTTCTTAAGCATGTAGACATGATTGGGACGTTCTGGATCAACGAATCCTTCAGGTTGACTGACATAAACCACTTCTCGGAGTTGACCGTTCAGAAAAGCCGTTTTCACGTCCATTTGGTAAACAATCATATTTCGATGAGCAGCAAATGCTAAGAATATCCGTACAGCTTCAAGTCTAGCTACTGGAGCAAATGATTCTTCAAAATCGATTCCTTCTTCTTGAGAGTATCCTTTTGCTACCAAGCGTGATTTGTTGCGTATGACAGTGCCTTCTGCATCCAGTTTGTTTTTCCAGATCCATTTTAAACCAATGACAATGATGCCTTCTGGTTTTTCAACCATTTCCCAGACTTCTAATCTTTGAAAGGATTCGAATTCTTCTTGCATAGACTCAATCCAGTTTTCATAAGTCATAGCTTCCTTGACGTTTTTAGGTACGGTTTCACAAACTGTGAGTGCATAAATGCAAGTTTCACCGTCTGTGTGAAGGAGTTGTCTTGTCATAATTGGTGCATCTGGATGGCCAATTATTTGAACTAAGGGGTGATTTATAGTCCATTTGTGTGTCGAAGGATGAAGTTGATAAGTATCTCGCAAGTGAGCAGGACCCAAATTGCGTGTAGATGACTCAGCAATGTCGGGGACAGATTGAGCATTTGCAAATGGGTTAATGAATGGTTCTGGGTCATGCTCTGCGGGTTGTGGAACTGATAAAGGTATGGAATCTCTAGCTGATTGTCGTGAGTTGGACCCGGTTTGTTCTGTTGTTGTAGGTGATATGACTGGAGGACCGTCTCTTCCAACAGTAGTTGTTATTTGTTGAGGTGTATCAGGTACTTGATGTTGATCAAGATGTGCAGCGGAATTTGGTGTGGCCTCAGATGGACGGTAAACAGGCGTACCATCGAACAATGGAGCAAACAAGGTTTCCTCTTCTTTACGAGAAAGTGACAATGGTTCAGCCGAAGATACCAGAAAGTTAAGACGGTTGGTTGAGGGTCCTAAGCCGTTTTGCTCAGAAGCCATTTGAGTGAGTTCATCGAAATTAGCATGAATAGTTTCTTGAATTTCCTGAGTACGACGATTCCATATCCAATAGCCTTTTGAATTTTCACAGTATCCTATAAATATTCCAATGTCAGCCTTTGCTTTAAGTTTACCTAGATCATCACGATCGTTGACTGGGTAACATAAAGCTCCAAATACATGAAAGTGACTGATGTTCGGTTTCCTTTTGTGAACAATCTGATATGGGGTTTTGTGATGGCGTTTTGTGATCATACAGCGGTTTTGAGTGTAGCAATCGGTTAAAACAGCTTCTGCCCATAAGTAATCTGGTAATTGAGCATTGATTAACATCGTTCGAGCAGCTTCCACCAATGTTCTGTTGCGTCTTTCGAGTACTCCATTTTGTTCGGGTGTTCGTGGAATAGATGTTTGATGTTCAATTCCCACTTTCTCAAAATACGACCTTAGAGTCTGATTTTTAAATTCTGTGCCATTGTCAGTTCTTATAATTCTGACTGTGTTGCATAGCTGAACTTGTATTTTGGTGAGAAAGGTGATGATCATTTAAGGAGCTTGATCTTTACTTCGAAGAAAATAAACCCAAGTCCAGCGAGAGTAATCATCAACAATTACTAAGATGTAGCGTTTACCGTTGATCGTTTGAACACGCATCGGACCACACAAATCCATATGAAGCATTTGTAAAACATGATTAGTACTGTGTTCATGTTTTGATGGAAAATGAGCACGAGTACTTTTTCCTTGTTCATAGGCTGGACATAGATGATCTTTGGCATAGCGGAATCTTGGAAAGCCTTCAACTAATTTGTGACGAGCGAGATCAGTCATCGTTTTGAAATTCAAATGAGAAAGGCGTTTTTGCCATAACCAGGATTTAGTCGTTTCAGCTTTGGATAGAAGACAGATTGGAGATGAAGCGATCATGTCAAACATTGAAATTGTGTAAAGGTTAGTGCCACGTTTTCCAGACATCAAATCATTGCCTTGTAGATCACGAACAAAACAGGTTTTCTCTCGAAATGCTACTTCTAAATCTCCATCACAAAATTGATCGACTGAAAAGAGGTTGTGACCCAAGCCTTCAACATAATATACTCTGCTAATATCAATATTCCCATTCATTTAGTCTCCGTAACCCATGATTAAAGCGTATTGATCATTCCCGAATCTGACAGTTCCAATAAACTTTGAGACAAAGTTGTTTAACAGTTTGAGATTGCCTGTCATATGTCGGGTGCAACCGCTATCAACAATCCAGAGAAGGATCTGAACCACCTGCATCAAAAGAAGACGACAGAGATGGAACAGAAGTAAGGGTGGAACCCGAGGAAATTGTGGGTTCCTGTTGGTTAGAAACACAAATATTTAACAATTTAGGAATCCATTTAAAATTTGGTTTGTATTGTAACCAACGTTGACAGTTCCAACTAGTTTTTGCTTTGTTCTTAGTGAATGCACTAGCTTTTGGCGTGTTCCTAGATTTGTTGATTTCAGCTCTTGGGTTGACTACAACATCATTTGAAACTGTAGTAGGCGTTTTTCCTAAGGTAGACTTAGAGGCATTAGTGGACATAGAAGGAAAGCCGGATCTACGTTTCTTTTTACGATGTAAGAGATTATTAGCTACACATTTGGTATGATCACCAGATAACACACTTTGACGACAAAACACACAAGATGCATTAATATTCAAAACATTAGAAGGTTCAGCATTCGTTACATTAAGATTTGGATTACAATTTGCCAGATTAGAATCTAAATCAGATGCAACATGAGTTTTATTCGAGTTCCTAAGGTGAGCTTCTACTTCTTGCACTTCTAGTGTTCCTCTTCTATGTTGCGAGAGCCTAGTCTTTTCAGTCTTCTTAACGCTTTTTGGCTTTGGGCTGCTAACGCTCTTAGGGGAAACTAGACCTGTGGAAGTGGAAGAGCTAACATTAGAACTCTTAGCATGCTTACCCTTATCTGTTCTGTCTATTTCAAACATTCCTGGTGCTATCACAGTGGTGTCAATAAACTTTCCTTTTTGAAGTAGCTTAATTTTTTCTTTCAAATCAATGATGATGTGATTTTTATCCTGAATATCAGACTCAAGTAAACCATTGCAATAACGAATGTCATCGTGGTTTTGTTGCCATTCGGCGTTTTCGATTTTTAACTCCGCAATTTCATTTTCATATTGAAGACGTTTGTCTTTCAGAAAAGCATTTTTACTTCGTAGTTGCAATTCGGTTTCAATACTTTGAGCTTGACACCAATCAAGCTTTTGTTTAAGTTGACAAATTTCGTTTGAAAGTTTGTTTATCACATCATCACTGTTTTGACGCAACGTTTCATATTGATGTTTCAATGTTTCATTTTGTGACTTCAACAAAACAAGATCAGCACAGTAATCTGCAAATACCGCAGCATTGCTGGAATAATAGAGATCATTCATGAGAAGAGTATAAATATCAGCATGAAGAAGTTGTTCCAAGAGTCGATCAGAATCTGTTTTCAAAAATCGGTTTTTGCGTTGTTGAACCAAAATTGCATTTTCATTAAGAGCGAAAATATCCTTCATATCATTAACTTCCTTTTGGAGTTCCTGTTCCCAACGAGTAGCACAATAACACAAATTTTGAACTAAAGGCAGAATTTGTTTTTGAAAAATGTCTCGCTTTTCCCGCTCGTAGGCTGATTGAAAAGTAACAATTTTAATTTGCGAATGATGTTCAATTACGTTTTCCAAATTGTCGATGCCTTTCATGAATGTTTGAAAATAGTCTCAAACTTTGCAGCGTGTAGGTAATGGTGTCACATTACCAGAAGATGGTAATGGACCATTTACTTGTGCCACGGGTTTGACAGGAGCTCCATCGGAAGATGAAACATAAGACTCAGTTACATACCATGATTTCTCAGGTATTTCTTTTGACGGAACAAAAGATTTTAAAATGTGAGGAGCTTTTGAGTAATCATATGGTTTGCAATATTCAACTTGACTCATTTTTTATCGACTCTTTTCTTCAAGTTCGTATTCTTCCTCAGTATTATGTACAATAACACGCACAACATTATTATCCATCAATTGGTCCATACTGTACAGCTTAGGAATTGTTTTGAATGCAGTGCGAAGAAAAGTGGATCTGTAATCGCCGAGGGCAAAACCTTTATCTTGTCTTGGTTTTAAAGTATACTTTTGAATTTTCGTTACAGATTCCCCATGTTTATAAACGATATTTTGAAAAGCTTTAATTTGACATTTGAGAGCGAGATTATCTTCAATTAAAGTATTTTCTTTTTCTCGTTTTTGCACTTTATGTTCATAAAATTCATGTTTGCAAGTTGTCACCTCTTTTTGTGTTTTTGAAAGCTCCTGTTGGAGTTGAACAACTTGTTTTTGAAGATCATGTTTTTCATTTTCCAGTTTGGAAACCAATTTACCGTTTGACTCAATTATGTCATATATTTTCTTTTGAAGATTTTGTTCTTTGACATATGATTCCTGAAATGACTTTTCAAAGCACTTTTCACGATGAACTGCATTTTGAAAATTTGAAAGTTGTATTTTATAACATTCAATGTCCTTTTTCAAATCGGCGTTTTCTTTCAAAACTTTAGTTTGCTCGTCCATTATGTGATTAGAAAGAAGTTGTTCTTTAAGTTGTTTGGCCATAACTGTACAGTCAGGGTCTGGATCAGAAGAAGGTTCATGTTGTTCAATATAGTCATTTTCGTCTTGCTCAATAGGATCATCAGATGAGACGACAGTGTCATCATCAAATATAACAACTGTGTCTAATTGTTCATCCTCTTGAGAAGATAAAAATGGTTCAGATTGAAAAACTTGCGCCTGATCTGATTCAGAAACAGAGGATGATGCATTAAATTCAATGGAGCATGTGGTTAGGTCATTTACCTGAGACAAACCATCAGTGGTGAACATTGGGCCTGAATCATTCAACTGATGTTCCTGCATGTTGGCCATAAGCATCACAACTACATTGGCTTCAAGATCTTCCATATCATCATCGTTGTAAGCATTAGCAAAGAAAATGTTCTCGTGAGCATTGAAATTTCCTTCCTTTTCATCTTTGAGAGCCATAAGTAATGCCTGCTTGTGAAACTGACTGCCGCGGGTTCTTGGTTGAGGGCATGCTGTTGCAATATGACCTTTTTCGTTGCAGTTGTAGCACCATATCGCATTCCCAGATACTGTATTGTTATTAGCAACATTGTCATTACTTCGCTGAGGAGCACCTGTATTGTTTCTGAATCCCCTATTGTTGTTGACTCTTTGTCCATACCCATAATTTCCAGTATACCCACCTGAACGTCCAGAATTACGGTTCTGAATCTCAACTCGACCATCTTGAACGACAGCTTGATTTCTTGTATTTGATGAAGAACGAAGACGGTTGTTGGTTTTGTTGGAGAATTTGCTAAAAGCACGAGCAACAAGAGCAAGTCCTTGATTCAACGTATTGACGTCATCATCATCATCTTCAATCTGATTAGAGTAATACATGCTATCATGGTTGTCATATGAAGCAAGTTAAGTAGAAGCGTGTTGAGAAGTAGGAGGTTGCTGGTGACTGAAATAATTCTGTTCCTGATCATAAGCATGATTAGACATCGAAGGATGTGCAGCATGAG
This sequence comes from Artemisia argyi, assembly GCA_030686995.1. Lineage (NCBI taxonomy): Eukaryota > Viridiplantae > Streptophyta > Magnoliopsida > Asterales > Asteraceae > Artemisia > Artemisia argyi. The sequence goes on along the minus strand of CM060683.1, from coordinate 54,606,647 downwards.
ATTGAGCAGCGAGTGCAAGGGGATTAGAAGTAGGTGGTGGTGTATATCCTCCTCGTGCGGCTTTATATTTTTCAACTTCAGACTCATAGTGCTTGAGATAGTCGTACAACAAACCATATGGATCTCTATGAAGATTCTTAGCTTGTCTCACAAATGTCACATATTTTTGCCACTCAGAACCCAGACTGCTAATGAACTTTGTATTGACAGCGATCCTTGGAAGGTGTACTTCATGTCTCTCTAAGTCGTTGACGACATTGGTGAAACGATGAAAGTAAGATTCAAGTGATTCCCCTGGTTCAATCATGATATTAGTGTATTCCAAGTAAAGTTTAGATTCCATGTCTTCCTTGTTCAGTTGTGTGCCTTGCATAAGTAGATGGACATGTTCCCACATAGCTTTTGCAGTTGTCTGAGCATCAACACTTCTGAATATGATATTTGGTATTCCTTGAAGTATGTAAGACATAGCATACTCATCTGCTTCACGATGGTGATTTTGTTCAGCAGTGAGTGAAGACTCAGGAACTAGCACAGCAGTTGGAGCTACTGGAGGATCAGCAGATGGGTCACCGCCAACGTAGTTAACAGGCCACTGAAACGGTCCTTCAAGGATAACTTGTTTCATGTACTTACCATTGGGTTTCTTGAGTTCTATAAACCTTAAGAATCGACTTGCCCATTGAACATAATTGCCCGGTGTTAGCATTGGTGGGGTGTCAATAGATCCTGCTTCATGTCTGGATTGTTGAGTTGAAATGACTTCACACATCCTGTCAAACCAGTGAGTAGGTTTTGGTGGAAGTTGGCTTTGTTGTGGTGACATAGGATAGGATTGTTGTATTGGAACCATCTGATGTTGTTGCATGAGAATATGTTGTTGTGAGTAAACCGGTTGTTGATAATATTGTGGTGATTGTTGATACTGTTGTTGTTGCTGATGATACTATTGATTCTGATGTTGCTGAGGATGGTTAAAGTTGTAGTATGGTGGTTGAGACATATTGAAACACTTGTGTGAAAAGATGGATCTTGTAGAAGGTATAGGTTTAGCCAAATCTCGAAAACTTGACACAAATAAGTGATTGCGAAACTTTGTACTTGCAGTGATTGCAAAACTTTCCACTTAATCTTGTGATTGCGAAACTTTTGACAGAACTTGTGATTGCGAAATTTTTTGTAGATTTCGAAACTTAGGTTTTCAAAACTTAGTGAGTGTATGTGATTTCGAAACTAAGGAGAGTTTTCAAAAAGAAGTGATTTCGAAAAGTAAGCAGTTTTCGAAAACACAAAATCACAAACACACTTTCGAAATTATACAATTTCGAAAGTTTTCCAAAAGTCGAAGTACTTTTCTTTCTTATACAAGAGAGAAAAGACTGAGTCCACAATTCGTAAGGCGATTGGAAGCACAAGAACAAGATTTCGAAACTTGGTGTGTAGAAGATTGCGATAATAGGACAGTTTGTTGTTTTCAAAGAAAGCTTACCAAAAAAGCGTTTTTATTTAAAGATACTTGTACTTTTAGGTATAAAATGATGATTTCTTGAAGAAAGTTGAAAACTTGATAAACTTTTTCAAAAATGAAAATGTTTTCGAAAAGAAGTACAAAGATCTAAAGCGTATATTTTGATTGAAAAAGTTGAAACTTTTTGTTTGTTGTGTTATGTACCACGAATTTGTAAGCAAAGATGTGATATAAAACAAGAAACAAACAAGAAATTGCAAGAGATTCAATAAAAATAACTAAATAAAAACACTTTTAGGTTCGGTTTCAAAGAGAAAACAATAACTTTACCTTCATATGGCGAATGATACCACTTGTTAGGTCACCATATTGATTTCACACAAACAAGAATGAGATAGATATAAGGATTTGGGTGAATATTTGATTAAGAGAAAAATGAGAGCAAGAGTTTCCTTAAGATATCAAATAAACAACCAAGTTTACAAGAGACCTAAGGCTTCTATTTATAGGGAAGGAGCTAGGGCAACACTCCCTCTCCTTCCTCTTGACAATTCGTGTGGGCTTATAAGCCCATGGACCAAAATACCTTAAGTCTAGTAAACATGTAAGATTACATAAATGAAAGTAAATAATAACTTAAGCAACCTATTATAACAAATGACCGACACTTGATAAAATAGTAAAATTTTGATCCCAACACAGCTCCTCCATCGTTCGGAGATCAGGAGCTGGCATGTGTTGGTTTTCATCACCACCCACCGGAGGGTGTTGATTATTCGGATCCATTTCCTCAATGTTAAGGAAATGGACACGGTGTGTGTGTCGAATTACCCTTTCGGGATTTGACAAAGGTGATATAAGACTCTCAAAAGAAGAGCGGGTGTGCATACACCAAAAGCAAAAATAAAAAGAAAAGAAAAAGGAAAAGGAAAATCTTTTTGTTTTTTATATTTATCACAAAAAACTTTTTATTTCTTTTGTTTTTTTTTTATTGAAACGTTACGTTAATCAAAAACCGTTTCTTTCAAAACCACGCGCGACGGGACGGGAAAGAAGAGTGTTTCTCTCTTCAGCTACCAAGTTAATGTCTTAGCTTCCGTATTTCCCGCTTAATCGGTTGCAGTAATTGAAATATTCCGATAATCAATTAATTTCACGTTTTCGTTATATTGTGAGACTTTTTTGGTTTACAACGCCCTTCCTTTCGGTCGAGTCGAGGCTGTAACTTTTATTATTTTTTTTGTATTTTGTAAACACTTTAGGAAAAGTGTTTTGAATTTTTTCAATTTTTATAGAAATATATATACAAAGTAGAGGAAGGTTTAACAAAACACGATTTTTCAAAACGATATTCAAAAATTCAATTCGGCCTTCCCCGGCAGCCGCGCCAAAAATTGATTCGTGTGAAAACCAATTATATAATATATAGTATAGTATCGAAGTGTTCCGCGTAAAATACGGATCACCCGAGTCGTTTCCCAGTGAAGGCGAATGGAATCGAGAATTTCGATTCGTGAAACCGTGAATTGAAAAATGAAATAGTGAAAATAGCAATTAATATATTCAAGTAATCACAAACAATTATGAGATATGCAAAAAGTACAAGCTAATTATGCACCAAAGTGAAAAACGTAAAAACGGAAATGCAACCGCAAAATTTAAAACGTAACGTTTATTAAAAAATGGTCCTACAAACTTGAAATTATTTTCTAAAATTCTTAAACTACTAAAATGAATTTCTAGAAAAAAGAAAAATATTTTTTGACTTTTCTTTTATTATCTATGAATTAATTTTGATTTTCGGAATTTAAAATGAATTAAAAATAAGGAAAAATAGAAAAATAAAGTGGAAAATTGAAAATTTAATTCTGAAAATTCTAAAATATTATAAAAGAATTTCTAAAAATATTTTTGTATTTTTCACAACATTTTCTGAATTTTTATGAATTTTAAGTAATTAAAAACTATTTAAAATTGAATAAAATCAAAAAGAAATTAAGAAAAATAGTAAAATGGTTTGGAAAAATCTGGAAAAATTCCAGAAAATCAAAAATATTAAAAAGAACTCTAAGAAAAATTTTAGAATTAAAATAAGCTGATTTAGTGCTTAATCTGCCAAACTGCTTAATCACAAGTGCTTATTTTTAAGCACTTGTGAACAAAACTTTATGAACTCCTAAACACAGACTAAAGATGATGAAATAAACTCAGAAATGCAAGAAATGATTAAAGGATAGCACAGTAATCAACAGTTACTCAGAAATATAGCAATAAGCTCAAAAGAAAAAGCTCAGACAATAAGCTCAAGTAGCATAAACTGATCCAGAGGCAAAATTGAACATGCACAAAGCTTATACAACAGCAAATGAACCAGAAACAATCAAAATTACACAGTTCTAAGCTCAAATCTCAATCAGCAGGCCTCAAATCACAAGCAGTCCCCTGTCTCAACTCAGCTTATTCACTAGCTCAAAAAGCACTTCCAAATAGTCTCAAACTTCAAACAAATGGGGGCAAACACTTATCTATACTACTGAGATTTCAAATCAACTTATTTCAAACTCAAATTCAACAATTATTTACTCTAAATTCAACTGAGTTCAGCAGCTTATGGACATACTTAAACTAATTATACTTGACTTATTGATTCTAACACTAGATTGACTAAATTCAAAATTGAACAGTAATAATCTACTACTAAATGGTAATATAAAGCTATGATGTTGCTAGATTAAGCTAACTTTAACTACAATGTAACTACCAATTCATTTATGCTAACAGTATTACACTATAGCTAACAGTAAATCCAATTTATTCTAACTTTGACTTTTAAATCACTACACCTACTTGTTTTATGCAATTTTTAGACTCTTACTGATCTAGGTGAACTAATGATTCAATTAAATCTAACCTACAAACTCTAAATAGCAGCTAAACAAATCAATCCAAACACTCCTAAATTGAATCAGTCTTACTAATATGCAAAGCATACAAGTGTATAACCAATTCAGATCACCCAAACAGTTTAACCAAATTATCAACTATGCTAGAATGAGTCAGAATTTTAGATGCTCAATGTAACAGTACTCCACTCTAATCAAATTATGATCAGATTAAACAATACTCAGTACTCAGATCCACACAAATGACAGATGATCAAATTTTATCAAATTTCACAGATGTACACTAAAACAGATGCTCAAAAACACTTAGCTGAAACAGATCTACAATCAGATGTAAACTACTAATCAATTTATCTCTAACTAATTATCAGTAAACTACAATATCACAATTGACTTCAATGAAACAGTACAATTACTACAGCTATAAATCTAAATCCTATTCTACAAAATAGAGATTAAAACAGAAATTACCAAAACCTCTCCCTCAGCAAGAACAGAGGGAGTTCACAGAAGCCTATCTCTAAGATAGGTTGAGTTCATCACTTTCTGTCTCAGTCTATCCAAAATCACCACAGCAACTAATGATCTGAACCTTTGACTATTATTGACTAACTCAAACAACTCCACTGATAAGCTAAAAAGCTCAAATGGAATGTTAAAAAGGAAAATAAGCTCAACTGTCAGCTTTTACTAGAAATTTTGTAAACTTTTATTTATTTTTTAATTTTTCTGATTTTTTTTATTTATTATATATTTTCTTCTATAAATGATTTATAAGAAAAGATAAAAGTAAGTATTAAGTTTTTAAGCTGAATAAAACTAGAATAAGCAGAATATGTAAGTATTAAAGCAGAATAAGCTAAAATTAAGATGAACAATAAGCTGAGTAATTAAGAAATAAGCACTTCTTATTAAAAATCAAAGGTGAAATTGAATTGACTACACTAAGATACATTCAAAAGAAAAATTGACAGAGTTTCCCTACTACAATCTACACACCTAAACAGCTAAAATGAACCTCTATTTATAGCTGAGGAGTGAGGTTGGGTCACGGATTGCCACGCTGGCAATCCGTGTGAACTTGTACTTGTTTGAAGCCTTTGAGAGCCGTGAGATCAATCCCAATCATTTCCCAATCAATAAGTACCCTTGGATCAGAAATCGTGACGCGTTCCACCCAATAATATGCATCCACGTAACCTATTTGTGCTTCTTAGATACTCTGACAAACGCTGACACCCCTGAATTTCTAGAAACGAACTTGATTTAACATTAGTACCCTTACTTGCGGTCAATTGAACGGAAATAGTAATTAGGGTTCATGTCTCCCTGGGTAAATTGGGGGAATTGGGGAAAATAGGGGCGGGGTAAATAAAAAATTGTTATTTGACCCTTTTGTATGCTTTTTGACCATTGACCCAAGGAATGGGGTTTGACCGGGTAAAGGCTTGCTGGGCTTTTTATGATTTTTGGGCTTGGGTTGAATGGAATTTTGGGATTGGATTATGTTTATGGACCAGGTTTTTTTACTTGTATGATTTCAGATTTTTATGATATGGAATTACAAGGACCATTCATGTATTTGATGAAATTCCAAGGACTGATTCTGCCAATATTAAAAAATGAATTACAAGGGCTTATGATGACATAATATGATTCCCAAAGGTTGACTTTGACATTTCTTCAAATATTTCCATGAGGGACAAAATCTGACAACTCTGAAAGTATGAGGACTAAATCTGTAATTTCTTCAAACTTCTCACAAGGATCACTTTTGCACATAAATCAATCACTGAGGACTTGATAAGCTCAACTTTGATTTCCAGCTTGACTTTCTGACCTTTTCCCACTCTCATGCCCGTTTTTCTGATTTTTGCTTGATTATTTGTCTTTTTGTGATTAATCCATACCTGCATGTTCACAACATAAAAACACATGTTTTCTTGGCATTTGTTAGCTCATTTAGTCAATTTGGGTCGATATTTGGCCATAAAATGGTATGTGAATAATAGGCTTAACCAATCCTCTTGAGCATGAGATCTTTAATAAACATTTTTTAAAATATTTGATTTATGATATTTGTTGTCAAAAATCTAATATCTCTAAAAATATGCAAAAACCTCACATTTTGGAAAATAATTTTTCAAATAACTATCCCACTTTTAAATAACATGTTTTCACTATCAATATCCACAATTTTGTTTTGATCAAAACTAAAGATTGGGAAAATATTCTTTAACGTTCATTCACACATTTTGAAGTAAAAACCCAATCTATTTTATTCAAATAACTCTCACATCTAAGTGAAAACTTACTTTCAAACATTGTTGAATAATGCTAAAAATGTCTCTTTTAAAATTATGCATGGTGATCTCATATTTGTCATCTATATTTATATAAATGACACTTATAAGTGAACTAAATCAAATCAAGAGGACCATGGTTTGTTCATTAAGACTTTGTTTGTAACAAGTCTAGAAATCCATGCTATCATAACTACCCACTTATTGCACATTGATACACATTAGGATTAATCCTCCTAGTTATGTAGTTATGAAATACTTGATGTTGCTTATTGTTTCCTAGCACTTATATTTTACTTGCTTGATGAGTATGTTTGCATGCTAGATGAAATTGCTTGTTTACTTAATCTCTTTGATTAACATGCTTTGGCTACATAATTGCCTACATAATTAGTATATGCTTAATTACCTCAAAGAGTTGGACTTGTTTGAAACAAAAAACACAGCCTTTCTACAATTCACTACCAAAAACCCTTTTCTGGCAATCTGGGATTCACCAGATGGGCGGCCCCCTTAAATCATAAGGCGGCCCCCTTAATTATTAAGGGGACCGGCCTCCAATTAAGGGGACCGGCCATCTGATGGTCGAAGATGTTGTTTCCTTTTTCTACTTTTTAGCCCATTTCATCCTACACTTCCCAAAATTCATAAACCTATTTTATCCTAAACCTTCTATCAAAATTTATACATCCTTAATCTCACCAATCCTACATTGTAAACACTCTCATTCCTCTCAATCTATACTCATATCTTCATGACCTCTCCCATTAAACCAAAACCATCAAATAACCAGTTTGGAGAAGAAAGCCTAACTTCCATTAAAAGCCCGTCAAACCAAATGATGTTGTCAAACATCCAACACCAAATTCCTCCTATGTCTTCAACATTACATACCTAACACCTCACTCTCCTTCTCACCAACATTACATATCAAAAACCTTTATTCACTCATATCCTTCTACATTACACTCAAACCTCATAATCTTTTCACAACTCAAGCGATGTTGTTCATAATCAACCAACACCTAAACCTCACTCTCACACAAATGATCCATTTAACAACAAATCATCCATTCGTGCTTCCACTAATGCTCCTTCTTAGGATGAGCATGCACAATCCCAAAACAATAATCCCAACCTCATTACCAACACTTTACATGTTGCTCATTCAACAAAAACACCATCTACTCATGAAGCATCTCTTCCACCCATATCATGTTTTAATGATTACCCAAGCTCAAACATGTCTCCACCACCAAGAGTATCACCACCACATCCTACAACTTCACATGCCATTCCTATGTTGCATGTTCAAACCCTCACCCAAGACAACTATCATGCTCCACCACCATCACCTTCCTCCAAACACTTAATGTTCGTTGAGGCGCTAAAAGAATCCCATGAGCTTAGTGCTCTTTTAGCCTTACATCTTGCTCAACGCAATTTGGATCCACCTTCATCTAGATCATCCTCATCACCACACAACATAAATCAACTTGAGAAGCATGTCAACAATTGACCTTGTTGCATCTTTCTCCTAAAAACCATTGCATTCAATGAACACTTCACTTGGATTGAATATCTTCTCACTAGATCACATCCAATACCCTCACTTGAACAACATCCAAAACCTTAATCAACCTCTTCCGCTACAAACTCTCCACAACCAAACTCTCCAACATTCATGACCTAAACATATACCTCCATTAATCCAACAACCTTACCCTAACTCAACCATCTTCATTCCAAACACTCCATCATCAACCATCTAAGCATACTATATGCTTATGATTTTCACTTTCAAATACGAATCAACCAACCTTTTGTTATAAGCAAGTCCGATGGCTCTCTTTGGCAAATTAGGATCTTTAACATAATCTCTTTGAATTAATTGTTATGTATCCTTAATATTTGTTTGCTATGCTTGTTATGTGTGTATTGCATATTCTTCTATATATGCTTGTGCTTCTAATATTTTTCTTGCGAGCATTCCATATCTCGATCCCTTGGTGCCATCGAACGAGGGGGAGCATACATCAAGGCCGTCTAACTTCATTTATGAAGCTAGCCGGCATAACCTTTTTGATTCTACAAAAAGGGGGAGAAGTGAATATAAACTCACTAAGTACTTGTCTAAAAATTAATTTTTAGACTTAATGAGTTTAGGTTTTGTAATCATAAAAAAGGGGGAGATTGTTGATATAAATAATGCCTAAACACATTATTAATATATATCGATATCTCTATGTTTTGATAATCACAAAACGTAAACTCATTAAACTACAAATTATGACATAAACAAGTATTTAGTCGTAAACATTTGCTTTAGCATCCATATCACTTAAGGTATGAATAAACAAAGTGTCTAATGCATTTTATGATCAAAGGAATTTTTAATTTTACAAACCTTACATTTTATTAAAGTGGGACAAACATTTTTAAACTTATACAAAACAATTTTGTATTTATAAAAAATGTTTTATTCAAAATAAATAGTTTGAATTCAAATTTCAACCCAAAAAACGGCTACATTCTTCAGGAAAAACCTCTCCCACAAAAAGACAAAAAATCTGAAGAAAAAATATTTTTTTATTAAGCGGCCCCTTAATTATACTAGGCAATCCCCTTAATTATTAAAGGGACCGGCACCCAATTAAGGGGACCGGCCACGCTCCCAAACAATATTTTTCCCCTTATAAATACTGGTTCATTCCACAGATTTTTCTTACCTTTTGCACGAAAATTTTCAGTCCCAATCCCTTCAAAACATCCTTCTAAATCCTTTGATCATAAGATTAAAAGTCTTTGTTTCAAGTGATCCAATCCTTCACCACTCAAAGTGCAAGAGAAGAATCCTCCCTATCATAAAGCCAAAGATGTATTAGGATCTAGTTAGTGTTTATTTGATGTTGTGAGTTATGTATATGTAATAAGTAGATCAAGATGATCTTACTTAGTAGTGAGTTTATGAGTGAGTAAGAAGTAGTGGGAAAAAGTAGTAGTGTGGAGAAGTCATGAAGTTGTGAAGAAGTAGATGTGTGAATATGTAGTGGAGTATAGAAGAAGTTGTGAAGTAGTGAAGAAGTCGTGAAGCCATGAAGAAGTCGTGAAGTCATGAAGAAGTCGTGAAGTTGTGTAGTGATCGAAGTAGTGTTGTGAGATTGGTTCTAGCTACTATTAGAACTCGACATTTAGCTTAGTGTCGTTAAATTGTGCAAGCAAAAGTTGTGTACGGTTTTCTCCGCCAAAAGGGAGCTTGTTGAGTAGTGAAGAAAACTCTCGAGTAGGTGACTTGGGGAGTGGTGTAGGGCAAGGAAGGTGTCCTTGTAGCCGAACCACTATAAATCATCGTGTCCGGTTTGCATTTCCTTTCTCTTATCTCTTTTCATTTATTCTTGCATTTATCGCTTTACATCTATGCTTGCCTATATGTCTTAGTTGTTGCTTATATAGTTGTGATGATTGATTGTGTTGTACATAGAAGTCAATATTGTGATTGTGTGTATAATTATATGATATGGTCAAATAGATTATTATTCACACTTCTCATATTAAGTTTAACTTGATAGATAATTTGATACAAAACGTTTTAAGATTTTAAAAGGAAAACGTATTCACACAAAGACCGACCAAAGCTCCATTCATAAAACTAAGTTTTTCCAAAAGCTTACATATATAATTGATCATATTGATTATATGGTGTTTACATACTAAATTCCAATTAAAGGTTTTCCAAACAAACAATTGAATAAATTAGAATCAACATTTTGAAACAAAGTTTTTATAAAATGAAAAAGAGGGGAAAACTATTCAACCCCCCCCCCCCCCCCTCTAGTTTTCCACACCATGGTTAGGAAGCTTTTCTCAAAATTCATCCAACGGGTCTCACTAAAAGGAATTGATCCTGATAATGATCGTCTAATAGAAATCACACATGCATAAAATTCATCAAACCCATCTAACTTTACCCCCAACTCCTCTTCGATGTCACTAAGATCACACAAAAATTCATTGGAATGATAGGAAGCAAATCTATTAGTGAAATATAATTGTTTCTCCATTTTCAGTGATCTAAATGGAATTTCATCCGCCATAGTGATAAGTAAAAATGGTTTTACAAACAAAGGGCACAAAGAAAAAGATAGACTACAAGAAAGCTAATAAAAAGAAAATAAAAATCTCACTTGATATGAATCTAATGAGTAGACCTAATTAAAATAAAATTCAACCTAAGCAATAACTATTCCCCGGGCTGCGGCGCCAAAAACTTGATGCGTGGTTTTGCAACCTTGCAAAAGGTTTTACCTCTCAAGGGATCTTGAGAAGCTTGCAATCCCCACCAGGCAGTGTACCTGACCGTTGTAGTATAGTAAAGTGGCAAGTACCGGGGGATTGATCGTTCAACTCAAGAATAGTGTTCGTTAGGATTGAAATTAATCTAACTAGGTCTAGAGGTGAGGGAGGATTCTTTTTGTATTTTTATATTTTATGGAAAGCAAGTAAAAATCTCGGGTTTTGGAAGAAGGGGCAGAATTAGTTGCTAATCAACTAACCCAAAAGCTACCAATTAAACTAATGTGCAAAAAAAGTAAACTAGGGTTCTACAAAGTAAGTGAAGCATGTCTACCTATGATATGTTACTCCTTGCTAGCTATCCAATTTTACCTATTGAATTGTAACACCTTGTTTTAATTGACGGGTTGTATTCCTTAATACCATTCGTAGGGCCGTGTACAATCTTCCATAACTCTATAAGCTCCTACTTCACTCCTATGTCGATCCGACTAAAAGCTCCTAACATGGGATCACTAGAATTCTCTTATGCATTAAATACAACCATTAAATCGTAGTACACCTCCAATCATGTTTCTTAAGACGTTCAAGCAAGTTACCAATTGGAAGTCTGCCAGTTTTCTTAAGCCTAACATCGAATTCAATCAACCAAACAAGAAACAATAGGAATCAAGAATTATAAGCTAAATCAACTAGACCTATTGAAGTTGTCACACCTTAATTGATGAAGATAGACACAAACATCAACAAAGACATCAATAAGATCTAATCAATTATATACAAGTTTCACACAATCATAAGTAGACACAAGATGAATTAGCCAAGCATAATTAATTAAGAACAAGCAATAATAATGATAATTGAAAACATGAATTAAGATAGAATCAACAAAACATTACAAGATGTTTATGGAGTGATTGAAACCCTCTAAGTTGTTGAAAAAACACCTACCTAAACCCAGGAATCGACCTTAGGGTTTAGGGCTTATAAAAAATGAAGTAATAAGGTTATATTTATAGGCAGATTTTCTGTCGGCCCGATCTGATGGCGTCAGCCCTAAGGGGTGACGGCGTCACTACCATTTTTTCAGCAAATCGAAGATTTTTTCGTCCCGGTCGTTTCCTTTTTTGAATCGCTCAAATCTGAGTTCGTATGCAAAAGTTATGGCCAAAATAGTGTCAGCTACTCCACGCGCAAGTTGTGATTGTCTCGATCATCTTGTGACGCTTTTACTAAGGTTTCTTCTTGTGTAAGCCTTCTTCCTGACGTCGTCACTCTAAATCATCTGACATCGTCAGGTTAAATCCTGACGCTGTCATGTGTAAATTTACTCTGGGCCGTCACGTATAATCTGACCCTGACGGCCTTGATGACGCCCTCAGGCCAAATTGCCTTGAAATAGTTCTGGGCCGTCATGTGTATTTGCCATATCCACCTCTTTTGCCAAGCTTGACGCCGTCACTAGCAAACCCTTGACCCCGTCAGGTACTATTCCCAGCAAGAATTTTGAGACTTTGTTGTTTTCTTCACTTTTATGCTCCAAAAACATCCAAAATGCTTCCTTTTCCAGATTTCTCTCCAAAAGTACCTAAAATGACAAAAGGAATGATTTAGGGCAATATTTGATCAAATAATTTCGAATTAGGGCTTAAATGACCCCCTAAAAGCGGTACACTTTTCGCTTCATCAGCAGGCTCAAGTGGGAGGGAAGGGGATATGGTTTGACTTGGGAGTTTGACCTGTTGATTGTTTGACCCCGTTTTATTATAAAAAGGGGTGGGGTGGACTGGGTTTGGCTTTGGGCTGAGGGTGTTGGTGTGGGTTGTGTTTGTTTTGGGTTGGATTTTGGTTTTGGGTTTTTAGTAATAAAAAGGGTCCGTTTGGTTTAAGTTATCACAAGGACCATTTTTGCAATTTTCAGAAAACCAAGGACTAAACCTGCCCAAGCTTCCAAAGTAACTTCAAGGGTTGAAATTGCCAAGTTTCACTTATCCAAAGGTCCTTTGATGTAATTACTCCATAATTTAATTTCCAAGGACCATTTTTGCAAATCTTTCAAACTTGAGGGACTAAACTACAAATTCTTTAACTTCTGAATTCTCAAGGACCTTGGTTGATTTTTCTTCAAAAAAAAATGCTCAGGGGCCAATTCTGTCAATTTTGAAACTTGAGGGGCCATTTCTGCCAATTCTTCAAACTTTTGCCCCAAGGACTATTTCTGGCATTCTGTTATTCCACAAGGTATGTTTTGACAATCTAAGCTCAAAAAAGATAATTTGATTCCCCGACTCTGGCTTTTTGACACATTTTCCAATCTTGTGCTCGTTTTTGTCCTTTTTGGCCTATTTTATGCCTGTTTTTGAAATATCCGTTTCTATACGATCACAAACACAAAAACACAATATCTTTGGCAATTCTGGTTAGTTTGTGTCTGTTTTGGTCTTAATTTGGCCAGAAAAAGGTGTGTGAGTAAGTACACACACCAGAAGTTTATTCCTCAAAAGCGAAGGTTCGAGGAAGGCATGCTGTCCGCTTTGATGTCATTGCACGACTCAAAAAACTAACTACTAACTAATCGATAAAAAAAATAAAAATAAAGAGTAGCCAACTAATTACTATATTTTTTTATGTGTATCAAACTTATCTTTTTATCCTAGATACCAGCTTTTAGTATCTTTTATTTTGTGTATCGTAAACTTTAATAGTTTATATTGTGTGTATCATTGCGATGAGATTATTACGTGGCATCTCATTCTCTCACTTAACCATCCCACCTCCACCCATCTCCATACGCACACACCACCCACCTAACGTATGATGATGATGATGATGATGATGATGATGATGATGATGATGATGATAATAATAATAATAATAATAATAATAAAATGTCTACTCTTAACTGAGAGAATGAGGTGTTTGGGTATCCGTAATCAATATATAACAGATATTATTTAAATGAAACATATGTATATTGAATGGAAAATGATTAAGTGCCACGTAATAATCTCATCATAATGATACACACAATAAGATTTCTTAAAGTTTACGATACATAAAATAGAAGTTATTAAGAGTTCATATGTAAACTAAAAAAAAATAGTTTGATGCACACAAAAAAATATATAGCTGTTAGTTAGATATATTTAAATAAGATGGTGCCGTTTGGTTTGTAGATGAGTTTAGATTAAAATTTGAATTTGAGTGTAAAGTTGTGGATTATGATTAGGATTAGGATTAGGATTAGGATTTGAGTAGGTAAGAGAAAAAATTAAATTTAATTAAAAATATTATTTTTAATTGTTAGTGGTAAATTAAAATAAAGATTATTTATATTAATATATAGATTTATGTGTTAAAAATTAATATTTATTTATAAAGTTAATAGAGAGATAGAGAGAAATTTATATGTGGGATCCATTAAAAATCAAAAGCCATAAATTCTCACCTATTGGGTAAGTATTTCTCTCTCTTCTACTATTTGAGACTCAACACCATATTTAATGCCTAGGGGATGCTACCAAACATCGAATATGAGTCCAAAACCTAATCCCTTGCCAAACCCCCCCCCCCCCCCCCCCCCCAACCAAACTACCCCTTCTTATATTCTTTTAATAAAGTCATTTTGTTTGATAAGGTTAGTAAAAATGTTGTTTGATTTTGACTAATTGCATTAAAGGTTATGTTATACGTACTTTTGGGCCACGTGAAAAAGGAGGGTAAAAGTACAAAGAGTTTTTTTTTTTTTTTTTTTTTTTTTTTTTTATCTTTTTTGTCTTTGTCTCAGTTTAAAGTACAATATAGTTTTTTTTATTAATTTTCATTTTGTACTTTTTGACAATTTAATATTTTTGACTGGTTAAATTTTATATTTTTTATTCTCTCCTTTCAGGTTTATAATTTTATAATATGGACAAATTTATAAAATAAAAAGAATAAAAAAACTTTAAAAAGTAAGGGCCTGTTTGTAATTTTGATGGATTTGTATATCTTGTCCCTTGCATTAATCGGAAAAAGTACTTAATTTGATAAGTTGGTGAAAACTTGGTTGTTGTGAACTTAGTCAAGAAGCATAACTTAGCGTATCTTTTTTAGTTAAGTCACTTACATTTATATAAAAAGGGAGGTGATTTGCACACCAAATAAATTGATGGGAACACCACAATTATGCACATAATATGTTGTAAGATATTCATTAGAGGTGTAATATTGTGGTATCCTCATCAATTTATTTAGTGTGCAAATCACTTCCTATATAAAAGCTATGGTTCAAAACTTCAAAGACATCAATAACCTACAAAAATAAACATCAATGACGTGTAGCTGAGTTGATAATAGAAGAAGCTTTTTCACATCTAACAAGCATAAAGTCAAAGGTCAAAGGGTTCAATACCTCACACTCATACTCATAACTGTTGAGTGAGTTATGTATGACCTTCACATTATGTAAAACAGCTAAGCTAATTGTAGGCTGATTAAAGTTGCCAATTATTACATTTTTTACACATTATTTATTTACAAACATTCATCTAGTACATTTACACAAATATTATAGCCAGACAGAACTCGACAAAAAAATATACAAAAAAGTTAGTGTACTATACGAAACAAGTAAAAAGATCTGTACAAATACAGTAATAAAGTAACGAAAAAGTAAAAATAAAGAAATGGAAAAAGAAAAGTACATGATGAAGGTGAAGACAAAAAGTAAAAAACACTCCTCAACAATCCATCTCACTTTCCCAAATCTTTACATCATCTCCATTTCACACCCAAACACACACACACAACACTATCACAATGTACGATCCTCACTCCCATCACCACCACAGATCCAAACGCTCCAACACCACACTCGCCTCCTGCCTCATAGCAACCACTTTCCTGTTACTAATAGCCGTCGCTATAACCGTCGTCTATTTCGTCCTCTTCAAACCCAAACCCCCCAAAATAACCGTCAACTCCGTCCAATTCCCATCCTTTTCCCTCCAAAACAACACCGTCAACTTCACTTTCTTCCAGTTCGTCTCCGTCACTAACCCTAACCGCGACTCCTTCACTCACTACGACAGCTCGCTCCAGCTCGCGTACAGTCACGCGCCGGTTGGTTTCATTTTCATTCCTGCCGGGAGGATCGACGGGGGTCGTACGCAGCATATGTCGGCGAAATTTGCGGTGGAGTCGTTTCCGGTTCCGGCGGTGGTTCCGATGGGGGTGGAGAATGGTGGTGGTGACGGTGGTGTGATGGCCGTGAACGGGGGTGGAGTGACGATGGAGATAGAGACGAAGATGAAGCTGGTTGGTAGGGTTAGGGTTTTGAAAGTGTTTACGCATAGAGTTGAGAGTGGTGTGGATTGTGGTGTGGCTATTGAGGTTAAAACTGGATCTGTTTTGGGACTGCATTGTTAGGTATTTTAGCGCGGTTCGGGGTACGGGGTAGGGAGAGGTAGAATGTAGACGGATTGTACTCCTGTAGTATCGGGTAAACCCGAAAGTAGGGAGACTAGTTTGGTTAATCGTGTTTTTGTTTAGTTGTTTTGATTTTGGGATATGTTAGTGCGGTACGGGGTACGGGGAGTTAGAATGTAGACGGATGGTACTCCTGTCGTATCGGGTAAACCCGAAAGCAGGGAGACAAGTTTCGTTAATTGTGTTTTTGTTTAGTTCTTTTGGTATTGGGAATTGAATGTTAACTGTATATATGAATCATGATTATTAATGAGAATGTGGTTGGTAAATTTTGATTTGAGTTTTGGTTGATTATTAAGGTTTGTTTGGAATAGCTTATTTTCTCGGTTTATAAAAGTTTTTTTAGCTTATAAGCTGAAAAAAGCTTTTGTCACATCAACGGGTTGGTCAAACCATATAACTCTCGATACACATTGTACAAATCGACAATGCATGCAATGGCCGGAAATCCTCTCTGCGGGTTCAAATAACTTGCCCTTTTATAAAATAAGTCTATAATCCAGCAGAATAAGGTATTCAATACACTATAAGACAATCTTACAGAAATGTGAAATCTGAGCAACAAGATCTTAGGGTCCGTTTGGTTTATAGGTGGGTTTGGAATATGATTTGAATTTGGTTTAGGATTTGGATTTGATTTAGGATTTGGAGAGAGAAAATATATTTATTAATTGTATTTTATAATTAAATTATAATAAAAAAATATCATTTAAAAATTTATATAAAAATAGTATGTGACTCACATAATGTGAGAGTAGAAAGTGGTGGGTCTCACGGGTTTTGCCAAAACCCTCTAAATTCATGTGGAATTAAAATTCATTCCATCTATCATTCATTTCCTTACAAGCATGAACCAAACAAGAAATTTTTGTCACATCAAACTTAAAACCATTCTAAAGTATCAAACCAAACGCACCCTTAGATCTGAATATAAATTCAATTATTGCAAGTCAATATCAACTAGTCGGTTATTTATTTATTCTTTTTATTTAACAGAACAAATTATTTGGCGGTATTAACAAATCTATACTACTATATAATGTATTTGGGACTATTCTATAATTAGAAAGGCTTAAAAATTCAGACTTTTACTTACTAATTATGGAAACAACCACCCATAACAATCATCCCCAACAATTTATAACCACTTCAACAACCACCCCCAACAATTTATAACCACCTCAACAACCGCCCCCAACAATTTATAACCACCCCAACAATCACTTTCTACGACCCCACCTCCCTCCTCTTCATCCAATAATCCGCCCCCGCATCGCGCGGGCACCTTTCTAGTCTACTGTAATAGAATAAGGATATTTTGTTTTTGGATTAGAATATAAGTCAAGGATATTTGGATTAGAATATAAGTTGTTCGGGTGATTGACAAATCGACTTGTTTATTAAATACTGTAAGATGTAAAATATTTGGAATCGTATGAGGTGCTGGAATAAGCAACTCCCAAAGTGCTTATTTCACCTTTTGATACGCCAGTAATCATGAAGTGAGTTTTTGTTTAAAGTCTAAAAGATGCTAATGTATCGTTTTTCAAATATGCAGTAATTAGATACGATGTCTTGATTAATAGTCCTAAACACCGCATATATAACTATATAAGTAGTATTTAGTTTGAACGTACACCATTCAGCCTCATCGGGTGATTCCATTTCGCTTGATCGGTTAAATTAACTGATTCAATTTGGACTCAAACAAACTCGTTGCGAACTTTTCGAATATGTTTGTCTTTAAGCTTGCTTTTACAAGATTAGTTTTCAAAGATTTCTGTGTCCTAGTCATGAAACTGAGTGGTATTCAAATATTTCTTAAATTAGAAACCACTTTGATACCTAACCTATCAACATTCCCCAAATTCGGTAAGGAACATTTTTAATAATGAAATTGGTAAAAGTAATATTCTCACTTATTATCAACATGACTCAAGTTTGGTATATTGTTAAAATTAGTACATCGAATTACATTTTTGCCGAGTTCCCTTGTGCAACCAATGCACACTTATTTCTCGCTAATTTATCATTTTTTTAATAGCCTATTAACCCCCCCCCCCCCCCCCCCCCCCCCCAAACTGTTAGATTACATTAACCCCGTGGGTGATATGTTTTATTGATACGATATATATAGAGCTCATACATAATGAAACCATAATGGAACCAACCCCACATATCAGGCTTGGGCTTTATTTATCATCTAATACTCCCCCGCAGTTCGAGCGGGGAAATCGCGAAAGCTCGGACTGAAGTAGTAAACTAGAAAAGAAAAGAAAACATCAACATAATAAAAACATAACTTTAGTCAACCCGTAACAAAACCGTACCAACGGTCGATTTTAGTTGACTAGTACCAACGGTCGGCTAAGTCAACTGGTAACAACACCGTAACAACGGTCGACTTTAGGGACTGGTACCAACGGTCAACTTTAGTCGAGTGGTAACAAAGCCGTACGAACAATCGTCTAACAAACAAACATAAAACAACTTATAATTTTATTTTTTATTTATTTTTTTCAAACTAAAAAGATACAAAAATAAAGATATGATATATATAGAGCCCATATATAATGAAACCATCCCCACATATCAGGCTTGGGCTTTATTTATCATCTAATACCAACATCACGTAATCGGTCATATCTCGTCGAACACACATCCATTTTTCTTGGAATTTACACCGACTACACCTCCGTCGTCTCATTCCGATCATGATGACACATGTCTCGTTCGTTTTCATACACTCTGAATTCCGGCCGGAACGAAGTTGGAGATGCCCTCATCGAGTAGCAAAGTGAGGGTCACATGCTAATGAAACGAGACACCGTTTACACGCACGGTTTATATAATGCGCAATTAATTGTGAACATATAGTGGTGTGGGGTGGGGTAACTGAAAAGTCATTACTTGTATTCCCAATAAAAATCCATCAGTAACATGTGTAATGCACGTGATATGTGTCCTATATAAACCATACATGCATTCCATAGTTTCTGTCACAAAACTTTTAAAAATCCAACATACTACAGAATCATAGTTCTAGGTATGGCTATATTCCACAGTCAATTTTTTGTGGGGATTGCGGCCAATGGGTATGTTGGTTTTAGAGATTATTATTTCGCTCCTCCTCCTCCTCTTCTTGTTCAATTAATTTTAAACAAAGTTTAACCAATTACGTCCTCATCTACCTTTTCTTCGAACAAAAACACCGTCACAAACAACAAAAGAATAGTAACTCCATTACAACCTCCATTAAGATCAATGGTGCCCTCATCATCCAAACAAGCACCAGATGTATGCCCATATGCAGACGTCTCTTAAGAAATAGGAGAAGTGCAACAAAGGCAAAAATGCCATACATTTGCTTTTGATTGAGCAGTGAGGCAAATTGATAGAACAGTCAAAACAAGAAAACAAAAAAGATGAAGATGTTATACAAATGTTGATCGAAGCAAAAGACAGCCTAGAAGATGCTATTAAAGACTTGATCCAAGCAACAAAGAGAAGGAACAAGAAAATAGCAAGGGCACGAGGATCAAATAATGACACAAAAAAAGGATGTATTATCCTATATCACCAATCATCTTTTGTAATATTTATGAATACCTTTATATAATAGTGTATTAATGGATCTTTATTTTGTGTTAAATATTTATGATTTTGTGTCTTAAGTATTTGCATCATAAATATCCAATATTTCGATGTTTATACGCTTCATAATAGTATCGCAATAAAACAGGATTTCGGATTAGGCACTTAGGTAGTAGAAAAAAAAGAGGGATTCGTTTCGTAATTCTTCCGTAATACTTCGTAATGATGTAGGTCTAGAAAAGATAAAGTTTTAATAATGTTATACTAGTGTGTATAGGCTAAAATGATAGTTGTATGCATTGTCGGTCATTTATCATGTATTACATTACATATATTAAAGTACACAATGCTAAATGTAATTTCAGAATATTGAAAAAAAATTATAGTTTTAGCAATATGATAAAAAAGTTGACTTAAGTTGGAAATACGTCTCATCTTGGATGTCATTTTTTGCAAAATTCACTTTTAATAGGGATGCATTAACCACACCCTCCCTATCATGGAGGGTTCACCTATTTTAATCAAAAAGTACAAGCATTAAAACAGACAGTACAAACGGCGGCAGCAATTTTGGTCAACACACCCCCTTACAGGGAGGGTGGGGATATCCCATCCCCTTTTAATATTTGTATGAAAAAGAAATACCAAGTGGGTGTTCATGATTGCAAAAGACTTAAGTCGTAAGAATCCACTTTTTGTTGTTTGGCAAGATGTGACTGATAACATTTTTTAGGGTTTAAAATAACTATCAGAAGTAACTATGCTTTTCAATCCAAAGAACCGAAGTCATATTATTGTAACCTGATTTCAGCCATTAAAATCTGTAAGTTGATAATTAAGATCTTCAAGTATTACTAATCATCCAAGAATAGTACCATCAAACAACCCGTAACAATATACACTTGAAGTCTAAGGTATGTATATCTATAAAAGAACAATGTTTCATCCGAAAAGCCAAATTGTACAATCATAAATGTAAAAACTTAGGAAATACTACCATAGTTTCATCTGAAAATTAGGTAAACATCTGTATGTTACTATAGATCACATCTCATACCATGAGGTGCAAACACAATGTCTCAACCAAGTAACATGTATAACAAACTCGAGGCCCTTATAAACCTCTAAGATCATCTGGACAGTAATTGCATGTGACAATTTCTTAACACCGCGAACGCACTAAACTTTTAACTAGAGAGACTATTATCAAATCTGGCCATAACTAAAGAGGTTCCTAATGCAAAATAGATTAAAAAATAATAATAATAAATAAATAAATTAAAAAAAATAAAAAATAAAAAACGTTAGGTTAACTTCAAATTTTCTCTTTAGTTGCATATACTGTTGTATATATGGCGTGTATTGCTAGTAGAGACAAATAACTAATATGTTGATCACAACAATAAAAGATAAAATGTAAAAAACGATACCGTAATTATTTTGATAGTGTGACACAAAAATACAAGGAAATATTGAGGCGTGTGATGCTCACACTTTCCTTAAGACAGATTCGTCCTCTCCACGGTGCTTGAGAAATCATAGACGTCTATCTCCCAGGATACAACAACAACAACAACAGATAACCCCGCTAGCACAAACGAGTTATTTAGGCGAACCAAAACGTATCTTCCCTCTATTACAAACAGATACACACAAGCTCAAGAATAATGGTGAACAAAGGAGATGAGTGAGTATTTTTCTTGGTGTATTTAGACAAATGAGAAGAGCTCTCATTTATAGGTAAAAGGGATGAGGAAAAGAAATAGTCACAATTAAATCTACTAATGGCTCGTGAACACAAACTTAATTCGGTCATTACAATTGACCAAATATTAACATTGTTCTTGAATCCCATTAGTATACATGATGACCATCAATTGCCATTCAATTCAAAAAATTTGACCATAATTTTTCCAACATATACTTGAAGAAAAAGATTTATAGTTTTTAAATCACATGATCTCAACAATGGTCTATTACTAACTGTTTCTATTGGACCTAAAGATTTAGAGTTCATGATCAGTCACTAACAAGTTTCATGTCATTATCAACTGTTTCAAAAAGATATTTACATTATTTTTATGCAAGTATGATCAAATTACTACTGTACTTAATAAACAATAACGTTGGGATAAATAACAAATTTCTTCGTTACATTATTCTGTCCCTATTTTTTTTGTGCAAGGTGAATATTTATATTACTTTCTCAAAAATGATGTACATCATAAGAATATAACAAAGGATTTGGACATGCCGCCCCAAACCTTTTATACATCTGATCATGCTATCTATCATATACTAACACAACAAGTAAACATCCATCTTACATCCAATATCAGACAGAAAACATCCTATGTCTGACACTTCATATCAAATACAATGGAACAGAGCAAAAACAGAGCATCTGCATAACTCTTTCCATTTGTCAATCTGATCCAGAGCTTCTTATTCTATTCATTCACCTTTCAATTCACCTTATATTAGCACCTCCCATCTAGCTACATTTCCTTTAATCCATTCTACCAAGCCACTCATCCTGCCACCACAATAGTCAAGGTAGAAAAAGATAAAGGCATCACTAGGAACCCGTAACCCATCCATGGGGGGCTCTACCAAAACAACCTACATTTCCCTCTCAATGAAAGTCTTTAGTTGCTCGGGAACATACACCCTCCATGATGACCATCCCTTACCTCCTATGCCTATGTATTGAGTGGACCAAGCAGGTTCATCTTTCACTCCTCGCTATTCCACTCATCATACACAGGCCACCCAAGCCATTTACCCTTCATAAAGCGAGATCCTTCATTATGGTACATTCATACTAGATAGACCTCCTATTTTAGCCAAACATACCTTTTCAGTTCCCCCCTAGGCCAACTGAACAAGATAAGAGGTAATAATAGGTACAGTCTTACTAGTTAGAACTCCAAGGTACAAGGTATCTCCACTTTATAATGGCCTGCAAAGAACTAAATTTAACAGCAATTGAAAAATACTTGCTGTTAAACCTGTTTCCAAACACCCCTTAAGGCAGTGGAACCACACAGTGTTGTATACTGCTTCCATATTCCAAATAGTTTTCCATACATTCAAACATTCTATCATGCTTCCATCTTATACTCTATTCAGGCTTACCATTCTGCACAGTACCTTCTACACTTCCATATTTTCCAAGAATTGATCATCATCAGGTTTCATATTCATCTTCACTTTCCATTTATCAGCCATATCCTTGACTTGTTTAGACTGTTTCACATGCAGACTTGCCATTTTGAATCTAATCTTTGTAACAATGATTTTACCACTTCCAACCAATCTCTTTGTTTATCAGCAAAAAGTCTTTTATTTCTCTCATTCCATATGTGATACACACAAGTTGCTAGAACCAATCTTCTAACTATACTTGCAATATTCTTGTTGCATTTCATTGCACACATACTCAACACAATTTCTTCCCATTCATATCCAAACTCTCCTTGATCTAAAATACTGCACATTTTATCCCATACTTTTCTGGAAAATGAGCAGTCAAAGAATAGGTGATTGTGACTGTCAATACATTCTTTACATATAGAGCATCTCAGATCTTGGTTAGGAAGCCACTTAATCATTCTATCTTGAGTATCTAATCTTCCATGAATAGCAAGCCATAGTATAAATGTATGTTTAGGAATGCAATGTGTAAACCAAACCAGTCCACTCCAAATAGTTTGCTCATCATTTTGTCTTATATCCTTCCAAACTTTACTGACTGAGAAAGAGACATGTTCACCTTCATTAGTGATCTACAAGGAGTTGTCTTTGATGTTATCATTCAAATTGGGGGCTTCCACTATTTTACAAAAGTTATTACCCTGTAAACTCACTGGCCAATTCCATCCTTGATCACTTACCATATCTTTTACTTTTGCAACATTATCTTCACTGTTTAGGACTATGTTAAAGGATTCACATTCATTGCTCAAAGGCCCTTGCTCATTCCACTTGTCATGCCAAAAGAAAGTAGATTTGCCATTACCTAATTTCTTGAACATATGAGGTCTGATAACATCTCTAAGTGATAGAATTTGTTTCCATCCACAGCTAGAGTTAGCCTCAACTTTCACTGTCCACACACTTTGTCCCTATAACCTGTAAGTATTTATCCATTTTACCCATATAGACTCTTTATTACTAGCAATATTCCATAGATGCTTTGACATAAGGACTTCATTCCATTTTCCTAAATCTTTTAGTCCAAGACCACCCTGAGTTTTAGGTTTACAAACCTGATTCCAAGAAATTTTAGCTTTTCCTTTTGCACTGTCACTTTGGTTCCAAAGAAAGCCTTTAAGCACCTTATCAATTTCTTTTACAATCATTTTTGGAATGATGAAAACTGATGCCCAATATACATGCATTGAAGAAAGAACAGCTACAATGAGTTGTAATCTGCCTGCATATATGAGCATTCTATTCTTCCAATTGAAAATTCTGCTTCTTACTTTATCTACCAAGCATTTGCAATCATTGATACCAATCTTTTTGGAGATCAGAGGTACACCAAGATATTTTACTGGAAGTTGACCCACTTTGAATGGCATTACTTCAAGAATTTGGTTTCTAACCTGAGTATTCAGATTTCCAAAGAATATGGTACTTTTATTAAGATTAGGAATTAACCCATAAACATTACTGAATACATCCATTGCTTCTTTAACCACTTTGACTGATGCAACATCTCCATAGCATAACACAAGTAAATCATCAGCAAAGCATAAGTGAGTGATCTCCAAACTTTTACACCCCAATGGTATTTAAAATTCCTGTTTTCCTGGATCTTTTGCTTCTTGATGATATTGATTACTTCCATTACAATGGTGAATAGGTAAGGTGATATTGGATCACCTTGCCTCAGTCCTCTGCCATCCTTAAAGTATCCATGTCTATCTCCATTAACATATATAGAGAAACAAGCAGTTCTTATACATGTCATGATCCAATTGACCATTTTACTATGAAACCCAAACTTGATAAGAACTATTTCAAGAAACCCCCAGTCAACAGTATCATATGCTTTCTGGATGTCCACCTTACAAGAAACTCTCTTAGCCCCATTCTTCCATTCATAACCTCTTAGCAATTCTTGTGTTAGTAAGATGTTATAAGTTATTTGTCTCCCAGGTATGAATGCACTCTGATTTGGACTTATGATTTTGCAAAGAGTGTTTTTGTTTCTGTTTGTAAGGATTTTGCTTATACACTTGTAGATCACATTGCAACATGCAATTGGTCTAAAGTCAGAAACTTTTGTAGGATTATTCATTTTAGGAACAAGTGTGATCAAAGTAGAATTGACTTCACCTAGCATCTTACCTGCCTCAAAGAATTCTTTAATTGCTTTACTAACATCTTTTCCAACCACATCCCATGCTTTCTTGAAAAACCTTGAAGAGTATCCATCAGGCCCTGGAGCTTTGGAATTATCAATATCAAACATTGCACTTTTAATTTCATCATCAGTTACATCTCTGACCATACAATCAGCATCTTCAGGATCTATAATGTTATTAATAATCACCCCAGCATCATCCATATCCATAACTTGGTAGCTTGATCCTAGAAACTTGTGGAAATGATTTACAAATTGACCAGGCACTTGCATTCCTTCAAACATTTGTCCAGTTTCATCACTAATCACTGAGATTCTGCTCCTATGCTTCTTTTCTTTGAGAATACTATGGAAAAATCTGCTGTTTTTATCACCATCCCTTAGCCATTCCACTTTAGCTTGTTGACTCAGAAAGCATTCTTCATCTTTGACAGCTTGACTATATTCTTTCAAAGTTTCAGCTTCTTCCTTTTTCAAATCAGCATTATGAGGATCTGCATCAACTTTAATTTGAATGTCTTAAAGCTTTTGCCTCCATTTAATCACTCTGTCGTAAAGATTTCCATTCATCCAACTTAACTTCTTCATGTGATGCTTAAGGCATTTAAGCTTCTTAACCAACTTATACATTTCACAGCCATTAGTTGTATAATGCCATTCTTTTTCAACAGTCTGCAAAAACTCAGGATAGTTAGTCACAAAATTAGCAAATTTAAAAGCTTTTTTCTTGCCTTGGATAGTGTTTGGGATAGTTAGGACTCCTGGGCAACGGTCAGAAGTTAGATGAGGCAAGAAGATAGCATGGGCACTTGGGTAAGCTTCCATGAATTCACTATTAACCATGATTCTGTCAATTTTCTTTAAAATACCACTGGAAGGATTTTTCCTACTTTGAACCCAAGTAAAACGGCACCCTGAATAGTTTAGATCTGCTACTTCAATTTCATCAATACACTCTTGAAAGTCAAGCATATCAGCAGTTTTACATGACCCTCCAGCAGAGTGATCTCCAACATTGAGGATAACATTCCAATCACCTATCAGAGCCCATGGGATTTTGCATACAATGTTCTTGTAACACTCTAATGATTTCCATAACCCTTTCCTTTCTTTACCAAAGCTTGCAGCATATATGAAACAACAATAGAATCTCTGTTTATGGTCTAATGTTTCTACATAGCAAAACATAGTTTGCCCAGTAGTATGAATAGGCATCACTGTCACTTCATTAGCATTCCACCCCACTATAATTCTACATCCTCTTGGACTGTGATGAACATTAGAAATCCATTCCCAATTCCCATAGACATACTCACAAATCTTACCAATTCTGTCAGTTTTAATATGAGTTTCAAGAAGTGCACAAATGCTAAATTTACCATCATTAATAAACCTCTTCACTTCCTTTTGCTTATCTCTATTACACATCCCCCTTACATTCCAAGCCACAATCTTCAAATCAGTTTTTGTGCTATCCATGAATACTAATTATCATTATGTAGTAACTGAGTTCCCACCCCAGTCACCTCTTCAGCAACTATACTCTGTGTCAATTCATTACCCTCATCAATAACATTTGCCTCATCTTCAGGTTCATGATCATATTCTTTCTCCCATTGGTCCTTAAAATATCTAAGCATTGGTTTTGTCCATTTTTCAGTTATATCAATTCCTGGTTGATGCTTAGTTCTAATATGACCATTGACAGTTTCTTTTTCCTCTATATTTAACACTTCTGTAGGCTCAATGTCATCTTCTTCAAGAACAACATACTTATTTGCACTCTTTTTAATCTCTTCAACAATTCTTTTATCCACATTCCATTGTTTCAAAGGACTACTTGAGCTTGCATTCTTACCATTCTCAGTGTTGCCTGCATTCTTTGTATCTGTCTTCCCCTGAACATTCTTAGGCCTGAACTCCATATGTTTTTTGAAACTTTCCTTCCTTACATTTCCACTTCTGAAGTTAGCACCTCTTTATTTCTCAGTCATGTTATCATGTTAGTTTCTATAATTTCCATTGTACTCCTTTTGTCTTTGTTGATTATTATAAAATTCTTTGACCTCTACATTCTTTGCTTTTTCCATCTCCTCTTCACTTCTAGGTCTTACAGTACAATTGTCATGATTGTGCCCAAAAACTTTACAATGTGAACACCTAGGAGGTTTCCATGCATACTCAATCTTAACAAACTTGTTTCCATATTGTCCCTGCAAATCATTCTTGTAACAAATCTCAACTCTATCTTTAAACTCTTTCTCAGCGTTAATCTCAACCAATACCCTAGCATAGCCTAACCTTCCAATACCCTCATTACACATTCTTGCAGTAGTTTGGTCCATAATCAATGGCTTCCCTACACCACTAGCCACAACACTTATCTCTTTTGTACTCCATGCTTCCAGAGGCAAATTTAGAAGTTTCACCCACATAGGCACAGTCACATGATCTTCTTTCTCAATACACATACTAGGGTTCCATTTTTGAACTAGCAAAGGCTTATCTCTCACCATCCATGTTCCACTTTCAAGTACCTGATTCATCCCATCTTCATTCTTAAACTTGAACAAATACATTCCATTAAGCATAATGATATCCTTAAGCTCCAATATCCCCTACATTCTTCCTATGTTATACTTTATCTCAGCATATTGCATTTTATACCCAACAAAGTATCCACACAGTGTATGTTCCCATTTCTTACTTCCTTCAATCACCAAATCTTCTTCAAAAACAACCACATCTCTGCCATCTTTCTCAACAGTAGGAATTAAGCATAGTTTATTATCAAATACACTATTAGCTTTCACAGTGTTAGCAAAATTTTTGGCTTCAGTTCTATTCTTGTTCACATTATCATTATTCAGTTTAGGATCAACAGACAATTCAGTATTCTCTTTGTTCAGTGTTTCATTTTCACTAGTACTCTCTTTCACTTTCTCAGCCAATTTAGGGTTTGTGGATTTGGGGGGACTTACATTGTTTGGATAAGCAGCACTCAAAGGAGGAAATTCATCACCCACTTTTTCCCCAATTGCTTCCTCAACCACCAAATTCTCATTCAGATTATCACTGATCTCATTTTCAGTCACCACTTCACTCTTCCCATCAGCATCACCATTTTCAACCACTAAATCCCTAATTTCAACATTATTATCAGCAGTACCTTCATTAATCCTTTTCTGACTCAATTGTTCAAGCACATGATCATTAAACCTAACCGGCAATTTAGGTTTTCTTTTGGATGATCTTTTCCTATTCGACATGTTAGATTCTTATATCTAATCACTACTTAGAAAAAGATCAGAGAAAACAGGGGACTTCATATATGCGCCAAATTGGATTTTTCAAAACAACTGAAAAGACAAAATTCAACCGGATAGATTGATGCGGAATGTAATTATGAAGCTTTTGATTGGTTTAGAATTGAAAATTAGTTCAGAAATGATATGGAATTGAAGGTTTTTGATGAATTTTAATGGTGGAAGGGTTTGGGGTTTGTTTCTGTCCCTCATTTTATTGTCTGAAAATAGACAATATATTTGAGCATTTTAGATTAAACCGGATGAGTACAACGTAAGTGGCAACAGTCATGAAACTGAAGTATCAGGACATCTTAGTGATCAGTCTTTTTAGCTCAACTTTTTTTATGTATGATGCCTTCTATCACCGAGCTTTTATTTTGAGCACCAGCTGTGTTTAACAGGTGGAAGTAGCATTTTTGACCATAGTGGGTTTGTCACACTGTGCAAATCACAATCTTTTTGCTTATAATTACCTCTTAAGTCCATTTGCTAATCATTCAGATGTCCATTTGCTTCTCCATCTGGCCCTGAGGTTAGTAGTGATTGTTACA
Organism: Artemisia argyi; assembly: GCA_030686995.1. Classification (NCBI taxonomy): domain Eukaryota; kingdom Viridiplantae; phylum Streptophyta; class Magnoliopsida; order Asterales; family Asteraceae; genus Artemisia; species Artemisia argyi. The sequence goes on along the minus strand of CM060683.1, from coordinate 54,577,384 downwards.
TAATCGAACATTTGATTCGTTTAGAGGTTAAATTTGCTAATAATTTAGCTGTCCATTTTAAACGTTATCAATCTTTTTCTCATATAGGTCAATTCCAGTCATTGATTAATTCAAGACTATTGTTCCATCAAAAAGACAAGTGAAAATTGTCTAAAAATACTATCAACTTGCAACTTTTTCCTTTTGTATGCTATGAACTTTTTTTTTCCTATTGTATATACAAACTTTACTAATCTTACTATTGTGTCACTAAAACACCTTTTTGATGACGTGGCACTGATTAACCTCACTAATTACTTTTCCTTAGTTGAAAAGCCCGTTTTTATGTTTGGGTCTATTTTGACATGTAAACTAAAGATTGGGTGCAAGTTTTAAACTTTTTTTCTAATACTTCTAAACACCACCCATTTTATCCCCAATCTAACTTATCCCTAATTCACTCACAAACCCTAACTTCACCAACGACATAATATTATAACAGAGGCGAAAATTGATGTGTGTTGTGATAATTCAGGTATGTTTTCTTTGAAAGATTGCATAAACCCTAATTTGTATAAACCCTAATTTGTTTTTGTTGTAAATTTTTTAACAGAATGATACCTTGTACCAATTTGCACCAATTTGATGTTTGGAATGATGGGTATTTTAAACATTTACCTTTAAGATATGAAGATGGTGTTATTCTTAATATGGCTGTTGAGAGGATGCCGTATGAAAAGTTTGTTGAATTCTTGGAACAATAATGTGGTAACTACTTCCAAGGTTTGTATTACAAAGTTCCAACTGTTGCTGAGTTAGACAAAGGTTTAGTTAGAGTAAGTGATGATAAGGATATAGCATACATGTTTGATGTTGCTGAGTTATATGGTAGGCTAGACCTTTATCTCGATCACTTAGATTTGGATTTGTCAGAGTACTTAGGAAAAGCAGATATCTCTGTTATGGATGAGTCAGTTTCTAAAGCAAAAGCCCCCCCCCCCCCCCCCAAGAAGAGGTATTGCAATGAATTTTCATTAGATGATGTAATTGATTGGGCTGAGATGGAGGTTGAGTATGAGGGTTCATCTTCTCACCATCCTAGAAACTTAGATGGTGAGCATACTAGGACTAGTGTAGATGGTGATAAGGGCAAAGAGAAGGTTACAGTAGATGAAGAAGAGAGTGATTATGATTCTGATTTTGTTAGTGACTATGATTCGGATAAGTCAATTGACTATCTCAGTCCTGGTGAAGAGGAGTTGATTGAACTTAGAAAGAGGATCAAAGCTAGGAGAGGGAAGGAACATGAGTCTTCAGAAATGATGGCTCCAAATGATGAAAACTCTGGACACAACAAAAAAAGTTGCAAAAATGAACCAGTTGCACAGGAACCTAAAGAAAAAAAACCTAGAGGTAGGCCTAGAAAGAAAAAGGGAAATGAGGATGAAAATGTTGTTGATGATGTTATGGAAGTAAGGCAAACAACTGCAGAGCATGTAGAAGTTAGGGCTGGAAATGTTGGTGGATCAAATATGAGGCCAGGTTCCAAAAGTGGGCAAAAAAAAGATGGGTCCCAAAACTGGGCCAAATAAGAAGACAGTTGGCACTAGTGGGCCAAATAAGAAGACAGTTGGCACAAGTGGGTCAACTAGTAAGACTGAGTCAAATAGGAATAATTTAAAAAGATCTTGCACCTCAGCTTTTGCAAGATGGTTTGGTGATCCAGATGATGAACAAGCTAATGCATTGTATGGTGGTAAAAGTGTGGAACCTGAAGTGCACCAAACTGATCAAGTGGATGCTGGTCAAAGGGTTGACCCTGAAGTGATTGTAGAAGATCAAAATCAACCTGTTCAGAATGAAGATCAAATCGAGTTTGAGTTGACTGGTACTCAGGAAATCATGCATGAAGAAGCATCTCAAAGTCAAAATGATTAACCTTAAGTGGAAGCAGAACAACAACAACAAATTGATCATGAAGTTCATCTGCAAGCACCATTTGTACAGGTAAGGTTGAGGAGGCCAAGTGAAAGGATCATGAAAAACAAGTTGGCAAAAAAGATTGAAGGCCAGGGAAGCACTCCTCAAACTGCCTTGGATCTAGATGATGCTTGAACAAAGATAGTTTCATATGCCCGTTTTGTACATCTTTTGAGGGCAACTAATGTAAAATGTTATAACTAATATTGGGTCTGTAATGTGACTAGAACAAACACTATTAAACAGTACCCCTGGTTTCATATGCCCATTATGTAATGTGACTAGAACAAACACCATCAAACAAATAGCCCATTTTGTACATCACACAGGGCACTTTTGATGGGCATTGTTCAACTGTTATATGCAATGAAAAATGTAGTTTATGCTTCAATTTGTGCATTCTTAAATTTGTACAATCTTTTACCCCATTGATGAAATTTTTGAAACAATGCAACAACAATTGTGACTGCAAAAGCTCATAGCCTATCATAGCCTGCAAAGGCATATTTACTATTATTTTCTACCTGCAAAAGGTAATAGCCTTTCATAGCCTGCTAAGGCATCTTTACTATTTAACTTGTTAGTATTTGCCACATAATTGCACTATAAAATGGCCTCTAACATCATCAATCAAACAAACAAACAACTGAAAAATGGCTTCTAACAAGAACAAAGGTATTGTGCACTGTTTTTTCCCACTAGTGATTACATCTAACATTAATGAGTAAACTTAGTTGTTTTTTTAACAAATATTTTGCAGAAATAATAACCATTTCAAGCGACAGTTCTGAGGCAATTCCATGTGATCCACCTTCATTTGGCTTTTCATCTGACAGTGGTGAATCCAATGGATGGTTGGATTACTTTCCAAAGCCTTTGAAACTAACTTCTAAGAGGGTGGGAAGCACTTCAACAGTGACAAGCACAAAAGATGCAAAAAAAGAAGCAAAGTTGGTTTTTGATGCAAGGGAACAAGTGATGGGGCTGCCAGCTCCAAAAAATTGGAACAACTTTGGTATCAAATCTTGGGAACCAAAAATTCCAAAAGATCAAAAAGGAAAGGGGAAAAAGTATTAGGTTAGCTCATGCACCCATGCTATTTGGTTACAATATATGTATGTTTGAGGCATGGTTTAGGTAACCATCCTACAATAAAACCATTGTAGCCATCCTACTATCAATCAATGCAATGCTTTTCTCTAATTTGGCTGTTAACAAAAGTGCACATAGGAAGACCATGCATGTAAAACCGATACATAACCAAAGATTTCATTTACTTACTTAAGATACAACAACTGAAAACACTACATTACATGGATCATAAACTAACTTACCAAGTTCTTCTAACATTCCCATAAACAACCTAACATGACCAATCCCAACACTGATTACACTACTTGCCTAGTGACATACCTATCCCAACACATATTACACACAAACAACCTAACATGACCATAAACAACTTATCATACAATTCCAACTTTGCCTTTCTACTCTTCAACTCATCTTCCAACCTTGACTTTGTAGCCTTCAACTCTTCTTCCATCCTAGACTTCTCCAAAGCAAGTTCCTCAATCATAGGTCCATTATCTATTCCTCTTTACCTTTGAAAGAACCCAAATACCAAGTCTTTGTAGTATTGACTCTGAAGGTCATCATCAAGAAACTCATACACTCGACAAAGGTCACATTTAACATACCTCTTTCCTGGATTCGCCCTTGAGGTTGATGTTTGCACCCTTAATTGACGATTACAGTTGCAAAAGAACTCAATCTTACCTCCAATTATACGGGATTGGGCTGAACTCGACGTACTCATTTTTAGGGTTCTTGTTTAATTTTGTGACCATTTGGGAAAAAGGGGGAAGAAGGAATTGGGTGGTGTTTAGAAGTTATAGAAAAAAAGTTTAAAACTTGCACCCAATCTTTAGTTTACATGTCAAAACAGACCCAAAACATAAAAACGGGCTTTTCAACTAAGTAAACGTAATTAGTGAGGTTAATCAGTGCCACGTCATCAAAAAGGTGTTTTAGCGACACAATAGTAAGATTAGTAAAGTTTGTATATACAATAAGAAAAAAAAAGATCATAGCATACAAAAGGAAAAAGTGGCAAGTTGATAGTATTTTTAAACAATTTTATTGTTATTTAAGTTGTCATCGCTTCATGTAAAAGTTTTCATTTCTTCAAATAGACAATTGTTTATTCAAATCTTAAATAAAACGATTACTATGCTTGACCGAATATCAAGCTAAAAGTATTACTTAATGAGCAATCTTTTATATAATAAAACAAAACCCCTATTGGGAATTTTCCATTTTAAAAAAATCAATTTATTCCTTTTTTAGTAATTTTTTTTTATTTAGATTTTTAAAAAACCTTCTTAATTATCAAAGTAACCTTAAAAATTCCTAAATTTGTTTAAAAAGTGTATAAAAAAACGTTTTTAAACTTAAATATTAAAAAAGTACAAATATACACACGGGCTTGAGTGTTAAGTTTTGATATTTTGATGGTAAAAGTGTTAAATTTTTAAAGAAGCGGAAACATATTCACAAACACACTAACAAATCTATTGCCCCAATTACCTGGGAAAACACACACACACACACTAACCTAAAGTTGTGTTTCAATCCTAATAACCCAACAAAACATCCACAAACATCAACAAATAGATTCCGTGCACAAGCTGTTTCATCAAACAACAAATATGAGTTTTAAAAGTTTCTCAAGAAAATCAGAAGCCATTCCTCTCCTCGTGGAGATTCTGATGAGCGATTGGGGGCACTGGAATGGATTTGTATGCAAATTAACACCTGATTAATTAGTGGTATGGTTTATATCATTGTATTCAGGTTTTATTTATCATATGCTAATTTGATTTATGTATTGTTTTTGGATTTTTTGTGCTTTTTTTTGCTAATTGATTTATGGACATTCTGAAAGGTCTTCAAATATGTCAAGTTGGTTAAGCAAGTTTTCACATTTTGTTGGACTTAACTGTTAATTTTTAATTAAAAAAAATTAAAAAAAATAATAAAAAAAATAAACCTCGGCGAAGTTTTTATTGAATTACAATTACAATTAGAAACCTAATAGGACTTAAACTAAAACCGGTTGAAACCATTATATAAACTCAATTGATAGCCCTGCTTTTTTATTCCCACGAATTCATCATCAGAGATATCTGCATCTCATTCAATTAAACTCAAAAAATTAGGTTTTCTTTTTCATCTATGTAGAAACATATTTATATGTATTAAATATTTTATCTTAATACTATTGTTGAAAAGTTTTTTGGTTTTTTATTGTTGTGTCATTATGCTTATGTTTATGTATTAAAGGTCCTGATATATTTTTATGTGAGTATGATATACGGATGTAGAATTATTGTACTATGGTATTAGAGATGCCTGAGTGGTTAGATCATTGAATTAAGGTTGAAAACGCAAGTGGGTTTTAGATTTGAGTTGTTGCAATACTTAGCTGGAGTATTAAACATAATTGGTTTATTGTCAGCATTTTATGTAGTGCCATAATAAGTAGAATGCAAAGCAACCTAATGAATTTAAGGCACTCTTGATTAAAACGACAAACGGAAAAAGATCATAATAGGATTAGAAGTTGTTTGATTGGAAATTGTTTGATTGATAGTAAGCTTTTTAAAAGTTTAATTGCTAATGGTTTTAATACATACCCATGTAAGAAAGTTTTTTGCTTTTTTGTTGTTGCTTCATTATGGTATTGTTTAAGGTTGACGTTATTATTATCATGTGTACATAGAGGTTGATTGATTTTATATCACGTCTATTTCAATATTAGTTGCATGATGCCTATTTAGACCATCATTATGTATTACAAAGTAGTTGTATCCGAGTTCAAACATGTTGAGGGTAATTTAAGTCTGTTCTCTTATGCTTCATTGGGATGTTGGTGCACGTGCATTTTCTTAAGCAATAGGCAGTTATATAAACAATTTGAAACAACCTCTTATTACTAAATAGCATTTTTGAGTATTTGTATGAAATTGTATAATTCAGTTTGGACGGGATGTTCGGAATTGCTTATTTAAGTGTATACTTTATTGGCTTTCAATATTATTTTTGAAAAAATTAAAGCTGGATATTCAGGTTGGGATAGAGGGTGGTTGCCTACTCGGATCCGTTTGTTTAACCGAAGTGCTTTTCAGTTCCTGTAGCCCAAATTTTATTTGAATGGACCTTTGATTTTAAAATCTAGAATATGAGCTTTTAGTTTCTGTAAATTTTTAACTTAGTCCTACATCCTTTTCTTAATCCTTAATAATGGTAACAGATATTTAATGGTATTACATAATCATATGATAAGTTAGACATTTAAACTTTTGTTTTAGTCGAAAAAATAAGACATGAATGTATGTGTTTGAATACATAGCGCACCTATGTTCTTATATCAGTTTGGTAGTTCATGAAAGATTTTGTGTTTATGGCCTATGAGTAAATTATTTTGGAGAGAGTATTAAAAACAGTTGTTAGCTGTCTTATTTTTACATACAATGTTCTATTGCTCTGTTAAGTTTTTGATCCGAAATTTGGAAAATTTTGCATCAAATTTGAAACAGATTATTGAGAACTTTTTACTATAATCATGATTATTAGCTTATTACTAGATCAAAAAATAACACTTTTATTAGTTTAATTTTAAATCTGCTTGAATAAATACACGTAGAGCAAATAAAGTAAGTTCCACTATGGATTGGATCTTTGCAGGTAATGATTTGTGGTGGAGCCTTTTTTGAAGGTGGAGCTGCAACATCAGCACCTTCTGGAGGTTAGAAGAAAAAGAAAGAGAAAGAGAAGAGAAAAAGGAGGGTGACGACAACAAGGGCTCTTACTCTTTGATTAGGTGTCTTATTTTTACATACAATGTTCTATTGCTCTCTTAAGTTTTTGATCCGGAATTTGGAAAATTTTGCATCAAATTTGAAAAAGATTATTGAGAACTTTTTACTATAATCATGATTATTAGCTTATTACTAGATCAAAAAATTACATTTTTATTAGTTCAATTTTAAATCTGCTTGAATAAATACACATAGAGCAAATAAAGTAAGTTCCACTATGGATTCAAATGATGCAGGTAGACCACATAGATGTCACTGGAGGCGCTGTCATGAGATAAAGGATCTAATGACTTTACAAGATCAAGGTAAGAGTGCACATTGACTTTCCAAAATTAAGGTAACCACATGTATTTTTGGTAAAAAAAAAATCTGTTTTAGTAGGCTTATTTTTTTACAAACGTAATCGGATATTTTTTTCAAGTTTCTGAAGAATACTTAATAGTAACTACTATGTATTAAAAGAAACTTATGTAATTCCAGTTTTTTAATATATCACTAGATACGTGACCAATGGGAGCTGCAGATGGACCTTACCTTCAATTTTTTGGCTCTGATCTTCATCCAGTGATGTCATATTAAATGCTTTGGTCGAGCAACTTAACGGTGAATAGTTAAACACCATCATATTGAATGGATCAAACCTATTGTGAACTGCTGAATGGGCCGGAAGAAAGTAGGTTAATAATAAAAACAATAAATGGTGCCAGCATAAGCAAAGATGACAAGTCTCGTGGTGATGATCAAAGGGTAGAGCATGATAAACCAGTGTTTATATTACACTCACTTTCTTACATGGCCAAAGATCATTCTACCTGTCACAACTCGTAAATTCTGGTCTTTTCCCGAACTTTCAATATTTACTATTCATCGGTTACTATTCATTGATCACTATTCATCATTTTACTATTCATCTTTTTCGGAGTCAGTTTGACATTCTAAGAAGCGTTTTGAAATTTTACTATTCATAAAACACTATTCACCTCCGGAGAAAATTTGTCATTTATGCGTGAGTTGCGTCATTTCTGTATACGTACGGTTATTTACCTAATAAACATTATCTTATGAGCTATTATTTTGAATAATTGATCCGACAATCCCAACTATGGTCCTAACACATTTTTATACTCATAATAATAATATAAAAAAAATTACATTATTATTTTACTCAGTGTTTTAACTTCTTTTTATTATCTATATTCTTAAATATATATATATTTACGATAACTTAAGTAATTGCAAAACAATGATTATTTTAAACACCTGATACTTATACAAAATATATTTTCATTATTCTTACAACTTGTATACACTCTATTTTGTCCCACCAAAATTTATTCTAGCTAACTTAATACCTAAATAAATATATTTACTACACTTTAATATCTAAAAATAAATATTTATGAACACTTTATGACATGAATTAAATGAAAGCATGATACCTCTTTTCCTTCCTTGTTTTTGGCCGAATACACCATTCTCCCATTTCCTACTTTGATAATTTTTCCATTTAATGTATTTCACTAGCTTATTATTATATATTCCTAAATCTAGAACTTGAGACACAAAATCAACACAATAAATACACCACCAACTCTTCCCCTTTTTCTTTGCAAATCTTGTCGATCATCTCACCCATTTTCCTTTTGTTTGTTTTGACTAAAGACCCATTAATGCAACATACTATTTTTTTTATATATATATAATTAATAAACCTAATATTCTTGCTATGTATACCAAGGAACTAGCACACTCATTCTTGCACTTAAAAGAAAACTACAAACTCTCTCAACCCTTTCCTATGGTATTCGGCCATAAATAGAAAAGAAAGAAAGAAAGCCGGTTTTGGTCATTTCAAGTATTATTCGATCTATTACGGGTTTTATATTAACTACTTATCAATTTGGAGTGATCGTTGGGGCTCTATTGTTCTAAATCTTTTCAAAAATCCTTCATTATCAAGTAAGTTGTCAAACTATTTTCCATAATTTCTTCATGTTATTTTTATGGTCATATGATTTCTATTCAAGATCTACATGCATATGTTAGTTATACCACTCATTTATATATATATCTAACTTTTGAACTCTAGAAATGGATTATAGTTAGATCCTTGTTAGATCCACTTGATTTATGATGTTTAGGAACCCATGATACCCTAAGAAGGTGTATGGTAAGATTAGACTAGATTTGTGGTGATTGAAAGTGGTTTGGTTGAAGTTGAAACAAGTTTGAAACTAGGAAAATGATTTTTGAAACTACATATTGACCTACTGTCCCTATTTTTGAAACGTGGGAAAATCAGTGGATGATGGGTAATTTTTGATCAAAGATTTAGAAAATACTTTCAAAAACGAAGCCGTGGGCGAAAGAACGAACTAAAACGAGTTTATAACGAAGGAGATATGATTTTTGTAAATTTAACGACGAAAACTATTTTCTGAAAAACTGCATGCTGTTTGACAGTTTTCGACGGGCAAATAGAGACGTTAAACGTAACCTAGAGGAGCCGAGTTATCAAAAATATATTAGTATATACTAAAACGAATCCGTGGATGTAAAGAACGTAGAAAACGAGCTTAAAACGACCAAGATATACACTTTTGAAACTAGGCGATCTATATATATATTTGACAACCTCTAATAGCACATATTCTCTTAAGTTATGGAAACACTATAAATCAACGCCAACACTTATTTTCAAACTACGAGTGGTATTGGCTTCATGTGCATGTACATTCATCGCATCCTCTCATAATTTAAGTAGATCGTATCATTCGTTCATTATAGGTCACGGTTAGAGATCGAACCTCATTTCTGTGTATCCACTTTTGTCATCGTAGCTATTCGCACCAGGTGAGTCATAGCCCCTACTATTTTAAATTGTTTTGTTAACTTTTTGGGGGAGAATACATGCTCGTTTTTTTACACGAATTACTACTTGACCTTTTGAACTTGACTTAAACTTTTGACCCTAATGTACCGTACGTACTATGACCTAAAGTCTCGCCATTTTTGGTGGAACGTGCCAAGTCTCGCCATTTTTGGTGGAGCGTTCTTGACCTAAAGTCTCGCCTTATTGGTGGAGCGTGCTAAGTCTCTCATGTTCAGAGCACCCTTAATAAATCTCGCCATGGTGGAGTGACTAATAAATCTTTACCAAATCGGTGAAGTGACTAATAAATCTCGCCTAGGTGGTGGAGTGACTTCAAGTCTCCCATGTTCGGAGAAACATTATAAAGTCTCCCTTGTTCGGAGCGGCCTTGACTTATTATATAGGTGGTGCTTATATTGTGACTTATTATGACCGCGGGTACTTGACTACTAAACATGCAACTATTTTAGCAGTGGGTTGTGAACACACAGGTTACAAGTCTCTTATGGCGGGACTTGTAACTGAGTGGATTTACGATGCCTTTGCTGTGTGATCATTTTCTATAAACTTTATTTGTTAAACAAACTCTATGAACTCACCAACCTCGTGTTGACACTTTAGCATGTATTTTCAGGTTTTAAGCAATGGCACGCTACTGGAGGTTTTGGCAGGGTATGGCATGGTCATAGAAGACTCTGATTATTCATTTGGGGACCGTTTTAAACTATTTTAAGGGCCTACTTCCGCACTACTCTTAACGATGTAAATTCAACATTTTTGGTTAAACGATTTTATTTTAAATAAGTAAAGTGAAAACCATTTTTGAACTTGTGTTGTAATACTAATTGAGTTACACCCCAGCTACACGTATGCTTCCGCTGGACCCGATTTTGGGGGTGTGACAGATTGGTATCAAAGCTGTGGCTATAGCGAACTAAGTGTTTTTAAAACCTAGACTATAGCTACTTTTACGAAAAACTTAACCATATGACCGTCACATGCCTGCCTGCCAAGATGATGCCTCACTTGTGGTTTGTTGCTGACTTAGGTGATGAGATTTGTGTCTCATTATCTGGTATATTATGTTCATTTATTCTAGTTGATTTCTATCATTGTCTTTCATATAAGCATGTTCACGTATCATATATGTCACCCCGTTATGTTTCTCCTTGCATAGTTTCATCATTTGACATCGAGTTTGGTCACCTGCCTTAGTCTTTCTGAACGTCTTGGTATTTGTGAAGGACATAGTCTTAGTATAACTGAGCTGAGTATTTCAAAATTCATGGAACCTCGGTGGAATATAGACTAGTCACCTATATTCAACCCGGGATAGTGGGACATAGGCTGACTACCTATATCCGACTCAGAAATGAATTTTGCAACACTGAGAATGGTTATAATAAAATTTTGTCTGGATTGAATCCTCTACTCAATTTCCAAATGTTTCATTTATATGTGTGTAAACCCTCGTTGTCAGAACGCTTATACTTTTCATCACCTTGTGAACCGCCTCCTGGAAGCACGTCAACTGGTCATTTCATCTCATGAATCTTCACCTTTATAACCCTTCAGAGACCTACGTTAACTGAACTTCGGGACGAAGTTCCCTTAAGGGGAAGAGACTGTCACAACTCGTAAATTCTGGTCTTTTCCCGAACTTTCAACATTTACTATTCATCGATCACTATTCATCATTTTACTATTCATCTTTTTCGGAGTCAGTTTGACATTCTAAGAAGCGTTTTGAAATTTTACTATTCATAAAACACTATTCACCTCCGGAGAAAATTTGTCATTTATGTGTGAGTTGCGTCATTTCTGTATACGTACGGTTATTTACCTAATAAACATTATCTTATGAGCTATTATTTTGAATAATTGATCCGACAATCCCAACTATGGTCCTAACACATTTTTATACTCATAATAATAATATAAAAAAAAATTATATTATTATTTTACTCAGTGTTTTAACTTCTTTTTATTATCTATATTCTTAAATATATATATATTTACGATAACTTAAGTAATTGCAAAACAATGATTATTTTAAACACCTGATACTTATACAAAATATATTTTCATTATTCTTACAACTTGTATACACTCTATTTTGTCCCACCAAAATTTATTCTAGCTAACTTAATACCTAAATAAATATATTTACTACACTTTAATATCTAAAAATAAATATTTATGAACACTTTATGACATGAATTAAATGAAAGCATGATACCTCTTTTCCTTCCCTGTTTTTGGCCGAATACACCATTCTCCCATTTCCTACTTTGATAATTTTTCCATTTAATGTATTTCACTAGCTTATTATTATATATTCCTAAATCTAGAACTTGAGACACAAAATCAACACAATAAATACACCACCAACTCTTCCCCTTTTTCTTTGCAAATCTTGTCGATCATCTCACCCATTTTCCTTTTGCTTGTTTTGACTAAAGACCCATTAATGCAACATACTATTTTTTTTTATATATATAATTAATAAACCTAATATTCTTGCTATGTATACCAAGGAACTAGCACACTCATTCTTGCACTTAAAAGAAAACTACAAACTCTCTCAACCCTTTCCTATGGTATTCGGCCATAAATAGAAAAGAAAGAAAGAAAGCCGGTTTTGGTCATTTCAAGTATTATTCGATCTATTACGGGTTTTATATTAACTACTTATCAATTTGGAGTGATCGTTGGGGCTCTATTGTTCTAAATCTTTTCAAAAATCCTTCATTATCAAGTAAGTTGTCAAACTATTTTCCATAATTTCTTCATGTTATTTTTATGGTCATATGATTTCTATTCAAGATCTACATGCATATGTTAGTTATACCACTCATTTATATATATATCTAACTTTTGAACTCTAGAAATGGATTATAGTTAGATCCTTGTTAGATCCACTTGATTTATGATGTTTAGGAACCCATGACACCCTAAGAAGGTGTATGGTAAGATTAGACTAGATTTGTGGTGATTGAAAGTGGTTTGGTTGAAGTTGAAACAAGTTTGAAACTAGGAAAATGATTTTTGAAACTACATATTGACCTACTGTCCCTATTTTTGAAACGTGGGAAAATCAGTGGATGATGGGTAATTTTTGATCAAAGATTTAGAAAATACTTTCAAAAACGAAGCCGTGGGCGAAAGAACGAACTAAAACGAGTTTATAACGAAGGAGATATGATTTTTGTAAATTTAACGACGAAAACTATTTTCTGAAAAACTGCATGCTGTTTGACAGTTTTCGACGGGCAAATAGAGACGTTAAACGTAACCTAGAGGAGCCGAGTTATCAAAAATATATTAGTATATACTAAAACGAATCCGTGGATGTAAAGAACGTAGAAAACGAGCTTAAAACGACCAAGATATACACTTTTGAAACTAGGCGAACTATATATATATTTGACAACCTCTAATAGCACATATTCTCTTAAGTTATGGAAACACTATAAATCAACGCCAACACTTATTTTCAAACTACGAGTGGTATTGGCTTCATGTGCATGTACATTCATCGCATCCCCTCATAATTTAAGTAGATCGTATCATTCGTTCATTATAGGTCACGGTTAGAGATCGAACCTCATTTCTGTGTATCCACTTTTGTCATCGTAGCTATTCGCACCAGGTGAGTCATAGCCCCTACTATTTTAAATTGTTTTGTTAACTTTTTGGGGTAGAATACATGCTCGTTTTTTTACATGAATTACTACTTGACCTTTTGAACTTGACTTGACTTTTGAACTTGACTTAAACTTTTGACCCTAATGTACCGTACGTACTATGACCTAAAGTCTCGCCATTTTTGGTGGAACGTGCCAAGTCTCGCCATTTTTGGTGGAGCGTTCTTGACCTAAAGTCTCGCCTTATTGGTGGAGCGTGCTAAGTCTCTCATGTTCAGAGCACCCTTAATAAATCTCGCCATGGTGGAGTGACTAATAAATCTTTGCCAAATCGGTGAAGTGACTAATAAATCTCGCCTAGGTGGTGGAGTGACTTCAAGTCTCCCATGTTCGGAGCAACATTATAAAGTTTCCCTTGTTCGGAGCGGCCTTGACTTATTATATAGGTGGTGCTTATATTGTGACTTATTATGACCGCGGGTACTTGACTACTAAACATGCAACTATTTTAGCAGTGGGTTGTGAACACACAGGTTACAAGTCTCTTATGGCGGGATTTGTAACTGATTGGATTTACGATGCCATTGCTGTGTGATCATTTTCTATAAACTTTATTTGTTAAACAAACTCTATGAACTCACCAACCTCGTGTTGACACTTTAGCATGTATTTTCAGGTTTTAAGCAATGGCACGCTACTGGAGGTTTTGGCAGGGTATGGCATGGTCATAGAAGACTCTGATTATTCATTTGGGGACCGTTTTAAACTATTTTAAGGGCCTACTTCCGCACTACTCTTAACGATGTAAATTCAACATTTTTGGTTAAACGATTTTATTTTAAATAAGTAAAGTGAAAACCATTTTTGAACTTGTGTTGTAATACTAATTGAGTTACACCCCAGCTACACGTATGCTTCCGCTGGACCCGATTTTGGGGGTGTGACACTACCTGTGTATGTTGTTTTAACTTTAGTTTTTTTAGAAGCTCTATAAGATAAAGGTTTCAAACTCGATCGATTTATGGGTAAACGGGTAGATTTTAGGTTCTAATTTATGTTTTTGGGTCAAATGGACTAAGTCAAAAAAATAACAGTAGCTGACATAAAGCGAGTTCATCAGATCAAACTTCATAAAACCTAATTATTATGTTAAAAAAAATCTTGGTATAATAGCTTGATGAAGTTTTATTGTTTGTGTAGTTAAATGGCATTCAACGGTGATAGTGTAAGACAGAGTTCGTACCTTAATTGCTACTTAATGAGAAGAAAATTAGATTTATAAAGATCATGGCTAAAGAAGTGAAGATGGGTAATCGCCACTCAATTACATTTCAAGGCCATGGAATTTACATGGTATCATGTGCTTGGATATGAAGTTGCAAATAATAATGTATAAGGATTGTGTTCACTTTTTGACTTTACAAAGTTAGCCAAAAAATTTTGGATTATTACTTCTCTGTTTTAGCTGTTCTTTTAACTCACATGTGTAGCTCATTGGAGCTAGATGAACAAAACTTGAATTGACGCATAATAATTATTGGAGCTAGATGAACAAAACTTGAATTGACACTATAATTAAATGGCTCCTTTAGCACCTCGGTTGATTATGCTAACCGTATTGTTGATGATGGACATGGAAGGTTAGTAGTAAAAATGCTCAATGTATGAATGTATATTAACTATAAAGACAATGGTTATGGAGTAAGTAATTAAATACTATAGATATTTGGTTATATTTGCTAATGTATAATCTTTAATGCTCTGATTTCTGTATGGATTGCGGGAAACAAATATACTTGGGTAAGTAGTTATGACTAATGAAGACCGTTTAACAAATTGTATATTTCTATTTCAGTTTGAATCTGATTATATTAGTAGTTGACTTGGTTGTTCTACTTAAATTTCTGTTACTTGATGTTTACAGGTGGTTTCCGATACTTCTCATGTTGCTGCTAGGTAAATACAACACCCAATTTTAATCACCCTTTGACCCGCTATTTTGGTATATGAATTTGTTGTTAGTTATAGGGCTTATGATCAGGCTGCCATATCATTTAGCTAAGGTTCAGAATGTATGGTTGAAAGGCGAGATGGCTGAGAGGACTACTTTCATACACTGTAAGCCGTCTTTTTTGTTTCTTTTTTGATAATCTATGAATTCTTGGGATTGCATTTGTATACCAATTTGTGGCTGCATTGTAAAAAAATATTTTTTTCTACTTTACATGTGTCTAAACACAATAAGCCGATTTTAGAGCAAATTCCTAATGGATGTTTCCTTTTATACTTATATAAGTGAGTTTCTGCTTATTTTACAAGTTGATAAACAGCAAGCTGTTTTAACTTCTAGAAAAAAATTATATATCTAATTACATATAGATATAAAACTATAAACACCCCTAAATGTAACATGTATATGTCATAAATGTAACAGTATAAGGTAATGGTCGGTCGGGTCTGGTCTTCGGTCGGTCAAGTCCAAATAGGCAAGATTTGGCAAGTTTTTTCGGTTTTTTGGTCGGTCCGGACCAGACCGATCGGAGCAAAGACCGAATTAGCCAAAAGACCTAGACCGAGGACCAGACCGAATGTGGTCGGTTCGGTCCGGTCCAGTCCGGTCGGTTTTGTCGGTCTGGTCCATCCGGTCTGTTTGCTCACCCCTAACTTGAACTACTATTTGTTTGTTTTAAATTTAAGATATATTTTATGAATTATTGTTTCTTTGATGTGTTAGTTGTTTTGTAAATTTAGGTTAGTTGTTTTTTAAGATTGTGACTTTGATTGGTTAAGCTGTGTTTAGACTGCTAATAACTGATCATGATAGGTGGTAGAATAGCGAAAAGGCGTAACTGAAGATACGATATATAATGGTGTTGAGATTATGTAGATATATGATTTCAAAATATTTTGACAATGCTTTTTAGCGGTTTGATTCATAATAACTCATTCATAAGTAAATGGTTGGATTTTCCACAAATTAGATTCACGATTGAGACCATTGGGTAATGCGTTTGGTAAAAGAAATATTCTCTTTGCAAATACATGGGATGGGGTGTTAGGATATATTACTGTTGATTATACCTGAAGAACTACGATAGTACATTTCCTTGCTTAAAGATTTAGATGGCCTTTCAGACTTGTGAATATGCTATTCGACAATGATGTTGTACCGGCTGAAAGGCGAATGTTTAGTACCATCTGGACATCTAATTGCAACTGTTTGCACCAAGTGAAGAGGACAAAGGGTCCGAAAGTTGGTTTTGCTTATAATGGCCTTGGTATGTCATTAGGATTGGTCTTTCTATTATGCGTGGCATACTCACTTTAATCGAAGCTTTTTTATTTGGCCCATTCAACCTGTTGGAGATTAAACAAAACCTAAAGTGACCAGATCTCATTAGTAAATGGGTTGAAATTGTCACATCTATGATTATATTAGCAATATGTGCCCATGTCATTGGTATGAGTAGGGTTGTCATAATTAACTTTATATTGCTACTGTATATGATATTAGCGAGGGTTGTTGTAGACTTATGTTTTTTGCTACCTTTTCTCTGCTTAACTTCTACTGTTGCTTATTCTTAGATGATAAAATACCTTTTTTATATAAAATTTGGAATGTTTCTACATTTGAAGGTAAATGTCTTGACCAAAGATGTGGGGTTTTAGTTAAATGCATGTGGAAGATGATTTCATGGCAATGATATCTGTTGGTAATTCAAACGAACGAAACCAACAAACAAATACGAACAAACGAAGAGGAAGCTTTATTCAAATACCAAACCAGATTACAAATCCAAATTCAAAGACAAATTCTAATTCAAAGGTACCAAACCATAATTCAAAAGGTACAAAGACAACTAATGACATTGATCCCTATTTATAGGCAAAACTAACCGTCATACAAAAGTTTCCAAATTCAAATCAAACTTGTAGAACAAGTCACAAATTTACCAAAAGCCCCTTAGAGTTTAAGTCACTTTCTAACAATCTCCACCGTGACTTCAACTCCACTCGAAACTTCAAACCAAACGAATCTTTCCTCTTCAAATTCAAATTTCCAAATTCCAAATTCCAAATGCCAGAGATGCTAGCCAAATTAAAAACAAACGATCGATTCCCAAAAGCAATCCAAAACAAAATCGATCCAAAGCAAATTCAATCCAAAACAAACCGAACAAATACAAACGCCGATAATCTTCAAAACAAGCAATCAAATGTTAACCGACAAATTCAAACTCGATCAACCAAACAAACAAATCGGCTCAAACGATCTTCAACAAAGACAATCAAATTCGGACAACCAATCTTCAAAAGCCCGACAAACGAAGATCCCAAATTTTCAAACTAACCAATTCCCAATGATCGAACAAATTCCAAACGACTTGAACCAAGTCTTCAAACACCAAAATCGATCTTCAAATTTCAAATACCAAATTCAAATTCCAGTGGTCCACTTATATAATAAGAATTACGACCCAAATATCAAATTCAAATTCTAATGACCCACTTATCAATAAGTATTACGGTCCAACTTCAAACTTATTATCGACATATCAACCAAACTCAAGTAATTAATAACTTGACGAACGGACTCCAATAATTCAAACGTCCCAAGTATTGATACGGATAATAATTCTAATGACCAACTTATATAATAAGAGTTACGGTCAAAACCTAAATACCAACTAAACAAAACCTAAACAATTAACCAATACAAATTCCAAAATCATTCCAATAACACAACCGAATGCCAAAAACCATATACTAAATATACTAAATAGGCCCAAAACTAATACAAAGTGGAATTTTCAAACTGTTGTGGCCCAAACACCGAATAACAAAGTCGAAGTCAAAAACAACAATCCCACGACCAAAACTTCTTTCAAGAATATCTATCATAAAGATTCTCTGGATGCAAAACAATGAACCAAACTAATCATTCCATTCGACTTTCAAATTCAGATGCACCCAAAAAGTTCTTCAATCCCAAAACAGTCGAACTTCAATACACACGAACCCAAAACAAACTTTTTTTTCTTTTCTTTTTCTTCATGGCTAAACCGAACCTGGCTCTGATACCACTTGTTGGTAATTCAAACGAACGAAACCAACAAACAAATACGAACAAACGAAGCGGAAGCTTTATTCAAATACCAAACCAAATTACAAAACCAAATTCAAAGACAAATTCTAATTCAAAGGTACCAAACCATAATTCAAAAGGTACAAAGACAACTAATGACATTGATCCCTATTTATAGGCAAAACTAATCGTCATACAAAAGTTTCCAAATTCAAATCAAACTTGTAGAACAAGTCACAAATTTACCAAAAGCCCCTTAGAGTTTAAGTCACTTTCTAACAATATCCAGCTTATACACACCCTAGACCACACTGCAGTGATTAAATGGGTTGACTTTCTATCAGTTTTAATACTCATATCATGGATATATGGATGTTATAATTTACTTTTGTTTCATTAATTGTTTCAAAGTAGCTTATGTCCACTCACGGTAATTAGATCTATAGTTTAGATAATCTTAGACACAATAACTAGGTAGACATTGTTAATTGCAATATCAAACACCCCTTTAGCTTATTTTGGGCCCGTAATGGCTTATTGCAGTTGCAAAATAAAAAGGTCCAAAAAGATGCTTATCTTAGTGCTTACTGATGTACCATATGAACTCTTTGAAATATCTTAAGCTAAACCAAAATCTATAGTGTGTTTTAATACATTGGATGAGCAGTTATGAGGATGTTTGGGGATTGCTTATTTGATAAATCCAAGTATATAAGTTGTTTTGGAGTTGCTTCTAAGCTGGCAACAACCAGTTACAAAGAAAAAGAGCCCAAACACACCCTCTTAATTTTTAGCTCCAGTGAAATTAGATGTCATTATTCAGTATGTTGTCATTTATATAAATAAAATTTTGTAACTTTTCAAAGAGTTTGGCATGGTGTTTTAAAAGTGATCCTTTGATTATCACCAGACACATTTCGCATTTTATATACATGGCACACTCTTTAAAAAGTTTATGAGATGCTCTTAAGAAGTTAACATGAGAATTTAAAGATACCCATATATATTAACAATTTCGTTCAAAAATGGAAGTCTCAAATACAGAGATGCGTTTGTTAATACCAAATATTACCATAATCTACTTATTAGAGTATAAATAATATAAAACAATACCAGTTAGATTTTGAAAATGTGAAATTTGTGTTAAAGTCAACTGTGGTCTGTTGATATCATTTGGACACAAAAAGATATATGTTTGTTTCAAATTTTAGGCTTATGTATATACTGATGTACATTAATGATTTAGAGATCCGCGATGGTTAAATTGTTTATAGTTAGTTAGGAGAGATACTTATGCACCTGTTTCTGGTAGTTATTAATAAGGCTAAATTAATTTATATGTTTCGTTGTTTACTTGATAGGACGGAAGTGTATTGCCGTATAAAAGGAATTCAAGATGACGAAGGCGAAGCAGGATGAGTAGAGCAGGTAATCTAATCTTTCTATAATTAAAAACTTTGAACCTATTTCTAATAATTCAAACCTCAAACCTAACTACTAATAATTATTTGTAATTCGTTGCTGTTGCGTTTTTTGCATTGTTGTCGCTACTGATTAGTTGACTTAGGAAGTATTTAAAATCTACCTCAAATGCTACTAGGAGCCTGAACCCTTGCGTGAAGCCAGTTAAACTTTAGCCAACATCCTCTAATGAGAAATGGTCCCTAATGATTGCAAATGTATCGTTAATTCTAAAATAATTATTTTGTTAATACACTTTGGGCGACTTTTGATGTGTTCAACTCATCTGGCCCGTGAAAGATATTGCATAACCCATTTGACCCATGCACGATTAATAAATGGCTAAATTAATGACAATTTCAGGTGTAATATATTGTTTAAACTACTTTACCTTCTAAAATTTAATGTCAGTTGTCTGCTACTCTGGTTGTTCTTATAAATACGTATGTGTTTTGTTTCTTTTGTTAGGTTAGAGAGGTATACTCAAAGGAAATGAAAGGTGCTATATCAGCATTAGCTTCACTTCAAGGATATCTGTTAGTTGCTACTTGCTTTAGGTCCTAAAACTATCCTACACAAGTGGACTGGTTCTGATCTGAGTGGTGTTGCCTTTTTTGATGCTCCTCCATTGTACGTAGTCAGCATAAATATTGTGAGTGATCTTTAACATACATTGTGTATTTTATATATTGCACGTCAACTACATATTATGTTTTCAAGCAAGCATATTCCTATTATGTTTTCAAGCAAGCATATTCCTTGATTGCTTAGTTGTCCAGTAACATAGTTTCTTAGTGCAAGAGTGATTAGTTCTTATTTTATCCTGTAGCAGCGTAAATGAATTATGGTGAATCACGTGCTATATCTTGATAGGTCTTATTTTTTAATAGTTGATCTTCATAGCAAGAAATTACCTATAGACGACTCTTATATCTTATATTAAATCATGGAATATTGGTTTGGCTTAGTGTCTTGGTTAGAGATGGAAATTTTGACTCGTCTACTTTTGAATGTGTCAGTTTGACTCATATGAGTGGTGAACACAAGTACATGAATGTCACAATTTCAACCAATTTTTTAAAATGGGTCAAAACTTGATACTAACAATTGATGCTATCGATTGGCAATAGGTGTTGAAACTGTTGGAGGGGTGAGGCAACCTACTGGACATTGTGGTATCGTTGGATTAAGGCCACCATATGTTGTTGTTTCTCATCTGGGGGATCATAGGCAACTTTAGATAGTGTTGGTAGGAGTACTAATCAATGGTAAGTTATACATGAAAACGAACATGTTTAATATCTATTGTGAAAGTTATTAATCTGTCATGGGAGACACATTCAATATATCCAATATATATTCGAACAATTTGCACATCTAATTCTTTATAATGATTTGTCTTTGCTGCTGCACTCTGGTTTTTCAAATAAAAACTTATGTAGTTATAGGTATTTGAGGTTTTAATGATCTGCCATATTGGACTGCATTTGTACATTTTGAGACATTTCAACCATTTGTCACGTTTCGTATTAGGTTCTTTGAAAATGAAACCATATAGCAAATATATATTGTATGTTGTAGCATATTTATTTTACTACTAATAGTCTAATACATTGTTTTGCGAATATATATACAACATATACGTGTTTCACACTTTTGTTTTATGGTTTGAGCGGGTTACAACGTCAAATTGATAACATACAACATATACGTGTTTCACACTTTTGTTTTATGGTTTGAGTGGGTTACAACGTCAAATTGATAACATTGCGGCTTCAACCACGTCTAAAAGCAAAACAATCACGTTATTTAAAAAAATCAAAAACAAAATATATACCTATCACTCTTCTTTCTATATATTAGAAAAAAATTCATTATTCAAAAAACTAGAAAAAAACTCCGCGCGTGCGCGGGCATTATAACTAGTACAAACCACAAGCTAAACGAAATTACTTCAATCTTAAGTTCAGATATACCAAAATTAACAATGAAGAGCATAAAAAACTAGAAATTACAATGTATGTTTGATAGATTATCAAGTAATCGATCTATTGTATGTATTTTATCGTTGCCTTTGATGTACCATTAATGTGTTTAAAGAACTAAATACGAGTAACTCTTATTTACAATATAGCATGTAAACTTCACCAAACCAGTTAAGAAATTTGGCACTAGACATTTTAAACGAATATTTGTATAGTTGGTAAAAATGTAAAATATATTAGCACTAAAATATGTTAAAACAAATCAAGTTATCAGACAATGGCATACCAAGGACATTACCCATGGCCACATAGCTTGATAAACACAAAATATTTTCATTCTAACCTAAAACAGCTACAAACCATACCTACTAATACAAACAAAAACATACTACATCTGAATTCCAGGAAATTTACATCAAGGACCATTTGTGAGTTGTGACCATTTGCCATCTACTGCAAACAAAGCACAGAAAAGACTAAATCCAGATGAAAAGTCATCATTTCCATGTTACAAAGCCATCTGCTTCTCAGACACACGAAAGCAATTGACTAAGACCCTTCACTATTGAGCTGGAAACTACCTTATGGTGGTTACAACCAAACGACAGATAGAGACATACTCCCATCCTATCCAAGCACACAATTAGGCCCGGTGGTGAGGGTGGGTAAGAAGGGCAGTGGCCCAGGGCCTCACAATGCAAAGGGGCCTCATTTTTCCTGACACTTCTTTATTTATAGCGATATGAGAGGTTGGTTAGAATGAATAACTCTTTCTATTTCTTTGTTTTTAAATTATACGATATCTTAAGGGTGTAATATTTTGAAATTCAATTACCCCATGCTATTTAGTTTTCTTTTCATACAATGCACGTAAAAACAGCATACCACTCAACTAAAAAACATTAAATGAAAACTCGATTAGTATCTCACACAAAAATTGGAGACTTGTTTATGATTTAGTTTTTCAAAGAAAAATATCACCATTTTGATTTTTTTAATTAGCAATGGCCGCACTCCATTATTCATTTTTTTCATAACCTGTTGGGATTTGATGTTGTTCTTTTTAAACAAACATTGGCTATCGATCTATGTCTTACGTTTAAAGGGCACACTTTTAAATTTTGGCACAGGGCACTAAAATTCACGGGACGGCCCTGCACACAATACAGGAAATGGAGACTCAATGCAGGAAGGATTCAACACCAAAATTGTGTCATGAAACTTGATAAGTAGGTTCAGCGATAATTTTGGGGCCGCCTACAAATACATTACGTATTTACGTTGTATGTTGTTCACTTGTTCTTATGTCAGTTCTAATACAAAAGATAGAAGTGGATATATTGTGCTTATTATGTGAGTTTACTGTCATCAATAAAACGACAATAGTAAATCGATGCGTTAGCTATATCAAACATATTCTATTGTTATTTGAGATTTACATTACTAATGTTGAATTGGTTTTTAGAAAGATTGTCCAAATTTATACAACTTAATATTAGCTTAATATAACTCGGATTAGTTCTAAACGTTTAGCTTATTGGGTAAACATGGGGCAACTGAAACGGGCTGCTATTTTGGGCCTTAAGTCTACGTGTCCATCTTCTCGGCCTCGTCCTTATATGCTAAATACAAATTATATTTAGAGCTGGCAAATCGTGTCTTAACAGGTTTTAACAAGTTCGGAGCGTGCGAATAACATAAGTTTCAAACATGAAAACAACTCGTTTAACACTTGGTTTTGGTGGTTTGAGTATAACAGATATACGTTTTATGTATCAAAAAAGTTAAATATTGAACCTTAGAATACTAAAAACAATTATTTTAAAAAATAAAAAAATTGCATAGTACATTTTTTCTCTTAACAGGTCCTAACAGGTACCCAATTTGCCGGCTCTAATTATATTCACTAGAGAAAGCATGTGTTACTTTAGTCACGTTCTTCTTTAAAAAGAGGTAGACGAAAGTCAATGAAAAATATACATATAACTCGGTAACATAAGATTTCAAAATCAAATATTAAACATCTTATTATTATTGCTAACCGTAATAAAAATATAATATCAAATGTCATCGTCTATAGTATCATTTTTCAGTTCGAAAAGTATTATAGATTAATTTTGTGAAGTTTTAGTTTTGGAAAGTATTAGAGCATAACCGGTAAAATAAAACACTAGTAGACGAGACAATGAGACCTGGATGATATATTACTAAATATAGGAAAGTGACAAGATCCCGAGTCGAAATTAGAAACCTGTGTCGGTTCTCTGTAGTACATTGTTATCATTGATTCATTGTACCAAAAGCAAAAAACATTAAGGGTCCGCTTGGTTCAAAGTGAAGAAAGAGAAAAGGAAAGGAATGCAAAAAAATGAGTGAGGTGGGTAATCAATATCTTACCTCCCAATTTACTCTATAATAATTGATTACCCACTACCGGATAATCAATCCCATTACCCACACTAACCAAGCACAAAGACTCTATGATGGTGTGCCCTATTGAATACCTTACCCTTTCCCCACCCCTTAACCCCTACCAAACACCCCTAAATATGCTATCATTAGAGATATATATAGTACTAAATTTCTATAAATACACCTATCATCAGGCGATAAGATTGTGCATTTGAACAAAATCACTATTAGCATAATGACCAACTTAAAAATTGTGAATAAAAGTTCACACAATTTCTAGTTCACAAATCACAATATTCTTGACAATATTAGATACAAAAATTTACTATCTATTCTAATCTGTTACGTCGGTGCAAAATAAAATATAATTTCCTTAGCAACACAATAAGATGGCCCAACTCACTCTCTTAAGATCCAGTGTGAGTCCGGTTTTTAGTTGAACAACCCCTCTCAATGAACTTTCAGCAGAAACTCTCACTCCAACTCCCTTCTCAGCTGAAGGAGCACAAAAAAGGGAAAGACCAACAGAAAGTGGTTCTTCATTTGTTAGGAAACAGTTATTTGAAAGCTTAGCGGAGGAGGAAGCAAGCCCGCAGTCTAAGAAACCAAAAACAAGTGTCGCCGCACCTGGTAACTAACAATGCACAAAAGTTTGCAACCTTTTGTAATGTAGCTATGTACAAGTTGTTAAAAGTATTAAGAAAGTAGTATGGGTAGGCATGTTGCCGTAAGACTAGCCACTGTTATGTAAGTGACAATGTTGTGCAGGAACCTTATAAGGTTCTAATGCCCAAACTACATCTGGGCATACATTTTGGACACTCTTTGCAACGCCGTTGCAATAAAATTATCAACATGGTAGTAGCTGTCCGTATACTATTCGAGCCATTTCTACACTAATAACAAATAGCAGGGGCGAACTTTATGGGACCTACCTTGAAATTACATGAAGAACCACCTTAAATTCAATTGAAAGATAGAACAGACAAGAAATAAAAGGAAACAAAACGAGCCGGAGATGTAAATAGAATTTCCTCGGAGCCTATCAAGAAGAAAAAACAGACAAGAAATAAAAGGAAACAAAACGAGCCGGAGATGTAAATAGAATTTCCTCGGAGCCTATCAAGAAGAAGATAGTGTTTTTGATGATAAAATATAGGGATAATGATTTCTAAACGTATCCAACTTGCCACGTTTTACTAAGTTGTGAATGAAACTTTTAATTTTGCTACCTTGTGGTCTGAACTTACTAATCTTTGCAAACTTGTGTACTAACGGGGTGATTAAGGTTTTTCGTTAGATTTATTTACACAAATCATCCTTCTCGTTAGTACCAACTTGCAAAATAAGTCCTAACGGTCGTTAAATGAGTAACGCCACGTGTCATAATGTGAGTGGTGCCACGTGGAATCGGGGTCAGGTCTGGGTCTCGGTCGTAACCGGGTCGGGTGCCACGTGGACCACTGAGGTGGTGCCACGTGGCATGGAGTATTTATACTCCATTTTGTCTCAGCCGGGATTCTAACCAAGGACCTCTCGTTTGAGAGGTGAAAGCCTTTACCAGCTGCTTAGGCAAAGGTTTCAATAATAATACACGAATTTTATTATTTAACCCGTCTTTATAAACTTTCCTATCTAGTAAAGGTTCAATATCAATTTGACCTGTCACTTTAGGGAGTTTATAAACCGGACCAAAAACTATGAAAGTACCTCCGGACTCGTTTTTTCGTGCTCTTTCCAATGGTGTGCTCGGATAATTTTTTCGACTTCGTCTGAGCCTCGTAAAACGCGAAAATATCGGCGAAACTTATCCGAAAATCACCGTTTTTGCTTTTTTTTTCAAACCCTTGTACCTGCAATACATAATAACACATTTCAAATATATTTGCAATATAATTTAGCATATCATGGTTATTAGTCCATTTTATTATAATTTTTATACTCAATAACACCATAAAACGGACTAATAACCATGAAATATGCTAAATTATATTGCAAATATATTTGAAATGCATTATTATGTCTACCAGTTACAAAGGTTTGAAAACAAAGCAAAAACGATGATTTTTGGATAAGTTTCGACGACATTTTCGCGTTTTACGAGGCTCACACGAAGTCAAAAAAATTATCCGAGCACACCATTGGAAAGAGCACGAAAAAACGAGTCCAGAGGTACTTTCATAGTTTTTGGTCCAGTTTATAAACTCCCTAAAATGACTGGTCAAATTGATATTAAACATTTACTAGATACGACACTTCATAAAGAAAGGTTAAATAATAAAATTCGTGTATTATTATTGAAACATTTGCCAGAGCAGCTGGTAAAGGCTTTCACCTCTCAAACGAGAGGTCCTTGGTTCGAATCCCGGCTGAGCCAAAATGGAGTATAAATACTCCATGTCACGTGCCACCCGACCCGATTTCCGACCCGACTTAACCCGTTATCTGACCCAGATGCCACGTGGCACCACTCATGTGGTGACACGTGGTGACCCATAAGGACTAACTACTGCAGTAAGGGGCTAGCCACAAGGACGTTTTATGTAAATAATGCTAATTGCCCGTTAGGACTTATTTTGCAAGTTGGTACTAATGAGAAGGACGATTTATGTAAATAAATCTAACAGAAAACCTTAATCATCCCGTTAGTACACAAGTTTGCGAAGATTAGTAAGTTAAGATACCAAGTTAGCAAAATTAAAAGTTTCATATACGACCTAGTAAAACGTGGCAAATTAGATATATTTAGAAATCATTATCCCTAAAATATAAGAGGTTGTGGTAAAAAGGCTTTGGATGTGGGGTTCACATATATGTGCAAATTTTGGTTGTTGTCAAATTGAAGTACCCCGTATTTATTCTCTTGGCTTTGTGAATTTTTTTAAAAATAAAAGATCATACAATATTACAATCAAATAGTTTTAAAGTTATCTGAACTATATTAAAAGTTTTTTCTGTTGTAGTATTAGTTGATAGCAAAGGTTCGTAATTTAGGTGTTGCGTAGATTAGAAAAAAGAATATGCATTCTAAGATATTAGTAACTCAAAATTATGAATCAATTTACCGATGTAACAATAAAAAATCAATTACAAATAAAAAAACGCATTATTAACTAAAATATATATTTGATGTTTCGTTTCACTAATAAAATTACGTTAAAATGTGTGTGTCTTGACATAATCCGACTTGACACATTGATCAGTTGATTTTTCACTCAGACTGAGAACCACTTAAGATTTCCGGCTAGGTCCGCCACAAATAAATAGACAAACAAATGTATGTAACCTCGACCCGCCACGCTCGTTAAATAGTAATCTGCTAAGAAAATATGTTAAGTAAGTCAAAAGGTAGGCTAAATATTATTAAAGAGTAAAAATTTAAACGTGCACGATTAGTAGGATAATATAAAACCTGTACGAAGAATAAGAAAAATATTGAGATAACTCCAAAACCTCCTAGATCTTCTGGTTATGAT
Source organism: Artemisia argyi (assembly GCA_030686995.1). Lineage (NCBI taxonomy): Eukaryota > Viridiplantae > Streptophyta > Magnoliopsida > Asterales > Asteraceae > Artemisia > Artemisia argyi. The sequence continues at coordinate 54,549,603 of CM060683.1, read as the reverse complement.
GCTAGATTTGATAGAAGCTTTAACCATCTAAATTATTTTGGTTTTGTCTACTACTTTAAAAAAAATGTGTATATTTATGTTTACAACTCTCAAAATAAAAGAAGTATCTATACTCCTTTATAATGGGTTTAGGACATTTTAAATATAGTAATCTTAAAATTTTTAAGACCAAAAACATTTTTATAAAAAGAAAGTTACTTTTGGTAAGCATAAAACTTCAGCATACACATAAGTAATGTCTTGAATTCTTATAGTTGTAACATTTCCAATATTGATGCATCCCTTTTAAAAAAAAACAAAAACTAGCTAGAAGCTAAAAAATTACATCCCATCAGTAGGGTTTTTAAGCCAATCTAACCTGCTATACACACTTTTTTTTCGACGATTTCAAATCCAAAGAAAAGCAAGCTCTTCGATGCATCCGATTTAAAGCATATAAAGACTTGTAACAGCCCATTAAAATCGAGCTTTGTCCCAACCTTAAGTATACATGCATCACATAAGCCTATCACATATCAAACACATAAAAAATACACACAACTCACTGACAGGTTCTCTCAGTCTCTCGACTCACTTACTTTCGCTACCACCGTCATTGCCACCACCACAAGACCCCTCCACTACCAGACCCCTGAAAAACATTTGTTCGCCACAAAATTAGTCACTGGGTACCCGCTGCCGCATTGCGCGGATACCCTTCTACTGATTAGTAATATATCTTTAATCTCAATTAGTATTATGTATTGATATGTTTTGCACAGTATTATTTATCTCATATAATGGTGTTTTATTCGGCTGTATTGATTGATATGACATATTCCGAATTAAACTTTTAAAATTAACACATTGTGCACAATCTCATTCATTTAATGGTGTTAAAGTCGCCTAGTTTTGCTAACACAATAACAATTTGGGTTGATCATACTTTAGCCCCTAATTTAATGAATTTTAGTTTAAAAAAATAAATAAATAAATAAATAAATAAAAAATAAAAATCTCACATATTTAATGTCTTATACGACTATGCCAGCCGCCCTTTTATCGCAAAGGAAGGCAAGGAATAGAGTATATATATGAATGAAAAACAGTGTGTTCTTGTTAAGATTTCATGTTCTGTTCACATTATAAGCGCAAAATTTAAGTTGGCATCTGGTTTTCACGGCTGTCACTTCAGGGTTATCCGATAATTGAATTCAAGTAATTACGTGTATACGTAATAACTTCAAATATTGACAACAGTTTTGTCTCACAAGAATTATTCTGCCGTTAAATAGTGCTTTTGAGTCGTCTTTCCAATAATAGCAATTTGAATGAACCGTATATGCTAAGTCATGAATTCATGATTGATTTAGAATGATAAAATCAAGATTGGGAACATAGCCCATGATTCTTGACTTTTTATTTTGTGTCTTAGAGGATGTACCCAACATCAACAACCATGTGGTCTAGTGGTAAACACTTAACTTGTTAAGTGTGCCACTAAGAGAGTAGTACCGAATGGGTGACTATCCGGAAAGTCTTCTTTGATTACAGGGTCTGTTGATACTAGGCTTTCAAAGTCCTTCAATGAAGGTTTCAACCCACTAGGGTTCGAATCTGGAGAAGGCAGGGTTTACTTCAAATTAAGTGTCGTGCCTTCGGACGGCTTAAGTTGAAGGTTTTCCCCCATCGGGTTTCGAATTAGTCAAAGATTTCTCCAAAAGAACCGTTCCAAAAAAAAAAAAAAAAAAAAGAGGATGTACCCAACATGGAACCCCACATTTCAGAAGGGTAATTTCATGAGAAAAACGAGTAGTATAGTTACATTAAAAAACTACAAGGGCACAAGGTAAAATAATAGTAATAAATAGTACTATATTGCAAAGGCATATCTAAAAGAGTAGCCAAAAGACATCCGGAGTCATGATGTTTTGTCAATCTATATATATATTTTTTTTTGGATAACTAAAAGAGAGTAAAAACATACCAACATGTATTGTCTGTCTTAATAAAGTTAATGAAGGAGAGAAAATATTCTGAGAATATTAGGGGCCGTTGAGAATATCAGGGGCCGTTCAGTTGGTGAAAAATTTCTCAATTTTTCCATCTCTAAATTTTTTGAGAAATGGGTGGTTTTTCTTCTCTAGAGAAGAGTTGAGAATTTTGAAAATGCGTTTAGTTGGAGTTATATTTTTCTTTTTTAAAAATAATAAAAAGATTACCTCAAATTGCAACGGTGGCGGCGACGGCGGGCGGTGGTGTAGAAGCTAAAAAATTACATCCCATCAGTAGGGTTTTTAAGCCAATCTAACCTGCTATACACACTTTTTTTTCGACGATTTCAAATCCAAAGAAAAGCAAGCTCTTCGATGCATCCCATTTCAAGCATATAAAGACTTGTAACAGCCCATTAAAATCAAGCTTTGTCCCAACCTTAAGTATAAATGCATCACATAAGCCTATCACATATCAAACACATAAAAAATACACACAACTCACTGACAGGTTCTCTCAGTCTCTCGACTCACTTACTTTCGCTACCACCGTCATTGCCACCACCACAGGACCCCTCCACTACCAGACCCCTGAAAAACATTTGCTCGCCACAAAAGTAGTCACTGGGTACCCGCTGCCGCATTGCGCGAATACCCTTCTACTGATTAGTAATATATCTTTAATCTCAATTAGTATTATGTATTGATATGTTTTGCACAGTATTATTTATCTCATATAATGGTGTTCTATTCGGCTGTATTGATTGATATGACATATTCCGAATTAAACTTTCAAAATTAACACATTGTGCACAATCTCATTCATTTAATGGTGTTAAAGTCGCCTAGTTTTGCTAACACAATAACAATTTGGGTTGATCATACTTTAGCCCCTAATTTAATGAATTTTAGTTTAAATAAATAAATAAATAAATAAAAAATAAAAATCTCACATATTTCATGTCTTATACGACTATGCCAGCCCCCCTTTTATCGCAAAGGAAGGCAAGGAATAGAGTATATATATGAATGAAAAACAGTGTGTTCTTGTTAAGATTTCATGTTCTGTTCACATTATAAGCGCAAAATTTAAGTTGGCATCTGGTTTTCACGGCTGTCACTTCAGGGTTATCCGATAATTGAATTCAAGTAATTACGTGTATACGTAATAACTTCAAATATTGACAACAGTTTTGTCTCACAAGAATTATTCTGCCGTTAAATAGTGCTTTTGAGTCGTCTTTCCAATAATAGCAATTTGAATGAACCGTATATGCTAAGTCATGAATTCATGATTGATTTAGAATGATAAAATCAAGATTGGAAACATAGCCCATGATTCTTGACTTTTTATTTTGTGTCTTAGAGAATGTACCCAACATCAACAACCATGTGGTCTAGTGGTAAACACTTAACTTGTTAAGTGTGCCATTAAGAGAGTAGTACCGGATGGGTGATCATCCGGGAAGTTTTCTTTGATCACAGGGTCTGTTGATACTATGTTTTCAAAGTCCTTCAATGGTTCGAATCTGGAGAAGGCAGGGTTACTTCAGATTAAGTGTCGTGCCTTCGGGCGGCTTAAGTTGAAGGTTTTCCCCCCATCGGATTTCGAATTAGTCAAGAATTTCTCCGAAAGAACCGTTCCAAAAAAAAAAAAAAAAAAAATGATGTACCCAACATGGAACCCCACATTTCAGAAGGGTAATTTCATGAGAAAAACGAGTAGTATAGTTACATTAAAAAACTACAAGGGCACAAGGTAAAATAATAGTAATAAATAGTACTATATTGCAAAGGCATATCTAAAAGAGTAGCCAAAAGACATCCGGAGTCATGATGTTTTGTCAATCTATATATATATATATATTTTTTTTGATAACTAAAAGAGAGTAAAAACATACCAACATGTATTGTTTGTCTTAATAAAGTTAATGAAGGAGAGAAAATATTTTGAGAATATTAGGGGCCATTGAGAATATCAGGGGCCGTTCAGTTGGTGAAAAATTTCTCAGTTTTTCCATCTCTAAATTTTTTGAGAAAGGGATGGTTTTTCTTCTCTAGAGAAGAGTTGAGAATTTTGAAAATGCGTTTAGTTGGAGTTATATTTTTCTTTTTTAAAAATGATAAAAAGATAACCTCAAATTGCAACGGTGGCGGCGACGGCGGGCGGTGGTGGCGACGGTCGGCGGTGGAGGATGACACGAGAGATTAGGGGTAGAATGGTGTATGTGATTTGTTGGTAATTCAAACGAACGAAACAAACAAACAAATACGAACAAACTAAGCGGAAGCTTTATTCAAATATCAAACCAAATTACAAAACCAAATTCAAAAGACAAATTCTAATTCAAAGGAACCAAACCCTAATCCAAAAGGTACAAAGAAAACTAATACAGTCAATCCCTATTTATACGCTAAACAAACTTGCAGGACAAGTAACACAAATTACCAAATAACCCCTAAAGTTTAAGTCACTTTTCTAACAATCTCCACCGTGACTTAAACTCCTCCACCTGGTTCAAATCAAATTCAAAGTTCCAAATGCTAGAGATACTAGCCAAATTCAAATCAAACGATCGATTCCCAAAAACGATCCAAAACAAACCGAACAAATACAAACGCCGATAATCTTCAACACAAACAATCAAACGTTAACCGACAAATTCAAACTCGGTTAACCAAACAAACAAATCGGCTCAAACGATCTTCAACAAAGACAATCAAATTCGGACAACCAATCTTCAAAAGCCCGACAAACGAAGATCTCAAATTTTCAAACTAACCAATTCCCAACGATCGAACAAATTTCAAACGACTTGAATCAAGTCTTCAAACACCAAATCGATCTTCAAATTCCAAATACCAAATTCAAATTCCAATGGTCCACTTATATAATAAGAATTACAACCCAAATATCAAATTCAAATTCAAATTCTAATGACCCACTTATCAATAAGTATTATGGTCCAACTTCAAACTTATTATCTAAGTATCAAACAAATACAAGTTAATAAATAACTTGACGAATGAGCTCTAATAATTCAAAAGCCCCAAATATGATACGGATAATAATTTTAATGACCCACTTATATAATAAGAATTACGGTCCAAATTCCAAATTCAAATACCCAAATACCCGAACATAATATATCGATACTTTTCAAAGTTCCCAAATTCTTCGAATATATCAAATAACTTAAACAAACCTAAGCAAAATCCCAAAAACAAAACAAATAACTCACGTTCAATTCCAAGTCTAAGATTTATCCAAAGGCTCAATCCTAGCAATTCCTCAATAGCCCAATATAACAAATACTAAACAATACCTTTTTGGGATTTTAATTCAAACTATGAACAAAACAATCCAACCAAATCCACTCAGAAAAGATGAATTCTAAAAAGTTAAAATCAATAGATCGATTCTTTAATACCAAATTTGACAATCGAACTTCAATTTCGACAAACCGCGAACAAACTTTTTTTTTCTTTTTCTTCTTCATGACTAAACGAATCAACCTAGCTCTGATACCACTTGTTGGCAATTCAAACGAACGAAACAAACAAACAAATACGAACAAACTAAGCGGAAACTTTATTCAAATATCAAACCAAATTACAAAACCAAATTCAAAAGACAAGTTCTAATTCAAATGTACCAAACCCTAATTCAAAAGGTGCAAAGAAAACTAATACAATCAATCCCTATTTATACGCTAAACAAACTTACAAGACAAGTAACACAAATTACCAAATAACCCCTAAAGTTTAACACTTTTCTAACATGATTTTTTTGGAGCTGAGAAAAAAAATGAGAAAGAAAAGAGTGAGAATGGTAGAATGGGCTTTTCAATTTCTTAGTTAAAATTTAGAAAATGAGAATTTCATTTTTTTTGAAAATTGTTAAAAAAAAAAAGTGCGACTAAACACGTTTTCAGTTTTTTCATTTTCTTATGAAAAATTCCTTGGAAAAATGAAAAATTTCTCTCCAACTAAACGCACCCTTAGGGTGCGTTTAGTTGGAGAGAAATTCCCCATTTTTCCAAGAAATTTTTTATAAGAAAATGAAAAAACTGAAAACGCGTTTAGTCGTACTTTTTTCCAACATTTTTCAAAAAAAATGAAATTCTCATTTTCTAAATTTCAACTGAGAAATTGAAAAACCCATTCTACCATTCTCACTTTTTTTCTCTCAATTTTTTTCTCAACTCCAAAAAAACACATACATCATTTTACCTCTAATCTCTCGTGTCATCCTCCACAGCCGACCGTCGCCGCCACGGCCTGTTGTCGCCGCCACCGTCGCAATTTGAGTTAATCTTCTTATCATTTTTAAAAAGGAAAAGTATAATTGCAACTAAACGCGTTTTCAAAATTATCAACTCTTCTCTATAGAAGAAAAACCATCCCCTTCTCAAGGAATTTAGAGATGGAAAAATTGAGAAATTTTTCATCAACTAAACGGCCCATTGGTATCTTGGATTAAAAAAATAATAATAATAAATAAATAAATAAATAAATAAATAGCAGGCTTTTGTCAAATATGTTCAGCATGTGAGTGTTTTAAATGTGATTAAATCTGTCACAAGAACTTTGAGGTGCATGTAAAAATCAAATAAGTAAATGTAAAATCTGTCACATGAACTTTAATGTTTTAGCATGTCACATGAACAACCATTCTGTTTTTCTAGATTTCTTTGAATTTAGCTAGACTTTCCAATTCTATCTTTATCCAGAGTTATTAAAATATTTGAAACTAACTATAGCATTTTCATTGCCTAAACATAAAACTATGTGATATTATTATTTATTTAGACGTGGATATTATACAAATATTGAATGGTGATAGAGGTAGGAATGGGGGTAAAGTTGTAAATTCATGGATCACCATGTGCTATAGGGAGTAGGAACACAACAAATAAAGAAAAGTGAAAGCAAAAGGGAATCAAAGACTTATGGTCCCTATTTTGATGGCACGTTTTTGCATTTATACATGTTTTCCTTTAATGGCCTCTAATCATACATTGTTTTGGATTCTATTCTTTGTCCTCGATTATTCAACGACAAAGTAAAAAGTTTTCATACTATTTATAATATATAAATGTGTGTGAGTAATCCGAAAACGCGTATCTATTGAACCAAGATAACACATTAACGAGTTATATAGACACGGGTCTAATAGACCCTACATGTCACTTAACTTCAATCACGCAAGTTGATGAAGAAATTAATAGAAAACATATAAGATATTTAATTTATAATATTTATGTTGGTGTTGTTGAATGTCGATATCCATCTCAATTCATGTCGTTCGTTATTAACAAAACATATTCATTGTGACAAAGGATAACATGTGAGTTTGTGATAAGTATAATACGGAGTAATCATTTGATCATTAATCAATGCATAAAGATTAAATGAGGGGTTGGCAATGGGTGCGGTAGCATGCGGTGAGGGATGATTCCCCTGCGGGAACACCGCCGCCGTGGGTGCGGGGTTGCTGCGGTGGCCACTGCAGCGGCAAACTTTACCGCACAAGAGAGGAGCCAAAATTCGACCGTTGGGCACAAGAAGACAAGAAAACAAGTAAGTGAAGGGTGATGGGTGTTTTGCCAACAAAAAATGAGTGAGTGAAAGAAAAAGTGGGGGATGATGTGGTATAAGAGGATTGGGTGTAAGTGAGGTAAGAGATTTGGGGTGAGAGGTGTATTGTCAACCCCTCAATAGGAACGCAAGAATATAACTCTGTATGAACCTTTTTGATACTTCAGTCTTAAGCAAAATAAATAAATAAATAAATAAAAAGAAAAAAAAAAAAAACATCGATAATATTTTAGTATTTTAGTATTTTACTGTTTTTTTCTTCGCTATACCAAATTTGGTCTAAATAATGCATCCTAATTAATTTTTGTTATTTTTTCATGAAGCACTTGAAGTAAAAATAACCGCAAACTCAAGTTAGTGTTGAAAAGTTCAAAAACCTAGTTAGATTTGATGTTTTAATAATTATATTTGAATCATACAAACCAAAAACCCCTTCTCAAACAAAGTATTTCGCACGTCCCAAATTATTTACTCGCCTTTTTATCAGTTTGTTGGCTGTTTAAATATAGCTTGAAAAAAAAAAGAAAAAAAAAAAGTTTAATCAAATTTACCATCCATATTACTATTATTTAAAATTATTATTATAAATTTCATGAAAATATTATTGAATTATTTAAAGATAAATCTGTATTTTACAAAAGATAAGAAAACTTGTTTTTTAGTTTGTACTCTTTACAAAAGATAAGAAAACTTGTTCTTAAGTCATGAAAAGATAATTTCTTGTCATGTTTAAATCATTTCGTGACATGTAACATGTATGATTGGCATCTATATTTTAAGATTAACGATATGTCGATATAGATTAGTTAGCATGATATGAATGTTTTATAGTTTCACAATTGCTAAAATATATGCTTATATTTGATGATAATAATAATAATAATAATAATAATAATAAGCATAATTAAATGAACTTAAAAGTGGACCTAACGTATTAATGACTTGTATTTATAATGTACAAGTTATTAATACATTAGATTCTCTTTAAATAAATCTAATTAGGCCTGTCTATTATCCTTTTTGAAAGCTGTTTACTATAAATTTGACACCTGTTTCAAGTTTCAACTACTAATATGTTAATTTATTGATTAAAACTTATGAATAAAAGATGTTTTAAAACAAAATAATTGAAATATTAAAGTAAACTTTCGACAAAATTTCACCGTTCGTCCATAAACTTGTCGCAATTCGCGCGTTTCGTCCTTAAACTTTTTTTTTTGGCATTTTCGTCCCTGAACTCTGCATTTTTCGCGTGGTTGGTCCCTAAACTCTCATTTTGGCTAATCATGGTCAATTTGCTGGTTCCACACCTTGTGAAGTTACTAAAATTCCCTTTCTTTTTATCTTAATTTACAACGCACATTTAACCACCACCTTAATGTATTAAATGCCCCAAAATAACTATGAATTATCAGATAGTACAAAGCTTTAGCTGTGTCACTAGTCTAAGCTTCATGAGCTGCTCCAATGTGCGACTAGGACATCACATGAACATCCTAACATCTTTGCCCCATGTTGAATATATCAGTCAATCAGATGCAATAATCGACAAAGCCAAATCCATGTACTACAATCTCCATAGTACTTCGTATATGATCTTCATTGAACGAACAAGATAAATAACCATAATAATCAGTATTATCAATGAACACCATGAAGCCGTACAAACGTATTAAGTGTAGCAGTGGAAACGAATTACACGAGCAGTGGCAACAATCACTTGAGCAGTGGTAAATTGTGCGAGCCGTGGGAACGATATAGGCAGCAGTGGAAACGTTTTAAAGCAACAGTGGAAACTTGTAACGGAGCAGTGGTAAAATAGTACTACCAGTGGAAACACATTTGCATAGCAGTGGTAAAATAGAGAAACATATTAGTGGGAACATTCAATAGGGATATGCGAATAATCAGTTACCATAGAATGATCTCATCCTGCTTGTAGCCTCGCTCCCTCAAAATCAGTAACACTATGCGTAGTACCATTAGTTTAAATAACAAATAATCGTGAACAGCTCACTTGTTGATTCAATATGTTTCTTCAATCCAAATAAATAAGCAGCTATGCGTAGTACCATTAGTTTAAATAACAAATAATCCAGATATTTATATTCTCACTTACAGATTCCATTGAGATTTATCTGAAAAAGTATCCCAATACTTTCTGTTAATCAAGATTCCATTGAGATTTAACTAATCTGTACATATCAAATATTTCATTGCTTTGTGCCTTTGTATTTAAACTACTTCATAAAATAATGTACAACTTACAATGAGTAAAACTTAGTTGAATACATGTCGCATATACGCATCTACTTGATTGGCTCCAAACGGTCAACCTAATTGACCAGGTGATGGTCAACAGGGTCAAACTGCCTAGAGTCAATGCTCCGTGGAAGTATAGTGGTTTCCCCGGGTCGTTATGTCCCGACGAGGTGTGATGGTTATTTAAACGGGTTTGTGATCGGGCGAATTTGGACAGAAAAAGGGGTAATAAGGGTTTGAATGATTACACTACGAGATTAGGAATGAAAACGATTCAAACAAACTATATTAACAATAACGTGAAACCTATTTAACCTAAAACGTAAGCTACAAATTTAAAATCAGAATTTGCTTAAAGATAAGCAGAAAAATAAGCCAAACGGTGAGCTGGGGGCTATAAGTGCTAGAAATTTCAAGTTCTCAATCTTAGTACAAAAATCACAAAAAATCTTTGAAGTTTTGAGATTCTGCCAATGGTACACTTTTGACTTTTTGTTGAAACTTGGAATTTTGACTTGGGCGAGTTTCTAACCTTCCTAGATTACTGATTATGGTGTATTATGTTAAGATGAAGCTGAATTAAACAAGTTTAACAAGTCTCCTACCTATCATGATGAGTTGGCCTCTTACATTTCCAACAGTGAACTACTAAAGCATTTGAGAGGTTGGTTTGACTTTTTATCATATGCAAACTGACTTTAAGACCTACACTAACCCAAACACCCTTAATGAAACCTAATTTCACCAGCAATACAGCAAAACAACATCCATAACACTTCTAACCTCAGTTGACAGGCTTAAGCCAAACACACTTTTAAGGAACACTTAACACTACAAATGCTTAACTATACTACTTATTAGCTAACTAATGATGCACACTAATTAAACCAGTGATATAAAAGCTATATAGAACCTACAATCCTACAAGTAAGAAGCAGAAACAAAGATGACAAATGCAAGCTAATATAAGGCAGAATGAAACAGAATTTGAACAAATAAGGAGCATAAACAATAACAAGCATTCACTAAGCATCTAACAAGCTGAGATTAACTATAATAAACATCAAATAAGCAAAATAACCAGAAACTAAGCAACAACTCAATCAATTTCAGATTTAGAACTAGAAAAAGGTAAATAAGAACTTACAAATTCATGACCTAACTGAAATAGGGGAATCACTTCAAACACAACCTATCTCTTAGATAGGCTAAACATCACCAGGAACCATCAAATCAACACCAGAAACCCATGAATCTAAGAACATGAGCATTCGTTGACTTTTGTTGACCATATTCTTAGAACAAATTAAGGCAGAATTTCACTAACAAATATCCACCACAAACTATTATTTAGCTTGAAAGAGATTAAGAACATAATATTAAGGCTTAAAACTGATTTGGAAATTAAATTGCAATGGAATTTAAATGAAAACTAGAATTGTATTAATAGAAAAACTTAGTACAATTGAAATCAGAAGCTAACAACACTTTGAAATTACACTAGAATTATTTCTACCCTAAGTTACTCTACTGCTAACCTAATTGACTACTGCCATCCAATGGCTACACATTTTTCTATTTATACTAAAATTAAACAACGGTTTCTTCTCTTTCTTCCCCATGTTGTGCTTTCCCACCTTCATTCTTAGTCGTTGGATTCCACAATTTGATCTTGGCCACATATTAGGTTTTGGTGGGACACTTGGGGTAGAGGGAGTTTGGCAGATAGCTCTTTGGCAGAGGGTGTGTTTTGTTTTGGGGTGGTGGAAAGATAGTGTAGGGTGGCTGTATGGAGTAGGGTGTGGAGTGTGTTAGTAGAAGTGATGATGGGATGTTGGGGTGTTTCAGGTTTTTACAGGCAAAGAGAGGGGAAAAGGGGGTGAGGTGAGGTCAGGTTGTGTTTGTTTTATTTATTTATTTTGTAGTTTAACTCTAGGTTTGACCCTGGGGGTGGTTTTTAATAAAACGGGGTGAAGGGTTTTGTGGGGAATGGGCTTGTGAAGGATTTTGGGCCAAAGTATAAAGGGTGGGATTTGGATTGGGTGGTTTATTATTTTGGGTTGGATTGGTTTGTTTGGTTTTGGTATAATACACAAGGGTCCATTTGGTGTAATAGTTACAAATCACAAGGACTAATGTTGTATTTTCTGAAAAATCATGGACTAAAAATGTATTTATTCCAAAGTTATCTCAAGGGTTAAACATAACAAGTCTGAATAGAATAAGGGTTATAAAAGATAATTTTCCATTTTTGAAAACCCGAGGGACTTGTTTTGCAATTTTCCAAATTACGGGGACCAAACATGTAAACTTTTCAAAACTTTCACCCAGGGGCCCATTTTGATAACTTTTGATTTCCCAAGGTTCAAAAATGATTTTTCTTTCAAAAATATCCCACCAGGGACCAATTCTGCCAAAATCTGAAACTCCAGGGACTAAAATGCAAATTTCCAAAACTTTTCCAATTTTTCACCAAAGGACAAAATATGACAACTTATGATTGTAAAAGGACCTTTGGTAATAATTTTCCATATTTTGAATGACCAGGGACTAGTTTTGTTAATTTTTGAAAGTCGGGGGACTGAAACTGCCAATTTTGCAGACTTTGTACGTTTTTCAACTGTTTTTACTCGTTTTGCATCTGAAACATATAAAACACAATTTTGAAATATTTTTAGTATTTTGATGCATTTCTGAGTGTTTTTGTATGTTTTGCAGTTCAAATTTAACCAAAAATGATGAGTGTTTGAGCACTCATCAATCCCCCACACTAAAATATTGCTAGTCCCTAGCAATAACTGTTTTGAAAACTTGATGGATTTTAAACTCTTTACCAAAAGCCATCACTTCTGGAGTAGCCAGGTTTAAGAACTGTGGCACACCTGATAACCGTGTGATTTTGAGCAAACCACCAGCTGTCAACGGATTTGATTAGTCTTTACCAAAAGCCGTTTGCTTCTGGACTAGCCAGCTCTTGATAGAATAGTCAACATCTTGGTGAGCTGATTACCAATTATGGATTTTCCACTTCCTTTACCACAAGCCATAATCTTGTGGGCTAGCCAACTCATTCGCTTTATGGGATATGGCGAGTTGAGGTACCATACAATTTTGGGCAAATTGTAAGCCGTAAACGGATTTGATATATCTTTACCAAGAGCCGTTTGCTCCTGGATTAGCCAATCCCTTTTGTCGTTTAGACATGGCGGACTGATAACCACAAAAATTTTGAACTCAAGTGAAAATTTTTTGAAATTTTGGCTAAAAACGGGGATATAAGATAGTAAAATGTGATAAAATTCGCTAGAATAGCGAAATACCCCCCCCCCCCCCCCCCCCCCACACTTAGCATGAATATTGTCCTCAATATTCAAAGTCCCGGCTATTATGCCGACTCTTTGAACGTAAAAGGGCAACATTACAAGCTAAGCGTGGAAAACACCATTTTGTATTTTCACTTCATTTGTAACCATAGCATGGGTAACTCCCCCACACTTAGGGTGAAAACCCTATAAGCATGCTACTGTTTTTGTTTACCGAGTCGCTAGCTTGACTCGACCCCGAATTCATTTGTCCTTGGGGAAGCATGATGTGGAAGAAAAAATATCCATCGGACTTTCATTCAAGATGTTTAGACAAACATTTGAAGCACGTGAAAGTTCCACACCGATGAGATAAGTATCCGGCTCAAGATAATGATACATGAAAATGCCGTGGTCAAATATAGTGTCTTCATTCCCGAAGGAGTGAAGAACAAGAGAAGTCACCTTATAGGTGAAGAAAAGGAAGAAAACCATGATGAAAATCTTGATTTGATATTCTTCCTCGAGAGGAGGCTCATTAGCCTGAGTTTGGCTTTCAAAGGTTAAGCTCAAAAACATCCCGGGAGGGTGGGTGGGAATTTGCAAATCCTCATGATTGAGTGCATCTCCCCCCGGGCTATCAAACTCCGAAGGAGTCATGATATGATGAGTGAGTTCACCGGAGAACTCCTCATGAAGAGAATTATTCACAAGATGTGAATCTGTGAACTCATGTTCCGGAATAGACTCATCACAATCCTCATTCTGAATATCAAATAGTGGATTATTAGAAATCAAAGTGAATTCAGATTCGAATTCAAATAGAGGATTGGTGAGAGTAGTATTGAATGTTTCGGGAACAAAGAGATTAACATTCTCTATTGGACTGTTGGGATAAGAACTGAGTGGTGGATCATGATATAGGAGACTTTCAATTTCTCCCATATCGGCTTTAAAGTCGAGGAGACCATCATCACTTTCTAGTGAAAGTGGATTGATGTGAGTAAGTTCATCGGCGAACTCCTCAAGAAGAGGATCAGCATCAGACTGTGGGAGTGATGCCTCAATATACTCAATGTCTCCATGAGATGTACAATCATCATTAAAATCTGAGAAAGTCTCAAAATGATCGTTTGAACACTCAAGAGGGGAAAGTGAATCACACACATGATCAAAAGTTCCCTGTGACTCTCTCGGGATTGGGATAAGGTTCTCAACACTAGACTTTATGAATTCGTCCGATTCCTTTACAGGAATAGTGCTAAGATGCTCGTCCCCTATGCTCAGAGAGTGAGTGTGAACTTCGGGTGTGATAACAACAGACTGAGGGAGTTGAGAAGGACTAGCAGACATGGGTTTTATAAACTTTATTTGTTCTTCTGCTAGTAATTCTATCATAGTCTTTTCTCCCTGATTTTCCGAGGAAGGAATCACAACAGATGAACTTGATGAACCCTTATAAAATTGAGAAATATCAAGGGTAACATCATCATCATCATCGTCGAGAAAAGCAGCATAGCGAAATATGGCACGTGTTTTAGCTGCTTGTTCTAAGACTAGCAATTCTCTCAATTCGTTTCTAGCATCTCGTTCTTCAGCAAGTAATTCTGCCATAGATTTCTCACGAGAGTTTTGAAACGATGTAGTAACCAACTCCTCTTTAAGTTCTTTCAATATATCAAGAGCCTCTAGTAAAAGGTCTTGCTCAGTATCATGAGGAGTTGCTTGGATCATTTGGTTTTGTGGAGGTGGGTCTGAAAACGAATAGTCGTAATTGTTACAAGGAAATGGATTCCTTGTTTAACAATCCGAACTGAAGTGTGGACCTCCACAGTAATCACAACAGTAAAACTGATGTGGTTGTGGGTTGTATGTGCTAGAGTCATAATTGTTATCAAGAAACTGCTCATAGACAAGCGTGTTTCCCGATTGACAATCAGAACTGTAGTGTGAACCACCACAGTACTCACAACAGTAAAACTGTTGAGTCTCATGGTGTGGTAACTGATGGAATGAATCAGTGGTGTCATGGTAGGAATAGGGATTTTGGTTATAGACAGACCCGTTTCCTGACTCTACCATGCCACAATTGGGGCAATTGCCATCATTATAAGGACTACCACACCATTGGCAAACCAGAAGGTGTGGATGAGACATAGAAAGAATCAAAAGGTTTGGGAGGGTAAGGAATGAAGAATCAAAGATGTGAGAGGGTAAAGGTGAATATTTTTGGGTTTTTGGATAAACATTTTGTACAAATAAGAAAGAAAATATTTTTGTGTTTTTTTGTGTTCGTTGAAAACTGAATTTAAAATATTTTCGTGAACGGTTTTGTTTTTATATGAAAATAAGAAGATAATATGAACAAGGGTGGTAAATATACAATGGATGTATATCCCGATTCACTAATACGCAAAACCGTTTAGAATAGCGCGCACACCTCCCCGGCAGCGGCGCCAAAATTTGATTGGCTTCAAACGGTCAACCTAATTGACTAGGTGATGGTCAACAGGGTCAAACTGCCTAGAGTCAATGCTCCGTGGAAGTATAGTGGTTTCCCCGGGTCGTTATGTCCCGACGAGGTGTGATGGTTATTTAAACGGGTTTGTAATCGGGCGAATTTGGACAGAAAAAGGGGTAATAAGGGTTTGAATGATTACACTACGAGATTAGGAATGAAAATGATTCAAACAAACTATATTAACAATAACGTGAAACCTATTTAACCTAAAACGTAAGCTACAAATTTAAAATCAGAATTTGCTTAAAGATAAGCAGAAAAATAAGTCAAACGACTTAAATAGAAGCTATCACTTTATTTATGTTTTTGGTTTTTCTTTATTTTACAACCTACTTTTACTAACGTAACCCAAATTTAAAAACGTAAAAGTTATTTAAATAAAACGCGAGTTAAAATTAAAATAAACGCGAGTGCGCGAAATAAAAAGTGAAATTTATGCTACGCAAACCCTACGGACATGAAAATTATATTTTTACGATCCTAACGATAAAAGAAAATTTTAGAAAAAAGAAAATTATTTTTTTGACTTTTTAATTATTTATTATTAATTAATTACTAACTAGACTTAATTAAACTAATTAAACTAATTTAATTATAATAAATACTAAATGGAAAGTAAAAATTATAAAACTTTTTCTATAAATACATTAATATAACAGAAACTTAATAAAAATATAAAATTACCTAAGTACTAATAAATAAGCTTTTTTATAATTAATTACTTATTATTTATTTAAAACCTAAATTAAACTATTTTAATTATAATAAATATTAAACTAAGTTGGAAAATTCTGAAACTTTTTGAGAAAAAACTACAAGTTAATATAATCCTACAAAAAATATAAAAAAGGTTGGTGCAGTACAGAATAAGCAAACAATAAGCACTTAAAAGCTGTTAAGGCTTATTTAAGCCAAATGGAAAAGGAAGGGTCAAACATTTGATTTTGCAAAGATATACTGAAAAAAGACCCAAGGGCAACTGGCATCCAGGTACCATTCCATCATTCTCAAAGGGGAGAGGTCTCAGGTTCGACCCCTGCCTCTCCCTTTTTGCAATTTATTTTTTTTTTCAATTTTTATTTTACAAAACTATTTAACCACTAAAATGTGACAACTTTAAAAAAGACAAACTAAATGGGGCTTGGAAATAAGCTCAGTAAGAGCTTATGAGCTTCACAGTTGAGCTTATGAGCTCAAAGTGAAAGTTTTGACTCAAATAAGCTCTTAACCACCTAACAAGCAGATACCAAAGAGTGAAATGAGATAAGACAAATGAGAAAAACCTAAAATAAGCTGAGAATACAAGAAAAAGCCACAGGTAAAGCTGTTAAGTTGAAATAAGCAAATCCTAGTACCACTTGAAATACACTCAGGCCTATGGGCAATGTTGCAGGGCTTGGTTTGAGCTTGTCCAATAAGCTGAGAAGCCAATTGAGTTTGGAACCAACAAGATTGGTCTCTGAACTTTCCATAAAGTCCAATAATGCATACTAAATCTCACTCATGAGCTCAGAAGGAGCTTATGAAAATGAGCTTATAACTCACTGATGTGATGAACATCAGTTGGGTGGGCTATTTTTGGAACCAAAATAAGCAACTTGATAAGCATACAAATGAGAAATAAGCACAAGAACAACAAGAGGGACTGGCATACTTTCTAAAATACCCAAGGGCTTAAGCTGGGACCCACTAATGAGGCCTTGAAAGCTCATTGAAAATGGGCATGGGACTGAGGGTCTGTGTAGCAGGGGAGGCAGTCCCCCTGCAGCTCACTTTGAGCACTTGTGGGTCCCACACCAAAAATCACAAAAATGAAATAAGCTTAGAAATCTAAAGGTGAGCTGGGGGCTATAAGAGCTAGAAATTTCAAGTTCTCAATCTTAGTACAAAAATCACAAAAAATCTTTGAAGTTTTGAGATTCTGCCAATGGTACACTTTTGACTTTTTGTTGAAACTTGGAATTTTGACTTGGGCGAGTTTCTAACCTTCCTAGATTACTGATTATGGTGTATTATGTTAAGATGAAGCTGAATTAAACAAGTTTAACAAGTCTCCTACCTATCATGATGAGTTGGCCTCTTACATTTCCAACAGTGAACTACTAAAGCATTTGAGAGGTTGGTTTGACTTTTTATCATATGCAAACTGACTTTAAGACCTACACTAACCCAAACACCCTTAATGAAACCTAATTTCACCAGCAATACAGCAAAACAACATCCATAACACTTCTAACCTCAGTTGACAGGCTTAAGCCAAACACACCTTTAAGGAACACTTAACACTACAAATGCTTAACTATACTACTTATTAGCTAACTAATGATGCACACTAATTAAACCAGTGATATAAAAGCTATATAGAACCTACAATCCTACAAGCAAGAAGCAGAAACAAAGATGACAGATGCAAGCTAATATAAGGCAGAATGAAACAGAATTTGAACAAATAAGGAGCATAAACAATAACAAGCATTCACTAAGCATCTAACAAGCTGAGATTAACTATAATAAACATCAAATAAGCAAAATAACCAGAAACTAAGCAACAACTCAATCAATTTCAGATTTAGAACTAGAAAAGGTAAATAAGAACTTACAAATTCATGACCTAACTGAAATAGGGGAATCACTTCAAACACAACCTATCTCTTAGATAGGCTAAACATCACCAGGAACCATCAAATCAACACCAGAAACCCATGAATCTAAGAACATGAGCATTCATTGACTTTTGTTGACCATATTCTTAGAACAAATTAAGGCAGAATTTCACTAACAAATATCCACCACAAACTATTATTTAGCTTGAAAGAGATTAAGAACATAATATTAAGGCTTAAAACTGATTTGGAAATTAAATTGCAATGGAATTTAAATGAAAACTAGAATTGTATTAATAGAAAAACTGAGTACAATTGAAATCAGAAGCTAACAACACTTTGAAATTACACTAGAATTATTTCTACCCTAAGTTACTCTACTGCTAACCTAATTGACTACTGCCATCCAATGGCTACACATTTTTCTATTTATACTAAAATTAAACTAGGGTTTCTTCTCTTTCTTCCCCATGTTGTGCTTTCCCACCTTCATTCTTAGTCGTTGGATTCCACAATTTGATCTTGGCCACATATTAGGTTTTCGTGGGACACTTGGGGTAGAGGGAGTTTGGCAGATAGCTCTTTGGCAGAGGGTGTGTTTTGTTTTGGGGTGGTGGAAAGATAGTGTAGGGTGGCTGTATGGAGTAGGGTGTGGAGTGTGTTAGTAGAAGTGATGATGGGATGTTGGGGTGTTTCAGGTTTTTGCAGGCAAAGAGAGGGAAAAATGGGGTGAGGTGAGGTCAGGTTGTGTTTGTTTTATTTATTTATTTTGTAGTTTGACTTTAGGTTTGACCCTGGGGGTGGTTTTTAATAAAACGGGGTGAAGGGTTTTGTGGGGAATGGGCTTGTGAAGGATTTTGGGCCAAAGTATAAAGGGTGGGATTTGGATTGGGTGGTTTATTATTTTGGGTTGGATTGGTTTGTTTGGTTTTGGTATAATACACAAGGGTCCATTTGGTGTAATAGTTACAAATCACAAGGACTAATGTTGTATTTTCTGAAAAATCATGGACTGAAAATGTATTTATTCCAAAGTTATCTCAAGGGTTAAACATAACAAGTCTGAATAGAATAAGGGTTATAAAAGATAATTTTCGATTTTTGAAAACCCGAGGGACTTGTTTTGCAATTTTCCAAATTACAGGGACCAAACATGTAAACTTTTCAAAACTTTCACCCAGGGGCCCATTTTGATAACTTTTGATTTCCCAAGGTCCAAAAATGATTTTTCTTTCAAAAATATCCCACCAGGGACCAATTCTGCCAAAATCTGAAACTCCAGGGACCAAAATGCAAATTTCCAAAACTTTTCCAATTTTTCACCAAAGGACAAAATATGACAACTTATGATTGTAAAAGGACCTTTGGTGATAATTTTCCATATTTTGAATGACCAGGGACTAGTTTTGTTAATTTTTGAAAGTCGGGGGACTGAAACTGCCAATTTTGCAGACTTTGTACGTTTTTCAACTGTTTTTACTCGTTTTGCATCTGAAACATATAAAACACAATTTTGAAATATTTTTAGTATTTTGATGCATTTCTGAGTGTTTTTGTATGTTTTGCGGTTCAGATTTAACAAAAAATGATGAGTGTTTGAGCACTCATCACTACTTAAAAAAGTTTATATAAAATATCATATAATAAAGTACTTTTTATTTGGATGCCATGTGGTCAATATTATGCCATGTGGTCAATATTTGCCCGTGGTTGTAATCTCGACTACCATTCAATCGAATATTAGTAGGAGATGAAAACAGTTTAGTTTGTGAACAATTTTACAAGAAAGCAAAGCTATTTGCTGGAAGGTTATGGGTGTAATTTGTTTTTGGATTATAACTATTATTTGTTATTGTGCTTATGCCTTCTTTTGAATGAATTTTGTTTCTTGAAAAAAAAAATTAACAATATAGATACCAGTACTAACGTTAAAGATACCAGTACTAACTTGCGAACAAGCAGTATCAACTAGAAATATTGTCTTGTTCTTGTTCTTATTATCATTCGTAACTTCTAGACAACTCATAACAAACTCAAAATTTAAACCACAAATCCCTCAAAGCAACTCACGTTGGTGTACTGGTACCGTTCGTGTTCGGGTTTATTCGGTTTGTGGTCCGTGTGAAACTCAGTTTCGGTTCATGCGAAAGTTGGAGAGTAGCATGAAATAGTTTTGGTTCACGTGAGACAACATTCGAATTCTGGTTGTGATCATTGGTTCATGTTCAAATAGTTCGTCTTGGTCTCATTCGCCGGAGTTGTATTGTTTGTGATTCGGTAGAAGATTGGGTTACGGTTAGCTTTTGGGTTACGTCGGGGTCTTGAGTTTCGATCATGCCTCGTTGTATCATAGTGTTGGTGTTCGCGTTTCTGTTCGGATCTATTCTTGTTTTAGCTAGTCTGCAGGTAACCCTCGAACCATCTGTCTAATATATAAACATGTGCTACATGCAAATATTATGATTACGAAATCTTGTTATAGCAACATACTACAATTTTAAACTAAATCACCAACTAATGTTTCATGAGTCTCACATCATGTCTAAGTTTGTATAATGAACTTATATTATTTTGTAAGTATCATAATCTCAAATCCTTATAAATATATATGATAAGTTGTTAAGGTACATATATGTAACTGATATGTAGCACAATAAAGAATAATTGTGATATGATTTAACGAAGTAACTGGGTACCAAAGATTTAACTATGATTTGTATATCCATGTTTAATAGTATCATATATCACAACATAGATATATACAACAAATTATAATTGGTAAAAGGAACCATACCCACATATAGAATTTGATTCGCATATGTACAAGATCATTTCATGAGCACAACAGATACTCCATTATATTTGCATTGTTATTTAACACATTTAAATGTGTTTGTAAATTAAGATAAAAAGAAAGGGCATTTTAGTAACTTCACAAGGTGTGTAAGTAGCAAATTGACCATGAGCAAACAAAATGGGGTGCCAGGGACTATACACGCCGTCGTTTGACAACTTCAGGGACGAAAATGCCAAAAAAAAAGTCTAAGGACGATATGCGCAAAATGCGACAAGTTTAGGGACGAACGGTGAAATTTAGTCTAAACTTTCATTACAAGAACGAATAAATACATCGAATTTAACAAAAATTAAGTACGAGGTTAAGGGTTGAAGTTAGCTTTATTCCGAGGGCAATGTGGTAAAGCATTTTTATAGGACATGTGATTCTTTACACTTTTCCATCAAAAAGTACCAAGTCATAAATCCTCTAAAATCAACCACCATATGTTCCCACTAATCCATTTGACCCCAAAATAGAAATTTACTTACATTTAAAAAAAAAAAAAAAAAAAAAAAAAAAAAAACTTTTAACCATGTTAGTTTTGGTACATATTATTTCATGTTACTAGCTGCAACACTATTTGGGTAGACCAAAACTCGTGTGTAACGATATCATACCAAACGTGTCGATTCTCTAATAATACAGAACGATATAAAAGAAAAAGAAATTGATCATCTAACCGGTCGCACAACCAACATGAAAAAATAAATTCTGTAACATCATTACTAGAGACACGAGACATCATAAGAAACGAACATACACATCTAAAATCTTATTTTTACTACATTTTAGTTGTTAAAACTATATATAACCTTAAAAAGAACGAAATAAACTTTCTGATCAGTTCTAAATATATAAGAACGATTAATCACATATAAAACTAGCTCCTTTTACATAGAATTTTATGTCGATTGTCGTCACGAAGAGCTGTTTTCTCGTGAAAACGCAGAAATTAACGACTCTTTTGTCAATTGTTCGGGTCCTTGAGACTTGACAACAAAAGTATGAAACACCAGATCATTTATGGCATTCATTTTCGATTCCACCACTTTTATCTTTGATTCTTCAAATGTTTGAATCACTTTCGACACAGGGTGTGCTTCTAAAGGACTAGTAACGCGCACGACAACTTCGTTCTCTGTTGCTTGAACTTCGATTTTCTCTAAAGACACTTTGTAATTCGGTGATTGTCTTTCTGATTCCATTTCCTTAAGCTTCTTTTGAAGATCAGTAATGTACGTTATCGCATCACCTAACAACGATGCTTTGTCCATTTTCGAAATATTTGGTACTACAGCTCGTAACGCGTAGAATCGTTGGTTTAGCTTCTCGCGCCTTTGTCTCTCGGCTTCGACATGATTTAATGGCTCTTCACGCCCATTAGCTGGTTTACGCCCACGTTTCCTAGGTCGTTTTTCGTCGTTTAGCGCGCTTACCAGTTCTCTATCATCTCTTACCAAGCACTCGTCCGAAACCTTCGACTCGGTGATCCCCGTAAAATCAATTTGCAGCTGTGGGCCCGGTTTTTTCGCCCAATTCGCAAAAGGAACCCTTGGCTCCTCCGGTTTCCGAACCGCGATTTTTTCGCGAAACTGTGGTTGGTTCAAACCCGAACTTAAATCCTGCCCAAATATCTTAGACATCTTGATCGTACTTAAAGTACGATCAGGATGCCCATAACCATTGGTTATATTATTACCCGAAAAAGAAGCTCTTATCGACTGCAAAACACTGGGATTCTCAGGTATGGATCTAACTGATCCAACCTCGAGAACCCCGATGTCAGTCGGGACCATAACAACTGTCTGAATGCCAGCTGCTTTAGCAAGATTGGACCTAAAACAATAATCGGAACCAGAACTCAATGCATCCGAGATCCACACGTCTCGCCCTGCCCCGAAACATCTCCCGGGCCCACCTTCACCATTTCGAAACAAAAAATACATAGACAACAAAAAAAACATTTCAGTATCAGTAACTTTATCCAACCCATAAGCATAATTATCCTCATCCAAACCACCAAACAACCCATGCACTTTTTGTAAAACATTTTTTTTCACCATTTGTTGCTTCTCATCATTTTCTAACCTAAACCTTAGAATTCGACCTATATCGAATTCTTCACCTTCTTTAGGCTCTCTACACGACCCATCACCCCATCCTAGCACCAACTCGCCACTTTTCGAACGAGAAACTTGCCAAAAGATAGCATAGTTCCAGCTAAACCTAGCAGAGTTTGGATTGTCCACTAGATGTGATAACTTATGTTGCAAGTTCTCATCATTAGCCAATGAAGTAAAGGAACATTCATTAGCAAAAGATGTTGATAGTAAATAATTAAATGCTTTTGATCCTAGTACACTTGAAATAATGGACTTATCTTCTTCTGATATATTTTCTTCTCCAACCATACTAGCTTCGCTTTTCATATAAAAAATTTGCAAATTTTATGGTAAGTTGTGCGAAAACAAAAGTTAAGGTTGTTGTTTTGGGACATGAAGATTGAGAATTGTTTGTTGAAATGGTTGCAAAGGATGGGGTGTTTTTTATTAGAGAGAGAGAGAGAGGAGGGGAAGTGGTTTGTTTGTGTTGGTCCTTTTAATCTAATACTTGCGTGTGTATATACTATGGCACGTTGTTCTATAGGGGTACTCATGAAACTAACCATGGTTGGGTTATAATATTTTACTTTTTATTATTGATCTTTTGATAGTGACATTATTTTATTCACGGAATGTAATACTCGTTTTTTTTTTTTTTCCTCTCTCTCTATTTACTTCTCCTCTAAACTAAATTAAATATATTATTTTTTTTATTTTCTCATTGTTCCAAAATTTAAAATTTATTTTCATTTTATAGTAAACTAGACCAGTACCCATGCATATCAATGGAATTTTATAGTGGCAGATAGGGATGACAATTTCTGACCCAACCTGAAACCGACATAAAATTAACATGTTCAGATTGAATTTATAGTAGATTTCGGGTCGAGTTTGGGTCGACCCAACTACCTGTTTATTAAACAAGTCAGGTTCGGGTTGAGAATAAATTAAGCGGATCGACCCGCCAAGCCGTTTAATATTTTTTACATAAATTAAAAACTATTTATATTTTATTATACGGGTCAAACCGCAAACCCGTTTAACCTTTTTAACTCATGTAATATTCTTACTTTTGTATATAAAACGGGTTAAATGGGTCAACCTGAAACCTGTTTAAACTATACGACCTGTCTAACCTATTTAACCCGCTAACCCAAGTATATATATGGATTAAATGGGTCAGGTCCGGGTTATGTGTAAACATGTTAGGGTTGACATAAATGACCCAATAATTTAAATGGTTTAGATTTGGGTTAGGTTTTTTATCCGTCAACCCGAACCCGACCCGAATTACCACCCCTACCGGTAGATAGTTGTAGTAATTGTTTGGTTACACAAAATGACTTAATTTAATAATAATAATAATAATAATAATAATAATAATAATAATAATAACAACAACAAAAGTTGGAAAAGATAAAGAGAATACTATAAAAACTTGATAGTTCAACATTTCATTTATTAGTTTAAGTTTTCACTAATTCTTTCTATTTCTTTTATTAGTTTAAGTTTTCAGTTTTCATTTTTGATTTTTCCTTTATAATATAAATATAATGAGTATACATTTCTAAAACCATCTCCTATGTAATACAGTAAGAGATTTCTTAAAAGTGACAACGAAATATTAAATTAGCTAAATTTAATTAATGAGAGAGTTTCAGAAAATATAACATTGTTATTTATTAATTGAAAGTTAAAATTGAATTTCTTTTGATCAAATAAAAAAAAAAAATCTGTTTATGGTAAAATAATAAGTATAAACATGTATCATATATGTGTCAATTTTATAAATGAAACCAGAATCAAAGGGATAACAAATAAAACTTTGATTGTTAAATTAAATAAATTATATAATTAACATTTTTAAGAATTTTTTAAACTCAGTAAATACTCTCTTATACTTTATACACCCTACATTTTATTCTTTTTAAAAGATACACAACATATATATTGTTATTATTTATAAATATTATTATCATTATAGATTAAATTAATGTATATGCACATAATGATAAACATTAAATGAAAGCACAAGTTACAGTGATATCTAAATAAATACACGAGATTATACATATACGAACGACTCATGTTATTTCTCGTTACGAGTTTAAGTAAGGATATCCGCAAATATATTTCTTTTACTATTCCTATTCAATAACGACTCATGTTATTCCTTTATATATTTTAATCCATTGGTAAACGGAATTAATATATTCTAAAATCGTTTGGTTTTAGAGATAAATGGTGTACTTGGATTAATGGTTGCCTCAAATCATCCATGGGTTCCGTTCTCGTTAATGGTCTTTTTAAGGGTATTTCTATCAATGATTCTTTGAAGTTATCCACTTGTTTTACGCTGATATTGCTATTTTTGTTGGTGAATGGGACATCCACAATATCATAACTATTGTTCATGTATTGAAGTGTTTTTTTTTCATGGTTTCGGGTCTTAAAATAAACTCACATAAAAGAAAGTTGATGGGAATTGGAATAAGCAATAGTGAAGTTGATCGAGCTGCTAGATTGGTTCGTTGCTCGACGTTTACAACTCCTAACTACTTAGAGTTAAAGCGAGTGACATTATTTCAAGAATTTTTTCTTGAGACGAGATTATCTCTAAATTTTCTTCACATCTATCTAAATGGAAGCTCAAGACTCTTTCTATTGGTGGTCGTTTAACTATACTCAAATCAGTTCTCACTTCTATTTCTCTTTATCATATGTATATTTTCAAAGTCCCAATAGGCGTGTTGAATAAGATGGAATCGATACGTACGAATTTTTTCAACGGAGTCGAAGGTTTGGATCGAAAAATAGCTTGGATTGGTTGGAAAGCTTTTTTGGCTTCTAAGAAAAAAGAATGTCCTGGGGTATCTAGTTTCTTTGCAACTACTCAAGCTTATTGTTCAAATGGGTGTGACACTTCATTACTCATGGTTCTTCGTTATGGGCTCGGTTCATCAAGGCTATTCATGGTGAAAAAGGAGCTCTTGATAAAGGAATTACTACATCTTGAAGGTCTCCTTGGCTTGATATTATTCATGAATTAAGTTCTCTTAAAAGCAAAAGGATAGATATTTTGGCTTTCTTTAAAAAGAAGGTGGGAAATGGTGAAGACTCCATGTTTTGGGATGATTTTTGGTTAGGATACGCAGCTTTAAAGGTTCAATATCCTAGGATATATGTGTAGAAAGTAGAAGTGGGGGTTGAATAGTTTCACCATTTACAATTACGTTTTAAGGATTTTTAGTTCCTTTTTGTTCTTTTTGAAAATTGTTTCATTCAAAGTTGTGTGATATCAATCGAATGTATATAAACACAATAATAATTCATAAAGTAAGCAAAGTATAAACAAGAGATAAAAAAATAGAACAACCAAACCAAGACACGAAGATTTATAGTGGGTCGGCACGAAGCTTACTCTTCGCCCTACTCCACTCCTTGAATATCACACTCGAGAGTTTACAATCACTATGTTAACACACTCCCTTCAGGCAGAGCAAACCGTACACAAATGCTTACACCAATTTACGATAGTAAGCGGAATGCCAAGTCCTAATCCTAGCTAGGACCAATCTACACACACTTCACGGACATACACCTTGTCCATTTGAATTTACACACAATCCACGTCTTCACACGGACGTACACACCGTCCACTTGAACTTTCACACGGTCCAAGTATTCACACTGACACGTCACTTCACAGACTTTCACCTAGTCCACACCAATACACAGACTCATACTAAGTGCTAGTCTTTACACACGGATACAAGGACTCACACCAAGTCCTAGTATTCACACACCTAAACATGGACCTACGCGTTAACCAAGTCTACACTAACACACCTAATCTCGACTCACACACAAGTCGGATACACTAATATATAATATACACAAATGAGAGAATTTGGAGGAAGAAGAGAATCGCAACACAAGTTACGTGTGTTCGATGACTAATCTATAACACTTCGTTTCTTGATGAATACGAGCATTCTTCTCTTGCACTTTGATATAGAGGATGACGGGATCACTTATAAACGCATATCAACACGTTATAGTGATCAAAGAATAAGGAATAAAGAACATAATATTTTTGTGACAAGATGGTTGATTTTCTGCAGGGAATAGTGCAGTATTTAAAGGCACCAGGAGGAGCAGCGATGGTCCCGTAAACATTGGACGGTCCCGTATATATAAGGGACCATCGCCAATTTAAGGACCCCGTCACCTTAAGACACCCTATTTTTGTCCTGGTATGGTGAAAATTTATCTGATTTGGGCGGAAAAATTAGCTGTTAGAGAATTTGAAATTCAAATTTATTTTCTTATTAAAACATTTCTTTATAATTACAAAAATACTTTTGTAAAAATGTTTTGTCACATAAAAATGTGAGGTTTTGAGAAAAATATATTCTTTGATCACTTAACTAAATTGGTATTATGTTTGTTCATACCTTAAGTGATGTTGTAGTCAAAACGCTGTTGAAACGAGTTTTCTCGATTAAAACTTATTAAGTGTAGTTTTACGTAACGTGATTTTATATTTTGTGATTATCAAAACGTATCGAGACCGAATAATGCAAATAACGTTTTTGACATTATTTGTATCAACAATATGCTTTGGAGTTGCACAAGGATATTAGTATGGCCATGAAAATGAGATATCCTTCATTAGTCCATACCATTCGTCGTCCTCCTAGAGGAGGGGCTGAAGAGGAGCAAAATCGCCATCTTCTTTCTCATATTATTGATGTTATTCTCCCTCAAATGCTAGATCGATGGGTTTGGTCCTTGGAGTCTTCGGGAGAGTTCTCGGTTAATTCAATTTGCAACCTAATAGATGATGCTTTGCTTCCAAATGAGGAATTGCCTACTAGATGGGTTAAGGATATCCCTATCAAGGTAAATATTTTGGCGTAGAAAGTTCAGTTGAATAAATTACCTACTCGGCTTAATCTATCTCTTAGAGGCGTGGAGATCCCTTCAATCCTTTGTCCTTAATGTAGTGTTTCTGCGTAATCTGCTTCCCATCTTTTGTTTTCGTGCTCCTTGGCCCGTCAAGTAAGGATCAAAATCTTACGTTGGTGCGAGCTTGACGACCCTGAAATTGTTTCGTATGATGAGTGGATCTTATGGCTCAAAAGCATTCGGATGCCTAAAGGGTTGAAAGATATTTTTGAAGGTGTTTGTTATGGGATGTGGTGGATTTTATGGCATTTCAGAAACCAAAGAGTTTTGGCATTCATCAGCAAAGACGGGATCTCATTTTCGAAGATATTGTTCAGTTGTCTTATACGTGGTGTTCTATTCGTTGTAAGTCTAATTTCAATTGGGTTACGTGTCGGGCACTTTCTGATAAGACGGTGGAGTACCCGAATTCGACGAGGATCAAATATTGAGGTTGGTCCAACTTACAGGTTCTAAGCGGATTTGACGGGGATCAAACTATTGAGGTTGGTCCAAGTTATAGGTTCTAAGCAATTACTCCAGGTAATATCAACAGCAAGCTAACAAGAGCTGAACTAAGAAGAAATGAAACAATTATGTGTGACAAAAACAATTATGTATAAATTTATATATGTTTTGCCTGCAGTAACAATAATAGTATACTTCGTTCATGTTTATTATTTTATATTTTGAAGATGTATCATGGATACTCTTACATGGACGATTAACACATAAAAAACGAGTTTGATTTAGAAAACTATAGTGTTTCAGTAACTACATGACTAATGTATACAAGCATTCCGCTGTAATGCGTGGATTGAAATCCTTGTTACTAATTAAGAAGATGTGTTAAAGTATACAAATTAATGAGTTTGGATGTCATTTTTACGTTGTTCATAAACTTGTCGGAGTATTTTATATATATTGTGGGTGTTGAAATATAGTTTAATGAATTTAAAAGATATTTGTAAAATAACCTAACATAAAAGGGTGTTTATAAGTAATGTGTAAACTTGAAAGGGTGTATTTTAATATTTGAGAATAAGAAAAAGTCACTTATGCTGAAAGTAGTGGTTGGTGACTCAGTTATTGCCATATTCGCTTTTTTTCTCCTCTCACTTCTATTCAATCTCACTCATCATACATCTGTTTTGGTCTCACTCTCTCACATTTCAACCCCGTTTTTTTATTTAATTAAATAGTTTATATTTATAAACTAAAAACATAAATGTAAACGTAAATGTTTCAGGATTAAAAACGTAAACGAACGAAATTAAAACGTCAACGTATGAAATTAAAAGCTTTTATTCAAAAATTAAAAACATTGCATAAATTAAACACACAAATGTAAACAATACATTGATGAATAAAAATCATAAACTAAAATTAAACATACGAGACATATGTTCGACCAAATCGACACGAAGGTTTTGATGCTCTTGTGATGATATAATGTACCTCATAACTTCTCACACTTGTTCATCGGATTGTATGAGGCTTTCCGGTTGATGTGCTTCTTCGGGGAACCATTTGGGAGATACCGCTGTTAGCATTAAAAGTGACGATTATTAGTGAGTCAACATGTAATGTATTAGGTTAACATGTAATAGTTAGTAATAGTGCTAGTTCAAGTATTTTATGTAAAGCCTTAAAGGTTCAACCCATTAAGGGTCCAAGATCCTGCCCATCAAGGCCTAGTGTAAGAAATATATAAACCCTCCTAGGCTTGTTAGGAGGGTGTGGGAGTTCATAATATTCAAGTTTATTTCACATAGTTCTCTCCACCTCTCTCTACCTCTTTCTCTCTCAAGAATACTTTCTTTCTCTCTCTAAAATAAATGTTTGCCTTTTTTTCCGAACCGTATTATGTAATATGATGCATGTATACATCATATTCATTATTTTGTCTTTTTACATCCGTCGTGCGAGATTGGCTAGTATAACACATTTCTTCTTTAGAACATCAAACGCTCGTTCCACATCTTTCTTTGCCGATTCTTGCATTCTCTCATACCTTATTCGCTTATGATCATCATCAGATGGCTCTGGAATCGTCTTAACGAGTGTCTCCAATTCCGGATATATCTCATTTTCAAGATAATATCCCATGGTTATGTTATGCCGTTAGCCACAAACGAAATCTTTGGTGCTTTTCCTTGATTAAGATCGTTAAATAAAAGGGATTGCTGTAGAACGTTGATGTCATTGTTGGATCCAAAAACACCAAAGTAAGCATGCCATATCCATAAATCTTGTGACGCAACAGCTTCCAACAAAATGAATGGATTTGAACCCTGATCACGTCTAACATATACCCCTTTAAATGCGTTCGGACAACCAAACCACTCCCAATCTGTACAGTTAAGGCTTCCTAACGTTTTCAGAAACTCATGTACCTCTTCGTGATGCTGATAAAGCTTAACAACATCTGTCATAGTCGGTATCCCCAAATACTCTTGTCCAAAATTTTCCATAACATAATTACAAAATAACCAAGAAATAGGCGAGAAGTTTTCTCACTCATTTGCAGATATTCGTCTAAAGCATTAGGAACCGCGCCATATGCGAATTGACGAATTGCGGCGATGCACTTCATCAAGGGTGAAATGCCTTCTTTTATGATACAATCTACATTACCACTAAAGAATGGGCAATGAATAGTTACCTCCTTAACTACCTAGTTGAAAAGAGATCGATTCATTCGGAACCTTTTTCGTAATGTACGTGCATCGTTGAACAGGTTCTCACTAAAATAGGTAGCAACTAAATGGTCATGAGCACCACAACGATCTCGATGTACGGTGTTTCTCGTCGGTCGAATTGGTCATCATAGATTCCTAATAAACGTCACCACACTTCCAATAAAATTAACGTTCCGACTTTGGATTTCTTGTTCTTCTTTTGATTCGGTCAACATAAATGTTTCGGAATTCATTTGGATAATGAGAATGAAATATATTTGTTGTGAAAGCAATAATATATAGAAGATATGTATAAAATTGTGAAGTGTTGCGATATTTATATTTGAAGTAATTTTTTTTACTGTAAATGACTAACCTGTAAATGACTAACAGATACTTTTGTTTTGAGTCCCACTTGCCGAACATTACATGGTAAGCAACACACCATAGTTGCACATTTCGGCCATGACTTACGTTTGGTGTTTTGGTCCACTCACGCGTGACTTACTCACCAAAAGGTGAGTGAGACACCACTCCTTCTAGTTTTAGATCTATAGTGACATTCAAATTCACAAATGTTATATACGAGGATCTGTTAGCCCATACGTTGCATTGAGACACGCTTAGTTCAAAGTAAGGAAAGGGAAAGAGAATGCAAAGGAATGAGTGAGGTGGGTAATCAATACCTTACCCCTCAATTTACTCTATAATGGTTGATTTTTTTTGAACAACGGAAATTTTATAAAGAACACTAGCAAGAAGCTAGAAAAGATTACAAACTAATACAATTGGGGTTTTCTAACCAAGAAACCCAATTGATCTTTGACTTAATCTGACTATTCATCCACAAATAGGACATTTGGACTACATCATCAAAATGAGTCTCCTGTTTTGGATGAGAATGAATAAATAATAATTGGTTTCTGAACCTCCAAATGAGCCACCACATCACGTAGCAAATACCTTCAAGAAACTCCTTCAAATGTTTAGGCAAACGAATGTTGACGAGCCAAAGAAGCCACTCGTTATATGAATGAAAGGTTGCATCATCAAGCTCCCACCAAAGCAAAAAAATTTTCCACACTTTGCGAGCCACATGACAAGAGAAAAATATATGGGAAGAAGATTCCACAGCCAATTTGCAAATGGGGCAATTAATTGAGGCAATGTCGATTCCTCAAAGCGAAAGGTTTGATCTAGTAGGCAATTTATCCGAAAAAACCTTCCAAGCGAACACATTTACTTTGATAGGGAGAACATTAATCCACCGCGTGGGGGCAACATCTTTAGGCAGAAATTTGTCATCAATGAAATTACAAGATTTAACCGGGAACACACCTGAGCCTTCTAAACTCCAACTCCATCGATCAGCCATATTTGAAAGCACAAAAGCGTCAACTTTCGAACATAGCAGATTGAGAAGCTCCTGTTCAATACCCCCTCTTGGAAGACGACGAAAAGAATGATATATAGAAGGATGCCCCAATTTATCAGCGATACTAATAGACTTGTGAACCTCTAAAGCAAATAGTCTCTTAAATTGCTCCTTAAAAGCTATGTCGCCTAACCAGATATCATTCCAGAAAAGAGTATTCTCCCCATTTCCAATTTTCTTCCGAATAAAGTGAAAAAGATTAATACCTTTGTCATTGAGTGACTGAATAACATGAATGATATCAATCCAAGTAGATCTTCTATACTTCCGCAAAGGTTTTCCAAGAGCCTCATGGTTGCCAAACAACGCTTTAATAAAAGAAGACCACAAAGAAGAATCATCCGTAAAAAATCGCCACACCCATTTGAAAAGGAGAGCACGATTATGGTCAAAAAAACTAGACACCCCAAGACCACCATTCTTCTTAGGAGCAAGAGCCGTGCTCCAGTTAATCTAAGTAGTTTTTCTAACCGAGCCATCAGTTCCATTGAAGAAATTCCTTCGAATGGATTCCAATTTTTTTAAAACACCCATTGGAGCCTTGTAGATGGACATATGGTAAAGCGGAATCGAGGTGAGAACCGATTTTAAAAGGGTAAGGCGTCTGCCTATAGAAAGAGTTTTAAGCTTCCATTTGGAAAGACGCGAGGACACCTTAGAGACAACATCATCCCACGAGTTAATTCTGCTCATATTACTTCCAACTTTAACACCTAAATAATTAAAGGGAGAATATAGAATAGAACAACCGATCAAGTTTGCAGCGGTTTCAACCACACTCGTGTTAACACCAATTCCCATCAACTTAATTTTATGAAGGTTAATCTTGAGGCCAGAAGCCAAGAAGAAACACTTCAAGACGTTCAACAAGGTATGAATATTTGAATCATTCCATTCACCAATAAAAACAACGTCATCAGCGTAAAACAAATGAGAGATCGTGAGAAATACCTTTATAGAGCCCAGAGTTTAGAATTTTCATAAAAGAAAGATGAAGCATTTCCATAATCAAAATGAAGAGGAAAGGAGATAATGGGTCCCCTTGTTTCAAACCTTTAAAAAATTGGAACTCCGATGAAGGAGTGCCATTAACAAGCACCGAACCCATGGCATTTTTTAGGCACCACCGATCCACGTACACCATTTCTGACCAAAACCAAAAGCCTTAAGAGTCTCATCTAAGTAGTCCCATTTCACCGAGTCGAAAGCCTTTTCGAAATCCACTTTAAAAATCATCCCAATAAAATTTTTATCCTTACACCAGGAGATAAGCTCATTAAGAATGAAAGGGCCGTCGAGAATTTTCCGATTAGAGACAAAAGCCAATTGAACATCACTTATGAGATAAGGCAACACAAGGCAGAACCGATTAGCCAAAATCTTGGCAATGATTTTGTAAACACTACCGATCAAACTTATGGGACGAAAATCTTTCACAAATTTGGCATCTTGAATCTTCGGAATAAGAGCTATAAATGAAGAGTTACACCCTCTAGGAAAGCAACCATTCATGAAGAAATCTCTAACGGCCATAAAAATATCTTGATCAATAAAAGACCAATACTTACGATAGAATTCGAATGAAAACTCGTTAGGACCAGGAGACTTATTAGTGCCACAATCCCAAATAGCCCCTTTGACTTCATCATAAGAGACATCACGCTCCAGATCTTCCACTTGATCAGAAGAAAGTCGAGTTGGAAAAACATAATCGAAACATATGCGAGACGAACGAGGAGGCGAAAATTGCTTCTTAAAATGATTAAAGAATTCATCCTTAACCTTGGATGAATCTGAAATCCGATCACCATCAACAAGAATCCCCCGAATTGCGAGTTGAGTTCTCCTTTTATTAAGGATTCCATGGAAGTCTTTGGGGTTTTCATCGCCTTCTATGGTCCAACGGATTTTGGCTTTTTGGGAAAGCTCACTTGCAATCTTGGAGTTAATCTCGTGGAGATCATTAATAAGCATAATTCTTTTACAATGAATCTCCTCGTTACTCTTGCCCTGATCAATAAGCTTATCGAGCTCCAAGAGGTTTTGTTGAATATTGAACTTCTTTTCATTAGATTTCATTTTTACTTCTTTCGTCCAAGCCTTGATAGCAATTTTAAGAAACTGCAATTTTTTCTTCAAACGAATCAAGCCATTAGCTTCACCTATATTGAAAAATTTCCATGTATTTTCCACAAAAGAATCAAATCCCTCCACAGTAAACCAAGAATGAAAAAACCAGAAAGGAGAAGGGCCATAATCAATACGTGTTTCCCGCAATAAAATAGGGCGATGGTCAAAAAGATTTTTGTCCAAACAGATAGCAGATAAATGCGGAAACAACTCCATTAAACCTTCGGACAAAAGGAATCGGTCTAATTTACTCATCTTTGAGGCCGACTTGTGAGACCATGTAAAAGCGTAACCATCTAATGGAAGATCAATTAAACCAGTCCCAGATATAAAATTATTAAAAACCATGGCTCCTTGTTGATTAAAAACATAGCCAAATCTTTCACGTTCCGAACGGACCTCATTGAAATCGCCCATAATCACAGTCTCGCCATCCCATCTGTTAATAATTAAATGAAGATAGTCCCATAAATCCCGCTTCTTGGATAACTCTTGAGGAGCATAAACTGAAATAATATGGAGCTTTGTGGAGGTTGGAATCCAAGTACCCATCAAAGCAACAAAATAATCGGATTTAGAAACATGATCTTTAACAAACATATTAGGATCCCATACACAAACGATACCTCCTGAACAACCAACTGAAGACCCGACTACATGATCGAAAAACAAATTTCCCCATAACTCCTTGGTAGAACATAAATCAATATTCTCTGCTTTCGTTTCTTGAAGAGTAACAAAATTTATTTTGTGTTTAAGACATAACTCGTTAATCCATCTCCTTTTCGCCTTGTTACCAAGGCCTAGAATATTTAGAGACAAAAAATTCATCTAATATTATCGAAGACTCCTTTCAAACCAATAATAGACTCAATGTCTTTGATACACCCTTCCATATTGTAACCCATGGTTTGGCCCACGTTTACCAATTCATCCATAAGATCTAAAATAGAACCCCCTACCTTGTGTTTTTGCAAGCCCGAATATGTGCTATGTAGAGATGCCATCCCACACTTCTTCTTTTTGTCTTTAATCTGATTAGACAGAGATTGAACACTATCACTAATGCCATGCAAATTGTCATCCCCTATCTTCTCCTGATCATTGAAACTCCCTATCTCCTCCTGATCATTGAAACTCGGTGTGAAACCAGGAGGGTACTTTGGATCTTCACTTCCGGAGTTACATGTGTTGTTATTATTATTTTTCAGCAAATCATAAATATCGAAAGGATCTTTGGATTGTGGCTCATTCTCTCCTGATTTCTCCTCTCCTTTTTTACTACAAGTTGAATCTACACAAACAGAATCAATAACATGGTCCATTTCTTGCATAAAACTCGATTCAGAAACCCTATCAACATCACTTGTTTCATCAATATTATTAGCTTTTGGATCTTCCTCATCATAAGAAAGATCATCATTGTTATCATCTTCAAAATCTGGAATCCATGCGTCCATTTCCTTAACTTGAATCCAAAACACCTTTCCTTGTACTATAATTTTGCGCTTATCATTAATTATCACATCCATCTTTGTTTTTAAACACAAATGCTTACAGGACAAAGAATCTTGTTCAGAGTCTCCCCATTCCACCAATGTCCCCCAACAAGAAGCTATTTTTCTAAAAGAATTAGGAGTCCATGCCTTAATAGGAAGACCTTCCACCGGTACCCAAACAATTCTTTCATCGTTGATAAAAGAATTATCCTCCTGTTTAATAGTAGTGAACCATGACCCAACGCCAGTGTGAGCAAGGAATTTGTCCTTTATAGTAGAAGAAACAAACTCAAAAAGAATCCACATCCCCCCAAGATAAGTAAGCTTAACATTCTGAAAACCCTCTTTAACAATCATAACAGGAAGATTAGGAATAGCAGATACCTCCTTAACCTTGCCCATAAGAGACAAGTTTAGATCATGCTCCTTAATACAAGAATCATCAAGAACTAAAGTAGGATGAGGAGTAACAGTAGATACATGACCCTCTTTAAGTATAGTAGCAAAGGAATTTTTATGAGCCACTGAAGTTGTCTCTTTATGATTGGGGAAATTTGGATTTTGAGGCCTTTCAAACCTCACTTGATTCGCATACAAATGGAATCGACCAATCCAAATCGTTCAAAGGTTCTCCACCAAACGATCAAGATTTGTGACCTTAATGAAACGAACAAAAGCAAATTTTTTACCTGCTTTAGACCTTTTGAATGGAATGAAAACATCGATAACTGTACCATACGCGCTACACGTCTTCCAAAGGTCACGAGCAGTAGTGGTGTCGGGGAAATTAGTCACAAAAACAGATTTGGAAATCTTCTGTGTTTGATTTACATTTGAATTTTGAAAACTACGATTCCGGTCTCCCATCGAATCGAGAAAAAAAACAAGATCCTAAAATAGCGAGAGTGAAGATAAACGATCAGACCCTAAAACCACGTCGAATCGAATAAAGGATAATTAAAGGGGATAATCACATAAAGGATTACACCACAATAATCAAACGTTATTCAATGAATGATGGTTAACAGGATTGGATCAAGCTTGAGATCAGCCATCGGGTGGGTGGGTGGGTGGGTGAGGTTTTTCTCAAGCACACTACGGGTCGGGTAGTCAATCACTTTGCACTCACTAACCAAGCACATTATAATGAGTGAAGTGAGCCTTTTTTAATACCTTACCCATTCTCCACCCCTTTTAACCCCGACCAAGCACCCCTAAATATTGCCTGATAACCATTACGTCAACCGTTTATGTGTATATCTTAGCCAAATATAAATTGAAGAGCTCGCCTCTTAATATACTAATGGTCCATTCACATGTGTATTTGAAATTAAGACTGAACCATCTTCACTCGGAGAACTAATTTAATTTCAGGTAAGATCATTTTTCTCGAGTCTCGTCAAATACATGATTACAAAGCTCACTTCACATTTTAGACTAAAACTTCAAATATCAATCTTAATGTTATAATTTCCAAGTTAAACAACTTAAATGTAACGCGAAAGAATAATAATAATAATATTATTATATAATTAATAAAAATAAATTAAAACTATATGATTGAGTGATTAACAATGACAACAAATTATAGGACACTTATAACCTCACGCATGGTTGAAATGATGAAATTTTAGAAGTTGAGAACACTTTCTTGTTCTTTTATTTCTTAGATAATCTAGCTATTATAAAGTATTATATGTATTAATTTGTATATTATTTTTTATTCTTATAAACCCAAACTCAAAAAAGATAAAATTATCTAGTAAAATATTATAGAAACAGGTATAAATGTTGTGAATGTTAGTTTAGTGAGAGTGAAAAGCATGTTGTTGGGTACATGAGTTTGGTTTGTTTTAATATTGGCATCAATTATTTGGACTCGAAGTCATAGAACATGCAACTCGTGCTTTCCTCATGCCAAAATAGTGACTACCAAATTACCAATAATCAATTAAGAATTCTATATACATGTTTGTTTTGGCCTAATTCATTGAACTCATATTTGTTTAATTTTCTGGTTTTTTATTTGCATCAGGTAGCGTGTTCTGATATTATATCATTTGGCCGACTAATAAACTCTATTATTATTATTATTATTATTATTATTATTATTATTATTATTATTATTATTATTCATTGAAACCAAAGAAATTACATGAAATTGGAGGGGAGTCTGGACACAATCTGTGCTCACACTCCTTTTTGAATACACAAACTAACTCGATGGAAGATGAAAGCACCGCTCTTAACGTTATTATTATTATTATTATTATTATTATTATTATTATTATTATTATTATTATTTATTAAAAGCAAAAGAAAATATATAACTATTTTAGCTTTAAGCTTTAGAGGCAATTTCATTTATATCCTTGCAAAATTCAAAAATTTCATAAATATCCTTTTGATGCATTAAATGCATTGTACTTTATGCATCAAAAACTAGTAAAAATGATATATATAAAATTTTTGAAATTTTCAAAGATATACATGAAATTTTCCCTAAGCTTTAAATTTATACAGCCACATATAGATAGAAGATATTAATGAAAAATGAGTGATGCTCAAATATATCGTCATTTACTCAAAGGATAAAATCAAAATGTCAAATGAGGCTGACAAGTCCCAGATACTGTATTTCCTAGGATTAATGAAAGGGTCCTTTACTGGATATCGACACCTTATTTACCATACTTTTATCACCCTGTAAACAATATAGTCGAGTAAGCGTCTATAGCAATGAAATTTTGTAATTACACATAGTTTTAATGATAAAAAATAATTATGTGTTGTAAATGGAAAATAATAAAAGTTTGAGGATTTGGAGATTAAACATAATGTTTTGAAACTCGATTCGACCCGGGGTGGTTCAACCGATTAAAACATTCCGGTCGAAAAACGGGTCAATTTAAACCGGGTCAACCCGACGGTTGGGTCAAAAAAACGGGTCAAACTAAAACCGAGTAAACCCGTCTGTTTTCGATGTGTATTAATAGTTTTCTTTTGAAACATATGTTTTAACATTTTCTTTTTTAGTTTCAAAATTCCCTTTATTGTGATTTTTAAGTTTTTTCTTACCTAATATAAATTTTTAAAAATTTCACTTTCTTGACTTTTCATTTTTCACTTTAACAATTTTTGTTTTATAAATAGTATAGATAAGACATTTTGTTTATTTCGTATATTATTTCTTTTAATAATTTTGACTTATTAAATTTTACATTTTCCGTTTTGTAGTTTTATATTAAAATGAAATTAAAGAAAAAGAAAAAGAAACGGGTGTCACAATCATTTTGAGTAGGTATGAAACCAATCCGTTAATCAAATTCATTTTCAACGAATAAATTATCTATAGGCCATACTCATTAACTTCAAATACACAAGAATATACCAATGGGCTTGTGGTCCACTGGGCATGTCTTATTCAGTTAAGCGTGCCTAGTGGAGAGTAGTACCGGTTTGGGTGACCAAACCGGAAAGTCCTCCCTTGTGGACCACTGCCCTGTCGGTCGTGCCTTCGGGGCAGCTTAAGTTGAAGGTTTTCCCCCCATCGGGTTTTAAATTGGACATGGATTTCCCAAAAGAAATGAAAGTCAATTTTAAAAAAAAAAAATACACAAGAATATATCTTATATTGACTACAAATCTTTAAAAAGTACAAATGCTCCGTTAATTTTTAAGGATTATTTTCATATACTTTTTAATAAAGATATGTGATTTCATAGTTCATAGTTCATACTATAGACTAAAACAGTTTAAAAGTGTGAACAAAATTTAGTTATGGGACAATTAGATCATAATAGGCCCCTCTTAGTTGAGTAGAATCTAAGGAAGAGCAACAGCCTTTGTCCAATAAACCAATATTCGTATCTTTAATTCAATTTACACATAAAACGGATTCATTTCTGTTTATTTTTAAATTTATAGAAAGTGTAAGAAAAACATGTATACACATGAGTTACGTTAATAAGAGCTTTTAGGCTATCCACAATAGCAAGATCGACCAAGAGGTCCTTGTGGGTCGATAAGGGTCGTCGCAGTTGTGCCTTGTGTGTCGCTGAGAGTCGGCGAGTGCTTTTTTGAAGACCAAGGTCAAGAACTTGATAGTGATCTTGTGATTGTTTGTGTGTGTTAGTCAATTAAAATATATTCTTATGTGTTATGTTTTTTTGTAGTTTAATTAATTAAAATGTATTCTTGGGATCGAAATAGCTTTTTTTCTTCGGTTTCGGTTTTGATAATTTTTTTTCAGGTCGGTTCTCGGTTCACATTTTACTCTTATTCGGTTTTCGGGTCGGTTTTGGTTAGTTTGGGTCGGTTTTAAAAGGAAAAAACGACGATAGTTTTATAAAATATTAAGACTATAATTGTAGACATTTTAAAAGGAAAAAGACAACAATAAAAAAATTGTAGACATGTTTAAAACATGATATCTTACAAGTTAGAAGAAAATATGGGTGTTAGATACGTATGAGGTTGGGAGTAACAATTTAAGGAAATGTTTGATGGTTTATGAATCATGAAACAAACGTTGGCCTTCTACTCATCACAGGAGACAATTAAATATAAATACACCCAAATTCAAACAACCTATACTCCACATTATAGTATCATGGTATTATTGGAATTTTAAAATATAGAGTTTTTCGAGTATGTTCATTTGCATTTTTTTAAC
This sequence comes from Artemisia argyi, assembly GCA_030686995.1. Classification (NCBI taxonomy): domain Eukaryota; kingdom Viridiplantae; phylum Streptophyta; class Magnoliopsida; order Asterales; family Asteraceae; genus Artemisia; species Artemisia argyi. The sequence continues at coordinate 54,509,030 of CM060683.1, read as the reverse complement.
GACTATGATAAGTCAACTTGATTTAATGTACTTTATTTAGACATGGTGGACGTGCCATTGTTACAACTCATGTGTTTTTAAGATGGTTGTTAGGTGTGTTAAGAATCTGACTCGATTCGAGCGTTATTCTATACGAGTTAGGTTTGTTTAACAACTATTTGGATCCAACTTGACTCGAGCTTTAACAAACTTTCATAAATGGGCTCGAGATTGAGCACGGATATCTTTTACTTTTCGAGCTCAAGCTCGATGCTCATTTATTTTTTTGCAATTGTCATTTAATAAACTAAATTCTCAGCTTAAGTTGCTTGTTTACATTATCGGACTCGACTCGATTAACTTGATAAAGCCTGAACTCGAGTAACTCAATAAAAGCTCGACACAGTAACACCCATATGTTTGCTTATCCATAGAACATCTAATAATTCCTTTTCATTTGTTTCTGCAAGAACTTTAACAAATAATTAAAACATCAATCATGTTAAAGCAAGACTAACACAAATATACAATGTTGAATCAATTAGGTGTCGTTTCTTTTAGGGCTTTAAGGAATCTCATCGGGGCATTAGCTGGGTCAAGTGGAAAAGTATGCTTCTTGATTCTGATCGAGGGGGGGTTAGGAATTGGTAGTCTTCATGCCAAGAATTTAGGCCTTCTTGGTAAGTGGAAATGGAGGTTTCTCACGGAGAAGGATGCTCTTTGGCGTTTGGTCATTAGGGAGTTTTACGGGGAAGATGGTGGTTTTTGCTCCCCGTCAAGCTCTTCCACGATTAGTGGCGTTTGGTGTGACATTATCAAGGCTTTGGCCAACATTGAATCCATTGATCCCGCGTTTAAAAACTCCTTTTCCATTAAGGTTTCGAATGGCACTAACGTATCTTTTTGGAAGGATGTTTGGTGTAGAGACGGGGTTCGGCTTATGGACGCTTTTCCAAGGCTTTATGCCCTTGATTCCTCCCAAGACTGCACCATCAGTGATCGGTGGCATTTGGTGGATGGCTCCTGGTCTGGTAATTGGAATTGGCGTCTTCAGCCACGTGGTAAAGCCCTTGGAGACCTTGACTCGCTTATTTCGAAGATGGGTAACTTAACCTTGTCACATGATGGTTGTGATAAATGGAATTGGAATTATGATGTTTCTGGTATATTTAAAGTTAGTACTCTTTCTAGAGTTATCCAAAATTTGGTTCATATAGAGGATGCCATTGGATTGACGCATAAATGGAACTCGTGGATTCCCCGGAAAGTTAACATTTGCGTGTGGAGGGCGGCTCTCAATAGGTTGCCTACTCGCTCGAACCTCGTATCTCGTGGTGTTTCTATCCCTTCAACCCTATGTCCATTTTGTGGGAATGTTGATGAAGACATTGGTCATTGCATCCTATCTTGCCCGTATACAGTCAAAGTATGGAGAAAAGTGTGGGATTTGTGAAACTTGGGCTTGTCTAATGTTTTCCCTTCTTTCTCCATCCAAGATATTGCATTAGGTTCAGTCTCTAATTTGGGTTGTAACCGTCAGAATAAGATTATGCATGGAGTTTTTCAATGTTCGCTTTGGGCCATTTGGAAATGGAGGAACAAGCTTGTGAATGCTAAGATGGAGGACGTCGCAAATATTAGAGAGGAAGATATCTTCCCCGCGATTCAGCGCCTCTCTAAAACTTGGATAGCTGCGCGGTTTTCTAAAAGTGTGGCTGCTTGGGATAGATGGATCTCAAGCCCTTTTGATGTTCTTAAACTTGGCTGATTTTCTTAGGATTTCTTCCTTCCATGTTTTTCTATGGTTTCTGTTATTGTAATGTTGTTGTGATGGGTCTCCTTCTTGGAGCCCTCTGTTTATAAAATTATCAGCCTTTTCAAAAAAAAAAAAAACACACACACAAATATACAATGTTTTCTAACCTTTGTGTCCTGTTCTATATCTACTAAATATGATTACCCAAACAATGTTTTCTAACCTTTTTTTATTTTTTTTTACATGATTTCTAACTCAACATTGCGAGGAGACGACTACCTTTTTGGATAGCTTTGAGTCGACGTAAGTGAACATTCGTGACAAAAAAAGACATAAATCTAACACTTCAAACCATATATAAAAGAACTTGTTCAGATATAAGTCTGCAATATTGCATCTAAGATTAATCAACCACAAGATAAATAAAAAACAAATCCATTTTGGTTTTGTTATGTTGTAATATAGATTCAATATAGAGAAAAGAAAATATATTTGTAAAAAATTTTGTAATTATTAATTTACTGTAATAAAGGTGGGTGAGGTGATTGAATGTATTTCGTAAGGTGAACGGCACGTGGTGGTGGGACGTGTGCTGAATCAGTTAAAAGACACGTGATGAGAACGTGAACGCCGTGTGTGAGTTCTTCAAAGGACAACGTGAAAAAGGCATTCACATGAAACAAGCCTTTATCATTATTATACTTTTTTATTTTATTTATTTTCTCGTAAATTAATCATCAACATGTGTACCATACTTGTTATCTTAATAGCAAATTACATATTTGCCCCCAAGTGGCTAGCGATGTTTCATAGGCTTTTGTATCAACGCGTGTTTAACGTTTAGCGTTTGATGCATAAAAGATTTTTTAAAATTATTCGTGTCAGCACACAAAAAATATTCATATTCACAGACTCATAACAAAAGATTTAAGGACTCATATAAAGGTATATTTTTTTATACTTTTGTGTGAGTCTTTGAGTCTTTTTAGTATAGATAACTTGTATCCTTATAGCATAAGTTAAAAAAACCAGTATACATAGAGCTCAGTTAACAAGGGTTAGGTATTGTTTGAATTCGGCTTTATTGACTTAATATATAAAAAAAATGTATATTTTAAATCATATAAAAACTATTTGTTTATGACTTAATAAAATAAGACGACTAAAAATATTAAGTAATAAAACTGAGAGTATCTGCATTAAGTTATCTCTTAAATAAACATGAAATTTTAACAAACAAGCCCTTAGTGGTATTAGTGTACTTTTTATATCCTATACCCTTCTGGCCCACTCTATTTACAATATAACACAATTTTTATTAGTTTTCATTCCGTATTTTCTATTAGTTTTATACTTTTGACTTATTAAACATTATATTTAATGTTCTTAGTTTTTAATGTAAACAAAATTATAAAAATAAAAGACCAGAAAAATCATGGAGGGGTATTACTTGTAAGAAAATGGTACAAATAACCTAACCCATTTAACAAATATTGTGTATTGTACTAGTTATAATACTTGCGCACGCGCGGGTTTTTAAAATTTTTTTGAATCATATATTTTTATTTATTAAAAAACAAATAATTTAATCTATGTTTTTGTTTGATTTATGATGTTTAATTATAGTTTTTTATTATTAAAGATAACTATTTAAAAATTTTAATCCTATTATTAATTGCATCTTATCTATTTTTTTTGTATTTATCTTCTACTTGTGTTAATTGCATCTTATCTATATTTTTTGTACTTATCTTCTACTTGTGTTATCGATAAATATAAAATGTTACCTAATAAGAAAATAATATTTTTTTTTAAATACAATTATTACTAAATAAGGTATGAATGCACTTTTTTAAAATGAAAAATTTCGAATAAGGGTTTTGTTTTATTATATAAAAGATAAGTAATGCTTACTGTTATCGTTTCTGCTAAGCCTCATGTCATTGATAATTTTGCCAAATACCGTCTAGATTAAAGAAAAAAAATCATCTAATTTGATACAAGAAAAGAGATAAAACTCATTTATGTGGATTGATAACATCAAATTTACCCTCAATCTAAGTGTTAATTTCCCCCTTAAAATACTCATCTTTTCTACTTTTATGAAGAATATATACTCTTATTTCTTCCTATTTTGGTTTCAGGGTAAAGATGAGTAAAAGAACGAACTTACGCGGAAATGGAAGGACTTTGGACCAAATACGTGGAAATTATGGATTCTGCACTAACTACGGCGTAGAGGTTCATCTACCTACGCCTCAGCAAGGCTTCACGAAGACTACACCGTAGAAGCTCTCCTACCTACGGCGTAATGAGGAATTTATGAAGACTACGGCGTAGCCCAACAACAGGCTACGGTGTAGAAGTCCACTAAAGAACACTACGGAGTAGGCAACTTTCCAAGCTACGACGTAGGATCTCATTTAAGGCAGTAAAGAACTAACGTGGCCAAGGAAGAAGCTACGGCGTAGCAACCTTATCTACTACACCGTAGGATGCTTATCATCAAGACTTTACACCCGTAACACTTGATCAAGTTACGGCGTAACACAATTTGCAAAGGTTACAGTGTAGCAACTCTAATACGCTACGTCGTAACATAGCCAGGGCCTATAAATACCAACCATAATTCCGAGTTTTTCATATCACTTCCCATCTCTTCACCACAACAAAGTTAGGAAGAACTCTGGAAGGAGGGAGAACGAAGTTCTAGCCACATCCAAGTCAATTCCAAGGGAGGAATCACACACCAATCATAAGTGTTTTTATTCCTTTACTTTGTATTCGATTCATGCTTAGATTTGTATTAACTCAACATTGTCTTACAGCAATTATGAACATGAGTAGCTAAACACCTTTTGGTGTTAGCCTAGTTATGAAATTGTTATGTTAATGATTTAGTTTTCCACGCGTCTATTATCTATTGTTTGTTTACTTTCATGGCGAGGCTTGGGACACTCTAGTTCCCGTAGTGATTAGCGTTGGTTGTTCTCTAGATACTTGTGGAATTAACCCTAGGAAGCAAGTCGCTAGGGATGTGACTTGGTGATAGCAATATCACCATACATGTGCGAATTAACCCTAGTACCACCTACCAATGATAGACACTTAACGAAGTTAGAGGGGTGTAAGATCTGACCATGCTGCATTCGTTAGCCTTGTCCATGTTAGTAGAGGCACTTAATGACTCTTATGTCTTCATACCGATGAACCCAAGGCTTTACAATAGCTTTGGATAGGACAAGGTATAAGATAGATCTAGGCGAATTTGATCATCTGACCCGAAATGAATATCGAATCCCCGAACGATATGACAGGATGCACCTATAGGAAAACTAGTCATGATCAAAACAAGAGTAGTAATTAAGTTAACACTACTTCTCTTTACTGATTTCCTTCTATTTACTTTATTGTCTTGTTATTACTTTTCATTAGTTTAATTAATATTTCAACTCAAAACCTCCTTTTAACATGACACAACTTAGATAATTTCCGTACCTTAGCTCTTGGGACGACCTCGGCTTTACCATTTAACTATACCACACACGACCGGATACACTGTCCGTTAGTGCGTAAAAGGTAGACCGTAGGTAAACGAGACTTTATAAATATTAAAACCTGGTCAGTAAAACCTGCATCAAGTTTTTGGCGCTGCTGCCGGGGAGCTATTAGGATTTTATTTGAGTTTTAAATTTTGTTTTGTTTTCTTTTCAGTACTCACGGTTATTTTCAAGTTTCAGGTGTTATGGCAGTAATTGATATTGACAACCTCACGCTTGAAGAATACTTGGCTCTTACACGAGAAGAGCAAGGGCCTGGTTTGGTTAGGCCGACTATTGGGGATGATGTGCAGTTCAAAATTAAAAATCAATTCATAAGGGAACTGCGTAAAGACCCATTTTCAGGATGCAAGACAGAAGATGCTCACGAGCACATTGACAATGTTCTCTACATTTTCAGTTTGTTCAACATTCCGGGAGTATTTCATGATGCGATAATGCTCAGGGTATTCCCGATGACATTGACTGGAGCTGCAAAGAGATGGATTGATAGACTACCAGCAGGGACAGTGAACACTTGGGCTCTTTTGAAGAAGCATTTCATCCAAAGATATTGCCCTCCTTCAAGGACGACAAAACAGCTTGAAGATATTCACAACTTCAAGCAAGATGGGGATGAAACATTGTACCAAGCTTGGGATAGGTACAATGATATTTTGTACAAGTGCCCTACTCATGATCTCAACAAGCAACAAATGGTCACCATTTTTTACAAAGGGATCAACATCTCAACCCGCCAAATGCTAGATTCTCAGGGACCAATCCCTAGCATGACTCCGGCTCAAGCTTTAAAAGCTATTGAAGATATGGCGAACCACTCTCAGAAGTGGCACGAAGATGGAAGTAGTAGAAGCACTGTTGGAAACTCGGATGGAATTACCTTAATCACCAAAAAAAAAACTCGAAAGCTTGGGGCGTGACATGAAGAAACTGAAGGAAAATGTCCATGCTATTCAAGTTGTTTGCAAAGTTTGTGAAGGACCCCATTTGTCTGAAGATTGCCCTTTGAATGAGGGCGATGGTAAAATGGAGGAATTAAAATATGGGGAAGGTAGACCATTCCAAGGTAACGGGTATCGAACAGGGCTATACGGATATAATCGACAACCTTATGGAGAGAGAAGATCAAACCTCGAGGCTACTATAAATAAGTACCTCGAAGATTCTAGGAAGAAAAAAGGAGAGCAAGGTATATGGTTGAAGAACTTTCAAGAAGCCAATAACAAAAGCCTTGCTAACCATGATGAATCTCTAAAGAATCTTGAGGCAATGATTGAGAATTTGGCTGATAGTATCCGCAAGAACAACATTATTAGATAAAACAAGAAGTCCATTGTAGAATACAAAGCAGTTTTCACAGAAGATGATGGAGAAAGGACCCTTTCTCAAGAAAAGACCGAATCTAATGAGAAGATCCCCTGCCAGTTACCCAAGAAAGAAGATATCTCAGACAGCTTTGTAGTGCCCTGAAAAATCGGTGATTCTTACTTAATTGTGTTAGCCGATGTGGGATCAAGTACAAACATTATTCCATTATCTTTGTTCCTATCCCTGAAACTTACAAGCTTGAGGAAAACTAATTTGAGGATCGATTCCCTACAGACTTTGTAGTCATTGATATGGCTAATGTTCCGAAGGAGGACCAGATTTTAGGAAGACCATTTCTCGCCACTGCACACACTAAAATAGATGTACTCAAGAAAGAAATATCGTTTGGAGTATACGATGAAAGGGTTGTGTTCAATATGAACATGGTTTCCTCAATTTGGCATAAGGAAGAAGCAAGTTCTTATAAAGCTGATCTAATGGGACAAGAGATCTCGCCAATCCTCCAAATCTCGATGATGTATTCACTTATAGAACTCCATCGTGCTCAAATTATGAGCAAGAGGTCAACTCATATTCAGATGACGAATCTCTTTGAGATGACACTGATGAAGAAGATGTAAGATTAGAAGCGGGAGACGAGGAAGGGGGCCCAATAACTATTGCTGCAAAACTTCACTGTTGTAGATCGTCAACAACCATGGTCAACGGATCAAAAATAACCGTTCCTACATGTGATCCCATCGTCGAACATTGTAATGGAGGAGGAATGTTTTCAATCAGGAGATTAAAGAAGGAAGCGAAGGCTTGGTGGTGTTTCGAAGATGAGAGGCTTATCAATAAAACATGGTTTCAAGACCATTTCATGCATGCAAGGTTGAATGAAAAGGTGAATTGGACGGTTCACTTTTGTACGCCAGCAATTATGACATATGGAGGAACAACCCAAGCTTGGCCCACATGTGATCCTTTCAAAGGAAAATGTGATGGAGGAAGGAGTCCCGAACTAAATCTAGCCAAACGTAATGAGTGGGCATGTTTTAACGCAAACAAAAGGGATCAAGTAGGATACCTTGGTATATCGTTCGAAAATTGGATTAAGGTAAAGTTCGGTGAAAGACAATTAAACAAACAAGTAGAGATACAATATCGTGACGAATGGGTCAAAGCTAACTTCTTAGTTGAAGATCTGTATAGCATGACACCACGTATCGCTCCCAATGTTTGGGACCATTCACCAACCCCGTGGAAGAAGAACAAGGGCAAGTATGCCCTAGAACCGACTTGAAGGCCGCAACAGTGAGTCTAACTTAAAGACTCGATAATAAACAAAAGTGCTCTTTCAGGAGACAACCCGAATTATCTTTTTCCTTTTATTTTCTCTATCTTGTTGGCTTGGCATGTTTTGTACTAATATTTTGCAGGTACTCAAGGAAGCATTGCGATAGTGAACAAATTTTTGGACTTTTACTCCAAGAAATATTCTCTAGGGCCTTGCTACGGCGTAGCTCTTCCATTGACTACGCCGTAGCACCCTCCAGGTTTCATACTGGATTTATTCAGCAACTACGCCGTAGCACCCCATTTAAGCTACACCGTAGCTACCTTCTGAACCTTAAAAATGCTTTTTACAAAACATTCTTTAAACTTGTATTAGTTTTTAAATGAACATTGTGGGTATGTTCCCTGTAAATCCTCACGAGACTTCACTCGTCCACTTCGGACACCAAGTGGTTTAAAAGACTTGTTGCATACGCTAAACTCAACCGTGATACCTACGAAAGTGAGTTAGGTTTTTCTTTCTATTTTTTTCTTTTTTAGGTTTTATGCTTTTGGTTGTTGTGTGATTCCAGGGAATTGAAATTTGCTCATAAGGCGTAGTGAAGGCACGTTTCTCAACATGATTCTTCTATTTTCAATAGTGAATTTCAGGGAAGTTCTCGTTCTAATTATACTTTTCCTCCTTATTTCTTTTATTTTATGTACAAAAGGGACTTTTTACAACTCAAGTGGGGGAACGGGAGTAGAATTATTTACTTGAACTTTGTTTTGCCCTTAATTTTTTAGTTTATTTTGAAAAATTAATACCATGGTGAGGTTTAGCCTATTTCAGTTTCACCTTGTTTTACCCCAAATCCACCAAAAATATGAGTGTGCCGTTAGTTTGTAAACTTTAGAACTTGGCTATTACATCATTTTGAAACCGTGTACGAGTAGTGTATTGAGATTTTTTAATACATTTGGAAGGAACTTTTTAAGAAGGCAATATTTTAGGATTATCACCCAAATAACCTTTATCCGTGTGTTTATCGACTAGTCACATCGACTATTCGACCCTCGTGTTAAAACCCTTTGTTGTACTCACCTTTAGTGCAAGATACCCCTAGATACACCTTTCTGAGCCTATCCTTTCGTTTCTTACCCATATTATTGTTTCGATACACCTATACACCTTAACCTACCGTGTAGTCTTTGTTTATGATTGGGAAGTTGCCACTTGTTCTAATTTGAGGTCCAAGTCAAGAGGTTCAAGAATCACACCTACGTTGAAGACTCATCATTGAAGATCATAAGAAAACCCACTATTGTACATGTATTGTTCATCCCAAGTGGGGGGATATGTTATTGATTTGAAAAAAAAAATGTCAATTTCCGTATGTAGATATGTTAACTTTGGTGCACCCTTGTATAGCACCGTAATAAGAGCTTTGAAAGATTTAGCATCGAAAAGGCCACTTCGGTCATATTTGAAGAATGAAGCTGTTGGTTCTTAATCACCAACATGAAGACCAAGTGTGGTGCCCCATCATGACGTCCTCTAATGGCACACACTTGTTACATGATCCCATTCTCGCATTTTGAAACTTGGACTTTGTATGAACGGCAAGTGGTAGCAACTCGGTTATAGGCTAAGACTATTTATTTTCTTTTTTATTTTACACCATTATTGTGCATCCCATGTCTTATCCTACCCGTTAGTTGTGAATCATGCTTAGGTGAGGGATTTGAGCAGTCATTGGTATCTTGCCCGCCGTTCCGGTCATGTATCATTGCCTTTGTCGCCCTTGCCGTAGTATGTTAGTAACAACGCTACACCGAAATAGCCTTATATGTGTTCACCCAATATTGCCTTTAAGAATTGTTTTGACCTTAGCTCTAGTAGTAGAGATTTGTGTAACTGCCAAGCCTATGATAGAATATATTCTATGACTATGCGTTGAGTGATCACCCCAAAATTAACACTTAGATTAGGAGAGAGATGTGAGTATTTGTTCCAATTTTGTGAGGTGTTCGGCTTTGATAAATTCTAGCATAGGGAGTTATTAATTCATATTCTCCAGTTTCTTGTGGGATATCTTTTTGAAAATCATTCTTATAAGGTCTACTTGAGGGCAAGTAGAGTTCAAGTGGGGGGATATTTGATAACATCAAATTTACCCCCAATCTAAGTGTTAATTTCCCCCTTAAAATACTCATTTTTTCTACTTTTATGAAGAATATATACTCTTATTTATTCCTATTTTGGTCTCAGGGTAAAGATGAGTAAAAGAACAAACTTACGCGGAAATGGAAGGACTTTGGACCAAATACGTGGAAATTATGGATTCTGCACTAACTACGGCGTAGAGGTTCATCTACCTACGCCGTAGCAAGGCTTCACGAAGACTACGCCGTAGAAGCTCTCCTACCTACGGCGTAATGAAGAATTTATGAAGACTACGGCGTAGCCCAACAACAGGCTACGGCGTAGAAGTCCACTAAAGAACACTACGGAGTAGGCAACTTTCCAAGCTATGACGTAGGATCTCATTTGAGGGAGTAAAGAACTAACGTGGCCAAGGAAGAAGCTACGGCGTAGCAACCTTATCTACTACGCCATAGGATGCTTATCATCAAGACTTTACGCCCGTAACACTTGATCAAGTTACGGCGTAACACAATTTGCAAAGGTTACTGCGTAGCAACTCTAATACGCTACGCCGTAACATAGTCGGGGCCTATAAATACCAATCCTAATTCTGAGTTTTTCATATCACTTCCCATCTCTTCACTACAACAACGTTGGGAAAAACACAGGAAGGAGGGAGAACGAAGTTCTACCCATTTCCAAGTCAATTCCAAGGGAGGAATCACACACCAATCATAAGTGTTTTTATTCCTTTACTTTGTATTCGATTCATGCTTAGATTTGTATTAACTCAACATTATTTTACTGCAATTATGAACATGATTGGTTAAACACCTTTTGGTGTTAGCCTAGTTATGAAATTGTTATGTTATTGATTTAGTTTTCCACGCATCTATTATCTATTGTTTGTTTATTTTCCTGGCGAGGCTTGGGACACTCTAGTTCCCGTAGTGACTAGCGTTGGTTGTTCTCTAGATACTTATGGAATTAACCCTACGAAGCAAGTCGCTAGGGATGTGACTTGGTGATAGCAATATCACCATACATGTGCGAAGTAACCCTAGGACCACCTACCAATGCTAGACACTTAACGGAGTTAGAGGGGTGTAAGATCTGACCATGCCCCATTCGTTAGCCTTGTCCATGTTAGTAGAGGCACTTAATGACTCTTATGTCTTCGTACCGATGAACCCAAGGCTTTACAATAGCTTTGGATAGGACAAGGTATAAGATAGATCTAGGCGAATTTGACCATCTGACCTGAAATGAATATCGAATCCCTGAACGATATGATAGGATGCACCTATAGGAAAACTAGTCATGATTATAACAAGAGTAGTAATTAGGTTAACACTACTTCTCTTTACTGATTTCCTTCTATTTACTTTATTGTCTTGTTATTACTTTTCATTAGTTTAATTAATATTTCAACTCAAAACCCCCTTTTAAACGTGACACGACTTAGATGATTTCCGCACCTTAGCTCTTGGGACGACCTCAGCTTTACAATTTAACTATACCACACACGACCGGATACACTGTCCGTTAGTGCGTAAAAGGTAGACCTTAGGTAAACGAGACTTTATAAATATTAAAACCTGGTCAGTAAAACTTGCATCATGGATTCTTGAAACGCCCGTATTTTTTTTAAACCAATCGACACGCCATGTCATTTTCTGGGGATACGTCGTATCAGCTGCAGGTCTGGCCTGCCCATTTTCTGCATTTCCTAAAACCAAAATAAATTGAACTAAAACATTTATGGAAAACATGTAAACTCTGAAATATAATTCATTAATATAAAACATAAATACCGTACATGTGTTTCCTAAGTGGAAGCTTAAAATACTACGAGTAAGGGTGTTACCCAAACACTCTTGTTTGGACCCGTAATCAAATGAAATATTCTAAATCATATACTTTGATATTAAAACTTGACTATTACAAAGTTGAGCTTAAAAAGACTAATGACTATAAATATTTAGGGCGTTAGCAAGCTGAATAATAAAGGTAGGGTTGAGAAGCTTGTCACCTATAAATAGGGGTGAGCAAATAAAACCGAAAAAACCGAAACCGAATCGAAAACCGAAAAAACCGAACTGAAAATACCGACCGAAATTAAAAACTGATGGTTCGGTTTTTAATTTTTCAAAAACCGAAATATACGGTTCGGTTTCTGTTTTCGTCTAAAAACCGAACCGCAAAAACCGAGCCGAACCGATTTTATTATTTAATAATATATAATTAATATAATATGAATAAATAACTAAATAAATCAAATTTATAAACTCATATTCATTTTGTGGGTAAATTTATATAATATTTATCATAACGTTTATATTTATTTGCGTGTTTGTCGTGTCGTGTGTTTACTTGAGAATATATTAATAAATATATAACGATGATCATACTATGTGTATGTTCACTTGCATGTGTGTGTGTCTCATCTATATGTGTAATTATAAAATTATGCAATAAACATTATTATGCTTACATTGACAAGAAAAAAGTAAATAAGAATAACCAATTTTTTATGTAATACAAGTTTTTTGGTATAAATTTGCCATGCCCAAATATAAACGGTTAGAAACTGAAAAAATCGAAAACCGAACCGAAACTGTTGATAAACCGAGAAAACCGAACCACCAAAAACCGAACGGTTTCGGTTTTGGGTTTTATAAAAACCGAAATTTTCGGTTCGGTTTAGGTTTTAACCAAAAACCGACCCAAGCCGAACCGTGCACACCCCTACCTATAAACACGAGCAATACCAAGTACAATTTTGACTTATAAAAGTCAAAGGACATGAAATGGGTAAGATTCTTCTACTTCTAAAAATTAAAAAAAAAAAATAACCAGGAAAGAAAAATAAAAGCCTAGTTTCCTAAATTGGGGAAAACAACCTGATTGGTGTGAAAGCAGTCAGATATTATTGACCAAGGTCAACAAGTCAAAAACAGCCTCGTTCCAATTCTCCGGTGATAGTATAGTGTGTCCCCGGGTCGTTAAAGTCCCAGCGAGATTGAAATGGTGTCGTTTGAAATCGTTTATGAGTGAGTGGCACTGAGGACAGTAGCCCAGATGATGTGATTTGATTTTGCTACTGTTAATTTGGTATTTGTACACAGATATAATATTCACAAAAATCAGATATACAGGAATATGCACAAATTCACAATTAAGATCACGTAACAGGCTGGAAAAATGGGATTTGGTGAATTACAAACTACAGGGGGTGCTTTTGAAACTTTTTGAAACTTAAAATTAAAAAGAAATTTTAAAATGAAAATGAAATTATAAAAGTGAATATTATAATATTTAAATATTATTTAATTAATAAAACTAATTAAAATCTAATTTTAAATCTAATTTAAATTCACTAATAGTTATAAGTATTACAAATTAAACTAAAAATTTGCAAAAATAATTTCTAAACTTAAATTAGAACTTGAAGAAAGTATAAAAAATAAAAATAAACATTTTTGTCTTTTTATGGATTTTTTTATAAATTAAAAACTATTTAACTTAATTAAACTAATTAACTTAGAAAATTATAAGAAAATTTATAAAATTACTTAACCATCACAGGAATCCTAAAAAATTATAAAAAACTCTAAAAATTATGTTTAAGATTAATATACTAATTAATTACATTTTAATCAACTTATTTCTAATTTAAATAATTAAAATAAGAAAAATGGAAAATGAACAGTAGAAATTAAAAATATATTTTCTAAAAGTCTATTATACTATATTGGAGCTAGGAAAAATATAAAAACAAGGTTTTTCTTTATAAAAACTAACCATGCTATTTAATACTTAATATTAATTAATAATTAAGAAAACTAGTATTAAATCTAATAATTACTAAATGGCAGAATAAAAATCTGAAAAAATTTCAAAAAATACTTTACTATATAAGGCAATTAATAAAAATATAAAAATACTAAGTACTTAATAAAAATCTAAAAATGAAAAATAAAATTTAAATTAAATTAAATAGAAACTATCACTTAATATTAAATTGGTTTTTCTTGGATTTTCTTTTACAAACTTGTTTTATATCTAAAAACAAAGGCTTTTAATGAAAACAACTTTTTTACAACTTAAAAATAAGCTGTATGCACCCCCTTCTTCTTATCAGTTGACTTATGTTGACTGAGTGCACAAATAAGCACAAATGACTATGGGTGGGGCCCACAATGGTAAAACTTGGTACAAACAACCATCACCCCGTACCTCCCTTCCCTCCCACTTGACTGCAAATTGTGGATGTGAGGGTTGGTGTAGTGGGTTGGTTTGGGCGGTGGAACAAGTGGGAGAAAGTTGTGGTGATGTGACTGAGTTGCAGTCAAGTGGGAGGGAAGGGAGGTACGGGGTGATGGTTGTTTGACCTTATTTGACCGAGGGTCAAATATTTGACCCTGGTATAATACTTTGGGGGCTTTGGTGGGCTGAGGAATTTTGGGCCCAAGAAATAGGAAATGGGTGGGCTTGTGGGTAAATATTGGATTGGGTTTTGTTTTAGGCTTAGGGTGGTAATAGTTAAGGATCCGGTTTGGTTTATGTATTTCACAAGGACTAGATTTGCAATTTTCTGAAATTTGAGGGGTGTAGTTTGGCAATCTTCCAAAGTATTTTAAAGGGTGTATTATGCCATATCATGAATAGTGTAAGGTCCTTTGTTGAATTTTCCATGTTAAATACACCAGGGACTAAAACTGCCAAACTTTCAAACTTCAGGGACCATTTGTGTAATTTTCACCAAACTTTCCACCAAGGACCAATCATGTCATAAAAGGTTAGTGCAAGGACAAAATTTGTTTTTCTCAAAGTTTTTAATATCTCGGGGACCATTTTTGACAATTTTCAAAGTTCAGGGACTAAACTTGACATTTTGTGAAACTTTTCACCAAAGGACTAAATGTGTCACTTTTTGATTTAAAAGGACCTTTGGTGACTTTTTCAAGTTTTTAGAATAACCAGGGACTAGATTTGACAAATTTTGAAAGTTGAGGGACTGAAACTGCCAAATATGCAAACTTTATGCGTTTTTCATCTGTTTTTGGTATTTTTGCATTTGAAACATGTAAAACACTTTCCTGGGATATTTTCACTATTTTGGTTCAATATTGAGTGTTTTTAGATGTTTTGGCAGCTCAGAAATAGTAAAAATGATGAGTATTTACACACTCATCAATCCCCCACACTAAAACATTGCTAGTCCCTAGCAATCTTTTGAGAAAAACCTGATGGATTTGAAATTCTCTTTACCAAAAGCCATCACTTCTTGAGTAGCCAGGTGTAAGAACTGTGGCACACCTGATAACCGTGTGATTTTGAGCAAACCACCAGCTGTCAACGGATTTGATTAGTCTTTACCAAAAGCCGTTTGCTTCTGGACTAGCCAGCATCTTGATGGACTAAGTCAACATCTTGGTGAGCTGATTACCAATTATGGATTTTCCACGGCCTTTACCACAAGCCATAATCTTGTGGGCTAGCCAACTCATTTGCTTTATGGGATATGGGGAGTTGAGGAACCATACAATTTTTGGCAAATTGCAAGCCATCAACGGGTTTGAGATGTCTTTACCAAGAGCCGTTTGCTCCTGGAGTAGCCAATCCATTTGTCATTTAGACTTTGGCGGACTGATTACCACAAAAATTTTGAAATAAAGTGAAAAATTTTTGAAAAATTTAGGCCTAAAAATGGGGGTACTTAGAAAGTTTTGTGATAAAATTCGTAAAAATTTCCCCCCCCCCCCACACTAGAATTGAATATTGTCCTCAATATTCAAAGTCCCGGCTATTATGCCGAATCTCTGAACGAAAAAAGCTAATATTCGATGCTAACTGTGGAAATATGGATTTTATTTTTCACTTTATTTATCTGTACATACAATTACACATTTTTTTTTGACTAAAACTTATATACATATTTACTTTTCAAATGGTGGGGGACGGCCACTCCCCCACACTAGGGTGGTAGAAAGTAGAAAGAAGTCAGAAATACGGGTGAAAACCCATATATGTTGCTAATTTTTGTTCACCGAGTCACTAGCTTGACTCGATCCCCGAATTCATTGGTCCATGGGGAAAGTTTGGAGATCCGGGACAACCATGGGTGGTATGTCTTCTCCAAAATAATGTTTCAATCGATAACCATTCACTTTGAAGTTGGGACCTTCAGGTTGAGATAACTCAACAGTCCCGTATGGATATACTTTAGCAATAGTGAATGGTCCAGTCCATCGGGTTTTTAATTTCCCCGAGAAGATCTTTAATCTTGAGTTGAAAAGAAGGACTCTGTCACCGACGTTGAAAACGCGGTTCTTAATCTTAGAGTCGTGAATCTTCTTTGTCTTTTCTTTGTAAATCAAAGAGTTCTCGTAGGCTTGATCACGAAGTTCGTTTAATTCATTGAGTTGAACCTTACGGTGATCACCCGCTTTATGAAGGTCGTAGTTTGAATGTTTCAAGGCCCAGTAGGCTTTGTGCTCGAGCTCGATCGGTAAATGACACGCCTTCCCGTATACAAGCTTGTATGGAGTACACCCGATGGGTGTTTTGTAAGCTGTACGGAAGGCCCAGAGTGCATCATCTAGTTTATCCGACCAGGAAGCACGGTTTTCACCTACTGTCCTCTCAAGAATCCGTTTTATACCATGGTTGGAAACCTCCACCTGCCCACTTGTTTGGGGGTGATACGCGGTAGAAAGACGATGTGTAACACCGTACTTAAGCATGACTTTTGCAAATTGATCATTGCAAAAGTGAGTACCACGATCACTAATGATGGCACGTGGAGTTCCAAAACGAGCAAAGAGGGATTTCAAGAATTTCACAACAACTCGGGCATCGTTAGTGGGTAAGGCCTTAGCCTCAACCCATTTTGACAAATAGTCAACAGCCACGAGAATATACTTGTTTCCACGAGAAGATGGGAATGGTCCCATAAAATCAATGCCCCAGACGTCAAAGATTTCACAAACTTGAATGGCATTTTGTGGCATTTCGTTCTTTTGTGAAATATTCCCGTGACACTGACAAGCATCACAGGCTTTGACTAACTCGTGGGCATCCTTATAGATCGTGGGCCAATAGAAACCGGAATCAAACACCTTTTTTGCGGTGTAGTTAGGACTGTGGTGGCCCCCGGTGGGTCCAGCATGGCAAGCCTTGAGAATATCAGCGGCTTCCTGTCCGTATACACATCGCCTGATGACTTGATCGGCACAGATTTTGAAGAGGAAGGGGTCGTCCCAGAAGTAATGTTTGACGTCTTTAAAAAAATTGTTTTTCTGTTGGGACGTCATCCCCTTCCCGATGAAGTTACCCGCATGGTAATTTGCAAAGTCGGCAAACCATGGGGTAGTAGAGTCACCACGAAAAGTAACCGCACTGAGTGTCTCGAGAGGGAATGTTTCATTTATTTCTTGTTTCTCGGACACATCTTGATGTGGGTTTTCTAATCGTGAGAGATGATCAGCAGCAAGGTTCTCGGCTCCTTTTTTATCACGAATAATGATATCAAATTCTTGGAGGAGGAGAACCCAACGGAGAAGCCTCGGCGTCGCATCTTGCTTTGCAAATAGGTACTTCAAAGCCGAGTGATCCGTATACACCACGCATTTGGTCAGGATCAAGTATGGCCGGAATTTCTCAATGGCATACACCACAGCTAGGAGTTCTTTTTCAGTGGTGGTGTAATGACCTTGAGCCTCGGTCATAGTTTTACTTGCGTAGTGTATAGGCTGAAAGTATTTTGCTTTACGTTGCCCCAAGACCGCACCTATGGCAAAATCACTAGCATCGCACATAAGTTCAAAAGGTAGGTCCCAATCGGGGGCAACAAGAATCGGTGCCTCGGTAAGCTTTTTCTTTAATGTTTCAAAAGCTTCGATGCACTCAGGAGAGAAGATGAAAGGAGCATCCTTCTCGAGGAGATGGGTCATAGGCCAGGCAATCTTAGAAAAATCTTAACTTACGGTAGAAGCCGGCATGACCCAAAAAGCTCCTAACACCTTTTACGGTGGTGGGATGAGGTAATTTAGCAATGACATCGATTTTGGCTTTGTCAACCTCAATCCCGTTTTTTGAAATTTTATGGCCGAGGACTATGCCCTCTTTAACCATAAAGTGACTCTTCTCCCAGTTGAGACTTAAATTCGTTTCTTTGCAACGTTTAAGCATCTGTTCCAAGTGGGAGAGACAGGTCTGTAATGAATCCCCGATGACTAAAAAGTCATCCATGAATACCTCCATAGTTTTCCTGATCATGTCGGAAAAGATAGACATCATGCACCTCTGGAACGTGCCTGGAGCATTACATAACCCGAAAGGCATACGTCTGTAAGCAAAAGTTTCGTAGGGGCATGTGAAGGTAGTCTTCTCTTGATCCTGGGGATCAATGGGGATTTGGAAGTAACCAGAAAAACCATCGAGGAAGCAGTAGTATTCATTCCCCGCAAGTCTTTCAAGCATCTGGTCCATAAAAGGGAGAGGAAAATGGTCTTTACGGGTGGCTTCATTCAACTTTCGATAGTCAATACATACTCGCCAACCCGTGACCAAACGAGTTGGAATCAACTCGTTATCCTCGTTGGTGACAACGGTAATGCCACCCTTTTTAGGAACACAATGAATTGGGCTAACCCAAGGACTGTCAGATATAGGGTAAATCAATCCCGCATCAAGAAGTTTTAGAACCTCTTGTTTGATAACTTCGTGGATTTTGGGAATTACCCTTCTCTGTTGTTGCACTGCTGGCTTAAAGTCATCCTCCATGAAGATTTTATGAGTACAAAAGTTCGGGCTTATGCCCTTAATGTCGGAGAGTTTCCAAGCGATTGCTTGTTTATGTGACTTAAGAACCTTTAGAAGTGCTGCCTTTTCCTCATCTTTTAAGTCTTTAGCAATAATGACGGGCAATTTATCATCACCCTCCAGAAATGCATATTCTAGATGAGGAGGCAAGTCCTTGAGCTCAACCTCGGGAAAGTCTTCAGTTATTTCAACATTTTTTACTTCCGCTTTATGAAGTATTTTTGGAGATGGAGAGGGTGAAGGATCGTCATTTAACAATCTTTCAAGGAGAAGAATGTCCCCCTCTGGGTCAAGATAGTTTTCATCAACCCCACTTGGGATTGAGCTATCTTGAGCAAGAAAAGCCTCGACCTCTTCCAGAAGGAAGTTACTTCCCTCAAACGGAGTGAGGGAAGGGGAAGGGTCGGAAATGATAGGGTCAGTAGAAAGACTGCCACTGGATGAGAAACCAAGGACTTCTTGAGAATACTCCTCAGACGCAACATTGATGATATCAATTCGGTTAACCGTGTCAGCGTCATAGTTGGAGGAGTATCTTGAAGTCTGATCAAGATTGAATGCGATGGCCTCGCCACCAACACGTAGAGTGATTTCTTCCTCGAATACATCGATTAAAGCACGACCCGTTCTTAAGAACCCCCTCCCGAGAATGAGAGGAACTCTTGGGTCAGCATCAAAATCAACAATCACGAAATCTGCCGGAAAATGGAACTTTCCTACTTTCACGAAGATATCTTCGGCAATGCCGAGAGGACGGGATATAGTACGGTCTGCAAGCTCGAGTGTCATGCAGGTTGGAGTGAGAGCAGGAAGTGAGAGTCTTTTCCAGACTGTGTAAGGCATCAGGTTAATGCTTGCGCCAAGATCGGCCAAGGCAAAGCACTCAACCATCCCTGGGAAAATACAAGGAATGAGAAATTTCCCGGGATCCCCAAGCTTTTCGGGAAGCTTTTTCAAGAGCACTGCTGAGCAATGCTCATTAAGAGGAGTTTTTGCCATCTCACAAAGTTTTTCTTTGTTGCTTATCAGATTCTTAATTGTTGAAGCAAATTTAGGCATGAGAAGAAGAGCGTCCGCGAAGCTAATATCAAAGTGTAATTCTTGGAAAATTTGATAAAATTTTTTCATCTGATGGTTAGCTTTTTCGTGGTTCTTTTGATCATTCAAACGTGAAGGATATGGAATTGAAGGCTTAGGATCATTCTTTGGGATTTCATCAGAACTCACAGGGGGATCAAATACAACTTTCGGCTTACGAGCCGGGACCGGGACAACTTGAGGGTGGACGTTGTTGATACCTCCGTTATTAGTAGGAAGTACCGTGTCCGTGGTAACCTCAGGCTCACGTTCCGCTACCTTAGGAGGAGAAGAAGAGGTAGAAGGAATCGAGGGTCCATTGTAAGATACCCCACTTCGGGTGGTGATCGCTTTGACATCGCCCCTCGGGTTAGCGATCGTGTTGCTCGGAAGTGTACCCGGGCCCGAGGGTCGATCATTTAAAGACTTCTGAAGCTCAGAGATCTTGCTGATCAATAACCGATTCGTTTCCTCTTGTGCTTTCATGAATTGTTTTAGCACTTCATCTGAGGAAGACGAGGGTGGAACAACGTTTTGAGGAGGATTTTGAACACGATTGTTTTGAAAATTCCCTTGATTTTGATTGTTGTTACCCTTAAAATTGTTTCTCTGATTGAAATTACCCTGATTGTAATTTCCTTGATTCTGGTTTCTTTGAAAATTTCCTTGAAAACCTTGGTTTTGATTGCCATTTTGAAAATTATTTTGATTAAACTGGCCTTGATTTTGATTCGGGTTTTGGAAATTTGAGTTTTGACCTTGGTTAAAATTCTGATTCGAGTTACGGTTTTGATTTTGGTTAAAACCGGGAGGTCCGAGAAAATTGTTGGAACGATAGCTTAAGAGATTACGGTCCCCTTGCGGTTGGTAAGAATTACCCCCCGTATTGTAGGAACCGTGAGCAGCATACACGTTCTCTTGAGGAAAGCCAGGAGTAGCTGGACACTCGGAATAAAGATGTGGGCCCCCACAAGTTTCAAAACTTCGGGCCACGGCTTTCACTTGTTGATTTTGAACCTGATTTTGCATCGTTTGGTTCATTCTCAACACAGCCGTAGAAATATCATCCATCTTTTTGGTAAGAGCAATTATTTCAGGAGATGATGATGAAGGAGTAACTGAATTACATGACACATCCCTCTCCGCAGAGGAATCCCAAAAGTTATGGTGGGCAGTCATGTTCTCGATTAAATTATAGCACTCCTCGGGGCGCCTTTTCATAAAGGTCCCACCAGCAGCAGCATTGAGAATATCCCGGTGCCTCAATGTCAGACCATTATAGAAGGTATCTATGATGGTAACTTGCAAATATTGTGGTTAGGGCACCGATCAATAACTAGCTTATAACGTTCCCAAGCCTCAAAAAGAGACTCATCGGGACGTTGCCAGAAGTTGCTGATATCATTTCGTAACTTGGTAACCATCGAAGGTGGAAAATATTTTGCTAAAAACTTGGTTACCATTTCATCAAAGGTGTGAATAGAATTCTTTGGGAGTCGGTCAAACCATGCAGTGGCATGATGAGTGAGAGAATAGGGGAAGAGGTACAGCCGGAGGGCATCATCGGTGACACCATGCTGTTTCATGCTTTGGGTGACCGTGAGATATTTGTCAAGATGCTTATTGGCATCGTCACCCGGTAATCCGTGAAATTGACACGAATTCTGGACTTGTTGGATCATGTGGTGCTTGAGGCCAAAGTCCGTAGCCTCAATAGTGAGTGGTGCAATAGGCCCACCCCGCCCTTGCATGGTAGGCTGGCACAACTCCTCCATCGTTCGGAGATCGGGAGCTGGCACATCCCTGGGAGGGTCAGGGGGTGGTAAAGGTGGTGGTGGCCCAGCGGCCATTTCGGTCTTTGGTTCTTGTGTGTCAGAACGTAGCTCGGGTACGTTTTTCTGATGTTTACGTTTTGTTTGTGACCGAGTGCGCATGCACTAAAAACAATTTTTCAAAACAAGATCGAGGCAAAACCACAGTGAACTTAAACCAATTATCACGAGTGAATGACTTCTTTAAAAAAGGTACACCACTCACAGGGATATAAAGGCAAGTTTTAATCTTAAGTTTGGGAACTTATTACGTCCACACCCCCAGTTGGTAGGTGTTCAGCCTTGGTTTGCGGTGGTAAGATTTTATGTATTTATTAATTTGAAAAAACTGCTTTAGGCTTATGGGTGTGTGTGCAAAAAACATGGGAAATATTTTTGGAATTGATTCGTTAACCGAAATCGTTCTTTTAAGATTACTCGCAGGCTGGCGGGAGGAAGTAAATAGGTTTCCTCTTCAGTTCGCAATTTAATGTCAGAACTTACCTTAAACCAACTGTTTCAGGTTGTAATCTTAAAGAAAACGAAGTAATTTAACTTCACAGTTTGTTTTGTTGTTTTTAACACTTTAGGAAAAGTGTTAATGAACTTTTTGATATGATTGATATTTTTACAAAAACTTTTTACAAATTTGTGTGAAATTTGTACAGGGAGGGTTTTGAAAACCACTAAACTTAAAACGATTTTGTAAAACACGCAACAACCTCCCCGGCAGCGGCGCCAAATTTTGATTGGTGTGAAAGCAGTCAGATATTATTGACCAAGGTCAACAAGTCAAAGACAGCCTCGTTCCAATTCTCCGGTGATAGTATAGTGTGTCCCCGGGTCGTTAAAGTCCCAGCGAGATTAAAATGGTGTCGTTTGAAATCGTTTATGAGTGAGTGGCACTGAGGACAGTAGCCCAGATGATGTGGATTTGATTTTGCTACTGTTAATTTGGTATTTGTACACAGATATAATATTCACAAAAATCAGATATACAGGAATATGCACAAATTCACAATTAAGATCACATAACGGGCTGGAAAAATGGGATTTCGTGAATTACAAACTACAGGGGGTGCTTTTGAAACTTTTTGAAACTTAAAATTAAAAAGAAATTTTAAATTGAAAATGAAATTATAAAAGTGAATATTATAATATTAAAATATTATTTAATTAATAAAACTAATTAAAATCTAATTTTAAATCTAATTTAAATTCACTAATAATTATAAGTATTACAAATTAAACTAAAAATTTGCAAAAATAATTTCTAAACTTAAATTAGAACTTGAAGAAAGTATAAAAAATAAAAATAAATATTTTTGTCTTTTTATGGATTTTTTTATAAATTAAAAACTATTTAACTTAATTAAACTAATTAAACTAATTTAAATTACAATTAATACTAAATTAACTTAGAAAATTATAAGAAAATTTATAAAATTACTTAACCATCACAGGAATCCTAAAAAATTATAAAAACCTCTATAAAATATGTTTAAGATTAATCTACTAATTAATTACCTTTTAATCAACTTAAATCTAATGTAAATAATTAAAATGAGAAAAATGGAAAATGAATAGTAGAAATTAAAAATATATTTTCTAAAAGTCTATTATACTATATTGGAGCTAAGAAAAATATAAAAACTAACTATGCTAGTTAATACTTAATATTAATTAATAATTAAGAAAACTAGTATTGAATCTAATAATTACTAAATGGCATAATAAAAAACTGAAAAAATTAATAAAAATACTTTACTATATAAGGCAATTAATAAAAATATAAAAATACTAAGTACTTAATAAAAATCTAAAAATGAAAAATAAAATTTAAATTAAATTAAATAGAAACTATCACCTTAATATTAAATTGGTTTTTCTTGGATTTTCTTTTATAAACTTGTTTTATATCTAAAAACAAAGACTTTTAATGAAAACAACTTTTTTACAACTTAAAAATTAGCTGTATGCACCCCCTTCTTCTTATCAGTTGACTTATGTTGACTGAGTGCACAAATAAGCACAAATGACTATGGGTGGGGCCCACAATGGTAAAACTTGGTACAAACAGACTAAACAAAGTTAAATAAGCAGAGAATAGCAAGAAATAAGCTCAAATAAGCTGAATGCAATCAAATAAGCACTTTGTAATTTGAAACTGAACACAGATTGGGGACAGACTTTGGGATGGATTCTAGGTGGGGTCCACTGATCACTAGGTCAAACCAAGGGTCAATATATGATCCCTGGTAGGAGGGGGTTGGGAAAAACCAAATGGAACCTCTGGGGCCCACTGGGTTAGGCTGCAGCCACCACCAAAGGTGGTGGTGTGGTGGAGGTCTGCTGGTGCAGGGGAATGCTTCTTCCCTGCAACTCAGTTCAAGGGCTTGTGGAGCCCACACACAAATTAACAAAAATCAAGCCAATGTGGGATTCAAAAGTTGAGGTGGTGGTGTATAACTACAACAAGTTTCAGCTCCTCAATCCAAACACATAAATCACAAATAATCTTGTAACTTTTGCAAAAATATGAGATAAGGCAATTTGACTTTGTGAGTAAAACACAAGAGTTGACTTATTTGGATTTATACTAACCCCTACTGATTAATTATGATATTATGAGATATATTTAAGCTATATTACCCTATATTAACAACCTATTTAGCTAATGAGATGGATTTGGACACCAAAAACTCTCACAGTTAACTGTGAGAGGTAGATTTGTGAGATTTTGACTTTTAATCAATTAGCACTTGGATTTTATTGTTTCAATGAGCTAATATTACCTAAGGTGAGGTGTACAAGCCCAGGTTAACAACAAACACAACCTTGATCACAGTGTATAACTTAGATCCAAACACCCCTAAATCTATCTGTTTTTGAGTTTAAGAGGATAAGGGCTAATATAGCTTATGAGATCTAACCACAATAGCTTATACTGATATTTTAAGCTGAAATAAGTACTTAGGAGCAGAGAATCCAAACAATTACACAGAATTGCTACTAAAACTATTTTAACTGATAAAACTAGGATTTAAAATAACTACTAACTTTAACAAACAAGTTATGTGAATTAGGTTATAATTTAACTAAACAATACTCAAAGAAACAAAAACAAACACAGATAGGCAACAACAACAAGCAATCAGAAAACAAGAACTAGGAAATTTTAGTGGAAATTTTAAATGAGCAAAATCTTACTAGAATACCCTCAGCATGAACAGAGGGTTTTCCTATGAAGCCTATCTTTAGATAGGCCAACTTCAACTCAATTCTTGCCCACCAATCCTTCTCAGTACCTGAAAACAAGTTATGAACAAGACAGTTGACCAATGTTGACTATTTTTTATATTTTTGATTTTTCTAATAAGACTGAGTTTTAAAGTCTCTAAAAGCTTGAATAAGCTTAAGGGATCCTAAATGAGCCTAATTCAGTCCATGTTTACTGATACAATTCACCACTAAGCTTGTTGGTAATTTCAGAATTTGGAATAAATTGCAATAACTTTAAACAGAACTGAAACTTGAATTTTATAACATGAAAAGGTTTAAATTACAACAAGAGACTGCTACAATGCTTGGAAATTAAAAGTTACACTGAAATTTGAAGACTTAATTAAATACGACACTAAATTTTACTAATTAAACTACTACTCTTCATTCCTTGCTTTCTTCTCCTTTTATAGCCCATGATTAGGGTTTCCCCACTCCTCTGATCATTTCCCTTCACAAGTTGATGTCTAAAACCTTCTAATTTGGTGCCACGTATTTTGGCGGGAAAACCTTTTTTGCAAATTGGTTCTGGAAACAAACAAAGGGGGGGGGGTGGTGCATTTATTGTGGATGTGAGAGTTGGTGTAGTGGGTTGGTTTGGGCGGTGGAACAAGTGGGAGAGAGTGGTGGTGATGTGATTGAGTTGCAGTCAAGTGGGAGGGAAGGGAGGTACGGGGTGATGGTTGTTTGACCTTATTTGACCGAGGGTCAAATATTTGACCCTGGTATAATACTTTGGGGGCTTTGGTGGGCTGAGGAATTTTGGGCCCAAGAAATAGGAAATGGGTGGGCTTGTTGGTAAATATTGGATTGGG
Source organism: Artemisia argyi (assembly GCA_030686995.1). Taxonomy (NCBI): domain Eukaryota; kingdom Viridiplantae; phylum Streptophyta; class Magnoliopsida; order Asterales; family Asteraceae; genus Artemisia; species Artemisia argyi. The sequence continues at coordinate 54,483,186 of CM060683.1, read as the reverse complement.
TTTTGTTTTAGGCTTAGGGTGGTAATAGTTAAGGATCCGGTTTGGTTTATGTATTTCACAAGGACTAGATTTGCAATTTTCCAAAATTTGAGGGGTGTAGTTTGGAAATCTTCCAAAGTATTTTAAAGGGTGTATTATGCCATATCATGAATAGTGTAAGGTCCTTTGTTGAATTTTCCATGTTAAATATACCAGGGACTAAAACTGCCAAACTTTCAAACTTCAGGGACCATTTGTGTAATTTTCACCAAACTTTCCACCAAGGACCAATCCTGTCATAAAAGGTTAGTGCAAGGACAAAATTTGTTTTTCTCAAAGTTTTTAATATCCCAGGGTCCATTTTTGACAATTTTCAAAGTTCAGGGACTAAACTTGACATTTTGTGAAACTTTTCACCAAAGGACTAAATGTGTCACTTTTTGATTTAAAAGGACCTTTGGTGACTTTTTCAAGTTTTTAGAATAACCAGGGACTAGATTTGACAAATTTTGAAAGTTGAGGGACTGAAACTGCCAAATATGCAAACTTTGTGCGTTTTTCATCTGTTTTTGGTATTTTTGCATTTGAAACATGTAAAACACTTTCCTGGGATATTTTCACTATTTTGGTTCAATATTGAGTGTTTTTAGATGTTTTGGCAACTCAGAAATGGTAAAAATGATGAGTATTTACACACTCATCACAGCCTCCAAATGGTTGTCTAGGATTTGTTTGGGTGGGAAAGAGCATCCAAACATTCTATGACGTGTTGGAATGCAAACCGGGTTTCATCTTGAAATTGGTGAAGCAATGTTTTGATGCTTGCACCCATTTGCTCACAATTTGAGCAAACATGGGGATGAGTGGGTGGAAATGGGTTGGTTTTGGTTTCTTCGTTTGAGGGTTGGTTGGTTTTTGGTTCTTGGGTGGATGATGGGTTTGGTATTGAGTCAAGCAAGGTGGTTTGAAATTCCATTGCTTGATGGAGGTGGTTTTCAACCATGTTTTGTATATCCTCATATGAGGGAAAGAAAGACTCAAAGGTTTGAGCTTGAGAGTGTGGTGGAGTTGGGTGATCATGGTTTTCAAAGTTTGGTTCTCCATAAATAGGACCATGGATGTCATGGTAGATGGGGTGAAACAACAATGATTTGGGTTGATGGTACACTGTTGTGGTGGTTGAGTGTGGTTAAAAAGCTCATTTTGGTCAAAAATTGACCTTGGTGATTCATTTTCAAAAGGTGGTGGTTGTGTAGGTCTTGGTGGAAGATCATTTAGATCTTGGACAAAAGGGTGTGGTGATGTGGGAGGAGACCCAAATAGCTCCATTAGTTCAATTTTGGGTAATGGTGATGGTGATGAAGTTTTGGATGGTTGGGTTGGAGCACTTGGTGGAGTTGGGTCAATAGGTGATTTAGTTGGTGGTGGAGTGAGCTCATTTGGTTCATTGGGTGATGGTGATGGAGATGCAAGGTTCAAAAAGTGTTCATTTTTTATAGGTGATCTGAATTCATCCGAAGATGAGGAGCTTAGGTTGATGGGTTGATTAGACCATAGTGGTTTAACACTTATCCGGGCGGTTTTCCGGATGGGTCGTGTTGGTTGGGAGGTGATTGTTGACTTAGTCATGGTGAAAAATGGTTTAGAAGTTTCAGAAATTGTGGGGAAGAAGGTGTGATTTGGTAGTGTTTAGGATGGCTTAATTTATAGTGTTGAAGGATTATGGAAAGGAGTGTTTGGATTTGATGTTAGTCCATACAAAAATGGAGGTTTCTAATGATTTGGAAAACTAATTGTGGTTGTCATATCATGGAAGTCAATCCAATGAAAATGGTGAAGTGAGAAGACAAGTTTTGCACTAAATGCTTAGTGGTTTTGGTGGATTTGTGGTAGTACAAATCTCAGGGATTTCAAGGATCCTTTAAAAGGGTTCCTTCCTTTATGTGTGAGGGGTACTTGAGGTTGTTATGGCAAATTTTGAATTTTGGCGGAAAATGGTTTTGGTTAAGTTTATGGAAGAAGGAGTACCCTATTATGCTAAACACATTGCAAGAAATGGGTTTCTAACTAAAAGGATTGGAGCACTTGGAATATCCGGAAGTTGGGATAGGTATTCGAGAGGTGGGAGCCTAGAGTTTGGCAAATTGTCATCTTCACTCATTGAGGAAGATGATGATGAGGTAGGAGGATGAGGACGTTTTCCTTGGGCTTTGTACACTTTCTTATCACTAAGTGGGACAAAGGTATGTAGAATGAGAGTGTAGTCAAGACGAAGACCATTTAGAGTTGGTGAAATGGGTGAGATGAACCTAAAGAGACGGGTCAAGAGCATTCCATACGGGATAGCTGTTGTGCCATGCACGGGAATGTCGGCCATTCTCTTGGCCATGTAGTAGGCAAGGTTGAAGGGTTGCCTAACGGACAAGGAGTAGAGCATGTAGCAAAGGCAAAGGTTGATATGGTCACGGTTTCCTATTGTGCTAATGACATTGGCTCTAAGGACTTCCTCCCATTTCTTGAATTGAGGCTTAAGTTCATTCAATTCCATTCCATATGGGTCCTTATCGACCTCATTTCCCGAACGGGTTCTCCTAGTGTTGGTGGTCCTAACAAAGAGGTGGTCACGGAGTACATATTTTGAGACAAGGGGTGTGTCATAAGGATGGAAACGGTCTTGGAGGTTGTCAAGAGTGGAGAGGGAGTGCAAGTCGGAATAGAGGCAAGTACCACGGTTTGGGACACCTAAGATTTGAGCAAACTCCTCAAGAGTGAAAGAGTATTGATGACTACTAACCCTAAAGTTGATAGACATTTGACCATAGTCATCCGTGGAGAGGACGGAGGATGCATAGAACTCTAGAATGAATCTAGGACAAATAGGCTCGTCGATATTCAAAAGACACTCAAAGTTGATTGTGGCAAATTCGGCGTAAAGGTTTGTGCCTTCTAGGAAAGACGGGTCAATGGTTCTACCATCATGGACATAGTGTTTTTCTAAGGCTTTGAAAACGTTGACTTGGTTTAGGGTAAGGCCTTTGGTTTTGTGGTGTTTTGGTAGGTACTTAATGGTGTCCTTGTGGTCGTAGTGGGTTAGAGGAGGCATGATGATTCCTAGAACAACAAAAATTCACATTTTAGTTAAAGTAAACTACTATTGTAATGTGGATGTTCTAGTGTGTGCCTATATGAAAACAATGTTTAGGTGCGGTTATCTTGACTCATTTTGATGCTTCAAAAATCATTTTATGCACGTTTTGTTATAAAACAAAAGATAACCCAAACGCTCCTAGTTCAATGTAGCTTTGTTTTAAACATAACGTTTTGATTTTGTATTCTCAATGTGAGACGAAAAAATATTTGTCCTACTTGTGAGAAATTTTTGGAATAATTTGACATGGGGTGTTTTAGCAAACATGTTTATACTAAGTAAGAATGCAATTCCTAACTATGGGAAACATGATTAGTTATGTTAAACACCTAATCTTATGCATGAGTTTTTCAAGTTAATGCATAACCCCAAGTTTTTGTTTTTGCGCAAGAAATAGAATTCCTAGACTCAGATCAGGATTGTAATCACGTTTAGAATACTTACAATGATGATTGATTTGCAATGTAAATGAATGGAAGACCAAGAATTCGTAGGTATGGATGGATGGTAAAGTGAATAGTAGCAGTTTGGAAGTGGTGGTATGAGATAATGGGTGTTTGGTTTAATATAAACAAAAAAATGATTCTGTAGGTCGGCGGACCCCTGAAATGGGTTCTGTCCGTTGTGTCTGAGGGTTCCGCCGACCCTGCTGAGAAAAAGAGTTATGGATTTGTTTTGATTTTTGTGATTTTTGTCTAATGTCTAGAACTACAATGTAGGTTCCATGAGTCCTAAGCCTAGCCTAAGAAGGTTAAAAGGTTCACATTTAAGGGGTTTTGTGAGAATGTCGGCTATGTTGTCTTCGGAAGAAACTTTCTCAATTGAGATATTTCCTTTTTGAACGTTGTCACGAAGGAAATGATGACGGATTTCAATATGTTTGGTACGAGCATGTTGAACCGGGTTTTTGCTAAGATCAATGGCGCCTTTGTTGTCACAAAGAATTGTGATGTCGTTGAGTTGAATTCTGTAGTCGACAAGAGCTTGCTTCATCCAAAGAGCTTGTTGACATGCCTTTCCGGCCGAAACGTACTCGGCTTCCGTTGTTGAGATAGCAAGAGCCGTTTGCTTCTTAGAGAACCATGAGGTAAGGTAATGTCCAACAAAAGTACAAATACCACTTGTACTTTTTCTATCGACATAGTCACCGGCATGATCCGAGTCGGCATACACTATGGTGTCTATTCCCGTTCCTTTGGGATACCATAAACCTAAATGTGTAGTGCCCTTAATATACCTAAAGATCCTTTTAACGGCTTCGAGATGGGTAGTCTTAGGATCTTCTTGAAAACGAGCACATAGACAAACACTAAACATAATGTCGGGTCTACTAGCCGTTAAGTAAAGTAGACTACCAATCATACCTCTATATTTAGTGGTATCTATGGATTCACTTTCCTCATCCTTGGTTAGTTTAGTTTCCGTGGACATGGGTGTTTTGATTGGTTTTGAATCTTCTAATCCAAATTTCTTAAGCATGTCCTTAATATATTTAGATTGGTTAAAGAAGATACCATCTTCTAGTTGTCTAATTTTGGAGTCCTAGGAAAAAGTTGAGTTCTCCCATCATACTCATTTCAAACTCGTCATGCATGATTTTTGAGAAATCCACACATAATTCTTGACAAGTTGATCCGAATATAATGTCATCAACATAGATTTGGACTATGATAATATGTGAATCTTTCTTCTTAGTGAAGAGAGTATTATCAACTAAGCCCATGGTATACTTATGGTCAACTAAGAAGGTCTTAAGTCGATCATACCATGCTTTTGGAGCTTGCTTAAGTCTGTAAAGAGCCTTTTTAAGTTTGTAAACATGATTTGGTTTTTCAAAATCGATGAAGCCCGGTGGTTGAGCAACATACACTTCTTCATTAATGACTCCATTTAGAAATGCACTTTTGACGTCCATTTGAAAGAGTTTGAAATTATGTGCACATGCATATGCAAGTAAGATTCTAATTGAATTAAGCCTAGCAACCGGAGCAAAAGTTTCATCGTAGTCAATGCCTTTTTGTTGGTTATATCCTTTTGCAACTAGCCTAGCTTTGTTTTTAGACACAATTCCATTTTCATCCGTTTTATTACGAAATACCCATTTCGTTCCAATTATCGTTTGATGGTAGCGTAGGAATTGCACCAGGCTTTACCTCTCGAGGGATCTCGAGAAGCTTACAACCCCCACCAGGCAGTGTACCTGATCGATGTAGTATAGTATAATGACAAGTACCGGGGGATTGGTCGTTCAGCTAGGAATAGTGTCGCTAGGATTAGAAAACCTAATTACTAGTTCTAGGGATGAGAGATGATTCTTTTTGTATTTTTATATTTTTATAAAAGCAAATAAAAATCTCGGGTTTGAAGGATTTGGGTGGAATTAGTTGCTAGTCAACTAACCCAATACTAAAGATGCAATCAAAATAAAATACTAGAAATGAAAATAAAACTAAATTAAACTAAGGTTGTGAGCAATAAGTGGAGAAATGTGTTTACTTAGATTTCACTACTCCCTAGATATCTTTTACACGTTAATTACTTGTTATAGTTGCGTGGATGACGGATTGTATTCCTTAATACCATTCATGGGGTGGCGTACTTAACTCCCCAATCCTATGAGTGCCTACTTCACTCCTATGTCGAGCCGGCTAAGAAGCTCCTAACATGGGATCATTAGAATTTACTCATGCATTAAATACAACCAATAAAACCTAGTACACATGGGTTCATGTTTCCTAAGATGTTCAAGAATGTTACCATTTGGAGATCTGCCAGTTTTCTTAAGCCTAACATTGAAATCATTCATCCAATACAACCATAAACAAGTAATCAACACATAATCAACATCTAGGTTTCATTAGATCTAAGCAAACACAAGATAAATCTAGCCTAACATGGTGGAATCAAGACAAGCACAAGAGATAGACAACCAACACATAGACATATTGATTGAATTAGAAGAACACTTATCTCAATTACACATGTAAGGGTTCAAGGGCTGAAAACCCTTGAAAAACCTGTAAAATTCGTATATGGTTCGGCCTTAGGGTTTCTCCAAACTTTTTTCTCTTAATGAATGAAAATTAGAAAACTATATATAGAAAATTGAGTCTGACGGCGTCAAGAACAACCTTGTGACGCCATCATCTCGCCGCTAAAAGAATCCTCGGACTGCCTTGATCTACATCTGACGCCGTCATTTATTAAATTTTTCCAGGCCGTCACACATTTAACTCTTGACGCTCTTACTTGTGACGCCTTCATTTCTGTACTGGGCCGTCATGAAATTTACTCTTGACGCCGTCAGGATAATGCTCTTGACGCCGTCACACACTGTTCCCAGCTTGGAAAATTAAGTCTTTGGCGTTGTCTTCACTTTTATGCTTCAAAAACGTCCGAATTGCTTCCTTTTCCAGATTTCACTCCCAAAGTACCTAAAATCACAAAAGGAACGATTTAGGGCAATATTTGATCAAATAAATTCAATTCCGGGTTTAAATGACCCCTAAAAGTGGTTCATTTTTCGCCTCATCAAATACCCTTACACTTGAGATTTGCTTGTCCTCAAGCAAATGCGCTTTTATTCTAATCAAAATACAAGTTAGGGGTCATTTAACACTAATATAAAAGTAATTACAACAAATAATCGTTCTACTAAAGACCAAAGACAAGCACGGAGGTCATATACTAGCACCTCACAAATAGTGTTTAGATACTCACATCTCTCGGGTGTAATAGAGTAATATCACAATATGGAAACGGAAGATATCTCTCACTACCTGTCATAGCAAAATAGATTACCATAGGCTTGGGAAAGGATCAAACCTTCACCGCATGGCGTAAGCACCTAGGATAAACTATCAAAGAGGTCTTTTAAAGGGTTGTAACGTTAGGTGTAGGGATATGAAATACACGGTTTTGTTGGATATAGGCAGTCTTTACTAGTGGCGAGTTAACAATCTTGGTTAATTACATGTACAATGTGGCGTTGCTAAGCCAAAACTAGACTCGACTTAAGCTAATAAATGAAAAATAACAAAAACATAAAATAAACATAGAATAAGAAAGGATGGTAGTCCGTATGTTTTTTCTCTTTTTCTTTTTCTATTTCTTTTTCGATTTTTTTTTTTTTTTTTTTTTTTTTTTGCATACACTCTTACCCTACCATCCAAAATAATACATCATAGGGAATGAACATTTCCCTTACACTTGAATCTTTACATACTTTACAATAAACTAATCTAATGACTCGAATTAAGAAAATCAAAACACTTGGAGTACTTTTAAGATTAGCGTATATATGGGGGGTAATAAATTGTGTTCTTCCCCATTACTCCATAAATAAGTACTTTACCCATGAGTCCCAATCGTCCCAAAACAATATGTACAAGGATATGACTCGACTTAGCAACCATGTAATCAATTAGATAGTTAACTTAGGGTTTAACAAATAACAATAATGCACTAAAAATGAGCGCATACACGGAAGGCTAAGGCGATTTGGGTGTACATTTAAGTGGGGTGTAACAAATTCTTCCTTTAAGTAAGATGCTTAAAGTTAGAAACGAAAAGATAGGCTCGGAGGGGTGTACTAGGGGTTTCGTGTACTAAAAATGAGTACAACGCTATGGGTGTGGGAAAAATTAATTGACTTAACTAGCCAAGTAATATGACTTAAATGGTCAAGTAATTATGATACGGGTTTAACACAAGGGTGATCCTAATGCCTCTTATCATGTAGTAAATCCTACCACACGAATGTAGTCTCACTAGTGGTCTCGGGATGTATCACTAACGCAAGTTCTAGAATCTAAATGCTACCGGTACACTCATAAGCACTAATAGTAAATGCTTTTCCTATCAAATCTAAAGGCGAACCTCACATATTTGGGTGGAAAATTTTTCTGAATAGTACGGTTTTGTGTTAGTCATACAATCTCCTATCAATGAGACGCTTGCTATGGCTAAAGTTTCACTCCTAAATGTTGTAAAAAAATTTAAATTTGGCGCTAAAATTGCACTAACAAGTATTTCTCATAGTTTTATTACACATCTACCATCAAACAAACAAACTCAAGCGAAAGTGTATCTGTAAGGTATCATCATTTTACCCTCCCCTTACACTTAGGATGAACATTGTCCCCAATGTTCAAGTAAAGAATGTAAAAGTGAAATAAGTAAAACAAATGAAATCAAATACTCCCCTGATTCGCTCGGTATGGATAATAAGGTGGCCAGGTTAGATCTTCCTCCAAGAAAATGAACAATCAAAGCTTCCCTTCCAGAATAATAATCATCTTCTTGTCATACATAACCTATAAATCCTGAGAAAACAAACAAGACAACCTCGCATAAAATCGGCGGCAATCTACATAAGTTACTAAATCCTAGAAAACAAGATAAGATATAATGCTTGTGGAATGAAGTTTGCAGATTTCTTGGAGATTATAAAACTTAATAATTCAACAAAAACTTTAAAACTCCGTTAGAAAAAGAAAACTGGTAAAATTTCCAAGTTTTTACACGTGACGCCGTCAAGAGTAAACTCGTGACGCCGTCAGAAGTGACCTGCAGAAATTCTTGTGTTAAGTTTCCGGAAAATTTCTGGAAAAACTTGGTCCTACTTCCTGGAAAATCCTGCAAAACTTCATTATGACTCAATACAAGCATTTGACTCTAACGAATACGAATATACATGTTCATTTAATATTATGGAGAATCATGATCGGTTTGTTTCTTAAAAACATATTTGGGGTTTCCCCTTACACTTATCTTTTGCAAAAATACCTTTAGGTGGAGTTAAGACTAGGCCAAAACAACAAAGTAAAGTATTTCCACTTTTTAGTTTAGAAACATGATCTACCAACAATAAAAATAATACATGCATACGGAAACAAATAACAAACAAACAAAATAAAATCACACAAAGCATGGGTTGCCTCCCAAGAAGCGCTTTTCTTTATTTACGAGTCTTGTAGCTAGACTCAAGGTCATGGGTTACTACGTGACCTCATCGTTGGTTCCACTTTCTGATTGTAAATATTCTTTGTAGAAACCAATCACCTTTTTCTCAATCGCTCCTATAATCCTATGGGCGAATTCCTTATCGTCTTTATACTTTGGTCCTAGAGCCAAACAATCTTTGTAGAAGAGACTCCTCTTTTCCCATACATAATCCATGCCCTTTTTCTTATCCTCTTCATTGATGTCCTCAAAAGCACCAATGTTATCTTTGTCAAACCGGGATATAAAGTGAAATTCTTTCATTCTATTAGGCAACCTATAAGTGATCCTATCGGTGTTACTTGCAAATTGGATTGTCCCTTCTATCTCATCATATTCTAACTTTGACTCCTCAATAAACGGTTTGCCAAACACAACATTGGATAATCGACAATCAATAACATTAGCAAGATCCTCCATAATCATAAAGTCGGTGACAAAAGTGAAATTCCCAACAAAGACATGTAGACCTTTAACTCTCCCGACAAAGTTACAAACTCCACCGGGGTATTTGGGATCTCTTCTAGGTTCAAGTCTTGTTTTCACTATATCATTATAAACATTTGAGGACATAATGTTGATTGGGGATTTAAAGTCAATGTAAGCATTTTCAACGTGTCTGTACCCAATCATACATGGTATTTTAGCATTCTTAGGATCGCCTCTCTTTATCTTAGGTTCAATTATAGTAAAAGGAGATCGCGGGTTATCAATAAGATTATTATAATATGCAATCTCCTCCTTAGTGGGGTATAGATTAAAGTAATCATTAAGCTTCGGATCTATTTCCCCCTCTTCAAGTTCCTCAACGACATTCACAAAATCATTAGGCCTTAGGTCCTCATTTGAATACAAGGCGGTCGCTAGGTCACTAAATGCCTGGTCGAGCTCAACCTTAATCAACCTATTAAGCACCCTAAGTTCCCTAATCTCACTCTCAATTTGTTCACGTAACACAGCCACTTCTCTATGGGAAAGGGGTGGATTCGAATTTTCCATAATGGTCAACTGAATAGTCAATGAATTTAATTTACTAACAAAGGCACGAAGAAAAAGATAGACTAAGGACAACCTAAAAATAAAAATAAAATCTTACTAGAAAGGAATCTAGCAAGTAGACCTAATAAAAAGAAATTCTAACCTAGACAATAACTATTCCCCGGGCTGCGGCGCCAAAAACTTGGTAGCGTAGGAATTGCACTAGGCTTTACCTCTCGAGGGATCTCGAGAAGCTTACAACCCCCACGAGGCAGTGTACCTGATCGATGTAGTATAGTATAATGGCAAGTACCAGGGGATTGATCGTTCAGCTAGGAATAGTGTCGCCAGGATTAGAAAACCTAATTACTAGTTCTAGGGATGAGAGATGATTCTTTTTGTATTTTTATATTTTTATTAAAGCAAATAAAAATCCCGGGTTTGAAGGATTTGGGCGGAATTAGTTGCAAGTCAACTAACCCAATACTAAAGATGCAATCAAAATAAAATACTAGAAATGAAAATAAAACTAAATTAAACTAAGGTTGTAAGCAATAAGTGGAGAAATGTGTTTACTTAGATTTCACTACTCCCTAGATATCTTTTACACGTTAATTACTTTTTATAGTTGCATGGATGATGGATTGTATTCCTTAATACCATTCATGGGGTGACGTACTTAACTCCCCAATCATATGAGTGCCTACTTCACTCCTATGTCGAGCCGGCTAAGAAGCTCCTAACATGGGATCATTAGAATTTACTCATGCATTAAATACAACCAAGAAAACCTAGTACACATCAGTTCATGTTTCCTAAGACGTTCAAGTATGTTACCATTTGGAGATCTGCCAGTTTTCTTAAGCCTAACATTGAAATCATTCATCCAATACAACCATAAACAAGTAATCAACACATAATCAACATCTAGGTTTCATTAGATCTAAGCAAACACAAGATAAATCTAGCCTAACATGGTGGAATCAAGACAAGCACAAGATATAGACAACCAACACGTAGATATATTGATTGAATTAGAAGAACACTTATCTCAATTACACATGTAAGGGTCAAGGGCTGAAAACCCTTGAAAAACCTGTACAATTCGTATATTGTTCGGCCTTAGGGTTTCTCCAAACTTTTTTCTCTTAATGAATGAAAATTAGAAAACTATATATAGAAAATTGAGTCTGACGGTGTCAAGAACAACCTTGTGACGCTGTCATCTCGCCGCCAAAAGAATCCTCGGATTGCCTTGATCTACATCTGACGCCGTCATGTATTAAATTTTTCCAGGACGTCACACATTTAACTCTTGACGCTCTTCCTTGTGACGTCTTCATTTCTGTACTGGGCCGTCATGAAATTTACTCTTGACGCCATCAGGATAATGCTCTTGACGCAGTCACACACTGTTCCCAACTTGGAAAATTAAGTCTTTGGCGTTTTCTTCACTTTTATGCTTCAAAAACGTCCGAATTGCTTCTTTTTCCAGATTTCACTCCCAAAGTACCTAAAATCACAAAAGGAACAATTTAGGGCAATATTTGATCAAATAAATTCAATTCCGGGCTTAAATGACCCCCTAAAAGTGGTTCATTTTTTGCCTCATCATTTGACTCTTTGGTTGAGGAACTAATGTCCATACATCATTCCTAACAAATTGGTTTAACTCTTCTTGCATTGCAATTACCCAAGACTCATCTTTAATGGCTTCATTAATATTTTTAGGTTCAATGGTTGACACGAAACAAAAGTAGTTGCTTTCATTTTGAACTTTTGACCTTAGTGTTCTTTCGTTAATGTTACCAATGACACCATCTAATGGATGACTTTTAGATTCTTTGACATTGACAAGTTCTTTGTTTAATAGTTCATCTTCCTTGTCATCACTTAAAATTTCTTGATTTTCTATTGCTTGACTTTCAACTAAGTCATCATCTACCAAAGGTGATGTCTTAGAGGGAGGTGGACTCTCGTCAAATGTTACGTTCAACGATTCCTCGACTCTTAAGGTTTCTTTGTTCAAAACAATTTATGCTTTACTATTTTGTGAATATCCAAGAAATACACCTTCATGAGACTTTAGGTCAAATTTGGTGAGATAATCCTTGGTGTTAAGAATGAAACATTTACTCCCAAACACTCTAAAGTATCCTAATGTTGGTTTTTTACCTTTATATAGTTCATTAGGTTTTATTCAAAAATGGTCTAATTAAGACTCGATTTAAAATGTACGTTGATGTGTCGACGGCATTACACCAAAACTTTTGTGGAATGTTTTGTTCATTAAGCATTGTTCTACTCATCTCTTGCAATGTCCGGTTTTTACGTTCTACTACACCATCAGATTGAAGAGTACGTGGAGCCGAAAAGTTATGAGTTATTCCATTATTATCACAAAAGTTACCAAATTGAAATTCATTATCAAATTCACGACCGTGATCCGTTCTAATAGACACAATATTAGACCCTACTTGATTTTGAATTTTCTTACTTTGAATTTCAAATTTATCAAAAGCTTCATTTTTACTTTTCAAAAATTTTGTCCAAGTATATCTTGAGTAATCATCAACTATGACCAAAGTGTAGAAGTTACCTCCATAACTTTGTATAGCGGATGGACCAAATAAATCCATATGCAAAAGTTCTAGACACCTAGATGTAGAAACCAAGTTTTTAGCCTTATGGCTATTATGGACTTGTTTACCGACTTTGCAAGCATCACAAAAGTGTTGGTCATATTTCAACTTAGGTAGGTTTCGAACTAAGTCTTTGGAGGAGAGGTTTTGGATTAGTCTCGTGTTAGCATGTCCTAAACGTCTATGCCATAAAGTTGAAGATTCATCTAATGAGGTAAGACAAAGTTTGTCTCTAGATGTTGGATCCATCTTCATGACATATACGTTGTTCTTAAGGACACCTTTGGCTATGGTTATACCATCTTTAAGTATTTTACTTCCGTTTTCACTAAAAAGGACATTATACTTATTACGACAAAGTTGACTAATACTAAGGAGATTAAAACCTAAGTTATCAACATGAGCTACATCATCTATAAAAAGGGAGTCATGAGAGATTGTACCTTTTCCGATGATTTTGCTCTTAGCATTACTGCCAAACGTAACATTACCTCCGTCACATTTGTGATAAGAAGTGAAGAGGTTTTTGTTACCCGTCATGTGCCTTGAACAACCGCTATCTTTAATCCATTCATCCGGTTCCAAACAAACTTTGAGGCACACCTATTTTATGAAAAACACTTAAACATTTGGTCCCCAATTTCTCATGGGTCCATTTTGGTTAAGCATACCATTAATTTGTTCCAAGTATGAAAATAGAGCATAAGGGTTCCATGGCATGTGGTTTGGAGTTTGGTAATGTCTAGGAGTGTTTTGGTTCCAAACATGTTGGTAGTTTGGTCGAGCGTTGAAATTGCTCTTTGGAAAGGGGCGTTTGGGAATTGGAGTCTTAGGTCTTGGTTGAGTAGTCTTAGCTCTAAATTCATTTTTACTAAATCCTACTCCAGTTTTAAACACAGGTTTTGTTCCAGTTTTGTATGTAACTTTAACAAATTTTGAATGATCCGATGTGGATGGAGTTACTGCTGCAGCAGACCTGGCGGAACCTTCAGGACCAACGGGCAGAACCCTGGATTGGGTTCCGTCTGATCTGCAGGCTGCTGTAGCAATTTTATTTGTTCTTGTGCAATCTTTTCTTGTTTCGTTTGACCCTTTGAAGTTTCTATTTTAGTAAATCCTAGTCCTGTTTTATCAAAGGGTGACTTTTGAAGTTTCATAATTTCATCCGCACAAGAAATGCTCTTATCGAACTTCTTAAACTTTGTGGTTTGTTTTATTAGATCATTTTGAGTAATTTTGAGTTTCTCAACTTCTAGTTTAAGCTCTTCACCTGATTTGCAAGGTGTGTCAATACCTTTACTCTTTTCTAATCTCTTGGCTTTTTCTTTTAACTCATAAACTTCATTTTCTAAAAACTCCTTTTTAGTTATCAAAAATTTATTTTTGTTTATGATTTTTAAGCTCAATTCACAAAGTTTGTTATATTCTTTTTGTAAAGTGTCATCCTCAATAGAGGAGTAAGATGAGTCGGAGAATACCTCATTTGAGTTGTGAACCATGAGAGCAATGTCGTCATTCTTTGGCTCATCGTCATCTCCTTCATAGTCACTCCAAACACCACCCACAAAAGCTTGTTGAGGTTTGCTCTTGGGTGGTTTTGGACATTCTTCTACAAGATGACTTGTGTCTCCACACCTATAGCATTTTCTTTCAACCTTTCCTTTCCTATCATCACGATCTTTTCGGAGAGTTTTCTTGTCATCTTTAGGTTGCCTTACAAACTTTCCTCTTCTACGAAAGAACTTCTTGAAGTCTCTAACGGCCATAGCATATTCCTCATCATCACTATCCGAAGTAGATTCTTCATCATCACTTGATTGGACTCTAGCTTTCAAGGCAATGGACTTAACTTTTTCTTTCTTGCCTCTAACTAGTTCCGAATCTTTTTCCATTACCATTTCATGAACTTTGAGGTTTCCAATTAGCTCATCAAGTGACATGCTTGAAAGATCTTTGGATTCTTCAATTGCCGTCACTTTTGCTCTCCACTTCGGATGGAGTGCTCTAAGAAATTTCCTGACAAAGTTCTTACTACAAAAAGATTCGTCAAGTGCTTTAAGTGAAGTAATAATAGTATTAAATCAAGCAAAAGCATTATCAATAATCTCATCTTCGGAGATAACAAATTGTTCATATTGTTGAACAAGAAGATCAATTTTGTTATCTTTAACTTGTGAGTTTCCTTGATGAGTGACAATTAAAGATTGCCAAATATCTTTGGCGGTTTTACACAAAAAGACTCTTTCATATTATTTCTTAGGCAAAGCATTGTAAAGCATCATTTTAGCTTCATTATTTTTACCAATTAATTTCTTTTGATCATCATCTTTAATGTTAGTAACTACGTTATCACCATCAATGATTATATACCACAAATCTATATCTTTAGATTTCACATAAGTTTCAAAACGGTTTTTCCGATATATAAAACCGTTTGCTTCAAAGAGTGGTGGTCTTTGCATAGATTGCCCTTCTTTGTAATTTTCAAAATCCATGGATCGTTTCAAGTTTTAAAACACAATATATTTTAAATGCTTGAGTAACGTAGCTCTTGATGCCAATTGTGGAAAACTAGAAGGGGGTTGAATAGTTTATCGTTTTAAAATCTTTTTAGCTTGTTAAGTTAGCTTTGAAACTTTCCGTCTGATCAAAGATATATACACAAACACAATATATAACATGAAAGTAAATGAAAGAAACGATCAAACCACAACACGAGTATTTATCATGGTTCGGCTACAAGGACTCTTTTTCCTTGCCCTACGTCCACGCCCCGAGTATCCAACTCGAGAGTTTCTTTCACTAGTCAACAAGCTCCTTTCACCGGCGGAGAAAACCTTACACGTCGCTTATACTTTTACCGACACTAAGCTAGATGTCGAGTTCTTTACCAAGGGTACTGTTGGGAATAGACTTTATTATTTCAAGCGTCGGTCATTGAGTTTTGGTATAGGTTGCATTACTTAGTTATAACATTAGTTATTTTATAAGTTTTGTAAGTTTTATGCTTGGTTTATAGGTTTGGATAAAGTCTAAGGGCTAAGTATGTTATATTGTCTAAGTTTAGAGAAGCCCTAATCCTTACCTATAAATAGCTATGTATAACCTCATTTTGAGGTTGGTTGGTTCACTAGTAATATTATTTGTCTCTTATTTTCACATTAGGTGTTCCTTCCACTCTCTCTCTCTACTCTCTTTCTCTATCTAGATCTATTAGTGATTATGTTATTAAAATCATGACCTAACAAGTGGTATCATTCGCCAAGGGATAATATAGGTTGATTTGGTAGAAAAACTAGGTTTTAAAAGTAATTTTTTGTCAAAACACGGTACTGTTCATCGTTGGTTATCGAGTTAGAACTTTATTTGAGTCCTACTGAGTTTGGGAAATTTTTTTTTTTGATTTCTTGCGAGTTAAGTTCTTATCTATCGAGTTAGGATCTTATTCTTATCGAGTTAGATTTCTTCTTTCGGGTTAGGGTCTCAGTTCTATCAAGTTAAGTTTTTTTTCGAGTTTGGATTGGAAAGTTTTTTCGAGTTAGGATTGGCGAGTTAGCCTTCTTTACCCAATCGTGTATCGAGTTAGGTTTGTTGTCGCTTATACTAAGGAGAAACTCTGCCCAACTCAATACAAGTTACCGAGTTAGACAATCTAAGCTCAACAAGATTAGCTATCGAGTTAGTTTTATAACAACTCAAGTTATCGAGTTTGACTTAAACTAGTACCTACCGAGTTTGAGTTTTACCTGGTCTTATCGAGTTTGGAACCTTAAAAGAACATATCGAGTTTGAAACTTAAAAGAACATACCGAGTTTGACAACTCAAAACATACCGAGTTTGACTACTTTCAATACTTACCGAGTTTGGATTTTACTCAAGATATACCGAGTTTGGACAACTTTCATGACATACCGAGTTAGAATCCACACTTATCGAGTTAGAACCTAATATCATACCGAGTTAGAACACAAATTTTTTCAAGTTTTCAAATCAAATTCAAATTTATACCTCTATTTATCCTTAAAAGATCCAAATTTAACATAATCACATCATCTCATCTTTTCTAAGTTTTTCCTTCTTATCTTTCTCTTATTGATTTAAAAAAAAAAAAAAAAAATTGGCGGGAAAATTTGAGTAAAATTTATTTTTTACAGGAGACTAAACATTCAATTTTTACGCGAAATTTAAATTTTGGTATAACGTTGAAAATTTTGGCCCAAAATTCAAATTTTTAGGCAAAAATTCGAATTTTTTCGGTGAAATTTGGCGGCAAAATTTTTGAAACTCAAATTTTTCTTGGAACCTTATAATTGCATTTCATAGTGATTTTCAAATTTCGGGAAAGATAATTTTTTCAAATTTATTTTGGAGGGAAAACCAGAAATCACTATTTCGACCTTGCATGTGACATTTTGCTTGATTTTTTCGATTACATCGCAACAATCAAGGGGGAGAGCAATGTCATCTACAACGTCTCAATCACCTTCTTCCAACTACCTTTCTCACCAATATTCTCATCAGCAACAGTCATCAACAACAGTACCATCTTCCAACTACCTTCCTCACCAATATTCTCATCAGCAACTGCATCATCGACAACTCTTAAATTTCATACAATTTACGAATCAGGCTCTATCTAAAATCCAAAATCTCCGAAATCAATCTCCCAGGCTATGTGAAAGAGTTGGGATACAAGGAAGTAATGCTCAAAGGTTGGTTGGGAATGGTGAGAATACTGCAGATGTCGTTAATGTAGGCAATGAGGTTAAAATATTGGAAGATAATTTGGGTATCATGGATGATACAGACCCAGTATACGACACAAATGCTTCTGATGACTCTAAAGACCCATTTGAGAGAAAGATGACTGAAGCTGAGAAAAGAGCCATCAATTCTACAGAAAAATGTTTAGCACATTTTGAATCGGTTAAGATTCAATGCAAGATTCTCTCAGATGCATGGTTTCCTTCCTCGAGTACCTTTTCTGCATTCTTCGGAACTGAAATGAACCAAATAACCTTCCAAAGGAAACTCCAAGAAAACATCGTTCAACTAGAAAATCTAATTGAACAGGGAAGTGATTGCATGGTAGAATTTAGAGCGCTCATGACACAGTTCAAATGGTTCGTGACCATAGACTTTAAAGCACTCATACACTATAAATATGAATGCAATGTATGGAGAGAGAATATCACTAGTATGGAGGTTGAAGCTTTTAGAGATCAACTTGCTTCACGACTGAGTTGCTTAGAATATGAGCTTAATGAAAGATCACTTCATCTGAGTGTTGTCAAAGAACTGGAGATGCAAAAACGAGGAAGAGAATTGAATGTACATGAGAATGGAAGTAATAAGCAGATTCAAGAAAAGCAAGTTCATAAAGATGATTCATTGAAAGCTAATGTGGTTGTCATGGAAAGCAAAGGGACAGAATCAGAAGTGCAGGATGACAACAGCAGATTGGGGAATGATAAAGATGCAGATTGTGCAGAGATCATACCCTTCTATGACTCAGAGCCCAACCTTGACAAAGGACAGATGGATGAGGAAGATTTCATACCCATCTATGACAAAGAACCGAACTTTGACAAAGAGCAAATGGTTGAGGTATAATCTACTGTTGATCATATTATGCCTGCATATTTGAAACAACAATCTGAGCAACCTAACTTCAGTAATGAAGGAGAGGTTGGCCAGGATGTTGTTCAATGTCTAGTAATACATTCTGAGTCTGAGTCCTTACCTGATAATCCAATTACTGAAACATCATACCAAACTCTTGAGTCAGAAAACCTTCTTCTCAAAAAGACCATTGCCCAGTGTCATAAAGATTTTTCAAAACTAGAGGCACATTGCATCTCACTTGAACTTCAAATGCAAAACGAATCAACAAATTCGGGCAACAATGGTCAATTTTTGAATGAACTAAGAAAACGTGTGGATACATTAGTTAAAGAAAATGAGCTTCTAAAAGGTCAAATTCAAGAAAAGGTGTTTGCACATGCTGCATTGCAAAACAAATTAAGAAGACTGACTGGTCAGAGTGTGGATACTAATTTTGCAAAACCATCAATCTTGGGGAAACCGACTTCTCAAAGAAACAGAAAACAATCAGTGGTTAGACAACCAACTGCATTTAAATCTGAACGATCTAAATTTTCGAAACCTCGGTTTGCCTCCCAAGTTGTTGAGAAAAACAATTTGACAAAACCAGTCACTCCACATTCTTGGCCTAAGGAAAATGCATCTGTGTCTGCCAAATCTTAACACGTGATTATGCCTGGTTCATCTAGGATTAGTTCGAAAACAGTGTCTAAAACGAGCATTAAAAGTAAAGAGTTTTATGGCAAATATGACATGTACAAGAACTATCATATAGAAAAGGCTAGGAAAAAGGCACTACTTCAAAAGGATGGAATTCTAGGTTCAAAACCTCATGTGATGCCTTCCACTGTAGTACAGAACACTGCTTGTAGTAGCACACCAAAACCTAAGAGTAATCAACAAACTAATAGGAATTGGATAGCTTCTAAGAGTAGTTGCATAAATAATCATGTTGTTTGTGCTTTAAAATATCTTCAAAAGGGAAATTCACTTGAAAAGGCTCAATCGACTAAGACAAACAAACCCGTTGAACCAAAAGTCATAAGTCAGAAACCTAAGAAGTGGATCAACATAGGACGTAGGTTTTCTCAAAGAAGTGATGCTCCCACATTTCATTCAACTGCATCTAAAAGGAAAACATCTCCTAGATCTAACACTAGGTGGGTACCCACGGGTAGAATTTTCAAATCAATTGGTCTTAGGTGGATTCCTACAGGAAAGATTTTAGACATTTGCACCAAAACTAATGTGATCTCCATAACATCTACCTCTGAGACAAGAATGAAAACCATCGGTATTGTGTGTTCGAGTGTCAAGAAGATAATTGACACTACATCTTTATGCTTCTAACATCTGGAACCCATTTACTCTAGGGTATCCTTGTTCTCTGTTTTTCTTGTCTCTTCTTTCTTTCTTTGCAGATTCTTCAACACAATGGCTTCGGAACAAATCAGTTTCGGACCCGAGCTTAATGATATGGTTTCTGAGCACAACAGCTTAGGACCCGCATCCAACCATTTAAAAGCACATCAACAATGGCTTCTGAGCAACACAACTTAGGACCCGAATTCAACCGTCTTCACTCTCCGAAATCTTCGGCTGAACCATTGCCACTCAACCGCAAAGAATTGGAAACCTTGTTTGCTCCACTCTTTGATGATACAATTGAATACCGTTCTACTGAGGTCTCACCTAATTCCGCTGCTCAACCTGATAATATTCCAGTACTTGACTCACCTCAACAAACAACAACAACTGTTGAGAAAGACGGTCCTCCAATTGCATCACCATCTACAGCAGAACAAATTGTTTCTAACTCCCGACATTCAGCTGAAGATCCTACACCACAATCAGTTCCACAACCCGCAGAGCATGATCCTGATGCGTTCTTCAACCCATTTGCACCGGCTCCTCCATTTCCTGATATAGCTGAGTCATCTACATGCAATTTGGATCTTGCTAACATGCGAGATACTTATCAACTACACCCTTCAACACACAAATGGACTCGAGACCATCCACTAGTTCATATTATTGGTCATCCAGATGCACCTGTAATGACAAGACAACGACTTCACACTGATGGAGAAACTTGTATCTATGCACTCACAGTTTGTCAAGAGGAACCAAAGAACATTAAAGAAGCAATGACTTATGACAACTGGATTGAATCTATGCAAGAGGAATTTCAGCAGTTCATCCGATTAGAAGTCTGGGAATTAGTTGAAAGACCTGACGGAGTCTTTGTCATTGGGCTAAAATGGATTTGGAAAAATAAGCTAGATGCAGAAGGAACTGTCATACGTAACAAATCACGCCTGGTAGCGAAAGGATACTCCCAACTAGAAGGACTTGATTTTGCTGAATCCTTTGCTCCAGTGGCTAGACATGAAGCTGTTCGGATCTTTTTGGCCTATGCTGCACACAGGAACATGGTTGTTTACCAAATGGATGTTAAAACAGCATTTCTCAATGGAGACCTCCATGAAGAAGTGTATGTAAGCCAACCAGAAGGCTTCGTGGATCCTGAGCGTCCTAATCACGTTTACCGACTCAAAAAGGCACTCTACGGACTCAAACAAGCCCCACGGGCGTGGTATGAAAAACTTTCTACTTTCTTGCTGACCAATAAATTTTCTTAAGGATCGGTGGATCTAACATTTTTTACAAAAATCTACGGGGAGGACTTACTCGTTGTTCAAATATATGTCGATGACATTATTTTTGCTTCAACGAAAAGAAGTTACTCTAATGATTTTGCAAAACTAATGAAAGATAATTTTGAAATGTCCATGATGGGTGAACTTTCGTTCTTTCTAGGACTACAAGTTCATCAATCACCCCGTGGAATTTTTATAAATCAGTCCAAATATGCTCTTGAAATTTTAAAGAAACATGGGATGATGAGTTGTGATACTTATAATACACCGATGGGCTATACCACAAAACTAGACGCTGACTTACATGGGACACCTGTTGACCCTACCAAATACCGAAGTATGATTTGGTCCCTCATGTATCTCACGGCTAGTAGACCTGATATAGTATTTGCTGTCTATATGTGCTCTCGCTATCAGTCCAAACCAACTGAAAAACACCTCAGTGAGGTCAAAAGAATCCTTCGATACATAAAGGGAACCATTAATTTGGGAATCTGGTATCCGAAGAATTCTGGTTTTGAACTAATTGCTTTTTCAGATGCTGACCATGCAGGATGCTTAGACACACGCAAAAGTACATCTGGTGGATTACAATTTCTCGGAGATAAACTTGTGTCATGGTAATCAAAGAAGCAGGACTGCACATCACTGTCGTCAACAGAATCTGAATATGTAGCTATGTCTGCTTGTTGTGCTCAAGTCATATGGATGAGATCACAACTTAAGGATTATAGCTACCTATTCAACAAGATTCCAATCTAGTGTGATTCCAAGAGTGCCATTGCTATCTCCTGCAACACAGTCCATCATTGCAAATCGAAACACATCGATCTCCGATATCACTTCATCAAAGAGCACGTTGAAAAGGGTACCGTTGAACTTTATTTTGTTGGGACTGAGTACCAATTGGCGGACTTACTTGCCAAATCTTTAGCACCATCAAGGTTTGCGAGTCTAGTTCACCAAATTGGTATGCGATGTTTGACTCCAGATGATCTGGAAAAGTTTTTAAAACACAATTGATCGTCAAACATCAAACTATCTTTGTAAATATTTTATTTTCATTAAAAAAAAAAAAAAAAAAAAAAAAAAAAAAAAGAAAGAAAAAAAAATTCTCTTGTTCAAGATATGTCATTCACATACGTTTTTTCTAAAAACAAAAGGCATATCTTGAGGGGGAGACAAATTTTTTTTAACTTCTTTATTTTTTCTTTATTTTAAAATTTCCTCATCACTATTTTATCTCAATCTCGACACCTCTTGAACCATTGCTTGTTAAACTTTTCTGAATTACTTCTTATAGTTGGTTCAAGAGGGTGCCACATCCATAACTCTCATAATATTTTCCTCACTATCTCTTTAATAGCTAAGTCATTAAAACTCAAGGGACTCAAAGTGCATTATTTGTTAAGTTTAGTTTGGTAAAACAAGTTGAGGGACCAAATGTGTCATAGTTTCAAAATCTTTAGTATATCCATGGTTTATCATACCTGCTTATTTTTTCTCATTCAAAACACCTTACGCGCCCCATTAAAAAGTTTTATCATAATAATCAAGATTTTCAAGACCCCCGTTTCTCAGTAATTGTGAGTTTTAATGCATATCAATTTTTTTTCTTTCTCATCACATTTGCTTGAATCGTTGGCATTGTTCTAATCGATTTTTCTAGGGTTTATGTGAATTCCGATTTGGGTGTTTATTATATGAAGTGATTTAGGCTAATTAAGTATTATGACCAATTGCGGCATGACCCTTAGGGTCTATTTCCACCTTTACCTTGATTGTAGTCGCCACGATTGTGCGATTATTATGTGATTTAAGTTTCATAAGCTCGAATTTTATAATGTCACTGGGTCTTGTGCTTATATGAATGATTGGTTTGATTAGGTAGTGAATTTTGGATGTTGCTCAAGTAATTATCGAGTTTTAAGTGTTCAAGTTTGCCAAAACTTAGTGGTTTTGTGCTGTAAGAGTGCTGTTTGTCGAGTTTGAAAATAAATCACATGGTTATCGAGTTTGATACACTACATGGCAATTATCGAGTTTGAGATTGTTTGCTTTAAGCTTATCGAGTTTGGGATGCTTATATGCTTAACATGTTTGAAAAGCTCATAGGTTTATCGAGTTAGATTTTTTTTGGGATATCGAGTTTGAGTGTCTTGTCTATTATCAAGTTTGATTACATTGGTTGTTATCGAGTTTGAATTATTGTGTGACTTATCGAGTTTGGATGCAATCTGGTGCCTATCGAGTTTGAATTGTTTACGTTATCGAGTTTGAGCAATCTTTCTTATCGAGTTTGGTTAACATAAATGGTTTTTCGAGTTTGAAACAACCTTATCAAGTTTGGAACCAAAATGGTTTATCGAGTTTGGAACATAAATGGTTTTTCGAGTTTGAAACAACTTTATCAAGTTTGGAACCAAAATGGTTTATCGAGTTTGGAACATAAATGGTATTCGAGTTTGAAACAACCTATCGAGTTTGGAACTAAAATGTTTTTCGAGTTTGGAACAATAATGGTTTCCAAGTTTACCGAGTTAAGTCCATTTTTTTTTTCAAGTTAAGTCAAAACTGTTTTTCGAGTTGAGTTATTAATTTCTTACTTATTTCATTCCGAGACAGGAGTTTCGAAATGGAACCATCACGTATGGGTTCTAGTTTTTCCATTTTTATGAAAAGAAATGCTGCCGAAATTTTTTTCAAAATTTGTCATGTCATGGATTTGTTTTAAATGGAAAAAGGATCGCGTTTCATGTTTGTCTAAGAGTTGTGATTGATTCTTATGAGGATTATGTGTGTCTCTTGGGTTGACTTATCATGAGTTGTATATGTGATGTTGACTTTATCTTAGGCAATTGTTTTTCGGACATTATTCTTTTGTCTAACACTAACGTGCTAATCACCACGTGGCTTTTGTTGGTTTATGAATCATTTCAGGTCTCGATATGGCAAAGAAATCAACACCTAGACACGAATTGATTCAAGGAGATGAAAAAGTAATCGCTAAGACAAACCATAGGATAGATCTCGATTCAATCACATGTCATGATACTTGTGCAATCATCCTGGAAATACTTAAGAGACACTTCATTTACAACCTTCTCACCATCACCACTGAAGTACCTGAAGTCTACTTAACACAGTTTTGGGAGACTGTTGAAATCAGCAAAGATGAAAAGTCACTGGGGGTTCATCTTGATCACAAACTTGTGGTGTTTGATGTACAAACTCTCCGCACTATTCTCGGTTTGCCTAATCTCAAGAAATTCTCTCATATGCCGTCATTATCAGATGTTATCAGACTTCTTCGAGAACTGCAGTATGATGAATCAATAATCCAACTCAATAACATATCTCACGTTGACAGGAAATACATTCCACAACCCAGGCTCACACTTTACTCAATTCTCACCAACAGTTTAACGGGCAAAGAAACTGGACATGAACATCCTACTCTAGAAATGATGCAGATTTTCTGGGGGGTTGTCAAACAAGCTCAAATTGACTATGCTCAACTAATTTGGGTGGACATGGTTAATCACGCAAGACAGTTCCTCAAATCGTCTACATCAAAAATTCCATTCTACAGATTCACAAAGTGTCTCATTGCTCATTTCATGGAGAAAAACCCAGATATTGATCGTAGATCGGAAGATAAGAAACACCCCCTTCTGTGGATCATAAATACTCTAAAATAAGGATTCAAAAGACAAACACTCAAAAACAAGGAATGAGAATTCCCGATAGTCTTATGCCTGATGATGTTCGTGACACTGAGGCATACATATTGTATGATGAAGCTCAGAAAATTGGTAAAGTGGGTTTGACTCAGACAAAGAGAAGGAGAACTTCTAAAAGGAAAACTTCAACAGCCTCTACAATCAAAACCATTCCCAAATCAAGAACCAAAAAGGTCACAAGAGAGCTTAAGAAGAAAGTGACAACTCTTCGAGATGAACCTACAGATGATGAAGGAGATGCTCAACAGGAAACAGAAACTGAAAAACTCACAAAGACTTCAAGCAAGAAGGCAGATAAGGGAAAAGCTTTAGTAACTCAAGAAGAATCAGTAACCTCACCAATGTCTGAATCCGAAGAAGATGAACAACTGCAACTCACCATAAGAAAAAGCAAAGAATCAGAAGAGGAAAGAATTGCAAAAGTTACTAAAAAAGGTGAAGGTTCTGGAACTCAAGAGCCGGTAAGCCCAACTCCAGAATCAGAAAGAGATGATCAAACATCAGAAGAAACACATTCACAAACCGAATCATCTTCTAAACAAGGTGATGATAACTCTGAAGATGAAGCTGAGTCATCAAGTTCTGATCAAAACGAATCACTCAATAAACCGACTGAATCTGAAGTTGAAGTTGAAGCTTCAAAAGACAAAGACGATGAGGAATCCGAGAATGAAGAAAGTAGCGATGAAGAAGATAAATCAGAAAGTGAAGAAGTTAATGAAGAAGAAGATGTGAATGATGATGATGATGATGAGGAATCGGATGGTGAGAAAAAGGATGAGCTTCTCGAAACCAGTCAAGATACCTCTATTGACATTGTAGGTATTGATGAAGGACCACCAAAAGTTCAACCACAACAACAACCTTTATCACAACCTCAAAGTCATCCTCTACAAAGCCCTAACACGACTGTTGTTCACTCAAGCTTGTTAAAATCACTACATGACCAATACGAAGCACTTGCACAGTAAGTTCAAGAACAACAACGTGATGTTGAAGATTTCAAAATCTACATTGTGGATAAAGCAGTTGAGGAGCAGGTAAAACTGATATTACCAAGGGAAGTTCAGAAGTATGTTCAGAAGGAACTTCCTTCTGCTGTGAGACATTATGTCAACAGGAATCTTGCAGAGATAGTTTCTAACAGGTTTCAAACTACACCAATCACTGTTCAGACTCTACCTCCAAAACCTTCCATAAGTGATCTCAAAGGCAAATTACTGGAAGCTATTGTGAATGATCCGGAAGAAAATGATCTACGCAAGGCACTTATCAAGTCTATAAAGAAAGTTGAAAAGAAAAGCAAATCCTGCAAAAAGACTATTGCCACTAAGCGTCGACATGATGATTCCGACCCTGACGATCAGCCACAACCTGACAAGAGGAAGAAAGTGTCCGGTTCCACCTCCAGATCTCCTACCAAAACAGCAACCGCTAACGTTTCTACTGATCCAAACCCTCCACAATCTACTGCGGATCCTCACCCCTCACAAACAACTGAAGATGCTGATGTCGATGTGGATGAAATCCCTCCACTTATCACCGAAACCATTACGGAACCGCCCAAAGATGCTCAGTTAATTCCAGCTCCTGAATGGATTAACCCTGATGCTCCTTCCTTTAACTGGTTCGATGAAATGGTTGATGCTTACCCTGATGACACTGAAGCTGAAGAAATGACTGAAGGATCAATTATAGGCTTCACAAAAAGAATTAAAAGGGTGATGCAGACTCAAAGACTTCAGCTGTCTGACTTAGTTAAGATTCGCAAAGCAGGGTTCACCGAGTTCAAAACATGCACCACCACTGAACTTGAGTTTGAATGCAACGTGGAGGAGGTTGCAAGAGCTCTGTCTGAAAACATTACTTGGGAAAAGAGACTTTCTTGGGATAAACTCTATCATGGCACGGAACCCCTCGTTGATGAATTCCATTATCAAGATTTCTCTCAACCATTACCCCTTGTTGGTCCTCCAAGTGATCCTAAGCTCCCTAAGCAATACTTCTTCAACAAAGACCTTCTCTATCTTATTCATGGGAACACGAATCCGAATCACCGTTATGCAACATCTCTCACCAAATTCAGGGCCGCCTCATATCCTCTGGAAACACTCGAAGATCAAATGAGAGGCTTGCATTCCACCTCTATCTCCAAATATAATCATGAAGCTGCCTTATGTACTCTTCCGTGACCAGAGATGCGTAAATGGTTCTACAAATACAAGCTGACTTTCCGATCCAATCACAGAGTCTTTTCGAATCATCGCATTCTTGCCATCACAGCAGTCCCGAGTACCGAAAAGAGATATGGATATAACTTTCTTGATAAAATTGAGGTCCGCCGAAGTGATGATAAAATTTACACATTCAGTGAAGCTGACTATCATCGCTTGAACCTCAATGACATTGCTGACATATACTTGCTCAAGGTTCAAGGCAAACTTCATAACTTGTCCGGTAGCCTTCAGTATGACGTCATCAACTCCATTTTGCTCTTCATGCGCCAAACCATTATCAAAGCAAGAGTCGAAGATGCACAACTCGGGGTCGAAAGTTAACAAAAGTCACTCAACTTTACTGCTCCACAGTTATATCCTCCTAACATCCCGCATTTAAGACCTTTCATCTTCAACAAAAAACCTTTTGGAGTGGTTTACCCGCACAACGATAGTTACCATTTCATGAAATACGAAGAGGTTCATAAGTTCGGGGATCAGACTCTCAGATTTGTCAGAATTCAGCTGAATGAAAAGCTCAAAGAATATTATAGTGGGATTAAAGTGGGATGGAATAAAAGAGATGTGAAAGAAGCACTTAAGTTCTTGGCTAGGATTGATCAAAAGCTGAGGTTCAGGGAGCAGATACGCACTTTGGAGAGCTTAATTGGAGTAAGGGAACCTATTCTGAATATACTCACTTACCGCCGTCCAGACACTCCTCGAATTTGATCAGTTTGGTATAACATTAACTTTGTTTCATCATAATTTTTTCTTCATCTATAACTATGGTTTGTGCACACATAACAGTGTACAACCCGTGCTTGTAATTAAAGGACCCTGAGGTACGCTTCAGTGCCTCAATCCTAATATAAGGAGCGAAGGCTTCTTACTTTTGAGTAGAATTAATCAAACATTTTCTGATTTTCATAATTCTGCTCAAAAGTCAAGTATTTCACCTCAATGAGTATTCACTTGTTGAGGGGGAGCACTTGAAAACTCATCGTTTTTTTCGAAAACAAAAGTTCTTGTTGAAATCTCCCCATAAGACTCAAAAAGCATATTTTAATCAAATGTTTATAAAAAACAACATCTTATATGCTATTTTTGAGGGGGAGAAAAGGAAAGTGATTAAAATATGAAAGTTAAAAGTTGCTGTAAAGTCAAATCTCATGCGAGCTAGACTCAGATTCACCCAGGAATTGACGAAACATAAAAGTTAGTAAATTCGAAAAGACTTTTCCTCGACGGGTAATAACATCAAGTTAGTTACTAGAGCTAGTTGTCACCTAAAAGCTGACAATGGAACTCTTTAACTAGCCATGTAAGCGTGTCTCGAAAAGGATTTATCTTAGTAGAAATGTACCATTTCGAGAAACTTTCTGTGGACTTGACCAGGCCGGGTAATAACTTCAAGCTAGTCTAACTAGTGATGTAAGCGTGTCTCGAATCGGTCTTGTTCACTGAAAGTGGATCAATTCAAAAAGTGCTCGCTCCTCCCGCATGTGCAAATTTATTAAATACATATGAGCACATGTGAAGGGGGAGCCCTTCATAAGAAAAAAACATAAAACTCTCAAAGTGTTAAACAAAATGTTTGATAAATACAAACACTTTGAGAGATTTTCAAAGGTTTCTTGGCTATTGTCGGATAATCATGGAGTTATAAGGTGATTAAGATAGGAAAAACCGTCCTATGATCCGCCAGAGCTGGAGGGATCTACCCAAGGACATCACCAATAGATAGAACTAGAAGTCCTTAGGTATGATACGAAAAAAAGGAGTAAAGAATGAAAGGAGAAAGAAGGGGTTGAAGAATTAAAAAAAAAAAGGTAATGAAAAGAGTGAAAAGAAATAGCCCTCCATGTGATTCAACCTTAGAGCAGACACCGGGTTCAATTCATCTGCTACTGGTTGTTGCTAAGGCAACACCGGTATTGAAGATAAAGTCGTCATGGACCCAGTGACGCAATGCACTAAACCTTCTTAACCACTCAAGTTCTCTTAAAAGAGCTTGTTTCATTCTCACGGGGAACCAGTGTAATCTATCGACTTATCTCTTAGAGATAGTTGATATTGAAGCAGGAGACCCCTCCCTAGTCTCCGTATAGGAAACCTAAGTGAGCACTTATCGAGTCTAGAGCCATGAGATACATCAAAGATCTCTTATGAACACTTAGTATTTCTACAACTGGTGTTCTACATCAATGGGCACCAGCTGTAAATTATCGAGTCCTTCGCAGATCATAGCAATCTGCCGAGAACGTTTATGAGAGAATTACTTATGTATTTCTCAATGATTGAATGGAAATTCCTGCCAGGGTCAACATCAAACAGCCCTGGCAGCAGGTCACTTCGGTAACCCCTCAAGGGTTACGCTTAGTGTTCGTGATGGTTCTTTAGCGATCTACAGTCGTGGAGTGATCCCCAGCGACTCACCCAGTCATTGAGCTACCTAGTAGGTCTCGTAAGCTCCTTCGGGAGTATCTGATATGGGAACGGCCTGGATAAGGATTAGAAGGAGTCTTCACAATATGCTGTTGACAAGCCCTAATTCCTTATCTGTAAGTACCGGTTGATTATTGCTAACTGTTTGCTTGCAGGTACATCTCCTCCATGATGGTAGATTCCAGCATGCTTATACATACATCTTGAAGCAAATGAACGCTCCCCCAAAGATCTTAGCACCACAAAGTTGAAAGAAAGATTCTACGCCAAAAAGAAGAATCTGCAAAGTATAAAGACTAAAGATCTAAGTGTATGCAAAGGAACTTCGTGCTTTCATAAGTCAAAGTCCAAAGATGTATGAGCATGTTGGAATGGCGGACAACCACCACAGACACCGAAGGGACGATCGGCAGACAACTTCATAACATGATCACCATCACATCAACAAAGAACGAAGTACAAAGAACGATGAAAGATTTTTCTAACTATTTTTGAGGACGTCGACTACAAAGTCAAAGTATAGATGATGACGACGTTAAGCAACCTTTGATGACCGACCCTTAGGGGGAGATTGTTGGGAATAGACTTTATTATTTCAAGTGTCGGTCATTGAGTTTTGGTATATGTTGCATTACTTAGTTATAACATTAGTTATTTTATAAGTTTTGTAAGTTTTATGCTTGGTTTATAGGTTTGGATAAAGTCTAAGGGCTAAGTATGTTATATTGTCTAAGTTTAGAGAAGCCCTAATCCTTACCTATAAATAGCTATGTATAACCTCATTTTGAGGTTGGTTGGTTCACTAGTAATATTATTTATCTCTTATTTTCACATTAGGTGTTCCTTCCACTCTCTCTCTCTACTCTCTTTCTCTATCTAGATCTATTAGTGATTATGTTATTAAAATCATGACCTAACAGGTACAACCACTCCCGTTTGTTCTTTTACAAGGGTACAACTACTCCCGATACACTTTGTATTTTAAGGACTAAAATACTAACCGATCACTACTGAAAATAGACAATCAAATGAAGTGTAAACTACACAAGTCTACACAATTCTAAGCTAACAAGTCTTGCAACGTTGTGTTGAATACTTGTTACTTTTAGTAAGCTCGTGAATCTCTTTGCTACAAAAAGAAACTTCACATATGAAATGTTAAGAGGTTAGATGAAAGGATGAATGTGTGTGTGTAAAATATGATGTCAAGTGATAAGCCAAAATTCAACTTGTGGCTTGATATTTATAGCCAAACCTTTTGCAGCTCTGGCGGATCAGGCGGACTCCTCAGAAGGGTTCCGCCCGTGTACCCCCAGGGTACCGCCGGGCTTGCAGTTGGTTTTGCAATAAATCTTGCAAACCAAACAAAGTCACATCTCATTACTCTTGCAAACCAAACAATGTCACATCTCATAATATCAAGTCAAACACTAAACTTGCAAGCAACATCTTAGTAAGTCAAACACATTTCTTTCCATAAATGTATAATGATAAAACTTGCCATAAATTTGATGTGACAATTCTATTTTTAGAAAACAAAAAGTGTTGTGTTTTATGAAATGTAAAATGTAGCAAAATTCTAGTTTATACAAGTCTTTAAAACTAAGATTATGTTTTACTTAAAAACTAAAGTTTACATTTTGTCGTTAACAAAACTTAGCGAAGATCATAAAATATAAATAACGCTTTTAGGCGATATTTGTATTAATAGTGGTAATGTGGCTGTTGAAGTTGTTAGTACTTTAAGTGTCCAAGGTGGAACTGTAGCCTCTCAAGCTGGTGGTAGTTCAAGTGTCCAAGATGGAATACCTACTGATATACCAACTCAATCCAGCCAAGCAAATGACAATCAATGGGCTTTCCTATAAGCATATTTTAAATTCAGGACAACTATTTGTTTGATAATAATGCTTGTTATCAAAGTCTGTAATGCAAGTCCACATAAGTGTCAAACATCAAATTCCACAGCTGTGGCACTTCTCTAAGTCCTTCTAAAGGCAGACATTAAAGTCCACATTTGTGGTAATTTTCTAAGTCCTTTTAAAGGCAAACTTATAAAGTCCACTTGTGTGGCAATTTTCTAATACTTTAATGTTATGGGTTGGATTATATGTGAGTGAATTATTTCACTTATTTTACTTATTTCTGACTTGTTTGACGACATTTTGACAAACACTCCTAATAATGACCTACTACAGCTGCTATGCCAAACACTCCTACTGTGGTCTGTATATAGCATTGTTATGCCAAACACTCCTACTATGTCTGGATATAGCATTGTTAAGAATACTTTGTCTGCCTGCAAGTATGTACATAGCATTGTTATAATGTTCATGAACCTGGATATTTATAATGGTGCTTAACTTGGTATAGTCAAATGCATCAAAATTTAATATTGCATCACAGTGGAAATATAAATGTGTTCATATTCCAACAAATAATGGGGAAATCGAAGAGTCCAAAAATGCTTCTAAAATTTAATACTGACTCTTCATTTTCCCCATTATCTGTGTATATAGTCGTTCCATAAACATGTTGCTGCATACCAATCTTATACCATCAACCTCAAACATAAAAAAATATTCACCTGTAAGCATGTTGTCCGGAAACAAAAGAGCAAGAGATACAGATGCAGTTAAAGAAAACAAGGAAATGAGCAAAAAAACCAAGAGATGAAGCAGATGTGGCAGCAGAAACCCCTATATCTAACCAACAACAGTCGCCCAAAGTTGAAGGTGATGAAAGCTTCTATTATGAACTAGAAGCTGCGTTGGAACAAGATCTTAAAGAGGAAGATGAAAATGAGCAGGAAGAAGAAAAGGAACAGGAAGAACAAAAGGAGGAGGCAGAAGGAAGCCATGGTGAAGTGGAACAAGGAAGGCATGCTGCAACGGCAGAGGAGCATTGGAAAGAGGTGGTTGAAGTTAGGAAATTAGAAAAAAAATGGATCAAAAAAACAAAAAATGATTAATGTTTAGAAAATGAATGTTTAAAAACATTCAATTACGATGATGTATATTTGTCATACGATTCAGATTAATGTCATTATGTAATGAAACAAACTTTAAATGATAATTTAAATTTATATTTTCCAAGTTTTTGGGTTCAATTGCTTGTTTACAGCTGCATATGCAGTTTAGCGGTTGTTTAGATTTAACTAGTTTAACTTTCACAAGTCAACATACACCCAAAAATTGAATGACTGTTTAACCAAAATGTTTCAAAACATGTTTAGTATTCACTTTAATGTTTAATACATTCAAGATGTTTTAACTTGTGCCATGCGACTATTAAACAGAACCAGCTTTATGCATATGCAACATCAACTTTGACTTTCCTAGGTAAAATAGAACTAGCATCCAACAAGCACACAATACAGAGTTTTGATAAAGCTCACATGTGAAATGACGATTATGCGCTAGTGCTAAAAATAAACCTTAACGGAAAAGAATGATGTTGACCAGCTGATAACGGTCAAAGGACGCAATCGGCCACTAAAACTTGAAAAAGGGACGCAAGGCGACGATTTTTCCCAGTTTGGGGCCCTGCAACACTTTTGGGAAAGTTTAGGGACCAACGGTGTATTTTTGTCTTTAGTTTTTCTAGAGAGGAAAAGTGTAGTGTGTACTGTGTACTAACGAGTTTCATAACCTCGCGCGTTGCAGCGGATTTAAAACGTACATTATAGTTTGCAGTTGGGATTTTATAGCTTCTAATAGTATTATATATTTGTTTTGCTAAGAACAGTCAATAGGATAATAAGTCTACGAGTAATTTTTTGTTAAAGTTAAAAACAAAATAATACACAAAAAATAACTTAGGTAATTTTCATAGGGAATATATTAGCTACAACGTAATTGTAGACAACTCTCTACAATTCATGCTATAATTTGTGAGTTTTGTGGGTCCCTGAATCTTTTTAGCGGGTCCTTGATTTCTTTCTTATGTAACAAGGAAACCGGCACCCGCTGCGTTGCGGCGGGGCTTCTGGTTGTGAGATCGTGATATTTTTTTTGCCGACACATGTTATATTTGTTTGTAATAAATGTTGTGTCAAGCTATATTTGTAATTGTCGTTGTATTTGTTTGTAATAAATGTTGTGTCAAGCTATATTTGTAATTGTCGTATGACGTTCTTTTTTGAATGAATGTTGTGTCGGGCACCAATGTGTTGCGGCGAGACTAATTTTTTTTTTTCTAATTTCAACTTGTTTTGTTTATAATACGGAGGCGTTTTTAGCGGTATAAATCGTTAGATATTTTGTAAATAAACTTTGCTATATAAACAAAAGAATTATATATAAACTTTTATAGAGCTGTGTGTTTTTGGCTTTTATAGTTTTAAAAAAATTTAAAATATATATATATATATATATTAAACTTCAACATTTTTTATAAAACCATACGTATGCCAAAAACATATCAATATTGGGCTTGTTTTGTTCGTTATCGAGAGGCGTTTTTGCCAGTATTTTTTTTATTCAAAAAACCGCTAAATATCTGTTAAATATTTGGCAAATAAAGTTCGTTATATAAAAAAAGTTATAAATATTAAAAAGTTGAGGGTGTATTTTGTAAGTTTTCTATTTTTTTATTATTAATACTAATACTTTAATACTACATATTTGTTTTACCAACAAAAAGTGATGTACTGTATTGGACCAAAATGTGGCCTGTGAAAGCTCAATAAAATAACGGAATATTGTATTGGGTCGGTGCAGACGTTTGTTGGGCCAAAAAAAAACTCGGCAGCCCATATGACGTAACCTTGCGTCATTTGATGCCACATTAGTATATATAGTAATTTATATGAAAACCAAAATATGGCTTGAACTCTAGGCTGCCCGTTCATGTGTAAGAAGCATTATCATTTGTGCGACAAATTTTTTGTGTTAGTCTATCTTTATCAAAAATCTTTTACAACCCAATCTCTTAATAAAATATTATTTTCTCTTTCATCCACCTACACAACCAATACATACAACCCAACCAATACATTCTCTTTTCTTCAGCTTAAAAAAAAGCCACCAAGGCAGATTGGGTTGGGGATCTTGGGTTACCAAATAATCTAGGTTGGGATCTTGATTGTATACAACATAATAAAAATAATATATTTATACTTATTTTCATAAGATTGGGTTGTCAACCCACGCAATAAACATAGTCATACTATTTCCAACTCTATGCATTATTTAAGATAGAGTTAATTGTGCAAGATGATAAAAACAAAATGCACCAGCCATGGGATCAGAACCCATAACCTCTCGCCTACACGACATAAAGCTTACAACTGGAGCCAAATGATGTAACTCCGTTAGTATGTTACAGTTTAGTAAAATACACCGTTCGTCACTGTGGTTATATCAAATCAATAGTTTATCCCCCGACTTTATTTTTTGCATGAACCGTCCCTATTTTGAAATCTTGTAACACCAAGGTCCTCTTCGATATCGATAAGGACCCTTGGTGTTACAACTTTTCAATGCATTACACTAACATTAGTTATCGATAAGGACCGTTGGTGTTACAAGTTTTGAAGATAAGTATAGTTCATGCAAAAAATAAAGTTGAGGGATGAAACTAGTGATTTTGATATAATCATAGGGACGAACGGTGTAATTTACTCTTATTTATATGTTATTCAAGGATTTTAATTATAAATTAAAGATGGAAAAGTATAAATAGCATGTAATTATATCATAGGTAAAACTGTAAAATTAATACTAATAGTCATTCAGACCCGTGCGTTGCACACGGGCTCTATCTAATTGGTAATAGTGTAATGTGTAGTATTTATTTTCGTCATTAGGTTTGTAAGTTATGATGGTATCACAACTTTTGTAAGCATCGCATGAGTTTAAGATGAATGAGTTTAATTAGTTGTTTGTGACTTTTATATTTATACCGAGTCATTCATATTCGTGCGATGCACACGGGCTTAATGTAAATGTTCGTTAGTGTATTGTTTAACACTAATTTTCGTCATTACATGGGTTGTATATAAGTGTTTATAGCGTAATCTTTGGCACTTATTATCGTCATTATATATCTAAGTTGTGATAGTATCACACCTTTTCTAAGCATGACACAAATTTAAATAGTTTATTGACATTAAAAGAGTATATATGAAGAGACTTTTTTCAAGATGCTACATTTAAAAGAGTCTCTTCACATGTAATTTTTTAATATGTATAAGTTACATACTAAATGTCAAAGGGAGGTTAAACGCATATGATTCTTTCAAAATAAATGTAACTCTTATATAAAATCGTAACAAAGTGGATATTCTCTATATTTTGAGATCTAACTTGTAACAATGAATTATCCTTTTGGTTTATCATATCAAATACGGTAGCTTAAATTACTACGCTTAGTTATTCGAACTTTATTTTATCCACAAACACCATTTAAGTTTCAATATTTTTTTATTGTTGTGAAAATCAATCAAATACTGTTAGTATATTTAATTTGTAGCATATTGCATATATAAGTATATTTGAAGACATCAATCTTAACATATAATTTTTCTACTCTTAATAACTAATATAACAATTTCATTTTGCCAAATTTGTTTGTCATTCTACAAATGAAACTAATATCATATTAAGATAATCAATTAATCTCTATAGTGTTATCAACACACCGCAAGACAAAAACTACATTAAGAGCAAAAATATTAAAATGCACCAACAAAGTGTAGTAATAATTATTGATTAAAAATTAAATGCTCGTCACATTATTTTCAAGAAACTTACTTGCTAACGAATCAATAGTATTAGCCCGTTTATCGGTATTACATGAAGTAAAATATTGAATGTTTAATTTGTAACGTAAATTAATATGAATGCTAAGTATTTATCTCACCGATGGCTGTGGCGTTGTTCTCGTTTTTATTGTTGTTCTCGTTGTTGTTGTCTTTGTCGTTGTTCTTCATTGGCTTTTTGCATGTTTTGTTCTCGATACAATTTTTGCAACTTCTCGATCTCTTTCTTTAATGATTCTTGACGTGCTACAAAAAAAAATTAGATATAGTTGATCGTTAGTAACTTAAATACAGTTAATCAATATATTGCATTTTCGATCAAAGTAAAAATGTTCGTACATGTTTCACTTAATTGATAAAGACAACGATGTGTAGGATCTCTTAAACCATTAGAGAAGATGATGTTACTACTAACCTCCTAAGCACGATCTTTATGTCCTACATCGTTATACACACAAAACACATGTGAAATTTACATGAAACAATATAAATTAATATGCTAAATAAGTAAGACGATATGATGCTTACTTTACCACCATAATTAGTTGTAGGCCAATGTGCGCGCGGTGTGGAGGAAGTTGTGTTTGTTGTGTGTGATTTTTGACACATTATATAGTTGATAAAATATTTATAACTTATGGACGGGAAGGTAAAAAAACTAACCATTAATTGGTGTGTTTAATTTATGCATTCATGACACCAAACACTTCATCTCATATGTACTTATCTTTATGCATGACTATTAAATCAATGTACTAACACATAAAGCATCCACATTTCACTTTCAATTCATGAGCCATTTATTATAATAATTTACATTTATAAGGCTAGTTAAGCTTTTAGTATATAAGATTAAGTAAACCCAACTTCTTGTTGATGGATAAGATTAGTATTGAATTGGTTACGTTATCACGTGTTTGGCATGCATCGATATGATAGTCGTGATCCACATAATAAATGTAACTCACGTCTTTTACTACCTTATGGTAAATAAGTGCCATATTGTATCATAAAATTTGTCACGAGTGAAATATAGTTGTCAAGAAGTTCTTATGAGAAGAGGTGTTAAGAATGCCATACCCACCCTCGACTCGATCTGGACCCGGACCTGAATCCAAACCTGCTTAACTTTATAGGGGTCAGATTACTCGGGTTAATAGTTTTGTTCGGGTTATTCATGTTAGCCAAAGTAACTGGAATTCTAAATTGGGTCTCGTATCTGGTTGATTTTTAGCTAACTCGGATTAGAGTCGACTCGTTTGACCCGAATAAGGGTTGCTAATATCTTTTAATAAAAAATCTTTTTATAAATAATCTTGTATATTTGATAAAGTAGGCAATTTTTAATCATGTTACTCATACCTGAGCTAACTAACCCGAGATATTAATAGGGTCGGTTTCGAGTATATCTTTTAGCATCGACCCGAATTGACCCTAACCTAACTCGACTAACACCCGTGCTTATGAGCAAGCATATCTCCTTATTTATTTATCATGATCGACATCTAAAATAGCATAAAGAGAAATGACTTTTATGTCTTGTTATAATCATTCTAACTGTGTGACGATGACACATCATGAATCCAATGATCATAATGAACATGTTTATGCCGCATCTCTAACGATTTTTGATTAGTTATAAACACCAAACATACATAAGTATAATTTCAAAGAAAAAATTGATAACGAGATAGGAAGAATTGGTGATTAAGAATTCTAAACATAAAGTTTATATAGAAATTGATATTCTGGCAACCAAATGTAAGAAACAAGTACGTAAAAAGGACCACAAGATTTTCAACAGGATTTTGTGCATCAATTTGGTCGTAATGATGCTCAAATGGTGAATACATAGTTAGCTCTATTTCATATGAAACTAAGTTAATACAAGAGTCGAAAGGAAACTAAATTCCTCGTAAGAGGATTTGAGTTGAAATCTCACTATATATACATTTGTGCTAGGAAAATGGTCACAGGATACCTCAGTTAAGCTGTATTATATCAAAGCCAATGCTCGTCCTCTTACCTGTTTTATAAAAGTCAAGAGACCTTTTTCATTGCAAAATTACAAAACATGTTTAAATAATACTATAAAGAATATATGAATATGTAATTCATGAACAATCTATCCAAATGTTAGAAAACTATATGTTTGTCAACACACCAAACGCATGTTACTCTTTATGTGTCTATTTATATTTCGCGTTTTCCGCTTGTCTCACATGGAAATAAAGGAATGGGACCATTATTATCATCTTACTTCTTAGCATTCTTATAACTCAAAATCTTCAATTTACAAATTTGTTTTCATATATAGTTATATACTATATTAATACCGTCGACAATGGCTAGTAATTAAACTTGTAAATTTGTGGTTTTGGTGTGATTCTTTTTACAACACTTAAGGAGTTCAGTTTATAGTCATTGCGAGAAATTATGAGTTAAAAACAAGAAATGATAAAAGTTTGAGAATTAAACAATATATAAAATATTAATTTATTAGTGAATCTTGTCAGATTATACAAATCACTTTACTCTTTTTTAAGAGATTTTAAGTTTCAAGAATCGGTAAATTTGCTTTATAAGTATTAAGTAGTAGAGATATTTGTATCTGAAATTTTTACACACGGTATTGTTCGGTTAAGACGCTGTACTAATAAGCTAGTTCAATCCTCTATGCCCAAATTTTACGATCGGTACGAAACTGTGGTATTTATTTGTCACTGTAACATCCTTGTATTGTTTTCTAATACTATGAGAGTTATTCACTCTTGAAGTTTTGATCCTTATTTCTTTTTGTCAAAAGGAGAAATGGTTTGTTTGTGTCCAATTAAAACATTAAATATTCTTAAATGATTTTACATTGTATTGGGCTATATGTGTTAGGGGCAAGAGTTTTAAACTTAAATTAGGGTCTGTAGTCTGGAGTCCAGTTAAGCTATTTCGGCCCATTTAAAACTTATTTTCTAGCTTGCCTTATTTTCTCCTCAAAGCGTAAAGTATTTAAAAACTGCTACGTTATTCTTTTTAACTTGTTAACACTATAATTACGAAATTATTGTTATATCTGACCTGTGCTACCGACCTAGCGAATCGTGTAACTTCGTACAATGCAAAAGTTCGATTTCTAAAACACAAGATCTTAGTAAATTAGTTTCATATAACAAGTATAACTTTTGCCTTATACGCCCACCACAAATGTTTAGTTAACCGGTTAAGTAAGTTTTTTTGGAAAAATAGGTCATGAGTTCAATCTCAATTCCCGGGTAAAAGGGACATTGGAACATATTCTTATTGCCTGAGGCTAGGTCCTCGTGTAAGGGTCAGTCGACACTCAAAAGGAGTACACGCAGTCATGGTTTTCCAGCCTATTTAAACCATTTGGAGTTTCATAATCATCATTAGAATATCAACCTTTTTGAAGAACATGTACTAAATGCCAAATATTGGATTTGGATTGGGATATTTAAGTTGTTATTTTGAATATTTTCATTTCTCGTTGCATAGAAGGCCGATAGATTTTAAGGCCGGCCCATCTTTTAGATATGGTTATTGGCAGTTGGTACTTGGTACAGCGTTCGAAACTTTAAATTAATGTTAAGGCTGTAAACGAACCGGACGAACACGAACGGAGCCTGTTCATGTTCGTTTATTTAATTTTAACTGGACAAATAAACGGACACGGACATTAAAACACTAAACGAACGCTAAACGAATATAAACGATCGAACGTAAATGAAAATAGACAAACAAACATAAACTTTATTAAATTCGTGTTTTAGAAGTGTTTTTTTTAAACAAATCAATTTTTAAAATTATAAAATTAAAAGATATGATATATGAACATAAATAGATAAATAAAAATAAACGAACTTTAACAAATGCATAATCAGACGTTCACGAACATAAATGAACGAACGAGACTTTTGTTCATGTTCGTTCATTTAACTAAACGAACGTAAAATATTGTTCATGTTCGTTCATTTAATAAACGAACCTTTTGCCAAACGGTTCATGAAATGTTCACCGAACGTTCAGTTCGTTTACAACCCTAATTAATGTCATTTGTTTCCTTTATTTATCGATTTTTTTTTTAAATAAAGTCAAAGATGTTTTGTAAACTGTTAAATAGTTTAAGTGGGTGTTTTGATTTTTAATTCATTTTTACAAACAATATATATTAAACTTCATTGGAGTATTATTTTATAAAATCGTACGTAAGGCAAAGTATTATAATATTTGACTCATTTTATTTGCAATTTAGAAACATTTTCACTTGTATATTTGTTTTATGAAAAAACCGTTAGATATTTGTTAGGTATTTATCAATATAATTTTTTTATAAATATAATACACGTTATTTATCAAATATCTAACGATATCTTTATAAAAATTATAACGATGAAAAAGTCTTTAAATTGCAAACAAAATAGCAAAGATTACAATACTTTTCGATTACAGATGATTTTATAAAAAATGTTGAAGTTTAATTTATATATTTTCCAAGAATAAAATAAAAATTTGAACACGCCTTTAAACTTTATATCAATTTTTAAAAACTACCCTTAACTTTATTTCTTTGCATTTGTATGTTATATTTATCTTTACTTTAAATTGTTACATTTTCTAATTTCTTTTATATAAGAAACTTTATTTATCAAGTATTTTCTTATAAAAAAATATACCGATAAAACGTTTTGAAATAGTGATGAAGAATTTAAAATCAGTTCCTGGTTTTTCTTATAATAAATTTTGAATAAAATGTGCCCTACATTGCAATGCTTTTGATTTGTGTACTCTTTTATAAATAAGTTCATTATTTTTTCCTGTAGTAGGTCAAAATGATTGTAAATGTTTGAATGATATAGAAGGTAATAAATATATAATATAAATTGTATTATACAATTTTGTTATATGAAAACGCATGAAACTAAATTACATAGACACACGCAATATTTTTAAGCAAAGAAAACAAAGTAATTAAATAATTTAACTCATCAAACAATACACCACTGCAAACGCGCACATTTAATACTTTTTCATCAACATACGCTTCAATGCTAAAGATCTATTTAACTAAATCTCTATCTATAATTATTTGTCACATATCTATGTTTATACTGCTTTATATTACATTTGAAACTTCTTATAAAAGAAAGTCTTAAATAATAAAAATGCACACTTACTATAAAAAGAAGTCTCACATTTCAAAATAAGCCCGACATTTCACTAATATCTTCAATTATTTTGCTATGAAATCACTCCTAAAAATTAAATGTCTTCAATTATTTATTCTTGTAAC
Organism: Artemisia argyi; assembly: GCA_030686995.1. Classification (NCBI taxonomy): domain Eukaryota; kingdom Viridiplantae; phylum Streptophyta; class Magnoliopsida; order Asterales; family Asteraceae; genus Artemisia; species Artemisia argyi. The sequence goes on along the minus strand of CM060683.1, from coordinate 54,441,699 downwards.
AGCCTCCAATAAGCATATATAGATCATTAATTCGGTACAGCCCATTTAATCCTCCATCATCAAGTAAAAAAATGTAATGCGAATTAAAAAAAACGTCTAAACCATGGCTAATTTTTTAATGCATACATTATGTATAAAGCCTAAAACCACAAACCTAACAAAGACAGACAAAAAAAAAAAAAAAAAAAAAAAAAAAAAAAAAAAAAAAAAAAAAAGTCAAATAAAAAACAAAAAACTACCCTCACCATCACCATCACCAACATAATCCGACTCCACCACCAAACGTTACCACCATCGAAGTATTCATAACCACATGTCATAGTCATATATGAAAAAAAAAAAAAAAAAAAAAAAAAACAAAAAAAAAAAACAAACTCGTATAACAACATCAAAACCCACGACTATCCTAATCTAATCCTCACATCACTCCTCATCACACAAACAAATAAACAAAAACCTACCCGAGACCGAGATCTTGAAGTTGTAAAGAATACGGATGTTATTCGTGTTTGTACTTAAGGTGTTTTGTTGCTCGAAAAAATAAATAGTTTTGTTAAAGAAAGAATAATGAAGTATATATTTGTGGTTTAATTTGAAAGAGATATATTAAATAGATAAAAGAGGATGTATAGGGCTGTTTCTTTTTTTCCTTAGCTAAGGGTTTAGTGGGTTCCACGTATGTTAATGCCAGTGTTTTAAAAGGTGCGCCTTAGCGCCGCAAATGCCTCGCAAAGGCGCGAGGCGTCACCTCCACGCCACGCAATAGACCAAGGTGTCGTCTTAAGGCTTGGCATGAGATGAGGTGCGATAAGGCGCGATAAGGTGTACTGATATTTGAGACGTTTAGGGGATATACTAGTAATTGGAATTTGGGCATCGTATTTGAGGTTTACTGACATTTAGCGTTTAGGGGTTTACTAGTATCTGGAGAAGATTACAAATGTTCTAAAGAGAGTTTCTTGACTTTATTACTTATGTATTACACTTTTTGTAAACTCGATATACATGAAATATGATATACTAAAGAAATATAATATAAATCTATAAATCTATAAATACTTTTTGCCGCCTTAATTCACGTCTCACGCTAACGCTTGAGGCTTGACCTTGCCGTCATGCCACGCCTCACGCTATTTATAACCTTGGTTAATGCTTCCTAATGGGGAGAGTCTCAATTTTTATTACTATTTGCGCACATAGAAAGGGTAAGTGATTTTTATGGGACCTAGCTAAAGGTAATAATATTAAATAGTAAGTAGGTCCAATCATTTTAATAAAAGAAGAAGACAAATTTCACCGTTCGTCCCTAAAGTTGTCGCGATTCGCGCATATTATCCTTAAACTATTTTTTTGGCATTTTCGTCCCCGAACTTGTCATTTTTGGCGTGGTTGGTCCCTGGAACCCACTTTTGGCTAACAATGGTCAATTTGCTGGTTCCACACCATGTGAAGTTACTAAAGTGCCCTTTCTTTTTATCTTAATTTACCAAGACATTTAACAAAGAAACCCAATTAAAAAAAACACACAACCATTCATTCTTAAAGAAAGATAGCAAAGTAGTTAGAGAGCAATCTTCGCCACTGCTCATGTCTTATGATACTTTGATTTTAAAAGTTTTAAGTGTAGCACATTGTTCATTAATTACATCATTTTACATATCAATAGAACATTTAATCTGTATACTGTAAGTGTAACTTTTCAAATTATAGAACACGCTTAGCATGAATCAGATATGATTATGATATCAGTTCACATTTGGACAAAAATGTTATAAGAGAACCTATATGCCAATTGCTAATCCCACTCACATTCATTACCAAACAACATTCTGTTCTTCACTCGAAAAAATTATCCTAGTATTGTAGCTAAAACCATGTATGATGTTTTATGATATGACCTTAATTCTTAGTATTTTCTTTTGCTACATTTGACTTGTAGTAATAATATTAGTTTATACATCTAAAAAATTACTGTAGGATAACTAGGATTTTCAAGGAAACTTTATTGGTTATTTTCTTTAATATTAGTTTACATCTAAAATATTAGTTTACAATGTTGTGGATAAATGGATATAGTCTTCTACAAAGGTCCTGATCTAAAACAGAACCAGTACATTACATCATCCTCAAAAATTACAATGAACAAATCCTTAAAGTGAAAATTTATTTCTGTAAGATGGTAAGCAGATGCGGTTTTAAACCCATGGACTCCAAAACTTTACCACCAAGCTAACTGATTCAAATGAAGATTCAAATTTCCAAAGATTTGTAGTTAGTGCACACGAGTTTTCCCTTCTCATTCTTTAACTTGCAGACACGCCATTTGTTATCAGGTCCATGTCAATTGTTCATGTTAAGAATACATTTGTCAGACGACAAATATTTACTTAAAAGTTTTTCTATACAAGTCAATGGTGCCACATTTATCTCGTTTTATAAAACAAGTGTTTACCAGTGGCGTGATCTGTTGCAGACTGCTGTAGTGCAACTTCAAGGAGACGAAAAGCCTCTAAGACATCTTTTTTCTCAAATCCAAACAGGTTTAATTTAAAATGGGTCATTTTTATTACGGGTCAAAACAGACTAAGTAACTGACTTCAGTAGTATGTACCATTGCCCAGGTCCACCTCTATACTCCACTAGAAACTATATTTGAGTTACAAGATGTAACCCAAGAACAGAACTTCCTCTTTTAGATTAATCACAGTATCATATATGTAGAGTCTGTTTGAATATAACTAGCAGCCTGATACTAACACAGTTATTTAACTTGTAGTATCACATTTCTCAGCATGCATGCAAAACCATCTGTAGCAATTCTTGTGGAACTGAGTTTAAGCTCTTAGAGGGTAGCATATAAATGGCTGATAAAGACATGCGTATCCGCCAAATCACAATTAAACATGTGAAGCAGCAGAATACTCTTGTTTTACTAGCTCCCCTTTAACATACAATTGTTGTAGCTATAAAATCTGCTGCCAGTTTTCTAAATCCAATAAATGACATGCCTAGAGTTGCAAACTTTGTCAGACATGTCTACGGTGTACCAAAACTAGAAAATTTATTTCCACGCCATATACTAAGTGTGTGTATGTGGGGGGGGGGGGATGAGAAACTTTTGTGAAGGCAACTACTTTAGAACTCAAAAATAAGCTCTATGCTCACTAATAAGCTTAACAGTTGAACTTAATAAGCAAAAGTGAAATTTTGAAAGCTACAAACTGAAACTAAAGACTAAATAAGCTACTACTGAATTAAGGCCACATAAATAATCTAAAATGAGCTAAATGAAAAGAACTAAATAAGCTTAAAAAGCTGAGAAGATCAGATAAGCAACAATGAGGTAATTGAAAACCAAACAGTCAAACTTGCTCACTACAAGCTGGTGCACAAGCTTATCTACTAAAAGCTAAGTTCCGGAACTCATGAAACCATAAAATTGGGATAACAATCATCATATAAGCCAAATCACAGACCAAAAGGAGCTTGAATGGGCATAAAAGTGAGCTTGTGAAACAAGCTCCTTAGAACAGGTGCAGAGGTACAATAGTCCTCCACTAGTGGGGTCAAGGGTTCAAAATGAAACTTGACTCTAAAAGATGGGCTGGGGGGCTATCTAATAAGCCAAGGAGCAGCTTGTGGGGTCCACTAATAAGCCAAGGGCTGGCTTATGAAGTGGGGGGTTGGACCTGGTGCAGAGCCGATACGTGGGAATCGCACCAGGCTTTACCTCTCAAGGGATCTTGAGAAGCTTACAACCCCCACCAGGCAGTGTACCTAATCGTTGTAGTATAGTATAGTGACAAGTACCGGGGGATTGATCGTTCAGCTAGGAATAGTGTCGTTAGGATTAGAAAACCTAAATACTAGTTCCAAAGGTGAGGGATGATTATTTTCGTATTTTTATATTTTTTTAGAAAGCAAGTAAAAATCTCGGGTTTGAAAGATTTGGGCGGAATTAGTTGCTTGTCAACTAACGCAATACTAAAGATACAATTAAAATAAAATGCTAGAAATGAAAATAAACTAAATTAACTAAGGTTGTGAGCAATAAGTGGAGAAAATGTGTTTACTTAAATTTCACTACTCCCTAGATATCTTTTACACGTTAATTACTTGTTATAGTTGCGTGGATGACTGATTGTATTCCTTAATACCATTCATGGGGTGGCGCACTTAATTCCCCAATCCTATGAGTGCCTACTTCACTCCTATGTCGAGCCGGCTAAGAAGCTCCTAACATGGGATCATTAGAATTTACTCATGCATTAAATACAACCAATAAAACCTAGTGCACATCAGTTCATGTTTCCTAAGACGTTCAAGCATGTTACCATTTGGAGATCTGCCAGTTTTCTTAAGCCTAACATCGAATTCATTCATCCAATACAACCATAAACAAGTAATCAACACATAATTAACATCTAGGTTTCATTAGATCTAAGCAAACACAAGATAGCTCTAGCCTAGCATGATGGAATTAAGACAAGAACAAGATATAGACAACCAACACATAGACATATTGATTGAATTAGAAGAATACTTATCTCAATTACACATGGAAGGTATCAAGGGCTTAGAACCCCTGAAAAACCTGTAAAATTCGCACCAAGTTCGTACTTAGGGTTTCTCCAAAACATCTCCTTTTTAATGTGAAAATTAGAAAACTATATATAGGAAATAGGGTCTGACGGCGTCAAGACAAATTTTGTGACGCCGTCATCTCGCCGCCAAAATACTTCTCGGACTGCCTTGATCTACTTTTGACGCCGTCATGTGTTATGCATTTCCAGGCCGTCATGCATTTTACTCTTGACGCCCTACCTCGTGACGCCGTCAAATCTGTACTGGATCGTCATGGAAATTACTCTTGACGCCGTCAGAAATTCCTTCTTAACGCCGTCACCTACTGTTCCCAGCAAGGAAAATTAAGACTTTGGCGTTTTCTTCACTTTTATGCTCCAAAAACGTCCGAATTGCTTCCTTTTCCAGATTTCTCTCCCAAAGTACCTAAAATCACAAAAGGAACGATTTAGGGCAATATTTGATCAAATAAATTCAATTCCGGGCTTAAATGACCCCCTAAAAGTGGTTCATTTTTCGCCTCATCATATACCCTTACACTTGAGATTTGCTTGTCCTCAAGCAAATGCGTTTTTATTCTAGTCAAAATAAAAGTTAGGGGTCATCTAACACTAATACAAAAGTAATTACAACAAATAATCGTTCCACTAAAGACCAATTGACAAGCACAGAGGTCATACACTAGCACCTCACAAATAGTGTTTAGATACTCACATCTCTCGGGTGTAATAAAGTATAAATTACAATATGGAAACGGAAGATATCTCTCACTACCTGTCATAGCAAAATAGATTACCATAGGCTTGGGAAAGGATCAAACCTCCACCACATGGCGTAAGCACCTAGGATAAACTATCAAAGAGGTCTTTTAAAAGGTTGTAACGTTAGGTGTAGGGATATGAAATACACGGTTTTGTTGGATAAAGGAAGTTTTACTAGTGGCGAGCTAACAATCTTGGTTAATTACATGTACAATACGGCGTTGCTAAGCCAAGACTAGACTCGACTTAAGCTAATAAATGAAAAATAACAAAAATATAAAATGAACATAGAATGAAAAGGGATGGTAGTCCGTATGTTTTTTCTCTTTTTCTTTTTCTATTTTTTTTTTCTTTTTCTTGATTTTTTTGATTTTTTTTTTTTTTTTTTTTTTTTTTTTTTTTTTTTTTTTGCATACACTCTTACCCTACCATCCAAAATAATACATCATGGGGAATGTAAATTTCCCTTATACTTGAATTTTTACATACTTTACAATAAACTAATCTAATGACTCGAATTAAGAAAATCAAAAAAACTTGGAGTACTTTTAAGATTAACGTACATATGGGGGTAATAAATAATGTTCCTCCCCATTACTCCGTAAAATAAGTGCTTTACCCATGAGTCCCAATCGTCCCAAAACAATATGTACAAGGATATAACTCGACCTAGCAACCATGTAATCAATTAGATAGTTAACTTAGGGTTTAACAAATAACAATAATGCACTAAAGATGAGTGCATACACGGAAGGCTAAGGCGATTTGGTTGTACATTTAAGTGGGGTGTAACAAATTCTTCCTTTAAGTAAAATGCTTAAAGTTAGAAACAAAAAGATAGGCTCAGAGGGGTGTACTAGGGGTTTCGTGTACTAAAAATGAGTACAACGCTAAGGTGTGGGAAAAATTAATTGACTTAACTAGCCAAATAATATGACTTAAATGGTCAAGTAATTATGATACGGGTTTAACACAAGGGTGATCCTAATGCCTGTTATCATGTAGTAAATCCTACCACATGAATGTAGTCTCACTAGCGGTCTCGGGATGCATCACTAACGCAAGTTTTAGAATTTAAATGCTACCGGTACACTCATAAGCACTAATAGTAAATGCTTTTCCTATCAAATCTAAATGCGAACCTCACATATTTGGGTGGAAAATTTTTCTGAATATACGGTTATGTGCTAGTCATACAATCTCCTATCCATGAGACGCTTGCTATGGCTAAAGTTTCACTCCTAAATGTTGTAAAAAATTTTAAATTTGGCGCTAAAATTGCACTAACAAGTGTTTCTCATAGTTTTATTACACATCTACCATCAAACAAAACAAACTCAAGCGAAAGTGCATATGTAAGGTATCATCTTTTTACCCTCCCCTTACACTTAAGATGAACATTGTCCCCAATGTTCAAGTAAAGAATGTAAAAGTGAAATAAGTAAAAAGAATGAAATCAAATACTCCCCTGATTCGCTCGGTATGGATAATAAGGTGGCCAGGTTAAATCTTCCTCCAAGAAAATGAACAATCAAAGCTTCCCTTCCAGAATATAAATCATCTTCTTGTCATACATAACCTGTAAATCTGAGAAAATAGACAAAAACAACCTCGCGTAAAATCGGCGGCATCCTATATAAGTTACTAAATCCTAGAAAACAAGATAAGATATAATGCTTGTGGAATGAAGTTTGCAGATTTCCTGGAGATTATAAAACTTAATAATTCACAAAAACCATAAGACTCCGTTAGAAAAAACAAAACCGGTAAAATTTCCAGATTTTTACACGTGACGCCGTCAAGAGTTATCTCGTGACGCCGTCAGAAGTGACTTGCAGAAATTCTTATGTTAAGTTTCCGGAAAATTTCTGGAAAAACTTGGTCCTACTTCTTGGAAAATCCTGCAAAACTTCATTATGACTCAATACAAGCATTTGACTCTAACAAATACGAATATACATGTTCATTTAATATTGTGGAGAATCATGATCGGTTTGTTTCTTAAAAACATATTTGGGGTTTCCCCTTACACTTATCTTTTGCAAAAAATACTTTTAGGTACAGTTAAGACTAGGCCAAAAGTATTTCCACTATTTAATTGAGAAACATGATCTACCAACAATAAAAATAAAGCATGCATACGGAAGCAAATAACAAACAAACAAAATAAAATCATACAAAACATGGGTTGCCTCCCAAGAAGCGCTTTTCTTTATTTACGAGTCTTGTAGCTAGACTCAAGGTCATGGGTTACTACGTGATCTCATTCCGCAATAGGAATGCGGTTTTGAATCTTCTAATCACTCTTCCATCCCACTTGTATTCCGGGCCTAAAGCCAAACATCCCGAATACTTAATTTTATTTCCTTTCTGGTTGACATCACTAACCTCAAATGTTGGAATGTTGTCGACATCTAGACCACCAATACCTTTGAACTTTTCGAACTTATAAGGCATCATGTACTTAACACACCCAGTTTCATTGGAAAATGTAATGGTACCTTCATCTTTATCATAAATCATGTTGGATGTATTGATGAAGGGTTTTCCCAAAACTATTTCTCCTAAATGCTGATCTATAATTCCCTTCACATCTTCTAAGATCATGAAATCACATTGATAAACGAAATCCCCAATAAAAACGTGTAGACCTGTAGCAATACCTATGAAATTGAATAGTCGATTGGGGTTATAGGGGTCTTGTCTAGGTTTCAGCTCATTGCTCATGATCCAATTATAATATAGCCTAGACATAACATTCATTGGGGCTTGCATGTCAACATAGGTATGCTCCTTAAACATATGACCAATCATGCATGGAACATTCACATTAAAATAGCCCCCCCCCCCTTTTAATCCATGGGTTCTTTCGATATTTAGCGGGACAAGGATATTTCAAAAGAAACTTATGGTGACTTAATGCCTCAAGAATTGGTGAAGAGTTTTGAAATACTTCTAAATCATCCCTAGACTCCATTGTTTTGTTGTTGTAAAAGACGGTGTTATTTTCACAATGGTCTATTTTCAGCTCCCTTTCTTTTTTAATTAACTCATTAAGCTCATTAAACCCATTAATTTCTCTTTCCATTCGGTTGCGTAGTAAAAATCTTTTTCAATTTCCAAACGTCGGCTTTTAGTATCCATAATGACACACTTTTTACGAACAAAAACACAAAGAAATAAGATAGACTAAAGAAAACCCAAAAATAAAAATAAAATCTTACTAGAAAGGAATCTAGCAAGTAGACCTAATAAAAAGAGATTCTAACCTAGACAATAACTATTCCTCGGGCTGCGGCGCCAAAAACTTGATACGTGGGAATCGCACCAGGCTTTACCTCTCAAGGGATCTTGAGAAGCTTACAACCCCCACCAGGCAGTGTACCTGATCGTTGTAGTATAGTATAGTGACAAGTACCGGGGGATTGATCGTTCAGCTAGGAATAGTGTTGCTAGGATTAGAAAACCTAAATACTAGTTTTAAAGGTGAGGGATGATTATTTTTGTATTTTTATATTTTTTTAGAAAGCGAGTAAAAATCTCGGGTTTGAAAGATTTGGGCGGAATTAGTTGCTAGTCAACTAACCCATTACTAAAGATGCAATTAAAATAAAATGCTAGAACTGAAAATAAACTAAATTAACTAAGGTTGTGAGCAATAAGTGGAGAAAATGTGTTTACTTAGATTTCACTACTCCCTAGATATCTTTTACACGTTAATTACTTGTTATAGTTGCGTGGATGACGGATTGTATTCCTTAATACCATTCATGGGGTGGCGCACTTAATTCCCCAATCCTATGAGTGCCTACTTCACTCCTATGTCGAGCCGGCTAAGAAGCTCCTAACATGGGATCACTAAAATTTACTCATGCATTAAATACAACCAATAAAACCTAGTGCACGCCAGTTCATGTTTCCTAAGACGTTCAAGCATGTTACCATTTGGAGATCTGCCAGTTTTCTTAAGCCTAACATCGAATTCATTCATCCAATACAACCATAAACAAGTAATCAACACATAATTAATATCTAGGTTTCATTAGATCCAAGCAAACACAAGATAGATCTAGCCTAGCATGATAGAATTAAGACAAGAACAAGATATAGACAACCAACACATAGACATATTGATTGAATTAGAAGAATACTTATCTCAATTACACATGGAAGGTATCAAGGGCTTAGAACCCCTGAAAAACCTGTAAAATTCGCACCAAGTTCGTACTTAGGGTTTCTCCAAAACTTCTCCTTTTTAATGTGAAAATTAGAAAACTATATATAGGAAATAGGGTCTGACGGCGTCAAGACAAATTTTGTGACGCCGTCATCTCGCCGTCAAAATACTTCTCGGACTGCCTTGATCTACTTTTGACGCCGTCATGTGTTATGCATTTCCAGGCCGTCATGCATTTTACTTTTGACGCCCTACCTCGTGACGCCATCAAATCTGTACTGGATCGTCATGGAAATTACTCTTGACGCTGTCAGAAATTCCTTCTTGACGCCGTCACCTACTGTTCTCAGCAAGGAAAATTAAGACTTTGGCCTTTTCTTCACTTTTATGCTTCAAAAACGTCCGAATTGCTTCCTTTTCTAGATTTTTCTCCCAAAGTACCTAAAATCACAAAAGGAACGATTTAGGGCAATATTTGATCAAATAAATTCAATTCCGGGCTTAAATGACCCCCTAAAAGTTGTTCATTTTTCACCTCATCATATACCCTTACACTTGAGATTTGCTTGTCCTCAAGCAAATGCGCTTTTATTCTAGTCAAAATACAAGTTAGGGGTCATTTAACACTAATATAAAAGTAATTACAACAAATAATCGTTCCACTAAAGACCAATAGACAAGCACGGAGGTCATACACTAGCACCTCACAAATAGTGTTTAGATACTCACATCTCTCGGGTGTAATAAAGTATAAATTACAATATGGAAACGGAAGATATCTCTCACTACCTGTCATAGCAAAATAGATTACCATAGGCTTGGGAAAGGATCAAACCTCCACCACATGGCGTAAGCACCTAGGATAAACTATCAAAGAGGTCTTTTAAAAGGTTGTAACGTTAGGTGTAGGGATATGAAATACACGGTTTTGTTGGATAAAGGAAGTTTTACTGGTGGCGAGCTAACAATCTTGGTTAATTACATGTACAATACGGCGTTGCTAAGCCAAGACTAGACTCGACTTAAGCTAATAAATGAAAAATAACAAAAACATAAAATGAACATAGAATGAAAAGGGATGGTAGTCCGTATGTTTTTTCTCTTTTTCTTTTTCTATTTTTTTTTTCTTTTTCTTGATTTTTTCGATTTTTTTTTTTTTTTTTTTTTTTTTTTGGATACACTCTTACCCTACCATCCAAAATAATACATCATGGGGAATGTAAATTTCCCTTACACTTGAATTTTTACATACTTTACAATAAACTAATCTAATGATTTGAATTAAGAAAATCAAAAACACTTTGAGTACTTTTAAGATTAACGTACATATGGGGGTAATAAATGATGTTCTTCCCCATTACTCCGTAAAATAAGTACTTTACCCATGAGTCCCAATCGTCCCAAAACAATATGTACAAGGATATAACTCGACTTAGCAACCATGTAATCAATTAGATAGTTAACTTAGGGTTTAACAAATAACAAATGGTAACATGCTTGAACGTCTTAGGAAACATGAACCGATGTGCACTAGGTTTTATTGGTTGTATTTAATGCATGAGTAAATTCTAATGATCCCATGTTAGGAGCTTCTTAGCCGGCTCGACATAGGAGTGAAGTAGGCACTCATAGGATTGGGGAGTTAAGTGCGCCACCCCATGAATGGTATTAAGGAATACAATCCGTCATCCACGCAACTCTAACAAGTAATTAACGTGTAAAAGATATCTAGGGAGTAGTGAAATCTAAGTAAACATAATTTCTCCACTTATTGCTCACAACCTTAGTTTAATTTAGTTTTATTTTCATTTCTAGTATTTTATTTTGATTGCATCTTTAGTATTGCGGTTAGTTGACTAGCAACTAATTCCGCCCAAATCCTTCAAACCCGAGATTTTTAATTGCTTTCTAAAAAAAATATAAAAGTACAAAAATAATCATCCTTCACCTCTAGAACTAGTATTTAGGTTTTCTAATCCTAGCGACACTATTCCTAGCTGAACGATCAACCCCCCGGTACTTGTCACTATACTATACTACAAGGATCAGGTACACTTCCTGGTGGGGGTTGTAAGCTTCTCGAGATCCCTCGAGAGGTAAAGCCTGGTGCAATCCCCACGCATCAAGTTTTTGGCGCCTCAGCCCGGGGAATAGTTATTGTCTAGGTTAGAATCTCTTTTTATTAGGTCTACTTGCTAGATTCCTTTCTAGTAAGATTTTATTTTTATTTTTAGGTTTCTTTAGTTTATCTTATTTCTTTGTGTTTTTGTTCGTAACTCTTCACCGCCCGACATCATGGACAACGGGAACATCTTTGAACCCGTCATCCCACCACAACAAAACCCACCACTAGAACCTCCTAGGCCCCGAACCTTAGGAGAGTATTCCCGACCTAGCTACCAAGGCTACCGAAACACCATTGAGCTCACCGGAGCCAACGTGACTCCCTTGCGATCCGACACCATCCGGTTGGTGCAAAGCAGATGTGCATTCCATGGACTTCGTTCCGAAGATCCAAACCAACATCTTAAGGACTTCCTTAAAATGGTAGATTCCATAGACCTAGGTGTTGAAACTAGAGAGACAACCCGATTACGCCTATTCCAATTCTCTCTACGGGATAAAGCTAGTCATTGGCTTGAGCGTTTACCTGCGGGATCCATCACCACATGGGATAATCTCACCAATTGCTTCCTTACTCAATTCTTCCCACCGGGGAAGACTGCAATGCTTAGAAATGACATTTTGATATTTGAACAACATCAGGGTGAAACTTTCTACGAAGCATGGGCTCGTTTTAAGGATCTCCTCCATAAGGTCCCTCATCATGGTATAAACCTTTGGTTATTAGTTCAGATTTTCTACGACCATGTTGACTATCACACTAAACGTACAATCGATAGGGCCGCGGGAGGTAAACTGCGTGATAAGAACGCCGAGGAGTCTTGGGCAATTATTGAGGAGCTCGCCCGATAATCAAGAGATGTGGGAGTTTAATCGTACAATAAAAGCGGCCATCAATGCAGTCTCAACATCTGGAGGAACCACCGAAATCCCCGATGAACTCCTATGCAAACTCGAGGCAAAAGTTGACTATTTTGAGGAAAGGCAAATGAGACCTTTAAGTCCTAGGCGGGCTACTGTCAATTCTGTCTCGAAACCGACTTCAACACCATTATCAGAGTCACCCTATAGAGAAAATATCAGGACTTTTCAAAACTATGCCCCACCTTATTCCCCTCCCGAGGAGCTTAGCTCAGAGTTTGAAGCTAGGATGAGAGAATATATGGCAACTCATTCAGATCGGCTTGCTAGATTCGAGGAAGCAGTTTATAAGCAAAAAGAGGAGATGCAAGAGAAAATGAATGAGATGATGAGTCTATTGGAGGAGTATGTCAACCAGAGAACCCCCGAAAGAATGCTACTAAGGAAAGAAAGCGTCACCCCCCACTACCCAATTTGTTAATTCCATCAGAATTGTCCACAAGGATGACGAGAAGGTAGAAGCCTCTACTAAATGGACCTTAGATAAGCCACCAAAATCCCAGCCCTTGAGTCACTACCTGAAACATGATATAAACGAAAACACCATAACAAATTGGATTAAGGTTGACGAGCGTAACCAACCTTCCAAACAGGGTTCTGAGAAAAAGGAAAAGGGAAAAGATGAGTATGATACGTTACCTGGGGGTCAATATTCGAGAGGCTATTGGTACAAAAAGTGGCTACTAAGCAGATAGCGTGTGGGAACTTCGAGATACCAACTAGCATCGGGGATTTGAAATATCTTAGTGCTTTCGCCGACCAAGGATTGGAAGTAAATCTTATGCCCCTAACTATTTACATCCAACTAACGTCAAAAATGCCAGCCCCTACTCGTGTTAGGTTGTCCCTAGCTGGACACTCGTATGTATACCCCCTAGGAATCACAGAAGATGTATTAGTTAATGTCGCAGGATTCATGTACCCCGTTGATTTTATGATCATCGATGATAAGGGAGATGGATGCATGCCAATAATCCTTGGGGCACCAGTCCTCGCCACCGCTAGGGCTGTCATTAAGTATGAAGGCAGGAAGATTGAGCTTAAATCTGAAAAAAAGAAAGATTAGCTTCCCCATGACTCCGCGAAGTGGACATGAGAATTTAAGTTGGAGAAAACTCAAAAACAACATTGACACGACACCCATTCGTGTTCAAAATAAAATTCTTGCATGGGAGGCAAGAATCAAAAGCTACAATGAGGCTAAATATGAAAGAAGCAAAAGCAATAAGGTTCAGGTCGAATTCGAACATAATCAACCAGCAGAAAGTCATGTACCATTTGAGGAAGGGAATTTGGTACTCTTAAGACACTTGGAAACAACAATACCACCCGATAAACCAAGTCCTTGGTGGTATGGGCCTTTCACAATTGAAGGCGTGAGCCAAGATGGGATGGCTAACCTGAGAAGTGAAGTAGGTGAAGAGGTGATTGCAAGTATCGACAGGTTGAGGCATTACCACCATAATAGTAATGATCACAACTACATGGGGTACATCATCTCAAGGGATGAGGTCACGTAGCAACCCATGACCTTGAGTCTAGCTACAAGACTCGTAAATAAAGAAAAGCGCTTCTTGGGAGGCAACCCATGCTTTGTGTGATTTTTATTTTGTTTGTTTGTTATTTGCTTCCGTATGCATGCTTTATTTTTATTGTTGGTAGATCATGTTTCTAAACTAAATAGTGGAAATACTTTACTTTGTTGTTTTGGCCTAGTCTTAACTCCACTTAAAGGTATTTTTGCAAAAGATAAGTATAAGGGGAAACCCCAAATATGTTTTTAAGAAACAAACCGATCATGATTCTCCACAATATTAAGTGAACATGTATATTCGTATTTGTTAGAGTCAAATGCTTGTATTGAGTCATAATGAAGTTTTGCAGGATTTTCCAGGAAGTAGGACCAAGTTTTTCCAGAAATTTTCCGGAAACTTAACATAAGAATTTCTGCAGGTCACTTCTGACGGCGTCACGAGTTTACTCTTGACGGCGTCATGTGTAAAAATCTGGAAATTTTACCGGTTTTGTTTTTCTAACAGAGTCTTAAAGTTTTTGTTGAATTATTAAGTTTTATAATCTCCAGGAAATCTGCAAACTTCATTCCACAAGCATTATATCTTACTTTGTTTTCTAGGATTTAGTAACTTATATATATAGATTGCCGCCGATTTTATGTGAGGTTGCTTTGTTTGTTTTCTCATGATTTACAGGTTATGTATGACAAGAAGATGATTTACATTCTGGAAGGGAAGCTTTGATTGTTCATTTTCTTGGAGGAAGATTTAACCTGGCCACCTTATTATCCATACCGAGCGAATCAGGGGAGTATTTGATTTCATTCTTTTTACTTATTTCACTTTTACATTCTTTACTTGAACATTGGGGACAATGTTCATCTTAAGTGTAAGGGGAGGGTAAAATGATGATACCTTACATATACACTTTCACTTGAGTTTGTTTTATTTAACGATAGATGTGTAATAAAACTATGAGAAATACTTGTTAGTGCAATTTTAGCGCCAAATTTAAAATTTTTTACAACATTTAGGAGTGAAACTTTAACCATAGCAAGCGTCTCATGGATAGGAGATTGTATGACTAGCACATAACCGTATATTCAGAAAAATTTTCCACCCAAATATGTGAGGTTTGCCTTTAGATTTGATAGGAAAAGCATTTATTATTAGTGCTTATGAGTGTACCGGTAACATTTAGATTCTAGAACTTGCGTTAGTGATGCATCCCGAGACCGCTAGTGAGACTACATTCGTGTAGTAGGATTTACTATATGATAAGAGGCATTAGGATCACCCTTGTGTTAAACCCGTATCATAATTACTTGACCGTTTAAGTCATATTACTTGGCTAATTAAGTCAACTAATTTTTCCCACACCCTTAGCGTTGTACTCATTTTTAGTACATGAAACCCCTAGTACACCCCTCCGAGCCTATCTTTTCGTTTCTAACTTTAAGCATTTTACTTAAAGGAAGAATTTGTTACACCCCACTTAAATGTACACCCAAATCGCCTTAGCCTTACGTGTATGCGCTCATTTTTAGTGCATTATTGTTATTTGTTAAACCCTAAGTTAACTATCTAATTGATTACATGGTTGCTAAGTCGAGTCATATCCTTGTACATATTGTTTTGGGACGATTGAGACTCATGGGTAAAGTACTTATTTTATGGAGTAATGGAGAAGAACATCATATATTACCCCCGTATGTACGTTAATCTTAAAAGTACTCCAAGTGTTTTGATTTTCTTAATTCGAGTCATTAGATTAGTTTATTGTAAAGTATGTAAAAATTCAAGTGTAAGGGGAATGTTCATCCCCTATGATGTATTATTTTGGATGGTAGGGTAAGAGTGTATGCAAAAAAAAAAAAAAAAAAAAAAAAAAAAAAAAATCGAAAAATCAAGAAAAAGAAAAAAAAAATAGAAAAAGAAAAAGAGAAAAACATACGGACTACCATCCCTTTTTTATTCTATGTTCATTTTATGTTTTTGTTCTTTTTGATTCATTAGCTTAAGTCGAGTCTAGTCTTGGCTTAGCAACGCCACATTTTACATGTAATTAACCAAGATTGTTAACTCGCCACCAGTAAAAACTTCCTTTATCCAACAAAACCGTGTATTTCATATCCCTACACCTAACGTTACAACCTTTTAAAAGACCTCTTTGATAGTTTATCCTAGGTGCTTACGCCATGTGGTGGAGGTTTGATCCTTTCCCAAGCCTATGGTAATCTATTTTGCTATGACAGGTAGTGAGAGATATCTTTCGTTTCTATATTGTAATTTATACTTTATTACACCCGAGAGATGTGAGTATCTAAGCACTATTTGCGAGGTGCTTGTGTATGACCTCCGTGCTTGTCTATTGGTCTTTAGTGGAATAATTATTTGTTGTAATTACTTTTATATTAGTGTTAAATGACCCCTAACTTGTATTTTGAGTAGAATAAAAGCGCATTTGCTTGAGGACAATCAAATCTCAAATGTAAGGTATATGATGAGGCGAAAAATGAACCACTTTTAGGGGGTCATTTAAGCCCGGAATTGAATTTATTTGATCAAATATTGCCCTAAATCGTTCCTTTTGTGATTTTAGGTGCTTTGGGAGTGAAATCTGGAAAAGGAAGCAATTCGAACATTTTTGGAGCATAAAAGTGAATAAAACGCCAAAGTCTTAATTTTCCTTGCTGGGAACAGTAGGTGACAGCGTCAAGAGCAACACCCTGACGGCGTCAAGAGTAAATTGCATGACGGCCCAGTGCAAACATGAAGGCGTCACAAGTAGAGCGTCAAGAGTAAAACACGTGACGGCCTGGAAGGACCTAACACATGACGGCGTCAAATGTAGATCAAGGCAGTCCGAGAATTATTTTGGCGGCGAGATGACGACGTCACCTATTTGGTCTTGACGCCGTCAGCCTCAATTTCCTATATATAGTTTTCTAATTTTCATTCATAAAAAGAGGAGAAGTTTGGAGAAACCCTAAGGCCGAACCTATTACGAATTTTACAGGTTTTTCAAGGGTTTTCAGCCCTTGAACCCTTTCATGTGTAATTGAGAGAAGTGTTCTTCTAATTCAATCAATATGTCTATGTGTTGGTTGTCTATATCTTGTGCTTGTCTTAATTCCATCATGCTAGGCTAGATCTATCTTGTGTTTGCTTAGATCTAATGAAACATAGATGTTGATTATGTGTTGATTACTTGTTTATGGTTGTATTGGATGAATGATTTTGATGTTAGGCTTAAGAAAACTGGCAGATCTCCAAATGGTAACATGCTTGAACGTCTTAGGAAACATGAACCGATGTGCACTAGGTTTTATTGGTTGTATTTAATGCATGAGTAAATTCTAATGATCCCATGTTAGGAGCTTCTTAGCCGGCTCGACATAGGAGTGAAGTAGGCACTCATAGGATTGGGGAATTAAGTGCGCCACCCCATGAATGGTATTAAGGAATACAATCCGTCATTCACGCAACTATAACAAGTTATTAACGTGTAAAAGATATCTAGGGAGTAGTGAAATCTAAGTAAACACAATTTCTCCACTTATTGCTCACAACCTTAGTTTAATTTAGTTTTATTTTTATTTCTAATATTTTATTTTGATTGCATCTTTAGTATTGAGTTAGTTGACTAGCAACTAATTCCGCCCAAATCCTTCAAACCCGAGATTTTTACTTGCTTTCTTAAAAAAAATATAAAAATACAAAAATAATCATCCTTCACCTCTATAACTAGTATTTAGGTTTTCTAATCCTAGCGACACTATTCCTAGCTGAACGATCAATCCCCCGGTACTTGTCACTATACTATACTACAACGATCAGGTACACTGCCTGGTGGGGGTTGTAAGATTCTCGAGATCCCTCGAGAGGTAAAGCCTGGTGCAATCCCACGCATCAGTGGACCAAATGGCCAAGTTTGGAGGCCTGCACAAGCTTGTAAAAAAAAAAATTCCAAAATTAAACAAAAAATATTTTAATGTTCACAAGCTGGTAAATAATCCACAAACCAAATTCCAAGTCATTTGGTGCACAAATGAAGAAATTAAAAATCCTTGATTGAGGGGCTGTGGAGGCAAAAGATGTGCAGGCCAGATATGGGTGACTTTGAGCTAGGATTTAAACTAGTGACTGATTGTGCTAGAGCATAAAAAGCATACAAACATTGAGATAAGCTGTAATAGAACTAGGAAAAGCAATAAAAAGAGATATAGGAAGCATAAATAAGCTGAGAGATGGTTATGAAAAAGCTAAACTAGGACAGGACAAGTGTTGATGCAGTTTACTCTAATGGGTGAAAGGGCAAGAGTTTGACTTGGAAAGGTCAAACACAGATTTCACAAACTAAAATAAACTTATTAAGACTAATACTAAGCAACAAAAACAATAAAAATGTTAAAACTAAAACCTATCCTAAGCTATTTGTGAAAACAGTCATGACAAAAGGAAGTAATCTTAAGTTTGAAAAAGTAGTAAAGAAATCTTAAGTTTGAAAAAGTAGTAAAGAAATCTTAAGTTTTCATTGAATTAAAAAGGAAGTACAAAGGATTTAATACTAAAAACCATTACTGATAATTGAACTCAAACCCTAATTTATACTACCTAATCTGTGACTCGGATTCCTGAAGCCTCTTGATCTCTGCTTTGTATTGTTTAATTTGCATTAAAACACGACTGCAATCATAACTGAAATTCTTTCCATGGAAGTCATTTTCTCAGAGAAGTGACTCGGACTTCCCAAGACATTTCATTGACCTCTTTTGCACTTTTTTCCTCCTGCTTATTTGGCTCGCCCAGATCTTCGTTGACCACATTAAATTCAAACATATTTGCTCACAAAGAGGAATGAAATTTATGAAACACAATCGTAGCTTTTTTGTCCATCTAGGAAGAAAGTCTCTACTGCTATATGCACAAAGATGGAGGATTTCCCAGTCTACTACTAATCTCTTTCCACTAAAATCACACTCCAACTATGGACTCCGTTCTATCTTGCACAGCCAAATGCTCTGAGACATCAGCGAACGACTTATGATTGCACTTGATCAATGCCTCCACAAAGTAGCATGTCTCGTCTTTAGTGTTGCCTTCTGGTACATCCACCACAAGTGACTCGATTACCAAAGTTCCTGGTCTCCCGGTAATAGTCTCTGGATGAAGGGTAATAACTGACGAGTAGTTCTGTTCAAATAAAAGCAAATTTATATCAGGAGTTACAAATTATAGAAACATCAGCATATGTGTTTGTTGGAGCAAGAGAAATACCTGGAGTCTGTGATCACCACCAACTATTCTCATGCCCAATATATATTCTTCTTACTCGTCTTATTCTTTCGCTTGTTCAATATATGATTCATTGCAGGTATCCCAAATGCCAATGTTTTCCCTAATCATACCAAACCACATTATTATCTAAAACCGCAACGATTTATCCAACTTTAAAAAAAGTAACCAAATGTATTAACCGATACCAGTACTAACTTGCGAACAAGCAGTATCAATGCAAGAAGTAACTGATACCAGTACTAACTTGCGAACAAGCAGTATTAACCCAAGTAATAAGAAGGTTTATACAATCTACACTTTAATAATTTGACACTTTTAGAGTATATTAAAGATGTGTGAAAAAAAAAGGAAAATTGTTGAACCATCATTATATCCTTCTTTATAGGCAGAAAAGAGAGATGTGGTTATCTTGCAGGAACAGGTACAAATCAAAATAAATATGAGATTTCTGGAAAACATTGATGACTGCCCAATAAACTGGTACTGAGTCTAGTATTCTAATAAGGTGATAGTACAGTAACTTATTTACCTCATTCTACTTGATGACTGCCCAAATGACGCATAGTCTGAGAACGAGGGAAGTGGTCTTCTAAAAAAGTCAACGCCTTTTTCTCTTTACCATTCTCCAAATCATCATCATCAAGTGTTTTATGAGCTGGGTTTGATGATTTAGAATTTCGGTTTGATTTTCTTTTAAGAATGAATGGCTGTGTGTTTTTTTTAATTGGGTTTCTTTGTTAAATGTCTTGGTAAATTAAGAGAAGAATAAAGGGTATTTTAGTAACTTCACAAGGTGTGGAACCAGCAAATTGACCATGGTTAGCCAAAAGTGGGTTCCAGGGACCAACCACGCCAAAAATGACAAGTTCAGGAACGAAAATGTCAAAAAAATAGTTTAAGGACGATATGCGCGAATCGCGACAACATTAAGGACGAATGGTGAAATTTTGTCAAAGAAAAAAGAAACGCCGCCTACGTCTTGTGTTGAAGGTGTGTTTGACAGGTATATTAAAGAGAAGGATGTTCAAATGAAGTGTTATTGTTAAAATGTGTTTGAATAGTTAGTGAAAATTAAAATGGGCTTTTATCCAAATTATACATGAAAAGTGACTTTGGGCTGACTTTTGGATTAAAGTGAGTTGTGCATTTTGGTTTTAACGATAATTGGGCGTTTCGAAATTTTGGTTGATATTGTGGTTTTTGTTTATTTTTCAATCGTGGGATGTGGAGATAGCTTAGCTATACTACTGTATAATGTAATTAGTTTTTTTTTTTTTTTTTTTTTTTTTTTTTTTTTTTTTAATTTTAATTTTTATTATTATTACTACACCCGTCTCAAAATTATTGTCCACATTTCTATTTTAGGATGTCTCAAATTAATTGACAACTTACTTTTTTAAGTTAAAACTGAGAATAAAATAGAAGAATATTCTTTTTGAGTGGTTGAAAACAAAACTAACCCCATTTTTATTAAACTTTGTAATTGTTGTTTCCTGACAATAATTTTGAGACGAAGAGAGTATTTTTTAGGAATCATTTGACTATGACTACTTGCACAAAAAAGTGAATCATTTGCAGTAATCTTTACAATTTGACTTTTAAAACGTAAACTTGAGTACGTGGTACCAGTTCCATGAAGCAAATCTTTTTCTTTTTATTTTGATATACTAGTTATAATACCCGTGCACGCACGAGATTTTTTTTAATTTTATAAATCATGTATTTTTATTTATTAAAAAAGAAAGTTTTTTTTTTTTCTTAATTATGGTTTTAAGTCTTTTTTATGATGAAGAGAGCTCGACTATACATATGTATAGTTATAATGCGCGTTCACGCACGTGTTTTTATTAAAATTCTTGAGTAATGTATTTTTATTTAACTTAGACTTTAATATATTTATGTTTGTACTTGATAATTATTTATAATTATTTCTTATGCATATTTTTTTTTTAAGAAGTCCATGGCCTAAAAATATTGAAGTTGTCAAAATTTGGCCCAAACTCCCTACTACCTATAGATAAAAAAAAATATTTGAATATTAAAAAACACAGATTAATGTAAGATTGTCTATTTCTAGAGTATGGTAGTATAAAGTAGAAACATACCTTTATATTTACTTGTCTCAACCCGTGTTCTTAATGGCTATATGAAAGTAAACTGGCTAATTTTCTATTGAATAGCATGCCTAAACCGCTATATGTTAAACGAGGTGGTTGCCTCCGCCGCGTTGCGGCGGGTTGAGTTGTTTTTTTTTGAGAATTTGCAAGTTATCTTGGTAAGATTAATAAAGAGAAAATTCAAAGAAGGAAGACATTTGATACTATCCCACATGGACAAAAACGAACTGATGTTATAACAGTCTAGTACTCTAGTGTAATAAAGGTGGCCTGCAAATTTTCAAATATTGGTTTTGTGGCGTGGACTAACAGCCAAAAAATGGGCTCAAGGGGGAAATCAGATTTTAGGCCCAATGAGAATACTAAAATATTATTATATTACAGCCGACAATGCGTTTTACTACATGTTAATATTAGCAAGCCATGCATGGGCCGAAATAAGCCCAAACGTGAGGCCCAACAAAAAACTATTTTTTATTAGCATCAAGCTAATTAGTATATATAGAGAATACTATGCAAGGAAATCAGGAGACACTGGTAAATTTATGGCGAATCGTATGTCTCAGCCATTGCTATAAAGCCCAATGGAAAAGATGCTCCCTCGTTGTTGCTCTTATGTAAAGGTCAGTATAGGACCACTTTTTGAACCGTGAAAGTCAACCACATACACGCACACCAATACACTTTCAGTAAAACAGAAAGAAAATCCAAAGACATTGATAAATACATTATAAGAGAAGTCGTACAATGACTTCTTTTTGTCCTTAGTTGCTCTACTTTAGCCTTTTTGAAAGATACAAAGGAGGTTTGTTTGTGTCTTCAAGTTCTTTGTTTAATAGGTGTGTGAATTATGCATGTGTTATTTTCTCAAACGAAACAAATTAGCAAAAAGATATTGTGGTTAAAGTAACACAATTGCCGTAGCAACTTCAGTCTTTAACGTACTTTTATAAGTCATTTTGCATTGCAATTTTTAGCCAAACTTAATGACGGGTCGTTTGGCATTCTAATTTTGAGCAATGAACTGAAATTACTAAAGTGAATAAGTGATTATAGTTAACACTAAATAACTGTTATTATCATACATAATGTGGGTATGTTTGGCATTATTGTTTCCAAGTTTAAAACTTTCAAATAAAATGACCAGGGAGGCTGTAATTGTTAACAAATAGATGTTTTGGTGTACTTGTAACTCCTTTGACCCATTCATACATGATGGCATGTCAAAAATATGATTTGATTTATAGGTTTACGTTAGTTTGACAATGGTTTTTTTCCCTGTGGTATTAAAGACAACCGGTTCATCATACAAAGTTTTTAGTCTACTGTAAATGTGTACAATATCTTTATTAACACACTGTAAATAGAAAAAAGTCGGTTGTTTTTAAATCACCGATAATCACATCATCTTTATCTTTTATATCCAAATAATTGGTTTATTGTTATAATAGCTTTCTGTTTATAAATCTACTTTACTTATAAAAGAAAGGGACAAAAATGGTATATGTGAGTCAAACACGTGACCAGTTTGAGGCGTTTTAAAAGTGACCATTTCAACCTGATTTGATTTGTATCATACATTGTAATCCTCATTGTACTAAGCTCCAATTCACCCACAACCCATTAGGAACCACAAATGCAGCAACCATACCTAAACACCCCTTAATAAAATTTGTTTCGCATCAGATCCAAACACCCCTAAATAAAGCAAAATCCATACGCAAAAACCCCTTTAAAAGTGCATTTTACAGCAACCCAAACACCCTTTAAAGTTCAGTTTTTCAGCACCCCCAACACCCCTAAAAACAACAGTAGACATACACAAACACCCCTTAAAAACTCTTAAAAGTGCAGTGTTTTCAGCACCGCCCAAACACCACTAAAAACAACATTAGACATACACAAACAACTCTAAAAACAGCATTAGACATACACAAACACCTCTTAATAACTGCAGTTTGCAGCAGCCCAAATACTCCCTATAAGTGCAGTTTTGCAGCAGACTTGAACACACCTAAGAACAGCAGTAGACATGCATAAACGCCCTTTTATAATTACAATAGACATACACTCACGGAATCTATATCAGCCCATGATGGATACAATGTTGTAACCCCAGCTAATGTACCATGTATTTTTATATCAAAGAAAATAAAAATCGACCGATACAAAAATAGTAACTGTTTTAACTCATAACCTGACCCGATCTGAACATCGTCCCAGCTTTATTAAATGTTAACAGAAATTAAAAATTCTAATTTTCTTTGCCAGATCATCTAAGTTGACCAAATTTGGGTAACCAATTAGAGATTGCAACACTGAGGCAGCGTTTCATCCCTGTACTATAGCTTCGAGCTCTCACTCCGGTTGCCTCAGTGAGTCTCGCCTCTGCTCCAATGTTCTGAAAGGCTCAAGGCGCACTAAGGCGCAAAGGGGGGCAAAGAGCCTCAAGTCGAGGCGCATTCTAAGGCGCGGGATTCATGAATGCGAGGCGCACTAAATACATTAAGGTTTTTATAACATATGTGACCATTTATGTAGATTAAATAATACAAAATAACATTAAAATACTAATACATGACATATATTGCCATTATAAAGATTAAAATGGATCATTTGTCACTTCTCAAATGGATCAACTCTTTCATTTGATGACTTATATAGAGATTAAAATCCATATCAGTCTAAATATGCTTGTATCCTACACTTGTAAACTTACATCTAACAAAGCTCACAATTTAACCAAAAATATCAAGCAAGCAACGTATTAATATTCAAGGCACAATGCCACATTTTCATGATAATATGTCGTAAAGAAAATATTTAATGAAACAAAGTAACTTCTTAAATAAAATTTCAATCAATAAAATAAACATAAAATCAATTCAAATTTACAAATCATACAAGTACTCACCATATGACTTAAAATGCCCATGCATATAACTTATAAGCCCCGTGTATCTTATCTTAATATTTAGAAAAAAAGCCCAAAAACCCGTTACATCTCCGAGGCGCAAAAATCCCTAAGGCTCAAAGGCGCATAAATCCCCAAGTCGCGCGATTTTTGTGGGATTCATGCATGTCGTGAGCCTCGATTCAAAAAAATCCCTAAGGCTAGAGCCTCGTGCGATTTAGCGCCTAGGCGCGCCTTAGGCGCGATTTTTAAAACTCTGCTCTGCTCATGATTTTTCATAACCTATATAACATTCAAATGAAGACATGTAAGAATATAAGATATTGATGCTTTATCTTAAAAAGGACATGTGAAAACATATAAGCACTAAGATAATATACTACAACTGGTTTGACATAAATGATGCCATGGAAATCAGTTGACAAAAGTGCTGCAGTTACTTATGAATGGATCTACTTGAGCTAAGTTATTGTGTCTAAGGAGTCGCCAAATGGTATCAAGAAAACAATATGCTTAACGGGTCAAAAATCGCCCCACGACATATATTTTTTGGAGGCATCATCCTAATTTATTCTAAGAAAAATAAAATAAATTTTGTTGAAATATAACACAGCCCAAATAAGACTATCTTAGGATGCACCTATCTAAGTAAAGCAGGGGCACCCTTGATACTCGTAGATAGATAGAGGTGTTCTTGACCGGATAATACAAGTTTCTTCAAATGCTATCTGAGTATGACATTAAAAACAAAATATTACTTGGTCATTGTTCATGTCTGTCCATCTCAATTTGCTTATCAAGGGGTTGGAGTAGAAGAGGTGTATCTTATTGTGCAGTTCCTCGATGCTCCTCAGAATCTTGACAATAAAAGAGTATGATGGTGTCTATCGATACCTTTACCACTACGAAAAATAGGGTTGCTACCATAAACCCAAGACCTCAACATACCTGCATTGTAGCATTTTCTAACTCACATAGATATTCAAGCTAAAATATCTAGTTTCCCATCATTAACAAATCATGGCCGAGAAAAAAATTACAATGCCATAATGCAACTTTAATAAAAGTATGATAGCAGGTTTTTGCTCTTTAGCCTTCATTATAGCGACTATCTGTAGACTTTGGTATCTTAAGTGTCACACCCCCAAAGTCGGGTCCAACGGAAGCTTACATGTAGCTGGGGTGTAACTCAATTGGTATCACAACACAAGTACAAAAATGGTTTTCGCTTCAATCATTTAGAATAAAATCGTTTAACCAAAAGTATTGAATTTACATCGTTAAAAGTAGTGCGGAAGTAGGCCCTTAAAATAGTTAAAAACGGTCCCCATATGAATAATCAGAGTCTTCTATGACCATGCCATGCCCTGCCAAAACCTCCAGTAGCGTGCCATTGATTAATACCTGAAAATACATGCTAAAGTGTCAACACGAGGTTGGTGAGTTCATAGAGTCTTGTGAAAAAGAATGTAATGCATATGTATGAAGATTTTCCAGCAAAGGCATCGTAAATCCACTCAGTTACAAGTCCCGCCATAAGAGACTTGTAACATGTGTGTTCACAACCCACTGCCAAATATGATTTGGTTTGTGTAAACAAAAGTAATATGTGGTCCAAGATTCAAAGATAAGTGTAGCAATGTCGCTATATAAAGGAAAGAGTGATAATGTAGCCATGGCGATGTCGCCATATAAATGAATCTGACCATAAGCAAAACGCATAAATAGTTTATCGGACAAAGTTTCATAGTACCAGTTTAGAAAAGAATATTGATTGCACTAAGTTCAAGGCACCGAAAAGGTTTTCTAGCTATATGTAGAAGGTTACGCTCCCAAGTAATGTAGGTAATCACACATACCTATGAAATGTAGGTAATCACACATACCTATGAAATGTAGGTAATCACATACCTATGAAATGTAGGTAATCACATACCTGTGAAATGTAGCTACCGGTTCTTAACTTAGGCAATCTGTTAATAGTTTAAATTTATGCACTCATGTCCATGAGTAAAGAGCAAGTAGATAACAAGTGAACAGTATTGTACTCGGATAATCAAACAAGTATTTAGATAAAGCTGAAAATATTTGAGTAATCAACCATGTAAAGCGAGTAATGCGTTTAAGTAAAACGAGCATGTATTCTCCCCCAAAACAGTTGTGAAAACAAGTAAAAATAGGGGGCATGAACTCACCTTTACTGACGTAATGAACACAACTGTGCCAAGGAGTATGGCAGAATAGTAACATAACTGATGTCAATAATTAGAGCACAACGATACAGAATCGGCATAATCTAATAAATATAAGCTTGTCTCAAAACATAATACGCAGAAAGTAATCGATACGTATGAGTTTCAAAAGGTAGAGTGTTGTAGTTTTCGTGGAATATTTGTATCAATGTTTGTAAAAAGTTTAGTATCCCATTCGTGTGGTGGTATAAAGTCATAGACTCAGACAAAACGCACGCCAGAGTATAATATATATAAACATGTATATATTATACTTACTAGACCGATAATAGTCCAAGGGGCGATTGCCCAATATCTTAAGTCTGTAATAAGTCTAATAGAAAATCTATCCAATATAAGTCCGAGTGGTTAGAGTCATAGTCCAATGTCTAAAGTCTGAGTCTAATATGCTCAAATCAAAGTCCGTATAATAAAGTCCGTCAAGTATTTGAATTTTCCAACACAATTTGTCCATTATGCATCTGTTTTGTTCAATATACCCAAGTCTATCATCAATAACCTTTTGTCCAATGTCATAAATGTATATATATAATTCGTTGACTCTGAATCACAGACCAAATGTCCAATACAAGTTTAATGTGTCGTAAGTCTAATACTGTCCGTTATGAGTCCGATACTTAATCCAAAGTCCAATATAAGTTAATTATCCAAAGTCCAATATAAGTTTGCTACAACAAGTGTTATATAAATTGGTCCATTAAGAAAACAACCTTAATAATCTAAGTGAGCTCCAGCCCATTAATAAACTAAACGCACCCTTAATGAGGGTGAGGCCCCAAGTAGTTTCCAAACCAAATGTATCTTACCGGTTACTACTTTGCAACCGAGAATAACAAGTAAACTTATGACCCTCGAGTCATGACTACTTTTCAGTCTTAAAACGTCCGTTTAGCTTTTACAGTTTACAGCCTTCGTTTCTCACTTCCAGGCTAAACTGTCCGCGTTATCTTATGTAAAACCTCTTTCTGAACAACTTTCGTGTTTGACACTTTCGACGATTCGGACCAGAAAAGGGTCAAAATCGCGATTTATGAATCAGATCAGAAGACTATCAGCATCAATTTCCTTCTAGTAGTCTTTACTTAAGGATAACTTTTTAACCACAAGCCCTTTTAACATGATTCAAAAGCTCAAGTTCATGTTTTAGCATCCTCTATTTGTTTATCACAATCATGAACCTAAAACTAATAAGCTAATAAGCTTATTTACAGCCCAAACCAAGCGCCCTATGTGGGTTTTCTGTGTTGGACCGAATAAGCAAAACAAACACTTCCTACTATTGACCATAACAAAGCCACAAACACAACTCCATAGGCTGGTAAAAATAAGCAGACATAGGTTAGAAATTAAGCACCCTTAATGGGTTATTTGTACTCGACCAGTAGTAGGATAAATACCCTTTGTGTAGCTGCAATAGTAGGTAATAAACAAACTCAAGCGTACCCTAGTTGAGTCACGGTGTAGGC
The DNA here is from genome assembly GCA_030686995.1 of Artemisia argyi. NCBI lineage: Eukaryota > Viridiplantae > Streptophyta > Magnoliopsida > Asterales > Asteraceae > Artemisia > Artemisia argyi. The sequence continues at coordinate 54,413,568 of CM060683.1, read as the reverse complement.
CTAAGCAAACAAAGCCAAGACAAGCAGACACACCCTTCGAGGTGGCTGTGAACCGAGAGCAATAAACACCCTGGTTGGGCTGAGACTAACAATTCAACAACGACACCCTTTTGGGTGTCTCGTTGACCCAACAGCAGAAACAAACGCACCCTTGTGGGTGATTCTTTCACGACCGAAAACAAACAAACAAACCCAAGCTCAACTCCGAAGCCAACTCGTGACCCAACTGGGTCCACCCGATTTCAAACCAAACATCATTTGTTACAATTGTTAACCATACGAATCTTTATTTTTAAAACTCGTTTAATCACGTTTTTAATTCCACGAAAACTAAACGGATCAAACTATGTTCGATGTTAAAACAGAAGAAAACACAAAGATGAATTTTGCGTTTTTCGACATACCAATTAACGAGGGAAAGGGAGGTGATGAAGGAGGTGCGGCTTGGTGGTGGTTCTTCAAACCAAACGAGACCCTTACCTCACCATCTAAACCCGTAGCTACTCACCCTCCTTGTTTCTTGGTCTTAGTGATGATAATGACAGCGTGTGATGTGGTGATGATGGCGTGAGGCTGTGGCCTGTTTGAGAGGCGGTGGGAGAGTGGATGGGAGAGAGAGATGGGAGTGTTTGAGAAGATGAAAAGATATACTACAGTATGAGATATGATTTCTGATTTTATCTGTTTTGACAAATGAAGAGGTGGTGGGTGAGATATTCAAGAGATATTATCATCATGTAGTGTATTGTGTGTACTCCGTGCCCCGTTGAGTTAAGATATAAACGCGGTACTTTGATTTGATAATTGTGAGAAATATATTTCTGGAAGCGTTTTTATAATAGTTATATAAAAAAAATTAGATTATTGAATCTGAATAATAATTATCGAATTTTAAACCATTAATAATGCGGTGTCGGTATCTTCAAGAAAAGCGATATATCCTCTAGTTTTAAGTTTTAAATCCCCGGTAATTATCAGAATAAATAATTCGTATTTTCTGATAAAAATAAATAATAGTACTATTTAAAATGATAGTCTGAAAATTATGGGTTCTGCCGGTACGCGTTGAGTGCGGTTTTCTCGTTTTGCAAGATAATTTCTCGTTAAATAGACTGAGGTGAACAAAAAAATGTTCAAAGAGTAATAATTCGAAACAGAATGAATTATTTAACTTGGAAGACTACCTGTCAACTACCGGTTATAGTAATTGCTTTTACGTTACAGTAAAAGTGAAATAGTCAATAACTCAAAGTCAAAGGGCAAAATAGTCATTTTGCCTTATGAATATTTACGGGTTATTACAGTATCCACCCATCAATTGGAACTTCGTCCCGAAGTTCAGTGTGTGTTATCTGTTGACAGTGTGTTCGAGAATAGATTGAAGTACTTGCGACACATCTGGTCTTCACGCTCCCACGTGAATTTGAGTTATTGTTGAGAGTTCCAACGAATTTTGACAATAGGAATGTGACTTCACTTAAGTCTTTTGACCTTACGGTCTATGATCTCTATAGATTCTTTGATAAAGTTCAGACATTCGTCAATATGGATTCTTCCAGAGGAATAGTAAGTGTATGACACTCCTTCGGATTTCTCACATGAAAGTTGTTGTGTACCCAGTTAAGTTCTGGTGGTAGTTCAAGTGTGCAAGTTACCGGACCAATCCTAATCAGGATCTTGTATAGTCTGATGTTGAGATGTCTGAGAAAAGATGTGTGGGTATTTGTATTGAATTTCTGATCTTAAGCTCCCAGATGAAATCAGGTGTCCTTTAAAGTTTTGATGGGTGAGCAAAAGTGCTCTGATTAACATTAGGGCTCAACTGAAGGGCCTAATATTGCAGGGCCTGTTAGAGGCGCCGCATGAGTGAATGTTGTATCAGTGATTAAAGGTTGCTCTTACAAGGAGTTCAGGAGCTACAAGCTCAACAATTCCTAGATCACAGAAGAGCGGTTAGTTTGACTCGTTGGTTTGAGATGATAGGGTTTGTATTGTTGATCAGCAATTGTGTTGAAAACTGTAAAGTTAAATATGCCACAAGAATACTTCTGGATGATGTTTTGTCATGGTGGAATGTTATTGCTCAATCATTGAGATTGCTTACAAGGTTACTTGAACTAAGATGATAAAGTTATTGGTCAAAAAGTATTGTCCTCATAATGAGGTGCAAGAAATGGAGGTGAAATGATTTCAGAGATCTTGATGCCACGACTTATATCTGTCGCTTTCAAGAGTTGGCAGTAGTTTCCTAATGGTATTCTCAACTAATGAGAAGTTATGGGAAAAGTTCATCTGAGAACTTTCATTCGATATTTAAGGAAACGTAACTTTGTTTGATCACTTACACTGTATGAAATAATTCAGATGTCTCGTAACCTAGTGGATTAAGTTTTATGAGCTTGGTCTGCTCAAGGATCCAACAATAGCAAAAATAACAATAGTAACAAACGGTGATGGGATGTGGAGAGTGAGGACACTTCGAAATAATGTCTCTAGAATAAAGTCCAACAAATTGGAGGAGCCCGTAGGATAGCTTATGTGTAGGTGTTCACACACCTAAGTAAAGTAGGTATCTACGTACCCAAGTAAATAGGTAGAATATCAAACGCAATTAGTTTGAGACTAAACCAAGTCAAGAGTGTAACAAGTCTGTTAACTCAATAAATAGCTCATGATTGCAAGGATTTGTAATGGCAAAAGTGATAACTTAAGAATGAAATAAGGCAGTTAAACTGAGGTCTTAAGATTTTTACTGAATAATAGAATACCGGAGATTCTTAAGTTCGAGTTATGATTAGTTGACGTGCTTCTAGGCGGCGGTTCACGAGGTGATGAAGGTATGAATGTTCTGACAACGAGGGTATACTCACACATGCATGAAACATTTGGAAATCGAGTAAAGGATTCAATCCAGACAAAAATTTATTATAACTATTCTTAGTGTTGCAAAATTCATCTTTGAGTCAGACATAGGTGGTCAGCCTATATCTCACTATCCCGGGTTGAATATAGATGACCAGTCTATATTCCACCGAGGTTCCATGAATTTTGAAATACTCAGCTTAGTCATACTAAGACTATGTCCTTCACAAATACCAAGACGTTCTGAAAGACTAAAGCAGGTGACCAAACTCGAGGTCAAATGATGAAACTATGCAAGGAAAAACATAATGCGGTGACATATATGATACATGAGCATGCTTATATGAAATACAATTATAGTAATCAACTATAATAAATGAATATAATATATATCAGATAATGAGACATAAATCTCATCACCTATGTCAGCAACTAACCACAAATGAGGCTTCAGCTTGGCAGGCAGGCACGTGACGGTCATAGGGTTAAGTTTTCGTAAAAGTAGCTATAGTCTAGGTTTTAAAAACACTTAGTTCGCTATAGCCAAAGCTCTGATACCAATCTGTCACACCCCCAAAGTCGGGTCCAGCGGAAGCTTACATGTAGCTGGGGTGTAACTCAATTGGTATCACAACACAAGTACAAAAATGGTTTTCGCTTCAATCATTTAGAATAAAATCGTTTAACCAAAAGTATTGAATTTACATCGTTAAAAGTAGTGCGGAAGTAGGCCCTTAAAATAGTTAAAAACGGTCCCCATATGAATAATCAGAGTCTTCTATGACCATGCCATGCCCTGCCAAAACCTCCAGTAGCGTGCCATTGATTAATACCTGAAAATACATGCTAAAGTGTCAACACGAGGTTGGTGAGTTCATAGAGTCTTGTGAAAAAGAATGTAATGCATATGTATGAAGATTTTCCAGCAAAGGCATCGTAAATCCACACAGTTACAAGTCCCGCCATAAGAGACTTGTAACCTGTGTGTTCACAACCCACTGCCAAATATGATTTGGTTTGTGTAAACAAAAGTAATATGTGGTCCAAGATTCAAAGATAAGTGTAGCAATGTCGCTATATAAAGGAAAGAGTGATAATGTAGCCATGGCGATGTCGCCATATAAATGAATCTGACCATAAGCAAAACGCATAAATAGTTTATCGAACAAAGTTTCATAGTACCAGTTTAGAAAAGAATATTGATTGCACTAAGTTCAAGGCACCGAAAAGGTTTTCTAGCTATATGTAGGAGGTTACGCTCCCAAGTAATGTAGGTAATCACACATACCTATGAAATGTAGGTAATCACATACCTATGAAATGTAGGTAATCACATACCTGTGAAATGTAGCTACCGGTTCTTAACTTAGGCAATCTGTTAATAGTTTAAATTTATGCACTCATGTCCATGAGTAAAGAGCAAGTAGATAACAAGTGAACAGTATTGTACTCGGATAATCAAACAAGTATTTAGATAAAGCTGAAAATATTTGAGTAATCAACCATGTAAAGCGAGTAATGCGTTTAAGTAAAACGAGCATGTATTCTCCCCCAAAACAGTTGTGAAAACAAGTAAAAATAGGGGGCATGAACTCACCTTTACTGACGTAATGAACACAACTGTGCCAAGGAGTATGGCAGAATAGTAACATAACTGATGTCAATAATTAGAGCACAACGATACAGAATCGGCATAATCTAATAAATATAAGCTTGTCTCAAAACATAATACGCAGAAAGTAATCGATACGTATGAGTTTCAAAAGGTAGAGTGTTGTAGTTTTCGTGGAATATTTGTATCAATGTTTGTAAAAAGTTTAGTATCCCATTCGTGTGGTGGTATAAAGTCATAGACTCAGACAAAACGCACGCCAGAGTATAATATATATAAACACGTATATATTATACTTACTAGACCGATAATAGTCCAAGGGGCGATTGCCCAATATCTTAAGTCTGTAATAAGTCTAATAGAAAATCTATCCAATATAAGTCCGAGTGGTTAGAGTCATAGTCCAATGTCTAAAGTCTGAGTCTAATATGCTCAAATCAAAGTCCGTATAATAAAGTCCGTCAAGCATTTGAATTGTCCAACACAATTTGTCCATTATGCATCTGTTTTGTTCAATATACCCAAGTCTATCATCAATAACCTTTTGTCCAATGTCATAAATGTATATATATAATTCGTTGACTCCGAATCACAGACCAAATGTCCAATACAAGTTTAATGTGTCGTAAGTCTAATACTGTCCGTTATGAGTCCGATACTTAATCCAAAGTCCAATATAAGTTAATTATCCAAAGTCCAATATAAGTTTGCTACAACAAGTGTTATATAAATTGGTCCATTAAGAAAACAACCTTAATAATCTAAGTGAGCTCCAGCCCATTAATAAACTAAACGCACCCTTAATGAGGGTGAGGCCCCAAGTAGTTTCCAAACCAAATGTATCTTACCGGTTACTACTTTGCAACCGAGAATAACAAGTAAACTTATGACCCTCGAGTCATGACTACTTTTCAGTCTTAAAACGTCCGTTTAGCTTTTACAGTTTACAGCCTTCGTTTCTCACTTCCAGGCTAAACTGTCCGCGTTATCTTATGTAAAACCTCTTTCTGAACAACTTTCGTGTTTGACACTTTCGACGATTCGGACCAGAAAAGGGTCGAAATCGCGATTTATGAATCAGATCAGAAGACTATCAGCATCAATTTCCTTCTAGTAGTCTTTACTTAAGGATAACTTTTTAACCACAAGCCCTTTTAACATGATTCAAAAGCTAAAGTTCATGTTTTAGCATCCTCTATTTGTTTATCACAATCATGAACCTAAAACTAATAAGCTAATAAGCTTATTTACAGCCCAAACCAAGCGCCCTATGTGGGTTTTCTGTGTTGGACCGAATAAGCAAAACAAACACTTCCTACTATTGACCATAACAAAGCCACAAACACAACTCCATAGGCTGGTAAAAATAAGCAGACATAGGTTAGAAATTAAGCACCCTTAATGGGTTATTTGTACTCGACCAGTAGTAGGATAAATACCCTTTGTGTAGCTGCAATAGTAGGTAATAAACAAACTCAAGCGTACCCTAGTTGAGTCACGGTGTAGGCCTAAGCAAACAAAGCCAAGACAAGCAGACACACCCTTCGAGGTGGCTGTGAACCGAGAGCAATAAACACCCTGGTTGGGCTGAGACTAACAATTCAACAACGACACCCTTTTGGGTGTCTCGTTGACCCAACAGCAGAAACAAACGCACCCTTGTGGGTGATTCTTTCACGACCGAAAACAAACAAACAAACCCAAGCTCAACTCCGACGCCAACTCGTGACCCAACTGGGTCCACCCGATTTCAAACCAAACATCATTTGTTACAATTGTTAACCATACGAATCTTTATTTTTAAAACTCGTTTAATCACGTTTTTAATTCCACGAAAACTAAACGGATCAAACTATGTTCGATGTTAAAACAGAAGAAAACACAAAGATGAATTTTGCGTTTTTCGACATACCAATTAACGAGGGAAAGGGAGGTGATGAAGGAGGTGCGGCTTGGTGGTGGTTCTTCAAACCAAACGAGACCCTTACCTCACCATCTAAACCCGTAGCTACTCACCCTCCTTGTTTCTTGGTCTTAGTGATGATAATGACAGCGTGTGATGTGGTGATGATGGCGTGAGGCTGTGGCCTGTTTGAGAGGCGGTGGGAGAGTGGATGGGAGAGAGAGATGGGAGTGTTTGAGAAGATGAAAAGATATACTACAGTATGAGATATGATTTCTGATTTTATCTGTTTTGACAAATGAAGAGGTGGTGGGTGAGATATTCAAGAGATATTATCATCATGTAGTGTATTGTGTGTACTCCGTGCCCCGTTGAGTTAAGATATAAACGCGGTACTTTGATTTGATAATTGTGAGAAATATATTTCTGGAAGCGTTTTTATAATAGTTATATAAAAAAAATTAGATTATTGAATCTGAATAATAATTATCGAATTTTAAACCATTAATAATGCGGTGTCGGTATCTTCAAGAAAAGCGATATATCCTCTAGTTTTAAGTTTTAAATCCCCGGTAATTATCAGAATAAATAATTCGTATTTTCTGATAAAAATAAATAATAGTACTATTTAAAATGATAGTCTGAAAATTATGGGTTCTGCCGGTACGCGTTGAGTGCGGTTTTCTCGTTTTGCAAGATAATTTCTCGTTAAATAGACTGAGGTGAACAAAAAAATGTTCAAAGAGTAATAATTCGAAACAGAATGAATTATTTAACTTGGAAGACTACCTGTCAACTACCGGTTATAGTAATTGCTTTTACGTTACAGTAAAAGTGAAATAGTCAATAACTCAAAGTCGAAGGGCAAAATAGTCATTTTGCCTTATGAATATTTACGGGTTATTACATTAAGTATAAAATCACATAAAAATTATTGAAATGTTTGTTTGAAATAAATAAAAGATGAAACTTGAAAGCTGACCTGCGACTCAGCCAAACAAATGAGGCTCATAACATAAGAAACAAAAGTTGTGATTTTGATGTGCTGCTGTTTTTTTTTTATACTTTCTATATGTTGTTTGGAAAACACAAAACATGGATGTTTTGACAGGTTTAAATGTTGTTTTATTACAGTTTGATATACTGTTTGGACAGCAAAAAAATACTTGTTTGGACACAGGTTTTAACATGTATGTATGCTGTTTTACAGCTTACATATGTGGTAACCTCCCCTACATATGTAAAGTTTGCTATTTTTTTTACTCTAATATGCCAAATGGGTGACATAAAACAGTTGGTTGTCCATTCTAAGTGACTTTACACATTGAAGAAAGAGACCTCAAGGTATACATGTCAAGGAGTATTGTAGACAAGACATTATATGCAAAGGCACAAAAAAGGATTGTAAATAACAAAAATAGAATTGCACTTAAAAGTTTTAACAACTTACCTCCCCTACTCGTGTTCCTCATCATTGACGTCTAAATTAGATCTTTCAGAATCCTCAGCCTCCGCCTCCTCGTCCTTTCTTCCCACATCATATTCTCATTGCAGCAAACTCATAGTGATACATAAATTAAAAACAGACTAATTATAATCGCTTGATCGGCACACGCAAACATATATTACCTGCTTTTTGTTATAGGCTGCAATGGTCTTCTCAGATTCCTTCTTTCTTTTGTCAGCTTTGGCTACATAAAGTGCTTTATCCTATGTTTATATCACCCAAAACAACAAAAGTGAGTATCAATAAAAATTAATAATATACGATAATCAAATCTTTATTGTTGCCATGACTTGTAGGGGTGTTTGGAATTACGTATTAAACTTTTAATTTGTTTATTACTCAAAAAATCATCTTTGTATGGTAGTAATTGTGATGAAGATATGCAAAACATGTCCTACTGACTCTAAGCACGGGGAACTACCCATTCTATTGCAACATTATAGTAAGAGTCTAAGAACAAAAATTAAGAATCACCTTGTCCACTTAAATAGTGGGTTTTGCATCAAAATATTTGAAATACTTCCAAAAGCACCGAATCCTGAAGTCCTGCCACCCTCTTTTTCAACAACTTTTTAAACCCCATCCTGAAATACTTCCAAATGCACTTGGTTTTATTTAATCATTCCTCAAGATTATGGTTCTATACCCGTTTGATTAAATCTAAAAAGCTTTGAAATTCAGCATTAACAAAAAAGCATAATAAAAGTTGTTAATAGAGAATTGAAGCTGACCCATTTTTTGGTTGGTAGGATACAACACATTTGTATCCTAAGTATTAATTTGTTGTAACTGTTAAATTCTAACAGTACTTGACGTTTGTATGCTCGACCTTAAAGGGTCTAAAAATTTTGCAAGAGCTTTATAACAAATATATAGGAGATTCATTTGCACAAAATTGTAAGTACCCTGATCACACGACCCTCACCAGTGACACTGTTTGTAACATCAGCATTCACCATTTTTTGATGGTAGTAGATATCATGTTTGAGTGTAGATTGGAGCGGACCGATCAAAGAAACTGCATAAGAATAAATATACTTCAGTTTGTTATGCTAGGAATAAAAGAGGAGTAAAAAAAAAACAAATAGGAAAATGCTACTAACCTGAAGTCTGGTACTTTCTTCTTTGTAATCCTTAGATTTGAATGATTAAAAGATTCAGTGGTACCAATATCTTCCTAGTAACCATCATAAAGGTAAGTTTGTACCTAACCAGAAAGCAAGAAACTTAACCCCCGTTACCAAAAACCGCAATACGACCAAAGAATTGTCGCATCTATAGGCTATAACAAATGATCTACAGGCAAAGGTAAGGTGCCTCGATTTAATAAGACATGTTAGGCTTTATACAAATTTCTTTGGGACGAGTCAAGATATGTACACGTGTAATTTGTTCCACGAAAATGATATGCACCTTTGAGTTTGAAATTTGTAAAGCATATACTTTCTTGTGTCCTACTGTATTGTAACCCAAAATTCCTAAGGGGAAATAGTATTATTGGGATAGACTCAAGTCCTTTTCAGCTTTGAAGTAAGCTATGCCAATAATCTAAATAATAGCGCGCAAATAACATATGACTTCAAATCATTCAATAATTCAATATGTTTATTAACCTTAAAGATGGAGAGTACTACTGGACATGAATACGACTTGGGTATTGTACCTGCCCACGGCTAAGCATCTTTGATTTCTTCAGCTTCTTCATTGCAAAGACTTATCCAGTGGTTTGTTGTGAGCTCTCTTACCATATAAGCATTGCTCATGGTCACATGTAAATCCTCGCCAACAATCATATTTAGGCAAGCAGGGTGATACCTGCAAATATACGAAAGAATAATATAAATTAGCAACAAAACTGAATATTAGTTTACCTAATTTGTAGCACAAGTCGGTGCTACCCGCTCATTTTGATACGGAACCCACTTTATGTATATAATTTAATTGTAGGATTACAATTGCATAAGTTGCTTCTCACTTATCTGAACTGAATGTGGAGACAAAATAAAAATCGCAACGTATAATACTACATATTTATGACTTCTATATATCATCAACAATAAAAGATCAAATCCTTTATCTTAGAAACAAACTGTCCATATTTTAGAGGGTATAAAGAAGTACCTGAAGAGCAACTTGTTCCACATAGCTTTAGTTAATGGGGTTTCTGCAAGATCACCAATTTAGATTAATTGTACTGCGTAATTAAGCTGTCTCTTAACTATATTATTCTAATAATCCAAATCTCAAAGTGAAAAAAATCAACAAATCATTAAAACTCATAACAAACACCAAAAGATCAACAAAGCTTTAAAAATTCATAACAACCACTAAACCCTATATAAAATTTTAGCATATAAAATCAATAAATCATCAAAAACCTATTTTATAAGATCATCTAAACCCTATTTTATATTTTAAGATAATCCATGTTACATACCTTATTCTTATTCTTGAAGGACTAAATCAAAGTTAGATGTATGACTTGTTTTTTTTTTTTTTTTTGACACCATTAACCAAACCGAATCGATTTAGTCAATGATGTCGTTCAAGGCAATTAGAGTTACAATTGATGTCTTTCTGGGTTTTGTAAGTTTTGTTCAAAGGCTCCATATGTTTGTTCCAGTTTTCGTTTTAACCCGTATGGTTTTTGTGAATTGACTCCGCTTAGTTTAAAGTTTGTTTTTATTATACTTTTGACACATATATTTTTGTACGCAATTTTTCTGAAAAACACATATAAAAACGAATTTTAATAAATTTTGGCCAAATAAAGAAATATTTGAGATTTTTATTAAACATGTATAAAAAAATTTAAAATAGAATATATAAATTATTACTAAATAAGGTATGATTTGATTTTTTTGAAATGAAAAAGTCCTCATTAGGGGTTTTATTTTATTAGGTAAAAAAGATACACAATTTGTAAGTTAAATTTTGGACAAGTATCCGTAAGTTAGTTCGAATGCATTTATCAAATGTCTACCGTGTATAATTAATAAATGTTTTCTTACGACAAAATACAAACGAACACGATGATTGTTCATACGCCACATGAAAGAAGACACACATATCAATGTAATCGAAAAGGGAGGTGACTGAAACACTCACACTTTTGATTGACACACTCAATTGTACAAACTGTTAAAGCACACGGTAAGTACTGTACAAATATGTAAAGCATATAGAAGAGTGTCCAAACCAAAAGTGTGAGTGTGCAAATCATTTCCCAATCGAAAATTGAAACTCTGTACCGCTATCACTTAATGAAAATTTTGGTTTGTTGTGCTTTAGTGACACGCCCAAGCCCCTGTCATGTTTATAAACAACCTTTGACATATGTGTACTTCTGATTGACTTGTACTAACATAGCTAAACGACTGAAGGAATCTTACAAAAACGACCAAAATATTCAGATTGTGACGAAGATATGTTTACACGTTATATAGTATTTTTACGAATATTACACAACATCTACTAACTAGCAAGTACCTTTCATAGACAATCATTACAATCTCGTAACTTTTAGTTTAGAACGACAAGTACCTATACCAAGAAATACATACCACAGACGATCTCACATGTTTTAAGCAAGAACTCACAACCATTTGGTTGGGGAGCTTCTGACACATCAAGCGGTCATTACAATCTCGTAATACTACTGACTATCATTGTTATACAGTCATTGCCTCGCGATGCACATGTACTTATATTAAATAGTATGCAATAAATTTATTCTCTAAGATTCTCGCCATGCGTAAAATCATAATCACAAAAATTATGTAATCTAAAAATATTGCTCGTCAAAAATTTTAATTACAAAATACCTGCCGCCGCAATGCACGGATACTGGCGAGTCACATTATCGATAGATTGAACAATCTCCGACATATTACTTAAATGAGTCTTTTAAACTAACTCTTTAATGCATTAACTCATTTTCGACCTTTTGTTCTCCATCTCTTATAAATGTAGCATATTTTCTCCTTTTTTTGTTTTTGTTTTTGTTCAAAAGCACATACTAACAAACGAAATTATTTAGTAGTTGGGCCCTGAATCCTTTACACCTCAATGGCCCAATACCCCATAATCTGGAACCGTAAAGACAATACAACTCATAAAGAGTGGGGTTTTTGTGATGTTTCGTTATTGAATGCTTGTTGATTCTATCTTTTGTTATATACCCTACTTCTAACATATGAATTGGAGGGCAACAACGCAGCATCATGTCCATTCGACTCTATAGTAGAACGATGAATGATGTCTCTCACGTTGCACCGCGCTTGTATAATTCACATCCGTTATACTTGAACGGACACATTCAAGTTTAGTTCATAAAATGAAAAATATATAAAAGCAAAGCAAACAATAAAATCTTTGTGCAATAACATATAAAAAGTGAAGCACCAAATACATGCATGAAAAGAAGTACCAAATGCCGAAGTTGTTTTGTAGAAACTGCAAATGCCGAAGTTGCTTTGTAGTTGTAACAAATTTAAAAAAAAAAAAAAAAAAAAAAAAAAAGGTTTAAAAAGGTCATCCAGGTTTCGAACTTGTAACGCGCAAGGAATTTTCGTGCAACATCGCCTGCCACAGAGCTATCGAGTGTATAAGTTTTGGGAAAATGGCATGAAAATGTAATAAACTTGACACTTTTTACTTTGTTGTATAGTCATTTTTATTTTTTCCTATTGTATACATCAAGCTTTTGAATTCCGTCTATTCTATGTATTTTCTTATACTTTTCTCATATATAAACACTCCGATTAACAAGTAGGGGCGAAATGGTCATAACATACCTGCAATATATGAAATTCAAAAATACAATATAAATAATAAGAAAAAATAAAGATGATTACAAAACAAAACAAAAAGTTGCTAGTTACATGCACTTTCATTCCATTTGCCAATAACTTTCTTTCAAAACCGTCTCGCATTAAAAGTAAGCGTTTTTTACTAAAATGCGCACAATATTATTTTCATTAAATAGTGTAACATCTTGTCAAATTTTCAATAATTCAAAACTAAATGAGCTTGTCCTAGGCTCTAGTTAGTGAGAATATATCTCTTTTAACGACAAATAACAGTTTAGGAAAAAAAAAAAAAAACTCTAGCATGCTTGAGACTATTAAAGTTACAACAAGTTCGTACAAGCTATATTTAGATATCGTTAATCCAATCTAGCCATTTAGGATTTACATTTATATTTTTACAGCATTTGGTATAATCACGTAAACTTCACGTTAAACCATAACTTTGTGCGTTATTGTGCATGTTACACCGATAGGCTGCGTAAAAAGGGCGTTAACGCCCTGCTTTACCCCTTAAACGATGCGTTAAAACTTTTTTTTTTCTTCGAATTTAAATGGATTTTGGTGGGTTTTAGTGTGTGTTTTAGTGTGTGTATATTAACACAACGTGTGTGTTTTAGTGTGTGTAAACGTTGTAGGTGGAGAAAAGGTGGAAGAATGAGAGTTTTGGCGTTTGACAGTTTCAGTACTTGTGGTTTGCTTTTATTATTTTTGTTTATGTTTTTTTTTTTCTTTTTTTTTTCTATTGTTTTTTAAAAGAAAAAAATATATACTCGTTATTGTATAATTTAGTTTTACAACTTTAAAGAAAATGTTTTTTTGTATTTAAAAAAAGGAAAAAAAAAAAAAAAAAAAAAAAAAAAAAAAAAAAAAAAAAGAGAGAGAGAGAGAAAGTAAGGCTCAAAATGTGGTATGAAGGTGAGTTATAAGAGCATGGGGTAAGTTGACCCTGACTTATACCATAACTCACCGCCACGTCAGCATTAACTTCACTTTGTCATTGCGTTAACTTTAGGGAGCGGTAAGATAACTCACCTGAGTTATGCCTTAACTTCCCTGCGATGTCATATATCTCAACCAAAATGCAACTTACCGCTGCGTTAAGTTATAACTCACTCCCAAAAGTTATGCCTTAACGTGCGTTAGGCCTATAACTCACCACGTTAACTTCCCTTTGCCTTTTAGCCCCGGTAACATAACTCAGTGCGTTAACTTGGTGAGTTAAACTAACCCTTAAAAGGCAACTTACTGCGTGCTCTAATAAGAGGTGTGTTTTTTTTAGTTAATGTGAAAAGGTTAAAGCTGATGTGTCGCTTATGTAACAGTGCCTTAAACTTTAACACCGGTTTATCATAACCGATAGCTCTTACAAAGTACCCAATAGTGAGAAAGTACGTGCCTTGATCTCTTCGACTAAAGTATTCTTCCTAGGAGGTTTCAAAATGATCATTATCCACAGTGGTGGTACCACGTCAAAGCAACTTTGGCGAAGGTGCACAAATTTGTTGAAATGGACCGATCGTCATTAACCACTCATGTGCATCAGTGCATGCAATTGTAGCCTCCCACACTGTCGATAATTCCGCAATTTTACCGTGGTTCTCTCCAATTAGTCGAAATACATTCCATGTCATGATTAACACATAATAGTGTTTTAGATTTGATCGACAAGTTGAAACAGTGTATATTAAAATGGGACGCGAGTCATTAATTAATTAGATCATATTGATCGAATTATATTTGAATATATTTGATTAGGTCTGATGATTATGAATCACGAATTCTTTTGATATACGTATGTAGGGGTGTCATAAATCCCGACCCGACCCGCCCGAACCCGAATAAGGATACTCGGGTCCAAAATCCAACTCGGGTCAATCGGGTCAACCTGATTACGAACTAGGGTCGGGTATCGGGTTCAAAATAGTTGCCTATTCGCGTTCGGGTCAACCCGACTAACCCGAGTTTTTTTTTTTTTTTTTTTTTTTTTTTTTTTTTTTTTTTTTTTTTGCGTATGTGTACTCAGCTTTTATTTATTATAGGTCTAAACTAACTATAATGCCCGCGCACGCGTAGGTTTTTTTTAAAATTTTTTTTGAATCATATATTTTTATTTATCTTTTATATAATACAATAAAACCCTTATTGGGAATTTTCCATTTCAAAAAATGCATTCATACTTTATTTAGTAATAATTTTATTTTAAAAAAAATTATTTTCTTATTAGGTAATATTTTATATTTATCCATAACACAAGTAGAAGATAAATACAAAAAATATAGATAAGATGCAATTAAAACAAGTAGAAGATAAATACAAAAAATAAAGATAAGATGCAATTAATATTAGTATTAAAATTTTTAAATAATTATATTTAATAATAAAAATTTATAATTAAACATCATAAATCAAACAAAACAAAGATTAAATTATTTGTTTTTTAATAAATAAAAATATATGATTCAAAAAAATTTTAAAAAAACCCGCGCATGCGCGGACATTATAACTAGTTAAAAAAAAATTAATGTTTGTTTTGTTTGATTTATGATTTTTAATTATAGTTTTTATTATTAAAGATAATTATTGAAAAATTTTAATCATATTGTTAATTGCATCTTATCTATATTTTTTGTATTTATCTTCTACCTGTGTTATGGATAAATATAAAATGTTACCTAATAAAAAAATTATCTTTTTTTTTAAATAATATTATTACTAAATAATGTATGATTTAGTTTTTTTGAAATGAAAAAGTCACCACTTTGAGTTTTGTTTTATTATATAAAAGATTATTAATTAGTCCGTTCCTAGTACTTAAGGCCCATTTGTATTCAATTTGATATAAAAAATATAGTCATATGGCGCATATTATCAAGGTTACGTTAGATTCATCCAATTCTAAAACAATATATTAATGATCTAATAAGATTCATCTAGTTCATGGTTTACATCTATGATGCCTATACTAAATAGAATGTTCTTCTAATTCTTTGTACGCAACATACTATTCTCTTGTTAATGGCTAAGAGAAATTTATTGATACGAAATGGCAAACTCGTTGAGAGGCTAGGAACAATGAAACATATGCAAATATAATTTGCTCTATATGAAAACTCTTGTCAAACTCATTGTAAGTTACATTATGGTTCAATATAAGATCTTACGAGATTGGTTATATTTAGTTTGTGTGGCAGTCATGCTTTTTAAGAAATTAAATTTTGGGATTTATAAATGGCACAGACCCGAACCCGACCAACCCAAGTTCATATATGGTCGGATTCGGGTATGTTTGTTTAAGCGTGACCCGACTTCGACCCGACCGGTGTAACCCGAACCCGAATGACACCCGTATCCGTATAGGATAATTAGTTCTCTTAAGCACTATTCATTCGTAGTAGGTATAAACATCTGGCGAAATAATATATTAACAAGGGAAAATATCACAAAAATGTATTGAACTTAACAATTTCCGTAGTTCAGTTTTTTTCTTTTTTTTTTTAATAAAGTAATAAACTTTCGACCGTCTGTTATTCTGTGAATCTGGTGACTAACGATCGTTTACTATTTTCACCTTTAGTGTTTTATACTAACAGTATTTGCACCGTTAGTCCTTTATACTAACGATCGTTAGTCTTTTAACGGAAATTCGAAATTAGAAAGTTTTTTTTTTTTCGTTTCCGTTCGTTTTTCTGCCGTTTTCGTCCGTTTTTCTTACGTTTTCGTCCGCTTTTATTCGTTTAGTCCGATTTTACATGTTTTCGTCCGCACTTACACGTTTTCGCCCGTTTATTTTCACGTTTTCATACGTTTTTATCCGCTTTCCTACGTTTTTATCCATTTTTTTCCGTTTTTAAACATTTTCGTCTGTTTTTCTCACGTTTTTATTCGTTTTCGTCCCTTTTACATGTTTTCGTCAGTTTTTTTCAGCCATGAAAATGACCATTTTACCCTTCAAATTTTGAAAAAAGTAAAGGTAAAATGGTCACAAAGTACACATAATAGCACGATTTAAAAAGGTTGGTGTCAAGATGAGAAAAAAATAATACGCGATATACAATGACAAAAAATGAAAAGTATGATGTCTTTGTACGTAATTAATCCTTGTAAATAAGTATACAAAGAAAAATGATTTTTCATATAAATTCCGGAGCATGCAATATCTTTGATACTTATTACTTATTAGGTTAATTTTCTATTACTCCTATCTTTAAAGAGAATATTATGTTTGTTACTATTATTTTATTATTAGTGACATAAATTTGAAGATTTCAATAATGATTCTGTTAAGCGTGGATGATAGTTATTCTTTTTAGTCATCGTAATCTACTCAAAGTTGGTCTTCACTAAGGATCTATTTTGGAAGATACTCCGTATTATTCTTTCCGGAGGCGGAGACACGGGCATGGTAGACGCGTGCTCTCTATCGAAAAAAATTGTGGCGTAAACTTTTTAACATATATGGTTATTTTGTAATTTGCCCACTTAGCAAACCAATTTGTGGTGTAGTTTAAAAAAATTATCAAAGTTTGTGTTCTCGATCAAAACTTTCTGGCTCTGCCTTGATTATGTTGTTCGTAGGTTTTTCATAGGAACAAGCTTTCGAATCCCAACTGGCTTGATTGGTTTTGTGATCCGAAAAATCTTGTGACATTTTATTGTAACTCCTTTTTTTTTTTTTTTTTTTTTTTTTTTTTTTTTCTAGTTTTCTGCTAGAGGCTTTTTGATATAATTAGTCAAATCGCCGTTAGAAACAAGGCATGTTTCATGTTTGTAACTTGTTTATTTGTTCCATCAAATGATTAAAATGACCGACACTAGTTTCTTTTTAACTCTTATGTTATGCCAGTGGTGGCTCGATCCACATCTTTGGAGGAAATTGATTGAGGGTATTCTGCCTAATCATTTCCCATTAAGAAATTATAACTTTATAAGCAAAAAGAAAGAATTAGAACTAATACACATGCATTACACGTGCAAATGCATGTGGCCGGAATTATTGAATGTTTTACAAGGTCATGCACTTATAGAATTTTTGCTAAATAAAGATTAAAGACTGATCATGCTCTACATAATCTCTTTTAGTAAAAGTAGTTTTACACTCTATTTGCTAGTACTTGTTAAGCCGCTGATTTGAAAACTTGATGGGGAACGGATGATCACTTAAGAAACATTCAATTCTGAAAAGATATGTTTTGACGTGTTTATGCAAAGATCAAACCACACAACTTGGTTTATTTGGAAATGTCGAAACCGTGTTTGTTTCGACCACAAACTTCTCAGAAAAGACACACTTGACGAGACGAATATGTAATGTTTTTCCTTCATATTATTGGATTTTGCATAGGATTAGTAATTTCAAATACAATTGGATTCAATGGATTAATGATACAATTTTGCTTGTACAAATTCTATGTAATCATTTTTTAGCTTCTTGCTTGTGTTAGAAAAACCATTGTCAATGAGGGAAAAAAATAAAAATAAATGATCAAGTCCTTGAGTGTGTTTTACTATATGTGATTCTCTTTTTGTTTTTATGTGATTCAATAAACCCGACGTAACGGTGGCTCCTCACTACTCGTGAAGCACCTCCACCACACGCCAACCCCATTACGGGTGTGCCATCACAATGTGTGATGGGTACCATTTTTGGTGTGCTTCGGTGGTGTAGACCACCCAACGAAAAATACTCTTTTTGTAGATTGAGTGTGCGAAGATATATTGTGGGGTATGTTTATATTGAATGGTGTTTTTTTATTTGTTTGGTTATGTGTTCATTACTACGATTGTTAAATGGTGAGCTGAAAAATTGATGTGACGTTCGGACGGAAATAGCGAGAAGTTAACCATTACAACTTGCCTAAAATAGAACATCAAATGATCCTATAAAACAGCTATTCACATTGCATTTGTTACTAACAACTTGCGTACACTTCTTGTCCTTCAAAGCTTGAATCGCACACTAGAAACAGTTAATGTTTTGACTTCTGTTACGTATGTCATAATAGAATTTTTTAGATATAAAAATAAAAATAGGCGCTATAATAAGCAAGTAAAAAAATTACTAATCTTTTAAAACGAAATAACAATTAAGTAAAATCTCAAAAGTCAAATGAAGTGCTAAAAAGACAAGTAGACAACTTAAAAAAATGAAAATAGACGTTACGATGTATGCCTGTATCCTTCTGGACTTTTGGTCGCTGAAAACTTTTTTTCTTTTATATCCTTTAGTTTGAAATATAACAGGAATAAACAGGGGAAAAAACATGCTTTTCAGTTTTTTTCACAAAAAATTATCTTAACATCCATAATTTAATTTTCTTTCAGCTTTACACTTGAAAAAAAGTAGAACAATGAAATGGATGTATATTCCCGCTATGGGATTCAAAAGTTTAATATATATAAGAGTAAACTACACCGTTCGTCCTTATGGTTTGCGTTGACCGCAACCCTTCGTCCCTTGACAAAAAATTGCACCACTAGTCCTTAACTCGGAAACGTTATGCGCCGTTAGTCCCTCCCTCTAACGGGGCCACTAACGCTCGTTAAATCTTGTTAAAATGACGAATATACCCTTAGTAACATGCTCCAGCAGTTGACCGCAGCCCTTCGTCATTTCGCATCCATTTTAATATATAAACCATTTAATTACTTATTTATTTCATTTCAAAACCCTAGTGTATCATCTTCATCCTCACTACACTCTCTTTCTTTCACCAAAACCCTAGCCGCCCAAACACCACCCACTGCCATCCCCACCACAGCTCCACCGCCATCATTCTCACCACACCACCACCACCATTCAACTCCCCACAACCTCCTCTCTCCGATCTACTACCACACGCGCTCAAAAGCTCATCACCACTCCTTATTCATATTACACGCGCCATCCTTTTCATCCTAACCCCACCACATACCACCATACACACGCCGTCAACAACCCCCACCACCTTGATTGTTCACTGCCGTCGCCTAAAACCCACTACTACCATCATTATAACACCTAACACTTGCAGATCTGTTGGATAAAAAGGTAGAAAAACGTGTTTTAACATGTGAGTTTACTCGGCCACGAGTCAAACTCGTGATTTCTTGATTTTTGTGTTAGATAACAAATGGGTTTTAATGTTTTGATGAATAAAAGTAAATAAAAACGTGATTAAAAACTAACTTTGGTATTAATGTTGTGTTTGTGTGTGTCGAGTTAGATTCGAACCGTGAGCATAAGCTCACGGTGTTGGTGTCGTTTGTGTTCTCGTTGTTCTTATCATTGTTATTGTTGTTATGGGTTGATGGTATTTTGATGTTAGTGACTTGTTATGGTTCATGTTGGGAAGCAGATTAGTAAGGATTTGATGCTGTTAGGTTGTAGCCGTAGGTAAGGATTAGGAGTTGGGAGTTGTTTTGAGTGTTTGTATGTTTTTTTACGTAAATAAAGGGACGGAAACGTAAATAAACAGAAGAAAACGAAAAAAATGGACGAAAACGTAAAAAAAAACAGAAGAAAACGAAGAAACGGACGAAAACATAAAAAAATGACGAAAACGTAAAAAAAACATACAAACACGTAAAAAACGGACGAAAACGTAAAAAACGGATGAAAACGCTTAAAAACGGATAAGAATGGAAAAACGTATGAAAACGTAACAAAAACGGACAAAACGTAAAAAAGACGGACGAAAACGTAAAAAAAACGGTCGAAAACGTGAAAAAAAACGGACGAAAACATGAAAAACGGACGAAAACGTAAAAAAAACGGACGAAATCATATAAAAACAGAAAAAAGTGAAAATTACACCGTTCGTCCTTGCACCATTCGTCCTTATGGATGTGAAATGACGAGTATACCCTTATGGTTAACAGGATTTAACGGGCGTTAGTGGCCCCGTTAGAGGGAGGGACTAACGGCGCATAACGTTTCCGAGTTAAGGACTAGCGGTGCAATTTTTTTGGTCAAGGGACGAAGGGCTGCGGTCAATGCAAACCATAAGGACGAACGGTGTAGTTTACTCTATATATAACTATTGCATGATGCCCTTATTTTGTATTACTAGTACTGGAATTCATTTGCTTCTCCTTACGTCTAACTTTTCTTTCCTTTTTTTGCATTTTAATCCGAACGTTTTAACAATCGAGAAGTAGACATATTACTGGTCCAAATTAATATGTTTCCAAACTCAACATGTTCACGATAGAAGCAACAAATATATAGCCAATTTCCGTATCAACATACTCATAATGCATTCAAGTACTTTAATTCGCATGGCCGGAGCCCACATCACCAACAACTTAAATTTCATTTAATTTCAGGCGCCACCTTATACCGGGTGTAATAAGCCGACTCCAATACCGTATCATTTAGGGTGAGAAAAACCAACCGAAATTGAGTGAACCGACCGAAACAGAGTGAACCGAAACCGAATCAACCATACTCGGTTTAGGTTTTTCGCGAATTCGGTTTCGGGTCGGTTCAGGCCAAAACCGAGAAAAAACAACCAAAACCCACAAAACTGACCGAAACCGACTCGTCCCGAACCAAACCGAGTAATTTCGGTTCGATATTCGGTTAGGTTTTCCCCGAAATTCAGTTTCGGGTTTTCTCGGTTCGGGTCGGGACGGGTCGGTATTGACCCGATGCTCACCCCTACTATTATTTACTGTCATCACAACATCATTTCAACTTTCTCTTTCTATAAAATATCCAACAATTCACCACCCAGATATACCATACTTAAACACAAATATACGCCACCAAAATCAAAATCACACACAAACACAAACCAAAACTCCCACGACTCGGTTGTCTGCACGATCGATTTCTCCCATTTTTAGCCTAGGATGCGTCTTATATAGGTGAGAGCAATGTTGCAAAAAACGGCCTACAAGGCCTTGTAATCGCCGATTCCAAGCTATAAGGCCCTGGAACTTGGAGACATTTACAAGGAAGTCGGCCGATTAAGCGGCGATTACAAGGTTTTGGGCCGATTAATCGGCTAAAAAACGCAACTCGGCCCTTGACCGCCTCAGGACCGATTCACGATTTTTGCAACATTGGGTGAGAGTAATAAAAGAAGACGTGTCTTGCGTCCTCCACCTAGGTGATGAAGCATCTTCACCTTATGGGAGGTCTTAGACCATATGTATTTGCACAAAACATATCTAAAATCATTTACATTTAGTGATAATCTTTTTGCAAATCAACAGAGTTGCAACTAGGGGTATCAAAAAAGTTGAATCGACCCAGACCCAACTAAAAGTTATTCAGGTCAATCCAATTAACCCGAATACTAAATAAGATCGGGTATCGGGTAGTGTCACAACTCGTAAATTTTGGTCTTTTCCCGAACTTTCAACATTTACTATTCATCGGTTACTATTCATCGATCACTATTCATCATTTTACTATTCATCATTTTTTAGGTCAGTTTGATATTCTGAGAAGCGTTTTAAAATTTTACTATTCATAAAACACTATTCACCTCCGGAGAAAATTTGTCATTAATACGTGGGTTGCGTCATTTTTGTAAACGTACGATTTTTAACCTAAGAAACGTTATCTTATGAACTAATATTTTGAATAATTGATCCGACAATCCCAACTATGGTCCTAACACATTTTATACTCATAATAATAATATAAAAATTATATTATTAATTTGCCCGGTATTCTGGAAATTTATTTAACTTATATCGTACGCCTAATTTATTTACGACGGTTTTCGTAAAAACTAAACAATGATCACCCGAACACCCAATATTTATATCCAACATATTTTCACAATTTTTATAACTTTATTATGTCCCAATTAACTTCATCATATTTTACTTCAACTCGTCACGGTTTATTTTTAGTTAACCCGGTACCCGGTACATTTTAAAAACTACAAATCTACACAAAATAATACAAGGTCACAAAAGTCTTACACTCCAACCCCCCCCCCCCCCCTCCATAAATGCCGCCCCCCCCCCCCCATGATTTCTTTCCCCATTTTATGGATCTTGTCCAATTCAATTATATATAACTTATACTTATCATTTTCTTTCATTTCATTTTCCAAAATACACCAAGTAAACTCTCTTATCTCTTTTTCTCTTCATGTATAATCGGCCATGAACACAACACCAAGAAGAATCCATGGATTTTTGAAGATCAAGTGTTATTTGGGTCTCATATGTTTTCCTTGTTAGGGTTTTGTGATAAAACCCTAGGTTCTTTACATAATCATCTTCAAAACTCATCCAATCATCAAGTAAGCTTCAAGATCACTTGTAGATCTTTCCATACTTTCATTTTTCTAGTTTCATGTTGTTTATTCAAGATCTATATGCATATGATAGTTTATACCACTCTATTTATACTTTTTATAACTTATGAACTCTAGAAATGGATTATAGTTAGATCCTTGTTAGATCCCCTTGATTTATGATGTTTAGGAACCCATGACACCCTAAGAAGGTGTATGGTAGGATTAGACTAGTTTTGTGGTGATTGAAAGTGGTTTGGTTGAAGTTGGAACTAGATTAGAACACTAGAAATGATTTTTGAAAATATATAAAAACCTACTGTCCTTAAAATGAAAACGTGGCCAACTCAGTGGGTTTGGGGTAACTTTTGACCAAATATTTAGAAAATACTTTCCGAGACGGAACTATGGCCGAAAACGGGGATGAAAACGAGTTAATAACGAAGGAGATACGCCAAAAACGGGTTTAACGACGAAAACTATATTTTCTGAAAACTGCATGCTGTTTGGCATTTTTAGACGGACAAATAGAGGCGTTAAACGTAACCTAGAGGAGCCGAGCTATTGAAAATATATTAGTATGTTGTCCCACGATTCCGGGAATGTAAAGAACGTAGAAAACGAGCTTAAAACGACCAAGTTATACACTTTTGAAACTAGGCGAACTATATATATATTTGACAACATCTAATAGCAAATATTCTCTTAAGTTATGGAAACACTGTAATTCAACGCCAACGCTTATTTTCAAACTACGAGTGGTATAGGCTTCATGTGCATGTACATTCATCGCATCCCCTCATAATTTAAGTAGATCGTATCATTCGTTCATTATAGGTCGCGGTTAGAGATCGAACCTCATTTCTGTGTAACCACTTTTGTCTTCGTAGCTATTCGTACCAGGTGAGTCATAGCCCCTACTCTTTTAAATTGTTTTGTCAACTTTTGGGGGAGAATACATGCTCGTTTTTACTTGAACTATTACTTGACTCTTTAAACATGGTTTTGACTTGAACTTTATTATGAACTTTTGAACTTGTTTTGAACTTTGGAACTTGACTTGACTTTTGAACTTGACTTAAACTTTTGACACTAATGTACCGTACGTACTTTGACTTAAAGTCTCCCTTGTTCGGAGCAACACTATGAAGTCTCCCTTGTTCGGAGCAACGTTATAAAGTCTCTCATGTTCAGAGCATCCTAATAAATCTCGCCATGGTGGAGTGACTAATAATTCTTCACCAAGTCGGTGGAGTGACTAATAATTCTTTGCCTAGGTGGCGGAGTGACTTGAAGTCTCCCATGTTCGGAGCAACATTATAAAGTCTCCCTTGTTCGGAGCGGCCTTGACTTATTATTGACCACGGGTGCTTGACTACTAGACCTAAACTATTTTAGCAGTGGGTTGTGAACACACAGGTTACAAGTCTCTTATGGCGGGACTTGTAACTGAGTGGATTTACGATGCCTTTGCTGTGTGATCACTTTTCTATAAACTTTATTTGTTAAACAACTCTATGAACTCACCAACCTCGTGTTGACACTTTAGCATGTATTTTCAGGTTTTAACCTATGGCACGCTACAGGAGGTTTTGGCAGGGCATGGCATGGTCATAGAAGACTCTGATTATTTATATGGGGACCGTTTTAAACTATTTTTAAGGGCCTACTTCCGCACTACTTTTAACAATGTAAATTTAACATTTTTGATTTAACTCTTTATTCTAAATGATTCAAATGAAAACCATTTTTGAACTTGTGTTGTAATACCAATTAAGTTACACCCCAGCTACACGTATGCTTCCGCTGGACCCGATTTTGGGGGTGTGACAGATTGGTATCAGAGCTTTGGCTATAGCGAACTAAGTGTTTTTAAAACCTAGACTATAGCTACTTTTATGAAAAACTTAACCCTATGACCGTCATGTGCCTGCCTGCCAAGCTGAAGCCTCATTGTGGTTTGTTGCTGGCTTAGGTGATGAGATTTGTGTCTCATTATCTGGTATATTATGTTCATCTGTTCTAATTGATCTCTATCATTGTCTTTCATATGAGCATGTTCACGTATCATATATGTCACCCTGTTATGTTTCTCCTGGCATAGTTTCATCATTTGACCTCGAGTTTGGTCACCTGCCTTAGTCTTTCTGTACGTCTTGGTAGTATAACTGAGCTGAGTATTTCAAAATTCATGGAACCTCGGTGGAATATAGACTAGTCACCTATATTCAACCCGGGATAGTGGGACATAGGCTGACTACCTATATCCGACTCAGAAATGAATTTTGCAACACTGAGAATGGTTATAATAAAATTCTGTCTGGATTGAATCCTCTACTCAATTTCCGAATGTTTCATTCATGTGTGTGTGTACCCTCGTTGTCAGAACGCTTATCCTTTTCATCACTTCGTAAACCGCCGCCTGGAAGCACGTCAACTTGTCATTTCATCTCATGAATCTTCACCTTTATAACACTTCGGAGACCAACGTTAACTGAACTTCGGGACGAAGTTCCCTTATGGGGTAGAGACTGTCACAACTCGTAAATTTTGGTCTTTTCCCGAACTTTCAACATTTACTATTCATCGGTTACTATTCATCGATCACTATTCATCATTTTACTATTCATCATTTTTTAGGTCAGTTTGATATTCTGAGAAGCGTTTTAAAATTTTACTATTCATAAAACACTATTCACCTCCGGAGAAAATTTGTCATTTATACGTGGGTTGCGTCATTTTTGTAAACGTACGATTTTTAACCTAAGAAACGTTATCTTATGAACTAATATTTTGAATAATTGATCCGACAATCCCAACTATGGTCCTAACCAGGGTTCTAAATAGCGCGCCATAGCGGCGCTATAGCGGCGCCATAGCGCGAGGCGTGGCCTCCACGTTACGAAACAGGCCAAGGCGTCTTCTTAAGGCGTAGCGTGTTATGAAGCGCGAAAAAGCGTGGTAAGGCGTGCTATAGCGTGAAGCGTGGCGCTTTATTTTGAAGCTTTTGTACGATTTAGTGATTTTCTATTATTGGGCTAGAAGGAACTTGGGCTTGGGCTAACTTTATAAATCAAATGCTAAAAGATAATATAAAAAGTGAATGTGAATATGTGAATGTGATGTTTTATACCATAGTTTTTAGGTTTTTACATTTTATCTTTTAGCAGTTTACTCTTACGGAGAAGGTTTTATTTAAAGAAATGACGAAAAATGCAATAATAGTTTAGCTTTTTGAGTTTATTTCTTATCTATAACGCGTTTTGTAAACTTGATGTGTATATATATATATATATATATATATATATATATATATATATATATATATATATATATATATATATATATATATAAATCTATAAAAAATTATGCCGCCTTGGTCACGCCTCAAAAAACGCTATAGCTTCGCTATAGCTCGTATAGCTTGAGGCTTGGCTTCGCCGCCACGCCACGCCTCACGCTATTTATAACCTTGGTCCTAACACATTTTATACTCATAATAATAATATAAAAATTATATTATTAATTTGCCCGGTATTCTGGAAATTTATTTAACTTATATCGTACGCCTAATTTATTTACGACGGTTTTCGTAAAAATAAACAATGATCACCCGAACACCCAATATTTATATCCAACATATTTTCACAATTTTTATAACTTTATTATGTCCCAATTAACTTCATCATATTTTACTTCAACTCGTCACGGTTTATTTTTAGTTAACCCGGTACCCGGTACATTTTAAAAACTACAAATCTACACAAAATAATACAAGGTCACAAAAGTCTTACACTCCAACCCCCCCCCCCTCCATAAATGCCGCCCCCCCCCCCCCCCCCATGATTTATTTCCCCATTTTATGGATCTTGTCCAATTCAATTATATATAACTTATACTTATCATTTTCTTTCATTTCATTTTCCAAAATACACCAAGTAAACTCTCTTATCTCTTTTTCTCTTCATGTATAATCGGCCATGAACACAACACCAAGAAGAATCCATGGATTTTTGAAGATCAAGTGTTATTTGGGTCTCATATGTTTTCCTTGTTAGGGTTTTGTGATAAAACCCTAGGTTCTTTACATAATCATCTTCAAAACTCATCCAATCATCAAGTAAGCTTCAAGATCCCTTGTAGATCTTTCCATACTTTCATTTTTCTAGTTTCATGTTGTTTATTCAAGATCTATATGCATATGATAGTTTATACCACTCTATTTATACTTTTTATAACTTATGAACTCTAGAAATGGATTATAGTTAGATCCTTGTTAGATCCCCTTGATTTATGATGTTTAGGAACCCATGACACCCTAAGAAGGTGTATGGTAGGATTAGACTAGTTTTGTGGTGATTGAAAGTGGTTTGGTTGAAGTTGGAACTAGATTAGAACACTAGAAATGATTTTTGAAAATATATAAAAACCTACTGTCCTTAAAATGAAAACGTGGCCAACTCAGTGGGTTTGGGGTAACTTTTGACCAAATATTTAGAAAATACTTTCCGAGACGGAACTATGGCCGAAAACGGGGATGAAAACGAGTTAATAACGAAGGAGATACGCCA
The DNA here is from genome assembly GCA_030686995.1 of Artemisia argyi. Classification (NCBI taxonomy): domain Eukaryota; kingdom Viridiplantae; phylum Streptophyta; class Magnoliopsida; order Asterales; family Asteraceae; genus Artemisia; species Artemisia argyi. The sequence continues at coordinate 54,386,064 of CM060683.1, read as the reverse complement.
AAAACGGGTTTAACGACGAAAACTATATTTTCTGAAAACTGCATGCTGTTTGGCATTTTTAGACGGACAAATAGAGGCGTTAAACGTAACCTAGAGGAGCCGAGCTATTGAAAATATATTAGTATGTTGTCCCACGATTCCGGGAATGTAAAGAACGTAGAAAACGAGCTTAAAACGACCAAGTTATACACTTTTGAAACTAGGCGAACTATATATATATTTGACAACATCTAATAGCAAATATTCTCTTAAGTTATGGAAACACTATAATTCAACGCCAACACTTATTTTCAAACTACGAGTGGTATAGGCTTCATGTGCATGTACATTCATCGCATCCCCTCATAATTTAAGTAGATCGTATCATTCGTTCATTATAGGTCGCGGTTAGAGATCGAACCTCATTTCTGTGTAACCATTTTTGTCTTCGTAGCTATTCGTACCAGGTGAGTCATAGCCCCTACTCTTTTAAATTGTTTTGTCAACTTTTGGGGGAGAATACATGCTCGTTTTTACTTGAACTATTACTTGACTCTTTAAACATGGCTTTGACTTGAACTTTATTATGAACTTTTGAACTTGTTTTGAACTTTGGAACTTGACTTGACTTTTGAACTTGACTTAAACTTTTGACACTAATGTACCGTACGTACTTTGACTTAAAGTCTCCCTTGTTCGGAGCAACACTATGAAGTCTCCCTTGTTCGGAGCAACGTTATAAAGTCTCTCATGTTCAGAGCATCCTAATAAATCTCGCCATGGTGGAGTGACTAATAATTCTTCACCAAGTCGGTGGAGTGACTAATAATTCTTTGCCTAGGTGGCGGAGTGACTTGAAGTCTCCCATGTTCGGAGCAACATTATAAAGTCTCCCTTGTTCGGAGCGGCCTTGACTTATTATTGACCACGGGTGCTTGACTACTAGACCTAAACTATTTTAGCAGTGGGTTGTGAACACACAGGTTACAAGTCTCTTATGGCGGGACTTGTAACTGAGTGGATTTACGATGCCTTTGCTGTGTGATCACTTTTCTATAAACTTTATTTGTTAAACAACTCTATGAACTCACCAACCTCGTGTTGACACTTTAGCATGTATTTTCAGGTTTTAACCTATGGCACGCTACAGGAGGTTTTGGCAGGGCATGGCATGGTCATAGAAGACTCTGATTATTTATATGGGGACCGTTTTAAACTATTTTTAAGGGCCTACTTCCGCACTACTTTTAACAATGTAAATTTAACATTTTTGATTTAACTCTTTATTCTAAATGATTCAAATGAAAACCATTTTTGAACTTGTGTTGTAATACCAATTGAGTTACACCCCAGCTACACGTATGCTTCCGCTGGACCCGATTTTGGGGGTGTGACAGGTAGAAAATGTTACTTTTTGACTAACTCGAGTTCGGGTAGACTCAATTGACCGAATAAGGGTTTTCTAATAATTTTTTTAATATATTTTTCTAAAATTATATTTGTAAATTTTATTGAACTAGGCAATTTTTTTAGTCATAACTTATATTCGGGTTGATCCGAACCCGAATATACACGAACTGACTGGATCCGATCGAATAGACCCGAACTCGAGTAAACTGAAATCTTAATAGAGTCGGATTTGGGTATGTCTTTTTTGTCTCAACCCGAATTAAGCCGACTTGAATTTACCCAAATCCGACCAACCTGAGTAAACTTATAACACCTCTAGTTGCAACTAGGGGTGTTAGCCGGGTTCTGTTCTTCTTGCTCGACTAAATTTAGGTCGGGTTAAGTCGTGTTGAATACATACCCAAACCCAACCATATTTAGATTACGGGTCCGTTTAGGTCAAGTCGAGTCGCTTCTATTTGGGTCGGGTTCGAGTCAAGTCGAATATGAGTAAAATGCTCATAAAATTGCCTATATGTACTAGGTTTAAATATATAATTTATAAAAAAAATAACATATAAAATATAAAAGATCCTTATTCGAGTGAATCTAGTCAAGCCAAATTTGAGTTAGGTAAACAAATTTAACCAATTAACCTGATACCCGACCTTACTTAGCATTCGAGTTTTTCGGATTGTTTGTTGAAACGAGTAAACAATTAAAATTACTAATCTGAATAAGCTTAATCAAGATCGGGTCGGGTCACCCTCTTTAACACCCTTAATTTCAAACATACTAAACATTAGTAAAAACAAATTTTTTTTTTACTTATATGAACCTAAAATAAATTCCAAACCAAACACATGCATAAAAAAATCTTGCTGAATACTCCTCTTAGTAACAAAATCATTTGAGCATAAAAATGAAAACAACAAATCACCTAAACTCAACAGCACTTTCTAAAAATAACCCTTACATTAGTCACGCCTATGTCACGTGACTCGCTTGTGTAAGTCTCACTTCCTATTAATTCACACCAAATATCACACACACAAAAAAAAACACACACACAAAAAATGATATCCAACACAGTAGAAGAACCACCTAAACTCCCACTTCACACCATCCCATACCACCATGATGAACAACCCTCCGGCATGCGAACACCACCACTGCAAACCACCACAGCCACCGTACCATTCAGGTGGGAAGAACAACCTGGCAAACCTAGACCATGCACCGACATGATCATAGCACCACCACAACAACAAAAATGTCTTGAACTACCTCCTAGGTTAACCAAAATAGAATCCAAAACACTTTCACCCACAACTGTCTTAGATGGTCCAAGTGACCTCAAGGGTAATAAGACCTTATTGTCATCTTCTTTTAGGTTTTCTAAAGAAAGACGTCGTTTGGAGGGAAGACATAATAAGTCGTTTGATAGTTGTGACAGTTGGAGTACTCCTGTTGAGGATAATAGTGGTCAGCATGTGATGTTGTTGGGTGGTGGTGGTAGTGCTAAGGGTATTTTTGGGTCTTTTAGGTTTAATAATAGTAATAAGCATAACAAAGTGAAGGGTAGTTCTGTGATTTCACCATTGTCAACAATGGACAATAGTTTTTTTGAAGAAAAAAAGGGAAAGAGATTGAGGAGGAATTCGAGTTTGTCAAAAGTAACAAGGTCCCACTTTTGGGTAAGCACATTTTTCTTCTTCTAATTTTTGTGTTTAATTTGGCAGTTTTTATGTTCTATTTATTGTGGATGCGAATTATTATTCTAGAAAATCAAATGTTATACTCCATCATATTAGCTTTTCAAAAACGTTATAACTCATTAAAGTTAAGAACGTTGTCTATCTAATATAGATGTTTTCCATAAATTTAGGATGCTCAATGTTAATCATACAATTTTGTTTTATAAGTTAAAATTTGTAGATAGACACTTATTGTAAAAACGAATTAAATTAGAAGATGATTAGTATAATTTTAAAGAAATGGCTTAAAGTATAGTCATAAGGGTTATGTTTAGAGTATTTAGACACCCATTAAGGGTTATATTTGCATGTCCTTTGATAGAATGTGAAAAATATTACTTTAATACGGGGTTAGATCACATACGACAATCCGATCACCAACAATGTATATTTTAGTAGTAATGTTGTGATAAAATAAGGGATTATTTAATATTTTGTTAATGAATGGTTGTCGGACGCTAAATTAATAAATTGCAGAATGGGGTATTTAAATGGGTTTTTTTAATGTGTGCCCTGGGGGCACACGTTAAGAACACCAAAAGGACAATGGGCCCCACGAAAAAGTACATCCGGACCCACAGAAAAACCCTATTTAAATAGTGAAAGGTGTTTAGTGCGTGATTTGGTACATATTAGATTAGTTCTGAAGAATTTTCAAAGTTGCATATTTGTGTGCTTTATTTACGAGTCTTTGGCATCTCTTTTAGTGTTTTCTAATTGTGTAGTCATTTGATCAACTTAGAAGTGGCCGCACCAAGCCGACACCATTCCAAATATTATTAAAAGAAAAAAAAAAAGGAAAAAGAAAAAAAGAAGAGGATATAATATACTTATAAATTATAAACTTGTTGAAAGAATAAGAATTTTATGATATTTTAATATGTAAAATGTTACTAGCGATGAAAGAAACCGAAAGCAAAGTTGATACAAATGAGTGGTTGTAAGTAAAGGAGACGCATAATTTAAGAGAAGTCAGCCAAAATCAAAGCAAAATTTGAGGCATTACTCCTAAATTTAAAACCAATTAACATGTACCAAACTAATAATATGACATTGACTCCATATCACAACCCCAAAAACCTCTTAACAAACGCACCTTAGTTTTCAAATAATCATTAATTTCAAATATTTAAAACAAGTTATCTACCTATCTTGTTGCACCCTTCCATTACAGTTGATAGTTCAACGTGTTTTATTTACGTGTTAGCTACGCAAGTTATTCTCTAACCATGTATTCTAAATTTGGTGGAGATAAAAATATATTTCAAATAACATTATCATTCAAAAATTATTCCTCTCCAACCATGTATTTCAAATATGAAATATTTAGTGCCAAAAAGATATCTAATACTTTCCTCCGTCTCAAAATAAGTGTTCACTTTAACTTTTCAAAGTCCAACTGGTTAAACGTTGACTTTAAATATTTTTGTTGTGTCATATGATTGTTGATGAAAAATTATACCAACGAAAAATAGACTTAAAACTAAATCATTCATATATTTTGAATCAAGCATTATATAACACTCTCAAAAATAGATAAAGTCAAAATTGAATCAGTTTAACTCAGTAAAGTTAAACTGGACACTTATTTTGAGACGGAGGGAGTATATTATATTGATAAACTAATCAATTAATACTACTATATAAAATATTTAGAGGATAAATAGTGATCTATATTTCAATTATGAAATATAATGATTAACTTTTTTTGTTGAAACATAGAACAAAAATACATAGAGTACGGTTGGAGATTATTTTTGTATCTTCAATTTTCATATATAGAGACAAAATTTTGGAAAATAAGGTTGGAGATGTCGTAACAATGTTTGACAACTTTTTTCACCATACACGTATGGTATTATTTGTGTTTTGATCGGTACATACATGATGCAAATTGGTATTTTTAGACCGTTAGGTCCATTTGGACTAGTTTGAGTAGTAGTCCCTACAAAGTTTACTTCAATTATTGTAAAAATAAAAATAGTTAACATGTTTAAATAATTGTTTTCATTAAATGAATGTTACCCTTTTAGTTGATTATTAATCAGTATTAAATATGCATGAATGAGTCAAATTTGAGTAATTAGAAAAAGCAGAAAATAATGTAGGAGGACCCATTTAAAGGTATTGAAAGTGGGACCTATTTTAATAGCAAGAAACGTCAATCATATACGCTGGCAGCAGCATTCCATGCACGTTGTGACACACAACCGGTAGCTAGAATTTCAGTCCGTGAAGTATGAGCATCTTGAAATGCTAAGAATTTTACCTAAGTCTATGCCACATACTGTATTATATTTGAGCATTATTAAACCTTTCTATAATAACTAATCCTGTTACACACACAATAATATTATATGTATTTTTTTTCACTCATTCTATCTTTACATCCAAGCCGTGAATTCTGACACTTGTCAAAATCCTGTAGGTAAAAAGATAAGTAAAAGTAATTTGTAGGAAGAAATATCCTTTTCCATTATATTTTCGTAAACTAATAGTAGTTGTATAAACTTACTTCTTCAATGCTACTATAAATTTCATTAAATAACAATTCTAAATATATAATTTGTTAAAATGAACTTGCCTTTCCACTCATTTTTCTCTCTTCATGAACTTCCCTTTCTCAACCATATAAACTTGGTGCTCCAATGTAGGTTTATGCACATGAACTCCACCCAAGTTTTCTCCACCTGTATAAACTTGGTGCTCCAATAGTCCAATGTAGGTTTATGCGCATGAACTCCACCCAAGTTTCATGTCACCACTCACCATAGACACAGTCTATAAACCTTCATATAGAAGATGCTATAACAATGCTTATGACTTTTGCTGATATTTATATACTAGGCATATGTTAGAGTGCACTTGATAAATGGAGTTGTATGTGACTTCTACCTATAATAAACGTTAACTAAACTTAAAAATTCCTTAGCTTAACATAATCTTGATTTAATGAACAAAAACTTTTTGTTTTACCATACCGTAACTTGTAGTTAGTTGACACATGTTAACAAAACCAAAATGTTAACTAATACACTTGTCAATTTGTCATTATTAATCATTTATATATGCAGGCAACGCTTTACGAAGGAATTAAGCAAGTGGTTCCATGGAGGAAGAGATCGAAGAACGAAAGATATAGTTTTTGACTTGCTGTCATTGATCCATGGAGGAAGGGATCGAAGAACGAAAGATAAAATGTTTACTAATACATTAGTCTGTTGTCTATAGAGATGTCTGTGTTGGATTTCGATGCAAAACGTGTATGTATAATTGTCTTCATCGTTTATATCTTCTTGTGTTACGAAGATTGGCATTCATGGTATGTCAACTGTATTTCTCCAATTTCATTTTCATTATTTAGGAATAAATACGGCATGGTTTCGGGATGATCAAGAGCATTCCGCTAAACTTTTCTCATCCAAATCACATTTAGACCAGTTTACATGTATTCCAATTTCGGCTAGTCTCACTCCTGGTGTTGCTCTTCTAAGCCAGAAGAGTTGCCGGAGCTATTATTTGTAAGGTGAACAATGACTGGTGTCAAAAGACATTCGGAATCAGGGTGTTCCCGTCAATCTCTACACTTTTTTGTGAAATGTACGAACAAATTTGTCACACATGGACCATGTGATCGTAAAACACTTCATTTATCAATTATCATAACCAAAATTGTCGGTTTATCATTAACCCATTATTTTTCTTTGTACAAATAGATGAAAACGACAAGTGCATTATTTTACTTGCACAGCAATTTATGAAGTCTATAGTCTTGCACTTTCGCTAAGTGGAAAACGCTTTTTTTTAATGTTATTTTTTGAGACTCTTGTACCACCCATCTCTCAAAAGTCTAAAATGATATTTAAAGTCACACTATCTTAATTCGTGAACACACTCACATTACTATTAGGCAGGTCGACAAGAGACAGGTGAGCCTCTCACCATGCTACCATCTCATGCGCTATCTCCTTGCACACCATGTCCACTTACGCACAAAACTCACTCCCAAGAATACTTATTGTGAACGACTCACCTTGCAACATTCATAGAAAATCGGGGCCCATTTAATGTATTCGAACGTTTAAAAAAAAAATAACTGTTGCATATTTATTAAAAAAAAAATCACAATACCCAATTTTCTTTCTTTTATAAATACCAACTAAACCATTTTTTTTTAAACACAACTCCACTATTTTGTTCTAACATTAAGAAATCATCTAAACTTCTAATATAACTTGTCGTCTCACTCATACCGTTGAACAAATGCAAAAGTATATTAAAAAACAATGCGATGAAGACGATGCGGCTCGACAACAGGTTGTTGTCGAATTTATCAAGCAATTTGAGTTCGCAAAGGCAAAGAAACAACGATAGAGACAACGATACGCGGAGTGCAAAGACATTTCTGCGGAAAAAAAAACTGTGATTGACCAATTTTTTAGCGATGAATCCAAGAAAGAGGTCGCCATTAGTGAGACGTTGTTGGGTGTGTTTCACAAATACAGGCCCAATTCAGCAACAAGATCCGTTGAAGTTATGAGAAAAACAAAATTGTTGGTTCTGTATCACAACAAAACCAACAATTTGGGCAAGGTGCATCAACTCCATCTAATGCACCAAGATTTACAGAGCAACAACATTATCAACCTCAGCTGATTCAATTTGGGCTGTTATGATAAAGAGGCGGTTGATGAGCATGGCTTAACTGCAAGCCAACATTATCAAATGATGCAAGATGAACAGGCATTCAGAGAATTTAAAACAGAAAAAGCAAAGCTTCAACACGAGTGAGTATAGGTCTCCTTCGTATGATTATGCATGCGGGGAGCATTCAGATTATGATATGTTTATGTATTTTGTATCGTATATTCTTTTTCGTATTGCATCGTATAGTATTTTATGTAATGTTTATTTTATGTTTATGTAATGTTTTAAAGCTATGTACTATTTTTATTCCAAGAAGTTTATGCAACGTTTTAATTTCGTACGTTGTGTTTTTAAATTTGAACGTTTGCGTTTTTATATTTTTACATTTATGTTTTTAATTGTATAAGTATTAAAAAAATGGGAGTTAAGGTGAACATGGTGTTGCCTTTCCCACAAAATGGTAAGTGGGAGTGAGTGGAAGTGAGAGGAGAGAGAAAGGTGATGTGCCGCTGAGATATAAGGTGAAGTTAACGTTGGCTTGCCTTCTAGCCTTAGGCCAAACGCCTTAGTCATGCATGAAGGTTCGGTTGCTAAAGACATGCATCATCTTTATTAATGAAATTTTGTTCAAGTGTTGCAATTTAAATAACATTTAAGCGGCATAATATTTTTTTTTCAAGTTTTGTGGTATGGAATGTATAGGTTGTTCGGTTTAGAGATGGTACATTGAATTTAGTTAGTTGGTTTGGTTGGGAATGTCCTGCGGCAATTAGTGTATAGGGTGTGGGTTTCAGGAAGAGGGTCTTCCCGAAGTGAAATGTCACCCTACCTATCTGCAAAACAAAATTCTTTTTCCTCTCGGGACTTTAATGCCGCATGATTTAATGTGACTGCCAACAGAGAAGAATACTATTTTATTGTGAGTGGGAAGAGAGAGGGGATAATATTTTATTTTTGTGAGAGTTTGTATTTGTATTTTGGAGGTATTTTTAAATGATAAAAGTGAGAAAAAAAAAATATTAGAAGAGAGATAAGGTGCTGCAATTGTTGTGGGAAAGTTGAAAGAAAAAAATTTAGGCATGTGCCACTGCCTCGGAAATAATCGATCGAACCACTGTGGTGGTGGTTGTTGAAATCGATCGCCGGCATGTTTTTTGCATAATCGATCGTTCCAACGAATGATATTTGTAGCATCATGCATTTCATGCAATCCCAAAAAAAAATGTACCGTTTGATTTTTTTTTCTTCTTTTTTTTTTTTTGTTTTTTTTAATTTTAAACATTTTCATCCTATAAATACCCAAATCAAACCCACTTTCAAAAACACACTTTCAAACATAATTCAAACAACAAATCAAACAAAAAAATGGCTTGTAAACTTCCTAACACTGTCAAACAAGTTCAAAACTATGTCAAAAAACAAGTCGAAATAGACGACAATGAACGCCAAGATGCAATTATCGAAGTTATTAAGAAGTTTGAGCTGTCGAAGTTACGCAAACAACGTCTGAGAACACGATACACAGAGTGCAAAGATATCTCTGTAGTCAGAAAATTTGTGATCGACCAGTTTTTGTCAATGAGTTTCGCAAAGACGGTGATGTTGTTGAAACATTTGTGGGGTTGTGTGCAGAAGATAGAGAACGAAAAATCCAACAAGATACGTTGGAGTTTTGAAGAGAATATGGCAGCTGCTGATGCACAACAACAACAACAACAATTTGTGCAAGGTGCATCAAGTTCATCTGCACCAAGAGTTGTTGAGCCACAACAACAGCAACCTTATCTTGATCACTTTCAGCTAAGTTTTGAGGAAAATGTGAAACCTGCTGATGATGGCTGGAACTCTGAGGATGAGCGGGAGCTGAGCAGGTTGGAAGCTCAGATCAAACAAGAGAGGTTTGCGAGCTTTGATCCGTACGACAACGGTTACGACTCCAAAAACTCTCAAACTTGGGATCACCCAGATTATAATTGAAGTTTTAGTTTTTAATTTACTATTGTAATGTTTTAATTTCTGTTTGTGTAACGTTTATGTTTATATTAATAAAAAAGTTACATTTGTGTTAAAAGATCTTGCCTTCTATTTGATTTTTGAATTTAAAAGATCCCGCCCTCTATTTGATTTTTGAATTTAAAATGTATCATGCTTTATGTTTGAATTTTTAATTTAAAAATATCCCGCTTCTTATATTATCCCCTATAAATAACACACTATACAATACACAATGAATAATCGTTGGTCAATGGAAGAAGAATACTTGCTAGCTAACGTATGGCTTGAAGTTCACGATTTCAGAGACCTTGTGAATGGACGTTCTTTTTGGAATGAAGTTACACAAAGGTTCAGCGATCAGACTGATGGTGAGCACCGTAATAAAAATAGTATTACGGCTCAATGGAATAGAATCAACCTTGAATGTCGTCAATATAATGCTATTTACAAAGAGTTGCTGCGTACAAGTCAAGACCCTTGTCGTCTTAGCAATGCAAACCGAATTTATTATGAACAGCATGGGAGAGGGATAAATTATCAACATGTGTGGTTCATTCTGAGAAACACAGATGCATGGGACAGAGACGATGAGTAATGGTGTTTTATGTTAAGTATTTTCGTATCGTGTTTTATTTGTTTTCCGTATCGTGTTTTATCATGTAATGTTTACGTTTAATTTTTAGTTGTTTAATTCCGTATCGTTTCGTTTATGTAATGTTTACGTTTTATTAATAAAATTTGTGTTTGTGTTAAAAAATATTTTTTTTTAAATAAAAATAAAGTAATATGATGCAATATGGGTTTCCACTGTGATGAGAGAGGTGAATATAGGTTGAAGAGAGAGAAAGCTGAGATGGCAGTCGGAAAGATGATGCAATATAGGTCACCACTGTCACAAGCCTTAGAAAGAGAAAAAGCTGATGTGGAGCTAACGCGGCGAGGGAAAAACTATCACCACACCCTCCACCCTTAGGTCTTCATCGGTTATGTTATTGGGTTGTTTAGTTTATTCGATTCAACTAGGTTAGTTAAATTTTTTTAGGTAAAATCGAAAACTGAACCGAATCGAATTTAAATTGGATTAAACCGGACAAAAAACCAAATTTTTATTTGGTTCAGTTTTTGTGTTGAACCTAAACTACATAATATATATATATATTTTTTTCATTTAATTATATAGATTTTAGCAAAAAAAATATTTCAAGTCTAAAAAGTTTATATTTATACAATAAATGAGTTTTAATATATATATATATATATATATATATATATATATATATATATATATATATATATATATATATATATATATATATATATATATATATATATATAGGGAAGGGTTAATGTGAGATCAAACTTTAAGTTGTAAAAATAAGATCTAGTCTAAACAACAACTAAAACCATTTTATAAATAACCATATTAGCAATAATACTCAAAAAAATAAAGTATTGATACGAAGTAACATTTTAGCAAGTAATAACCAATTGATACATGAGTTTGTATTAGTAATACACAACTATAAATTTACATGTCGAATAAAAGTGTATCACCTTAACTTGATACATTACATGTCAAATCAAAGTGTATCACCTTAGTTTCGTCAATTTAAAAAAGAAAATCATTGGAACTTTAAAAAGTTTAGTTGTAATCATTAAAAAATTAATTTTATTTTAACGTGAGTGTCACTTGTCAAATTTTAGTTGGATCTTATTTTTACAACTTTAATATTGATCTTATTTGATCTAGATTATATATATATATATATATATATATATATATATATATATATATATATATATATATATATATATATATATATATATATATATATATGGTGAGGTTATTATAAAAAGTCTCTTATAATAAAAAGGGTAGAAAAAATTGTGGGAGTGACATGTGTCACCCCCATGCCACATCATATGACACGTGTCACCCCCACCCCACACCCCCCCTCCCCCCGCCGAAATTTTTTCCCCCCACCAAAAAGAATTTTTTTTTGAGGCAAAAAAATTTTTTTTTCCCGCCAAAAAATTTTACTGCATCACTGTTATAAATTTACTGCATCACGGTTATAAAGTTAGTGCATCACGTTTACTGCATCACAATTATGATTTTACTGCATCACGGTTACTGCATTCATGGTTATAAAGTTACTACATCAAAGTTATAAGAAACTGCGTCATCCTAAGTTTTCTGTATCATATGTGTGTAACTGCATCACGGTTACTGCATTCATGGTTATAAGTGTAGGATCGAAAATATGTATGATTCATGTGTTTCGGGAGGTCGAGGTTGATCAAAGATGATGAAAGTATTCATCTTTCTAGTGTGAGAAAGTAGAGAGAGGGTGGAGAATAAAAGGAACTTGATTAATAAAACAATGAATACACAAAACCTAATGATTTCCCACACCCCTCATGGAGAGTCACGAGGGGTATTTATAGGCTCATTACATAATAAGTTTGCCTAATAACCACTAATAGTCCCTGAAGTTACTACTAGCTACATATCTAGTCCATTTCATTTGTGTGACGTTATCTTAATAAAATAGCGAGGCTAAAAATCTCCCTCCAAGATATCGTCACACGTGAATGGTTACAATGAGACCTATAAATACATTAACAATGTATAATTACAACAATAGTGAACTATGTTGATGATGTTGAAGCGCATAGTCTCTGTAGTCTAGATACTGAGGCAGACTTGAAGTTCTCTCTTCTTACGATCTCGGCGTTTGATCTTTGGCACTGACGGCACAGTTTCTTGTAGCTCTGAACTTCAACTGTAATGGTCTAGTTAGGTTATTACTCCCTCCTAACTAGTGAGCCTTTATTTCTTTTACCTGCTCCCTCCTGAACTGACAACTCTCTTTTCATCACGCAGCGGATAAAGTAGATTCAAAAGTGTAGGAACATGGTTGTCGTTCGGGTAGCAGCATAATAACATAACTCACATAGTATTGCACAGAAGGTTGGTAATACGCTCCGATGTACACATTATTAGTACTTCTTCGGTTATAGTGTAAGCACAATTCCCTCGAACAACCAACGTACTAGAGATGAAACACTACTTCTTTTGGCATGTTCTTCTCCCTTCTGATGGTTGCGATTTATCGAAATCATCATACTGTTTTGTGTACATGCCATAATTACCCGTACTTTACACTTCTGATGCAATATAGATAGACCATGAAAGCATAATTTTGTGACTATATGTCGCATAAATACTCTCAATACTTTTCTCTCAAATCAACCTTTAAACGAACCTCATTTGAATTCACCGGCTACTAGTAATGACCACATATGGAGACAACCCGATATGACCAACTTGAAAACGAAGTAATCATCCCATCTTGTGACTTAATGCTTGTACGATAGATGTGACTTAATACCTATACTGAGCACTACAACGTAACTCCTTTAAGTATGAGGTTGCACGAGATATTCGCCGCTTGAACAATCCACTACTTCGTGTGACACTGAGTACAACAATGTAATTCCTTTAAGTGATAGCTATACTGTGAGCACTACAACGTAACTCCTTATATCAGTAATAACTAGATTGTCAAGAATGAATTTTTTTAATTTGCGCAGACAAGTTATCTTCAAAAGTCGTGCATCCAACCACCCCTAGACTTTGAGATAAATAAGTACACTTTTTGAAATGCCACTTCAAAATCAAATCAATAATACCGTGCAAGAACCCCGTAGTCATTTTTGTTAAACATAGCAATTCTAGCCGTGAATAATGTATCCCCGTGAAAATATTGCAGTACTAAAATACCACTCTTATACCAAAAGTGCCAAAAATTTACACAATGTATTAAAAATACATTGGAAATAAATCATAATTTAGCCTAATTTTTTTGCAATTTTTGGATCCAATAAAGTCAGCCCAGCTTATGTTAACATTATAACCCAAAGTTAATGAACCTGAGCAAGCCCAAAATCTGATCTAGTCCACACCACAAAAACTTTAAGCCCGATCCCATCTAAGATGATATACCCGGTTAAAGATATAATAACCTAATATCACTCATGTGATCTTTAATCTAATCATACACACTTCTAGTATAATCCGCCTCCCATCTCTTACCTAACAACTCAATGTCAATCTCATAAAAAACAGATCACATCTCCAACAATCAAACATCAAAACCCCTTCATCATTTAATCTTAGTATCCATCTTTACAATCAAATCGAAGACAACCCTTTCATCATTTCTCTTGTTAAACGAAACACAATCATAGTCACAAAAAGCCCACCATATCTTTCTTGCTCTGACTTCATGCGTCTCACCTTCAAAGGAGAATGTCTTCAAGATCATCTAATTGGTCTCGGGTAGGTGATTACTTTGTTGTTGTGTTTTACAATCGAAACAAAGAGAGATTATAACACACTTGTTATAAATCTGCCTTGATTGGTTTCGTATATAAATGAAAGAAGCTAAGCTTCTCATAGGATCTGTGATGACTAATTCGTTTCAACTAGAAAAATCTTTTAGATTGTAGACAAAGTTGAAACTTTCTGAGATCCATCTATCGATTGTATGATATATGTTTTATAGATTGAGTCTTGTAGATGGAGTTGGACTTGTGATGTTGTAGTTGTCGAGATGGTGGAAATGGGATTAAGAAAGTGGTTTGTGGATCGGCTGTGTTTTTGCATTTTGTTTTTACTTTTTCCTTCATACCATTTGGACTGATGATGTATAAACTGAGGTCAACATATGAGTTTGGTATTTGGTTATGGTCAAACAATCTCTTCTTCATCTTCATCTTGTATTTGCGAAACTTTGCATATCTTTAATTTTTGAAACTTTGACACTTATCGAGAATACACATTTATCGAGAACGTGAATCAGACAAGCTTTTCGAAAAAGTAAAAATTTTTGAAAATATATATTCTCGAAAAAATAGTATATTTAAAAAACCTATTCTCGAAAACTAGTACATTTCGAAAAAGTATTCTCGAAAAATAGTACATATCAAGAACTTCTTATACAAGAAATTCTGATTTTTCCGGCGATTATTCCGACCAGCCTTTTTCGATGACATTTTTTACCACAAGATATGACCAGTTACGCCTTTACATTGACCACTTTCACGGATTGGTACAAAAAGTCTTGAACATCTGTTTGTAATGAACAGGACTAGAAACAGATGTATGAAACAGATACAAGGTTGAGACTTTTTGGTTATTTTTGACCATTTGATACATAAAACACTGTATAGAGAACTGTTCCCAGAAGATACGAAAAAAAATTCAGATCCACAAAAAGTGGGGTAAAAACAGCTTCTAAACATGTTACCAATCCACACAAATCATTGATATAACAACACCGTAGCTCTGATGCCAATTGTAGGATCGAAAATATGTATGATTCATGTGGTTCGGGAGGTCGAGGTTGATCAAAGATGATGAAAGTATTCATATTTCTAGTGAGAGAAAGTAGAGAGAGGGTGGAGAATAAAAGGAACTTGATTAATAAAACAATGAATACATAAAAGCTAATGATTTCCCACACCCCTCATGGAGAGTCATGAGGGGTATTTATAGGCTCATTACATAATAAGTTTGCCTAATGACCACTAATAGTCCCTGAAGTTACTACTAGCTACATATCTAGTCCATTTCATTTGTGTGACGTTATCTTAATAAAATAGCGAGGCTGACAATAAGTTACTGCATCATAGTTAAAAGAAACTGCATCATCATAAGTTTTCTGCATCATATATGTATATAACTGCATCACAATTAAAATACGATTATTTTTTTAAGTTTTGGTGTATCTTTATGATAAGTTACTGCATCATAGTTAATAGTTCAGTGCATCAACTATGCTGCGGTAACTTATAACCTTAATGCACTAAAATTTATAACTGTGATGCAGTTAAAAATTTGGCGGGAAAAAAAATTTCCCCCCCCCTCCAAAAATTTTTTTTTGGCGGGATTTTTTTTTTTTTTTTGGTTTGTTTTTTTTTGGGGGGGGGGGGGGTTGACACGTGTCATATGATGTGGCATGGGGTGACACATGTCGCTCTCACAATCCTTCCTACACTTTTTATTATAAGAGACTTTTTATTTTAACCCATATATATATATATATATATATATATATATATATATAGGGTGAGGATCAGGTACGTTTTTGTCTTTTAGTGTGGATGGTACGGACGAATCTCAGCCGTCCATCTAGTCAACTATCAGAAAAAGGTGGAGTGGCAATATCGTAAATATCCCGTCTTTTTTTTAAATCGTTACTAACATATTAGCTTTTTTTCTTAAAAAAAATCAAAAAAATCTAAAAAAAATAAAAAATAAAGAGGAAAACAAATATTAAGAATCGCTGAAAAAAAATTCAAAAAAAATCGTTTTCATCGTTAAAGGTATTGTGATATTAGCGTCTGATTTTGATATCACATAAACTTTTTTTTAATAATAAATTTAGTATCACAATAACTTTTTTAATATCATAAAAACTTTTTCTTAATAAAAATTGTTAATATCACCGTAACTATCATGTGTTTTTTAATATCACGATTCATTTTTACATTAAAAAAAGCTTAGTATCACTGTTGGTTTTATAATATAAACGTTTTATAAATATCACCGTATTATAATATCGTTAATATCATCATAATTATCATGCTTTATTAATATCAAAGTTAATTTTCTTAATATGACCGTAACTTTTCTTAATATCGTAATAAAAAAAACAATGATATTAAGTTTTTTTACAAATATCAAAGTAACTTTTTAAGTAAATATCGTTAATATCACAGTAGAACTCATAATATTGTTAATATCGTGGTAGGACTCATAATCACAAAAACAAAAAAATGCTCAGAAAAATCTGAAAAAAATTAAAAAATGAAAGAAGACAACAATAGTAAGTAGCCCTCAAAAGGAAAAAAATTAAAAAAATCATTTGCATGCTCAATTGGTACCGCGATAATAGCGTGTGTGTGTGATTAGATCTAGATCAGATCTGGATGGACGGTCCAGATCTGTCCGTACATCCGCACTAAAATCCAAAATCCGCATGTCATCCTCACTATATATATATATATATATATATATATATATATATATATATATATATATATATATATATATATATATATATATATATACAAATATCGCCTAAAAACGTTATTTATATTTTACGATCTTCGCTAAGTTTTGTTAACGACAAAATGTAAACTTTAGTTTCTAAGTAAAACATAATCTTAGTTTTAAAAACTTGCATAAACTAGACTTTTGCTACATTTTACATTTCATAAAACACAGCACTTTTTATTTCTTAAAATAGAATTGTCACATCACATTTATGGCAAGTTTTGTCAATATACATTTATAGAAAGAAAATGTGTTTGACTTACTATGTAGTTGCTTGCAAGTTTAGTGTTTGACTAGATGTTATGAGATGTGACATTGTTTGGTTTGCAAGGTGTAATGAGATGTGGCTTTGTTTGGTTTGCAAGATTTATTGCAAAACCAACTGCAAGCCCGGCGGAACCCTGGGGGTACACGGGCGGAACCCATCTGAGGGTTTCGCCGTATCCGCCAGGCCTGCAGAAGGCTTTGCTATAAATACCAAGCCACAAGTTGATTTTTGGCTTATCACTCTACATCATATTTTACACACACACATTCATTCTTTCATCTAACCCTTTAACATTTCATATGTGAAGTTTCTTTTTGTAGCAAAGAGATTCAGGAGCTCATTAAAAGTAACAAGTATTCAACACAACGTTGCAAGACTTGTTAGCTTAGCATTGTGTAGACTTGTGTAGTTTACATTTCGTTTGATTGTGTATTTTCAGTAGTGATCGGTTAGTATTTTAGTCCTCAAAATACAAAGTGTATTGGGAGTAGTTGTACCCTTGTAAAAGAACTAACGGGAGTGGTTGTACCCTTGGTAAAGAACTCGACATCTAGCTTAGTGTCGGTAAAAGTATAAGCGACGTGTAAGGTTTTCTCCGCCGGTGAAAGGAGCTTGTTGACTAGTGAAAGAAACTGTCGAGTTGGATACTCGGGGCGTGGACGTAGGGCAAGGAAAAAGAGTCCTTGTAGCCGAACCACGATAAATACTCGTGTTGTGGTTTGATCGTTTCTTTCATTTACTTGCATGTTATATATGGTGTTTGTGTATATATCTTTGATCAAACGGAAAGTTTCAAAGCTAACTAAAGAAGTTAAAAAGATTTTAAATGGTAAACTATTCAACCCCCTTCTAGTTTTCCACAATTGGCATCAAGAGCTACGTTACTCAAGCTTTTAAAATATATTGTGTTTTAAAACTTGAAACGATCCATGGATTTTGAAAATTACAAAGAAGGGCAATCTATGCAAAGACCACCACTCTTTGAAGCAAATGGTTTTATATATTGGAAAAACCGTTTTGAAACTTACGTGAAATCTAAAGATATAGATTTATGGTATATAATCATTGATGGTGATAACGTAGTTACAAACATTAAAGATGATGATCAAAAGAAATTGATTGGTAAAAATAATGAAGCTAAAATGATGCTTTACAATGCTTTGCCTAAGAAAGAATATGAAAGAGTCTTTATGTGTAAAACCGCCAAAGATATTTGGCAATCTTTAATTGTCACTCATCAAGGAAACTCACAAGTTAAAGATAACAAAATTGATCTTCTTGTTCAACAATATGAACAATTTGTTATTTCCGAAGATGAGATTATTGATAATGCTTTTGCTAGGTTTAACACTATTATTACTTCACTTAAAGCACTTGATGAATCTTTTTGTAGTAAGAACTTTGTCAGGAAATTTCTTAGAGCACTCCATCCGAAGTGGAGAGCAAAAGTGACGGCAATTGAAGAATCCAAAGATCTTTCAAGCATGTCACTTGATGAGTTAATTGGAAACCTCAAAGTTCATGAAATGGTAATCGAAAAAGATTCGGAACTAGTTAGAGGCAAGAAAGAAAAAGTAAGGTCTATTGCCTTGAAAGCTAGAGTCCAATCAAGTGATGATGAAGAATCTACTTCGGATAGTGATGATGAGGAATATGCTATGGCCGTTAGAGACTTCAAGAAGTTCTTTCGTAGAAGAGGGAAGTTTGTAAGGCAACCTAAAGATGACAAGAAAACTTTCCGAAAAGATCGTGATGATAGGAAAGGAAAAGTTGAAAGAAAATGCTATAGGTGTAGAGACACAAGTCATCTTGTAAGAGAATGTCCAAAACCACCCAAGAGCAAACCTCAACAAGCTTTTGTGGGTGGTGCTTGGAGTGACTATGAAGGAGATGACGATGAGCCAAAGAATGATGATATTGCTCTCATGGCTCACAACTCAAATGAAGTACTCTCCGACTCATCTTACTCCTCTATTGATGATGACACCTTAACAAAAGAATATAACAAAATTTGTGAATTGAGTTTAAAAATCATAAACAAAAATAAATTTTTGAAAACTAAAAAGGAGTTTTTAGAAAATGAAGTTTATGAGTTGAAAGAAAAAGCCAAGAGATTAGAAAAGAGTAAAGGTATTGACACATCATGCAAATCATGTGAAGAGCTTAAACTAGAAGTTGAGAAAGTTAAAATTACTCAAAATGATTTAATAAAACAACCACAAAGTTTAAGAAGTTCGATAAGAGCATTTCTTGTGCGGATGAAATTATGAAACTTCAAAAGTCACCCTTTGATAAAACAGGACTAGGATATACGAAAATGGAAACTTTAAAGGGTCAAACGAAACAAGAAAAGAATGCACAAGAAACTAACAAAACTGCTACAGCAGCCTGCGGATCAGACGGAACCCAATCCAGGGTTCCGCCCGTTGGACCCGAAGGTTCCGCCAGGTCTGCTGCAGCAGTAACTCCATCCACATCGGATCGTTCAAAATTTGTTAGAGTTACGTATAAAAATGGAACAAAACATGTGTTTAAAACTGGAGTAGGACTTAG
This sequence comes from Artemisia argyi, assembly GCA_030686995.1. Taxonomy (NCBI): domain Eukaryota; kingdom Viridiplantae; phylum Streptophyta; class Magnoliopsida; order Asterales; family Asteraceae; genus Artemisia; species Artemisia argyi. The sequence continues at coordinate 54,366,350 of CM060683.1, read as the reverse complement.
TAAAAATGAATTTAGAGCTAAGACTACTCAACCAAGACCTAAGATTCCAATTCCCAAACGCCTCTTTCCAAAGAGCAACTTCAACGCTCGACCAAACTACCAACATGTTTGGAACCAAAACACTCCAGGACATTACCAAACTCCAAAGTGCATGTCATGGAACCCTTATGCTCTATTTTCATACTTGGAACAAGTTAATGGTATGCTTAACCAAAATGGACCCATGAGAAATTGGAGACCAAATGTTTGAGTGTTTCTCATAAAATAGGTGTGCCTCAAAGTTTGTTTGGAACCGGATGAATGGATTAAAGATAGCGGTTGTTCAAGGCACATGACGGCTAACAAAAGCCTCTTCACTACTTATCACAAATGTGACGGAGGTAATGTTACGTTTGGTAGTAAAGCTAAGAGCAAAATCATCGGAAAAGGTACAATCTCTCATGACTCCCTTTTTATAGATGATGTAGCTCATGTTGATAACTTAGGTTTTAATCTTCTTAGTATTAGTCAACTTTGTCGTAATAAGTATAATGTCCTTTTTAGTGAAAACGGAAGTAAAATACTTAAAGATGGTATAACCATAGCCAAAGGTGTCCTTAAGAACAACGTATATGTCATGAAGATGGATCCAACATCTAGAGACAAACTTTGTCTTACCTCATTAGATGAATCTTCAACTTTATGGCATAGACGTTTAGGACACGCTAACATGAGACTAATCCAAAACCTCTCCTCCAAAGACTTAGTTTGAAACCTACCTAAGTTGAAATACGACCAACACTTTTGTGATGCTTGCAAAGTCGGTAAACAAGTCCATAGTAGCCATAAGGCTAAAAACTTGGTTTCTACATCTAGGTGTCTAGAACTTTTGCACATGGATTTAGTTGGTCCATCCGCTATACAAAGTTATGGAGGTAACTTCTACACTTTGGTTATAGTTGATGATTACTCAAGATATATTTGGACAAAATTTTTGAAATGTAAAAATGAAGCTTTTGATAAATTTGAGATTCTAAGTAAGAAAATTCAAAATCAAGTAGGGTTTAATATTGTGTCTATTAGAACGGATCACGGTCGTGAATTTGATAATGAATTTCAATTTGGAAACTTTTGTGATATTAATGGTATAACTCATAACTTTTCGGCTCCACGTACTCCTCAATCTAATAGTGTAGTAGAACGTAAAAACCGGACATTGCAAGAGATGAGTAGAACAATGCTTAATGAACAAAACATTCCAGAAAAGTTTTCGTGTAATGTCGTTGACATATCAACGTACATTTTAAATCGAGTCTTAATTAGACCATTTTTGAATAAAACTCCTTATGAACTATATAAAGGTAAAAAGCCTACATTAGGATACTTTAGAGTGTTTGGGAGTAAATGTTTCATTCTTAACACCAATGATTATCTCGCCAAATTTGACCCAAAGTCTTATGAAGGTATATTTCTTGGATATTCACAAAATAGTAAAGCGTACATTGTTTTGAACAAAGAAACCTTAAGAGTCGAGGAATCGTTGAACGTAACATTTGACGAGAGTCCACCTCCCTCTAAGAGATCACCTTTGATAGATGATGACTTAGTTGAAAGCCAAGCAATAGAAAGTCAAGAAATTTTAAGTGATGACAAGGAAGATGAACTATTAAACAAAGAACTTGTCAATGTCAAAGAATCTAAAAGTCATCCATTAGATGGTGTCATTGGCAACATTAACGAAAGAACACTGAGGTCAAAAGTTCAAAATGAAAGCAACTACTTTTGTTTCGTGTCAACCATTGAACCTAAAAATATTAATGAAGCCATTAATGATAAGTCTAGGGTAATTGCAATGCAAGAAGAGTTAAACCAATTTGTTAGGAATGATGTATGGACATTAGTTCCTCAACCAAAGAGTCAAACTATAATTGGAACAAAATGGGTATTTCGTAATAAAATGGATGAAAATGGAATTGTGTCTAGAAACAAAGCTAGGCTAGTTGCACAAGGATATAACCAACAAGAAGGCATTGACTACGATGAAACTTTTGCTCTGGTTACTAGGCTCGAGTCAATTAGAATCTTACTTGCATATGCATGTGCATATAATTTCAAACTCTTTCAAATGGATGTCAAAAGTGCATTTCTAAATGGAGTCATAAATGAAGAAGTGTATGTTGCTCAACCACCGGGCTTCATCGATTTTGAAAAAACCAAATCATGTTTCCAAACTTAGAAAGGCTCTTTACGGACTTAAGCAAGCTCCAAAAGCATGGTATGATCGACTTAAAACCTTCCTAGTTGACCATAAGTATATCATGGGCTTAGTTGATAATACTCTCTTCACTAAGAAGAAAGATTCACATATTATCATAGTCCAAATCTATGTTGATGGCATTATATTCGGATCAACTTGTCAAGAATTATGTGTGGATTTCTCAAAAATCATGCATGATGAGTTTGAAATGAGTATGATGGGAGAACTCAACTTTTTCCTAGGACTCCAAATTAAACAACTTTTTCATTATTATTGTGCAATCCCTAGATGAGGTCTAAACAACCTCGAGCTTTAAATGATCTTAACATGTGGTATCAGAGCGGGGGCTCTTGATATCTGGGATTTACAAGGTTTGGTTTGTAGAAGAACGAAGAAAACAAAAAAAATTCGAATTTGGTTCAATTTTCGTAACTCACGGCAGGTCAGTTTTCAAGGCGCAATATCTCCTTCGTTAACCGTTGGATCGGGCTGAAATTTTTACTGAAGCTTCGCTACATATCAAGGTAGATTCTCACCGGAGGGATCTTCGATCTGAGCTGTGAGTAAAAAGATAAAAATGGTTGAAGTCTGCTGCTGCAACAGGTGAAAAAGTCGAATTTTTACGGTTTTTGTGCTTTTAAACTTCATGAATTCGTGTTTACTTGACTTAAATTCATTATGGAAGTTGGTTACATATTGTATGATGTCTAAAATTCATGAAAGAAGGAAGCTTTGGATGAAGGTACCATGGTTTTTAGGGTTTTCAGAAAATCATTTTTTTAGGGTTTGTTCATAAGAGATCGATTTGGGTTTTCTGATATGTTGCTGATATTGTTGATCATGTTCTTCTCCTTATTATGTTTACCCTACATCAATAATCAAGGATGCTATGATTCCATAAACCCTAGGTTTTCAAGTTGATTGTTCAGTTTTAGGGTTTCTTTTATTCAAGATGGATTTAGAGTTTATGATTGCATGATCTGATGTTAATGAGGAGTCAATGATTAAAAGGTTATGCTGCTATGATCTTATCAAATATTTGCTGGTTATTGTGAGTAAAGTTACTGGTGTTGTCTGATGTGTAACGTTACTGGTATGTTTTATGTTGACTGACATTACTGGTGATAATGGCGTGCATATTAATAAGATTGCTGATATTTTAGTAACTGTACTGCGCTTGGAGTAAAGTTACTATTATTATTGGTACGATGGAGGATGTAAGGTTACTGGTGGCTAAAACAATCGGGAAGGCTTCGATTTATCATGGAAAATATTAGTTTAGAATTATGAAGCTGCTTGGCGACGAGGTGTAATAATGACACTGCATTAAGATGGTTTGTACCGCTTTCGTTATTTTGTGCTGATGGTCCAGGTCGATGCAAGTTGTGACATATTAATGGGTTTGTCGCTCAGAGTGTTACCACTGCTTGTTCGTTCGTTTCCAATGCTAGCTTCACGTTACCACTGCTACGCTTAAAACGTTTCCACTACTGTCTCACTCGTTTCCACTGCTCGTTTCAACTTTCCACTGCAAGTGCTTCATTTCCACTGCTACTTTATTTTTGAACTGCTCATAATTGCTTTGGACGGTGTGTGGAGCTGATAATCATAAAGTGGGAGGTAATAGTCTTAATGCATATACTGATGGTGATTGGTTTTAGGACAGTTTGTGTTCATTAATGATTAAATGGTGCTACTGCTGCTATATAATGAGTGAAACCCTAATTGTTGGAATTGTTTTGAGGTGTGACAAGGAAGGATGACGTCTGATTGGTTTTCAGTTTGGTCATATGTCTAAAGTAATAGGATGGTTAAATGATATCATGGGTCGGTGTACATGCATATTAATTGTTTCTCATCATAGGACGGTGGTGTTTCAACTTGAATACCACCATATATGATACTTAATATTGCTAACCTCGTACTGATTTGAATACAAATTGTTTATGAAGTTTGAAACACACAAGAAGTTTTGGTTTTGAAGCTGATAAGCATGCAAGGGCAGTAAAAGCACATTGTTTTTGGGATTCATGATTTGAACTTGTGACTAATCATGATTATAGTTGATTTGGAACAGGTGGTTCCAACACACACACGAGGGGAAGACACACACACATAGAAATATTTTTGAATGTTTGGTTTATTGGTGCTAAAACAGATTCAAAGGCTCGTTCTTATTTGCTTTAATTGATTACGAAGAAAGGTTTTTATCACCTATTTGACACTGAAGTGGAGTTTCACAGGTTTGTGTTTTATCATACCTTTTCAGTTAGAGGTAACTAGTTCGTTCATTCAGGTGACTACGAATTGACAAACACTTGAAGGAGTTACGTTATTGTGCTCAGTGTTTATTGTCAAGAGATTGCGATCTCCCTATACGTTAAGTATACGTTCGAAGTCAATTTTAGTACAAGATATAAGGCACAAGTTTGGGTTGTTCTACTTTAGTATCAAGTTGGTAATACTTAGTTTTCTTTATTAGTGATCATTACATAGAGCCTACATTCAACACATGGTTAACATATGGGTTTCAGGATAAGCTTATTGTTAAAATGATTAACTATTTATATGCTACATCGAGGTGAAGGTTTTTACTACTGCTAGTTGTTATTACTACTGTTTCAAGTACATCTATAGATGCGGAAAACTTAATGGTGGGTGATTTTGAAACATTGGAAAGATGGATTGGACGTGTAATATTGATTCGTGGTTGTGAAGATCAAGGTTGCTTACGTTTGTCCCCTATTTGATGATGACAAAAAGGGGAAGAAGATTTACATTGAAGTTTTGCAACTTGGATCCTTGGTGATATAGCATGGTTTAAGGGGAAGTTCATTTATCTTTCATATATACTAGCTTCAGAGGAAGTTTGTGATTACTTGGTTTTGTCATATCAACTAGGGGAAGATTGTTGGGATTTATACTTGAGTTGATATTGATAAAATATGAAAGATGAAGGACTAAAGAAGATAAAGTGAAGAATGCAAAAGATAAGGGACTTACTTTACAAAGAAGATATTTCAATATAGTCCTTCGTAGTATTTTGTAACCCTAGTATCTCTATTATATAAAGAGATACAGGGAATAGGTTTTAAGTACGTACAAGATGTAAAACCTAGTAAAGGTGTGTGTGTGTAAACCTAGGGCGTGAGTATGTTTATGTAAACGCCTAGGTTAGTTGGTTAGTGTTAAGCCTCAACGATCTTAGATCGCTGTTAGGATGTAACCGTGCTACACTTGATCACGTAGCATTGGGCTTTGGTGTATGTTAGAGTAGAGATGATGACGAGAAACCTTGTTAGCAATAATAATGATGTGTTTGTTTATTCCGCTGCGTATCGTGTTCATTCATTATTATTGTGCAATCCCTAGATGAGAAGATTCGAAACTTGGATTAGAAGATTCGAAACTAATCAAAACACCCATGTCCTCGGAAACTAAACTCACCAAGGATGAGGAAAGTGAATCCGTAGATAGCACTAAATATAGAGGTATGATTGGTAATCTACTTTACCTAACGGCTAGTAGACCCGACATTATGTTTAGTGTTTTTCTATGTGCTCGTTTTCAAGAAGATCCTAAGACTACCCATCTCGAAGCCGTTAAAAGGATTTTTAGGTATATTAAGGGCACTACACATTTAGGTTTATGGTATCCCAAAGGAACGGGAATAGACACCATAGTGTATGCCGACTCGGATCATGCCGGTGACTATGTCGATAGAAAAAGTACAAGTGGTATTTGTACTTTTGTTGGACATTGTCTCACCTCATGGTTCTCTAAGAAGCAAACGGCTCTTGCTATCTCAACAACGGAAGCTGAGTACGTTTCGGCCGGAAAGGCATGTCAACAAGCTCTTTGGATGAAGCAAGCTCTTGTCGACTACGGAATTCAACTCAACGACATCACAATTCTTTGTGACAACAAAGGTGCCATTGATCTTAGCGAAAACCCAGTTCAACATGCTTGTACCAAACATATTGAAATCCGTCATCATTTCCTTCGTGACAACGTTCAAAAAGGAAATATCTCAATCGAGAAAGTTTCTTCCGAAGACAACATAGCCGACATTCTCACAAAACCCCTTAAACGTGAACCTTTTAACCTTCTTAGGCTAGGCTTAGGACTCATGGAACCTACATTGTAGTTCTAGACTTTAGACAAAAATCACAAAATTCAAAACAAATCCATAACTCTTTTTCTCAGCAGGGTCGGCGGAACCCTCAGACACAACGGACGGAACCCAACTCAGGGGTCCGCCGTGTCCGCTGACCTGCAAAATCAATATTTTGTTTATATTAAACTAAACACCCATTATCTCAAACCACCACTTCCAAACTGTTACTATTCACTTTACCATCCATCCATACCTACGAATTCTTGGTCTTCCTTTCACTTGCATTGCAAATCAATCATCATTGTAAGTATTCTAAACTTGATTACAATCCTGATCTGAGTCTAGGAATTCTGTTTTTGTACAAAAACAAAAACTTGGGGTTATGCATTAACTTGAGAAACTCATGCATAAAATTAGGTGTTTAACAAAACTAATCATGTTCCCCATATTTAGGAATTGCACTCTTACTTAGTGTAAACATGTTTGCTAAAACACCCCATGTCAAATTTTTCAAAAAAATTTCTCACAAATAGGACAAATATTTTTTCGTCTCACATTGAGAATACAAAATCAAAACGTTATGTTTAAAACATCACTTGCATAATGTCTCTTGAATGCTAAAGGGAATACATAACCAATATGTATTTTCGGGTACATTCAAACGAAGCTACATTGAACTAGGAGCGTTTGGGTTATCTTTTGTTTTATAACAAAACTTGCATAAAACGATTTTGAAGCATCAAAATGAGTCAAGATTACCGCACCTCCACGTTGTTTTCATATAGGCACACACTAGAACATCCACATTATAATAGTAGTTTACTTAAACTAAAATGTGAAATTTTGTTGTTCTAGGAATCATCATGCCTCCTCTAACCCACTACGACCACATGGACACCATTAAGTACCTACCAAAACACCACAAAACCAAAGGCCTTACCCCAAACCAAGTCAACATTTTCAAAGCCTTAGAAAAACACTATGTCTATGAGGGTAGAACCATTGACCCGTCTTTCCTAGAAGGCACAAACCTTTACGCCGAATTTGCCACAATCAACTTTGAGTGTCTTTTGAATATTGACGAGCCTATTTATCCTAGATTCATTCTAGAGTTCTATGCATCCGCCGTCCTCTCCATGGATGATTTTGGTCACATGTCTATCAACTTTAGGACTAGTGGTCATCAATACTCCTTCACTCTTGAGGAGTTTGCTCAAATCCTAAGTGTCTCAAACCGTGGTACTTGCATCTATTCTGACTTACACTCCCTCTCAACTCTTGACAACCTCCAAGACCGTATCCATCCTTATGACACACCTCTTGTGTCAAAAGATGTACTTCGTGACCACCTCTTTGTTAGGACCACCAACACTAGGAGAACCCGTTCGGGAAATGAGGTCGATAAGGACCCATATGGAAAGGAAATGAATGAACTTAAGCCCCAATTCAAGAAATGGGAGGAAATCCTTAGAGCCAATGTCATTAGCACAATAGGAAACCGAGATCATATCAACCTTTGCCTTTGCTACATGTTCTACTCTTTGTCCGTTAGGCAACCCTTCAACCTTGCCTACTACATGGCCAAGAGAATGGCCGACATTCTCGTGCATGGCACAACGGCTATGCCGTATGGAATGCTCTTGACCTGTCTCTTTAGGTTCATCTCACCCATTCCACCAACTCCAAACGGTCTTTGTCTTGACTACTCTCTCATTCCACACACCTTTGTCCCACTTAGTGATAAGAGAGTGTGCAAAGCCCAAGGAAGACATCCTCATCCTCCTACCTCATCATCATCTTCCTCAATGAGTGAAGATGACAATTTGCCCAACTCTAGGCTCCCACCTCTCGAATACCTATCCCAACTTCCGGATATTCCAAACGAGTCGGAGGAGTTCAAGCAAACAAATGGGATGTTTAAGAATCTTGGAAGATTCCTTGGAAAGCTCAAGAATAAGATCGACCGTCAATGAGTGCGGGTGTGTAGGAGTGTTTGGCACTAGGTGCTATTTGAACAAATTTGGTTGTTTAAACAATGTTTATGATGTATTTGTGTGTTAGTACAATGTTTGAAACATTTTGGAACATGTAGTATCTAACTTTGATGCATGTAGACAACTGATGAGTGCTTAATCACTCATCCTTTTTAGACCCAAAATCAGACCAAATACACTAAATACTAACCAGAAATGCCAAGAGAACATATGTTTTTGTGTTTGTGTATGTGCAGGTACGGATATGTGAAAAATGAACAAAAACAAAGCAAAACCGACAAAAACGAGCACGAGAATGGAAAAAGGTCAAAAGCCGGAGCCGGGGAAGAAAAATGATAAAGGAAAGCTCAAAATATCAAAACAAGACCTCAGAGATTCTTAAAGTTGCATAATCAGTCCCTGGTGAAAGTTTGAAGAATTGGCGATTTCAGTCCCTCAGCTTTCGGATATTTACAAATTTAGTCCCTTGAAGAAATAAGTCAAAGAAAAGTCAAAACTGGTCCTCTATGATTCAGAATTTTACAACATAAGCCCTTGGGAGAAACTTTGAATAAGTTACAGATTTGGTCCCTAAGTTTTGAAGTTTGTACATTAATGGTCCTTGCTTTAAAAAAGTTACTACTCCTAAACCTTAAAAAGTCATAACTGATCCAATCCATAAAACCCTTCCAAAAGCCCAAAATCTATAACAAGCCCACCACCCCTAATTACTTTAACCTGGTCCGAAGTCAAAAACCCGGTCAACCCAAATAAATATAAAAACTACCCAAATACCAATCTCCGCCCTTTTACCCCCAATTTACCCAGAAACATTTTACTGTATAAAGAACCCTAATCCCCTCATCAATAAAATTACCCCAATTGGGTAACATTCACTTCATCATTATGCTTCTAGAAGGGTCAAAGAACGTCAGGGAATGTCAGAAATTAGGACACGTGGTCCAATAGCAGAGGACACGTAAGATTGATCAAGTCATATCAATCAATCCAAGGGTCATCAATCAAGGGAAGTATCTGGAAGAAATTACACGGTCGAGATGGATTCAAACAAACACAACCTTCACACGGATCAGTGACGTGGTTTCCTTCCTCTCAGGCTATAAATACATCCCTCCTCACCTCATTTGGAGCTGTTAGATTTTAGGTTTAGATTAGGTTAGGATTAGGGTAATTAAGTTTAGCTTATTGTAATACTGTTTTCAAATTGTACTCTTAATTCATTTTCAATGAAATTCTAATTTTCAGTTAATTACTTTTGCAATTTACATTATGTTTTTAATTACTTTGCAATACTATATTATCTATTTTGAATAAGTTTTAAACCAGTTCTCAGTTTACATTTACTACTTAAATTAGCTCATTCAGACTTTTTGTTAGCTCGTGGTGAATTTCTGATTTGGTTAACAAATTTCCAAGGGTTAATGTTGGTCAACTGATTCGGTGGATTTGATTCAGAAATTGTTTTAGTGATCGTTTGGTGATCCAGAGGTGTTCATTGGCCTATCTAAAGATAGGCTGTGAGGGAGCACTTCTCTGTTTGGCTGAGAAGTGGTCGTAAGTTTCCTTATGCTAAATTCTGTTTTTACTTACTGTCTCGTTGGTATTATTCTGTTTATGTAGTCTTTGAGATTATCGATTACCTTGTTTTTTATGTTTATTTGATATTAGTTATCTGTTATTTTGGATTTTTTTTGTTTCATTATTGGTAGTTCACTTCTAAGTCTCATAGTAGTTAACTGCCTAGTAGAGCTTCTAGTGCACCTCATGGTTCTGGTAGTTTGTAGTTAAGTGTTACTATTTCATTGGTCTTCAATATAAGTAGGTAACTCTGTTTAATCAGTAGCTTAGGTAGTTTAAGCTTCAAACTCAGTTACTTAATCTCCACTGCCTTAATATAGCGTAGATTGAATTTGGTGTTCCTGTTGTTGGTTACTGCATTTTTAGGTTCTGTGTGTTCTTGTTGTTGGATTTTTAAAGTTCAGATAGTCTTAAATACAGTTAAGAAAGCTAGTTCGATAATTGGTTTGATGATTTGAAGCTTGAATCTCATAAAGATAGTTTAAGTTGTTAGAACTTAGGGGGTGTTTGGCATAATTAACTATTGGTGGTAAAACTGAGTATTGGTCACAAATTGTAGTAGATTTAGCTTTAATATTTCATAGTTAGTTATTTTAAGTTGTTAGTAATCAGTATTTAGTAGTATATTAGAGTTTGCATCAGTTGGGTTAATTCGAGGTTCTTAGACAGTTTAAGTAGGATATTTTAGAGCATCATAGTTTTAGGTCGTATTAGTTGCATAAACATACTCATAATAGTGGTAAATCTAGGGTAGTAACTGTTATTGAAAGTTTCATTAGACAAAACTCCATTTCAGCGTACTTTGAACCTACTGTGCCAACCATTAGATCAACTTCATATGGCACTTTCGACTTAAATTTTTAGGATAGATAGAGTTATCAGTAGGGATAATTTTAGTTCTTTGAGTAGTTGGCAGTTTAGATTTATCTAGGATAATTAATTGTGCCTCTCATAGTACATCCGTTAGCTTATTTGTGACCTTGCATCTGTCCACATCTGTCCCCTGCATCAGACCTGAGCTGCTGAACCATCTGGTTCATAAGCTCATTCTAGCACATTATAGTTGAACTTCTGATATGAATGTTTGGTTTTCTATATAGCCTATACTTCTAGCTTCTTAAATATGTGCTTTAATTGAAGTTTCGTACTTGAAATAAGCCTGCTTATTAGAGATTTGAACTAATTTCTGTTTTCATATATTAAGCCTGCCCTTGTGAGTTTGTGTTTGGAATATGGTTTAGTTGTTAATAATAGTTCCTCTGTGCTTATAAATGCTTATTTCATTTAATTTTTCCCTCTGCTTATTCTGTCTTGCTTATTGGCTTATTCCATTTGATAGCTTATTGAACCTGTTTGATTAACATCTGAGTTTCTGAGTATTTTTTGGTTTAAATACTGTTCCATCAAGCTTCTTAGAGTCATAAAATCATTTAGTCAAAAGTTTGGTCAACCTGGTCAAAGGAGTGCTTATTTATAAGCACTCCAAATAAGCAGTTTTCAGCTTATCAGCACTTTCCTAGCTTATTTTAATTTCAAAATTTTTTCTCAACCTTATTTTAATATTTTAGATTTTCTGTAATTTTTTCAAATTTTTCTGAGCTCATTTACTATTTTTCTTATTTTATTTTCATTTTTAATCAATTTTAATTACTTTTTAATTACTGAAAAATACAAAAAAATCAGAAAAACCCCAGAAAAATCGAAAAAATTATTAGAAAATTATTTTTAGTTATTTTAGAATTTTAGAAATTTATTTTGCAGTTTTCTCATTTATTTTGAATTTATTTTTAATTTTTAATTAGATTTAATAGTTTTTAATTTCCAAAAATTACACAAAAAGCCAAAAAAAAAAATATTTTTTAGTTTTAAAATTTCTTTTTAGTTATTTTATAATTTTCAAAATTTATTTTTCATTTTTCTCACTCAATTTGTATTTTCTTTTTAATTTTCAATAGTTAATTAGTTTTTAATTCATAAAAAATAAATAAAAAGTCAAAAAAATATTTTTCTTTTTCTCAAAATTTTCTTTTATCATTTTTAACTTTTAAAAATTATTTCCAAGTCCGTAGGAGTAGCGTAGCTTAAAAGTCGCATTTTATTTCGTACGTTAACGTTTTATTTACGTTTTAGCTTACGTTTTCGTTTCTACGTTACGTTTCTAGTTGCATTACTTGAATTACATGCTTAGTTGATTATTTGTGCTTCATTTACTATTTCATTTGTATAATTTCATCAAAATCACTTTTTACCGTTTTCACGACACGTTTCACGATTCGAGAATTCGAAATTCCATTCACACCTTCGTTGGGAGAACGACCCGGGGAAATACTTTCCTAAGCATTTCTTCGGTTAAAAACTATACTACAAAAAGACATTATCAAAAAATTGGCGCCGCTGCCGGGGAAGGTTGAAGTGAATTTTTCGTTTTCGTTTTTCGAAATTGTGTTTTGAAAACCTTCCTTGTATATATTTTCTATAAAAACCAAAAAAATTGAAAAATCAAAAACACTTTTTCTAAAGTGTTTTCAAAAATACCAAAAAAAATAAATAATAAAGTTACAGCCTCGTCTCGACCGAAAGGAAGAGCGTTGTAAACCAAATAAGCTTAACAATATAACAACGCGTGAAATTAGTTGCTAATCGGATTACTTTGAATTCTACGACTGAATAAGCGGAAAATACGGAAGCTTTGACATTAAATTGCAAGCTGAAGAGAGATCCATTCTTCTCTCCCGTTCCGTCGCGAGTAGATTTGAAGAAAACGGTTTACGATTAACGTAACGTTTGAAAAATAAAAGAAAATAAAAGTTTTAAGTTTTCGAATTTTGTTTTCCAAAAATAAAAATACAAAAAGATTTTCCTTTTCCATTTTGATTTTCCTTTTATTTATGATAATTAAAAACCAAAAATAATCTTCTTATCCTCTTATTATTTGATTCTTCTTCTTTAACCCTCTAAACCGATAATTCTTTTTCTCACTTATGGATCCGATGTGTTTTAAATGTGGAGAACCGTTCTTTGAAGGTTCATGTGTTTGGTGTACGTGCGAACAATGTGGTAATGATATTCACGATGGAGTTTGTTTGTTTTGTAATACTCCCGAGTATGTTCGAAACACAAATTTTCAAAACGTTGCTGATTACTATCCAACACCACCGCCGTCTCCGTTCACTTGCTTTAATTGTGGAAATCCAACCGACGAGGGATTACCGTGTGGGCAATGTTTTTGTAACCAATGTGGATACATGAATTGTATATGTTACGCCCCAAGTGCTGAAGCGTTTTACGCTTGTGATACGAGTTTTGATAACTATCCTCAAAATGATTTCAATCATCTTTTTCAAAACTCTTATGAGCAAGTACCGTATTTTAATGGTGATTCATCGAATTTTGAAAATTGTGGGGGATTGTTTGAAAAAATTTATGAGCCGAATTCGTGTTACGATTCTCATGGTTTTAACCAACCCCTACAAACTTCCGATTTTGCTAATAATATTTTTGAAATTAAATCCATGATCGAGAAGTTAAAAGAAATGGTGGCTAATCGTTATACGCATTCTTCCGAGCCTCAAGTGAAATCGATGGAAGAACTTCTTGCCGAAGAACGAAAATCTAAATTTTGTGTGTGTTGTATGTACGACGACGACGATGATTCCACAATTACAATCGTTCTTAACCCTCAAAAAGAATCTATCTCTACTTCCGTAGTACCCGATGACTCTCTAAAAATGGGGGACGAGCATCTTATCACTATTCCGGCAACGGAATCGGACGAATTCAATAAGTCTAGTGTTGAGAACCTCGTCCCAATCCCAAGTGAATCCGGGGAAATTTCTAATGGTGATTCTGAAATTGTTTCTGATACTTCTTTCACATCGGTTGAGAGGAGTGATGTTGTTTTAGACGAGATCGAGGCTTGTCTTGCTAACAATGATTCTAATCCGACGATGGTTGATGATACTAATTTTGATCCTGAGGAAGATATCCGTTTGATTGAAGAATTATTGAATGAAGAACCGTCAATTTCTCTCCCTCCGATGAGCAATGAAGATTTTGATGAAGTTGAAAGTTATTCCGATTCTCACAATGAGTATACTACGAGTGATGAAGATTCTTGTGAAGATATCGATGATAATGATAAAGATGATGATACGGAAATTCAAGATGAAGCTCTTCGTGAGAAATTATCCAAAGTTTATCTTCTCTTTTCTAAAATCGAGGCATTAAATGATCCTCCGACTTTTTCTCCTATCCCCGATATGGATAGTGATTTCTTACCCGAGCTTGAAATTTTTCGATTTGAAGAGACGAGTAGTGGCAATCCCACTATTCATGCTGATATCTCTCTTCCGGATTATGAGTGTTTTCACTTTGAGATCGACTCTTTACCTATTTCCGATAATCCATCACGTGACCCTCTTTTAGAGGATATTGATCGATTTCTTGCTACGGATGACTCGATACCACCGGGTATTGAGAATAACGAAAATGAAGTTCAAAGAAGTATTCTTTTCGATTTACCATCTTCTCGTCCACCGGCGAAACCACCGGATGTAGTTTTTGAATCAGATACGAATGAAGTTATTGTTGAAGTGGTAGACGAGAAATCTAAACAAGATGTTCCTATGCTCAATATTTTACCCACCCAACCCACCCGTGATTCTGAGCTTGATTTTGCTTTTATCATCTGGGTGTTTTATCCGTTCTTTACTTATCCCCTCATTTCTTCACTTTTCCACTCCACCGGGAGTGAGGACACCGTATTTGATCCCGGCATCTCCGTTTATGCCGAGTGTTCGTTCTTTCTGCTCTCCCCAAGGACGAATTAATTCGGGGATCGAGTCAAGCTCATGTGACTCGGTGAACAAAAACAAGCGCTTCGTGGGAGGCACCCCATGCTTATCCATTTCATTTTCTTTATTTTCTTATTTCTTTAATAATGTGACGTGAGGGGGGCGACCCTTTCCAAACTCGTGTTTTCGTGGTTGTTGAATGTTCAGGAATTTCCCCGAAGTTTGAGGACTCTCGTGCTCGTGGTTTGTCGTTCTCTCCACTCGAGTCTCATCCTTCGCTGCTCTTTCGGAAATTCACCATATCCTAAATCTTATCGACTGACGTTTATCTCTTGGCATACTTAATAAACGGCCTTAGATTTTACGTAGGATTACCTTTACCCTTAAAACATTGAGAACAATGTTTCACTTTGGTCTGGTGGGGTGAATCTTCGATTCGATTTGACCTGTACCATCGTCTGAGCTGTTAACTTACGCAACTCCGTTTTCCACAAAAATTTTAAAATTTTTGTCACCGCTTTATTGTAAAAAAAAAAAAAAAAAAAAAAAAAAAAAAAAAAAAAAAAAATGAAAAATGAAAAAAATGAGAAATATATATGATATGAATAATAAGTTTTGACACCTTGTTTTGAATTTCCTACCGGCGAGAGTAGAAATAAATGTTTCAACTTGACCGGGCGTGTTGAGCCCTAGCTCGTCTCCCTTAACCAAAATAATCATTAGATTATGGCTAAGCATCCGCGGATCTCATTATTTGGGATTTTAAATTTGCGGAGATCGAGGAATGATAGAGTTTATTTAGAAGTTTCATGCTATACACGGATTGCATTACTGGGATTTAAAAAACCCACGAGAGGTACTTGTGGCCTCCTTGTTCCCACAAGCTTGCACACCAATAATAATAGATCTCTAGGATTAATTAAGGGTATACGGTTTGGGCAATACTTAGTTTTTTCTCGTTCCCAACAAAATTTCTGCATACGGGGGTTTGGTACACATTGAGGTACTGCCAGTGTTACGGTAAAATAGACTATTGCATTTTGCCGGTTCGCAGCCGATGTTGTGATCTTAGTAAAAACCGTAGGACTCGGGGTTTGGCATATGATTATGAATATCAATAATAATAGTCCAAAGCTAAATAAAAAGGCAGAGGAATCCAAAGCTACAAAAAGCAGCGGATAGAATTCCAAAGTCATAATAAAGCTCTTACATCTTTGCGGCTCATAAACCGTTGACTGTAAAAGAATAAAGGACTAAGGACCAAAGTATTATTAAAGTGCTTATGATTATGCAAAAAAATGCCAAACTTCGACTCCGGGGGTTTCCCTAATAAAAAGCTTCCGTTTCGGGTATCAAACATGGTATGTCTCGGTCGTAAATAAAAAGGGGGCCTCCACAAATCGTGTTAAATCAGAGACCTTCATGTGGACCCGATTTCTGTATGCAGGGGTTTTCGAGGGAAAGTTTGGAAACTACTTAGCGTTCAAATTTTGTGCTCTTATCGGACTAACAAATATCAAAACGAGAAAATATGAAGCAATTCATTTCTCACAATTAAAATCTTGAGATACAAAACTTAGGACCTGGGGACAAGAGGTAATACACAAGTAACTTGTTAGCATTAAAAATATATATATTAAAGTGATGGTCATTCTCATATTGTAACTTCGTGTCGTGTGTTAAGATTAGTAATAGTTTAGTCATTGGGCCTTGGACTTGGCAAGCTAATATGTCATGTGCTATGTTTCATAAGCCTTGTTATTTAATCATGTAACCAAGTCCAAGCCCAAGCCCATAGGGCATGTCATGTTTAGAACTATTTAAACACCTCAAAGGCTCATTTGAGGTGTGTGCTTGTGTGTGTATTTGTGTGTGTTTTCTCTAATAAAAGCTCTCATATTTCTCATCTCTCTAGTTTCACATATATATACATCAAGTCACCATCTTTCCATCTCTACTTCTTATAATCTTCTATATTTGTGATAAAGTTGTGATATCTAAGGTCCTATAAGTGGTATCAATCGCCTAACAATGATTTAGGAGGGTTGAGAGTTTGTGTGGTTCGTGTTTTTTTTAAGCTATATATCACGTTTTTTATTAGAAAAGTCTTTACTTTTCTTGTTTTTCTTGGCTTTTAACACTTTTTTGATTACAAACTAGTGTTATAAACCTTTTCTAACAAGAAAGTTTAAACCTTTTTGATAATTTCAAGCTTAAAAAATTCGATTTGGTTTTGTACTTGTTTTCTAGATCTTGAAAAAGTTTCATAAAAATCATCAAGTTTTGAACTTTCTTCAAGTTTTGGTGTTTTTAAGCCTAGAAGTACAAGTATCTTGAAACACAAACTTGATTTCGGTGTGCTTTAAGTTAAACGATTCTTGTGGCAATTTATCGAGAACTTAAAACCCTCTTTTATCGAGAACTGTTCTTAAGAAATCTTCAATCGATTCCGTGGTTTACTCGGTGTTTTTCTTCCTTGTATAAGTTAGAAAAAACACTTCGACTTGGGATACTTTTCTAAATTGTATAATTTAGATAAGTTTGGACTTTTTCGATAAGTGAAAATTTTCGAGATCTTGAAAAATTTTCGAGAAACTTGATAATTTTCGCAAACTTGAAAAATTTTCGAGAACTTGATAATTTTCGCAAACTTGGAAAATTTCGAGAACTTAAAAAATTTTTCGCAAACTTGGAAAATTTTTCGAGAACCTGAATTTATCGAGAAACTTGGATAATTTTTTCGAGAACTTGTGTAACTTATCGAGAACTTGGGTGAATTTATCGAGAACTTGAAAAATTTTTTCGAGAAATTGGGTAAATTATCGAGAACACAGCAAAGTTTCAAGAATTTTGACAAAAGTGAAGTTTTTGACGACCAAACTTCAAACGGCCATAAATTTTGAACCGTAACTCCGTTTTCGACGAATCAGCTGTCAAAACGACCGTCAGACAGAGGAGAACGACACGCTAAATCGATTTAGGCGAAGTTTCGAGGCCTAAAAACGCTCCGAGAAGAAGTTATCGAGGTTTTAAGGTTTTCAGTCAAAATTTTCACCATAAAAACTTGCATCAACTCACTCTAAACTCTACTCCTATTTCGTTGGAATGATCCAAGAATAAACTTTATCCATCTACACTTCATCAATGGCAACGCAGCAAGACATTCATGCAGCCGGTGCCGAAAACCGACCTCCCATGCTGTCAAAGGATGGATACTCACAGTGGGCTAGTCGTATGATGCGTTATCTTAAGAGCAAAACAAATGGAAGTCTTCTCATCAAATCCATTGTGGATGGACCTTTCAAGCCATCACAAGTACTAGACCCTGGTGATCCAAATGGTACCCCCCCCCCCAGTACAACCATACTACCGAGAACAGAATGAGACTGAATACACTGTGGAAGACAGAAAACAGATTGAAGCTGATGATCAGGCATTTCATTACGTCGTTCTTGGTTTACCTGAAACCATTTATGCTACTGTTGACAGTGAAGTAAGTGCTCATGCAGTCTGGGAAAGAGTCAAGAGGTTAATGTATGGGACAGACATCGGGAAACAGGAAATGGAAACACAACTGCTTAAGGAACTTCGCAAGTTTACTTCAATTCCTGGTGAATCCATAGAGACGTACTACCACAGATTCTGTAAGATCATGAATGATTTATCAAGACACAACCTCAGTCAGACAAATATTGCTAACAACACCATTTTTCTGAATGAGTTACAACCAGAATGGGGAAGATATGTCACTATTGTTTATCAGACAAAGAATTTGCATGAAGTTACTTATGATCAAGTGTATGACTTCTTGAAGCAAAATCAAGATGAAGCTAACGAAGTAAGAGCTGAATTACTAGCTAAAAAGCATGATCCTCTAGCATTAATTGCTGATACACCAACACCTATACCACTGAACACACAACAACAACCATCATCATCTTCCACTCACAACTACATGCAACCATCCTACATTCAACAACCAACACCGGTCTACCAACAACAATTCTACCCACAGCAACAACAACATCTTATTCCACAACAGCAATACCCACAATTTCAAGAACCAGAATTCACTGAAAATGATGAAGCTACTGCAGCATTGACTCAAGCGTTTGCTTTTCTGACAAAAGCTTTCCAAGGACGCTATTCTACACCAACAAACAACAACCAAAGGATTTCATCAAATACTCGCAACAGGCAGATCGCTCAACCGAGTTTCAATATGGGCAATGGAGGCCACATGGTTGGAGTTTATGGGAATCAACAAGGATACGCTACTGGAATTAACATGGGTAATCAGAATATGCAAAATGCAGGTCAGTATGCAGGGAATCACTATGGTCAGTATGCAGGGAATCAGATGGGTCAGCATGTTGGAAATCAGAGGGGTCAGAATATTGGTAATCAGGCAATGGGTAATCAGAATAGGAATGTGGCAGCTCCAGTTGTTGGGAATTATGGAAATGTGAATCAGGGTAATCCGGTAAAGTGTTTCAACTGCCAAGGAGTAGGTCATATGGCAAGGAACTGTCCTACTAAGCCGAACAAGAAAGATCTAGAGTATTTGCAGAAAGCAGTTCTGTTGGCACAAAAAGAGAAGGCAGGGTTTCAGTTGAATGCAGAGGAACATGATTTTATGGCTCTTATGGATGAAATGGAAGACAGAGAGGATATCGATGCGAACTGCATATTCATGGCGAATCTTCAGGAAGCTAAGTATGACACGGATTCTGACACACTTCCTGTTTATGACACCAGTGCACCATCTGAGGTATCAAATTTCAATACATGTCATAATAATGATATATTTGATATATCTCCTCATGAGGAACAGCATTCTGAGAAGCAAGCACCCACTTATGATACATACCTGGACACGCCAAGTAGTAGCAATACTTCTTCAGCAACTCCAGATGTGAATCATAATAGAGGCTTCGTTTCACAGCATGCTGAGAATGATGAGGAAACACGTGCTTTATTTGAATCATTATTAAATAATTGTGGTATTGAAATCGAGAAAGTGAAAAAGGTCAATCGCGATGTTAAGGCCGCGAATGAGAAATTGACCAATGAGCTTGAGAGATACAAGGAAAATGCAAAAAGTTTTCAAATTCACAAAGAACGCGAGTCAGAATTTGAAATTGGTTATAAGAAGTTACTTGTTAAAGATAGGGAATGGAAAACCAAGTTTGCTAATCTTGAAATAAGTTCAACAAAAACCATTAACTCTTTAAAACAAGAAATTTCTGAATTAACAAACCAACTTTCAAAACAAGAAACAACTTATACCAATCTTGAAAAAGGAAGGGACGAGTTAAAAAAGGACTTTGCAAAGAAAGAAGACAAACTTTTGGCCGAAATCGTAGAGTCAGAACACATGATTGCTCATTTAGAAGAATTGGTGGTTAAGTCGGGTCAGTCAAGTCAAACAATGAAAATGATTTCAAATCAAACTAATCCGGTTTACCATACGAAACATAAAGTGGCTCTCGGTAACAACAATCCTTGTAATCTCAAGAAAGCTCAGGAAGAACAGAACGTCTTGTATAATGGTAGTGTTTTTTACACCAAACATGATCCTCCCGTTGTTCGGGATTCTGTGCAAACGTTAGAACATGTCGAAGAGAGCATTTCTAAAATGAAACAAAAGGATTTGAAACCCATTGATTACAACAAATTGAACAAACTTTCGGGAATTACTTTTGTTCCAGAAAAAGAACCATCTGTGTTTTCCATCAAACGACCATTCTCAAAAATGTTTTCTAAGAAAGTAGTTGCTTCCAAATCGATTTCTAACATGGAACAGATTTCCTCAAACAACACTTTTAACACAAGTGCTGCACGGGGATATCTTGATGATCTTAAAACCAGAATTGGGCAACTTAAAACGACTTTAGAATCTAAAACAAGACTTAATGAGATCAACTGGAATTCCACGGTTCATTTACAGCTTAAAAAGATTCTCGAAAATGAATTTGCTCCTCAAATTAATAACATCCATGCTCGAGTAATTCATTTTGAACAAGCATTTTTGAAAGAAACAGCTGACTTCGTTACGGATCACAAGTCCCTGATAAAGAAGGCAAATGAATCTTTTGAGCAAATCAATGTTTTGGAAAACCTAAATGATTCTCTCTTCGAAGCTGTTATGACCACCGATATTATGTCCATCATTTTACAAACATATTCTGTTCAAGACGATGAACGACTGAGAGCTGAGACCTCCGACATTGTTTCAAAATATGAAAATGCTCTTATTAAACTTGAAAAAGAAAATGTGTCATATTTTAAACAACTTGATCGAAAACAAGAAGAATGCAAGTATGACAAATTGTCGTATGAGCGTGCCTTAAAGAAAATGAAAGAGCAAAATGATCTTTTGAGGGCTCAGCTTGACAGTCAAAAAGGGAAGGGTGAGGAAACTAAGTTTGAAAAACCGTCGACTTCGGAGAAACCAAATGTTTCAAACACGGTTCAAAAACCAAAAATGTCAATTTCAAGGTTTGCTCCAAAAGTCGATGAGAAGAAGGATTTGACAAAACCAGTCACTCCAACACCCTCACCCAAGATAAGTGAAAATGAAAAGATTGTTGATAAAGGAAAAGCGGTTGTCGAAACACCAAAAGTGATAGCACCTGGCCTTTTTAGGATTAGTCCCACTAGTGCGTTTGCCTCAACATCTAAGACAAATGATAAGTGCATAAAGGCTAATTCTAAAGAATCTAGGGATGGTAAAAAGGACAACAATATAAATCCTAATGTGTGTGCCTTACCTTCTACAGGATTAGAAAGCACCTCTAGGAGCAGCAGACTAAAGCCTAAGAGCAATACAAGGAACAATAGAGTCTTGCCTGTCTCTACGAGTAGTAGCAAGAATAAAGTTGAAGAAGTAGAAGAACACCCTAGGAGTTTATCGCTTTTTAATAAGAAACATGATTCATCTGAATGTAATGTCAAAAGTATTGGTTCTAATGCATGTAATGACTCTGTTTGTTTGATATGCAAGAAATGTTCAATTAATGATGTTCATGATGAATGTGTTTCCAAGAATGTGAATGTTACGCCTGAACAGAAGAATGTTCCAAAAAGACCTAGTGCTAGATCCAGATCTATAGAAAGATTAGTTGCACGATTTAGGACTACCACTATTAGTCGAATGCCTAGGAACTATCTTAAGTTTTGTATGTGGATTCCGACGGGTAGAGAGTTTACTCTTAAGGAAGGAAAATTAGAAATAACTCAAGCTAAACAAGTAGCAACTGTCTATGAGTGTGATTCTGCTTTTACTCCTAACCCCATGGAACCAAATTCAACACGGTTTCCAAATACAAACTCTTCTGTTCTTGGCAGGTTATCGAAATATGTCTTTGGATCGTCGACTCGGGTTGCTCCAAGCACATGACCGGGAATTTAAAGCTGCTGATCAATTTCATTTGGAAATTCATGGGAACTGTACGCTTTGGAAATGATCATGTAGCAGCTATCCTGGGTTTTGGAGACCTTCAGTTTGGGAATTTTTTGATCACTCGAGTTTACTACGTCGAAGGATTGGGACACAACTTGTTTTTAGTTGGGCAGTTTTGTGATGCAGATTTAGAAGTTGCCTTCAGGAGAAACACGGTTTTTATAAGAAATTTGGTTGGTGATGATCTCTTAACTGGTAATCGTGGTACAAACTTGTACGCTATCGACATCGACCAAATGGCTTCTACATCACCAATTTGTCTTATGACAAGGGCAACCGAAACTAAGTCCTGGCTGTGGCATAGAAGATTATCCCATCTCAATTTCGACACCATCAACAAGTTAGCCAAAGACAACATCGTCACCGGTCTTCCTAAGTACAAATACACCAAGGATCATTTATGTCCATCATGTGAACAAGGAAAAAGCAAAAGAGCATCATATAAACCCAAAACCGTACCTAGTTCGGAAGCAAGGTTACATTTGTTGCACATGGACTTATGTGGCCCAATGAGAGTTGAAAACATTAATGGGAAGAAGTATATTCTTGTTATTGTTGATGATTATTCAAGATATACTTGGGTAAAGTTTCTGAGGTCAAAAGACGAAGCACCAGGCATCATCATCACCTTTCTGAAGCGTATTCAAGTTCTACTTCAAGCTCCAGTAAGGATTATAAGAACAGATAATGGCACAGAATTCACAAATCAGGAGTTAAGAACTTACCTCGAAGATGTTGGAATTACACATCAAACATCAGTTGTTAGAACTCCACAGCAGAATGGGGTAGTTGAAAGAAGAAACCGAACTCTTGTGGAAGTTGCTCACACAATGCTGATTTTTTCTAGTGCACCACTATTCTTATGGGCTGATGCTGTAGCCACTGCTTGTTTTACTCAAAACCGATCCCTAGTCCATCCGAGATTCAATAAAACCCCATATGAGCTAGTGAACAACCGTAAACTTGACATTCAATATTAGGCAACTACTCAACTCCAGTATACCAAATAAGCATAAATCAGCAAATATAAGCAATTATAAGCTATGGTACAGTACTTTGCAAGAAAATAGAGAATGGGCTTACAAATGATTCCAATGGATAGAACAATGAACCAATAATCAAGAACATCCCCTAATGCTCCCACTGAGCTATCTAAACCATATGAATCCAAGAACAACCATTTCCTTGCTTCTGCTTCTTTCTTACACTGATTTTTGGATTAATGAACATTTATAAGGGAATTTTGAGATTTTTTATGAAACTGAGTGAGATTTGATTATAATACTGAAAAGACTTATCAAAACTTATAATTGAGCTAGGGTAAGCTTAAACAAGCAAGGAACAACAAGTTTCAATACTATGGCAATAAGTTGAAAATTCACTTAAAATTACAAACTGGAAATGTGGCACTGAAAGCTTTGAATTAATTATCAAAATGATTTTCTAATACACTGCAAATACTCAGTAGAAGGTTTTCAAGCTACAAATTACAATAAAAATAGATAATTAAGCTAAGTCGACATCAACTACACTACTTTAACTATTCTACAACTAATTACCCTTTTGCTTCCTTTCTTCTTGACTTTTATAGGTCTCTGAAGTCTCCTTGGACTTTCCCACCACCTCTTGAGCCATTGGATGGCTTAGAACTCATCTTGGCCGTTTAAAACCTTTTGGCGGGAAAAGTGGGACTTTGGCAGTTGGGGTAACTTGAAGCAAATTAGGGAGCATTAAATGTCTCTTGGAGGTTAGTGGTTTGGAAGGGAACATGGAGTGGGTTTTGCTGAGAAGAGGAGGGGGGAGGTTGCTTGTGCAGGGGAGTAGCAGTTGCAAGTGGTGAGGG
Organism: Artemisia argyi; assembly: GCA_030686995.1. Classification (NCBI taxonomy): domain Eukaryota; kingdom Viridiplantae; phylum Streptophyta; class Magnoliopsida; order Asterales; family Asteraceae; genus Artemisia; species Artemisia argyi. Next base: position 54,342,324 of record CM060683.1, on the reverse strand, counting down.
TGAGTGGTGGTCAAACAAAGGGGGTTGACTGAGGGATAATAAAATGGACGGGGGGGGGGGGGGGGGTGTTATATTTTGGAAGGTGGGCTGAGGTTGGGTAATGGGCTGGTGAGGGTGGTTTGTTGGATCAGGCCAAGAAAAGGGGGAAGGGTTTTGTTGTTATTTTGGGTTTAAATAACTAAAAGGGTCCGTTTAGTTAATTTGCAAAACAACACAAGGACCAAATTTGTAATTTAATGAAACTTGGGGTTGAAAATGATGTTTTCACAAAGTATTGTCCCAAGGTTGAAATTTGCCAAGAACCAATAACACAAGGACCTAATTTGCATTTTACCATTTTTCAAAATTCCCGGGGGCCATTTTTGTAAAATTCCAAACTACGGGGACCAAAAATGTAAATTTCTCAAACTTTCATCCCAAGTCTAAAATTGATATTTGTGATTTCCCCAAGGACCAAAATTGACTTTTTTTCAAAATTATCCCACCAGGGACCAAATCTGCCAAAGTTTGAAACTCCAGGGACTAAATTGTAAGTTTCCAAAACTTTTCTAATTTTTCACCAAAGGACTAAATATGACAACTTATGATTTCAAAAGGACCTTTGGTGATAAATTTCCATATTTTGAATATCCAGGGACTAGTTTTGTCATTTTATGAAAGTTGGGGGACTGAAACTGCCAATTTTGCAAACTTTGTGCGTTTTTCATCTGTTTTTGCTCATTTTGCATCTAAAACATATAAAACACAATTTTGAAATATTTTTAGTATTTTGATGCATTTCTAAGTGTTTTTGTATGTTTTGCAGTTCAGATTAGACCAAAAATGATGAGTATTTACACACTCATCAATCCCCCACACTAAACTATTGCTAGTCCCTAGCAATACTGTTTTGAAAACTTGATGGATTTTAAACTCTTTACCAAAAGCCATCACTTCTGGAGTAGCCAGGTGTAAGAACTGTGGCACACCTGATAACCGTGTGATTTTGAGCAAACCACCAGCTGTCAACGGATTTGAGTAGTCTTTACCAAAAGCCGTTTGCTTCTGGACTAGCCAGCTCATGATGGAATAGTCAACATCTTGGTGAGCTGATTACCAATTATGGATTTTCCACGGCCTTTACCACAAGCCATAATCTTGCGGGCTAGCCAACTCATTTGTTTTTGGGGAGTTGAGGAACCGTACAATTTTGGGCAAATTGCAAGCCGTAAACGGATTTGAGATGTCTTTACCAAGAGCCGTTTGCTCCTGGACTAGCCAATCCCTTTTGTCGGTTAGACAAGGCGGACTGATTACCACAAAAATTTTGAAGCACCAATGAAAAATTTTTGAGAAATTTTTGAATTTTTGGCTAAAAACGGGGGTATTATATAGTTAAATGTGATAAAATTCGCTAGAATAGCGAAATACCCCCCCACACTTAGCATGAATATTGTCCTCAATATTCAAAATCCCGGCTATTATGCCAACATTTTGAAAGTAAAAGGGCAACATTACAAGCTAAGCGTGGAAAACACCATTTTGTATTTTCACTCATTTGTAACCATAGCATGGGGGACTCCCCCACACTTAGGGTGAAAACCCTATATGCCTGCTACTGTTTTTGTTTACCGAGTCGCTAGCTTGACTCGACCCCTAATTCATTTTTCATTGGGGAAGCATGATGTGGAAGAAACAATCTCAATCGAACTTTCATTCAAGATGTTTGGACAAACATTTGAAGCACGTGAAAGTTCCACACCGATGAGATAAGTATCCGGCTCAAGATAATGATACATGAAAATGCCGGGATCAAATATAGTATCCTCACTCCCGAAGGAGTGAAGAAGAGGAGAAATCACCTGGTAGGTGAAGGAAATAAGAGAGATCTGAATAGCAATTAAGATAAGAACTTCCTCCTCAAGAAATGTATATTCAAGTGGAGGAGGCAAGTCCTTTAGCTTGATCTCAGGAAATTTATCAGTTTCCTCAACTGATTTGATTTCCTCATTATGAAGTTGTTTGGGTGGGAGGGGGAAATGGATCTTCGTTTAACAAACTTTCTAGAAAAAGTATGTCCCCCTCAGGATCAAGATAATTATCATCAACTTCGTTTGAAATTGAACTATCTTCAGTAAGAAAAGCCTCGAATTCGTCCAGATCGTTTTCACTATCCAGAGGAAGTGGATTGATCTGAGTAAGTTCAATCGAAGGATCACGAGTAAGTAAGAATTCTAACTCTCTCAAATCCGTATCAAAGTCAAAGACTTCATTTTCATCCCTTGGTGGGATGGGATCCATATGAGAGAGTTCATCAGCGAACTCTTCAAGAAGAAAGTCAACATCAGAGTGGAGAAGTGATGCATCAACAAATTCAATGTCTCCATAAGATAAACAATCATCACTGGAATCAGAGACAGTCTCAATTTGATCATTTGGATTATTAGGGGTGGAAAGAATATCACACACTTGATCAAAAGTCCCCTGTGACTCTCCTGGGATTGGGACAAGGATCTCAACACTAGACTTTATTAATTCGTCCGATTCCATATTAGGAACAGTGCTAAGATGCTCATCCCCCATGTTCAGAGAGTGAGTGTGAACTTCTGGTGTGATATCAATAGACTGAGCGAGATGAGAGGAGCTAACATTCATGGAATTTTCAAGTTCCATTTGTTCAACGGCTAGTAATTTCCCCATCTCATTATTTTCTCCTTGATTAACAATGGGAGGAATCACAATTGATGAATCTGAAGAACCCTTATAAAATTGAAGGATATCAAGGGTGTCCTCATTATCACTATCATTATCACAGTCTAGAAGAGCAGCTTGACGAAATTTGGCATGTGTTATAGCTACTTGTTCTAAGACAAGTAATTCTTCCACGCTCAATTCGTTTCTAGCCTCTCGTTCTTTAGCAAGTAATTCTGCCATAGATTTCTCACGAGAGTCTTGAAACGGTGTAGTAACCAACTCCTCCTTAAGTTCTTTTAATAAATCAAGAGCCTTTAGTAAAAGGTCTTGCTCGGTTTCTTGAGGAGTTGTGTGAATCATATCGTACTGTGGAGGTGGGTCTGAAAACGAATAGTCATAATTGTTACAAGGAAATGGATTCCTTGTTTGACAATCCGAGCTAGAGTGTGGACCTCCACAGTAATCACAACAGTAATACTGATGTGGCTGTGGGTTGTATGTGCTAGAATTACAAATGCTATCAGGAGACTGCTCATAGACAAGCGTGTTTCCCGATTGACAATTATAACTGTAGTGTGAACCACCACAGTACTCACAACAGTAAAACTGCTGAGACTAATGGTGTGGTAACTGATGGAATGAATCAGTCGTGTCATGGTAGGAATAGGGATTCTGGTTATAGAGAGACCCGTTTCCCGACTTTACCATGCCACAGCTGGGGCAATTGCCACCATTATAAGGATTACCACACCATTGGCAAACCAGAAAGTGTGGATGAGACATAGAAAGAATCAAATAGTTTGGGAGGGGTAGGGATGAAGAATCAAAGATGTGAGAGGGTAAAGGTGAATATTTTTGGGTTTTTGGAAAGACATTTTATACAAATGAGAAAGAAAATGTTTTTGTGTTTTTGTGTTCGTTGAAAACTGAGTTTAAAATGTTTTCGGGAATGGTTTTGTTTTGATAATGGGAAAATATGAACAAAGGATGGATAAATGTACAATGGAATGAATTCCAAAGACACTAATCAGAAAAACCGTTTAGATACGCACACAACCTCCCCGGCAACGGCGCCAAAATTTGATTGAGGCAAAAGCAGTCAACTAAATTCAACCACGGATGTGGTCAAACAAGTCAAACTCCTAAGGCTCAATGCTCCGCGGAAGCATAGTATTTCCCCGGGTCGTTATGTCCCGACGAGGTGTGAATGGTTATAAAACGGTTTCGTGATCGGGTGAATTTGGATGAAAAGGGGTTTGAGATTGGTTATGCTAAGGATTTATACAATGAAATAGCTTAAAGAAGCTATATGAATAAGATGGGAAAGTAGGAAAAACCAGAAACGAATTAAACCTAAAAACGCGTACGTTACGTTTAAATAAAACGTAAACGTACAAAATAAAAAGTGAAAACGGAAATCTGAAAACACCCAGGGGGTGAAAATGACTTTTTTAAAAACTTAAAGGTAAAAGAAAATTTTTAGAAAAAGAAAATTAATTTTAACACTAATTAATTATTTAATATTAATTAATTACTAATTATTATTTATTATTAATATTTAAACAACTTAAATATGATACAATATTAATTAAATACTAAAAAGGTGAAAATAAATTTTCTAAAATTCTAAAATAACTAAAAATAAGTTTTAAAATTAAAAATAAGTATTTTTGTCTTTTTGTGATTTTTATATTAATTAATTACTAATTAACTAATTAAACTATTTTAAATTAAGAAAATTAGCAAATGAACAGTAAAAATTCTAATAAAATTTATAAAATTATTTTATAACATATAAAAGCTATAAAAAATATAAAAACTAGGTTTTGCTTAATAAAAACTAATTATGCTATTTAAAACTAATTATTAATTAATAATTAATAAAACTAAGATTAATTCTAATAAACACTAAATGACAAAATAAAAATCTGAAAAAATTATTCTAAATACTTTAATATATGAGTAATTTAAGAAAAATATAAAATAACTAAGTACTTAATTAAAATATAAAAATGAAAATTAAAATTAAATTACATTAAATAGAAACTATCACTTATTATTAAATTTGTTTTTCTTGATTTTTCTTTTACAAACCTATTTAATACTTAAAAATAAACACTTTTTGTAAAAACAACTTTTTTAGAACTTAAAAAAAATAAGCAGAATACAACTTAAAAAGGGTGGCAGTTGACTAAGTTTGACCACAAGGGAAAATAAGCTAAATTGGGTTTGTGTGGGGCCCACTAAGGTTGAATCAGGTTCACATAAGTTATGTGAACATGTTAAAACCAAAATCACTCAAATAAGCCACTGGAATAAGCCATAAGGTATTAATAAGCACTTGAATCTCTTATTTCTGGACTGAAAATGGGACAGATTAGTGAGGCCAATTCAGGTGGGGTCCACTAAGATTGAGGGCAGACAGATGGTCAATAATGAAAGCCTACAAGGGGGGGGGGGATGGAAAGGGACAAACTTTGGGTACTAAGGACCACTGAGGTGATCAGAAACCACCACCAAAGTGGTGGTGGTGGCTGTGTAACTGATGCAGCAGGGCAGATACTTGCCCTGCAAGTGTCTTTGGGGCTAAGTGGGGCCCAGGGTAAAATTCTCAAAAATCAAGGAACCATGAAATTCAATAGATGAGCTGATGGACTATGCATAGAAACAAGTTTCAACCTTTGAAAGCAATTACAAAAATCAAAACAATTGGTTGAACTTTTGTGAAAATCTGAAATGGTGAACTTTGACTTTTTGCTTAAAACTTTGAACTTTGACCAATTTGAATTTTGATTTGGTCCTGATGACTGAAAATGAAGTTATAGGTTATAATGAAACTATAATTAGCAATCTAAACACTATATGAATTAATATGAGAGGTCATGGACTCCAATGGCTCAACAGTTAGGCTGTGATGCAAATTGAAGATGGATTTTGATTTTTTACTTTTAACCACTGATTTTTATGACTATTATGCAAAAAATACACCTAGTGAGACATGTCTAAACAGATAACAATAACAAAAACAACCTGGGTCATATAGATGACAACAAATCCAAACACACCTTTAACACTCACTGAATTTGATTTTCAATAGTTTAGACTGAGTTAGGCCAAAACACTGATTCATAAGTATTTAAGGTGATGCTAGAAGCTAAATTAACCACAAATCCCAAGTCTTAACAACAATTACCTATGAAATACTAAAATAGTTAAATTGACAGTTAAAATGAGAAATGTGATCACAAAGTGAACTAGTAAATAAACATTCAATATTAGGCAACTACTCAACTCCAGTATACCAAATAAGCATAAATCAGCAAATATAAGCAATTATAAGCTATGGTACAGTACTTTGCAAGAAAATAGAGAATGGGCTTACAAATGATTCCAATGGATAGAACAATGAACCAATAATCAAGAACATCCCCTAATGCTCCCACTGAGCTATCTAAACCATATGAATCCAAGAACAACCATTTCCTTGCTTCTGCTTCTTTCTTACACTGATTTTTGGATTAATGAACATTTATAAGGGAATTTTGAGATTTTTTATGAAACTGAGTGAGATTTGATTATAATACTGAAAAGACTTATCAAAACTTATAATTGAGCTAGGGTAAGCTTAAACAAGCAAGGAACAACAAGTTTCAATACTATGGCAATAAGTTGAAAATTCACTTAAAATTACAAACTGGAAATGTGGCACTGAAAGCTTTGAATTAATTATCAAAATGATTTTCTAATACACTGCAAATACTCAGTAGAAGGTTTTCAAGCTACAAATTACAATAAAAATAGATAATTAAGCTAAGTCGACATCAACTACACTACTTTAACTATTCTACAACTAATTACCCTTTTGCTTCCTTTCTTCTTGACTTTTATAGGTCTCTGAAGTCTCCTTGGACTTTCCCACCACCTCTTGAGCCATTGGATGGCTTAGAACTCATCTTGGCCGTTTAAAACCTTTTGGCGGGAAAAGTGGGACTTTGGCAGTTGGGGTAACTTGAAGCAAATTAGGGAGCATTAAATGTCTCTTGGAGGTTAGTGGTTTGGAAGGGAACATGGAGTGGGTTTTGCTGAGAAGAGGAGGGGGGAGGTTGCTTGTGCAGGGGAGTAGCAGTTGCAAGTGGTGAGGGTGAGTGGTGGTCAAACAAAGGGGGTTGACTGAGGGATAATAAAATGGACGGGGGGGGGGGGGGGGGGTGTTATATTTTGGAAGGTGGGCTGAGGTTGGGTAATGGGCTGGTGAGGGTGGTTTGTTGGATCAGGCCAAGAAAAGGGGGAAGGGTTTTGTTGTTATTTTGGGTTTAAATAACTAAAAGGGTCCGTTTAGTTAATTTGCAAAACAACACAAGGACCAAATTTGTAATTTAATGAAACTTGGGGTTGAAAATGATGTTTTCACAAAGTATTGTCCCAAGGTTGAAATTTGCCAAGAACCAATAACACAAGGACCTAATTTGCATTTTACCATTTTTCAAAATTCCCGGGGGCCATTTTTGTAAAATTCCAAACTACGGGGACCAAAAATGTAAATTTCTCAAACTTTCATCCCAAGTCTAAAATTGATATTTGTGATTTCCCCAAGGACCAAAATTGACTTTTTTTCAAAATTATCCCACCAGGGACCAAATCTGCCAAAGTTTGAAACTCCAGGGACTAAATTGTAAGTTTCCAAAACTTTTCTAATTTTTCACCAAAGGACTAAATATGACAACTTATGATTTCAAAAGGACCTTTGGTGATAAATTTCCATATTTTGAATATCCAGGGACTAGTTTTGTCATTTTATGAAAGTTGGGGGACTGAAACTGCCAATTTTGCAAACTTTGTGCGTTTTTCATCTGTTTTTGCTCATTTTGCATCTAAAACATATAAAACATAATTTTGAAATATTTTTAGTATTTTGATGCATTTCTAAGTGTTTTTGTATGTTTTGCAGTTCAGATTAGACCAAAAATGATGAGTATTTACACACTCATCAATCCCCCACACTAAACTATTGCTAGTCCCTAGCAATACTGTTTTGAAAACTTGATGGATTTTAAACTCTTTACCAAAAGCCATCACTTCTGGAGTAGCCAGGTGTAAGAACTGTGGCACACCTGATAACCGTGTGATTTTGAGCAAACCACCAGCTGTCAACGGATTTGAGTAGTCTTTACCAAAAGCCGTTTGCTTCTGGACTAGCCAGCTCATGATGGAATAGTCAACATCTTGGTGAGCTGATTACCAATTATGGATTTTCCACGGCCTTTACCACAAGCCATAATCTTGCGGGCTAGCCAACTCATTTGTTTTTGGGGAGTTGAGGAACCGTACAATTTTGGGCAAATTGCAAGCCGTAAACGGATTTGAGATGTCTTTACCAAGAGCCGTTTGCTCCTGGACTAGCCAATCCCTTTTGTCGGTTAGACAAGGCGGACTGATTACCACAAAAATTTTGAAGCACCAGTGAAAATTTTTTGAAAAATTTTTGAATTTTTGGCTAAAAACGGGGGTATTATATAGTAAAATGTGATAAAATTCGCTAGAATAGCGAAATACCCCCCACACTTAGCATGAATATTGTCCTCAATATTCAAAATCCCGGCTATTATGCCAACATTTTGAACGTAAAAGGGCAACATTACAAGCTAAGCGTGGAAAACACCATTTTGTATTTTCACTCATTTGTAACCATAGCATGGGGGACTCCCCCACACTTAAGGTGAAAACCCTATATGCCTGCTACTGTTTTTGTTTACCGAGTCGCTAGCTTGACTCGACCCCTAATTCATTTGTCATTGGGGAAGCATGATGTGGAAGAAACAATCTCAATCGAACTTTCATTCAAGATGTTTGGACAAACATTTGAAGCACGTGAAAGTTCCACACCGATGAGATAAGTATCCGGCTCAAGATAATGATACATGAAAATGCCGGGATCAAATATAGTATCCTCACTCCCGAAGGAGTGAAGAAGAGGAGAAATCACCTGGTAGGTGAAGGAAAGAAGAGAGATCTGAATAGCAATTAAGATAAGAAAGGGGGTGAGGGTGAGTGGTGGTCAAACAAAGGGGGTTGACTGAGGGATAATAAAATGGACGGGGGGTGTTATATTTTGGAAGGTGGGCTGAGGTTGGGTAATGGGCTGGTGAGGGTGGTTTGTTGGATCAGGCCAAGAAAAGGGGGAAGGGTTTTGTTTTTATTTTGGGTTTAAATAACTAAAAGGGTCCGTTTAGTTAATTTGCAAAACAACACAAGGACCAAATTTGTAATTTAATGAAACTTGGGGTTGAAAATGATATTTTCACAAAGTATTGTCCCAAGGTTGAAATTTGCCAAGAACCAATAACACAAGGACCCAATTTGCATTTTACCATTTTTCAAAATTCCCGAGGGCCATTTTTGTAAAATTCCAAACTACGGGGACCAAAAATGTAAATTTCTCAAACTTTCATCCCAAGTCTAAAATTGATATTTGTGATTTCCCCAAGGACCAAAATTGACTTTTCTTTCAAAATTATCCCACCAGGGACCAAATCTGCCAAAGTTTGAAACTTCAGGGACTAAATTGTAATTTTCCAAAACTTTTCTAATTTTTCACCAAAGGACTAAATATGACAACTTATGATTTCAAAAGGACCTTTGGTGATAAATTTCCATATTTTGAATATCCAGGGACTAGTTTTGTTATTTTATGAAAGTTGGGGGACTGAAACTGCCAATTTTGCAAACTTTGTGCGTTTTTCATCTGTTTTTGCTCATTTTGCATCTAAAACATATAAAACACAATTTTAAAATATTTTTAGTATTTTGATGTATTTCTGAGTGTTTTTGTATGTTTTGCAGTTCAGATTAGACCAACAATGATGAGTATTTACACACTCATCAAACAACTTTTAGCAAGTTGTCAAATTTTCATGTTTATGTTATTTTCACTAAGTATAGTGAAATTCTCGACCTCAAGGTCAAAGTTATATGATATGTGTGTTTACGTGTCTATTTTTTGCATTGCCTAACCAGAAATGCATTATCTTTTTGATTTTAAGAGTTTTCGAAAGTTTTGAAAATCGTCTCGCGGGTCAAAAACGCGGACTGCCAATTTTTTCAGCACTGGCGGATCCGGCGGTACCCAAAATTGGGTTCCGCCAGTGTATTTTCTGGGAAACCCAGCATTGGCCCAACGGACCAGACGGTACCCTCAAATGGGTTCCACCTGTGTATCCTGAAGGTTCCGCCAGTTGCCTGCAGAATTTTTGTTTTTGTTTTCAACATTTCAACATCCAAACACCAAAATCCAATCCTTTTAGATAGAAACCCATTTCCTGCAATGTGTTTAGCACAATAGGGTACTTCTCATTCCTTATAACTCAACCAAAACCATTTCCCGCCAAATTTCAAAAATAGCCATAACCACCCCAAGGACCCTTCACACATAAAGGAAGGAACCCTTCTAAAGGATCCTTGAAATTCTTGAGATTTATACTTCAACAAATTTACCAAAACCACTAAGCATTTAGTGCAAACCTTGTCTTCTCACTTCACCATTTTCATTCGATTGACTTCCATGATATGACAACCCACAATTAGTTTTCCAAATCATTAGGAACCTCCATTTTTGTATGGACTAACATCAAATCCAAACACTCATTTCCACAATCCTTCATCACTATAAATTAAACCATCCTAAACACTATCAAATCACACCTTCTTCATCACAATTTCTGAACTTCTAAACCATTTTTAACCATGACTAAGTCAACAATCACCTCTCAACCATCACGGCCCATCCGAAAAAACCGCCCGGATAAGTATAAAACCATTATGGTCTAATCAACCCATCAACCTAAGCTCCTCATATTCGGATGAATTCACCTCACCTATAAAAAATGAACACTTTTTGAACCTTGCATCTCCATCTCCATCACCCAATGAACCAAATGAGCTCACTCCACCACCTACTAAATCACCCATTGACCCAACTCCACCAAGTGCTCCAACCCAACCATCCAAAACTCCATCACCATCACCACTACCCAAAATTGAACCTATGGTGTTATTTGGGTCTCTTCCCACATCACCACACCCTTTTGTCCAAGATCTAAATGATCTTCCACCAAGACCTACACAACCACCACCTTTTGCAAATGAATCACCAAGGTCAATTCTAGACCAAAATGAGCATTTTAACCACACCCAACCACCACAACAAATGTACCATCAACCCAAACCATTGTTGTTTCACCCTATCTACCATGACATCCATGGTCCTCTTTATGGAGAACCAAACTTTGAAAACCATGATCACCCAACTCCACCACATTCTCAAGCCCAAATATTTGAGTCTTTCTTCCCCTCATATGAGGAAACCCAAAGCATGGTTGAGAACCACCTTCATCAAGCAATGGAATTTCAAACCACCTTGCTTGACTCAATACCAAATCCATCCTCCACCCAAGAACCAAAAACCAACCAACCCTCAAACCAAGAAACCAAAACCAACCCATTTCCACCCACTCATCCCTATGTTTGCTCAAATTGTGAGCAAATGGGTGCAAGCATCAAAACGTTGCTTCACCAATTCCAAGATGAAACCCGTTTTGCATTCCAACACGTCATAGAACGTTTGGATGCTCTTTCCCACCCAAACAAATCCTAGACAACCTTTTGAGGCCGTTTGCCCCATTTAGGAAAGTAGGATTTTATTTTTCTTTCTTGGTTATTTTTTAGTTTTTGTTTAGAAGTAGAAGAATATTTCACATTTCTTGTCTTTTGACTTTTCAAAGTCAAAATTTTACTTGGAATAATATTTCTTTCTACATACTTTCGTGCATTGTTGGTTGATCATTTTTGTGTTGTCATTGTGGTTGCAATGTGTGTGGTAACTACAAGCTTGACTATATATATCATCAACTAACCATTTTTTTTGTAGGATCAAAATCCATGTTTCCCATCTTGGCACTCCTTTTAGAGGGAGTAACAAGCAAGGGGGAGCAAGTGCATTATTCCGCTTCGGTACTCTACTTTTTGTTTCGACAAAAAGGGGGAGAAATATATTAAACCTTCAAAACTTAATATGATTTTCATCACTTTAGTAAAACAAGTTTAATATAATTTTTTTTAAGTCTTAAACACCAAGATTTTGTGAGTTACTTGAAAACAAAGTTTATGTTTTGTCATCAACAAAAAGGGGGATATTGTTAATATAAGTATCGCCTAAAAACGTTATTTATATTTTACGATCTTCGCTAAGTTTTGTTAACGACAAAATGTAAACTTTAGTTTCTAAGTAAAACATAATCTTAGTTTTAAAGACTTGCATAAACTAGACTTTAGCTACATTTTACATTTCATAAAACACAACACTTTTTATTTCTTAAAATAGAATTGTCACATCACATTGATGTCAGGTTTTGTCAATATACATTTATGGAAAGAAAATGTGTTTGACTTACTATGTAGTTGCTTGCAAGTTTAGTGTTTGACTAGATGTTATGAGATGTGACATTGTTTGGTTTGCAAGGTGTAATGAGATGTGACTTTGTTTCGTTTGCAAGATTTATTGCGAAACCAACTGCAAGCCCGACGGAACCCTGGGGGTACACGGGCGGAACCCATCTGAGGGTTCCACCGTATCCGCCAGGCCTGCAGAAGGCTTTGCTATAAATACCAAGCCACAAGTTGATTTTTGGCTTATCACTCTACATCATATTTTACACACACACATTCATTCTTTCATCTAACCCTTTAATATTTCATATGTGAAGTTTCTTTTTGTAGCAAAGAGATTCACGAGCTCATTAAAAGTAACAAGCATTCAACACAACGTTGCAAGACTTGTTAGCTTAGCATTGTGTAGACTTGTGTAGTTTACACTTCATTTGATTGTGTATTTTCAGTAGTGATCGATTAGTATTTTAGTCCTCAAAATACAAAGTGTATTGGAAGTAGTTGTACCCTTGTAAAAGAAATAACGGGAGTGGTTGTACCCTTGGTAAATAACTCGACATCTAGCTTAGTATCGGTAAAAGTATAAGCGACGTGTAAGGTTTTCTCCGCCGGTGAAAGGAGCTTATTGACTAGTGAAAGAAACTTTCGAGTTGGATACTCGGGGCGTGGACGTAGGGCAAGGAAAAAGAGTCCTTGTAGCCGAACCACGATAAATACTCGTGTTGTGGTTTGATCGTTTCTTTCATTTATTTGCATGTTATATATTGTGTTTGTGTATATATCTTTGATCAAACAAAAAGTTTCAAAGCTAACTAAAGAAGTTAAAAAGATTTTAAACGGTAAACTATTCAACCCCCCTTCTAGTTTTCCACAATATATATATATATATATATATATATATACTAGTTATAATACCCGCGCACGCGCGGGTTTTTTTAAAATTTTTGAATAATATATTTTTATTTATTAAAAAACAAATAATTTGATCTTTGTTTTGTTTGATTTATGATGTTTAATTATAGTTTTTTAATATTAAAGATAATTATTTAAAAATTTAATCCTATTATGAATTGTATCTTATCTATATTTTTTTGTATTTATCTTCTACTTGTGTTATGAATAAATATAAAGTGTTACCTAATAAGAAAATAATCTTTTTTTTTTTAAATATAATTATTACTAGATATATATATATAGGGTGGGGTTATTTTAAAAAGGGCCTTATAATAAAAAGTGTAGGACGGATTGTGGGAGTGACATGTGTCACCCCCTTGCCACATCATATGACACGTGTCCCTCCCCCCCCCCCCCCCCCGTCGAAAAAAAAATTTCCCGCTAAAAAAAAAATTTTTTTTTGGGGCAAAAAAAATTTTTTTTCCCTCCAAAATTTTTTAGTGCATCACAGTTACAAAGTTACTGCATCACGGTTATAAAGTTACTGTATCACGTTTACTGCATCACAATTATGATTTTACTGCATCACGGTTACTGCATTCATGGTTTTAATGTTGCTGCATCATGGTTATAAAGTTACTGCATCATGGTTATAAAGAAACTGAATTATCATAAGTTTTATGCATCATATATGTATGTAACTGCATCACAATTAAAATACGATTCTTTTTTAAGTTTTGGTGCATCTTTATTATAAGTTACTGCATCATAGTTAATAGTTTAGTGCATCAGCTATGTTGCAGTAACTTATAACCTTAATGCACTAAAATTTAAAACTGTGATGCAGTAACTTTTATAATTGTGATGCAGTAACTTTATAACTGTGAGCACTAACAATTTTTGGCGGGAAAAAAAATTTTTTTTGCACAAAAAAAAAATTTTTTGGCAGGAAAAAAAAAATTTTTGTGGGGGGGGGGGGGTGACATGTGTCATATGATGTGGCATAGGGGTGACACATGTCGCCATCACAATTCTTCCTACACTTTTTATTATAAGGCCCTTTTTATTTTAACCCATATATATATATATATATATATATATATATATATATATATATATATATATATATATATATATATATATATATATATATATATACCAAAGATCAAATGAGAAGAAAACTTAAAATAAGAAGGATGAGAAATAATTATAACTACACATGTGAAATGCATCGACTTGAATTAGATGCATCTCTAGTCTTTTAGATACACCATAATATATTTTCTTGCAAAAAATTAGATGCATATGCATATATTAAATGCATTTCATCAAGTTCGACGAATCCTATACATTTTTCGTCCTCTGAGGGTCAAATTTGTTTTTAGTACTACTTTGCTTCGTTTTTACTTCAAAATCACTTTCGAAACTAATTGGGATGCATCTAAATGAATAGAGATACATCTAAATCAAGTCGATGCATCTCAATTGTGTGGTTATAATTATTTCTCATCCTTCTCATTTTAAGTTTTCTTCTCACTGGATCCTTACCTATATATATATATATATATATATATATATATATATATATATATATATATATATATATATATAGGGGAGCTTTATTTTCAGAACCCTGTTAAGTGCGGGAACTGCGAGAACTCCAATTTTGCATTAGAAAACATGCATGTTCACATAAACCATGTATGTTTTTTTACATACACCTCAATACACATGCCTGCGTATTAGGGTGTATGTAAGAAAACATACATGTTTTATATGAACATGCATGTTTTCTAATGCATAATTGGAGTTCTCACAGTTTCCGCACTTAACAGGGTTCTAAAAATAAAATCATTTTGCATTGATTTGTTGCACTTAACAGGTTTTTATATGAACATGTATGTTATGCATGTATGTGTATTAAGATTTATGTAAGAAAACATACATGTTTTATATGAACGAGTCGAGTTATATTACAAACAAAACATTCCTCACATACCAAGGGACTCATCCCCACCATCCATCTAAAAAGGAAATCAATGGTTGAGATTAAAAGGATTTTATTATTTCACCCATTTTTTATAATTTAAATATCTCTTAAACCGTTAATCGTTAAGCGAAAATAATTACACCATCGCGACGGGCATTTAATTATCTTTCTATAGACGGGCACTTTGATATACTTTCGAAAAAAAAAATCGTTTTTTTCACGTTTTTTTTCCTGGCCGAAAAAAAAAATCATATATGATATTGCATATCATATATGATATGCAATATCATATATGATATTACATATAATATCATATATGATATCATATATGATATTATATGTAAAATCATATATGATATTGCATATCATATATGATATGCAATATCATATATGATTTTACATATAATATCATATATGATATTATATGTAATATCATATATGATTTTTTCGGCCACGAAAAAAAAACGTGAAAAAAACGAAAAAAAAAAAAAATTTGTCGAAAATATATCAATTAGCCTATCTATAGAAAGATAATTAAATGCTCATCGTAACGGTATATTTTTTTTCGCTTAACGATTAACGGTTTGAAAGATATTAATATTTGAAAAAAAATGATGAAAGTGGGTTTTTAAATTGTTGGGATTAATCTCATCCATTAGATCAAATAAAGATGGAGAGAAAATGGAGGGTGGAGATTAGTCCCTTGATATGTAAAAAAAGTTTGGTCCTCAAATGATCTTTACTCTATATGAACATGTATGTTTTTAAACGCAAAATTAGAGTTCTCGCAGTTCCCGCACTTAACAGGGTTCTGAAAATAAAGATACACTATATATATATATATATATATATATATATATATATGGGGAAAACATAGCTACAACACAATGTAGCCAATTGGCTACATTTCCTTTGAAAAAAAAGGTGGGGACAGGGGGAAAATATGTGTCAGGGTCTAACCGCAGGGACTGAACTGTACATTATTAAAAGTTTTTTCAAAGGAATTGTAGCCAACTAGCTACAATTAATTGTAGCTAACATTTTCCCTATATATATATATATATATATATATATATATATATATATATATAAATTAATGTGAAATCGATTTTCAGTTCGTTCGATTTTCATTTTGGCAAAACTATATTTAAGCCGAAAATTCGATTCGGTTTAGTTTGATAAATTCGATTCGATTCAGTTTTGATTTTCGGTTGTTGTGAATCCTTTAGCTAATATTGTGATTCTTTTTACATGTTTGGTAATTAATGAAATTTACCTTTCAGGAAAAAAATAATATGCTTTAAAAATAATTAACTATAATGTACTATCTATTACATAGTATATAATAATTATCTCTTATATAATAAAAGAGTTTCAAAAGGTGGAAAAAGACGCAAGTCCAATTGAAACTGGAGTAGTGCTTAATATTTTCATGTAAGAAAAATAAAGTTATATCATTGGTTAACAGAAAGTCATAACTAAAACAATTTGGTTAAACCAAATCTAAATTTCATTTAGCAAAAATCATATGTATAAAAGAACATGTGTCGATTTTCTAAAAGAAGAGACAAAGAAAACTTTATCATTTTTTTTATTAACTTTATAAATTTAACAAATACCACATATACTTTATATAATTTTTAAACAACATTTATATTTTTGTTATTTATAAATATGATTATCAATTATATTAAGTTACTGTATATGAATTGAATTATAGAATCAAATGAAAGCACGAGTTACCTATGATATGTAAATAAATACACGCGATTGTACATATACGAACTACTATGTTATTTCTTTTTATGAGATTATGTAAGGATATTCGAAAAAGTAATTTGTTTTACTATTCGAGAACAATAATGACTCATATTATTCATCCTTGTTAGTTCAACTCGTCTGTACACGGGTTCAAAAATTAAATACAACTAAATTCTAATAGGAATATAAATATCAAATTGAGGCACGGTCCCATGGGTTACTGTGAGATGAACCTTATGGGTTACTGTGAAATAAAAAATAAATACGCGAGATTATACATATAGCAACGTTGCATGTAATTCAACTTTAAACTTTAAATAAGGATACCGGGGAAAAAAATGTTTTCTCAAGGGCTATTGCGTGCTATTAAACATCCATCATGTCTAGAATATGATATCAATTGGTTAAATTTAAACAACGTCTGAACATTAACCTCATCACTATGTCAGTTAAACAAAGTAAACTCATTCGTCCAACAAAATTTACACAAAATATTAATCGATATATTAATACACAATTTTTTTTTTCTAAAACTCGCGCATGCACTAGTATTATAAAGTATATAACTTTAAAAGATTTTACATTTATGTTATATATATATATATATATATATATATATATATATATATATATATATATATATATATATATATATATATAGTGAGACTTTCTTGCGAAAACCATTTTATATGCGAGAACCGAGAGAACCACCAAAAACATACATGAACGCCTTCAATAATTATATTTTTGCACATACTGTATGTTCTAAAAACAACATATATGTTTAAAAAAAAAACATAGTTGTTCTAAAGAATTTGATAAGAAATTGGAAATACAAAATTTTTCTTTGAAGGAGTGCATGCATGTTCTTATAAGGCGTGCAACGACAATATTACGGCTATTTGTAAAGTTTTTGTGAAAAAAGAGGCTGATTTCATGATTATATTGAAGAACATAGGTGGATACTTATGATTATTGATGATTTGCATGTGTATGATGAAGTGCAAAGTACTCACCGTATGAAGCTGGACCAGCAAGATTATGTACCCAAGGTATTTTGTCAGGTGATGGTGCAATATTTGGTGATGAAAGTATAATGTTTTCCATCGAAACTGCTCTATTCACAAAATAGTGACCAACCTCGGTTTGAAACGGACTATGGTAAGCCGCATTACACTGACTTGTACAGATTTTCTTACTTATATTTCCAGAAAATGTATTTACTGGAGCTTCTTCGAATATTGAATGCTTTCTTTTGCATGTTTCAGAGGAAGGGGCCATTTTTCCAACACCCAGGGAAAGATCCAATGAAGGTGACAACGGCGAATTGCTTTTGTTTGGTTTTCATATTTAGAAGTCTAACTTATGTATGCTTATGACAGTAAGGTAATATATTAAGTCTAGTATATGTCAACTGATAATGGAAGTTGCAAAGTGCATATAAAGCATATAACAATAAACATATAAAGTAAAGTGCATGGTAATAGTCTTTAGGTAAGCATAAAGAGTAAATATAGAAAAGAAATAAAGAGTTATAAGTAAAGGTTGCACTACCTTTTCAACCAAAAGCTGGGCTGATATTCTGCAATTGCTGGTTACAATTCACCTGGAATTCTTTTTGGATCAGTCCTTTTTTTTTTTTTTTTTTTTTTTTTTTTTTTTTTTTTTTTTTTCTATTGTTTGTTGTATTAGTTGAACCTGTATGTAAACTGTGTAGAAGCTTGTACCTTGGAAATACAAACATTGTACATGGATTTGGTGTGGTAGATGCAAAAACAGCCACAAAACCAATGGAATACATTTAGATAATCGACACATATGTACGGTGTTGGGAATTAAATAATCAGAAGAATCAGCATAAAGGCTTAAGGAAATACATCAAGTATGTTTCTGCTGATAAAACACAAAGCACGTTTCCACTGATGGATTCTGCTGAAGAAGGTTTCTACTGAAGGTGTTTCTGCTGATGGATTCTGCTGATACTACTATGACTCATACAACAGCTGTGTAGATAAGTACGACTTATTCTACTGACTCATATACAAGAAAAATATCTTTGTTGTAGTCATCAAATTGAACACTCCAAGTGAGTTGTAATCCTAGATACATGTTGTATCTTAATGACTGACATGATAAGTCATCATCTAGCTAGAATGAAGTTTAGTCATAAGCTAGTAATAAAGATGAGTCATATAGATTGTAAAAGATCTTTTCCTTGGACTATAAAAGGAAGATCTTAGATATGACTTAAAAGTGTGTATGCATGTGCGTGTGATAACAATATATGTGAGTAGAGATATACATAAAACATTAGAACAAAATACAAGATTCAAGGTCTTTGTAACCCTAGTGATAGTGAAGATCACTCGTATTATTTTGAATAATATTGAACCGTTTGGTGAAATACTTTCATTGTTCTTTGTTAAATAAACACAAGCATCACAGTTCCATTTCCAATAAACATTTTAAGTGTGGTTAAGTAGATTCCGTATACTTAATCATATTCACTCAAAGTATCACATATACACATTACAAAGGTCCAACACCTCATAGTGTGTGATCAAATCAAGTGATCCTCTCATTTGGTATCAGAGCTTCCAGGTTGATATCTTTGATTTAGAAGAAGAAATGGATACATAATCTATTCAAACAAATGTTGCTGCAAAGTTGCCAGTTCTCAAATAGAATGAGTTTGAATTGTGGAGGTTAAGAATAGAACAGTTTTTCCAGGTGCAGGATTACACTCTCTGGGAAATCATTGAAGATGGAAACTCTTTCAAACCCAAAACCACTTTATCAACAGTTGAAGGTAGGGAAATTTCAGTTGTTCAAACTATCCCTACAACTGTTGATGAGAGAATAAAGAAGAAGAATGATCTCAAGGCCAGAAGCATGCTGATGATGACCATTCCAAATGATCAACTTATAAACTTCAGCAAATTCAAAAATGCCAAGTCATTATTTGAGGCAATTGTTGCAAGGTATGGAGGGAATGAAGCCACCAAGAAGACCCAGAAAACCCTTCTCAAGCAGCAGTTTGAAAATTTCTCATCAACCATGAATAAATCTCTTGACCACATGTTTACAAGGCTACAGAAAATTGTAAGTCAACTTGTTGTTCTTGGGGTTGATATACCTAAGAAGATTTAAACTCAAAATTTCTGAGAAGCTTACCAGAAGAGTGGGCTATGCATGTTGTTGTTTGAAAGAATAAACCAGACATAGACACTATGGATCTTATGGATTTGTATAGCAACTTTAAAATTGTGGAACAAGAAGTAAAGAAAATTGGTGTCTCTAGTTCATATACTGGGAACATGGCTTTTATGTCATCTTCTAGTATCTCAAACCCAGTTAAAGATGAAAAGGATGATAATGGAGCTGGTGCTGCTAGTTCATCAAGCAGTACCTTTGGTATATTGAACGAAAAGGCTTGTTGTGCCTTTTTCACAAGTCAGAATGATGGGTCCATGCTCACTCATGAAGATCTTCTAGAAATCAATGATGATGATTTAGAAGCAATGGACCTAAAATGGCAAATTTCTCTTCTTAGCATGAGGGCTAAGAAATTCTATCAGAGGACAGGGAAGAAACTCACCATCAGCAGCAATGATACTGCTGGTTTTGACAAGTCAAAGATAGAATGCTATAACTGTCATATGTTGGGGCACTTCTCAAGAGAATGTAGAAGGCCAAGGCAGCAAGATAGCAAGAATAGAGGTTTTGGAAGCAAGTCCAAGACAGGGGAATCAACCAATCCAAAGGCTATGGTAGCCATTGATGGATTAGGATTTGATTGGAGCTTTACTGCTGATGAAGAAAAAACTTCTCCTCAGAAAGCTCTTATAAGGAATTGCAATGGGGCGGGGCGGCTCTCCCCATCCCCAAACCCGATTACAAAACTCATCCCCAAACCCGCCCCAATCCCCATTGGGGATCTTATCGGGGCGCCCCGTTGGGGCAATATACTCCCCCAAACCCGCCTCGTTCCCCGTTGGGGTCTTATCGGGTTGTCTTTTTTGAACACCATGCTCCATCATACTCGTTTCGTTCCTTGTTTACTTTTATTATTACACTATTAACAATAACACATTAATAATAAATTAATCATTGGAATAATTCATAACTTTTTTAGAATATTATGATATAAAACAAGCTTCTTTCATCACAATTTGAAATATTACAAAGATGAAACTAACAAAAGTTAGAGAAATATATGTTTAGTACGTAAATACTAACACAATATTTTATGTATATGCATATATGTATATGTATAAATATATTTGTTGGGAATTAAATAATCAGAAGAATTAGCATAAAGGTTTAAGGAAATACATCAAGTATGTTTCTGCTGATAAAGCACAAAGCACGTTTCCACTGATGGATTCTGCTGAAGAACGTTTTCTACTGAAGGTGTTTCTGCTGATGGATTTTGCTGATGCTACTATGACTCATACAACAGCTGTGTAGATAAGTACAACTTATTCTACTGACTCATATACAAGAAAATATCTTTGTTGTAGTCATCAAATTGAACACTCCAAGTGAGTTGTAATCCTAGATACATGTTGTATCTTAATGACTAACATGATAAGTCATCAACTAGCTAGAATGAAGCTTAGTCATAAGCTAGTATTTAAGATGAGTCATATAGATTGTAAAAGATCTTTCCTTGGACTATAAAAGGAAGATCTTAAATATGATATATGCATGTGTCGAGTGTGATA
This sequence comes from Artemisia argyi, assembly GCA_030686995.1. Lineage (NCBI taxonomy): Eukaryota > Viridiplantae > Streptophyta > Magnoliopsida > Asterales > Asteraceae > Artemisia > Artemisia argyi. The sequence goes on along the minus strand of CM060683.1, from coordinate 54,320,838 downwards.
GTAATAGACATATACATACAGAAAAACATTAGAACAAAACACAATATTCAAGGTCTTTGTAACCCTAGTGATAGTGAAGATCACTCGTATTATTTTGAATAATATTGAATCGTTTGGTGAAATACTTTCATTGCTCTTTGTTAAATAAACACAAGCATCACAGTTCCATTTCCAATAAACATTCTAAGTGTGGTTAAGTAGATTCTGCATACTTAATCATATTCACTCAAAGTATCACATATACGCATTATAAAGGTCCAACACCTCATAGTGTGTGATCAAATCAAGTGATCCTCTCAGTTGGTATCAGAGCTTCCAGGTTGATACTTTTGATTTAGAAGAAGAAGAAATGGATACATAATCTATTCAAACAATGTTGCTGCAAAGTTACCAGTTCTCAAACAGAATGAGTTTGAATTGTGGAGGTTAAGAATAGAACAGTTTTTCCAGGTGCAGGATTACACTCTCTGGGAAATCATTGAAGATGGAAACTCTTTCAAACCCACAACCACTTTATCAACAGTTGAAGGTAGGGAAATTTCAGTTGTTCAAACTATCCCTACAACTGCTGATGAAAGAATAAAGAAGAAGAATGACCTCAAGGCCAGAAGTATGCTGATGATGACCATTCCAAATGATCAACTTATAAACTTCAGCAAATTCAAAGATGTCAAGTCATTATTTGAGGCAATTTTTGCAAGATATGGAGGGAATGAAGCCACCAAGAAGACCCAGAAAACCCTTCTCAAGCAGCAGTTTGAAAATTTCTCATCAACCATGAATGAATCTCTTGACCACATGTTTGCAAGGCTACAGAAAATTGTGAGTCAACTTGCTGTTCTTGGGGTTGATATACCTCAAGAAGATTTAAACTCAAAATTTCTGAGAAGCTTACCAGAAGAGTGGGCTATGCATGTTGTTGTCTGGAAGAATAAACCAGACATAGACACTATGGATCTTATGGATTTGTATAGCAACTTTAAAATTGTGGAACAAGAAGTAAAGAAAACTGGTGTCTCTAGTTCATATACTGGGAACATGGCTTTTATGTCATCTCCTAGTATCTCAAACCCAGTTAAAGTTGAAAAGGTTGATAGTGGAGCTGGTGCTGCTAGTTCATCAAGTAGTACCTTAGGTATATTGAATGAAATGGCTTGTTGTGCCTTTTTCACAAGCCAGAATAATGGGTCCATGCTTACTCATGAAGATCTCTTAGAAATCAATGATGATGATTTAGAAGAGATGGACCTAAAATGGCAAATTTCTCTTCTTAGCATGAGGGCTAAGAAATTCTATCAGAGGAAGGAGAAGAAACTCACCATCAGCAGCAATGATACTGCTGGTTTTGACAAGTCAAAGATAGAATGCTATAACTGTCATATGTTGGGGCACTTCTCAAGAGAATGTAGAAGGCCAAGGCAGCAAGATAGCAAGAATAGAGGTTTTGGAAGCAAGTCCAAGACAGGGGAATCAACCAATGCAAAAGCTATGGTAGCTATTGATGGGTTAGGATTTGATTGGAGCTTTACTGCTGAAGAAGAAGAAACTTCTCCTCAGACATCTCTTATGGCTTTCACCACAGAGGTACAACCTGATAAAGTTTGTTCTAATAATTGTTCTGCTCTTAAAAGTTTAGAAACCTTAACCAAACGTTATGAGAATCAAAGGAAAGAATTAATTGATACAACTCATAGCTTAACAAATCATAAAAGAGGTATAGCTACTCTAGAGGAACAAGTCATACATTTTCGAACAAATGAATTTACCTTTACTGATGTCAAAATTCTTCTTGAAAGAGAAATAATGTTTAAAGATAATGACATTTGTAACTTGAAAGCTGAAATGGATAGGCTTAGTAAGGCTAAAGAGAATATTCAAATGAGTGTAGAAACACTAGATTATGCATCTAAGGGTGTGACTAACTTAATTGAATGTCAAGTTACAAATAAAGCTAAGTCTGGTGTTGGATACAAATCTGTTCCTCCACCATATAGAGGTATTCCTTCACCCCCAGGAATTGACCTAGAACACACAGGATTACCTGAATTAAAATATGGTGTTCAACCAAAATCTAATGTAGTTGATAATTAACCTTTGAAAGAAAGTGAAAGTTTAAGTAAAACTTCACTTCCTAAGGACAAGGTGTGTTCTTGTAGAAAGTCAGATGGTCCAATCATTGAGGACCCAACATCTGATGATAAAAGGTTTAAACAGGTTATGTCTAAACCTGAAGTGGTTAAGAAAGCAAGAACAAGAGTTCCTAAGATAGTCAAACACAATACTGATAGGCCTAAGACCAATGAAAAACATGTTAGGCAACCAGTAAGATATTGTGAACAATATAGAACCATAAACAAACCCAGAGGTAACCAAAGGAATTGGTATAGCCTCAAGTCTCTCCAACAAAGAGATAACAAAGTTTGTTACACATGTGGTAGTTTTGACCATCTTGCAGCTTTCTGCAACCAATAGGTATCTGGGTATGAAAGTAATAGAGTGAACTACAAAAGGCAAACACCTAAATCTCATTTTCACTCTAATTCTAAAAGATCAAAACCCAAAACAGTCACAAAAGCAGTTCCTGCTGATAGAGCAAAAACTGTTCCTGCTGAAAGGAAACTGGTTTCTGCTGAAAAACCATATATGACTGTTTACCCAAAATCAACAATTAAGGGTGCAAAAACAACTTTCAAACATGCATCTAATATTGTTCAAAGGCCCATTCAAACAAAAGCAGTGGTCCAAAAACAAGTTTGGAGACCAAAGGTACAACTGCAAAGCCATCAGTTTCTGCTGATAGCCAAACAGTTCATATCACTGCTAAGGGAAACAGGGCAAATGCTATTAAGGCCTCAGCATGTTGGATTCTTAAATCCAATGTTGCATCAACAATTCTCAAAAGATTACATACCATTGATGCAAGAGGCGGATCCAAGTCAGAAATGGTTTGGATCCCAAAACAAAACTAATTCCTTTATTTATGTGCAGGGACATTCATCAGCAGATACTGAAGATCAAGGATTCTCAGACAGTGGATGTTCAAGGCACATGACAGGAAACAAGTCTTATCTCTCAAATTTTCAATCAGTAGATGGAGGCTATGTTACCTTTGGAGGAGGAATTGGAGGCAAAATTACTGGTAAAGGTACTATTAAAACCGGTAAACTAGATTTTGAAGATGTGTACTATGTGCAAGAGCTTAAGTATAATCTTTTTAGTGTCTCACAAATGTGTGACAAAAAGAACAAAGTTCTCTTTACTGACACTGAATGTCTTGTATTTTCTTCTGATTTTAAGATGCCTGATGAAAGTCAAGCACTTCTTAGAATTCCAAGAAAAAGTAACATGTACAGTGTTGATATGAAGAAAATTGTTCCAAAAGATTCTCTTACTTGTCTTATTGCTAAGGCCACATTGGATGAATCTATGAAATGGCATAGGAGGCTTGGTCATATTAACTTCAAAACCATAAATAAGATTGTCAAAAATGGTTTGGTAAGAGGTTTATCTCAAAAACGATTTGAAAATGATCAAACATGCATTGCTTGTCTTAAAGGCAAACAACATAAAGCCACTTGTAAGCCCAAATTTTTTAACTCTATCAATCAATCATTGTTTATGCTGCATATGGACTTATTTGGTCCTACAAATGTTAGAAGTTTGTTGCATAAGAGATATTGTGTAGTTATTACTGATGACTTTAGTAGATTTACATGGGTATTATTTTTAGGAACTAAGGATGAGACTTCTAGCATCCTTAAGACCTTCATTACAGAGATAGAAAACCTAGTAAGCAAAAGAGTAAAAGTCATTAGATGTGATAATGGGACATAATTTAAAAATAGAGTTATGGATGATTTCTACAGAGAAAAAGGTATTAAAAGAGAATTTAGTGTTGCAAGAACTCCACAACAGAATGGAGTTGCTGAAAGGAAAAATAGAACACTAATAGAAGCTGCTAGAACTATGTTAGCTGACTCTATGTTGCCTATAACTTTTTGGGCAGAAGTAGTCAACACTGCTTGCTATGTTCAAAATAGAGTTTTAGTTGTAAAACCTGACAATAAGACATCATATGAACTTTTTAGAGGTAGAACTCCTGAAATTGGATTTCTTAGACCTTTTGGATGTCATGTGACAATTTTGAATACCTTAGACCATCTTGGAAAGTTTGATAGAAAAGCAAATGAAGGATTCTTAGTTGGATACTCTATCAATAGCAAAGCATTCAGAGTATACAACATGAGAACTAGAAGAGTAGAGGAAAATCTACATGTGAAGTTTTTGGAAAATAAAACCAATGTAGAAGGTCAAGGTCCCAAATGGCTATTTGATCTTGAATCTCTATCCAAATCAATGAATTATGTGCCTTTTGTTGCAGAAACTAATGAATTTTCAGGTTCACAAACTGCTGATGTAACAAATGGAGAAGGATTAGAGAAGGAGACAGATCAAGATTATGTGATAATCCCAATATGGGCAAATACAAGTGTGGATTCAACTTCAATAAATGGTGAATCTTTTTCTGGTAATTCTATAGAAGATATTAAAGATGAATGCAAGGAAGAAGGAGCTAAGGAACAAACGTTTCAAGTCAGAAGTAACACTGCTGTTTCTGTTGATAAGTAAATCGTTCCCGCTGATGAGCAAAATGTTTCTGCTGATGGACCATCAGAAGAAACACAAGCAAATCTCTCAGAAGATGAGGTGGATTTCAACAACCTTCCACCTGATTATCAAGTTCTTTCTACTCCACACTCAAGGATTCATAAAGTCCACTCCCTGGACAATGTGATTGGAGATATACAATCAGGAGTAAAGACAAGACAGCAATTGATGTCTTCAGATCAACAAGGGCTTCTTGATGCCCTTTATGCTTCAAAACAGCATGAGTTTTCAAACTCTTGCTTATTTGTATGTTTTCTCTCACAAGATGAACCAAAGAATATTCATAAAGCCCTAGAGAATTCAAGCTGGTTGGAGGCTATGCAAGAGGAGCTTCTTTAGTTTAAGATTCAAAAGGTATGGGTGCTAGTTGATTTACCAAGTGGTGTAAGGGTAATTGGCACTAGATGGGTTTTTAGGAATAAAAGGGATGAAAGGGGCATAGTGATAAGAAATAAAGCTAGATTAGTAGCTCAAGGGTACACACAAGAAGAAGGGATAGACTATGAAGAAGTTTTTGCTCCAGTAGCAAGGATTGAAGCCATTAGACTCTTTCTGGCTTATGCTTCATTTATGGGATTCACAGTTTATCAAATGGATGTCAAGAGTGCTTTCTTATATGGTACTATTGAAGAGGAGGTGTATGTCTCACAACCTCCTGGTTTTGTTGATCCTGACCATCCAGACAAAGTGTACAAGGTTGTTAAAGCTCTATATGCCTACATCAGGCACCAAGAGCTTGGTATGAAACTCTGGCTTCCTACTTAATTTCAAATGGATTTCAAAGAGGCAAGATAGATCAGACACTTTTCACCAAGAAGCATAAGAAGGATCTTTTTCTAGTTCAAGTGTATGTGGATGATATCATCTTTGGATCTGCAAGGAAGAAGATGTGTTGGAGTTTGAGAAGCTTATGCACAATAAGTTTCAGATGAGTTCCATGGGGGAACTTACATTCTTTTTGGGTCTGCAGGTTAAACAATCAAGAGAAGGAATCTTTATTAGTCAAGACAGTTCACTACGTTTGTTCATCACTTCCAAAGACATGCTGAAAGATGATTTCTTTTTCTTGGAACAAGCATCCAAGATACACAGCATCATTGTCTCTTATAAATCTTCAAGTTGAATATTGCACCATCTTTTAGTCCAAGATTGGAGCAAAGAAAAGAAAGCAGATGAGTTACAGAGAAAGACATTCAATCACTCAAAAGAGAAGAAAGTTCAGATCACAGTCTGACAATGAAGTGTTTGAAAGATCTTCACAAAGTCCTCATTTAATTCAGAAAAATATGTTTGAATGTAATTCACATGTTTAGGGGAGGATTGTTGGGAATTAAATAATCAGAAGAATCAACATAAAGGTTTAAGGAAATACATCAAGTATGTTTCTGGTGATAAAGCACAAAGCACGTTTCCACTGATGGATTCTGATGAAGAACGTTTTCTACTGAAGGTGTTTCTGCTGATGGATTCTGTTGATGCTACTATGACTCATACAACAGCTGTGTAGATAAGTACAACTTATTCTACTGACTCATATACAATAAAATATCTTTGTTATAGTCTTCAAATTGAACACTCCAAGTGAGTTGTAATCCTAGATACATGTTGTATCTTAATGACTAACATGATAAGTCATCAACTAGCTAGAATGAAGCTTAGTTATAAGCTAGTATTTAAGATGAGTCATATAGATTGTAAAAGATCTTTCCTTGGACTATAAAAGGAAGCTCTTAGATATGATATATGCATGTGTCGAGTGTGATAGTAATAGACATATACATACAGAAGAACATTAGAACAAAACACAAGATTCAAAGTCTTTGTAACCCTAGTGATAGTGAAGATCACTCGTATTATTTTGAATAATATTGAATCATTTGGTGAAATACTTTCATTGTTCTTTGTTAAATAAACACAAGCATCACAGTTCCATTTCCAATAAACATTCTAAGTGTGGTTAAGTAGATTCCGCATACTTAATCATATTCACTCAAAGTATCACATATACGCATTATAAAGGTCCAACACCTCATAGTGTGTTATCAAATCAAGTGATCCTCTCATTATTGCTAAGGCCACATTGGATGAATCTATGAGATGGCATAGGAGGCTTGGTCATATTAACTTCAAAACCAACTTCTTGATTATGGGTACAATTTCTTACATACCATTATTCATATTGATAATAGTAGTACAATTTGCATTATTAAAAATCCAGTGCAACATTCTAAAACAAAACACATTGAAATAAGACATCATTTTATTAGAGATTGCAATGAAAAGAGGTTAATTCAAGTAATGAAAATTGCTTCAGAACAAAACTTTGCAGATCTTCTTACAAAAGCTTTTGATGTTGGAAGATTTCAGTACTTGGTAGCAGGTATTGGAATGCTTAATCTTTAAATTTTTCAAAATAATGTGTTCTTATATATAGATTTTGTTAATGCATCTATCTTTGTAATCTAAAACTACTATTACCAATTAAAAGTTATTCATACAGTTAGTCCTATGCATAATTTCTAATTCAAGACAAGTACTTTGTACTTTGTTCTTTTGGTTTTAGATTAACAATTTCAGGTATGAATGTTTGAGCTCAAAGGCTATTTCAAGTGAAATCTGTAAGCAACAAATTTCTGATCATTGCTGCTGAATGCTGATCATTGCTGCTGATATAGTAGGTTCATGATAGAAAGAGTTTGGGATTTCAAAACTCCTTAAAACTTCTTTCTTGGAACTTGATTATGATGTTTCACATTGAATTGATAAATTAGTTGATCATTTATTAACTGATACAACTCACTTTCTATCATTTTATACTCTCAAGTATAATGTGACTAATCTACGGATACCTGATAGAAAGAACAGCGAGCAACAGTGAATCTAAGACTTGTGTTAGAGGTAACAAATGCCACGAGCTGGAAACCTGTAAAGAAAGCCTTTTGAATAGGTTTATCTGTACACAGGCAGTTATTTATAACTGAAAACATTGGTTCTCACACAACCAGAGGTTGCTTTAAACCGAAATTTTGATTAAGTGTTAGTTACCACACTTAATCCCTTCAAAATGGTTTGAAGCAGTATGATTTTTAATCAAAAAATCATGTTCATACTGCTAAGTCAAATATTTCTTAAAAAGGATTTTCAAAGAGACTCAGAAAATCATCTAATGATGGATTATGAGTCAATGCTCAGTGATTCACCACTCATAGGAGGTTATACACCTAGAAGTGATGAGGGCAGTATTTAAACTCTTAAGGAATTGATGGCTTCATGTACAAATTGTCTGAAAATATGGAAATTGCTAGATCAGATGATTATGATATGATATGATTGTGAGAGATCTTCCAAACAGGGGAGGAAATTGCTCAGGAGAGAAATAAATCTCAGAGGAGGTTACAAAAGCCCTTTAAAGGAAGATTATCCAAAGAAAAAGAAGGAAAAGATAAGAGCATACAAGATGATGACATGGTTTCTACTGATAAAGAACAAGAACAGAGCTGATAGGAGAAAGTTATATCTAAATCAAAAGATGAAAGGTTTCAATTTCAGTTCACTATGTTTGTTCATCACTTCCAAAGACATGCTGAAAGATGATTTCTACTTCTTGGAACAAGCATCCAAGATACACAACATCATTGCCTCTTAAAATTCTTCAAGTTGTATATTGCACCATCTTTTAGTCCAAGATTGGAGTAAAGAACAGAAAGCAGGTAAGTTACAGAGAAAGACATTCAATCACTAAAAAGAGAAGAAAGTTCATATCACAGTCTGACAATGAAGTGTTTGAAAGATCTTCACAAAGTCCTCATTTAATTCAGAAAAACATGTTTGAATGTAATTCACATGTTTAGGGGAGGATTGTTGGGAATTAAATAATCAGAAGAATCAGCATAAAGGCTTAAGGAAATACATCAATTATGTTTCTGCTGATAAAACACAAAGCACGTTTCCACTGATGGATTCTGCTGAAGAAGGTTTCTACTGAAGGTATTTCTGCTGATGGATTCTGCTGATACTACTATGACTCATTCAACAGCTGTGTAGATAAGTACGACTTATTCTACTGACTCATATATAAAAAAAATATCTTTGTTGTAGTCATCAAATTGAACACTCCAAGTGAGTTGTAATCCTAGACACATGTTGTATCTTAATGACTGACATGATAAGTCATCATCTAGCTAGAATGAAGTTTAGTCATAAGCTAGTAATAAAGATGAGTCATATAGATTGTAAAAGATCTTTTCCTTGGACTATAAAAGAAAGATCTTAGATATGACTTAAAAGTGTGTATGCATGTGCGTGTGATAACAATATATGTGAGTAGAGATATACATAAAACATTAGAACAAAATACAAGATTCAAGGTCTTTGTAACCCTAGTGATAGTGAAGATCACTCGTATTATTTTGAATAATATTGAATCGTTTGGTGAAATACTTTCATTGTTCTTTGTTAAATAAACATAAGCATCACAGTTCCATTTCCAATAAACATTCTAAGTGTGGTTAAGTAGATTCCGCATACTTAATCATATTCACTCAAAGTATCACATATACACATTACAAAGGTCCAACACCTCATAGTATGTGATCAAATCAAGTGATCCTCTCATACGGTTTAACTGTACATTTGGTAATTCTAAAATTTAACAAACGCCATTGAGTGATAAGAGGCAGCCATAATATTGAGCCATGGAAACCCAAGAAAAACAGATTGAGAAGTTAGGCCCGAAAAAAGAATGGGAAAAGGCACCGAAACGGTGTCGTAAGCGATCATAAATAATATATATATTAATGATTCATAGAAATATTGTATTAAATTATGATTATGAAATATTCAAAAAGATTAAAACGTTGTTTTTTCAATTCTACAAAAAAGAACCCATAAATGATAAATGTATACTTTTTTAGTTTGTAATCCGAGAAAAGTAAGATCGGATTGGATTAGATCTTAATATCGTATGTTCAAGATCGAGATCCTATAAGATCTTAGGCTTGCAAAGATCCTATATAGGATCCGGATCATTTTTGCTTTGCAGTATCGTAAAGTCGTAAGATTTTAAGACCAGGATCGGGATCCTGACAACTATGTTCTTAACCAATTGTATTATTAGAATAAAATAACATACAATTTGTGTGCACAAATACTTAAAATTTAAATGTGTTCTAACTTACTAGTTATAATACCCGTGCACGCACGGGGTTTTTACATAAAAAATTTTATCATGTATTTAATACCGAATATATTGTCTTAAAATGTTTGAAACTTTACATCTATTAATATAGTATAAGTCAAATTTATTTTGCAATAACAATGCCTATTAAAAATAGTCGCAACACCCTTGTATTCGGCTATTATTAAAGTTCCAAACACTCCTAAAATTAGCAATTGAAATTGTCTTAAACTCCCTTGAATTCAGCTATCAAGCCAGTTTCATGCACCCATCAATTCAGCTATTAAAAACTGTCCCAAACACCTTGAATTCTGCAATTAAAACAGTCACAAAAACCCTTTAATAACTATTAAGGTAACCATTAAAACAATCTTAATCACAATGAATCTAACTATTAAGACGGTCTCAAAACCCTTTAAAAACTTACTATAATTAGTAGAAAATAACAGTCTCAAACTCCAATAACTTAAGCAAGTCCTACTTTAGTAAACCGGCTCACTCTTTTCGCAGCAGATTTTCAAGTGAATGAGACATATTAGTTACATCTCTTTCTAGATCATCATTATCCTATATTACAACAAATTCAAAAGCAATTAACTCATCAAATACTTGTGACATTTACTTTTTCTTTGCAACTTTGGAATAAGGTTAATGCAACACATATCAGTGCCTGAGACAAAGGCATTTATATAACGTTACTTGGGATTATGTGAGTTAGCCGTTTAAGTATATGAAAATTCAAGAGACAACTTGATTTTAAAATTCAATAAACACATATACCATATAAGCACATTATTATATCAAATATATGTTCTAAGTAACCTTCAAAGTAAAGCCGTTGTTGATACATCATGTGTAGTTTCGAGGGTTTTTATGGTTTCTACTTTAGCATACTTGGTGATGAATTTGTATTCATAGTCTCTTAATGTGTCAAGTTCGAATAAATAACGCATAAGGACCAACTGGTATATAAATCATCCTGAAAGAAACATCAATTAGCTAATACTCAAACTATTGGCACAAAACGTACACTTTTTTTCTTCATTTCTTTCAGACTTAACAACGTGCACAATACACTTTCTGCTAAAGTAATAAAAAATAGAAGGTGCAGCCTATTAGAACATATCACTTGTCAAAATGAGTAAATTAGCTTTGTATAACGTTTTTAACTGACAGACATGTTGAGGTTGATGTTGATGTTATTGTTTAACTTTAACTATTGATATCATGTTTTACAAAATGTGCGAGTTTAGTAGCACATAATGCGTGTTAATGAAGTTAAAATATGCTTCGTAAAGTTTTTAAAATGTTTTTATGGATATTCATATATAAATTTTAAATAACAATTTCATGAGTCGTTGTTATAAGTAGAATCACATATATTTATTTTCATATCACAGTAACTTATACTTACCATTTGATATTTATATTCCCGTTACTAATAATTTAGCAGTTTTTAATACTCAAACCCGTGTACGCATAAATTAAACTTTTAAATAAAATAACATGAGTCCTTAAAAAAAATTCTTAATGGATGAAAGTCTAAAACTAACAATACTAAAACTAATTCGCATATTTACCAAATTTTGTAATTTTAATAGATGAAAGTCTAAAAACTAATACTAATACTCATGTAATTTTAAACAAAGTTAATATTATAAAGTATAAGGGGTATAAAGTGTAAGGGGTTATTTGTTTTTTTCTAAACTTATTAAAAAACATGGAAACTTGTAATTTTACACTTAACTCTATATAATTTATTTAAAATTCAACCACTAAAGTTTTATTAATTACTCCCTCTTTTTTTAAGTTTTTGTTTTCATAAATTTGGCACCTGTATTTTTATGCATTTTTTTCTTAATCAAATTTCTCCACAAAATTTATTAAGTTTGACTAAAATCAATTTAATTTTGACTTTCTATTGACCAATCATATTGTTCGATTTTGCATACGTGACAAAATCGAGCTCTCCTATTGGTCTATTTTTTTTTTCAATGAGAAGGGATTTGCAAAAACACTCTGAAATAATGTAATTCTTTTATTACATAAATAAAAGATATCAAAATAATTAAGCAGGATTTATGCTAAAATCCCAAGTGTGCATGGGGGTATAACAACTAGTACGATATTAAATCGATATAGTTAATGATGATGTAAACATAACTAAAATTGTATTCGCAAGCATTCTGTAATATGAGTTGGAACTATTAACTTAGATGGATCAATTAGTCTTTCAAAACATAATTTTAGTTTTTTCCTGTGTAACTAACAAATTATTATTTGACAAAAGTCTTGCTAATATTCAATATCCACCAAACTATCTTGATAGTTGATTACCAAACAGACTAACAGGGTTTGTACTATCACAGAAAACGACTCGAAATTTGTTTTTGTTACTATAGTGTATCAATAATACAAGTATCGTACTATCGTTTAACTTTGATAGATGTTGATATTCGTTCTATTGGGCCTTATCTTTGTGTTGGGTTTTAGCTTATGATTACTCTAAACTTGGGCTCAAGTTATTTATTTCCTATTTTTCTTGGTGAGGTGATGAACTAAATGATTTTGACCGACAAGCTCATTTCGGGTTTTATTTTGTTCTTATAAATTTCGCTTCAAAAGCTTTCTGAAATACGTACCCAGTATTATCCCGACTTAAAAATGTGATTATTGCTATAGAGAAACAAAGAGGTCATAGAGAAAAATACATGATAGCAACGCATGTATATCTAACTTGTACCAGTTGGGGTGTACACAAATCGGGTAATATCATAAGAACCAAAAACCGAAACCGATCGAACTGAATTTGTAACTTAACGGAATTACGAGTTAAATATTTGGTTTTCTATTCGGATGGTTTTGGCAAAATGTAAACCAAACTGAACCAAAAATCGAATTCACATAAATGTATATTATTTTGCATAAATTGCAAAAATCGTCTTTGTGGTATGTCCATATTGCAAATATAGTTCTTACCTTTTTGAAAATGCAGGCGTTGTCCTTGTGAGAAACTATTCATGAGGATATCGTCTCTAGCTCAAAGTGAAATGACTACAATGCCCCAAAGTGAAAGTCAATAGTCTCACTGAGCTCAAAGACATGTTAGTCATTTCACTTTGAGTGATTAATAATAGGTTAGAATAAACTTGATTATTTGATGATTTGGGTGATTAATAATAGGTTATGGTTTAATTTTTGGAAGGATTTATAGTTGCCAATGAAGATTTTTGGATTGTCTAGTTTCACTAATGTTTGACATAAAACAGTCCAATGAGTGTTTGGATAAGTAGTTTAATTCAAAAACATAACTACTCGAATTTCATGAATTTTTATGGGTATTGTCCCGCTTTGGTAACGGTACTATATTAGTGATCCCGAATTTTTGTTAGCTCAATTCATGGTACCCGTGTTATACCGTGAATCGAGAGTCAGTACTATTTCGGTGCCGGGATTCGGGTTTAAATGCTCATCCCTAGTTAAATTGATTCTTTTCAATGAATGGATCCGATCACAACTCCGGATATGGAATTCAAAGGGTCAAATAAGACAATCAAGCAGTAAATCAAATTAGGAAAACTTATCTAGCAGAATAGGTACTGTAATTTCTACTGAACAAAAACTACAAATATGCCGCTAAGAATACAAAAGTAGCTAGAAAAATAGCAAATACTATCATCAAGAAAACCAAATCAAGCGACTATCTAATGTGGAAGCTGATTTAACCGCAGCCACGGGGCAATAATTCGTGAACAGCACCTGACCTATATGGGAATCTAAGCTAACACGACCTCTATAAATGACTAAATGTATCTCCTAAGCAGTATTGTAAATTCTATTCTTATATGAGTTATATCAATAATATTGATTCGCTTCACTGTGAACGTTTTAATTGTCCCACATAATCTAGTGTTCATTATTCTGTGCTTTCAGTTTTTCGTTCACTGTTAGTCACATGTCGTCACTGTTTTGGGCTGTTTTTCAGCAACGTCAAGTATTTGCAGAGACAGAATGTGGGTGTAAATTGATAAAATAAAACTCTTATCAACAGAAAAATCAAATTTTATAAATACCAATCCAAAAGCTATACAAAGAAGCATACTTTAAACCGATGCGTGGAAAACCTTAATCAAACAAATGATAATATACCCGAAATTAAGACCAAATGACATTTTACCTGCATATGAAATGACTATCTGATAATCCAACTATGTACACACCGTCCTTGGCTTCTCACTAGATCAGCATCCATCCAATGCTCCAACCAAAAAGCAAACCCGCGCCAACAATTCCCAATCCCATCACGAAAACAACCGCATATTTGCCTAGATCACGTTCATATCGCCCAATCCCACGTTTAATTCGTGGTCTTTTCCCCTTCGTAGGCGCCACCTTCTTCATATTCTTGTGCAATTTCCCATTCTTGGAAGAACCAAATGGGAAAACCGGCGATATCGTAGGATCACTCTTTTTGTTCTTGATTTGGTAACAAACATTTTCAAGTTGAAGAAGATATATCCACTGCCTGTATGCAAACAACTGTGACGCCTGTCTGAATAAAAGCTTTAGGATGTGTTCTTTCTCTTCTAATGCTTCTTTTGCTGCGTTTTCTGCTTTTCGTGCACGTGTTTGCGAATGGCATAGAGCTTCTAAAATCTTTGACTTGCTTGAGTCAAACTCAGGATTCGGCTTGCTTGTAACATTCTGCAATTCAACTGGTGAAGAAATAGCATTTTGACTAAATTTGACCATTTGTGGCTTCGGATCCGTCTGCATATGATTATCTTTTCCATCCATTTTCCACCATGGAAGCTCAACAGAATCCATCTCCACGAACTCATAAGATTCTTTACACGAAGAATATATACTACTACCATCTTGATTGTCGACGAATTGATGAGAATTGACTTGTTCATTGGTCAAACCTCTTTGGTACATATAATCAGGTTGTGATTGAAGCCACCATTTTGAGTCAGATGAAACATCAGGAAACGAATATTTGTCGCTTGGAAGGGGGAAATTATCATTCACATATGCCGTGTTATCTGGTTTTGTGTCTACCTTTGATAATAAGGATGAAGTTGAAGGACAGCATGCCAATTTCGGAGCTCTTTTTGCATCTTCATGGATAAAACATCGATTTGCAGTGCGTTGCCAAACTGCCCTTGCTTCGGCTGCAGCCATCACTCAATGGTTCTTTGAAAACATCACACTATTTCCTAAGAGAAACAGCCATCCAATTAGGGAATTTGATATAGGGGGTGCTTGACAAGAAATTGGAATGCACAATAAGATAGTCTATTGATGCGTCCCGCATATTAAAGTTGCGAATATCAGATAATCTAGATAATCAGCTGTTTGTGTGTTGGTAAATTTTGGTTACTTACGGATTTAGAATGACCCTATATAATCAAATAATTAGAATCAGTTTTATTTTAGGACCACCATATTGAAAATAATCAGATAATTAGGGGGTACCTGAAATTGTTAATTAGCGTAAAAATTTGGCTAGCAACTGCCTTAGTTTAACGTGCTTATTTACTCTAAAATAAGTAGGTTAGTAGTTTCATGACTTTCATCTAAACATTCAAAAATTATATATATCTACTATCATGGATGGACCCATATGGGAGTTGGGTGAAGGTCACGACGTGTAAATTTTTTATAAAATATGTTTTTTTTTTTTTTTTTTTTTTTTTTTTTTTTTTTTTTTGGACACGTATAGGGCAACTTTAGTACTTATATAATCATAAAAAGAAAATTTTGTGCAACACCCTCTCAAAAAACCCAGGTCCGTCTATGTCTACTATAGAATAAGCAGATTATCCAAACACTCAGATTGCTTAATAAGCAGAGTACTTACTAATTCAAACATGGCCTGTTTAATAACCTCGGGGTGGCAATTCAGGTCGGGCTGTAGGTTAGCGTGTCGAACCTAACCCGTTCATACATACCCGTAATGACCCATTTGACCCGTTAATCTAAACGAGTTGCAGGTTAAATGAATCACAAGGGTTAACGAGTCGGCGGCTCGACCCATTATTTAGACCAGTTTCTTGGCGTGTCGGGAATTACCACCCCTGTTAGCGACAATCTATGACTTACTTAAAAAAACATAATTTTTGGTTAATCAGTACATAATATCCCTACAAAATGTTCAAGAAACATAAAGCAACAAATCAAATTTGTATAAGATTACCATGAACACTCAATAAAGATCATTTAAACACATGATCATGGATTCATGGTGATAAATATATATATATAGAGAGAGAGAATTCACTTATTTAAAAAACTTCACTAAAAATATAAACCAATCATATAATCATGCACCAATCAAACATAACATGATTTAAGTCCATGTTAAAAGACTGCAAAGAACATTAAAGAAAAAAATGCAAGTGAAAGTAAAAAAGAAAAGAAAACTAACCAGATATTGATGAGTAACTGCAAAGGTAACCAAGATTCTGGATTAAATCTAGTATGTTTTTTTGTAAGGAAGATGGTTAAATAATTATGTAACTTGAGATACTAATATTCCAATCAATGATCATATTTGATATGATATATTTCTCCTTTTTTGTCGGTTGTTTATTGGAAGAAAATTTCAAAAGGAAGACGACGCCTATAGGTTCAACTAAAGTTATTTATCTATTTATACATTATAATAATTTAAGGAGTAAAATGTATGAATGGATAATGGATAATTACTTAATTTGGTTTTGTACATTTAAATATATTTAGGCTATGTTTGACAAAAATAGCAATGAGCAGTAACAGTGAGCTGTAAGCGATCTCGCTGCTCACCGTTTTTTAAAAACACATCGGAAAAATGAGCTTTCCTAAAAAATAGCAAAGCTCACCCCTCTTTTGCCAAACGAACACTAAAAATCAAAAAGTTCATTGCTCACCGCTCCACCAAAAAAACTCAAAAAGTTCTGCGTCAAACATAGCCTTAATACTACCCTATTTTTTATTATTTTTTTAATTAATTAATTTTGACTCTTAGTATTTTTATTTGTGGTTATGTAATATTTGATAAGACAGAGGTAGACAAGTAGTAATAACAAAGGTTTTCAAGATCGGAATTCTACCAAAGATCGTTTTTAATTTTTGCAAAATTGAAATCGTAAGATCGGATCAGGATCTTAAGATCCTACTATAATGCCATTTTCTTAATATTTTTTGTAATATTATTCAAATTTACAAATTATTATATATCATAAACACTAAATTATATGAATGTTTCACGGAACTATTATCCTAAATTATAAATATGAAATGTTTAAGAAGATTAACTGTTGTTTTAAATTCTATTAAACTGGCCCATAATTTTGTGGTTTTTTAGTGTACGGTTTGAGAAAAAGAAATATCGGACCGGATAAGAACTTAAAATCTTATGGTTAAGATCGTGATCTTATAAGATCCTAAGCATGCTAAGATCTTACGTATTATTCGGATCATTTTTGCTTTGTAATATCGTAAAATCGTAAGATCTTAAGATCAGGATCGGGATCATACGTAAGATCTTAAAAATGAGTTTAATAGTTATTAGTCATAGTTGTTAAGATCGCGATCCTAACCTTAAGATTACGATTTTAATGAGTTAAAAGCAATTGTCACGCAAAGAAAGCATGACGTAAAAGCAATCATCACACAAAGAAGGATGCCGTAAGCAATACACAACTATGCCGCCAAATACAATTATGCTTCCGCTCAAACAAACTAAAAAAGAAGATGAAGAAAAGAAGAAGCGGCTTTCAACATTCATCTCAGTTTGTCCGTGCACAATGCTGCCGTTCAAAGTGCGAGAGAGTATTACACGATTAGATTATGGCTCAAACCCAGTTGTGGGTTTGAGTCAAATAGGTTTAGGGTTAGCTGGTTTATTCTCGAAGATATGATTTATTATAAATAGAGATGATATTCCATTATGTAAATCACAATAAACACAATCAATAAAATCTCGATTTAGTATTTTACAAATAGATGTAAACATGCAAATGTAGTAGTAAATTATTTAGATGGCTGGAAACAATTATTTTCGAGAGATTAATGATTTATTATTAAAATAGAAACCGAATGTCCATTTTCTAACATTTTATACATACCCCTTAAAGTAATTTTTAGCAGTTTTCATTATTTATTTATGTAAGTTAATTAGAAAATGAAAATAGTTAATTAGAAAAGGTAAACGAATAAGTTTAGGACCTGGCATCTTTGTTACTCAACGTGGTTAAATAACTGAATATGTTAAACAAGTTATAGAAGTTTTTTACATGTGCCTGTTGTGTATACGTGTAGTAATTAGGTTGTGTGTTTTTATAAGCTTTTGATGGTTTTGATTATTTACCAAGATATGGATAAACATGCAAATATTAGAAAATTGCTAAACTGTAACTTTAAAGATTATATTTTAAGTATTTAGACGTGCATTAATTGCCTGTACTTTTAGTTATAACTATGCATTTTTTAAATTTAACTTCTCTCAACCGATTTTATTATTTACGCATGTGATATTTCTTAAATAGATCCATAGCTATGTTAACAAACCTTATATTATTGTGTTGAAAACAAGTTTTTCATTTTATGAAATGAGGAGAGGGTACCTTGTCAAATAGTCAAGTTAGGTTAAACGATGTAGGCAAGTTTGGTAATTTACCTTTTCATCTGATAATTGGTTGAGTGCTCTAGTAGTCTAGTTGGTTTGTATAAAGTTAGTTAAAAGTTCTAACATCACAATATGTAAACACGTGGAAAAAGAACTTTTTGTCTAGTATCTTTTTACACAATTAAGTAAATTGAAATAAATTTTTTGTTTTAATTTTTAAAATCTACATAATAAATTTTCATAAGTAACAATTGTAATATTTGCTTTTACTGGTCTAATCTTGTTATCATTTTTTTTCTCTTGCTCTTTATTGTTAGAGCTCTTAAAAGTTAGAGTAATAATTAATTAACTAGCCAAATTCTTGCGCCATGCGGCAACAAAAGAGAAGAAAAACATTTTATCACTGCTGGCTATAGCTGAAAACGTAAACAAGTATTCTAGTTGTTGTCCAATTAAAAGACTTAAAAAGTATTTCAAAATTGTTAATAGGGTACGATATTTCAGAAAATTACCTTTTTATTAACCTTTTACCTTAATCTAACACATTAAATAAAACAGTGTTATTTAAATATAAATAAAAAATAAAATAAAACAAAACGATATTAATATTACTCTTAAACTCATGATATTTATTATATGTAGTAAACTAACTTGAATAAATATTAGTATATTATTAATAGTACTAAACTAGAAAACATTAATATAAATTTAATATTTAAAAGTATGTGCTTTGAGTGTTTGTATCAATTTTATAATGATTTGGATATTTTTAAATGATCTGCCTTTCTGTCAATGTACAGGGGCTTGGGGGAGTGAAGAAAAAGCAGTGGGTGAAGTCTCTTTGTCATTCTAATCAAGTTAATTTTTTGTCTATTCAGGAAACCAAAATGGTATCTTTTGATGTTTTCGTGGTTAAAGGGGAAACATGTTATTTGACTTTGCTACTAGTTCGGCACGTGGTAGATCGGGCGGTATTCTTTGTGTATGGGACAAATCGTTGTTCCATAAAAAGAGAACTTACGCTACTGAACATTGTCTTTGTGTAGAAGGTACTTGGATGGCTAACAATTCGGATTTGTTGTTTATTTCGGTGTATTCTCCTCAAGATCTGTCCCTTAAAAGGGTTTTGTGGAGTTACATAACGGGGATCCTTAATCGATGGCATGGAGAAGTCATTGTTATGGGAGATTTTAATGAGGTGCGTTACGCCTCAGAACGGCATGGTTCTTCTTTTCACTCTTTGAATGCGGCCGAATTCAACATGTTTATTGCCAATTCCCAATTGATTGATATCCCTCTAGGTGGTTATTCGTTTACATGGTCGGATAAACACGCGAGTAAGATGAGCAAATTGGATCGGTTCTTAGTATCTCAAGGAACCTTAGAGTTATTTCCAAACTTGTCGGGTTTGATTTTACATCGTCACATCTCTGATCATAGGCCGATTCTTCTTAAAGAAACACATGTTGATTATGGTCCTATTCCTTTTTGTTTATATCACTCCTGGTTCTTGGAAGATGATTTTCATTCGGTTATTGAAGATTCATGGAATAATGATGGTGTTTCTGCTTCAAATCCCATGATTCTTCTTAAAAATAAGCTAAAATATTTGAAGCAAAGATTGAAAGAGTGGAGTAGCGTTAAGCGAAGTAACAAGGTCCACAATAGGAAAGTTATTCAAGATTCCCTTATTGAGATAGACCTTCGTCTTGATAATGGGATTTGCCTTCCTAATGATTTGTCTAAACGTGCAACTTTATTCCTAGAGCTCAAGGATATTGATCATAAAGACTCAATCGACCTGGCTCAAAAAGCAAAAATTAAATGGACCGTCGAGGGGGATGAAAACTCCAAATTCTTCCATGGAATAGTGAACAAGAAAAGAAGACATCTTACCATTAAAGGTATTTTAGTCGATGGTGAATGGATTGAAAATCCGACCAGAGTAAAATCAGAGTTCTATTCTTACTATTCGAACATTTTCTCGGCTCCGGAATGGAATCGTCCTCAGTTTGAAGGCAATTTTTCAAGGCGTTTGGATTATGATCAAGCTTGTGATCTGGAAGGAGTGGTATCTAATGAAGAGATCAAAAGAGCTGTCTGGGATTGTGGCTCAGATAAGTCGCCTGGGCCAGACGGCTTCACCTTTGATTTCTTTAAAAAATTTTGGCATATTGTTGGTGGCGATGAGACCAACGCCGTTAAAGAGTTCTTTGAATCTAGCTCTTTCCCTAAAGGATGCAATTCTTCATTCATTGCCCTAATTCCTAAAGTGATGGATGCAAAACATCTCAACGATTTCAGGCCTATTAGTTTAATTGGTTGTCAATATAAAATTATTGGCAAAATTCTAGCAAATCGCCTTAGCCTTGTGATTGGTGATATTGTCAGTCAAGAACAATCAGCTTTTATCAAAGGAAGACAAATAATGGATGGTCCTCTCATCCTTAATGAGGCTATATCCTGGTCTAAGGCTAGAAAGGAGCAATTCTTAATGTTTAAGGTGGATTTTCAGAAAGCGTTTGATTCGGTTAGATGGGATCATCTTGATGACATTCTTGGAAAGCTCGGTTTCGGGGACAAATGGCGTGGGTGGATTCATGGCTGCCTTCAATCTTCTAAAGCTTCGGTTTTGGTTAATGGTTCTCCAACAGATGAATTTTCTTTTCATAGAGGGTTAAGGCAAGGAGATCCCCTGTCTCCCTTCCTTTTTATCCTCGCCATGGAGAGTCTTCACGTGTCCTTCAAAAGGCTTATTGATAGAGGCATGTTTGATCCGATTTTTGTTGGAAAAGAAAATATGGTGCCTATCTCTCATTTATTTTATGCCGACGATGCTATGTTTATTGGTAAGTGGTCTCGATCTAATGTTAATGTTCTCATGATGATGTTACATTGCTTTTTTCTTGCTTTGGGGTTGAAAGTGAACATTCATAAAAGCAGCATATATGGTGTGGGTGTTTGCCTTGCTGATGTCCAACATATGGCTGAAAGTTTTGGCTGCTTAGGTAACAATCTTCCTTTTACATACCTGGGTGTCAAGGTTGGTGCTAATATGTTGCGTTTGAATTCCTGGAGTGACGTGGTCAAAAAGATTTCGAATAAGCTTTCCACTTGGAAAGCCAAAACCCTTTCTGTCGGCGGCAGGCTCACCCTTTTAAAATCTGTTCTAGGAGCCATTCTGACATATTACATGTCTTTGTTTAAAGCTCCTGATGGTATAATTTCTCAGTTAGAAAAGATGCGTAATAAGTTCTTTTTGGGCGCGGATCAAGATGATCACAAAATCACTTGGGTTTGTTGGAATAAAGTTCTGGCTCATAGAGATCAAGGAGGTCTTGGAGTTAACAGTTTATATGCCCTTAACCTAGCGTTGATTTTCAAATGGATTTGGAGGTTCTTATCTTCTCCTTCAAGTCTATGGATTAGAGTCATCAAGTCGATTCATGGTAACTCTGGTGCTCTCGACAATCTCTCCTCGTCGCGGTTCAGGAACTCGACATGGATAGGGATCCTTAAAGCCATTAACAAGCTTAAGGTTAAGGGAGTAGATTTGATGAGCTTCTGTAAATTAGTGATCGGGAACGGTAGCTCTACGAGATTTTGGCATGACAGGTGGTATGGCGATGTTTGTTTCAAGGAGAAATTTAAACGGTTGTTTAATCTGGAGCTTCAAAAAGACGTTTCTGTAGCATCTAAATTTAAAATATCTAATGTTGTTTCTTCTTTTAGAAGATCTCCTCGACCAGGTATTGAGAATTCCCAACTCTTAGAACTTGAGCATATTATTTCTTCGGTTTCTCTATCCACGACTAGTGATCGTTGGTCTTGGACTCTTCATGGGCTTGGTGAGTTTTCGGTTAAATCGGCTAGAGAAGAGATTGACAAACATGTCCTTGTGGTTTCCCCCTCTCACTCTAGATGGTCCAAGGTTCTTCCTATTAAGCTTAATATATTTTTTTGGCGCATGTTGCTTGATAGACTCCCTACCAGGACCAACCTTTATAATAGAGGCATTGATATCGACTGTGTTTTGTGTCCGAACTGTGGGGCTGCTATTGAAAACCGTAATCATCTTTTTTTCGACTGCTCGATGTCTGTGGACTTAGCTAGCTTGATTGGTCGTTGGTGGAACATTCACAT
Source organism: Artemisia argyi (assembly GCA_030686995.1). NCBI lineage: Eukaryota > Viridiplantae > Streptophyta > Magnoliopsida > Asterales > Asteraceae > Artemisia > Artemisia argyi. Next base: position 54,298,240 of record CM060683.1, on the reverse strand, counting down.
CCCTAGATTTGGTGACCCCTCTTCATGGGAATTATGGTTCAACGGTCTAAATCTCTCTAGTCCACAAAAAAGAATTTTGGAAGCCACTTTTATCTCCATGTGGTGGCATATTTGGAAGTTCAGGAACTCGTCTCTTTTCTCCTTGAAGAAACCTCGAAAAGACATGATTTTTGATGATATTGTTTCCCATACTTTCTTTTGGGTGAATAATAGGTGTAGAGATTTCAATGTCGGTAAGGTTGCTTGGTTAAATGATCCGCTAAACGCTTTTTGATGTTTTTCTTTTAGTCTAGCTTCTGGCTAGCTTCTTTTTAATATAATCCCGCTGTTCAAAAAAAATTTTTTATAATGATTTGTAATTTTGTAGTACTGCTTAATATGCCTATGCATAGTAAGTTAGTAACTCATGTTTTCATGTTTGTAAAATTTGCTTATTGAGCAGTAAATAAGACAAAATTATACATGTTTTATATAGGAATAAGATATTTCGTTAATAGAGTATTTGTTATTTTCACAATAAAATTCTAAACAACTTTAGCTATTACTCCTTTCGTTTTATATTTATTGCCCATATTTTCATTTCGAGTTGTCATAAATTAGTTATTTATTTTCAAAAATAGACAAGGACTTTAGTTCAAGTTTATCATATTACTCTTACCTGACGTTATTATTATAAATATTAAAAAAGTTTTAAATTAATTAATTAAGGGTAAACTGTCATTCTGCAAAACATAAAAAAAAAAAAAAAAAAAAAAAAAAAAAAAAAAAAAAAAAAAAAGTTGTAATAATTATAATTTTTTTAAACCATGTATTTTTTGTTATTTTCACGATAAAAATCTAAATAACTCCCTATATTTATTGTCCATATTTTCATTCATGTTGTCTTAAATTAATTGTCCACTTTCAAAAAAGGGAGATGATTGGCACACTCTAACTTTTTATTTGCACACTCAACTGTACAAGTAGTTAATGCAGAAAATTAATACAGTACAAGTCTGGCATGCATGAATTGGAGTGTGCCAATCAATTAGTGATGTGTGCAAATCATTTCCCTTCAAAAAAAGATAAGGACTTTAATTCGAGTTTATCATATTACCTTTACTTGACGTTATTATTTCAAATATTGAAAGAGGAGAGTTATATTAAATACCAAACTTTTCTTACATACCAAGTGACTCATCCTCACCATCAATCTAAAAAGAAATCAATGATTGAGATATTTATAATTTAAATATCTCTTAAACCGTTAATCGTTAAGTGAAAATAATTACACCATCGCGACGAGCATTTAATTATCTTTCTATAGATAAAATATTTGATATATTTTCGATAATTTTTTTTCTTCGTTTTTTTCACGTTTTTTTCGTGGCCGAAAATATCATATATGATATATCATACATATCATATATGATATGTAATATCATATATGATATGATATGTAATATCATATATGATTTTTTCGGCCACGAAAAAAAAACGTGAAAAAAACGAAAAAAAAAATTTTGTCGAAAATATATCAAATAACTTATCTATATAAAGATAATTAAATGCTCGTCGTAACGGTATATTTTTTCGCTTAATGATTAACGGTTTGAAAGATATTAATATTTGAAAAAAAAATGAAAATAGGTTTTTTAAATTGTTGTTATTAATCTCATCCATTAGATCAAATAAAGATGGAGGGTGAAGATTAGTCACTTGGTATGTAAAAAAAGTTTTGTCCTCAAATGATCTTATATCATATTGAAAAAGTTTTAAATTAACTAATTAAGGGTAAATTGTCGTTCTGCCAAACATAAGGAATTTTTTTTTTTATCGTGTATATTTTGTTATTTTCACGATAAAAATTTAAATAATTTTAGCTATTACTCCTTTCGTCCTATATTTATTGCACATATTTTCATTTCGGGTTATCTTAAATTAATTGTCCACTTTAAAAAATAGATAAAGACTTTAGTTCGAGTATATCATATTACTCTTACTTGATGTTATTATTACAAATATTAGAAAAGTTTTAAATTAATTAATTCGTATTTGACGAGAGGATAAGAACAAATTAAGTGTAATACTTTTGATATTTTTTACGACTATTATCTGAAAGTGACTTTATAATATTTAATTCGAGTTGGCGGTCGAATATGAGTCCATGTCTAGCAAGTACACCGTTTTTTTGTTGGAATACATATATTTCAGTACTGTACAAAATTTACCACAAGAAAAAAGTGAAATGCTGTAATTTCTAGTATTTAAATTTAAAAAGTTAAATAGAGACTCGTGTTACTCACTTACTCGAAATGTATCTATAATACAATAGTAAATTTTGTCGACAAAATTAAATTAGTTGATATAGAAAAAATTAGTTGAAAATCAAAACTAAAAAATAAAAAAACCATAAATAATATAATACGTATAGAAGTTGATAGACATAGTATATTGTCTATTTTTAGATTGGTCTAACTTCTTGGCACTTCATTTTCCATGAGAAAATGATATTTGAACTCAAAATTGTTTTTATCCGTTTATTTGTCATGATGAAAATATGTCAAAGAATCAATTAAAACATAACTTTTTGGTTGAACAATTCGTCAAACATCAGTTGAACAATTTGTCAAACAACACTAATATTGTTTCGTAAGCGGTTGAGCTATCCCTATAATGCATCTAAGCAACCAGCTCTTCAATTACTCTCTTTATCTCATAATAAGTGTCTACATTGCTATTTTGAGATGTCTCAAAATAAGTATCCACCTTTGTATTTCAACGAATAAGAAGCGGTTTTGGTGGAAGGCAATAATATTTTATTGGTAAAGAGTGTAATTAGTGAGATTTTTAAAACTTTGTGCATATTAAAAACGAAGACTTATTATATGGTTATTATGAGGACGGAGTATTGATTATGGTGCGTGAATGTCATTTCTGATAAGATAAAGTATCCAATGTTATTTAAACACGTAATCGCAACAACATATCTCCAGAACTGCAAATTAGATGACTGTTTTTTTTTTTTTTTTGAACGGCAAGTGGTGCATTCGATGGAGCTTCGACTACACCCTGGGCCAGCCTGTACTGATTACCCATTCCACCTGGATCGGGGATCTCCCCAGGATGGAACCCCCACATGTGGTAAATATGGGTCCGATGGGATTCGAACCCTCAACCTCCACATGGCCTCCGCACTAGCTCCCCCAATTTTCACCAACTGAGCTAGACATCATTGGCTAGATGACTGTTTTAATCCACGTTTTTGTTTGAGAACCTATGATATCATTCAGAACACCAGAACATATCTTTTCAACCTCCAGAAATAAATGTACAGGTAAAAATGTAAAACTGTAACAGGAACAACTCCGGTTCCTAAGAGCTAAAGCCTTACACACTTCACTCCTCGTATGTTAAATCCACAATATATGGATATGAAGTATACGAGGAGTGAAGTTAGAAAAAACCACCACTAAAGACCCCAAAAATACACGAGCATTATGAAAAGACAAGAAAAGCCATCCTAATATGACTCAAATATTTAAAAATACATGCTACGTATTTTGAAGTAAAAAGTTTAGGTATGTTTGATGCAATGATAATGACTTTGCAAGTTTAGACAAGTTTTTTGATGCTTCAAGCAAGAAGCAACCTTCCTTTGACTTTCACTTTGCATGAGAGTTCCTTTGTTATAACACGTAATTTGGTAAGCTCTTTTCATCATTAATAATTAGACATGCATATTACTTTTTACCAACATAGCAAAGAAAACCTAGAGAAAATACATTAAAAAAGCTAGGAAGTTAAGAGTCACTATCACAGAAAAGAACTTTCTACGTGTCTTCACAAACTATTTTTCTTTTTTTGTTTAGGTAGCATTCTTGTGCAGCAAGCTATTATTTGAAGATCAATAGGTGTTATGTTTATTTTAGAGCAATGACGCATCGTCTTACTCCATTATTCTTCCTAACCCGTCCTCATAACGATGAAAAAAGAAAAGAAAAGAAACATCACCAGGTCTCTCTTTTAATATAAAATCCTATACTTTATCGAGTGTCATAATTGTATGGTTAGGATAATTAAGCACACAGCTTAGGAGGTAATATCAGTTACCTGTATCTTAAGACTTCCTAGCATAACAATTTCTATTTTCAATCACAATAAACACTAACTGATAACTTAATGAAATTCTTGAGGGCCCCTATCGAAAGGCTTCTGTTTTATTTTATTTTTAAATCAAACTCACACACCAATGACCAATCTACTCAACTCTTGTCAAAATGGGACTTAAATATTCCACCATTTGGTAGAGTAGCATCTAAAAGAAAGATTCTTTGAATCCATACGACAAGATCTTGGAAAGAATTAAGTTAGAAACATTATAGTAATGGCCATAATGCAAAAACACGAACAATTTTTACCAATGCGCTGGCTATGCAATATTTACAACCAAGTATAATTTTGTATGACATAAGCATCTATTCGGAGTTATTTTCTCTTACAACAAAAATGATCAAATTCTTTTCTTGTATTATGAAACAAACACCAAACTCTACCAACACCAGAACTGTAAGTATAAAGCACTCTGAATGGCGACCAAACTACACTATACCATAATCATACCAATGACCAATGCAAATTCAATTCAGATTGATTCCACTATTCTAGCAAATCTGCTCTTACACTCTAAACAAAATCCCGACACCATGACAGTGTAACTATCAGAGGCTATTTGAAAATTGTGATAGAAGGTGAATTTGATGATTTACCCTATATATATACACATTCTGCACATATGTATAGTAGAAAAGGAGCAAGATAGAGGCTTAAAAATGGGAAGATACCAGAAGAGCCATGGTGAAGCCCACGATGATGATAAGACAGCCCATGAGATTCATAGTAAATCTCTAAGCTGAACCAGCTTAACGGAACCATCACCCCCACATGAAAGAAAACCATTAGAAACAACTTGAATGTCTGTTACAGCAGCCTGCAGAGTTTCAAACTTTTGTCAAAATTTTAGAGTAAGCAGTATTCTGTTATGCACAGCAAAGTATTGAAGTAAGAGGGTAAAAATGGTACCCTAACAACTCCTCCAAATCCTCGTGAGCTAGGTTGAATGAAGGTGTGCCTATCATGCAATTTTGGCCAGTGATATACTAACTTTGCATTTTTAGCATCCCAAAGCTTTACGTCTCCGTCTTTGCTCCCAGTTAAGAAAAAACTGGTATTTGGGATTGCTGAAATTTTGGTGACGCTCCCTGCAAGTGGAAGTGGTTTAAAACTCAAATGGTATGTAGCTATAGTAGATAGTATTTCGTATTTCGAGCCATTAATGGTTCAATTTGGGCTAATTTTCATCTCTAACGGGTAAATAAGTGAATAGCATTTCGGGTCAACCCGACGCATGCCTAAATAACAAGTTTCAACCCCTTATGAGACCCGTCTGAACCACTACGTCTAAAGCAGGATATTGTTTAGTACCTGAGTGAGCCTTTGGTATGTACCAAAGCATCCCATTTCGATTCTGATCCCCATGTTTATTTTGCAAGCCCGCTGTTGAAGATGCATTAAACTTTTGTTCATTGTTATCAGAATTCTTATGTTTTTTTGGTCTTCCGGTAGCTATGTAACGGAAATCATGAACTCCAACATCTCCACCCTTTCCACCAGTCACAATAAAGGGTGAAATAGAACCACTTCCTATGTCATTAGCAAATACACAAATGGAGCGTGCACCACCTAAAATACATACAAATTATACATCATGAAAAGACGCCGTGGCTCAGACTAAGTAGAAAAAACATGTCAAATTATGAACCTTCATGACACATGATGGAAGCTCGAGATGTTGCGGGTGGAGCAAGCGTATCCCATATAACAACATTAACATTATTGGAGCTATAACCTACTGCAGCCACAATTGATCCACTTGAAGTAACATACGTCACATCCCTACAGCACAAGCATAAACTATTTTAACCATCAACTCATCAAGAAGGAAAATTACAATGAATGGGTAAAAGGTGTGGCTATTTCGACTCATTTACTAGTAAATGGGTCAATTTGAGTTATCGATTATCAATAATGGGTAAATTGTAAAAATAAATAACTTAATAGGAAATCGGTGCCCAAAGTGTTTTAAAATCATAAACCCTCCTACACCAGTTTATTACTTTATTTATATAATATTAATGGGTTTGTCTAACCAGTGTCCTCAAGGCATTGGTTTAGAACTTTAGATAAATAAATAAGGAAATTCTATGCCTTATTAAATTAAAAATTACAATTAATTAAGGTAATTTATAAGTTTAATTAATATGTATCAAATGCACTTTTTAATTTAAAAGGAAAGTTCGGGATGAATTAATGCACCCTAACCGATGCCCTGAGGGCACTTGTTAGACAATCCCAATTTCCCAATTTTAGTTACTGAAATAATATAATTTTGTAATCACATTGGACACACTAATTATAATAAATTAAAATAAAAATTTGGGCGCCTTCATCTTACCAGAAATTTTAAGAATTTTTTTGGACAAAAAGGGGTTTAGGTAAACCTGACCCATTTCAACCAATACAAAAAAACTGCTTTTGACCTGAACCCGTCTCAACCCGTTACACAACCCGCCGACCCATGTGTTCTCCCATCTGAAGATAAGGTAAAAGAAAACAGTATTACAGAATCAACTTAAGTAATTAAGTAAGGAGTATGTACGATGTGTAGTTGTTGAAGCATAGAGACGATTCCGTTGGACGAACATTACTCCTTCCTCCAACCTCAAGTTGCCAAGTGCACACAGTTCCATCTAATGCAGCAGTAGCAAATCTTTGCCCACAATGATCAAACTGCACAGCTGATATTGATGCAAGAGCATATGGCGGAGGGACATTTGCAGCAGGAAGAACACCATATGTAGCTGTAGCTGCACTTTTACCAAACTGTACGTAGAGGTCATCACATAACTTATTAATTACTAAGTGTTTCTTTTCTGATAACCGAATGCTACTTTTCTGATATAAAGAAAAACAATGAGATAATAAAAATGTATACCTCCCATAGGTATACATGTGTATTGCTCGAACCAACCAAGAAAAAAGGTCTAGAAGGGTGACTTGAGAATGCTCGCGTCCTAATATTATCTACAGTTGCAGGTGGATCTATTAACTCCTCAAAATCTTCTTGAATCTCCCAACCAAGATTAGAAGTGCTTGATGGTCTTGCTAAACCCACACCGATTGTTGCTCCTCCCAAACCAAGGTGGGTACCCTTTCTGCTGCCAAGACCAATGCCAGGAGAAACACATGTAGGAACAGGAGTAGACTCAGATCCAGCCCACCCGTCAGTTGGCCAATCAACATCCGTCCAGATATAGTTTGACCTGTCAAAGCAAGTCCGCCCATCTTCCCAATTAAAGAAGACTATCCCCTGAAACAAATCATTACAGCAATTAAGTGTAAACAGAGTGCAACTAAAAATGACATACCAGAACATAATAAGTAGAGGTGATAAAACAGGTTGAGTCAGGAGGGCTGCAGAATGAGTCAAAACAGGTACAGTTGATGTGTGTCAAAATGGGCCGGACCTATTTGGATTGAACCTGAAACACTTTTTGTCCATCCATTAATTAATTTATTTTTTAAAATAATTTGTTTTTCTTATTTTGTTTACAGTAATAATTATAATATACTGTATGAAATGATAGGGTTTTATGCATTACAAAAACACATTTGGGTGACTTTTGACCCATTTCACACAGTTGACCCTTTAGAGATGAAATATAAGCAGAATCAGCCCATTCATAAGAAGCAACAGGCAAAAATTGCCACCTCTATAAGTAATGAACCACAAGGGCTATATAGCAGCAAACCTGACCTTTTTATTGCTAGCGACCGCAGCTTGCTGTTGATCAATGGAGTTGATGCACAATGCCTGCTCAAGCATAAAGAATACATTAATCACAAATTCTGTAAAACTGGAACAACTTTTATTTCATGTACTTCTTTAGGTTTCAGTATATTTACCTCAAGCAGTTCTCCATTTGTTTTGTGTACTTCTTTAGGTTTCTGGAAAGGAGTGTGTTTCATCTTTATAGCTAATTCTTTACCTCCAGAATGGTCAACAGGGGATAAGACTTCTTGGTCATTATCACAAGCTTCAAGTTCCCCAGTGATGCTTTTATACACATCACTCCATCCTTTGGAATGTTTCTGCTTGATAAGCTGTGACCACTTGGAATATTCAACTGCAAAATCTCCACATAGCACTTTTTGATCATCAAACATACTCCATAGTACTTCAAAACCTGATAACCCATCTTCATTAATCATTATCCTAGAAAAGTCGATGCCTAGACCAAGACCTTGATAATTGGTTACTGATGTAGACCTACATAGATCTTCTAACCACATGATTGTAGGTTCATTTGTTTGATCCCTCACTTTCCGCAACATGTATGATGCAAGCTGTTTTGCGCAGTAAGATAGCGCATGCCCTGATTCCACCTTTAGCAACTTAGCCAATACCACTGACACAAACTGAAGTTGTTTCTTTTTGCTATCATTATCATGATTGGATAATGTAAAACAAGACATGTAGGATGAAAGCTTGCAAGGAGGAGAAACAGAGTAGGTATCTTCAAGATTCTCCGGCAATGAATCAATTTGGTATTTCAGAAATCCAGACATGAGTCCCCACAAAGAAGCCCGTATAATTTGCCATTTATCATGTTCAGGTATGACATGTCCACTCCGGTCGTTTACTGGTAAGCTAGTGGTCTGAACAGCCATTTCCTTGTGATCCAGCCACTCAGATAGTTCCGGAAGGATCTCATTCAGATTTTTCAAGTTAGTCTCAAATGATACGGATTCATTGGAATATGTAAGCAAAATAGGTTTCAAAACAAGAATAAGACTCTTGGAATCTTTTTGAAACCAAGCAGATGCAAAATATATGTAGTATTCGCATAAATCTAAAATAAACAAAGGCGCCTGCAGAATATTTTCAGCATAAGAGCCAAAAAGCAATTTCAGTCCAGATCTTATCTTTGACATCAACAACAATAGATCCTTTATATAAGTTCTGCAGGAGCTTAACCAATAACAGCTACTCTCAGCCACCACACTTGTCTGAACATGCGATTCCATGTCATGGCAATTCATCAAGCAAGCGATATTATACCTTGAAAATAAATAGGAAAAATCTTCGAGGCCCTTCAGAACAAGCATTGGCAGTGACGGATAAGAAGGATTCACATTCAATGCAAAACGCTCATGTTGCAATATATGGCTACCAATGAACATGAGGCCATAATTGTACAACGAAACAGCAATCTGAAATTAGAATAAAATCACAAGTAAATAAACATGTTCAGAACATAAACAAATTATTCAGCATAGTAGTTAATAAGTTAATACCATATTGATCAGATGATGACTAATCAAGGAATACTTCTGCTCAAAATATGAGATTCCTGCACTTAATTTGTTTTCAAAAGTTGAAAGTAGTGTGTTGTACTGCTGAGTTTCAGATAATGATGTGATGTTTTCTGGCCAACTTGGATGTTCCATTAACAAATTGGTGATGCATTGCATTGCAAACCTGTATTTTGCATGCGAGAGCGTATGCAGTGCCGCATCACCAGATATCCAATTAGAGGAAGATGATGATGGTCTAAGTATCTCATTCAGAACTTTAGGTTCTGAATTATCAGACGCACTTTTTGGTTCAGAACTGAACATGCTGACAGACGATGAAAGGCACTCCAACGCTTCAATCTGAAAAGCAATAAACAAACAAGAATCTTGAATTTCAATGGAATCTTATTGAAACTTAATTAAAATGATTGCTTGGAGATGAACATACAGGTAGACCACATCTGCTTAGGGCAGTAGAGCTCATCAAAACTGCCCATCTACCAAGGATGACTGTATTTTGTTCTCCAATAGCATTTTTCATCTGATTTTTGGTTGTCAACATCATGCAATATTGGCCAACACTTGAATCCATAAAAGCTGCATGATTGGACAAGATGGCGAATTTATTGCTTGGAGAATTAACTTGCCCTCCAAGCATGCTCACAAAAGCTTTAGAGTAATTCCCTGATCCCCACTGAAACCAAAAGAGAAGACTTAAGAAAAAACAAAAAACTGAAAAACTCTTGTTTCAATAATAGAACCGGTCGTTTAACGTCACCTCTAAAAAGCTTGATTTCCAGTAGTCGCCATTTTCATATGCATTTGGTAGCAAGAACTTTGAAACAATATGATGTTCCGATGGTCCACCATTACCTTCAAGAAGACGGCAAATTACAAGAGCAAGCTGCTCATCGCCAAGAGTTTTCGTACACACATTCATAGCGGAAGCAGTATCACCTCCAAGCAAGAAGAAAGCTACAGCAAGCTCCAACTGATGTCTCCCCATTAACACATAAGCATTTTTTAAAGCAGCAGCTTTATTCTTCTCATCCTGTATTGAATTGATTGAGCTTATGAAATTCAGTACACTCATGACAAATGTGATACTTAAAGATGGTTGAGCTTGAACTAACCTGAAAATTGCGTGAAAGAAATGCCACCAACGGCTTGTCTTTTTCGTCTTTGCTAATTTTGAAAAGGCCTGCCAAAACTTGCAGCCTGTTTAAAGCTATGTAGAGAAGTGCACAAGCCTTCGGATCCCTTTTCGCTAAATATTGCTGTTTGGCCAGCCTCTCCATCTGCAACAAGGAAATTGATGTGTTGAATGACCAAGCGTGGCAAAGATACTCCCACAAAAATGATATTGAATAAATTGTTTTCTTGATAAGGTTCATGTAAGGAGTGTGTGAAGAACTGAGCTTTAGCATTTTTTACCCTACGAGGTAGATTTGCAATGGAAACTACAATTCAAATGCATAAAGAACAACAATCAATGCTCATCTTAACCTGATTATATAGAAAAAAAATATTTTGAAACGAACTAAAAGTGAATGACATAACCATCAAAACATTGAGAATAAGTGTCATAACCAACTTCCAATATTACTTGATAAACAAAACATTGCAGCAGTATGTTACAATATACATCTTATAGTGAAAGTGACCAGATTGTACCTTTACTCGCAACTGTGATTTATTAGTATACCAAAACCCAACACCCATGCTGCGCATATCTTGCCAGGATGATTCATTGTTTAGAAGAGATTCAAATAAACTTTCTTGACAATCAGAGTGGAAAGCCCAAGCAATTAGGGACGAGTCAATGACCAACTCTCCCACTGATGGCAATTTTCCTAGTCTCCTCACACAATAGAGCTGCTGAAACCTTACTGCAACCCAAAACCTGCAAAGACATCGTGTATAAAAAATAGTATGCATCAAATCAAACATTATATTCTTATATCAACTGTATTGTGTATCTTCGAGAAAATCTACAAGTTCTACCTTCGACCAGGCTCATCAAGACCGCCATATGGTGAAGACGCATTTGAATTACTGATTTCATCAAGAAGATCAACAACAGCAAGAATTTGCATCTTCTCAATGTTGGTGATGGCTGAAAAGTTCTGTAACTTCTCGGCAGAATCAGCGAGTCCACTCAGTCCAGACCTTGTAGAACTTGAATCGTATGAATTGATGGAACCAGTAGAATCCCAATTAGAGTAACTGAATGGATTTGACTGGAAACTGGAAGATGAGCCTAAATCTTCACCACCACTCCATGTGACAGCTTTGCTGTTCGAATTTGGTGTGAGAAGCCCTTCAACATAGTCTGACAATCTGATTTGTGGAATTCTGTGGCCATATTTAGCAGTAGGATTTCTTTTCAAATCCGTATTACTAGAAGTAAGATGTTCAAAAAGGTGCCCTAAGGCACTCTGTGCACGTTTCCAATTACCTGAACACATCCAAAGTATTACAAAGCAAGTGTTATCAAGCTGCATGGGACAAGAAATAAGAGGTAGTAGTAGAAAGTAATAAAATATGGTAGGTTGACTCATTTACGACTAGGGACCATCACAGAAAAGCAAACATATAAATAGCATGCATAAATAGATGCATAAGGTAACCAACTTTGTTCTGGGTAATATAGTAATTTTTTTTCACTCACAGAAGAGTACAAACTTTCAAATAGCTTATATAAAAGGTAAGGAACTCTAGTTCTTTTCCATTTTGGGTACGTGAGTGTTGCTGACTTGCTGAGAATGGTAAGTTCGACATTTGTATTCAATTTACTACTTTTTAAACAAAAAATTTCAAGAAAAAAAAAATAATAAATATATAAATAAATAAAAGTGGATGCTGGAAGATACAGAAATCGGATAGCGTCAACAAAACACAACGCAAATTACCTACTTCCCCTATCAAGCTCACCGGTTACCCAAATCATAATTTTTAAAGTTGTACATTTTTATGAGTGGGAAATGCTATATTGCCCAGGATAGATATTTGAGAAAGTTGGTTACCTAATTATGCAAATAGCCCTACATACATCATTAATAGAATGTCAACTACAAGCTTCGAGTGCTCAACAAACTTAGGTACCTGAATAAATATTGACCAGGAGTGCTTCAGGGTGGTACGTGGGTAGAGATCCACCAACATGTGCTGCTATTTCCAAGATGTTCTCAAAACCGATCTCTGTACTGCTATTATATTTTTGATTATCGCTTCCAGATATGTGTGAAAATATACAATTTTCCATGTTCATTTTTATAGAATGTATGCATGGTTCACTACTGTCCTTCAATGTCAATTTTTCAAGATCAAGAGTATCAGAATCACCAAAAATTTGAGGAAGCAAACATGTAGAAATGCGTTTATTGTTGCTTGGGAGTAACCACTGGCTGAATAAACAAAAGTAATCATCATGTACAAGCACGCCTGTAGCTTTAGGTCCCCAAATGAAATCACGAATAGCAGGGCGAGTATGAGTTTTTGCCAGACAAAACCACATGTTTCTATCCTTCGATTTTTCTGAACTTTCAAAACTCTGATCTCCACGTCTCATGGAGTACACCCGCAGTTCATTGTGCAAGCAAACTCCAAGCAGTAGCTGACCATTACCTATTGTAAACCAATTTAAAGCCACAACTTCTCCATCAAGATTTATAGTGTCTTCAAGTAAAAAACTCCCAGTTACCCCAAGGTACACAGATTCCCAAATGTGAAGGATACTATGGTTCTTTAACTCGTTTGAATTGGATATAGTTGCAATCTTTCCACCACAATCAGTAGGACTTACTCTAGTGATTGGGCCCTCGTGGCCAGCAACCATGCCAACCAGTTCCCACTCTTGATCTAAGCTCGGTGATTTAGCAACCATACTTCTCCATAGTTTCAAACTACCATCTAAACAGCCAGTAACCATGTGATATGCAAAACCATTGTTAAAAGTTTGCTCTTCTACTTTAGCTGTAGCGATGCTATATAGACCAAGAACAGCAAAGCTTGTAATATTATCATAGTTGAATGGATCTGGAAACGTAGATGAACAACGATCAACATATATACAATATTTCTTCTCAGAAACATAACTTTCAAAGGAATACGCGCCACTTTCTGCAGTCTTATTAAAACCAATTTCTAAAGGATGTATGGTAACTTTCCATGACAATGCCTGAAAATGGTCCTTCCATACAGCTAACACCATAAAACTGTTATAAAGGAAGGTGCTGCGTGTAGAAGTTAAAGGAATTGACCAGATACTGCTGGGTCCATTTTCATTATTATCAGTTAAAGGGATAGTACAGAGTTTATGACATGATATCAAGTCTTCGTTTTGAGAAACCTTAACTAGAAAAGAATCTATTCCTCCAGCATGCCCCATCAGTAAAACCCTGTGATCATCCATTATTGCAGGGGCCCACCTCAAGCTAGTGTATTTGCAATGAGAATCTTGAGCTACGAACCGTCCAGAAAGCTTGCAGCCAGAATTCAACAGTGAGAAACCCATGGCACTGTTGGAAAGTGACCAAAATAGAATCACCCCATTAGTATCCAAAGAAACTGCAATTTCTGAATAAGATCCATAAGGATGCAATGCAATTTGCAATATCTTTCCACTATGACCATCTATGTTTAGCTTTCCATTAGCAATAGATGAGAGGGAATCTTCTGATGATTCGTGTTTATAAAATTGTGACCAAAACAAATGATTAGACCGTAACAAGTGAATTACAGAGGATATGTCTGGTGGGCCAAAGAATCCGTTTCTTGATATGACAGATTTGTGAAGTGGAAAGCTTGTAGGTGTTTTAGAACCTGACAATTCTCGTCTTTTCCACAAGGTAACTCGTGGGAATCTCAATGGGGAAAAATCATCGATACAGTGAACCGCCCAGAAGGTTACCAACAGTTGAGGACCAAAGCAAATTAACCAATCACATCTGCCAGCTTTACCATGGTGATACTCTTCTGAAGGAAAATATTGGCTAGTTTCTTTACCAACATTAACAATACCATCAAGTTCGGTGGCCCATCTTACAAACACATCCGAACCCAAAATGCCATTTACTGCTTGATTTATCTCAATGGTGGCGGCAACTTGAAAAGATGACCCGGTTGGTTTATGATCATTATGGGCCTTTACAGTTTTCCTGGCCCGTCCATCATCAATCTCACTCCACAACCTTACAGTTCCATCAGCACAGCAGGTTAACAAAACCAGCTTCAACGGGTGCTTGGAATTTTCTTTTGATTGGTTCGCTACCAAAGGCCTCCACTGAATCATGGAAACAGGCACGTGATGATGGAGCTCACATGTGATGCGTTTTGAATTTCCATGACAAATCAATACAGATGTTGAACCCTCAGTTTGCGGTTTGTTCAAGGGTGCAGTTGCAAATGGGCCTTCAACGCAGAAGGTAGTAGAAGCCAAAAATTGAGGAACATCAGGTTTAAATTTCCAAGCTATTTCCCACGACTGTTCTTTCTTTCTCCATAAGACAACATCAATTCCAACTGAGACCAGACCATCTCCTGAACCTGACCATTTGATGGCCTCAACTTTTGTGGCTTGCACAAGTATGGCACTCTGGCTCCAACAAAAAGAACCTGAATATGAGTAAAAAGTTCAAATGAATAACATCCAAGTTTAGGAATAAAAAACGAGTTTTTCAAGTTGATAAGCAAAGACAATCACATGCTCATATATCAACGCTAGTCTCTTACAAAACATCAACCACCGACCTCAAGGTCATTTTAGTACATTGGTTTTATTTGGCCAAGACATCATAATCATGAAGAGAGTTTTTGCACTTTTCAATCATATACATTCAAATAATATTTTCCACTCTACAATTTCATGTTATATCATCAAATTTAGCCATGTTGAATGTTACAATATTATAAATGCGAGTCTTATGCATAGAAATAAAAGCGTAAACTTTGACACCCCCCCCCCCCCCCCCCCCACACACACACACACAACAACTCTCTGTAATAGGCAAAAGGATAATTAACATACAAGTGGTTCAGTGACTTCAGTCTACAACTTTCTCAAATAGACAAGCGACACACCCAACCAATATTTCTTAAACATACACACAGAGGCGTCTATGACCATGAGAGAACATGAGCGTGCTAGGCTGACTTAACCTGTGCGGGCATTTAAGTAAGAGTTCGAAGGCTAAGTCAATCCTATAGTCATAGTTGTTAGACTTGTACGAGTCACGAGTCAACTCGTAAGAGTCGAGTCAAAACAGCCCTAAAACGAGCTGACTCAGTAGGTGTGTTTTATACCAACTCGTTGCTTTCAGATTATCTACATGAGCATTCAGTAAGAGTTGAAACAGAGTGGCAACAAATTAATCCATGAACCAAGAAGGCTAAGGGTATCCTGTTTAACAGCCTTTTAACCTGCAAAGATAAACGCTACTCAAGCATACAACATACAAGCATGGAACCTAGCAAAATGAATCTCACATAGTTAGCCAAGATGGCATATTACACTGAATATCTTAGATCCATTCTATATTTTTCTAGTAACCTTTGTACACTTGACAATTTGACATCTTATGGTGTTTTAAAGCCATTGTGATTTCTAGCAATTACGCTAAAAAAAAAATCCTGCTAGCTTTCTAGGATTGTTGATTGTTGAATTAGTTAAGACACTAAGATCTCAAATCTATGGTTCTAGCGACCATGATCCATAGCATGCTATTCAATAAATACATATAACATAGCCTAATTCAATAATAGAAGTAGCAATGTAGCATAAACTTAAGTTTAAAAAACACAATTATTAAACCTAAGGTGGATCTATGCAAGACAAATGGTAGCAGTAAGGGAGAACTGATCTAGAGACCAGAAGATAGTAAATAGGGAGAGCTATCCGAGAAAACATGAGTGGAGTGGACTATGGAAACTTAATCTACGTTGGGTCTTTATTCTGATCGCATTTCTTCTCACTTCCAAGCTAAGTCAGTCCATTGAGTTGTGTTCTAACTTAGTCCCAGGCTTATTATCTAAAGGGTCACAACAAGTTGCTCTAGGAACTACATTATATTGGCAGCCAATAACCAAGAAATGTCTTATTTAACCACCTCTTTACAAGCAGATGTAAGACTAACGAATTGGATCAGTTATCTAATGTGCGCTAACTCATGCTACATATCGATCCATCTTATATCTAGCCTAGTAGATATTGCACCATTGACATTTTATAATGATCATCAATCAAATACTGCTTATGTGATGCACTATTAGCAAGACATCAATAACGATATTCTATCAAGATCCTAAATCATGAATCTAGTGACAGTAATACATAGCAGGCTATTCAATTTCAACATTCGACAAAAAGGCACAGCATAACCTAATTCACTGAGAATAATAACATAAACCAAGCTTATAGATCAATTAGCATCACAGTTTTAGAAAGCCTAACATTGAAATCACGCCAAAACACACCAACACAATTCTCTAAAGAGTAATGCTAATGAACTGGATCACATTATCTAGTGTTCACTACCTCCTGCTACACGCATGGGCGGAGATAAAGAGGGGGGGGGGGGGGGGGGGGGGGGGCAGGTGGCCCCCCTAGCGAAAAAAAATGTAATGTAAATCTTCGAAAATATTTGGCATTTTTTTGTAATTGCCCCCCTAAGTACCAATTTATAGTGTAGTTTCTAAAATTTATCAAAGTGTGCCTCTCGACCAAAAATTTCCTGCTCTGCCCCTGGCTACACGTCGATCCATCCGATATCTAGGCTATAGTCAATTTCAACATTCGACAAAAAATGCACAAGCATAACCTAATTCACTGAGAATAATAATATAATCTAAGCTTATAGATCAATAGCATCAAAGTTTTAGAAAGCCTAACCTTGTAAATCACACCAAAACACACCAAAACAATTCTCTAAAGAGAAAATGCTAATGAATTGGATCACATTATCTAGTGTTCACTACCTCCTGCTACACGTTGATCCATCCGATATCTAGCCTAGTAATTCTTGCACCATAGACATCTCATAATGATCACAATTACATTATCTAGTGAGACAATGATCTATAGCTAGCTATCAGAAATCAGCATTCAGTAAAAAAACGTATAACATAAACTAATTCACTAAAAATAATAGTATAAACTTTAACACTACTTATGGGACATCAACATCCGATAAAAACACATAATGTTAACTAAAGCAATTTCATCAACCATCAAATTCATTCACGTAGTTATCAATTTCATGACTCTAGTGAGACAATGACCTATAGCTAGCTATCCGAGATCAACATTTCATATAAAAAATACATATAATTGATAACTAAATAACTGAGAAGAATACTAGCATACACTCTAACACTATCCACGTATCAATTTCATTATTCTAATGAAACATTCATCCACGATATCAACATTCAACAAAACGCATTGAATATGCTAAATGAGACAATAACATAACAATAGGTTTATAAATCATATAAATAGCATCATCGACATCGTATAATGATCATCACTTAAATACTGCTTATGTGTAATACTACAACAAACTCTTAACTTATAAGAGTTATTTATCAAATTCATGACTCTAGTGAGAGCGATCTATAGCTAGCTATCCAAAATCAGTATTAATTCCAAAACGCATAACATAAACTAATTCGCTGAGAATAATAGCATAAACTTTAACACTACCTTATTCGGTATCAACATCCGGTAAAAAAGCATTAAAAAAACCAAATGGAACTAATAACATTCCATTAGCTATCAAGCTATATAAACCCTAACCTTTTGAACTATGCGAAAACACGCCGATACAATTCGCCAAACTCACAGCCACTTCTACCACACGGCTTCTCCCCGGAGACCACGCCACCGCCGTAACATCGCCGTCACCGTCACCGCCGACACCTCAACGACTTGCTTAAAAAACGGATCATCACATTTTTCATTGTCACCAACTGGTGATGGAAAATGAGAGATCACGAGAAGTGACTTAGCTCCGTATGCGATCCTATGAGTGGTTTAAATAGTTTGGGAGCCAGTCGAGTGCGGATTCGGGTCGGGTCGGGGCGGGTGGGGATGGTTTCGGATTTGAGTAGGTGGTAGGGTGGTGATGACGTGGAGGTGGTGGTTGGGTTTCCGTTAGTGGTGGTTTGCATTTTACGGTTGGTGAATGTGGTTGATGGGAATGGTTTTGTGATATATATATATGAGAGGGTGAGGTGCTTTATGGCAGTAAAATAACTTCATTTACTGCTACTGTAAAAACTAAAGGGATAATTCCCATATTTACCCAATCTAAACATCAAAATGTCATATATACCCAAAATACAAGTTTTGGATGCATGATTTACAATGCAATTAAAGCATGTTTTGGGTAAATATGACATTATCATGTTTAAGTTGGGTAAATATGGAATTGCCCCAAAACTAAAAACGGAATTTGAGTAAGGATAGGACGGAAAATGGGCACGGGTACCTCTAACTTATCAGCTACGAGTACATTTTTTTCTTTTATTTATTTATTTATTTTCTCACTTGTCACCTGCCCGTGGGAAACAATCTTATGTTCATGCTTATGTCTGCGGGTATTTATTACTCACGAGTAAACCCATGAATCAATGAAATGAAACAAATGCACAAAAATCATGACATGAAAACCATCTACCAAATACGCATAACAAGACATCAATATCAATTTGTCCTAATACCAAATGCACAAAATAAATACTTAAGACATATATAAAAACTAGCAAATTAAATATCATTACACCAAAATATTGTCATAAGTAAAGTTGTTTAAAACTCACTAAACACAAAATTACAGTCACTTTAATCTCTTAGCATTCTACTTTTAAAAAGTCGGGTAGTTATTAAATATAGAGAAACACTATGGCCACAAAAAATTTACAATGAAACTTTTACAAAATGATTTGCCCTTTTATTTTTTATTTTATTTATTTATTTATTATTATTATTATTATTATTATTATTATTATTATTATTATTATTATTATTATTATTATTATTTTGCTATAACTTCTCTCTCCTCTTTAATTAACCTAATAACACATAACCAACAAAATTTTGTGGAATTTTTTAAAACATTTTATGATTGTAGCTTTTTGTCACTAAATTGTTGTCATAGTGTTACTAACAGCATATAATAACATAAAAATTGAGAACAATATCACACAATGTCCTTAAAATCTCACAACTGTGCAAGAAAAATAAGTATTTAGTAAAACTGAAAAGTTTTAAAAATCTTATGAAAAAAAACTTGAGGAAATGGAGTTTTGTGATTTTTCATATTTCTTGTCACGGTCTACTTTTTTAGTTTAATTATATTTAACAGAAGTAAAAATATTCTTAACAGTTATTTTCTGATTAATTTATCCGAAATGACCACGCCAATCTTCCAAGAGTGAAAGCTTTAATCGGTTTAAATTCGTGTAACGGTGGATTTAAACTATGTTGATTAATGACATATACAATTTATCATGATTTGCATGTAATTAGGAATATGATTATCTATTTACCTTAAATAGATAATAGATAGGCTATATATGTATCATGTATCTCTGCTTGTGAAATCATCGAAATATACATTATTACATTACTCTACTCACCAACTTCTTGATACCTACATTGTGAAACCATCCACCATTTATTATGTCATTTTTTTTTTTTTTTTTTTTTTTTTTTTTTTTTTTGTATGTGGTTCACGATCTTCCTCCTTATAAACATCAATCGGACAAACTTATTTGAGAAAAATAAATTGATATTTTATGACACTAAAGTTAATAATAAGAATTACCAAGTGTTAACGCAAAATGATATAAGCTTTTATGTTATTTATAATTTTTTGGTAAACCTTGTACAGTGTCCGCTCTAGTTTGACATTAACATTTTTGACTTGCACAAAAATGAAAACATTCTCCTCAAAACCTAGATGGACTCAAGATTTCTTAAAAGGGTGTTGTACAATTTATTTCTTAACATAGTATTAAAAGTTGCACCATATGATATTTATTAGCTAAAATTGGGGTGATACGTACCAGCACAATTTACATTTCGTGATTTAAAATCGAATATGGCTCGTGCCACCTCCAGCTTTTAAGTGGCTTCGTCCCTCCTTCCGAATAGAATTGGATTTTATAAAAACAAACGTAATGTAATAAATGGGCAAAATACATACATACATACATATATATATATATATATATATATATATATATATATAATATATATATATATATATATTATATTAATATATACTATATATATATATATATATATATAGATTTGGGTTAAAATAAAAAGGGTCTTATAATAAAAAGTGTAGGAAGGATTGTGAGGGCGACATGTGTCACCCCTATGCCACATCATATGACACATCATATGACACATGTCACCACCCCCACCCCCCCACCCCCCCCACCCCCCGCAAAAGAAAAAAAAAAAATTTCCCGCCAAAAAAAAATTTTTTTTGGGGCAAAAAAAAATTTTTTTTTTTCCCGCCAAAAATTTTTAGTGCATCACAGTTATAAAGTTACTGCATCACAATTATAAAAGTTACTGCATCACAGTTTTAAATTTAGTGCATTAAGGTTATAAGTTACTGCAACATAGCTGATGCACTCAAACTATTAACTATGATGCAGTAACTTATTAAAGATGCACCAAAA